>JAZGTN010000111.1:0-2400000 GCA_037783415.1 Leptasterias polaris
GTTCGAGTCACACCCGAGTGATTATCAAATGGGGTTTTTTCCCTCTGAACTCGGGAAAGTACATAGTATACAGTGCTTAACACACATAGGTGTAGGGTAAAAACCAGTGTTGTGATGTCATTTAGCCTGTGAGAAAAACTCTGCTAGAAGAGTCGAAACGTCAGGCCATTAACTATTGTTTGCATTTATACCACAGGTCCTTTTGATTTGGTTTGCAACAGCTAATTCTGTTTTCTCTTGAGAACTTTTGTTTTTATGCAAACAAACCATATTACTGCTTGGCTGATTTCTCGAAACATTAAAACCGGGCTTTCTTTGTTTGTTGTTCTTTCTAGAAAAGCTATCGCAACTCTGAGAAGCAAACGCCGTTACATATTGCCGCGTACCGAGGACATAAGGATGTCGTCATTGCCTTGGTAACCGCTAATGCACCTCTCGAAGCGAAGGACGAGAAAGGCGATACTCCTTTGATATGCGCAGTGGCTGGGTATGAATTTTCGATACAAATCTAAACTAATAATTTATTTTCCCGGTAAAAACTAAAGGCCACATTACATGTGCGCGATTCCGTTTCTTCAAATGCTTTAATTCAACGTTTAGTTTGTGGCTATAATACTTAATATTGTTGGGAAAGTAACATTTAGTCATGATCTATACGACAGTAAAATAAGCTTAACAAATCAATATAGAAAACCCGAGAATAAGACTTGACCTCCGTTTCCGGTTACCTGTAAATAATTAAGAATTGTGCCCGACTGAGGTTGATGTTATCACCAATTCTATGTAGGCCTAATGGTCGTACAAATTCGGGCGTGATTTCCAAATGGAATTTCTAGATGTTAAGCATTTATATACTCGTCCCAAGTTGAAATATTGTTTCACTGTTAATTTTAACAAATAATTTATATTTTCAACATATAGAAATTGAAATGAACAAGTTGATTGGCATTTTATGTTTAAGAAGTTTGTACAAATTGAACTTTAAAAGAATCTCCTTTCGGGTTGTTTTCTTTTTCGATACGCCCGAGACTTGCAAAGTATAATATGGCGAAACAAAAAATCATACTATGTTTTCACTGTTTTAAAAGATCAGATTTTGATTTTGCCAGATCAAAACTTTATCAGTCAGTTCACAAAAACGATAACACTTCAAGCAACAATTACTTTAATTAAGGGAAGTTTTCTACATGAGCAATCGTTATACTGTGTAAATTATTAGCAAATCTGTGAATATTTATATTTCTAATATAATACCAATGTTATACACACCCTTTAAAGAAGGGTGTGTAACATTGGTAAGATTGAAAATAATTATAAATGTTCACAGATTTGCACATAACTTACATCGTATAAAAAGGGTCATGGTGGAAAACTTCCCTTGAAATTGTTTTGCTGGAAATGCTACAGTTTTTAGGAAATGAGCAAAACAATTAGTCTTTATCACTGGTGATAATTTCCGATGTTTGAAAACGGTGAAAACGTATAATGGGGGTTTTCGATGTTTTCTCATGACTCCGAAGACCGATTGGCTGAAACTTTAACAGGTGTGTTATTTCATGTATGGGTCACATCAAGTGTGGATACTGGTCTTTGACAAAATACCAATGTTGTACACACCCCTTTAAACTAAGAAAACTTTGCAATTTTATTTTGTCTGTGAACAGGGATAAGCCAGATATCGTCAAGTATCTTATGCAAAGTGGAAGTAACGTAAATGCATCGAATGACCACGGTAACGCTCCTCTACATTTCGCTGCTGGCAAAGGTTACCTGAGATGCGTAGAGGTGCTTATTAACAAAGACGAAAAGAGACCATGCATCGTTCTATAGTCGCGAAACCTGAAACCAAAATATCTACGGGTTACGCGCTAAGCACAACTGATAAGCCAATGACAATCCTTCCTTTTAGTTCTGTAAGGGCGATGATTGAGAAAGGATTAAGTTTTGAGATTACTGGTAATATTCAGCCAAGTAAGAAATACTTTTTACAAAACAACCCCACGTTCATTGTTTGATCTGGAACTTTAAAACAAAGGGTAAATCCTACCCAACAAAGCCACATTTTCTCGATATTTACCACATTTTACCAATGATGTAATTTCCCTGTAACAGCATACTACTAAGGGTTACGCAAATCCAGTACCCTCTGCTGTTGAAATGTTCCAACCATCAAAGTGCATCCTGGGTTACCGGTATGCCACCCCTTATTATCGACTTTGCTGATTAATGTTGCATGCAGTTTATAAAGCTGATGCATTAACATTGTGTGGTAAGGTGGATCTTTTTCAAAATAGCTTTAGGCCAACACTTGCACACTATTTCGTATGGGTCTTTAGTTGGTGTTTATTGGAAGTTGGTTCTTCAACAAAAAACTCGCTGTAATCGAAGACGTTAATTTGCGATGTAATACACGCTTGCGTGGTCTGTTTTTCACTAGAATGAATGTATTTGATCGACTATAGTACAATTTAGTTTGTCATATTGAACAAAACCTTGTCTTAAAAAAACTCATGGAAATGCTAACTGTGTTTTAACAAACAAGTTTGTAACAATTGCACAATTTTACCTTTCCGCCATTTTGAAACAGTGACAGATCTGGCAAGTTAATTTTGACTATAGTGCTCCGTAGCTAGGTTGATTCAGTTGGACTACTAGCTATAGTCGAACCATGCACTGATGTTAGAGTGACATGAAAATAGGGCTGGACTTTCTGGATCGGTGTTTTTTGGCACTGTAGCCTCGTTTTGGATTACAATGATGACGTCCTCAATAAATATTGAGAAAAGCGTAAACTTTGTGTAAGTTGCTGCAGTTTGGTATACATGTGTAGAATTAAGCAGACAGGGAGCAAGTGTAAAATATGATGACAGGTATAAACATGCCCCGTTCATTTGATATATACATCTCAGTCAATTCTATTAATTGATTTCTTTAATATTCAAATTCAATCGAGCGCCCTCCACGTCCGGTTTCCGGGTGCGCTCATAATTCCATTCCATAAAGACATATTTAACATGTAGTTCATCACTGTCTTCATTTACAATGTACATTTCTCCTCTTTGTATAATGCATACAATTACAATTAGAATGTTGTTTAGGTTTATTAAATTGACTTTTTATAATTATTATTACTCCTAGACAAGAAGTTTAGCATGTGATGTATTTGCCTTTTATGCTTGTAGTTTGGCTAACGTTTTATATAATATATTGTCGTATTTATAAGTAAATGCAAGATGGCGGCCCACCGAAAGTTTTGGCGGGTATACTGCATAATTATGTACAACACTTATAGTTTCTTACAAAGCGTTTTGTTAGTTTAGTGATTCTCGTTCCCTACTCGTTAGTTTAAATATTACGATAATACCTTGCTTTAATTGATTATAATAATCACAGTATATGTTTTTGATATGACTTATGTCGTTTTTTAAAGGCAATGAACACGTTTGGTAATTACTCAAAATATATATTAGCATAAAAACTTACTTGGTAACCAGCAACGGAGAGCTGTTGATAGTATAAAACATTGTGAGAAACCACTCCCTCTGAAGTAACGTAGTTTTTGAGAAAGAGGTAACTTCTCACTAAAATAATAAAAGACTTCATGCATGAAGTCATTTATTAGCATCTGAAAGCACACAAAATTGTGCAACAAGGGTGTTTTTTCTTTCTTTATTTTCTTGCAACTTCGATGACCGATTCAGCCCAAATTTTCACAGGTTTGTTATTTTATGCATATGTTGGGATACACCGAGTGACAATACTGGTCTTTGATAATTACCAAACATGTTCAGTGCCTTTCAAGGGAGGGTATATCTTTGGTAATTACTCCAATGACAATAAAAACTTACTCAGGTATAAAACACTGCAGCTATTGCAGCTATATACAGCGGACCCGAGATGCCCTTGCATCACACGTATCTCTACTTCTGGCGAGCTATTGATAATGCAGAACATTTTTGTGAAAAAAATTCCCTTCAAAGGAGTGTGGTTTTAGAGAGAAGGGATTCAAAAACATTTCGATCTGAGAAACGCTTCTGCATGAACATTTTCTCAGATTGTGTGTTCCAGTAAGCGGATTATTCTTCCAGCGTGGACATAACAAATTAAAAATTGTTGGCCATCACTCAAAAAGGCTTCCTCCTTTTGAAATGACATTTTCACAGGTTTTATTGTAGGCATATAATATCTACAATTATAGGATTAGAACAATCGAACAGATGCAAAAACAAAAGGTATACTTTGCCTTTAAGTGGGGGTAATGATTTAGGTTTCATTAGCTTTGGACTTTAAACCTAGCGGCGTGTCTGACATCTAAAGTCTTATTCCCTGACTGCGATATCTTTATAAACGTGCAAAGTTATTTAAGAGTGGAGGCTGTACTTCATTAAAGTGAAAAACATGCGCCACAATGAATAATGTTTAAACCCACAACTTCTTCTGCAAATCAAAGGTTTGAAAGTAATTGTTTTTATACAGAAACTCTTGAACGAAATGGTTCAATAACTTGCCCAGGGTTGTTGCTTTGTCAACCTGGAGTATTTGTAATTGGTTGATTATATGTCGGCGTTAAAATGAATAAATGTCGACATTATAAATCGATTTTATGTCTACATTATTTCAGATTATGTCTAACAAAAATATGTCGCCTTCTGTCCACTGTGGCGTGCCATAACCGTACATGTACATTCTAGCCACTGATGGCGTCAAGGGGTCAATGTATATCATTATCATAGATAACAAGTTTTTTACTTTTGACTGAAAAAGCCGCGCAGAGAAGTCTGTTTTTGATGACTTATTTCTAAATGCAAATTTTAAACATAACTAACAGCAACAAGCTTTTGTGTTACATTTCTTGTAGATGGTTCGTTTTGGTAAAACATATATTTTCCCTGTCAATTTCAGCAACAAATAATTCATATTCACTCATCCCTAAATGGTTTCTTTTAGCTATTGCATTCACGTTCGTTATCATGCACAGATTATTTCATTCTTCTCTGTCATTCTATTTTCGTTCAAGACTTCATTTTCACCCTTCGTCAGCTGAATATCTAGTACCTATACTTACATTTTAATGAGATACAGTGGTTGACCGGTGTCATATGGAAATCTTTCACCCAGAGATTCTGTCCCCCATAATAATTATATAGGAAATAACGTGGGCTGAAGAAGGATGGTCCAAAAGAGGGCACTATCAAAATAAGTTTGTGCACAGTTAGCCGTATAGGTTGACAGAATCTCCGGAGGAGACAGAATCTCCTGCCACACCGGCCTCTTTGCAAAAAATTAATGATGTTGTTGAATAATCTTGACCAGGAAATGCTAAACTGTTGTTAATTGAATTACCCCTTTTGACTGATGCAACATAATCATTCATTGTCAAACGAAATTGAATGAGCTAGGTGTTAAACTGAAGGAATTTGTTGGTTGAAATTGGCCAGGGAAACCCATAAGCCCATACAAATATAAAACTTGTTTTGTTTGCCCTCCACCTGCCCCCAAATGAAAAAGTCTGTAGTTACCGTACTCCACTGTCTGATACTATAGCATTCATTACACATTAAGGCTGATCTAATCATGTGTGAAAAGAGGGCAATCCCGTAGAATCCAATAAACAAAAACTATTTATAAGTCTATTATTGGCAAACAATGTGATTGTGAACTTTGTTGCATACGTGACCAATAGTTGATCGTAATGCTCGGCTTGACTGCAGAGTTACTTTTTTCCAAACGAGTTTGACAAACCCTAATAATTGTGTTTGTTCTATTTAGTGTATGCCAAACTGATATCAATTATCAAATATTTTCAATGTATTGATAACTTCTAAAAAGACTCAGACAATCTGATAATTTTGTAGAGATAATTTGTGTTGTGTTATGCAAACATATTTACTTGTAAGTGAACAACTTATTTCTAAGAATTAATGCACACATTGTTTTGCTACTAATTACTTTAACTGCAGTCCTAAATTTCCCAGAGGTGATGTGTAAGGTTTGATTATTGCTTGAATGTTTGACAGGACTGTATAGGGTCTTTTGTCTATCTGTTACTCTGTTTTAAATTCGGAAATGTTGCTATAACTTATTACTGACTTTTGTTGATATTTTCAACCTCTTCAATGTACCAATTATTTTATTTTTGAGGAGTTAAAGGCAAATCATACTTTTGGTTTTTTGAACCGTTCGATTGTTTAATCCTTTATAGATGTTGATATATAAATAAAACTATGAGAAAATTTCACCTCAAAAGGTGGTCGCGTTTTTGAGATATCGCCGAAAAACAGCAGCGAATAATGTCCACGCAGGAAGAATGTTCCCTATAGGAATTCACAGTCTAAACGTTTCTGACAGAAATGTTTCTCAGATTCAAATTTTGGGGCATAAAACCTGATATCTTTTTCCATAACCCCATTACTTCGAAGTGAAATGATTCTCAAAATGCTTTATACTATCGAAAGCTGCTGTACTTCTTATCACGTAAGTTTTTACTGCCATTAATTTTCAAAGTCATTACCAAACGTATACAGAACCTTATAAGTAGAATTAGCTGTTGCAAACTTCTTACCAACCAAAAAGACTATGATATAAATGCAATAAATAGTTTTGCGTTTCGACCCCATTGTTTATTTTATTTTTAATCAACACACATGACAAGAGTCAATAAAGTCATACCTTACAAGCTTGTACCATCAACGGCACAAGCCTATAGACCATGCCCTTTGTTTACAAAAAGAGTGACCTTATACGTTCTAATGCATTTCCAGACAGGCAAGATACTACACTGGTCATAAATGGGAAAATTTACATTTTGTGTCATAATTTTCGCATAAATTCAAGAGTCACAAAAGTAACAGCTGTACATCTTTTGAGATGTCCTCCACTTCTTTAAGTAAGAAGTTGAGTAAAGTCAGACAGTGCAATCTCCATAAAACATAAGATTTATTGTTATCTTCCATTGAGCTGCATGTGTACAAGCTGAGCCTGCAGGAAGTCCAGGCTCTGTGGCTCTTTTGTAAACATGTGATGTCACAGGTCACATGGTCTATACCTGCCGTACTATTTGAAGTGGCAAATATCTAAAAGTCTACGGCTATTACCTGGACACAACTTGTATGAGGCAGAGAAACTTTCAAACTGAGTATTTTTCACTGATTGATATGGGGATTGGCAGCGGCGATGTTAATGTAAAATTATACAGGGCTCAAGTGTTGCACCATGTTTTTTTAAGGGACAATTTCGGGCGAAGAAAACTGCAGTTTTCGTCTGTTTTTTTCTTGAACGAGCACTGTTTTAGTTTGAAAGCATTTACTTTGTTCTTGCATTTAAAATATTTTGTTCGTGTACAAACTGTAAACTATACTAAAATCTGTTTGGAAAATTCATATTTAATGTATATATCGTTCAAGAGATCAGCAAAAACATAATTAACAGCAACACACGTGTCTTCATTTCTTGTAGATGTTTTTTGTAAAATATAGATTTTCCTGGTAAATTTCAGCAGAACATTATTAAGTTTCATCAATACGTCTTCAAATTCACTCATGTTTCCACAGTCTGATAGAAATAATAGTTTGACCGGATAACACATTATGGCTGATCTAATCATCGTTTGAAAAAGGGGAATTCCCCTTCGTAATCCCGCAGAATTATTTGAACAAAAAATAAACTAACTGTACGACTGTGAACTTTGTTGCATACGTGATCACCGGTTGTTTGCAGAGTTCTTAATTACTTGCCATATTTTGTTTACACTAACAGTGCATGTCAAACTGATAGGCCTATCTATAAATTCATAAAATATTTACAGTTTATTTTCATTTTCTCAAAGGACTAATGGGAGATTTTGTTGGGATAGCTTGTGTTAAATTTGTATTCAATAACAGTAATATGGTGGCTTCTTATAAAGCGCTCATATCCGTCACTCAGTGACGCTCAAGGTGCTTCAACATTCAGTGTTTTCATGCAATGTATGCGGAGCTACGTGTTGAAGTATGATACCTATTTCTTTACATAGCACCATGTAATGGTTTACAAACCAGGAACACCGGGGCGAACCCCTTCTCTTTACGACAAGTGCACTTGGTTTTTTTACGTGCATTATTTTATACACAACACATGGGACTTAAGGCTTTACGTTCGCTTAAGGACACAAGTGTCTCAACCGGAACTCGAACCCACACTCGAATAACTTATTCATAGGAAATGAACAAAGATGTAGTGAATCTTGCATGCCCGTCCGTTGATGAAGGCCTAAGTTCCTACGGTTTGATTAAAGGAATCAAAGAGTGGCGACGAGGTCTTAAACGCACTTTTAATACCTTGCAGGATGTCCTTTCGATGTGGACCAATAAATCATTACAAGTTGAGACAAAATCTGACAGTTTGGCCTCTTAGCTCGCCTCGACTCTTCGTTGAATTTCTATCTATGAGCGCCTCGTGCATGTTTGCGCGCTTAAGTTTCAAACTATCGCACGCAAGTTTCAAACTTGCGCGAGCGTATTAATGTGCTACCATAGAGTTATAAAATGCATGCGACTTACAAACTTAAACTTGTTCGCTCGGTCCCAGCACCTCATCCAGAGGTTCTGGGGTTGGCTGACGTATGCACGCATTGGACAGGTGAACAATGGACAGCACATACATGACAGTCGGTGTGATATACTTGCGAGACCAACTTTGTAAAGTTTTCAAGCAAAATTTACGAAACAGTCACAGAAACAAGTTGAGAGCAGGGATAGACTGTCACCCATAATACATGTTCCCTGCTAGTGCTACCGTATGCCTTTAGTTTGTTGTTGTGACCAGTTGTGTAGTTAATGACATGGGAAATGGTCTGGGGACAAGATTCGTGGACTTTGGTTGACACATTTCACCCACTTGGTTCTAAGAAGTCCCCAGTTGTTCATTTAATCAAAACAGATAACAAAGTCAATAATGAATGTCATCTAGGGTCCAAACCAAGTACTGCGAATGGCTGCACGATTTTGTGACGTACTGCGTGACAACTCGAATCAAAGCATCGGATTTGTGTAGGTTGATCCACGGAGGGCTTTGATTGGCTAATTCCCATGTGATGTTTCATTGCTACGACTGTTTGCTTATACCATTTCTATCAAATAGACTGTTTTCATTGGTTGATATAAACCTAAACGTAGGTTAGGTACCATTGCATCAACAACACCTGTCCAATTTGTTGATAAATTAATGACGCAGGTTTAAATAAGTCTTGCTTTGTACCGCCCCTCAGCAGTGAATTAAACCATATTGGAGTTCTACACAACAAACCCAACTTCGCTAGTTCAAAATAAATCATCATTGTCGGTAGGTATTCTTTTGAAATCAATGAGTTTGTCTTAATAGTTTATTCATCGTTTTTGTTTGAGCCGTCAAATCTTGTGAGTTTTATTGGTGAGCAAATCTTGGTCAATTCAAGATGCAGACCAAGAGAATAGAGTGATTTAAAAGTTTTACTCATATCCATCGTCTCATTGTCCATTATTTTGTTGGGGAAAATTCATGTTCTCTTGCCAGGATGCTGAAAAACCCAAGCGTACTGCTTGCGAAAATCATTTCATGTAATCTTTATTTATAGTAAGTCCGTGAAAAAGGAGTGATGTTGAAAGTGTTGCGTGTTTTACGAGGCCCGGACTGGAGAGGAGACGACCAGGACGGTGGCAAACTCTAATGGCGCTCTTGAGACAGTTACCATTTAGGGCGGCCCTGTGTTGGCAAAGAGTGCATTGGAGAAAATCACAATTTGCAAAAAGTGGTCTTAAAATGTCATGTTCTCACAACTTTCCTATCATGATTCAAGCAGTGAGT
Source organism: Leptasterias polaris (assembly GCA_037783415.1). Taxonomy (NCBI): domain Eukaryota; kingdom Metazoa; phylum Echinodermata; class Asteroidea; order Forcipulatida; family Asteriidae; genus Leptasterias; species Leptasterias polaris. The sequence continues at coordinate 9,820 of JAZGTN010000111.1, forward strand.
ACATTTAGAGCAAAGACACATAAAAGTTTCCTTGTTTCATGTCATCAATCTTGATATTTGAGGGATTTAGGTTTTTCAGTGTTTATCATTTTAAAAAAAGTTACGTCTTTCCGCTAGTGATCACCCATTAACTCCCCTGGCGGAAATGCCAAAAAACTGAGTTAGTCCACCGCCTTTTAAGATTTTTGACAAGAAAATGCGGGGGGGGGGGGGACACCTACCCAAAATGCCCTTAATTGGTAAATTGTTGAACGTCGTTTCACGTCATCTTGTAAAAAATGGTGAAATGAACTGCTGTGGCAAGTTTGATAAAAATCGCTCGAGAACTTTAGACAATACAAGGGGTGTCCTCGATCAAAAGTATGTAAACAAATAAAAAAAAAATAAAAGAAAGAAACTGGTTCTGATAGGGTTAATAGATACAAATAAACACGAATTAAACTAAGTTTCTTTCTGATTATCAGTCAAATACCACCTGGACCATCAATAAATTACAAGTTACCAAAGCCAACAATGGAGCCCAACAGTGGAGCAGCTCTCTTTTACGCCGCGGCATACGGAAAAACCAGGAATGTGAAAGAAATCATCACCAAGAACAAAAGTGCTGTAAGTAATCTCGTTTTGAATGAGAGTTTAGTTTTGTTTCATCTTACATTTCCACATTTTGTTTAATTTTATTCTAACCTTGCAGCGAGTTCGGCTGTCAGCGCGCGTGTCACAAGTCAAGAAAAACATAACAGCACCCAGGTGGTAAATCCCAGGCATGCGTTAGTCCATGATATCCTCAGCAGTACATTACCCGTAATCTGAAAGGGGTGTCAATCAACAGGGGTCGGTGAATTGGGTCAGAGGGGCTGAGAAAAAAAAAAAAAAAAATCCTCCCATTGCGCTTTTGCATTAGTTTGTACACAAACCAATGGCCGCCTGGTTAATGTCAATGACACCGAGGTCTGGCGCGTGGTCGCCAAAAGTTCTGGACCCATTGAGTTGATTGAAAACATCTGTTCCCCAACTAGCTGGGAGTCCTTTGATGTCTTGCCGTCATTTCTGCGGTTAGAAAATGGGAGATAAGCCCTTGCAAGCCCTCTTAAGTGATTTATTACGTGTGCCACCGCGACTGACAGTCATCCAAAAACACGTTAGATCGAAACAGGCGCCTCCTTTGAAGGTTTTAATTAAAAGACATACATGCAACTACCATGTATTACAGTAACACAGTTTTTTGTGTGTAAGGGACCTAAACACTTCTGATGATTCAGATGGACGATGAGAAAATAAATTAAGGAAATTTGTATGCAAACACAGATTTGAAGAAAACAAAATTCCCGTACTGCTTGGTTAATTTCTTGAAACATTAAAACCGATCTGTCTTTGTTCTTTTATAGGTAAACTACCGCAACTCCAAGAGGCAAACGCCGTTACATGTTGCTGCGTATCGAGGACACATTGATGCTGTCATTGCCTTGGTGTCCGCTAACGCACCTCTCGAAGCGAAGGATGAAGACGGCGATACACCTTTGATATGCGCAATACTTGGGTATGAATTGTCCGTAATAATCTAAACTGATAATTCATTTTCCCGGCCCCATATAACACATTTATTCTGAAAGTAGCAAATGACATAGTTAGTTAATTCCGAAAGGTTAATAATATTGCAAATGTCTTGCTTTTTAAAAATTGTGTTATCCATATATTAAGACCTAGACCCTATTAAGCTGTAACTTTGCAAATGTGGTTTCTAGAAATTAAACAACCTCGTCGAAAGCTTTAATTTTGTTTCAATGTGAATTTTTGTGTTAAATAAAATTGAAATTGTATCTATAAGAAGTTGCTATGGGTATTTCTATATGTTCAAGATCTTTGTATAAAACAATACTTGATTTTATAGAACAAATATAGTCTTTGTTCGATTTTTTTTGTCGTTTTGATACGTGTGAGACCTGCACAGTCTATAGTAAAAAAGAATCTTATAGTATAAGTTATACTATAGGTTTTCTCGGTCAATTTCGGTAAATGAGCAGCCGATTTCATTTTCGTGCGTTCGAATTAAAGCTACTTTGCCTCTCCAGTTGTTACTGCGTTTCAAATTCAGAATTCGGGCATTCAATTTCGTATTGAGGCATTCAAATTCCTTTTGCACTGTGTTCAATTTAGCATATCGTCATTCTTTTTCGTGACGCACAATCATCATTCAATTTAGCAAAGCTGGTTCGACTGGAGATTTTACTGGTTTAATTTTTTTCAATTTCGTAAAGAAGCAATCAATTTCGCTAAATGAGAATTCAAATAAGTACGACTAAAGAAATACGAATAAACAGATAATCTGTATTAGGCAACTGTTTCGTATCTTCACTTTAATTCAGGCAAACCTTATTTTCTTTATTTATGGTTCCAGGAGACTTTACATGGGGCCCATGATGTTTTTTCTTCTTTGTTTTCTCCTATATTCTTTTTTTGGGGGGATCTTTATTGGTTAACTGGCCTAATTTTGTATTGTGTTTGAATGGGGTGTTTCTTTATGTTTTTCCTGGTTTTTGTTGTTTATGTTGTTTCTTCCTCAACCATCAATCTGTTGGCGTGCCAGACATCTTGGCGTATATGTTTAGGTATGGTTGTACCACAAGCTGCAAACTTATTGAAATATGCGTGTAAAACTGTAGCAAAAAGCTCGTCTTCGAAGTACAAAGTGACTCAAGTGCAAATAAGTGAACCGTATATGCCTTATTAACAAAGCGTTTTGTAGATTGCACAAATTACAGAAATGACTGCCCAAAAATGAATTTGAATGACTAAACACACGCCTCAAAAAGCTCCGGCGAATTTGAATGCTGCTTTGATGAATCGTTAAATTGAATGATTATTTTGTTAAATCGAATGACGCAACAGTACATTTGACTAGTCATAAAACGAAATCGAATGACCCTTTTTAGTAGCATTCGATTTCGCGCGAAATAGAATAGCGTGGTGGTTAAATTGGCTGCTCATTTGCCGAAATTGACCGAGAAAACCTATAATTGTTTTTCACTGTTTTGAAAGATCGGACTTCGGACTCGTGAGATCAAAACTATATTATCACTCATTTCTCAAAAACGATAACATTTCAAGCAAAACTATTTCAAGGGAAGATACATTATCCACCATTACCATCCGCGTAAATTATGTGTGAATTTGTGAGCATTTATATTTCTAATCTTACCAATGTTATACACACCCTTTAAACTAAGAAGACTTTTGTAATTTTATTTTGTATCCCTACAGGAATGAAGATTCATCACCCGTTAGCAAGTATCTTATTGACAATGGAAGTGACGTTAATGCATCGAATAACAGTGGGAGCACTCCTCTTCATTTCGCCGTTGGCAAAGAGAGGCCCGCAAAGGTGTTTTGTGACAAGGACGAGGAAAAACATGGGATCTGCAGCTGCTGCATCATTATGTAGTTACGAAACCAAAGTATACCAGTTTTAAAGGTACACAGTTTACATTGTAAATCGGTAAAGTGTTTACTTCAAAATAAGTAATTATTTTACATGGGTGGGTTTATACCCAGCAATTCAGTAAAAAAAAAAAAAACAATATTTGATGTAAAGTTTTACACAACTATTTACATTGTTATGTGAGGGCGCTGTTTGAGGAAGAATTATGTTTTGATATTGATAGTGGCAATTATCAAGCCAAGTAAGAAATACTGTTTACAAAATAACCCCACATTTATTGTTTGGTCTGGAACTTCAAATCAAAGCTGAGCAAAAAAGCCCAGCAAAACAGGGATAGTATTTGTAATGATTTACTTTGCTTCTTTGTTCCCACCTGTTTCTAGGATTATGAGGTTCGTTTTTTTCTTATCCAAAAATAATGTAGATATTACTTGCATATTATTTTAGTTACGTTTAATCCCTAAGCTATATGAGCTTCTTCCGGCTTGTGACCATGTCTAATGCTAAACTGCCTTTTCCATACCCTTTTTGGCGGTCATAGAGGGCGTTGTGGCTTGGAGTAGTTTGTCATAATTAATGTTCTTGAGATTGTCTTAAATTTGTTGTCCCCCTGCGTCTGATTCAAACAGCCTCCCTAAACCATCTAATGGTTTTGTCAGATTCTGTGGCAATTACCGAGGGATATTTCTAGTTATGACACCGAGTTTAATAATGTATTAATACAACTTGAACAAAGTTACTCCCAAGTCACTACCGTCAGAATAACTTACTTGACTGAAAGTACATTATTATTCCCAAGTATACAGTGAAATCGTTTCGACAGGTGTTGTTTAATTTTAAAGAAAAAATTCAATTTTGTATAATTTTGAAGTGATGGTCGGCCGGCCATCTTTCGAACGTGTGAGTGATACTACAGAAAGGTCTGTATGACAGCATTTGAAATCGTTACAACAGCTCTTGATTTTCTCAGCAGTCATAAACACACAGATGCAAACAGGTCTGTAAAACGATATTTCATATTAAATCCTATCCCCACAATGCCACATTTTCTCGATATATACCACATTTACCATTGATGTAAATTTGTATCATAATTTATAATTACCTTTAGAATGTCGTTTGGGTTATTACCTATAGACTTTTTATATAATAACTCGTAGACAAGAAGTTTAGCATGTGATTTATTTGCCTTTTGTGCTTGTAGTTTTTCTAACGTTTAACGTTAGATATTGCCGTGTTATTAGTAAATCCAAGATGGCGGGCCACCGAAAGCTTTGGCGGGTACTGCATATGTACAACAGTTATTTTCCCTTACAATGTGTTTTGATAGTTTGGTGATTCTCGTTCACTACTCGTTAAATATTACGATAGCACCTCAGTATAATTGATTAAGTGAAAGACCTATCGATTCTATTCTATATAATTCATCTGAAGCTGACTTGAATTTAGGTCTTAAACGAAAGCCGTCTTTATTTCTTAACTAAAGAATTCTTTCGATGCAGTCAATTGGAATGCCCCGGTAAGCATCTCGGGCCCTCAAAACCAACGGAATGTTGTAGATTTATTTGTTAAGCAATTACGTAAGTTTTTTTTATTGATAACTGGTATGTTAGATTGCATAATGATGTCAGGAACAAACCCAACCAGAGAAACAAATTAAGGACATACCGCACTTTTAAAACAAACTTTGAGCTAGAGTTGTATCTACGTTCCGTAAATAATTCCTTGCATCGAACTCACCTTTCCCGGTTTAGATGTTCTGCACACAAGCTTTTTATAGAAATTGGAAGGTATGTAGGAATCGAATATGAACAGCGAATTTGCCCTCATTGCAATTTGGAGGTTGAATCTGAGATCCATTTTTTACTCAATTGTCCATTATACAGTGCTCTTAGGGAACAAATGCTTAACTTTGTGAGTGGAAAAAATGCACACTTTCAGTTGTTTACTAACAGTGAAAAGTTTGAATTTGTTATGAGTTCAACAGATGAATCTATTGTTAATTGTGTTGCCAAATTCGTCTTTTTATTTATGAACTTAAAAGAAAAACATAATGTCTGATCGCTCGTGTTGACTTTATTTTTCTCCTGCCAATGTATATTTAAATAAATCAGGTTAAAAATGTTCATGTAACCCTCCCCGGGGTTAAGGGGTGTGTTCCAAGTTGGAATAAAAATAAACAAATGAAAAATGAATATAATAATCACATTATGTGTTTTTGATTAAATAATTCCATGGCCGGGTTGGCATATTGGTATCTTTCCTCGCCTTCCACCTCTAGGACCTCGGTTCACATCACGCCGGGGCACAATGTGGATTGGGTTTTCAGTCCCTACCTAATTTCGTGGGTTTTCCCTGGAATAACTCACTCGGGTTTTCTTCCCACATCTAAAACTGAAACTTCCTCACCTGGGTTTTCTTCCAACATCTAAAACTTCCTTCCTTGTCTTCTCTCCAAGGTGCTCCTGGCTAGTGTAGTGATTAAGTTCGCTATTCTGTGAGCCTTGGCTTCACAACCAACAAAATAAATGAAATGAAACGAATTGAAGGCATCCGTAACATATCCATTGGAAACAAAGATATTAACCGTACCTCAGAAAAGTGTATCGACCCAATAAATGTGTGTCAGTTATATAAATCTGGCATTATGTGTATGTCTGAGTGCTTGAAAATACTACTTCTAGATCTTATATACCCAGTAAAATCGTTAATTGAATTATACTTTTTGTTTTACTGCTTACATGCTAACGTAAGGTTTATTTTAATAAGAACTAAAATGGAAACAATAAACTTATTATTATTATTTCAATTTATGAAGAAAACGTTTTATTATTATTTCTGAATTTCAAAGGAACTTTAAATTTTCTTACTTATGTCGTTTGTAAACCCTTGCAGCGAGTTTGAATGTCAAAGCGTCTGTCACAAGTCAATAAAAATATAACAGCACCCACGTGGTAAATCCCAGTCATGCTATACTCAATGATATCCTCCCCCGTACCATAACACACAGTTTAGAAGGGGTGTCAATCAACAGGGGTCGGTGACTTGGGTCAGAGGGGCTGAGAAAAAAAATAAAATAAAAAAATCCTCCCATTGCGCCTGTGCATTGTTTTGTACACAAAGCAATGGCCGCCTGGTTAATGGCAATGACACCGAAGTCATGCGAGTGGTCGACAAAAGTTCTGGACCCATTGAGTTGATTGAAAACATCTGTTCCCAACTAGCTGGGAGTCCTTTGATGTATTGCCGTCATTTCTGCGGTTAGAAAATGGGAGATAAGCCCTTGCAAGCCCTCTTAAGTGATTTATTACGTGTGACAGTCAGACTGACAGCCATAGGAAGGGACGTGAACCTGAAACAGGTGCCTCCTTTGGGGGAGGGAGGTTATACTTTAGTAATTACTCCAAACATTAATGACCATAAAAACTCACTTGGTAAGAAGCACTGCAGCTGTTGATAATAGAAAACAATCCCCTTTTGGAAAACAATCCCCTTCAAAGGAATGTGGTTTTAGAGAGAGGGATTCAAAAACATTTCGATCTAAGAAACGCTTCTTCATGAAATTTTTCTCAGATTGTGTATTCCAGTAAGCGGATTATTCTTCCAACGTGGACATAACAGATTTATAAATGTTGGCGATATTTAAAAAAGACCCCCTCCTTTTGAAATGAAATTTTCACAGGTTAGTTTTATTGTATATATCTACAAATATATACGATTAAAAAATCTAACAGTTCCAAAAAACAAAGGGTATACTTTGCCTTTAAGTGGTGTAATATTTTGGGTTCATTTGCTGTGGACTTTAAACATCCGTGGAGCCACAGTGGACTCGACTCTCTGGACCAGACCTCCGGAACTACCATCTACCGGATGGACGGTATTTCAGCTTGCAACACTGGATTAAATCATCGCCGTGCAAGTCTAGTGCTCTCGATCCTGTCCCCACGTGGGTGGTGAAGCAGGCACCCGTTGTTTTTGCGACAATGATGCTGAGAGTCATCAACTGCTCCCTCTCATCTGCTACTGTTCCAAGATGGCTCATATCACACCGCTTCTAAAGAAAAAGACGCTTGATCCTGAGTGTTTCGGTAACTATAGACCAGTCTCTCAACTTGCTTTTCTATCCAAAATTTTAGAGAAGGTCGTCGCTCATCGTCTCGATTCATACTTGCGTGACAACAACCTTTCAGGAAACATGCAGTCAGCCTATAAGCCAGGTCACAGCGTCGAAACCGCCCTAGTCAAGGTCACAAACGACATCCTCACAGCTATAGAGAGCAAAGCTATATCACAGCTATATCATAGCCGAGAGCAAATCAGAGCATCGGCACTTGGATTGTGGAGTTCCTCAGGGCTCAGTCCTCGGACCTGTCCTGTTTACTATGTACACTACACCTCTTGGGGACATAGCACGACGCCATGATGTAAACTTCCATCTTTATGCAGACTAGCGATATTGCGTATAAAATGTTGCAAAGTGGGGTGAAGGGGGGGGGGGGGGGGTGGGGGTAATTGGAGAGGGTATTAGAGGTTATCATTTTTAGAATGGGTTTGGTAAATATATTTAAAACATTTAAATGTAGTTATGTCTTATGATAAAATGTTAAGCATGCAAAATGTGTTGAGTGTGGTCGAAACGTCATCTTCCCTCACCCTTCTCGCCCCTTTTCTAGACTACGAGGCATAAGTTGGGGGGGGGGGAGTTTTAATATTTAGGAGGTATCTACTAAGGCAATGATGCATGCTTGGCACTGATAAGTAGGTTTTTGATATGTCAGGACTTTTTGAATATCAAACAAAGGCCTGAGTAGTCCATGGAATATAATTATGCTTCTGTGCTCTGGCAAAACCCACAATTCATGTTTTGAATATGCAGACCCCAACCACCCCACGCAGTAGGTGCGTTTTCGCGGTCGTAACCAATAAATGTTTCGGTTGAATTGGCCATTGGTTAATTACTGGCCAAAGACCGAAACAGTTTGGGTTACAGCCGCGAAAACGCACCCAATAATGGCCGACCAATGCGGGTATCCGGCTGCTGTTGCTCACATTGCGGCTAGACGTCGGAACACCAACGCAGACCCCAACCGCACGGGTACCCCGACATTTACCCCAGGGCTCAATTTCAGAGAGCTGCTTAACGGTAAGCAAATTTAGAGCTGATTAACGGTAAGCAAATTTTCGTGCCAACTGTAGCAGAAAAATTTGCTGCAGCATAAGCGTATTTCACAGATTAGCAAGAAAATAAGGCAGCCATCTCGCGCGTTCACAATGGTCTTGCATTGTTACGTCATTCATTTTCATGCAGTAAGCACCGGAAGCATCTCGCGCGTTCGCAATGGTCTTGCATTGTTACGTCACCATTTTCGTGCAGTAAGCACCGGAAGGCTGTTGTGACGCACTTCTAATCCAAGATGGTGCGCTTCTAATTCCAAGATGGCGCGCTTCTAATCCAAGATGGCGATTTAACGATCATTATAGTATAGATGACACGCAACTTTGTATCGCCTTCAAGCCAGGAACTACCGATCACGCCACTTTCCAGCAGATCCGCAACTGCATAAATGAGATGCAGTTGTGGATGGAAAACAATTTCCTAAAACTGAACAACGCGAAACTGATGTCCTTCTCACTGGCTCACGAAATTAGCTTTCTACCTTTGATCTATCACATTTCACCATCAGCGGTCATGACCTGCCTGTCTCAGATACAGTGCGAGATTTAGGTGTTCATCTTGACAGCGAGCTGAACATGAACGCCCACGTTTCATCTATATGTAAGAGCGCACACTACCATCTGTGGAACATTGCCAGAATCCGCAAGTACCTCTCCTTCTCTGATGCTGAAAAAGTTATCCACGCCCTTGTCACTTCGCGATTAGACTGCTGCAATGCAGTTCTGGCTGGATTTGCCAAAAACATCAACATCCAGACTTCAGAGAATCTTGCATAACGCCGCTCGAGTTCTGGCAAAAATCAAGAAGCACGAACACATAACCCCTATCCTCAAAGATCTCCACTGGCTCCCGGTACCAAAACGAATTGAGTACAAGGTCCTCACACTTGTCTTTAAAGCACTTCATGACTTGGCACCCACCTACATCAAAGATCTTCTTCAAATAAGGCACTGTCATTATCCTCTCCGTTCTGCTGCATCAACCCGACTCGTTGTACCTAGATCTCGTACCACCCACTATGGCGACCGTGCATTTTCTCACATTGCACCAGTCTTATGGAACAAGCTACCCAACGACATCAGAAACACTCACTCTCTGAACACATTTCAAACTCATATCAAGAAACTTCTGTTTACTGCAAGTTATTAACATTCCTGTTTTGGTGTAATTTTTCTCTAGAGAGCTTGATACTTCTGTAGTATCTTTTCTGTAGCGCCTTGAGTAATTTTTTATTAGAAAGTGCGCTTTATAAGTTTGTATTATTATTATTATTATTATTATTATAAACCTAGGGGTGTGTCTGGCATTTTAAGTTTTATTCCCTGACTGCGATGGTTTTATACACGTGCGAAGTTATATAAGAGTGGAGGCTGCACTTCATTAAAGGGAGGAAAACATGCGCCACAATGAATAATGTTTAAACCCACAACTTCTTCTGCAAATCAAAGGTTTGAAAGTCATTGTTTTTATAAAGAAACTCTTGAACAAAATTGGTTCAATAACTTGCCCAGGGTTCTTGCTTTGTCAACCTGGAGTATTTGTGATTGGTTGATTATATGTCGGCATTAAAACGAATAATTGTCGACATTATAAATCGATTTTATGTCTACATTAATTCAGATTATGTCGAACATGTCGCCTTCTGTCCACTGTGGCGTTCCATAACCGTGCGTTTCTAGCCACCGATGAGGTCAAGGGGTCAACGCATATCATTATCATAGATAAACAGTTTTGACTTTCTGCTGAAAAAGCCGCGGGTGATAAGTGCAGTTTTGGACTGGAATTCTGTGTTACTAAATGCAAATTTTACTCGTTATCATGCACACATTATTTCGTTGTTCTCATTCAGGTTCGTCTCAGTCATTCTATTTCATTCAAATACATTCAAGGCTTTATTTTCACCATTCGTCAGCTGAATATTTAGTACCTATACTTTCAATTTAATGAGATACAGTACAGTGGTTGACCGGTGTCATAGGGAAATCTGCCCCCCGGAGATTCTGTCCCCCATAATTTATGGGAAATTAACCTGGGCTGAAGGAGGATGATTCAAAAGAGGGCGCTATCAACAGAAGTTTGTGCACTAACAGTTATCCATATAAGTGGACAGAATCTCCGGGGGAACAGAATCTCCTGCCACACCGGCCTGTTGCTGTTGGCTTTTGCAAAATTGAATGATGTTGTTGACTAATCTTGACCAGGGAATGCTAAACTGTTGCAAATTGAATTACCCCTTTTGACTGATGCAACATATCATTAATTACCAAACGAAATTGAATGAGCTAGGTGTTAAACTGAAGGAATTTTTGTAGAAGTTAGCCAGGGAAACCCATAAAGCCCATACCCCCAAAACTTGTTTTGTTTGCCCTCCACCTGCCCCCAAATGAAATAGTCTAGTGACCTCCCCCCACTGTCTAATTTCAATCATTAGCATTATTACACATTGAGGCTTATCTAATCATGGTGTGAAAAGGGGGATTTCCCTTCGCAATCCCGTAGAATCCAATAAACAAAAACTATTTATAAGTCTATTATTGGCAAACAATGTGATTGGTGAACTTTGTTGCATACGTGACCAATGTGGTTGATCGTAATGCTCGGCTTGACTGCAGAGTTACTTTTTTCAAATGAGTTTGACAAGCCCTAATTGTGTTTGTTCTATTTATTTACATACCAGTGTATGCCAAACTGATATCCAAATTATCAAATATTTTCAATGTATTGATCACTTCTCAAAAAAATTAAGCAATCTGATAATTTCGTAGAAATTGCGTTGTGTTATGCAAACATGTTTACTTGTTGTAAGTGACAAACTTATTTTAAAGAAATGCACACATTGTTTTGTTACTTATTACTCTATTTAAATTAATTTTTAATCAAATGTCAACAGTCAATAAAGTCAGCTTGGGTCCAAATTCAAGTCCTGCCATTGGCTGTTATTTTGTGCGTACTAACATGGTAACACCAATAAAACCAGCGGATTTTCATTGGGTGACATGTGGTCCTCTTTGATTGGCCTATTCCATGTGATGTTTCATTGCTATGGTAATTGTCATGTAAAGTTTTTATACGACAGCCTGTTTTCATTGGTTGCTATAAACATGACGTACGCAATAGCACAAACTGTTGCTTTAAGTGTGTGTTTTTGTGTGTAAACGGGTGTTGTGATTGGTTACTTCTTCTCTGTAAATAAAATTAATGACACAGGTTATTTAGTTGGGCTTTGGGTCGCATCCCAGTATTTCTATGATATCAACGTTGAGCTCCACACCGAAACTCGACTTGGTTAGTTCCTAAAACACTTTGCTTGGCGGATATACTTCGGAGATTCTGTTTAAATCGCAGCAATTGCGTTGGTCGTTTTAAACTAGGAAACAGTGAATCAAAGGTTTTATACAAAACAAACTTGTCTATCGAAATGTAGCCTAACATTGTATCTAATTACTAAATTACATCATGTTCACTATAAAAGTAAGTTTTTGAGGAGTCTTCTGTTTCTTCTTCTGAAGTTGTAAACGACCTGCCTGTGAAAACCCTTTCTTACAATCTTTATTAATTAGTTTGCGAAGACAGAGTGATGTTGAAAGGGTTGCGAGTTGTTCGAGGTCCGGACTGGAAATGGGGCGAACAGGATGGAGGCGGGGGTTGCGTTGGAACAGTAAGCCCTCACCGATCCGTGAAAACAAGTGAGTACTAATTCTCTGGCGTATTATTGTTATTTATTTGTTTCTTTATTTATTACAATTGTTTTACTCATAGTATGTTCATGCAAGCATACAAAACCTGTTTATATTTTGGCCCTGCATACATAGCTACATGGGACTGTAAATTTATTAAAATGCCACCCATTAATTTTAGCATCTGAGGACCAGTCAAAATTCTGTTCAAGAGTTCCTGCATGGCTATATTCATTGGTTCCCAGCTATGTTTAACCGCATGCCTGTTCAAGGTTGCAAACTAAAATGAAAATGTTACAAGAATACGGACCAGTAAAAAAGCTGATGGACAAGTGAAATTATTTATATACTGGTCTTGCTAGATAGTCACTTAAAAAAAGTCAAGGCTCGAATGTTCGGCTTAACTAACGGGGAGATGCCGCCGGATAGAAGACTTCTTAATTTAAACGTTTATATAAACCTACGAGAGAAATATTTATTAATAGGTAATTGGGCCTACATAAAATATTTCTTGTTTCCGAGTGATTACTGTGACTATAGAAAACACGTTTTAACTAGACTTTCAGTTTTTGTCATGTGACAAAAACAAGGTGTTCTTGGAGAGTGATTAAATGAACAGGTAACGACATTATACCTTATCAATTCAATGCCTGGTTCAGGAGTTAAGAATTTTTTCAAAAGTTAAACATCAACTTTCGGTTTTGACCGGATCAAGGTCAAATAGGGTCACATTTTGTGTAGCGCGTGATTAGTTTATGACGACCTTTTGGATGATGTATAGATTGAAAAAATCCAATGTGTTGTTCAGAAGTTATGATGTTTTCAAATTTAAAATGTCATCTTCCTGTTTGAACCGGAAGTCAAGGCCAAATGGGTAAATTTTTGTGTAGCGTTTGTCGAACTTTAAATTACCTATCCGATGATGTATAGATTGTAAAAAAACAAATAAATACTTAAATAGTTCATAAGTTATGTTTTTTACAAATATTAAACTTTGATTTATTTTAATTCGATACCCGATGACGTCATCATGACGTCATTTAGTTTGTGTCGTCTTGATACTGAGGTTCAAATTTCTTATGAGTTGCAATGTTCAATTCAATTTCAATCTTGAGTTATTCCGTAGATATGCCCGAAAACGATTTTATTTATCAGCGCTGTTTACTAAATATCCAACGAAAGAGGGCGCTGTTGAAAAAACCCTGTTACTTGCCAGCAAACGGAAGACGACGACAGTGCACACAGTCAGCGCGTGAACTGTGGCTTGCATCAGTTTCAACGTTATCTGCACATAATGATTTGTCAATGAAAGTGGGGGGGGGGGGGGGGGGGGGTACGAGTGGGAAGGTGCGTTTCATTTTCCCTGTTTTAACAAGATGTATAAGGTTAAAATGTTATTATCATCATATTACACCAGTCCTTCAGCAATTACACTGGCTGCCAGTTCGCAAGCGGATTTTGTTTAAGATTTTGCTGCTTACTTATAAAGCACTTCACGGGCTGGCACCTGACTATATTACCGAATTATTGATTAGCCATAAGCCGATCCGGTCACTAAGATCTAGTAGCAAACTTCTCCTGAAACCTGCCATAACATCAACATCGTATGGCGATAGAGCATTCTCAGCTGCTGCTCCCAAACTTTGGAATGAGCTCCCAATGTCTATAAGGTGTGCTAAGTCATTAGATGTTTTTAAGAATTTGCTGAAGACCCATCTTTTTATCTGTAATTAAAACCTTTTCCTAGACTGTGTATAGTTTCTGTGTAATTTTCAGCATTTAGGCATTTTAATCTTTTTGGCTTTTAAATTTGTAATTTTTAATAACTAGTTTTACAGTAATTGTTCAGATCCTTTTGTTGTTTGTAGTATTTTTAATGGTTTCCTTTAGGTAACAGCTGGTCTGGCCTAATTTTATATTAATTTGTTAGTGGGCTTAAATTGGGAAATATACTCCAAGTTTTTGTTTTCTTAATGTTTTTCATTTTGCTGTTAAGCGCTTTGAGGAATGTTTATTCATATTGCGCTATATAAATACTGTTTTATTATTATTATTATTATCTCTGTGAAAAAGGTTAAAAGGGTTTGCTGTTCTACAATCTGATAAAAAATTATGCTGAAGTGATCAGTAGTTTTAAAGATATGAATAAGATAAGATAATATGAAATTTTCAAATTCCGTTATGAACCGGAAGTAAGTTAACATATTGTACGGGTTCTGTGAAGCGTTTGTCAAACTGTTAACGACCTATCCGATGATGTGTAGATTGTCAAAATCCGAATTATGGTTCTTGAGTTATGATTTTTACAAATATTAAACTTTGATTTATTATAATTAAATTCCCGATGACGTCATCATGACGTCATTAAGTTTGTGTCGTCTTGATATTGAGTTTCAACTATCTGATGAGTTTCAATGTTCAATTCAATCTCAATCTTGAGTTATTCCGTAGATAAGTTCGAAAGTTGTTTTTTTAAGGAAAAAAACTAAGGCAAACTTTGACCTAGGTTAACGACCCGGAAGAAAAGGTCATTCAAATTTGGTGTTAACTTTTCAAATGTTTCCCCACTCTTGAACTATCATATGCCCAACTATGAAAATCATAGCTTTCATATTCGCTGAGATACAGCAAAAGACAAATGGTCCTTTTTCAACATTAAAAACCTTGTAATTTTACACCTGATGACGTCATCATGACGTAATGACAACTGTGCCGTCTTCATATTGAGGTTCAATTATCTGATGAGTTTCAAGGTTCAATTCAGTTTCAATCTTGAGTTATGCTGTAGAGAAGAGTTCTAGGGAAGAAGAAGATGGAGAAGAAAACTAGGGATTCAGTTTTTGTTTACTACAAAAACAAGGTGTTCGTGGGAGTGATTGAATGAATAGGTAACGTCATTATACCTTATCAATCCAATTCCTGGTTCAGGAGTTATGAACTTTTCAAAAATTAAACAAGAACTTCCGGTTTGGACCGGAAGTCGAAGTCAAATAGGGTCACATGTTGATTAGTTTATGAAGACCTTTCAGATGATGAATAAATTGAAAAAAATCCAATATGTGGTTCAGAAGTTATGATATTTTGAAATATAAAGTTTCAACTTCCGGTTTGAACCGGAAGTCAAGGTCAACCGAGGTCACACTTGGTAGCGTTGGTTAAGTTACAAAAGTTTTAACTGATGATTTACAGAAAAAAAGCAACCAATGAGTGGTTCAGATGTTATGATTTTTTCTAATAATAAATTTTAACTTCCGGTATGAACCGGATGTCAGAGTCAATAGAGGTCACGCTTGGTAGCGTTGGGGAAGTCTCCGATGTCCTTTCTGTCGACGTATAGATGATAACAATCTATCATGTGGATTAGAATTGTTTATTTTTTAAACATTATTAATAAATGTCCTACTTTAACCGGTAGTCAAGGTCAAACGGGGTCGCATATTGTGTAGTACGTGATAAGTCTATTTAGACCTTTCAGATGATGCATAAATTGAAATAATCCAATGATGGTTCAGACGTTATAACTTTTTCAAATATAAAATGTAAACTTCCGGTTTGAACCGGAAGACAATGTCAATGAGGTTACAAATTATAGCGTTAGTAATGCTTTGAAAGCCTTATCTGACGACGTACAATTAAATTTAATAAATGGTTTACGAGCAATGATTTGTTCAAATAATTAATTGTATCCTCCTGTTTAACCGGAAGTCAAGGTTAAATGGTCAATTTTGTGTATCGTTTCTTAATTTGCTACATACCTCCCCCATAACGTATGAATTAAACAAAACTCAAATGTGTGAGTGAGAAATTAATATTTTTTGAAAAATTTAATTACAACCTCCGGTTTGAACAACAAGCCAAGTTTAAACTGGTTTCATTTGTGTATATCCTAATCAGTACATTAAAACCTTTCAGCTAATGTATGACTTGTAAAAAACCTATAATTATGTGAACCGGAGTAACGTGTTTTTCAAATATTAGATTAATTATCTGAGGGTGTGCAATGTTTCTTGTAATATCAATGCCAATGTATTTCTACATGTAGTTTTGGTGCGAAACATTGTTCATTATCACTCAACTTCTATCGCGATTATCCGCTCTGCACCTCAGCGATGTTTTCCACCCAACTTCGATTATTCCCAACGGGCGCCCTCTTTAGTTCGCTGTTGGAAAAAATCAAACGTTTTCGCGCCACATCACACCACACACGCACAGTCGTCAGCGCTTACACGTTATGTGTACAATGCGAGTAGGACGAGTAGGACGGTGCGCTTCATTTCCCAGTTTTGACCAGATGCATACGATTATAATGTTGTTATCTCTGTGCAAAAGTTTAAGAGGGATTGCTGTTCTCCAATCTGATACAAAAATTATGCTGAAGTGATCAAGAGTTTTTAAGATAATGAATAAAATAAGATAATCTGAAATGTTGAACTCCCGTTATGAACCGGAAGTAAGTTAAAATATTGTACGAGTTCTGTGAATCATTTGTCAAACTTTAAACGATCTATCCGATGATGTGTAGATTGTCAAAATCCGAATTATGGTTTTTGAGTTATGATTTTTACAAATATTAAACTTTGATTTAATGTAATTCAATGCCCGATGACGTCATCATGACGTAATTAAGTATGTGTTGTCTTGATACTAAGGTTCAACTATCTGTTGAGTTTCATTGTTCAATTCAATCTCAATCTTGAGTTATTCCGTAGATAAGCTCGAAAGTTGTTTTTTGGAAGAAAAAAACGAAGGCGAACTTCAACCTAGGGTAACGACCCGGAAGTTAAGGTCGTACGATTTTGGCGTTAAATTTTCAAATGTTGCCCCAGTCTTGCCCTATCAGATGCCCAAGTATGAACATCATAGCGTTCATATTCGTTGAGATACAGCAAAAAGCAAATGGTCATTTTCAACTTTAAAAACCTTGTAACTCAACACCTGATGACGTCATCATGACGTAATGACAACTGTTCCGTCTTCGTATTGAGGTTCAATTGTCTGATGAGTTTCAAGGTTCAATTCAGTTTCAATATTGAGTTATGTTGTAGAGAAGAGTTGCGTGGAAGAAGGAGAAGAAAAAAAGAAAAAACTAGACTTAACGTGTTTGTGACAAACACTAGGTGTTCGGGTATCGCTGGGGTCAGTGCTGTGTCAATGCGTGAGCTATTTCATTAAGTTGGACTTTGGTGTTATTACTGTTTTGAGGTGCGTAACAAACTGCACACTTTAGCACAAGTTTAAAAAAGCACAAGATCAAAAGCCTAGCATTAATTTGAATGTTAACGAGGTTTGCATGGACGGCTGTTTTAGAAACTAACAAAGCGTATTGTCAAAAGCAGGTTGCGCGAACCTTGAACAGACACTAGACCACAAGCATGTTTGATGGACTTTGAACCGTGCGGTTGATTCGCTCACCGTTTAACTGGTAACTGGTTTAGATCGCGTATTGTGTGTGTATCCCGTGGTTTGACAGCGGGTCAATAAATACCTGTAATAAATGGTCAAAATTTCAAATATTTGTAAAAAAAAAGATGTAATGACGTCATCATGTTGTAACTTTAGATTTACGGAGTCTTTATCATTGTCTATCTCTATGCCAAGTTTCAACTCAGTAAAATTTTTGGTTTTGGAAATGCAAGGTTTCAAAAAGTAAAACTTAAAGGCATTACCACGTGACACACGATGACGTCATCAATTTGAAATACCACACATATGTTGTCTTCATAAAGTTCATTACGTATACCAATTTTGAACGATTGTCATAAACTTCACCGCAGAAATCTAGTAAAAGTTTATTTTGGTATGTTTATAACCTGCCGCTAGAGGGCGCTTTGGGATGTTTTGACACCACTGGTCAATTTTTTGTAAACCAGACCCTTGCTGGATTGAAAACAACTTGAAAAAATTGGCCACTTTTAAGCTACAAGGCACTTCCGGTTTCGACCGGAAGTAGAGTTCATGTCATGTCACGCACACTTTGAAAAATGAAGACCTATAATAACTCTATATAATCGCGCAAAAAGCAACCGACGGTCTCTTTGCTTGATTTGATATAGATTTTCAAAGATTAAAATTTTTAATGTTTAAAAACCGAACAATAACAAAGAGTTGTTCGGGCGTAAGGCCCGAACACCTAAAAAAAAAACCGAACAATAACAAAGAGTTGTTCGGGCGTAAGGCCCGAACACCTAAAAAACAGAGCAAAAACAAAGAGTTGTTCGGGCGTAAGGCCCGAACACCTAAAAACAGAACAATAACAAAAGGTGTTCGTGCTGTGTTGCAGCACGAACACCTAAAAAAACCGGAACAAAAACAAGAGGTGTTCGTGCTCATATTGCACGAACACCTAAAAAAAAAAAAACCTTAACAATAACAATAGGTTTTCGGCTGAAGAGCCGAACACCTAAAAACTTAACGATAACAATAGGTTTTCGGCTGAAGAGCCGAACACCTAACAAAAACAATAGGTGTTCGTGCTGAATTGCACGAACACTTAAAAACAGAACAATAACAAGAGGTGTTCGTGCTCATATTGCACGAACACCTAAACAACCAGAACAATAACAAAAGGTGTTCGTGCTGTGTTGCAGCACGAACACCTAACAAAAACAGAACAATATCAAGAGGTGTTCGTGCTCATATTGCACGAACACCTAACAAGAGGTGTTCGTGCTCATATTGCACGAACACCTAAAAAGTAACAAGTTTTTGTGTTGCGTTTTCAGATGGTCGTGCAGTAGTGTGCTGGGATTCGGGTGAAATGGCTGCATACCGCGTTTCCGATGGATGCTTTGATCTACGTATCTACGACAATGCGCCACTTGGTATGTTGATACCTTTACATATCGCCAACTATACTATCAAACTATTAAGTGTTCGCGATACCGTAAACGACGGCGGGGCAGGAAATTCTGTTTCCCCAGAGATGCTGTCCCCGTGTATAAATTTCTTCAGATAGCGCCCTCTTTTGAATCAACATCCTTCAACCCAAGTTAGTTTACCGTATGGGGGAAATTTCTACAAATTAGTTGAAAAGTATTGATCATGAAAAGCATGAAGTATACTGCATTGTAATGTCATCACTAAAATGATTTAGTACATGTACCTTCCTTCAATATTCGGCATTAAACAAAAATTCCTGCAATAAGGCCTACTGATTAGAGACCAAAACTGTTTACCCAACAGGCGTTAAACACCCGGGTGTGACCTGCGATAGTTGTGGCCAAGAGGGTGTACTCGGGATCCGATGGAAGTGCCGCCAGTGTGACAATTACGATTTATGTCACAACTGTTACCATGGTGGTAAACACTTCTTACGTCATTCATTCATTAGGATCGAGACCCCGCGTGGTCCAAGGTAAGATGGAGCAAGATTGGGTGCCGACCTTTTGTCAAATTTGCAACGCGTCAACTCAGTCGACTATAGTATTTTGTTGAACAGAGGATAGTATTTAGTACGTAAAAACCCCATAAAAACGCATTGTATTGTTTTATTTTGCATTATTTTATGTGCTTAAGAAAGTATCTTCCTGCAAAGGAACATTTTTGTCAGAATGAACAAAGCCCACTGTTATCGTTAAGTACTCATAATTATTGTGACGTAACATGCAAATTTTACTAGAGAAACTGCTCTGGGCAAGGTTGATCCAGTAAGACTAGCTATAATTCACGCAGCGTTCTGCTGGCACCATATAGATCGTCTCTGATTAAGTCTCGTTGACTCTAGTTACATACCCCAACTTGCTCGTATTATTATAAACAACTATGTAAAATGATAGAAATGGGTCGTTGATGCCTATTGGACAGTCGGCAAAACAGTAAAACAGTTTTGACGACCTAACCGGTGTAATAGATAATTCTGTCCCCACGCACAGCGGTACAGCGGGACATGAACATGTCCCTTCCGGTTAGATTTGGTTGGTCCCCCATTATGATACTAGATCAATTGTTCTCCATCGTTTGTACTTAGTCTATTAGAGACGCCCCCATCGGTTTTGTACACAAGGGTGAAGCGGGGACGTCATCGCTCGGATCCCATTTTTTTTTTAAGTTCTCGGTTTCAACGGGTAGACACCCCACTAATCCCGTTCCTACTTTTCATTTAAAGGGTGACTAAATGAGGTTCTGTATCAAGGGATACACACTGCTAAACAACCTACTAGGGAGATATGTCCGTCGTGGACATAATTCGGCTGCTGCTACAAGTTATTAATAACGTGTTTTTCCCCCCAATTAACTTTAACTATTCAGCTTTGACGTTCCCTGTCGAATAGAGGCTTCGAGATGTAGAGCTTTGGGTCTTTTTCCTGGAGCCCGAGCGGTCAGAGGACCCGATTGGACATGGGACAATCAGGATGGTAATAACAGATTCCTTCTACTGACACCCAAACAGAATTTAAAATCACTCACAAATCTTTTTGTTTGTTTACAAATTGTTTATCTTTCGTTAATAGTGTATTTATAATTTCAACGGTTTCTATTTTTCGATAACTTCAAACTCATCAACATCAAACACGCTTAAACAAGAATACAATTAAAAATACTTCATGTACTTCTTTTTCTGATCAATTCCTTAGGAGGGGAGGGGTCCGTCGGTACGGTCACTGACCTACATTCCACTGATGGCTCATATCGTTCTTGGGTCAGAGTTAAATGGCCCAATGGTAAAAATAACGTCTACCGATGTGGCAACGCCGGCAAGATGGAGTTGAAGTGCAAAGTGAAAGAGTCGATCGGAGAATTCTACTACGATCACCTACCAGTTTTTGGTGAGTTATTATTTTATTGCAGTGCACCACCACTAATCTACCCTGATTCTACAAAGCATTACATTTTTGGTTGAAATTCTACATCCTTTCCGCTTACCAATATTGCGTTATTGGCAAACAAACAAAATCCGTTCAACTAACAGTTTTCATGTCTGGATTTATAAGGAGGTCTTGGTTAGAGGCAGTGGTAACTGTGCCGTGTTCTTGACCTTGGTAACCCTTTAAACGTCTCGCATAGACTTTAAGATTTTCAAATGGGTGACCTTTGCGTAACAAAAATGGTCTTGCCTTCATCTCAGAGATGAAATAGACTGTGCAAGTCTCGCGCGTATCCCAACGAGAAAACCCGTCAAACGAAGAACATTTTTATTTCTGAAATCAAATCTTTGTTTTAAATTATATCTCATGACAAAATCTGAACAACAAAAATAAATCATTACAATTTTATGAAATAAGTTTTAGCTTTTGAAAAAAATACACAAAAGTGTGTCAATTATTATTGGAAACAAATTAAAACTCTGGGACAAGGATGCTTTGTTGATGTTAACTTTTCAGAAACCCTTTACGCGGATTCGTGATGGTCAAACGGGTTTTTAAATGACCCGTATCGCAGTTTAAAGAGGATGCTGACGCTTCAACAACCATACACTGCAATGAAAAGGGTTCGCTTTGCAATTACAGCATCTGGCGATTATAATCGCGCATCCAAAACAAGCGTTTACATAAGTTTTATGATCGGAGGCGAGCACAAAATTCTTAATTTTTTGCAATAACCGGAAGCTGAGGTCAAGGTTAATTCTCGGATTTTCTTCGTTATATTGTTGAATTGGTTTTACTTTCATATTTTGTTATCACTTAGTGTTATATTCCCTACAACATGTATAATTTTCTAGGTCATAAACTACGTTAAATTAAAATAATTGACGAAACAAAATCTCGCCCACGTAAAACTCCATATGGTTGGGACCACTATGGTCCCGGAAGTTCGAATGCGCGCGAGACTTGCACAGTCTATTCCAAGCTATAAATTTGAGTTCACATTTGGAAAACGGTAGTTTAAAATTTTTTATTTGCGGATGGGAGGGTAAATGGCTTTGGAATTCAACAGTCAAATTACCGCTCTCCGGGGATAAATCTTTAAGCAAAAGTACTGTGAATCGCCATCATTGAAACGAGTCTTGTTAAATAAAATTGTATTTTCAGTCTTCCCGAAATGAGCTCTCATATCTTAGTGCAAAATTGGTTACAGGAGAGCAGGCTTACGTAATTTTTTTTTTTTTTTTTTTTTTATGAGATATCGCCTAACTCACAAGGCCACGGACGGCCACTCAAGGTGAGGGCTACACATAACTGATTTGGGCTATCGACCCAAATCAATTGACACCAGGGGCACGTTGCCTCCTACTCCTGGGGCTGAAACAGGGTTACCCCCTTTACAGTCCTTAAGGATGTAGGCATGGGTATCATCCACTAGGAGCCTGTCTGGTAGAGCAGAATGCACTACCTTCCCAACTTTTTCGAAGCAATTATGGTTAAGTGCCTTGCTCAGGGGCACAAGTGTCATGACCGGGTATCGAACCCACACTCTGCTGCTGAAAACACCAGAGCTTAGGTCCGGTGCTCTAGACCGCTCGGCCACGACACGCCACGATGTCATTTTAAGAATTAAAACCCTTTCCTTAACATAGGCGACCTTAGTCGACCAAGCCTACTCGCAAAAAGCACTAAAGCCTGAGCACAAAGGCCATTTTTAATAAAGCTGTATATTTGACCATGTTCACCCTCAATACCCAAGCTTACCATCATTTTAAAGGGTCTGTATACGTTAGGTAATGACTCTGAAAATTAATGGCAATAAAAACTTACTTGGTAAGAAGTACAGCGGCTTTGGATAGTGTTATGCATTTTGAGAAACTTTTTACTTTGAAGTACTGCGGTTATGGAAAAATATATCACTTTTAACCCCGAAAAATAAAATCTGAGAAACGTTACGGCCATAACGCTTCTCAAATTGTGTATTCCTATGGGGAATATTCTTCCTGCGTGGAAATATTCACTCCGGTTTTTCGGTGATATCTCAAAAACGTGACCACCTTTTGAAGTGAAATTTTCACAGGTTAGTTTTATTGTATCAACCTACATTTATATAGGATTAATACAATCAGTAGGCTCCAATTACCAAACGTATACAGCAACTTTAAAGAGAAAGATCAGATATTTCCAATGATGGTAAGCTAAAACAAGGTTGCTGTTATGCGATCTCTTCAAATTGGAGTTAGAAGATCCGAAATCCCAAACACCTTCAGAGCGTTGGTTGTTTACAAAAAAGTTTGAAATTACAGAAAGACAAAGAACTGTGACATTTATTGACTTATCTCAATGTTTTTGGATTATGTGAAAGGGAATCGTTAATTTTGCTGTAAAACAATAATCTTCAAGGAGATAATGGCGTTTGTAAAAAAGGCTTCTGAGCGAAAGACTTATGTTGTGTAAGAATGTGTGCATTACGCTTAAGTGGTCCAACAATGCGGTCACCAGCTTTTGTTTATGTCCAAACAATTCGGTAACGAAATGAGACCTCTTCGGTTCATTCGCTAACGACATTATTTTTTTCAAAACAACAACAGTAAAGAAGAAAAATAACTTCTTTCAACCCTAACCAAATAGACGGAACTAAAGTGCGTCCCTATGTGGACTCTGGCGACAAGGTCCGTCTTGTTAACATGGAAACTTCTGTATTGAAGGAATTACAGCTCGTGAGATGTGGATGGAACGACAACATCACAGAAGTAAGTTTCAAAACTATTTACCAATGATTTTATTTATAATAGAAATAAATTATGTGACAAAAAGCAGCAGCAGCAGCAGCAGCAGCAACAGAACAGCAACAGCAACAGCAACAGCAACAACAACAACAACATTTTGCCTCTTCAGTTGGAACCTTCATTCAATTCCACTTTCAGGCATGTGGTTTTACATAATAGCATTTATTCAGTTAAATTTTCAAGCCGTTCTTTTTAGCCATGGGAAATTTGTAACTTTTGTTTTCGTTTACAAGCGATTTCGCAAAATGAGCATTAAAAGACATTAACCTACAAGCAAATGCAAAACATGTGTTTCCTTTTATCGTTTTGCTTCTTTTTTGTATGTTTCTTAACTGGCTTATAGCAAAAGAAGTAAAAAGGTTTTAATTTGGACAACGAAAAGAACACGGTGTCATTGTTTTATTGTTCGGGTCTTTTATTCTCAGTTCATGTTTTTTGTAATCCATTTCTTCACTTAGATAATGTTAACTTAAAAGTTTTTAGTTGCACTTCTATAGCAGTCGTTGTTAAAGAACCTCATTTTACTATACCTTTTAAAATTGTATTGAATGAGAGGCCACATTAATTTTTTAGTAACAAAGCTTTAATTTAGCTGCACCATTCCCACAAATGCCTGGGCCGAAAACGGATTGACTGATCTGCAAAAAGTTTGCAAAGTGTAATGCTGTTTCAATTCAATTCAATTCAATTCAATAGAACATTTATTTCCACAATCTTACTCTTAATTACATTAAATAATACATGTACATTAAAACAAGTGTGGAGGCATCATCCTAGAAAGCAAAAGCTTGTGGCGGATGTGCCTTACAGAACAGGACAAGATAAGACAAAAACACTGATTACAATATTTAGTCGTGATCACATAATTAAATAATACATGGATCGGTTAAACATATTAAGTATGGACTTGATATTTAAGCAAAACGGATTATTATTGGCTAAAATGACTTAACAGATGACAATAAATTAAGTTCTCTGAGAGTTGAGTAGGAATGATTTCAATTTACATTTGAACGTATTGATTGAAGGGCAATTAGTTACAGAAGATGATAGATAATTCCAATTTTTGGGTCCAGAGAAAAAAATAGTATGTTGAGAAAGAGTTGTTCTAGCAAGAGGTATGTGTATTTTGGATGCAGTCCTAGTATTATAATTATGTATAGATCTGTTACGTTGAAACAGGTTATGTAGCGATTCAGGAAGTTGGTTATTTATAAATTTATACATAAAAACGTCTTGTTGAAAGACATTGATATTGTTAAGAGACAAAAGGTTATATTTCTTAAATAAAGGAGTGGTATGTTCGTTAAAGTGGACCTTAGATACAATACGAATTGCCCTTTTCTGCAGTTTATTCAATCTATCAAGATTTGACTTGTACGTGTTAGCCCAAATAACGTTACAATAAGAAAGGTAAGAAAGAATTAATGAACAGTACAAAGTACGCAAAATGCTTGATGGAAGAGTGTACTTTAATCTACTCATGATGCCTATATTTTTGGAAATTTTGTTTTCTAATTCCTTTATATGGAATTTCCAAGAAAGACATTCATCAATATAGACACCAAGGAATTTAGTATGTGACACTTGCAGTATAGGCTCGTTATTAATTTTAACTTGACAATTGGATGTACTCAACTTCTTTTTTCTATTTCGAAAGACCATAAATGTACATTTTTGTGAATTAAGTGACAGCCTATTAGACTGAAGCCAAATTGACACCTTGGCTAATTCAATATTAACAAGACTAACAATAGTTTCTAAGTCAGTGTTATTACTCGAGTAGAATATGTTAGTGTCATCAGCAAAAAGAATAAAAGAGAATAATTTCGAAGCTTGGCAAATATCATTTATATATAATGAGAAGAGCAATGGGCCAAGAAGAGATCCCTGCGGTACTCCACATGTAATTGTATTCATAGAAGAGAAACACGAGTCTAGTTTAGTATATTGATTCCTGTTGGAGAGATAACTACAAAACCAGTTTAATGGAGTCCCTCTTATACCATAAAAATTAAGCTTATGTATTAAAATATCATGATTAATAGTATCAAATGCCTTAGATAAATCTAAAAAGACACCAATAGATATACATTTATTCTCAAAACCTTTAGTTATCTTATGGATCATGTCCATTACGGCCATGTCAGTAGAATATTTACTCCTAAATCCATACTGACCGTTATACAGGATGTCAAATTTAGATACAAAAGAAGATGTTCTAATATAAACTAGTTTTTCAAGTAATTTTGAAAAGCACGATAAAACAGATATAGGCCTGTAGTTGCCTGTTTCACAGCGATCTCCCGTTTTAAATATAGGAGTCACTTTTGCCGTTTTAAGTTTATCGGGAAAAATACCCTTAGATAGGGACAAATTAAAAACATGACATAATGGGCGACTAACTTGGGAAATAACGGATTTAAGAACATCTGGACTTGCATCGTCATATCCTGCACTCTTGCCGTTCTTAAACGATTTAGCAATATCACAGATCTCATTTTGATCGGTAGGAAAAAAGTAGAGTGATTCGGGAGAGTTACCTTTCAAAAATTCTCTGTATGGAATTTCAGTTTGGGGAATTTTATTATTTAATGAGGGGCCAATGTTAGTAAAATAATCATTAAATATGTTAACTATCTCATTAGGATCGTTTACTTGTCTACCCTCGTGGTTGAGCTTCATTTCAGGTTTACGATTACCAGTTTTATTATTAAGAATGAGTTTAATAATCTTCCATGTCTTTTTTACATCATTTTTTGCATTGTCAAATTTATCTTGATAATATTTCGCCTTGGCTTGTTTTATTAGTGTGTTTAGTTTATTACGGCAAGTTGTATACTTTTGTTTATTTAATGCAGTTGGTTTGCTAATATATTTTTTATACAATCTATGTTTAAATTTCACAGATTTAATTAAACCGGTAGTCATCCAACTTTTGAGCTTCGAGATCTTTTTGGGTTTAACTTTTTGCTTTGGAAAATGTTTGTCATACAACAAAGTATACTTAGAATGAAACATATTAAAAGCCTGGTTCGGATCCTCGTTAGATAAAGTATCACCCCAATCAGTATCAGCTAAATCATTCGAAAAATTGGCAATATTCCCGGCATTAATAACCCTTCTGAATTGGTCAGTACACCGTCGAGTCTGGTGAGCATCTATTAAAGATGAGACCTGGAAGATAGGAAGATGATCTGTAATTTCAGTAAATAAAATTCCACTAGAAACGTCACCATCGATTTTGTTGGAGATTATGTTGTCAATAACAGTTGCAGTCGTGTCCGTGATACGAGTAGGTCTGTTAATTAATGGCCTATGATAATTACTGAAAATGCTATTGACAAAGTTTTGAGTGGTTCGATGGGAATCGTATTGCAAAAGATCTATATTAAAGTCGCCCATAATAAAAGTTAGTTTGTTTTCTTGGTTAATTTTTTGGAGAACAACATCAAATACATCAACAAAAGCAGCAGGATTAACCTTAGGTGGCTTATATAATACACCGACAATAATATTTGTTTGCCCTGAACGCAGTATTTCAATAAAAAGTGACTCACAACATTCCTTGTCTATAGTTAGATCCTTTCTGAGGTTGAATACCAGGGAATCATGTACATATAGTGCAACGCCTCCACCAGCTTTATCTTTTCTATTATTTGATAAGAAACTGTATCCATTTATTTCAAATGGAGGACTATTTTCATGGAGCCAGGTTTCGGTAAAACCAAGAATAGAAAACTGAAAATTCAGGAGGTCGAGATAATCGCAGATACTGTCAAAATTTTTATAGAAACTTCTTGCATTCAGATGAAATGTGGAAAAGGTGTTATTAGTGGATTTGTTTTTAAACTTTTCATGAAATTGATCACAAAAAAGATAATCTGAGGATTGACTTATGTTGCCAAAAAAATTACTGTCAGGATCATTATCAGAGTTCCCTGGAAACTGGTTATTAAAAATAAGAGGATTGAGTCGGAGATTTGAGAGTCTATCAGTATTAAATTTGTGGTTAGTTTGAAGTTCTGCAAGGGCGACATGGAAATCCAAGTCATCCTCTAAATGATTAAAGGGTAAGGCGTGCTGGTGGCACGGTCGTTGACTACTGCATAGTTCACAGGTACTAGCCATTGTTAACCATAATAAAGAAGTACAAGTGAACAATAACCCTAGTAAGAGATAAATAACATTCCTCAGCTGTCATGTTTTTGTGCAAGCTAATGGTGGTGGTAGCCATAGTGATGTAACAAACAGTAGGTCCTAACAAGATGCATTTATAAATACAAGCCATGAACGAATAATGAAAAAAAACACATGTGGCAATACCTGCTCCGAGAGAATCGTAATAAAAAATAATCACATTACGTCGATTTACAGAAAAACAATTTAAGATTACCGGTAAACCCTTGGATTGGGATATGATCTTATAGAAGATTGCTTTCCTTCGGGCTTGATGTACTTCTGGCCGTTTATGTACAGATCCCCGTTACGAAATACGGGCCTGCCACCGGATTCGTAGGCTTTCTTCATGACATCCCGCAGGTCTCGCTTTTTGACAACATCGACGGCAGGAAGATCTTGCAGGAGAAACAAGGGCGAGTTGGCAAGGGCTCGTTTGGCGTTCCTCAGGACCTGTAGTCGCTCCGTCCGGTACAGGAATTTGACAAGGATATGACGAGGTTTATCTGTCAGATCTGATGCAAATCTTGCTGAGCGACCAGTCCGATGTGCATTCTCGATTGCAATGTTTGGCATGTCGAATTTGGTTGTAAATATGTCACTTGCCGTTTCGTAGGGTACTGCTGGATTCTCATTAAGGGTCTCCGGCACTCCACCAATTCTCAGATTAAAGCCCCTAGAGTAGCGTTCTTGTTGTAGACTAGCCTCCTGAAGCTTATTAACTTTGGTCAGGGCCTCTTCCACTTGCTTCGCCATCTTGGAAGCCCGTTCGGCAAATAATATATTTTCTGCTTGAAGATCTTCCACAGATTTGTTAGTGAATGTGATAGATTTCTCCATCTCTTCATGATTTTCCTCCATCTTTCCCATCCTGGTGAGTAGATCCCGTTGATTATCAATAACTTGATCTAGCTTACCATGAATATCAGCTGCCATGTTCTTGATTTCCCGCCGCAGGCAAGAAATCTCATTGTCCGATGGGGGGCATTGTGATCTTGTGGTCGGCCCTTGGTCATCTGACGTGCTTGGCGCGGGAAGATCAGTACTCGGGACATCGGTTGACACATTTGAGCCCTTATTTTTATCCTTTTTCGGCGGCATGGTGGCGATATTAGAGTCTGCTTGCTGGTATAGAGCAGTGACGGTGAAAAAATCGAGGTTTAATGAAGAGATGGAGTAGATATTGGCAGACTCTCACGGAGCAAGGAAAAAACACGTCCGTTCAGTTCAACATCACAACATTGTGGATCATTCAGTAATGATTCTCTTTTTCTATTGCAGCAGTCTGATAAAAAAATCCCGGATCCAAATTTACCTGGGTCGTTGGTTGGGGAGGGGGGGGGGATATGGGTGGCTGACCCATTTGTGGGTCACGCTGACCCATTTGTGGGTGATTTGGACATTTATTGTGGGTTCCACTGACCCAGAATTGGATAAACTCTGATCTGGGAGTTTTTAGAGTGCACGCGAGAGTACATTATATGCTTTATCACTAAAGGGAAGGTATAAGTTTGTAATCACTCTTAAAAATGGCAATACAAAATGACTTGGTTAGAAATACTGCAGTAGCTTTCGATAGTATACAACATTTTGAGAATCGTTTCACTTCGAAGTAATGTGGCTATGCAAACAGATATCATGTTTTATGCCCCAAAATTTGAATCTGAGAAACGTTTGTCAGATAGTGTATTCCATAACGGGGTTATTCTTCCTGCGTGGACATAATATTCGCTCCGGTTTTTCGGCGATATCTCAAAAACGAGACCCCTTTTATATAATGAAAGTGTACAGGTTACTTTTATTGTATATTATACTCATATTTATGTAGGAATAAAACAATCAGACGGTTCCAACTTCGCGCGAAATAGAATAAACGGGACGCTCAAACTGACCGCTTATTTGCAGAAATTGACCGCGAAAACCTATCTATTTAAATGCCGTGTAATATATAACACTGTTGTTAGGTCAAAGGTAAGGTCGGCGAGGTCCTCATGGTTGACCGGGATGGTGACATCAAAGTCAAATTTGATCAACATTCTTTCTTCGTGAATCCTCTGTGCTTGATGCTAGAGAAGGAGAATACAACTGAAGAGGCTTCTTCGCTGACAGGAGGTTGGATTTGAAATTATTGTAAAAAAAATAGTTTTAAAACTAGATTCCTCTTTCAACCAACTATATGGGAGCAGACCTTACTGTTATCAGCACCTCTACAACAAACACTTCCAAAGAAACATAGATTGCAGAAACCAGATCTCGGGGGTGGGGCGGTATACATTGTACGATGAGTAGTCTGACCCGACATAATGTGAGATTAAGTGAATATGACATGGCCCAATTTCATAGAGCTGCCGCACCCGATTCGACTACCCACCGCTGTTAATAAGCAAGGCTTGAGGGGGAAGATGCCATACTATAATCGTGCCCGAAATATATTATCGCATTATATAATACGCCAGGCACACTTAGAAGCGAGGCCGGCGTCGCGCGGTAGAGAATCAGTCACACCATTAACTTACCAATAATCATTGATCGGCAGAATCTCTACCTAAGCACCTGAATACAAAGTGGATGTGTTCAATGTGATTCATCCATTGATGATTCGGAGACATTTTGGGGCGAAAACTTCCGCAACCAGAACTTTGCAGAAGAAGTCATTATTTCATGAGGCGGCCATGATGGAAAGCGCCACCAACCGATCCACGGAGAGAACGTAAACATTGCATATTATGACATACCTCGCTAACAATCGTGGCGGGTGATATTATGTAAGATGATAATATATTTCGGGCAGGCTTATAGTATGGCATCTCCCCCCCCCCCAAGCCTTGCTTATTAACAGCGGTGGGTAGTCGAATCGGGTGGCTGCCGTTAAGCACAACATTAAGGTAAGCACACAACAGTTTTGTTTATAAAGTAAATGCTGGAAGCAGTGCTATGGATTGGGAATTGCACAGTCAAATAAGCACACGATCGGCCATTAGGCAGCTCTATGAAAATTGTTCTACTTATCACCTTATAAGAGTAGTATTTTGGTACGTCGTAAGGTTGATGCTAAAAGTATTTTAAATGTATTCTTCTAAGACTAGCTATATCTCTCACAATTAAAAAAAAACACTCTTGATTTTGTAAAAGATGTAGGTGGGTTATTGGCCCTGATGGTCAGAGTTCAACTTTCGTCGACTCTGCATCAATTGAGGGAAGGTCAAAGTTCATCAAGTGGCCCGGCCCTCTTCAACGCTTCATTAGAGGGCAACGTGAGCAGAGTGCGGGAAATAATCCGAGACAACGCCGATGCGGTAATTATTTTGAAAGTTTATAGTTCATCGCAAGGTTTAAACAATAAAGATAACTGCATCTGGAGACGGCTTGACTTTCACAGTTTGAAAGGTTGACTATGCTGGGCCCAATTTCATAGAGCTGCTTAAGCAGAGAATATTGCCTAACCATTTTATGCTTAGCAGAAATGAGCAGGATACCAGTCACAAATTGTACACATGACATAGTAGTTTGGCTGGTAACCTTATTCTGGTAAGCATAATTTTGTTGTGCTTAACTACTTTCTGTGCTTAAGCAGCTCTATGAAATTGGGCCCTGGTGATTTCATATACTTTTGAAATATACCCGGGTGTTCATAAAGGAATGCTGCCCTGGTGTGTCCCCCAACATGGGCTGAAGGAAGTTGATTCAAAAGAGGGCGCTATCAGACGAAATTTTTAAACAGTTTGCCAAATGGGAGGGACAAAATCTCCTGCAGCAGTTATACTTTTCGTGGAAACAGAATCTGATAGAGCTGGTCCCCGTCGTATGAGGAAGGGACCGTACGGTCCTCTAATAAAATAGTAATAGTAGCTTCCTACATAGCGCTCATATCTGACACTCTGACACTCAAGGCGCTTCAACAGTCAGTATTTTCCTGCAAGGTATGTGGAGCTACGTTTTTGAAGTATGAGACCTTATTCCTTTACATAGCACCATGCAATGGTTTTACAAGGTGCTGTGGCGCAATATGCAGCCAATCAAACCAGGAACAAATGGGCGAACCTCTTCTCTTTTCGATATTAGTGCACTGGGTTCTTTTACGTGCATTACACAACACACGGGTCCTACGGTTTTACGTCCCAGTAGGACGCAGCAATAATGGTCAAGTGTCTTGCTTTAGGACACAAGTGTCACGACCGGGACTCGAACCCAAACTCTGCTGAACAGAAACACCAGAGCTTGAGTCCGGTGCTCTTATATTACTGCCTTCCCGAGGTATTGGAAAATCCAGGATATATATTCATTTTCCCATAAACTTCTCTCTTTTTTTTTCCTCTTTTTTTTACTCAATTTTTTGTTCTGCATTCAAAACACAAAAACGTACTGAAACAGGGAACTAAAAGCCTCGCGAAAGGCCGCCGAAGGCGACCTTTTCGCGAGTTAAACTAATACAATATTTTTACAACGTGAAGGTCAAAAGGTCAACACGTGGTTCGTTAAAGTTCTCGGTTTGAATGCGTAGACATGTTCCAGCACACACAAACACAACCATGTGTGCGTTGCAGTCACTGTGTGGAAATTCGTTTGTTCAGTACACTTGTTGGGCATCCCCGTATTGTTGCTCTCAAGTGTGTAAACACCTGCTATCGGGGACCTCCAACAGGTGGATTGCACATAACGTCACATACCCCACAATATGAATGGATAACGTTTGACATCTTTGATGATTCCATTACAACTTGGTTGACCTCAAAGATGGCAAACGTTAGCCATTCAGAGAGAATTGTAGGAAATTTGTGACGTTATTGCAATTCACCTATAGAGCAATGTCAGCTACATGGCCATATTATCGACAATCGTCAAAACCCCAAAACATACTCAACATTTTGGATGTCTTTGTTTCCAGCTGAAGTTTAAGAATGACCAGGGACAGACACCATTAATGGCGGCTGCTAACAAGGGACACCTAGATGTCGTCAGAGTCCTGGTGGAGCACAATGCCCCGCTTGAGTTTAAGGATGACGACGGCGACACAGCACTCACTTTTGCGGTGATAGGGTGAGACAGTTGAAATTGAAATTATCTTAGCATTTAGACACGTATTCAAGATGTTAAGTCCATGAGCAGTGGCTGAATGTTCGCATAATGGTACCAACTCAAGGGACTAATTCTATATTTTGTTGTTGTTGCAAAATAATAATCCACAACTTGCCAGAAACTATGATTGCTTTTCCAAAATATTCGATTTTTAGAAGACAAAAAAGATTGTTCCCAAGACCAGTGTCACCTAGCTGTTCCATGTCTTGAATAAAACACTGAACGCTATTTGCATTCCGAAAAAGAAAAACAATTATAGAATACACAACATACAAATGAACATTAATCAAATTTCACTTAAAATTAATAAATATTTGACTTTATACTGATAACACACATGAAGTGACAGCAAAGAAGGTCACCATAGAGTTGCAGCCTGGTCAAAAATAAAAATAAAAATACAATTACTTGTTTAAATTCATTTAAAAAATAAAATATTAACAATAATAGTAATAATAAATCAAATAATAGAGCCCCTTTAACCACTGGCATTCATGAGACCAACTCTACCAGAATCTCAAATTAATTATTCTGTATAAACAGAAACCATTCGAGCATTGTGGAGTTTCTTTTGGATCGAGGCAGTAACATCAACACATCCAACAAGAAAGGGGCAACTCCCATCCACATTGCAACAGCCAGAGGTCACTCATCATGCGCAGAAAAGATCCTGCCGCACCAGTCGGGATGTAACGTCAACTGCAAAGTAAGGTTTAACATTAAACTTTTGTTGAAACATGGTCAATGGTCATGCCTTTACCTTGCATGAAGCCATGGTTCACTAATTGAGCGTTCGTTTTTAGTTACACAGTCGGTACTCCATCAAACAATTTTCTTGAAATCTAAAAAAGTTCCCCAACTGCACCTAGCCAAATAGCATACCAAATGTTCTGTTAACATTTATTTATTTTTTAATCCACCAATGACCAGCTTTCCCAGAATTCCCATAGGAATCGTACAGCAGTTACTTAGCCTTGGGGTTGATAGCCACTACTGCATGGGTGAAGTGAACCCTATGGTTTCAAGATGA
This sequence comes from Leptasterias polaris, assembly GCA_037783415.1. Classification (NCBI taxonomy): domain Eukaryota; kingdom Metazoa; phylum Echinodermata; class Asteroidea; order Forcipulatida; family Asteriidae; genus Leptasterias; species Leptasterias polaris. The sequence goes on from JAZGTN010000111.1 coordinate 43,984, forward strand.
TTTCATCTGTATACTTGCACAATGGCTGTAAACCGTGCCCTTGTTGTTTATTTTGATGAATTTAGTGTGGTGTGTTGCAAGGACAAGTCAGACCATGGAGCTCTATTGTTACACGCTACTCTTAAAGGGACACACCGGCTTCGTTGCGCTATTTTGGCTACAAAATAGACTAAAACATGACTCCAAAGGTCTTCCAGGAATGGAGAAGAACGGTTCCTAAAAGAAACCATAAATTTGGGTAGTTTTTGAGTATTTTTCAAAAAACGAAGGTCACATGGGTTATCCGAACCACTTTTTTGGTTCGGATAACCCTCGTGATCTTCGGAGTTAGTTTTACTTCCAGCCGTATAAAAATTAATTACTGCACCGAATTCAGAATTCATGAGTATTTGACACACAAAAATACGTATTCAAATTATGGATACAAGTTGTAAATAATACAAAAAAGTCGAACGTGAGATTTTATTTCAGAGAGTCCGAGCAACGGAAGCGTGTCTTACAGTGTACAGCGTGGGATAGGTACACGTAACACAGGGGCAGTCGCGTTGCTTGCGAGCAGAGTATCTCGGCAGTGCTAGCACGACGGAAACCCACTATAGCCAAGAGATAGCTGTACCTGGAAGCTCATGAACATATGCGAGGGGTAGGGAGCCAGACCACCAACTACGTTGTTGTTATTGCGGGTTTGCTTGTCGGTACACCTCGCTGATCGAATCCGTTGTTTCAAAATCGAAACTTTTCAATGCTCTGTGTACGTTCCTTGACCAGATTTGTACCGAATTTCTTGGTAATTAAATAAGATTTATGTCAATACATAGGAATACCACTTTTATATTGACGGTACAATTATTAGTTAAAAAAAATTGTGACAAACAATTCCCCCAAAACAAGCCTCCCCCAAACAAAAAAAACGGAGCCCCTGAAGGGACAAGTGAAAAAGAATTTAAAAATTAAAAGGTGGAAAAAAACAACCTCACTCGAAATTACTATTGCATCCCTCGACACACAAAATTCAAACAAAATCATTTCGTTTCCTCAAAATATTATTTAATTCGATGAAAATATAATTTTGTCTCACAACAAATAATTTTTCATTTTGAGAACGCAGTGTGTTTTTCTAGGTAACGAAATGAGATTATTTCTAGAAAATAGGTTCTCGTTCCCTTGAACACGGTTTCTTTCCCCCGAACTACGATTAAGTTCCCCAGAAATACGCTTTCGTTCCCTGAAGATACGCATTCGTTTCCTCAAAATATGATTTTGTTCACAAGAAATATACTTTTGTTCGCTCGAAATATGCTTTCCTTCCCTAAAATACGCTTTCTTTCCCTCGAAAGGAGATTTCGTTCCCTAAAAAAAAGCTTTCGATTCCTCGAAATACGACTTTGAATTTATTGCCCGAAATATACCTTCATTCACCCAAAATATGCTATCGCTCCCTAAAAATACGCTCCCGCTCTCTCGCAATGAGATTTTGTTCCCCAGAATTCCTCTTTCGTTCCCACAAGATAGCTTTTTTTCCCTTAGGATAACTTTCGTTCCCCTGAAGTCCAATCACACCAATTTGTTAGATTCCTTTGTGAGGGGCGACTTTTGAGAGGGGACGAGTTTGTATGTAAGGGGGCGACTTTGCTAGGGGCGACTTTGTAGTTGAGGAACTTTGTAATTGGCGAGTTTGCTGGGGGCGAGTTGACTGGTTACCGTGTCCGTTGTTTATAAACACTTTCAGATGGATAACGTGGACTGGATCCTCATGCCTTGTCGTAGTAAAACACTTACATAACCAGAGCACCGGTCCATTTGCAACATTGCATAGCATGTATCTCGTACATTTGACACAATTGCAACGGCTGGTAAAGCGTATACGGTGACCTTTGACCCCTTTTGTTTTTTTCGGTCATTTCTCGTTAATTACGTGATATTTTTGTATAAAAAAACCAAAAAAACATCTAGAAATAATTGTCTTTGATTCTACATGACTAAATTACGTAAACAGGTAACCGGTGTATCCCTTTAAACGGACTGTTGAAAACTGTCATATAGTGTAAGCGTGTGTGGTGTTTTGCGTAAAGTAAAATTGTATCAACTCTACAAAGAGACAAATGTGAGGTCATCTAAAAATTGTGTTTGCTTTAATTTCTTTTATTTAGTCAGAAGGGTTCATAAAAGTAATGGTTTGGTTCATTTAAAGGTGATCGGCTCACCACAAAATGTATTACACGCTACTATCAAAACGGACACTCATTGAAGAACAAGTGAGCGATAGTGTTCGAGTGTAAAATTATGTTGATGATATCGTGCATAATGTATTGTATTCTTGGGATTATAGCCATTATCATGCTATATTCTATTGTATCCAATGGAAGAATGACATGTTGCACTCAAAACGAGTCCCATTTATTATTTCTCTTGTAGATGGGCATGCACTAAGTATCCATCGAACTTGCTGAATCCACTACGTGACAAGTTTCCACTGACTCGTGATGGTCATGCAACAGACCCTTCCCATGAAATATGCAAATTGCCCATCGCGCGTGCGCACTAACATTTTGGTTGGCAAAATGATGGAGAATTGTGCCTTTTTGTATGGGGCTGATTTTGGCGTGACGCAGACTCGTTTGTGCGTCTGCTTAGTGCAAATCTCTATGGCGAAACGCCAACCAATAGTGTCTGTACGCATGCGTGAATGTCAATTGCAAATTTCATGGGAAGGGTCTATTACATTGAACACGTTGAAGCCACCAGATAGATGGTCATGAGATTATATTAAATATGTGAAATATTTCCACTCGTTGAATGGATGTTCATGTAATAATATTGAACATGTTTAATACACTCTGAGGTGACATGTTACCACTGACCATTCCTTTATTGGCAGACAAACCAAGGCCACACCCCATTGTTTTTAGCCATTGAAAAGAACGAGTCTCGCAACATTCAACTTATGGTTCAACACCCCCGTGTGGATCTCAAAATGGCGGATGCAAACGGGTTCAACAGTTTACATTTTGCTGCTCTGAAAGAAAGCAAATAGTAAGTTTTATCCTCTTTTTAAATTAACGTTATCTTATATTCGACCCCCTGTATTTCAAGCACCATTATTTTCCGACTAAAACAAGTTACAACAACCACAATTATTATGTAGTCACTCATAGGTCTTTACTAGCTTATGCTACCTTTGTTGGTCCACAAAGTTCACGACACTACCAGTTCTAGTAATTTCAAGTTTAATATTAAGGACGACATTAAAGAAAGATAAGACATTGCACCATGATTGATCACGGAATCTAAAGTAGGTTTTACTATGTTTAATATTTTGTGGGAGTAATATTTAACGTTATTTTGTAAAAATTGTGTTTTGACATCTTCGGTAAAGTCATCACCCTGAAAAATTTGTGTTTTGTTTAGTCACTATTAGTCTAAGTAAATGCGCAGTTTCAAGTCTGTACAACCTTTACTTTTTGTGAAAATTGCGCGAGAAGGTTCAGTGATAAAGTGGGGGCAAAAATAATAAAAACAGAACAATAACAATAGGTTTTCGGCTGTTTGCCGAACACCTAATCTTCATAAATACCTAAACAATCACTTAAACACTATTTCGGCAACAACTATTTGAAGTATTTTGAGAATCCAAATTGGGCATTGTGCACGGGCCTGATGTCATACAAAGAGTGGCTGTCTGTTGATGGCAACTGACCACGATCTAGAGAATAACTACATCTAGTAAGAGCTAAGGAGATCTTCCTTCAACTCAGGCTGTTGACACTAGCAATTCAATCCTAGTCTTAGTCATATTGCTTTAAAACCCTTTACATGCGGCAATAACCCCAGAAAATTACTCAAATGCAGGGAGGCGAAATTAATTACTGGCTCCCCAGTAAGCCAAATATTGTTGACTAGCGGGGTAGGGGAGTTGGAACCCTCAGAACCGAGTAAACACGCTGTCAGTATTAGACCGTCTGAAAGTCTGCTACAAAGAACAGATACCTCAACTTTATCATAGGGTTGGTTTATCAAAGGGTTAATTTATTAACCCCTCAACCTCCCCCGAACCCCTCACAGCCCCCCCCCCAACCCCCTAAAAAAAAGTATAAAAATAAACCAGCCAACCAGCTAGCCAGCCAGCCAGCCCAACAAATACCCCAGCAAAATACAAATCGACAACAATTTGCGTCCCTCTCTCCACATTAATCACACACGGTCCAGTCTAGGATATCAAGGATTTTGAGTCCCCAGGGCATTGCACTTTGGAGAAAACGGTGAAAATAATTAAACGTGCCATGACTTAGTGTTACCAGCGCTCATTTAAGAGTTTTAAATTGTTACATTCTGCACTTTAATTTCACTTATCCAGTGCCGTTGAGATGATTTTGCAGAGAGCACCAAATATGCTCAATATGCAGAAAGCTGACGGATTCACTGCACTTCACATCGCTGCTTTGAACGACCACCCAGATATTGTGTTGACCCTTGTTAAACGGGTGAGGTGCCTCTTTTATTGTTATACACCAAGATTTGGTGTTTATTGTGCTATTTTGATATACTTCCCTATTTGAAGTGGTAATTTATTTTCCGCATTACATTTATGCAATGTACAGTGCACACATTGCTTAACGACCCTAATATGTTGGCTGTTTTCGAAACGTCTGGCTTCGGCTTGCCCGGTTTGGCTTCATGTGGCCCGCGTTGACAATGGGAACAAACGTGCGTCGTTTGCTTTATTTTTGTGTCGGGCATTTCAAAGATAGTTTTAAAAAAAAACTTAGAAAACCTCACCAAACAAACAACTTATTAATTAATTATCAATATAAAATAAAACAAACATAATCCAACCGTTGTAGCATATACGCATGTTATCTTTCTGATGATTTACTTTAAATAAATGGCAACTTGTAATAATTGCAATTACAGCCCACATGATTCTGTTCAATTTCATGTGCTTTATTTGATTTTAGCTTTACTTGATTGAATAACCATTAATTTTTTTATTATTGAGAAATCATGATTGTTTTCGTCAACAAACTTACCAGTTCATAAAACATCAAACATTTCATTCAGACAAATAAAGGTACACGATACAACTTACTTTACAAGCCCTGAAGCAGTGAAATTTGTAAAATTTAGCTCTGTTATCTGAAAACTGGAGTGTTCAGAAGACTGTTCTTTTAAAATGTACACAACATTCTCTGACTATCAAGTAAAAAGTGCTAAAGAAAGCATGTTTACTGTGCTACAATGAACAATGTATTTTATCACAAATTTAATTACTTAAAAAACAACATTTAGCTAATAACCTCGATTTCAAAAATAATATTAAGCAAAAATTACAAAGACGGTGCTTATAATTATATATGTTTTCCCCAAAATTGAAGAAGTTAACGATGATCTTGTCCCATAAAGGACTCGCGCAATATTGGTGATCTACAACTTCAGTCCGGAAACACAACTATTTCTAGAGTATCAACATGCAGTTAGGCTAGTGGCTAGTTTTCAATCTTTTTCTAGCCTGTGTTTTGCAGCTATTGTGGATAACAAATGAGCAAACAAGGACGTCGATTTGCTCTCTGTTACTTTTACAGTGAGGGTTGAACTTTATGTAATAATCATCACACAGGTGATGATTATTTCTTCTGCTGAATCACGGGTCATATTTCCTCTACTGACGACTTCTTATACCATTTTGAAAAGAGCTGACAAAAGTTGTTGCTTTATGACGAAACTGGTTAGCACACCAATATCACACAAATGACGCCTGCCTGCAGATTCATACGTCTTGTAACTGAGATGAGAAAATGTTATAATGTTATGCGTATGATCAAATAATAAATGCAGCCCTGCACATTATTGACTCCAAAATTATCGCACCATATGAATCCCACCCGAGTGATTTGCCTGTGGATTTCACAGAACTCGGGAAAGTACTGAGTATCTGAGTATACAGTGCTTAATACACATCGTGTAGGGTAAAAACAAAATTATATTCATTATCCCCGATGCAAAAATTGACATCATATGGAAGATCATTGTATTTTTTGAAACAGTTTTTAGCCTTTTTTATGGGATTGAATGATAGTTTGATGAGATTTATCTTTCTCTCTACCCCAAATCCCCCTAAAGATAAAAACAAAGACCAAGAAGGGATGGTTTTGAGCGTATCTTTAGCTCCAAATCACCACTGATTAGCGGAAACATTTTAATGACAGAAGGTGTCAGTATATATATTGAAAAATGTGACCAAAATTCTTATTCAAATATACATAATTCTTTAGTTAATAAATTTCTGCGAGGTCGCCGGGGAGTGACGATTAATATTTACTTAACTTTTTCCCTCCGAAGGTAAACTGCAAGAAAGATCTCAAAACCGTAACTGGGAGCACGGCACTGCATCTAGCTGTAAGCGAGACTCACAACAAGTGCATTGAGGCACTGGTGAATAATGGCGCCAATGTCAACGCACAGGACAAAGATGGCGATACCAGCCTCCACCTTGTCATGATGAAAGCCTCCGTGAAAGCTGTCCTAGGAAATACTCCAATGGGAAAAGTAATTTTCTAAATCTAAGTTATTGATTCCTTCCTAGGGGCCCAATTGTTTAAATCCCTTTTAATTAGTGAAACAGAGGTAAACTCAAAATGGCATGCTCTTTTTCCAGCACATGAAAACAGAACTACACAACTCTGGAACAACCTGATCCCCCCCTCTTTAAGTTAAATTGTCCGGTCTAGGAAATCAAGTACGTTCAACTAGCATTTGCAAGTGAGAAGACAATAAAATACAAAACATCGACAACACCACTAAACAGACGGTTTGGAACAAAAAAACAAAAGAGGTTCTCAGCTCCATAAGTTATATGTGCACAACCACAAACAGATATATTTGTAAGTACTCCACACTGTTACAACAGGGTCCTCACTATTATTGCTAAAAACATTGTGAGAAGAAATATCAAGAGTGTAACCTATTTGGGCAGTAAGGAATGTAGAGTTTAATGATATAGTATAATTTACTTTCTTATTGTCTCAGTTGTTGGAACTTATCAAAGTAGCTCAAAGTGGAGGTGACTCAAATGATGAACAGATAAACCTCGTTGCCATCGCACATTATTTCATCCGTAATGACGCAGACATCTACATTAAGAACGACAGGGGAAATAATGTACTTGACATCATTGTTAATCCATCCATTAGGAAGCTACTGAAAGAGACTTACGACAAGAAAAGGTGAGTCAGACGTGTAAGAGGCACAGAGACATTAGTGCAGTAGAAGACATTGGTACACTGGTCCCCTGTCTTTATCCGCAAGAGTACAGCCAGGCACCAGTCTTACAGACCAAATGGTTTCATTTGGACAGACATTTTACTTTGAATGGTGCAAAACTACCACACTGATAGTGATTGTACGATACACACAGTAATATGGCATGCAAGGTCAAAGGTATATCTGGCAGGTAACCGCCTGGTTCTAAAGGTCGGTATCTGTCGTTATGTGTGAGCCTGGAAGTGTGACGTCAATACTCAGGCTAACATACTGGAGCAAGTTCGGGTGGCTGACTATAGACTCCACTAGTCTTAATTATAGTCGATCTAGATGTCACGGCGAACGCTGCATGATAGAACTAGCTAGTCAGACTGGATGAACCTAACTCCGGAGCACTGTTTCAGTCTCTAATCGATTGACAAAGTTACGTCACTTTCCAAGATGGCGTTTTGGGACAATACATTTGTTTGTCGTCGATACGTCGTCGCCAAGCTGGTTGTCAAATTTATCAATCGACTAAACGCGTTTGTTGTGAAACACAGACCACGCATATGCGATTTACACGGCAAATAGATGGATTGCAATACGCGTCATTGACCGCCATCTTTGATGTAAAGCGTGTAATAGCTACGCACGACTCTCAGCCAATGATAGCTCTTCACGCGTGCACAATTCATCAAAGATGGCGGTCAATGAAGCGTATTGCATTCCATCTATTGACTAAAGGTTTCATCCAAACTTGCTCCTGGTTACTAAGTCACTTTATTGGACTAGGATGTGTTGACTAGACCAACCAAATAGTTCATGTTCACACAAACTTAGGGTCGTGTTAATAAAATACTATAGACGTGTTCGCCATGACATTTCCATTTACTCAATGTCGGCATAAGTTAATTTACAATTTCACTGAATGAAGTTAAACGTACACAAAACACATGCCAAATTGTATATTTTCTTGTTATTTTTCTAGCGGGGCAAAGTTAAGATGTAAGGTCAGCTAGACTTGGTTCGAGATGGTCAAACCATTGATTCTCGTCACTTCTCGTTGATTCTTGAATCACCATTTACCGTAAGAAATAGTCAACGTAAGCCTGATAATGAATATCATAAACAAGGTGATTTTGTTTGTTTGTGTTATACTCAGTTTAGGAAAAAGGTTTTTCTTGCGAGAAATTCTCAAGGCGTCATTGTATACAAAGTGTGTACTTGTTTGAATTGCCATGTAATACCTTAATTGCAATACCCAGATTTCATGAAGCCCGTAGCGGGTCAAAATATCTCATGAAAAAGTTTTAGTGATGAAGGGATGGTCTTTTTAACGACGAGCTTGAACGAAAACGGCACAATCGTTTTTGCAGAAATTGGTTAAATGTGTTCATTCAATAAAGAAATATGATCAAACATGAGAAGAAGCAGTTTTTATTAATAAAAAACAAACAATCATTTTGAATAACCGTCTCCGGTGCTTTTCCGAAAGATTCGCGAAAATCCCCTTGACATCATCACTCATGTTACGTCATTTGTGGTCCATTTAATAACAAAGCATCATCCCGCAGATGACGTCAAAGTAATGACTTTTGACGCACGCCGCCAACGGCAGAAGTGTGAATAGTTTTTCAAACTCCTTGAGGTTGGGGCCTAATTGTTTGATCGATACTTTCGAAAAAATTTGAAGGGTAAAAACATCAGAATTTCAGTTAAATGATTAACAAACACAAAATGTAGTTTTATTAGCATTCCCGTCCTTTAAAAATGTTTGATTATGGAGTCCATTACGGATATTTATTGGACGCTTCTATGTGTCGTTCTTTAAAATAATTGTTTCCCGCCCGTTTGACCGATGGCGGACAATGTTGGTGTCTACATGCTTGATTGTTAGTTTGTTTGTATAAACACAATTTTCAGTGTAGGTTGGACATGTTTCCGTGTTTATTTTGTTTTTATTGTGAACAAACTCCAAATGACAAGGTTCTATGCGTGAGTTACATAAAACAAATGCATTTCATCATCGCACATTGTCGCAGAATTTATTCACTCAGTGAAATCTGGCTTTTCCATTTCACTCAGCTCGCCTCGTGAACATACGATTTAAATATAATAGCATAGATTTCATCTCGTGATTATATTCTTCGACAATGCGCTCATGCATCCGATATTTGTATAATAAACACTTTACCCAAGCATCCTTATACTTTCATCTGGTTTGGTGGTCCCATTTATTTAAAAAAATTCACAACTTTGATAGTCCAGGCGAAATCTAGAGGATTAGTTCTACTGATTTTTACAGTAAGTTTTCAGATTAATGTTATATGGTATTGTAACGTACTGCCAACGGGTCCTTGTTTGCTCTGTAGCCAAACGCAGACAGAAAACAAACGAAAACTCAAATTCGGTTCAATGTGAAACACACCGATTTATTTATCTTCCAAGAACGACAACTTGTTCATGCTCACTCACTGAACTCAACATCTGGTCCGTCTAACAACTATCATGCACAACACATCGCTAGAAAAAGGCGCCAAAACAACGCATCCTGCCAGCGCACCTGGATAATCTCTTAGCTTTATACAATTTGTAATACATTGTAATACATCAACAAATGCGCGCGATAAATCGTCCAATCACTTTACAGTTCACACAAAGTTCAGGCCAGCTGCCTTGGGCATGATCCGACGGGGCCACTCCAGCGCACCCGGCGGGGCTTTCGTCCTATACACAGAGCGTACAGTTCGTGTTCGTTACAGTATTCTTATAGTCCTGGCTTACTACACCAATCCTGTACTTCGCCTATAACAGTATACATACTTAATCCTAATCTACACGTGTTTAAAGGGAATGTATACGTTTGGTAATCACTCTTAAAATGAATGACAATAAATATACATTTGTGAGAAGCCTACAGCATCTTTCGATAGTATTTTGAGAAACAAGTAAAAACGTGCAAGACATAGACCTATATTTTATATCAAATGTATTAAACTTTGTAGATTAAACAATATTTTATGCATTTCTCATAATTATTATACTCAGCTCCAAACTGTTGGTAGAATTTTAGGGGGCACACAAGGGTGCATCGTTTTTTTCTAGGGGCACTTCTGGCCAATTAAAACTGCAGTTTAAACAAGCCCCCTTATTAGCATTTTTTTTCGCCTTTTAATAAAAAATAAATAAAAATATCCTGTAACTTGAACGTTAAAACAAATATTTGTCTCTGTGTAGATGGAAAAAATAGTTTGAACATTATTGAAGTTACCGAATAAAAGCTTTTAATCAAATAACATTTTATTCTACAGGTAATTTGTATGATCTCAAAGGTCCAGATTTCAAATGAGGAGGGGGGGGGGGGGGGCACGAATATCATCATTGCCCCTCCCCTTTAGTTACGCCACTGACCGTTAGAAACCGAAGTGTGACAAACATATTGGGAATAAAATAAACCGTCATCGACAAAAACAAATCTTAGGATGGTCGTTTTTGACTCTGGACTATGAAATAAGTATTTGGGCCAAACTGTAACCCCATTTTGAAAGGCGGGGCAAGATTTCCAGCCCCACCATTCAGAATGGGTCCCAGTTTGAGCACACTCTCGGTCCGGAGCCTTTCATTGGGTTATCAGTCCCTACCTGATTACCTTGTTTCCCCATGATATCCTTGTCTCCTTCCACATCTAAAATTAAACTTTTATCCTCTCTACATGAGTATCTTCAGACCTAGGGGTTTCTGAGATTGTCACTTTTGAGGGTCCCTTGGTTTCAACATATTTACAAAAAGGTATTTTATAAAAGCATAAGAAACATTATTGCTTAAATTGTAGTGGGGGAGCTTACTGGTTATGAAGTTTATACTTGAACCACTTTTTCCCTGTTAAATATTTTCCTCTGAGATGAAATCATACTTGAGGAATTGATCTGAAACCTCATAAAACGCAGCTGATCTCGGTTGATACAACCAAAGTTAAGGAGACTGTGTTTACATATTGATAAATTGTGCGTGTTTTTTCACTTTTTCTCTTGACTCACTCAAAGGATTAAACCCATTAATGTTCACAGGTTGGTTATCATGGATGATCACACAAAACATGTACACTGTCTGCGACTATTTCGTCAGCTCTACAAATCATGTATAATACCTTTAGGCATATAAGTATTTTGTTTAGTAAACCTTGTAACGAAAAACAGTGCGCTTTGGTCGTCGTTGGAAAGATTTGAATGATAACAATAAAATCACATTACTGAAACATAAACAACTACATCCCGTAATTTAAATTCGACATTGAGCTTTTCCAAAGTGAACAGCCGTCTGTATTTTGAGAATGGCGTATTTTCATGGACTCGTTGTAAACGGCTGTTAACTGCCACTGCACAGAGTATTATTACTAACTAACACAATTTAGCCTCACAAATAAAATGTTTTCAAGAATCAATTACAGTATTAAAGTTGACCCTAACACAATAAATGAACACAATGTTTACAGGCTCTAACTTCAAGTTTTAAGCTTCTTACCAATAAATGTTATTTAAAATTGTAAGGAACGCATGATTTCCATTTATAATAGCCGGCTTAGTACACTTTCCGCGTTTTTCTGTCTGTAAAATTAAAAAAGTTGATAACCTTTCTAAATGATTTCGAAGTACTTTTGTTAGTCGGTCCAGAACGTACAGGATTTAGTTTCTCATCAAATCAGCTCACTTTGCACGCGTCATTTTTACTCGAGAACATCTTCACCGTCCTGTTTAGTATGAAAAAATAAAACTAAATAATCAAAATACTTATTGATACGTGGATATTTATGGCTTTTAAAAATTATCCACATGTACTGCTTTGATTCCAACACAAGAATCAAAATCCAGAGCGCCACCTAGAGTTTGCCCGGGGAGAGGCCCATTTTCAAGGAACGCAACCAACATTAGTAAACACAGTGAACTGGAACTTTGAGATTCCTTTCAGAAATTCATCGCCTACAATGATTGTTGTCTTAACTTAGATTTAATTTCCAGAAATGAACTCAAAATACTGGCAAATTAACATAACAATTATGACAATTTTGGTGGTTCGTTATTAACGCAAAGATTACTTTTTAAGTCGCGCATGGATACATATTTTCACCATGACGAACTGTGTAGTTTTTATGGCCTCTCCGAAGAAAACACTTAGTGGCGCACTGTGTGAATTTTAAGATTTTTTTGTCAGGCTGTACGTGCCGTGAGTAACGGCTTCTAGATAGCTATGACCGCTTGTTGACCATCACAGTTTAGGCCAAACAAAAGAAACGTGCACGGTTGTACGCATTGCGCACAACTCGTCTACGATAGGTCTTCATTGACCTCAGTGAGGGCGCTGTTTGGGGCTTGTGGCGTCATAATAAAAAGGGGGCTATTATTCAACGTTGCTGATACAGACAACGGTCGTGGCCGTAGCCAGAGTGGATAGATTCTTCGTACACGGGCTAATACACAAAAATGAAAATTTCTGGTTAAAGGAATTCTAGTTCTGACCTAGTTTTAAATCTAAAGTGGGCTTTAGTTTGAAACCTCATAAAGTCATTTATCCTCTCCCACGGTATGTTATACGGAGCCCCTAAAGGGACAGATAAAAACAAATGTGAAAAGGTGAAAAAAAATCCAAATGATTTCGTTCCCTCGAAATACTATTTCGTTTCCTCGAAATTATTTCGTTAACATTTCGAGGGAACCAAATAATATTTCGAGGTAACGAAATGATTTCGAGGTAACGAAATAATGTTTCGAGGGAACGAAATCATATTTCGGGGGAACGAAATAATATTTCGAGGGAACGAAATAATATTTCGAGGGAACGAAATATATATATTTTTTTGTTTACCTTTTTAACTTTTTTTTACCTGTCCCTTTAGGGGCTCCGTAGTATGTGGGTAGCTCACATCGACTTGTTCAAAGGTGGAAACTTTGCACCCTTTCAGTTTTACCTTGTTTTTTGGTCCTGTTCCTTCAGCAAATTCTTTATGGCAGGGTTAAGGGTGACATCAATGACGTCACGCCCTCCATGGTCTTTAGTACGGATGTCAGCGCCATTTTTGATGAGATACATTGCTATGGCAACGAGGTTTGATTTTTCATCTTTTGAATCCCCGTCTCCTCCTGATCTATCTATAAGTTCCATCAACTGAAAACAAACAAACATAATTTGTATCTTATTTACTTGGTGTACAGACTGGTTTACAAGGTGATGTGGTTTACGACACTGGCTTACGACAAGTGCACTGATGGGTTCTTGTACGTACATTACACAACACACGAGACCTATGGGGAATCCCGGGGGGCGGATATCACCAGACATTTTTATCTATATAGAGTATTTATTGTAAAGTACAAATTTTATTGTAGGCCTAATTGTTTGTTAGTAAAAGCCTCCGGGACTTTTACCAACCAAGCTTGGCAAAACACAAAGCTCTGAGTCAGTGTTGTTGACTCGAGTCGGTGACTTGGACTCGAGTCAGACTCGAGTCGCCAATTTCATTGACTTGCGACTTGACTTGACTTGAGCAAAAATGACTCGTGACTTGACTTGACTTGAGCAAATATGACTTGCGACTTGACTTGACTTGAGAAAAAATTACTTGGCTACAACACATTAAATGTCAAGTTATACGTTTACATTTTTAGGGTTCGGATAAAATGTCGAAACAATTCATTCGGAAGTTCCGCAAAACACGGACCACATTGCGATCACAGTTTGACAACGCACGCGGTCACATCGTGTCCGATTTAGAGGCTCCTAGTCTTTGTTATGTCGTTCCTTTATGCGCAACAATAAAGATAGGAAATTGAACGCGAGAGGGCGTTTCAAAACAATGCGATACCATTGGAGTAAAAGCCCTCTATTGGGGAAATATCCCACAACACCTGTTTGAAACGCCTTGACAAAAGACTTTACGTGTCTGCGCATGCTCGGGGAAAAGGGTTTTTCCCCCGAATTGCAATAATCACCATCGCTGGTGCGCGAAAAAAACTTGTACAGAGCAATGAGCCACTGGTATTCACGCAAAAGCCGTCGACAGTAATATGGTCTTCAAAGCAAATTTCCTCAGAAATGTTAGCTTGTTTACGGAAAACTGCACAACTTATAGGCTTTATTTTACAAAAATGACACCATTTTTGACATTTTGGATCAACAGAAAGATTATTTAAATGTAAAACGTAAGATTTGTTTCTTTTTAAATATGTTTTGTTTTGTTGTTTTGGGGAATTTTTTGCGGGGTGTTTGTGCATAGTCAAAATGCTGTGGTGGTGAAGACGCATTGCTTTAGATCACATCCGTGGTTGTGTTCAACCTTAGTTTTTTCACCTGTCGTGTTAAATTTTGTAAAATTTAGTTTTTGCCATGATACCCCCCACATTCGACAAAAATGCCGTGGTGCCCTTTTTACACTTTCGAAATTGCTACGATGCCCTTCAAATTCTAAAAAAAAAGCACGGCAATTATTGCCGTGCATGTGGTTCAATGATTGTATTTACAACATCCTGGGACTGGGAGTGGGCTTATCGGGACATTATGTGACTTGTGACTTGACTTGACTTGCGAAAATTTGACTTGTGACTTGACTTGACTTGTGAAAATTTGACTTGCGACTTGACTTGACTTGAACAAAAATGACTTGTGACTTGACTTGACTTGACCAAAGATGACTTGCGACTTGACTTGACTTGACAAAAAATGACTTGGTTACAACACTGCTCTGAGTTCACAAAAGGTCAGGTCTGCAGAAGATACCAAAATAGATATAGACAGGACAGAATTCACAACACACCAAGTCTAGCGCGGATTAGTCTGGTGCTAGACATCACTTCATCATTAATACCAAAATCCTGCTATGATGCGATCCACAGAATTCGGTCTACAATAAAAAAAACACTGACCACACCAACCCGTGTAATATCTTCGATAACTATGGATAAATATTTAACTACAAACCTGCCCGAGAGTGCTTGACCCCAAGATATCTTTCATAGATGCCTTGACCATGACAAGGTGGAGGCTGGTATCGCCATCCTTGTCCTGTGCGTTGACATCGGCGCCATTATTCACCAGTGCCTCAATGCACTTGTTGTGAGTCTTGCTTACAGCTAGATGCAGTGCTGTCTGACCGTTTTCGTTTTTCAGCTCTTTGTTGCAGTCACTCTGAAAAGAACACGTAGAAAGTGGTTACAACATGTAGACTGGTTCCCAGTCTTCTGTCCACAGAGAGAAAAACAGGCAGCATTTTTTGCAACAGTTTGTGTGTGTACGCGGCCGTGCAACCCAGCGACCAGGTTTGTGGGTCCTGCTATTGTTGTTCTTATATTCCCTTTTCTAAAACATTACTCTGATGGGTCCAAGTTGAACCAAGAAAAGCTTTGTGGGTCCAATGTGCTATATTTTGTAAAACTCCACAAGGGTCGGTTAATAAGCTCACAAGTTTGTATTCACCCGCAATTGGGGACCTCCATTTTCCCTCGTTTGTTTGTACTCCTGTTTTTGGCAGCAGCTCCCATTGGTTTTGTAAATCTTTCCAACTGAGGACCTTCACACAAACGGGACTCGATTGTTCTTCTTTTGTTTAGATTGGTCCCCGGTTCGAATATGTATACAATGTCGATATGGTATTAGTCTCTGTGTTGAGTGTGCACTGCACAGTGTGCCATTGGGTGTACACGTCTATCCAATGAACATATTGGGAGTGTCCGTCTTATACGGATAAAGACAGGGAACCAGTCTTAGAGGTTTTAAGCTTTATGGAATAAATGTTCAGTAACCGCATATCCACAGCAGAGGGCGCCCTTACCCGTTTAACCAGTGTCGTCGTGATTTCTCTGTGGTCGTTCAGGGCAGCTAGATGCAATGCAGTATACCCGTCTTCCTTCTGAAGATTGATCATACCAGGCGCTTTTTCCAAGATTTTATCAACGGCACTGAATTTGGGAGAAAAAAAGAGAAAGAAAAAAAATTCGTCAGTGTAAATTCGTCAGTGTTGTCACATTGTAGGGCAAGTTCGGGTGTTAAACCTTTAGTCAATTTGCAGTTTAAATCACGCATGCGTGGTCTGTGTTTCACTCGAACGCATTTTGTTGATTGATTTGGCAAATTTTATAGCCAACATGGCGACGACGTATCAAAGAGGAAACATGTATTTGCCCAAAACGCCATCTTGACAACATGATGTAACTTCGTTAATTGACTAGAGAAACAGTGCTCCGGAGCTAGGTTGATCCATAGCTAGTTCAGCATGCAGCGTTCGAGTGACATCTAGATCGACTATGGTTAAGTTTAGTCGACTCTATAGTCAGTCATCCGAACTTGCTCATTGATACCAAAAGGGTAAATTTAACTTACGGTTTTGTCGTATGGAAGTATTCATCAAACGGAAAGCCCAAGCAATGGTTTTTGTTTCGTTTCGAAATTTCTAGGCATTATATGGTGTTTTTTGCTAAATCGCGAGTACTGCAAGAGTTTTCTTTTCCGAAGTCCTCCATTTAGTAAAGCTATGAGCATGCAGGATGTACAGAAATCGTCGTCATTCTTGGCTGTGATTTCTTGAAAGCTTGTTCCCTTTATTTAGAGGACCGTACGTCCAACTTGTATTTATGAAGCGCTTTACAAGATAAATCAAAACCATGACGAGATTAAGGCAAATGAATGTGTCCTGAATAAGAAGTATTCTACAAGGTTCCTGATATTGGTGAAAGATGTGGCGTCCCTGATTTTGTTGGAATGTTGTTCATAAGTTTGGGAACAGCTAAAGAAAGAGACATATTGCTGATGAACTAAACTGAATAGTAAGAAGTTTGTATGTGTATGCAGTACACGTGAAAAAAAGCAGCTGCTGGAATGGCTCTACATCTCAGCAAAGCAAGAATGTATTGGTGAGAACAAGCAAAAAGCCTGGTATCATGCTCAAACACCCTAAAAGAGCATGAACCAGATCGGCACATTTACTTTAATATAATTCTATCTAATAAAGATAAATGACAGGCAGAAAACCGGTCAAAATGAGCCAACAGTCCTCCTCTAGGGGACGTATATAGTGGTCTTATAAGGGTAAGTGGCATCAGGAGGTAAGAACAACCAACAGCTCAACAGCCATTTAGCATGGAAGCACTTTTTGCAATGCATGAGATTGTATCTCTCCCAATTAGTGGATATGTAAAGTCTGAGAAGGCGAAAATCTGATATCTCAGGCAAAGTCGATAGAATGGATAAAGACGAACACAAATCTTCATCCGAATTAAAAAACGTACAAAGAATTTCCAGTAATTGCTGCAAAGTGTAAGCTGTTGAATCCGTTCTTGTTCAGCAACCTTAGATCTGTCTTAGGATGTCGCAGCAACATCAGTATTATCTGTTTATCATTCTTAATGATAGCCACTAGGAGTGGATAGTTCCCATCTTTGTCCTGCACAAAGAGGAAAAGTAATTGATGAATTACAATAACGTCATTGGTTCGTGGAGATACCACGAAGCACTGTAAGAATTTGTCTGTTAAAAAAGTAGAAAAGTGCACATAAGAAGACACTGTTATTTAACACCAGCCATTTTCCTAATGATTGGAGAATTGCCGATCACACGGCATTCATTAATCGAGCTATTACATGGCCTACATTGCTAAAACCGGGGTGTTAAAATAACCCCAATGTAATTGTTTTGGCAGAAATAAGTGTTAATTTTACACCATGTGGTGTAATTTATGGGTTATTTTTGGTATCTATAAATGTGATAACACACATGGTGTAATTTTTAATACCCCAGTTTTTGGCGTGCAGTTTGGTACCGTTCATTTTCGTCCCCTCCTTTTTGGTTACGTACGCTATAGAACACAACATGTGTTATCCACACCAGTACAAAACGCCCTCAAAGTGGATGCTAGACTGGTCCCATGTCTTTATCCGCAACGACAAAGACAGGCACTGGTTTTATAGGCACAATGATTTAATTGGACACAATGATCTCATTGGATAAACGTGTTGTTCGATATATGTGTTATATGATTGGTCTGCTACGAAGTTACGTAGTGTGTCAGCTACACCACTACGCCTGCTGCATGCTGCGTGTGCATAATGTTTGTAAGTAATGTTGTTTTATTGACACTACGAATATCCGCCGTGTGAATGGATACGAGGTCAAAGGTATACATGGCAACATCCGGTCAGGCTGGTTTCTGGCGTATATTCACGAGCCTCGAAGTGCGAGGTCAGATGTTCAGGCTAATTTAGCGCTTATCTTTTTTCCTTTAGTTGTTTGCAAGTATTGCAACACAAAAACAACGTGTTTACAGGGGACCAGTTTATAAACGGCTCAACATACCTTAATGTTGACATTGCACATTCTTGGTTCGTGCTTAAGAAGCAATTCTGCGCATGTCGGGTGACCTTTGGCAGCGGCGAGATGGAGAGCTGTGAAACCCTTTTCATTGGATGCATTGATGTCACTTCCACTCAGTAAAAGGTACTTTACAATTTCTGGCTCTTTTCTGTTCCAAGACACAAATTCGAAAGCTTTTCGTGACAATCAAATCAAATTAATTGCTTTTTTTTGGGGGGGGGGGAAGAATTTCTTCATTTCAATCATCCAGATTTCAATACATGCACCATCCAACAAAAACTTTGAAAAAATCCATCAATTTGGTGGAGTTTTTTTTCTGCACGTTCATATGCATGCATACCGGTAGTAATATAGGTAGTATACTGCAACTGAACTAACAATTGAAATATTTTTCACTAAGTAATATTTATCTAATTATTATTTTATCAACAGTGTTTTTGAAATAGTTCTCCCTCGGATTGGTAAAGCTATGAGCTTCGCAATTAGTGACTTTCAGATTGGAACTTCCTAAAAATTATCACGATCTTTAAAAGGAATTAAAATGTTTTCGTTAACAAAATAAATTTCAATTTGCAAACTGTAGAATCACTTTCAACAATTACTGCTATCTTCCAAATAATTGATTTTATTTCTTTGACCCTATTTCTATTTAATTCAAACTCACATTATTATGTCCATACTTCATGAACATTGCTAAGCGATACATAACAAAAACAATTAATTAAGAAGTAGCATTTCCAGTTTTACTAATCAGAAACCGAAATAAGTATGGAGGCATCTTCTATAAGCCGGGGTTTTGTAGTGAGATGCCCGATGGACAGACAAACAGAACAGAAACAAGAACATGAACGTGTAGACAACTGTTGAACAAAGATTGAATTGATGACAGATGGTAATAATTTAAGGGGAAGAATGTAAAAAGAAAAAAGTTAGCTATTTTAAAAGTGAGAACAAACTATGTCAATTATTTGGAGAGGAGAGCTCTCTCATAAAGGCTTGTAACTCGACTATTTTAATTATCATTATTTTTAACTGCGTGTCGTGGCCGAGCGGTCAAGAGAATTGGACTCAAGCTCTGGTGTTTCTAATATTAAAAGCAGAGTGTGGGTTCGAGTCTCGGTCTCGACACTTGTGACCTTATTGTTTCGTCCTTCGGATGGGACGTAAAGCCGTAATCCTGTGTGTTGTCTAACACCGCAAAAAGCCCCAGTTACTTTAAGAGTAAAAGAGAAAGGGTTTGCCCCGGTGTTTCTGGCTGGTCCGGCAGCAATATGCGCCACCTTACTTTGTATACCTTTTTACAAGGTATTATAATGGTCTTATAACAATAATTCGTAACAAGTTCAACCAAAAATTATATTTATGCGCCAGGAGTATCATTTATGACAAACATGGCGCGTTATAAATGTACATTATTTTCTTAAATTATTATGGAGGTATTATAATTATAATTTTTTAGATGATAGAAAAATTCCTACCCAATAACTGCGAACATTAACGCTGTGTCACCGTCGTCATCCTTCGCCTCAAGGGGCGCCTTAGCGGACACCAAGGCAATGACGGCATCCATGTGTCCCCGATAAGCAGCAACTTGCAACGGCGTTTGCTTCTCGGAGTTTGTGTACTTAATCTAAAAACAGAAGCAAATTATTTACAACTTTTAAATCCTAACAACTGTTTAATCTCTGGAATCAGCTACCTCTTCACATTAAAACCTCAAATTCTATTCACTCATTCAAAAAGTTTCTCAAAACACACCTCATGTCAAAAGGATTTAGTTCCTCCTAATTGAATTTTCTGTTGGTCCCTTCCCCCATTTGTTTTTTCTCTTCCTTTGTTACAGCGCTTTTGGTGGATAAATGCACTTTATAAGACTTTTTTAAAATTATTATTATTATTAGAATCGTGTCAGAAAATTATGGACCTTTTTTCCTATGACAAAAAGGCACCAAAAGTTTGTTCATTTCCTCACCGGACAAGTGAAGATGAAAAAAATATGTTGAATGTCCGTTACTTACGGCACTTGGGTTCTTTTTTAATATTTCTTTCACTTTCTCGGTTTTTCCGTTTGCTGCTGCGTGGAAGAGAACAGCTCCACCCGTGGGTTCCATGTCGTCTAGCAGGCCTAACTCCCCCAGCTGCGACTTGACTAACATTTCCAATAAACCGTCAAGGTCTTTGACTGGTAGTGATAGACAGAAAGAAAATCATTTAAATCCCGCCCCTTTCATAATCTTTCAACAATTCAAATAAAAGGGACACAAGTTAAAGGGCGCCACCTAGAGTTTGCCATGGACGGCGATTATGTTCGTCGATGCACATGATCAATGCTGCACGTGGTGCATTAGGCCTTGTTGCCCTATTGCCTTCTTCTACATACTTTGTCACTTGGGTGCAATATTGTTGAACAAAGAAAACCACCCTTACAACCAAACACACACCACCCTTACAAAACCCTTGGTTGAGTTGGACGGGCATGTATATGTTTTCTTTTTTGTGTGCTGTAATTGGTCAAAAATAAACGTAATAACAACAGACTCTCTCCAACATCAAACTTACAAACTACTGATTGACATTACGACTCAATATAGAAGTTGTGTGCGCGTTAAGTGATTCAAGATTTAATGGAATAATTTTACTCTTGCATTGTTTCAAGTCTTAATACTCTTACCAACAAGGTAAGTTGAGGTTGACGCACTAATCCTCACTCAAATACACTCAGTTTATGAGCCAGTTGCGACTCAACGGCGCACCCAGGGGGGGGGGGCCTCGGGGGGCTTGAGCCCCCCCCCCCCCCCAAGAGGGTCCCCCCAAAAAAACAAATGGGGGAGGAAGGGGAAGGAAAGAAAAAAGGGGGGAAAAGGGGGAGGGGAAGAAGGGGGAAGGAAAAAAGAGCCGAGGGAGAAAAGTTACAAATGTGTGTGTAGTTTTTGGTTTTTATTTCCGGTGGCAGTATTTTCTTTTCTTCCTTTGCCATTTGCAATTTTTTTTCCTGACATTACTCTTTTATACGGGAGATTCGATAACGCGAGGTGCGAGGTGCGAGGTGACAGATATTGAACACCATACTTTTATGATAACTCACATAACAATAACATTTTAAGCATTCGAAACCAACGGGCTAGTTTGTCCGGGATAAAGTACATCCCACGTCGTTCCCGGCATTCAATGGTTTCCCCCTTATGGATTGCCTGCTTCGCCCCTGGACCCCACAAGGGGCCGTAAGGCTGGCCCCTGGACCCCACCCAAGAAACTGGTTTGAGCCCCCCCCCCTAAAACATAATCCTGGGTGCGCCGTTGAGTTGCGTCACCAAAAGCAGTCTCAGATATTGTTTGAATTATATATTGTTTTTAGTTTTCTCGGTCAATTTCGGCAAATGAGCAGCCAATTTAACCACTGAACCATTCTATTTCGCGCGAAATCGAATGCTACTGAAAAGGGTCATTCGATTTCGTTTTATGACTAGTCAAATGTACTGTTGCGTCATTCGATTTAACAAAATAATAATTCAATTTAACTATTCATCAAAGCAGGAGCTTTTTGAGGCGTGTGTTTAGTCATTCAAATTCATTTTTGGGCAGTCATTTCTGTAATTTGTACAATCTAAAAAACGCTCTGTTAAACTTTCGTTTCCTTTCGAATGTTAAAGGCATAAACACGGTTCACTTATTGGCACTTGAGTTATTTTGCCGATGTACCTCGAAGACGAGCTTTCGCTACAGTTTTAGACGCATTTTTCTAGAAATGGCAGCTCGTGGTCGCTACGCAAGAGTGTCCCAGGTAGATCGAGAAAGTTTGATTGATGCCTTCGAGGGAAAAGAGCAAGACTACCTTGAGCTTGCGGTCAATTTGAAGTCATCAAGTCCACAGCAGTGGTACAACCATACCCAACCATAAATGCCAAGCTGTCTGGCACGCCAGCAGATTTATGGTTGAGGAAGAAACAACATAAACAATAAGAAACCAGGGAAAACATAAAGAAACACCCCATTCAAAAACATACCAAATTAGGTCTTTATCAGTTAACCAATAAAGATCCCCCCAACAAAATCAAAAAAAGAATAAAGAAGAAAACAAAGAAGAAAACAAACATAATGGGCCCATGTAGAATCTACTGGAAACATAAATAAAGAAAAAAAAAAGTTTGCCTGAATTAAATTGAAGATACAAAACAGATGCCTTGTATACAGTTTATCTGTTTAGTCGCATTTCGTTATCGTACTTAATTTGAGTTCTCATTTAGCGAAATTGATTGCCTCTTTACGAAATTGAAAAAAATAAATCAGTAAAAATCTCCAGTCGAACCAGCTTTGCTAAATTGAATGATGATTGTGCGTCACGAAAAAGAATGACGATATAATCTAACGTTTCTCCATTTGTAAATCATGATTGCATCCTGTTTACTATTATGTACTTGTGTACGTTGCTTTTGTTTTTATGTCCATGTTGCTCTGTTTGCGCCATGAGCGTTTTTTTGCGGATTTGTGCGCGTTATAAATGTTCTATATTATTATTAAAGGAGCTCTATACTTCTGGTAAGATACAAAACAAAAAAGCTCACGGATTCACACTAAACTTACATGGTTTAAAGATATTGATAGTCGAAAGCTTCCCTTAAAATATTAGTGGCTGAGGTGCTGTAGTTTTTGAGAAATTAGTAAAACAATATCACGAAAAGACTTTTCGTCTCACTGAGACGAGAAGTCTTTTTTGAAGACAATTCGTTGAATGCTGCCCTCACACACTCGATAATAGTTGTCCATTTTCAGTTGGAAAGATTCGCAAATGGTTCATGTTTATGTTACCTCGTACCCACTAAAATAGGAGAATATCTATTTTGTGTTTGTCGTGTATAGTGGTGAGCACAGTTTCCGCGCGTGCGAGGTTGTTTGGAGTTGCTGTGTACACACTCGCGTTGTCGATAAAAAATATCTTTGCAATCTTCATAAGTTATACCACGGCTTTTATCGATGTTAGAGTCTGAAAGGTCAATTTACTAGATCTAAACTGGATTCAACGGTTGCCAATAAACCCAGGAAGAAAATTGGGAGGCCAAAGTTGACAGAATAGGCCCTAAAACGATCAAAGAGTGCGTCGGTCAAACGCCATGTCAGGTATAGAAAACTCCAAAAGTTGTTACTTCCAAGTTCCATCCAGCATGAAATTGAAAGGGTCCTGTGTCGTCGGTGCTTGGACCATCTTGGACGTAGGACTAGACTAGGAAGATACCTGGAGAAGTAAAGCCATGGGACTGAGTCTTTCGAACGCTGACCTGGCGAGATTGCTGTTAGATATGCACACACAAGTGAGTTTTCTTTATATAAATCTTGATTATTTTAATACCAATGTGACCACTCTGTTCTGTAGGATAGGAGGCATTTTGGTTTGCCAGAAATCGTGGGCCTATTTTGATAGTGTCAAAGTGTGCCATTTGATTGAATGAAAAGGCTCTCTAAGTATTCATACTTTTTAACAGTAAAACAATCACATAATCATAATGCTGCCATGTATTTTTATTTATTTTTATTGATATATATTCTTCATTAGGTCTACTTCTTGATTAAATTTAACACAAACAAAAATATTTTTAACTTTTATAGATCTGCTGTCCATTCATCAGGGACTGCTACCCCCCTTTTGAGCCACCGGTTACGTCAACACCATCGTGGAGTTGGACCAGAAAATGTTGAAGGGGGACATTTCAGAATCTTCCAATGTGTAAGTTTATGGTACCAATTAAAAACTTTTAAAAAGGCGAGTTGTTGGCCAACAGCCAAGCACCTATAATTTATTGATTTAAAAAAATGTTTTATGAGAACATACAATGATACATGTACGTACAGATGTAACCATTACCAGCTGTCCATCAATTACAGTATACCTGTAGTCCCGCCGTATGTAGATCCAGATGACTTTGCAGTTTGTTTGAAAGGATGCAATTTCAAATTCTTGTTTGTGTTTATTTACATGAAGTTAACGTGCATTCAACAAGAAGTACCATGTATGATGTTAGACCCAGTAACTGGGGCGCTGTACTCCTTTTTTCGAAATTTTGACATCATAGTACGACCGATGATGTCAAAATTTCGAAAAAAGGAGTACAGCGCCCCAGTTACTGGGTCTAGTATGATGTGTACGTGTTAATTTTAGACATGTTGTACAGATTCATTACTTCAACTATTTTTATTTATTTTGTGCATCTTCTGTAGTTCTGTTATTTCTGGAGTTGCACCATTTGAATCACCAACAGAAAAGTGGTAGGTGCACACATTTTTATTTCTGTTAATGTCAGCTCTATTAGTATTAAATGTAAACTAGTTAACTGGTAAGTTGAACTCGTTTCTCGTTTCATGAATTTGGCCAATATTCATGTCAGAACATACAACGCAATTGAAAAAAGGGATGTATACTATGCCAAGCCAATGAGGAGGAGGCAGAGATAGCAATTATGTGAAAAGGGCACCACAGCATTTTTGTCTGAATTAGGGGGCATCATGGCAAAAACAAAATTTAACGAGACAGGTGAAAAAACTAAGGCCCCCAAAAAGGTGTACACAAAAACAATGCGTCTTAATAGGGGGCGACTTTGTAGTGGGCAACTTTGGAGTGGGCGAGTTGACAGTAACGACACTGTAGCCAATACGTTTGTTGTAAACACAATCCTTTGGCTGCTTTTTATTAGTTTTGTCTTGGTGTGATCATGCTGAATTTTGTCATTACAACAAGAGACAATTATTTTTTTTTTTTAGTCCAGAGATAGTAAAACATTTCCTTTATCAGAAATGCATGAAATACAAGTGCGCCCAAGAAGTTTACCAAACATTCATCATTGCTTTTATGTACACCATGTATGATGATCATATGCAAAGTGATTTAGCCTTTTTTTCCTCTTATTATTTTAGGTATGATAGTATTGTGCAATACAAGTCTTTTATTCGAATTGCACTTGGTTTTATTGCATTTATAGTACATTTTGGTCTTGACTTGTCCCAACTGGGTCCCAACTGGGTCGCTGTACTCAATTTATTTTTAAATTCTGATATCTGTGCAGATGCAAAAATTCAGTCTTTAACTTGACCATTTACGTTCAGGTTAAGACATTTCTGTGCACAGTAACCCTGGTTATTTCAATAACCTTATATTATTTTGAGTCCATTTTTGGTAATTATGTTACCTAACCTGGTACTTTTTTTTCCCCTCAAATTTCAGGCCTCTCTGTGACTGACCTACCGTTGTATCACGTTAAAGTTTTGGAGGATTCTGTCCGGAGGTACTTGCAGCAGGAGAACTTGACCAGTGTCTGGTGTCTTCCTGATATTGTAACCTGGCCAGATTTCTGCAACCAGAGATATCCGTCACTTCGCTAAACGTGGATGGATTTTGCGTTCTTGTGTAAATACCGCGAAAGTTTTTGGCTGTTTTACCAGCATTTTTAGACACTGTATTCAGCTGAAACTTTCACATGTGATTTTATAGAATCTTTCTGTATAATTTTGCCTATAAATAAGTCTTTACATAGAAAAAAAAAAAAACAATCTAAGGCCCTACCTTTTCGGTCATTTATTATTTATGTTGTAACAAAGTACTGCTAGATAATTGCCTAATTGTTTGTTTATTAGGTGTTATAGAGGATTGGTACAGCCAACAAAAAATAGTTGCAGACAATATTGATGTTTTGTGTGATCAACCGTATACTTGAAAAAACAAATCTGTGAACATTTTTGCTCAATCCGTTGTGTGAGTCAGGAGAAAATAGTGAACAAGTATGCTCAGTTGTCAGCACGTAAATACATTGTCGTTATTTTGGGTTCTAACAACCGAAATCAGTAATATAGTGCATTTGTTTTAAGAGTTTCAGATACAGTTTTCTTGATTATGAATTCATATTTCACAGAAAAAAAGGTTCCAGTGTGAACTTCATAAAGTTTTCAATTCTGTATAATGACTGTAAGATAAAGAAAAATCAATGTTCATTGTGGATTTAAGATAAAGAAAAAGCCACGTTCATTGCTTTTTGTGGCTTCCGTTTAGTATCAATAGTAAACTTATTTTAAGCAATACTCACGACCAAGTGTGCCAAATGCTGTATTGCAAATGGATCCACTCCAGAGATAAGAGGGAGCATACAACAAATATTTCAACATTGATGCTTTATACCAGTCTACTAATTGCCTGGGCGTCCTTTAGTTGCTTTTAATTATACTTAGCATTAATATTTAAATGTTTAATATAATTAATTTGTACTAGTGTACATGAAAATGTGGGTATGTGTGTGAGAAATTCATGCAGCTGAAAGAAGAAACTTAAAATAAATGAATGTTTCCATAAAACAAGAAAACAAATGTCAAAGTGTTGTCATTAATATGGTGGTAAACATTTTTTTTAATTGGTTAACTGATCATAGGTTCCCTAGAGAGAAGGGTAAAACAATATTATCTACTTATATCGGAGGAATGGAATTATGCTTAAAAATATTTGTTTATTTTGTTGTATTATATTTTTTTATAGTGGGCTTGCGGGATTAGGCCTCTTTCTTTAGACGAATGCACCAAGCATTTGGAGAGCCAAACGTGAGGAAGCCACAGTAAACAGTTTGTAAGACCAAAAATGCAATCATTGTTGGTTTTTCCTTCTCAGTAATCTAGAGGACAAGTGTAAAAGTTTTTCAAACAAAACAAACGAAACCTTGATGAAATTTTGTTATAATAGCAATGACTCGTGTATATAATTATACTGCATAGTGAGTGTTCTCACAAGATAGTCGGGCACCTCAATGTTTACTCAAAACCGCATTCAGTTCTGTGTAGTAAGTAAGGAGCCATACGTTTCCTTACGCAGCAGCTGATTGGTTACATAGCAACATAGCACACTCAGTTTGGTTCACGGTTTTACCAATCAAGTAAGGGCTCTCATTTACAAACGAAATATGGCGGCCATTTCGATTCTGAACGGTATAAACGCTGACGAAGACGATTTCTTAAAGTATTCTTGACTGTTTCGAGAATCCTTAAAAATAAAGAATACAGTGAAAGACTAGATCAATAGTGTAGCTAACATTCTATGAGTAAAATTCTTCTGCCCAATTACGTTAACTATCATAAGCAAATGACTTTTCCGGAGACACTTAATTTAATTATTTCTAATTCTGCACACACGGATGCTTTGTTTTTGGTCTTATATTTCTTTATTTTGAACACAGAAAATTATGTCATAGTTTTTGTAGGTATAATGAAACATTGTTGCTTCGTTATGTGATGTTTTTGTTTTGTTACAATAATAAATTTTCCCTAAATGAATTTTTGAAAACGTGTCCTCCAAGCTCATTGTTTATGGAAAACCGTGGCGGTCATGCAAATAAAAGGAAGCACTTTTCTCCATGCACTGACTGTTACAGAAGTGATTTGAAAACCGAACAAAAGTAATTACTCCAGCCCACAAAACCACCCTCCAGCATATATGATATAAGTGTGTATAACACTGTACAACTATTGAAAGATTTGTTTGAATGCATTACTTATTACGTGAAGCGCAAAGCATGTGTAATTATAAATCACAGAGTAAAAACCAGTAATCTTTACACACAGCTATGCCGGTGTGTAGTTCAAACATCAGAACCCAGCTTCGTTCGTTGCAAGTACATAGTACATGTACAAACATTACACGATGACCATGCCAGACCCTACGGAGCCCCTAAAGGGACAGGTAAAAAAAAAAGTTGAAAAGGGGGGAAAAAATATATACATATTTCGTTCCCTCGAAATATTATTTCGTTCCCTCGAAATATTATTTCGTTCCCTCGAAATATTATTTCGTTCCCTCGAAATACTAATTCGTTCCCTCGAAATATTATTTCGTTACCTCGAAATCATTTCGTTACCTCGAAATCATTTCGTTCCCTCGAAATATTATTTCGTCCCCTCGAAATATTATTTCGTTCCCTCGAAATGTTATTTCGTTCCCTCGAATTATTATTTCGAAGGAACGAAATAGATTATTTCGATCGAACGAATTAATTTATTTCGTTCCCTCGAAATCATTTCGTTCCCACGAAATCATTTCGTTACCTCGAAATCATTTCGTTCCCTCGAAATCATTTCGTTCCCTCGAATTATTATTTCGTTACCTCGAAATCCTTTAACTGCTACGGAGACCATGAAATGCCGTTTCATTTATTTCAGTATGCAAATAATATTCAGATTAGGCCATAATAATGAGCCATTGAGGAGACAGGTAAGAGAAACAATATTGAAATGTATTTCGTTCCCTCGAAATGACATTTCGTTCCCTCGAACACCTTGAACACCGTGCCCGAATCGTACCCCGATCTTGCATGGAGAAACACGTGCAGCATGCAACAGTTGTTTTTTTTTGTTTTCAACTAGGAATGCTATTTCGAGGGAACGCAATATTATTTGCATACTGAAATAAATGAAACGGCATTTCATGGACTCCGTAGCAGTTAAAGGATTTCGAGGTAACGAAATAATAATTCGAGGGAACGAAATGATTTCGAGGGAACGAAATGATTTCGAGGGAACGAAATGATTTCGAGGTAACGAAATGATTTCGTGGGAACGAAATGATTTCGAGGGAACGAAATAAATTAATTCGTTCGATCGAAATAATCTATTTCGTTCCTTCGAAATAATATTTCGAGGGAACGAAATAATATTTCGAGGGAACGAAATAATATTTCGAGGGAACGAAATAATATTTCGAGGGAACGAAATAATATTTCGAGGGGACGAAATAATATTTCGAGGGAACGAAATGATTTCGAGGTAACGAAATGATTTCGAGGGAACGAAATAATATTTCGAGGGAACGAATTAGTATTTCGAGGTAACGAAATAATATTTCGAGGGAACGAAATAATATTTCGAGGGAACGAAATATGTATATATTTTTTCCCCCCTTTTCAACTTTTTTTTTTACCTGTCCCTTTAGGGGCTCCGTAAGACCCCGTGTGTACAGTTCAAAAACCGCAAACATTTATAAGCTATTATTAGCACAGCGCGAGACACGCGCACGGTGGTGTTATCGATCGCTGGCTATGGCAAGTGACCTTTCATGACCTCGAACCCGATCTCTCTCTATTATTTTTACACAAGTAAGAATCGCCGGTTCACGAATCATGAGTCTCTCGCTGCAAGAGGGCGCCATGCCAATAATTGTAATCTGCAACGGATTTACACAACTTTCCTGAAAAACTTCCGTGTAATTTTCACTTTTTTCTGAAAAACCTGACGACTTATGAGGCTGAAACTTCTACAGGTAAATTGTATTGTATACATCTTTATTCACAGTGAGTAGGGATTCATTCCATGGCCTAAAACTAGAAGTATAGAGCTCCTTTAATGCACAAGGAGTCTATACAAAACGATAGTGAGCGCACTGCACGGGCAGCGCAAAGTGAGCTGTTGCTTTCATCTCATCAAACCTATAACATTATTAGAACTATATAACCGAAGATATAAGCTAAAAAATACTTGTGATATGTTGCATCTTAACGTAAAATATTAAAAGAGGAGGGTAACAAATACCTTGTTCTCCTCCAGATTGAGACTGTTTCCTCTCTTCCATTATAAGGCATTGGGGATTGATGAAGGATGACGACCCTCCAAAATCAACTTTGATATCTCCGTCTTTGTCAACTAAAACGACCTTGCCGATTTTCCCTCTGAACTATGAACAAATTATAACAAAACAAATTAAATCAATTAAAACTCTCCGCCTAAACAGTTGAACATCACTAATTAGTTAAAACTCACTAATTAGTTCAAATACTCAAAATAATCTTCCAAAAATTCCTACCCTAGGCCTTTATTTGATAATACAAACAGCATTTTTACAAAAAAAACAGTTGTCTGAGAGTGGGTTCGTTGGGCCTGTTCAGATTGGGGGATATACATACCCCGGAGCAGAAGAACCTCAACCACATGTGTACATACGATGGAAGACTTCGGGAGGCACCAGGTGGAGGCAGGTGTAAAACTATAGGTCAATCCATTGTTATGTGAGCATGTTCAGAACTACGTAATCGATGGGAGATTAGCCTGGTAAGTTTGCTGCCATCTCGCGTTCCAAGGTCTTCCATATTCTTAAAGGGACCCTAGTTTGACAACCGATGTGTTTTCTAATACACCACTCATCAAAACAATTTGGGATTGAGCAGAGTGTAGGCGGAGCAATTACCATCTAACACATTTACAAAACAATTCTCTTCATAAAAAAAACTGGGTTAAATATTGATATCGGATTAAATATTCATAAAAATTGCAAAAAACATTCATAAGAGTAAAAAAATAAATCAGTTTCAACTAACGTTAGAAATTTCTTCTTTCCAGCCGCAACGTATGGTCTGCTTTTCCTTTAGTTTATCATAGTCCATGTTGATCAGTCGAACTTTGTCTCCAGCGTCAACATATGGGCGAACTCTGGTTCCATCTGGAAGTTAGAAACAACAATTATCATAATCACCGACATTGATAGTCATATGTGTTTCATTCAGGCATTATTCAATGTTTTGGGTTTTACCGAGATTTGGGAGATGATCGATGTAAAATTCACCACACGTCTCTCTCTCAGAACACCGTAAGTCCATCTTTCCATCCTTGCCACATCGATACGAGTTTGTGGATTGATTTGGCCATTGAACCTTGACCCAGGACCGGTAGGAACCTGTGCTTTGGTCCAGGGCACACACCGTGCCTACCGTGCATTCTCCACCTACAGGTAAAACACACAATCGGTTTCCATAACAATCTACAGCTTACTGGTTGTATGTTCATATCCAGTACCACTCATCAAGAAATATTAACGTCTGATCTAAAATAACTGTCAAAGTCAAGAGAACAAAATGGCAACCGAATGACTTCGGCTTCGACTGTGGCCATTGGCCGTTAAGTTTGACACGGCCTAATCCATGAAACTCCGGGTCAGAATTGACCCAGATTCCGTGTCCAGTGGGAACTGACCCATCTCTGGGTCAATATACCCCAGAATTGATCTCAAACTGACCCAGAAAAGGTCAAATTGGCATAGGATTCGAGATGAAACCACTAACCAGTTTCTGGGCGCTTCCGGGTCAGCATGAGCGATTTCTGAATCAGGCAGACCCATGAATGGGTCAGGTTCCTGGAGACCCGGATCGATTCTGAACCGGGAGTTTTTAGAGTGTAGGCATTTCAGATACATTTTTTAATTGGGTAGCTCCTGTACTTACCATCTTGGTCTTTCCATTCCCAATCGGGCCCTCGCATCACTCGGGCACCTGGGAACATGCCCAAGGCTTTGCACTTATTTGATTTTGATCGTGGGGGCACTTCAACACTGTGTAGCGGGGAAAAACGTTTGAAAATATAAATCATATTGATACTTCCAACGATAAACTGATCATACCAATCAATACCAATCACACCAGAGAAGAATATCCGCTCCTAAAATTGCTTGTATTTAAAAACCTTCCCAAAAGTTATCGTTGGTTCCGATCGCCACAAAACATCACGCATTACCATTTAGCGCGCAACGACACCAGCATCTAAAAGGTGCTTTTAATTATGGTAGCTAAAAAGAAACCCTAAAGTTTGATCAAACTACGGGTAGGGGAAATGCGCGAGTTTTAATGAATGTCAATGAAGTTGAATTAATGTTTGCTTAAACTGACAGGGAAAATATACACAAATCCGGTACTTTTCCTGTTACACTGCTTTTGAGTGCAATGTGATACAAAACCCCAAATACATTCGCACCTCTCCCATGTCAGATTTAACCCAGATTCCAGGTACCTGGTGGCCTGACCATTTTCTGGGTCATTTTGATACAGATTTTAGGTGAAAATAACCCAGAAAGGGGTAACCCCACACGGGACCCGGACGGATCTATTATAGACTTGTGGACAAAACGATAAATGTCTGTCGCGGCGATAGCGAACATAAGGCTATCTCGTTACTCCCTCCCCGGTGCGCGCGAGACTGCTGCCCTCACGAACAGGAGACTAGCGAGATAGCCGTTACGCTATCGCCGCGACAGACATTTAACGACTTGTCTACAAGTCTAGATCAATTCTGACCCGGAATTTTCTAGAGTGCATGATGAGTCGTTTCTTACCCTGGGATGTAGTTAGCTTCAATTCTGATGAAGATATGGGTAAGATCATGTTTATCTTCATTGTAACAAATGTGGCATAGGTCATAATCGTGACATTGTTTACATTTCCAGCGTATCCCAACAATGCCAAGTTCTTGACAGACGTCACATTGTACGCTTGGGTGCTTCACACCTATTGAGAAATAATAATACGTCATGACGGTCAAGAGGTCGCAAGTTCATTGTTTTAACCATGCAATGCCTTTATACTGTTTTCTACAAGAATGACATAGGTACAGCAGCGTGTAGACCTTTGGGAAAACGAGTCTAACTCATTTGCAACGATGATTTCATACTTTTTTCAAAGCTCCCCTTTCCTGACGTTGTAAAGTTAGTTTAGCACAAACAAAATAAATAGCTTGTTAATTTTTGTTGGTTAATAATGTTCTCACACTGCGAAACCGCACAATTTGTGTGCGCTACCCTAATAATAGGTTTTCTCGGTCAATTTCGGCAAATGAGCAGCCAATTTAACCACCACGCTATTCTATTTCGCGCGAAATCGAATGCTACTAAAAAGGGTCATTCGATTTCGTTTTATGACTAGTCAAATGTACTGTTGCGTCATTCGATTTAACAAAATAATCATTAAATTTAACGATTCATCAAAGCAGCATTCAAATTCGCCGGAGCTTTTTGAGGCGTGTGTTTAGTCATTCAAATTCATTTTTGGGCAGTCATTTCTGTAATTTGTGCAATCTAAAAAACGCTTTGTTAATAAGGCATATACGGTTCACTTATTTGCACTTGAGTCACTTTGTACTTCGAAGACGAGCTTTTGCTACAGTTTTACACGCATATTTCAATAGGTTTGCAGCTTGTGGTACAACCATACCTAAACATATACGCCAAGATGTCTGGCACGCCAACAGATTGATGGTTGAGGAAGAAACAACATAAACAACAAAAACCAGGAAAAACATAAAGAAACACCCCATTCAAACACAATACAAAATTAGGCCAGTTAACCAATAAAGATCCCCCCAAAAAAAGAATATAATAGGAGAAAACAAAGAAGAAAAAACATCATGGGCCCCATGTAAAGTCTCCTGGAACCATAAATAAAGAAAATGAGGTTTGCCTGAATTAAAGTGAAGATACGAAACAGTTGCCTAATACAGATTATCTGTTTATTCGTATTTCTTTAGTCGTACTTATTTGAATTCTCATTTAGCGAAATTGATTGCCTCTTTACGAAATTGAAAAAAATTAAACCAGTAAAATCTCCAGTCGAACCAGCTTTGCTAAATTGAATGATGATTGTGCGTCACGAAAAAGAATGACGATATGCTAAATTGAACACAGTGCAAAAGGAATTTGAATGCCTCAATACGAAATTGAATGCCCGAATTTTGAATTTGAAACGCAGTAACAACTGGAGAGGCAAAATAGCTTTAATTCGAACGCACGAAAATGAAATCGGCTGCTCATTTGCCGAAATTGACCGAGAAAACCTATAATAGGCCTATGTTTTACAACTAACAATTTGGAGGCCATGAGTCATACTGCCTGAAAGAACATAGACCATGTCATTGGGCCTGAGTTATTAAGAAAAGTGTGTTTTCGGTCTATTGGTTAGCCCTTTTCAGGTATCATCGGTTGAATAAATGAATGCGATAGCTGTTTGTCGCTTGAACTGATCGTTTTGAGCCGATTACCCGGCCGCAGCTGCTTCTGCTGGTCGGGGGGGGGGGGGGGGGGACTTTGTGGTTGTTTCGTAAATTTCCACATACAAAAATTAAGAG
The DNA here is from genome assembly GCA_037783415.1 of Leptasterias polaris. Taxonomy (NCBI): domain Eukaryota; kingdom Metazoa; phylum Echinodermata; class Asteroidea; order Forcipulatida; family Asteriidae; genus Leptasterias; species Leptasterias polaris. Next base: position 78,469 of record JAZGTN010000111.1, read on the forward strand.
TGTCAATGATTGCGACCCAGGTGAAATACTGTTCAGTCAATAACACAAACACACACACGCACACAATAAACCAGAGTAAATAAATAATTGTGGAATAAATAATGTTGCCCGTAATATGACGGTTTCTGTATAAAATTATTGCATCCGTTGTCGAGTTCACATTCTGCTTGATGTAGCAAATGAACAGTATTGAATTGGTTTGTAATGGTTTATTGAAAACCATATTCGATAAAAAACAGCTGGAGGTCTGATACAATTCGATTAACACAAAATAAATATGGTAAAAAAATTAGATTTAAAACTAAAACTATAAAGAATTATATTGTACTGAATTGTTCAAGGGGAGGTATACGTTTGGTAATCACTCTTAAAATTACTGGCATTAAAAACCTATTGGTTAGAAGTCTAGAGCAGCTTTTGATAGTATAAAGCATTTTGAGAAACATTTCACTTCGAAGTTTTGTGTTTAGGTAAAAATATACCGGTTTAAATGACCCCAAAATTGAATCTGAGAGACGTTTCTGTCAGAAACGCTTCTCAGACTATTGGGATTTATACTTCCTGCATGAACATATTCGCTCCGGATTTCCGGCTATATCTAAAAAACGCGACCACCTTTTGAAATGAAATTTTCATAGGTTAGTTTTATTGTATATACCAACATGGACCAAAACAACAGAACGGTTCCAAAAACCACAGGTGTGCTTTGCCTTTAAGTTCAGAGTAAATGGAAAAAACACTAGGGCCTTTGACATTATTGCAGGCTTTGCACGTATGGCGTGCATGCTTGCGGCCAGGTTGGGAAGCGGCTCAGGTCCGCGGCCACCATGTTTTTGTGCCGCAAAGTTTGTAACGTTAACATATTCAAAATAGAGTTTAATTGTTGGGAAACAAAGCAACAAATCATGGGATGCATTTTTTGTTGTTGAAAGTTTGTAAAAATGTTGAATTTGGTCACAACTTCTGTTAACACGATTGAATGTTTTGCTAACATTCGGCCGTCCATTCCAACCAAAGCGGTTCGTTTATCAACAATAGAATAAAATCTTGCCACCGGTGACGCCAAGGGGTCATTATGCATAGGGGTATCAAAAGCAGTTTTGACATTTGACTAAAACAGCCGCGCGAAGCAAGGTATTTTTGCCTTCAATTCTGTATTACTAAATAAATATTTATCAGTAGATTAGATCCGGTATTTTAAGCTTAGAGCCGCCCGTTAAGAATAAACCCCAACACCACCACCAACAAAATATATATCCAATGGGAGACTTTCGAACGCTAGGTGGCAGCAGACTTACCAGGTAAAATAAATTTCCATCGTTTGCATAGTTCTGAGCATGCGCGCAATTCTTAGAACAATTAATTTACCTGGTAAGGTTGCTGCCACCCAGTGTCCCCCAAAATGTTCTATTACTTCGTGATTGTTTTATTGCGTTCTGGGGCCAAAATAGTTCTTAAAACTTCTTACCTACTTGCGCGTTGTCGAAAATTCTGAGATCGAACTTGGCACCGCCTGCACGGTAATTTGCTGCCTTACCCGAGTCCCAGCGTACCCATGCACCACTGGCTGCAAAGATATAACAAGGAAAATATTTTGTTTAAGTTTACAAAGTTGAATCTTCGGGAAAAATGTTTATGATAATATTGAGGGCAAGAAATAACCGACTCCGAGCTAAGCAACAGTTTTCATAATGGATATAAAGATTTGGCATCAATGTTTACTAGATAACTCGACCATCAAAGTGAAGAGAAAAAACAGATGGTAATTATATATTATTTTCCAAATGAACAGTTTCAGTACAATTTAAAATACAAGGCCTAGCTTGGCCTTAACAAATCAAACCACAATAATTATATGCAAATAGTAAAATAAATAAACAATATAATAATACATAAATAAAATGAGCAGACGTGATGCAGATGTTAAGTTAAAACAGCAGTTAAAAAATATTGCAAAAATGGAACACATGTCCCCAAGAATTGACTGACGTTCTTTTTCAATATGGCGTTTTATACGAGTTCATTGCATCATCAAATAGAACCCCCGGACGGACGACGTCATGGTTTATTCACTGCATTGTTTATTAAGTGTTGTAACTGGGTACTGTTTCCGACAGTTAAGCAGAGACACAATAGTTTCTCACTCTTCTGCGAAGTGGTAAACAAAATGTGACGTCATCAGTGCCAATAATATTGACGATGCAAATTAATGAATTGCGCAAATAATCATGAATCTGCAATAATGACATTTCGTGATGAATTATTCATACTCACTTCTTTCCTTAACCTGAGAAGGGACAACTGTTCCAACGCTACCCTTCCCGCCATCCTGATCATCCCATCTCCAGTCCCGGCCTCGAACAACTCGCAACCCTTTCAACATTTTAAATTCCTTGTAAGTCTATTGTAAAATTCTCCGACAATCCTGCAGTCTCGAAGAGCATCAGAACTATGGAAATGTTGCAGCTGCAGTGTTGGTTTGATACAGATCGTCATTCGCAATTACATCAGGCCACCAAGTTGTCTGATGGACTCACTGGTTCAATAGCAGCCATTCCATCGAAGTGTCAATTGATCTAATTTTACTGTCAACTTGATGTTACAAGCAAGCTAAGCAGTTAGTCTCAGTTGCGTCGGAAACGATCCAGCAGACAGTGACAAAATATTCTTGCCGCGAACAGCTTTTTCCCCCTGAACGCGGAGCTGCCGTGATCTTTAATAAAATAAATTCTCCTAGCTTCCTAAAGCACCACCAGCTCCCCAAAATGGTACCCGAATGAACACAAACGTAACCCCTAATGTTTCTCAATACCAGGCCCTGTTTACCAATTAAATGCCAAAAACAGCAACAATAGCCTTCACGAAACCACGAATTGGGCTTGGGCTGAGGCTCCATCGGTTATTTCAAAAACATGTGCTTTTCTTACAGGGCTTACAAAGCCTAAGCCAAAGCCCAAAACAAAAGTCGTGGTGTCTAAAAGGCTACAGCTCATTATAATAACAGAACTTCCCTGTATTTCGCAAGAAAAAGGGAAATTCCCGTCAACGCTGACAACGGCAAAACAGTGGATAGGCTATAGGCATATCACTTGTTTACAAAATGAGAGACTTATTATAATGTAGGCCTACATGCATGGGTATAATATCCCTAGCAGACAAGACACTCGTCACTTTTGAGAAACTACATTAATTACATAAAAATGACATGAAAAATTGAGGTGGACCCAAAATATAGAGTTGATATAATTTGAGTTGTGCAATCTCTAAAATACAAGATGTTTGTTTTTTTCTGTTTGAACTGTATGCATAACAAATTTGTGCCCGCATGACGTCCCTGCTGTCTTGGTTGGTTTCACTTTGAACATCCGGTGTCATGGGTCTATACAACACGGACACAATAACAGTGGAGACCCTTGTGATCGAAGTTAATACTTGATCGATTGTACGCTGACTGTATAAAGTTCTACGACCCCCCCCCCCCCAAAACCAACAACTTTTTCCAACTTCAGTCTAACCCAATCAGTGGACTAAAACGTGCGCGATTTTCCAGTACGGCGTCCCGTGCTGTTTGTACACAGTGGTAACAACTACAGTTTACAGAGGTCAGTCTGTCGCAGTCGGGATAAAACGGGTAGTCTTTTCAGCTGAATGGAAATTAAATCAATTATCTTGGCTATGTTGTCTTCAGAAATTAAACACATTAAATTTATTTAATGGCCTATCGTCAATTCAAGTCAATAATTTATCAACATCAAATTATTGCTATGTACTTTTTGACTATATACTGATTGTTATGTAATATATCAAACTTCTCATTTTTACCTATATAATATTTGGTTTGCCTGTAACCTATTTCGTTTATTAATGTTTTGTTGTTTTGACTGTTTATAGTGTACGTTGATTTTAATCAATTTGTACAGTGTGGCGGTAGTACATTTGCTGATGTTAGTCTCTACATTAGACTTCGTACCAACACATTATTGGCGAACATCCTGACTTCCCTGCAGGAAGCCTGACTTGATTTTCGTGGAAATACAACTGCACACTCCACATTACTTACACAAGTTCTCACTTATTGAACTACCTTTCATATAATCAAAAAATCAGTGAGATCGGTAAATAAATGCCAAAGTTCTTTGTCTCTCTTTCCTCGGTGTGATCTGTAATCTCAAACACTTTTTTGTTCACAACCTAATAGCGCTCCGTAGGTGTTTGTCATTTCGGATCTTTCAACTCCAGTTTGAAGAGATTGCAAAATTGCAACATTTGTTTTATTTTCATTGGAAAGATCCGAACTTTCCCTTTCCAATGATGGTAAGCTTTTAGGGTTTAAGGTTCTACAAATTATAACCTCTTACCTTAAATATATTTGCCGCTTAAGAATGTCTACGAAGTGCTGTATGGTTGTAGTCATCCAGTGGGACTTCTTCGCTTAGTTAATATTACATTTACCTTAAACTACGTTACTTAGGCTTAAGCTAGATAAATTAAGATAAATTGAGTGTATTATACAATTACGTGTAAAGTTGACTTTCAACAGGGAAAGTTACTGTATAGGAGTATACACTGCCAACTCAGTTCCTATCCCTGCTTCCAGTAAACTGTCTAGATATAAAGTTGTACTCATGTTGTAAAACTCAGAGAGACTTGGAATAGATGTTTCTTCCAAGTGTAGCTGAAGACTGGTCTCTGGTGAGAAAAGCAGTGTGCTTTTTATCTCTCTCAGAGTTATGTAGAATAGTTATCGTGCCCTACTTAGTGGGTACAAAAGAAAGGATTATCTAACAACAAAAGCCACCCTATTTGAAAGTCTCCAGATCAGGGTGGAGCTAAAGTATTTACAATACTTAGGCCTACTTAAACAGAAATGGTGCTAGGCATTGATGCCTCTATACACCTGGATCAAAGCTGGCTTAGAAATGCAATGAATTCACTACATCTAGCCCCCTTCAAGATCACAAATACATACAAAAGTGATCGATAATAAAAGTCGAAAATTTATACTATTTACAAAGGTTCATCTATCAATAATGACTGTCTGAACATACCTACTCGGCCAGCGCACGTGCCTTCCAGAGCGAGTAACTCTGTCAGGTTTCTCTAGTGGGAGTGTACTGGGTAAGGGATGCGGCAGGTGTTTAGGTATCGGTGTCTCGACCTTAACATCAGTATGAGCCACCTTTAATCTGTCGACACTAACTGAATCTTCTTTGCCATTTTTGTCAATAACAAAAAATTTATTCTTTCGTTTCACAACGCGGTAAGGACCATTGTAAGGAGCTTGCAATGGCTTCTTAACAGCATCCACACGTACAAAAACATGAGTACATGTGAACAAATCATTATGTATTTGACTTTTGCGTTGGTTGGGTCTTGTAGGACTAGGTATTAATTCTGACATCTGTCGACGTAAACGGTCAACATAACTGGCCGGATCTAAGTTGTCAAAATTGTTGACAGGAACTATCAATTCACCTGGCAATCTAAGTGTTGAACCAAAGACTAGTTCAGCAACACTGCATCCTAGATCAACCTTAAGGGATGAACGTATACTAAGTAAAATGAGCGGTAGGGATTCAGTCCATCGGTTAGGCTCGCTTTGTGTTTTGAAAGCAGATTTGAGTTGCCGATGAAACCGTTCCACTAATCCATTTGCACATGGATGGTATGCAGTAGTGTGAATGTGCTTGCAACCTAGCAATAGTGAAAGTTGTGCAAACAAGTTTGATTGAAATTGTCCACCTCTATCTGTGGTAATTACTGAAGGTACACCAAACGTAGCTATCCAGTTTTCAACAAATGCCTTAGCGACAGTTTCAGCCGTTATATTAAGGATTGGTATAGCTTGGGGCCAACGTGTGAATCGGTCTATGCAAGTAAGTAAATAGCAGAAACCATTGGAAGGAGGTAATGGACCAACAAGATCTATGTGTACATGACTAAAACGAGCGTCAGGAGTTGCGAAGGTACCTATCGGTGTCACTGTGTGACGATGTACCTTGGCACGTTGACACTGAATGCATTGTTTAGTCCAAGTTCGAACATCTTTGTTAATGGATGGCCAAACAAATCGTTGAGTGATTAAACGTTGGGTAGCTTTAATACCAGGATGTGATATGGCATGCATTGCATTAACAACACTACGCCTGAAATCAGGAGTGATATATGGGCGTGGGTGACCAGTAGAGGTATCACATAATATGGTGTTCTGTGTTGTCAAAATTGGCATTTCTTCAAAATGAAGACTAGACGATTCACGCAGCTTTTTTAGCTCTTCGTCTGTCTTCTGCTGAAGGGAAATTTGATCAAAATCTACACTAGTGTTAGGTAGGTTTGTGAGTGAACTTATGTCATATCTTGAGAGAGCGTCTGCTACAAGGTTTTCTTTGCCTTTAATGTAGCGTATATCAGTACTAAACTGAGAAATGTAATCTAAATGACGAACTTCTCGTGGTGAGTATCTATCTGGTTTAGCGTTGAATGCGTAAGTGAGAGGCTTATGGTCAGTAAGAATATAAAAGTTACGACCTAATGCATACTTAAAATGGCGTATTGCTAAATACACAGCCAGCAACTCGCGACCAAATGTACTATACCTAGTCTCTGCTGGTTGTAAACGTTTAGAAAAGAATGAGATTGGCCTCATCACATTGTCGACACATTGTTGCAAAACACCCCCCACTGCAACGTCTGATGCGTCTACCATTAAGCAAAGTGGTGCATCTGCAGCAGGGTGAACTAGTAAAGTTGCTTCGGCTAGAGCTGTTTTAGCATTTTGAAATGCCAAAAGTTCGCTTTCTGAAAGTTGGATTGCCTTATTTTTTTTCCTTGCAACGAAGCAGATCTGTCAGTGGTTGCAATATGTCGGCACAGTGAGATATAAAACGTCTATAAAAGTTTATCAGTCCCAAAAATTCTCGCATTTTGCGTAGTGAGGTTGGTACTGGGAAATCCTGGACTACTTTAACCTTACTATCTAACGGTTTTATACCATGACAATCAATATGGTGTCCTAGAAAATCAAGGCTAGTTACGTTGAATTTGCATTTACTGGGATTGATAACTACACCAAATTCTCGAAGACGGTCAAAAAGTAACCGGAGGTGATGCTCATGTTGTTGTTCGTCATTACTTGCAATCAACAAGTCATCAATGTAGGCATATATAAAATCAAAACCATGCAAAACCTGATCAATAAATCTCTGAAATGTTTGAGCAGCGTTTCTTAATCCGAAAGGCATTCGGACATACTCGAAAAGGCCAAAAGGCGTAGTAATGGCAGTTTTAGGAATGTCTTGCGGCTCGATAGGTATCTGATGGTAAGCTTTCACAAGGTCAACTATGCTAAAAATCTTCTTACCATGAACGTTGGACGTAAAGTCATGAATGTGAGGAATCGGATATCTATCCGGTACACTTGCATTGTTCAAAGCCCGGTAATCACCACATGGTCTCCAATCGCCAGTCTTCTTTGGTACCATGTGTAATGGTGACGACCAAGGACTTTTGGAAGGGCGAATTATCCCTAGTTCTAGCATGTGGTCAAATTCTGCCTTAGCTATTAGTAACTTTTCTGAGGAAAGTCGTCTAGGGCGTGAACTCACTGGTGGACCTTTGGTAACTACATGATGAGTCACAGTGTGTTTTACAGATTTTTCTTGAAAATTTGGCTTAGTTATATCAACATACTCCCTAAGTAAAGAACTAGTCCTATCACAGTTAGGCATCGCAAACATAGGGCTAGGTGAAATTATGGATGAACTACATCCTAAAACTCTCAACTCAGTAACAGTATCGATTAACTTGTTGTTTCTAACATCTACTGCTAAGGAAAAATGCCTTAAAAAATCTGCACCAAGAATAGGAAAAGGTATAGCTGCGATGATAAAAATCCATTTGTATGAACGTCTCAGTCCTAAATCTAAGGTCATAGATCTTTCTCCATAGGTGGCAATGGGAGATTTGTTAATTGCTTGTAATGTATAAGGGCTACTGTTAAGTTTGTCTCTATTGGTAGGTGGTAGAACACTAACTTCCGCGCCAGTGTCGACTAAGAATTTCGTACCAGTGATCTTATCGGTGACATAAAATAGACGACTTTGAATTTGGCCAGACGAACTTGTCGTCCCCAGTTGCTGGCGTTCTAGTTTTCCTGATGTGATTCAAAAGAACATGGTTTTACACATTTCGTTGCTTTGGTTCCAAAACGCCAGTGGTACCAGCATTCGGACCCTGCACGTGGTATGTCTTTTGATTCATTAGATTTGCTTATATGTCCTCTATTTCTATTACTAGAGCGTTTTCGGCTTTGTCTACGACTACGGCTACCGCTATCTCTATCTTTCTGCGTGTTAGTAACTAAACTCTGAACTAAAGTAGTCAGCTGGTTAACTTGGGCTTGTAATTCACCTATGCGTGTGTCAACTGTTGAGGTTTCAGGTGGACCAGACTTAGACATAATTACAACTAAATAAAACTACGCTAGCCTGTACAAAATGTATAAGCAATAAGTAACACATTTAAGACTTGATCTCTGACAAAACCTGGCAGTCCTTACCAAAAGCCTTGTACATTAGCAAAAACCATTGTTGTTTTAACTTGAAACTTCCGTGCAATCCATCATACAAATGAGCAAAGTGATTCCTAACAACGTATTTGGTTTTGCCACGACGTGTGCGTTTTGCAGTTTTTCTGACAGAATTATGCCAAAATAATGTTGTAAATGAAATTCCTTGTTGCTGCAGCAGATTATGCTCTTTAATCTTAGTATTTACATTATCTATAGTGTCATTAAGTTTCAGCTGGAAGGTGTGAATATCTTCGACTGAAATAATTGGAACCGTGAGTTTCTTGCTCGTTTGAAATTTGGAAAAAGAAACAGGTGGAATCGTGGTGAAAACAACAAAAGTATTGGGTCGAACAGTCAAAATTGCCTTTTTAAATTTAAAAAGCTCGGAAAAAAGACTATCTGCTGTATGTGCAGAAGGTTTGAGAACTCTTTTCTCGTGGTTTGAATCATAAACGAAAGTAGTTAAATCGTTGATTCCAGCTGCCAATCTAATGACAACTTTATCAGAAGGTTGCGTGTTCGAATCACGTCGGGATCACCAGTTTTAGGGTTTAAGGTTCTACAAATTATAACCTCTTACCTTAAATATATTTGCCGCTTAAGAATGTCTACGAAGTGCTGTATGGTTGTAGTCATCCAGTGGGACTTCTTCGCTTAGTTAATATTACATTTACCTTAAACTACGTTACTTAGGCTTAAGCTAGATAAATTAAGATAAATTGAGTGTATTATACAATTACGTGTAAAGTTGACTTTCAACAGGGAAAGTTACTGTATAGGAGTATACACTGCCAACTCAGTTCCTATCCCTGCTTCCAGTAAACTGTCTAGATATAAAGTTGTACTCATGTTGTAAAACTCAGAGAGACTTGGAATAGATGTTGTTTCTTCCAAGTGTAGCTGAAGACTGGTCTCTGGTGAGAAAAGCAGTGTGCTTTTTATCTCTCTCAGAGTTATGTAGAATAGTTATCGTGCCCTACTTAGTGGGTACAAAAGAAAGGATTATCTAACAACAAAAGCCACCCTATTTGAAAGTCTCCAGATCAGGGTGGAGCTAAAGTATTTACAATACTTAGGCCTACTTAAACAGAAATGGTGCTAGGCATTGATGCCTCTATACACCTGGATCAAAGCTGGCTTAGAAATGCAATGAATTCACTACAAGCTTTGGTATGAAGGGCGAACATGGACAAAACTGCAAAATTACAAATGGCCTTTGTGCTCAGGCTTGAGTGTTTTTTGTGTGTAAGCCTGGTCGACTAAAGTTGCCAATGGTAAGGAAGGGGGAAGGGGTACTAGTGCAGTCGACTAAAGTCGCCTACGGTAAGGAAAGGGTTTCTAAAATTAAACCACACACACGGATCCTTGTCATTTGTGGATCCAATGTTTTACCATGACGGCCACGACGCTTCACAATTTAATAATGGAGTCCATTACGGATAATTATTGGACGCTTTCATGCGTCGTTATCTAAATATTGTTCCCCGCCTGTTTGACAGAGCGAGGCAAAGTCGTGTCATAGCGGTGTTGGTGTCTACATGCATAGAGTCGTCCACGTTGTTTAGAAGGTCTGGGTTTGTTTTTTTGTTTGCTTGTTTGTTAGTTTGTTTAACAGACTGTAGGTTGGACATGTTTCCCGTGCTTATTTTGTGTTTATTGTGAACAAACTCCAAATGACAAGGTTCTATGCGACCCCTGAGTTATATAAAACAAATGCATTTCATCATCGCGCATTGTCGCAGAATTTATTCACTCAGTGAAATCTGGCTTTTCCATTTCACTCAGCTTCGCCTCGTGAACATAAATATAATAGCATAGATTTCATTTCGTGATTATTTTCTTCGACAATGCGCTCATATTATGCATACGATATTTGTATAATAAACACTTCAACCAAGCATCATAGTTTCAATTGGTTTTGTGGTCCCATTGATTTAGAAAAACTCAGAACTTTGACAGTAATCCCGGCGAAATCTAGAGGAATAGTGCTACTGATTTTTACTGTAAGTTTTTAGATTAATGCTATATGTAATTTTTAATAGTCCTGGCTTACTACACCAATCCTGTACTTTGCCTCATTATACATACTTAATCCTTTAATCTACAGGTTTTTAAAGGGAATGTATACGTTTGGTAATCACTCTTAAAATTAATGGAAATAAACACTTATTGGTTAGAAGCCTACAGCAGCTTTTGATAGTATAAAGCATTTTGGGAAACATTTCACTTCAAAGTAATGTGTTTATGTAAAAAGATCCGGATTTTCGGTGATATCTCAAAAACGCGACCACCTTTTGAAATGAAATTTTCACAGCTTGGTTTTATTGTGTACATCTACATTTATAAAGGATTAAAACAATCGAACGGTTCCAAAAACCAAAGGTATACTTTGCCTTTAACTGTAGTTCTCAGAGCAGTCACTCAAAAAACTATCGGGTCAGAATTGACTCGGATTCCGGTTCCCAGTGGCCTGGCCCGATTCCGGTTCGGTTCGACACAGAAAATGGCTGACCCAATTCCGGGTCAGTTTGACCCGGAAACTGGCTGACCTGATTCCGGGTCAGTTTGACCCGGAAACTTGCTGACCCGATTCCGGGTCAGTTTGACCCGGAAACTGGCCGACCAGATTCTGGGTCAGTTTGACCCGAAAGCTGGCTGACCCAATTCCGGTTCAGTTCGACCCGGAAAATGGCTGACCCGATTCCGGGTCAGTTTGACCCGGAAACTTGCTGGCCCGATTCCCGGTCAGTTTGACCCGGAAACTGGCCGACCAGATTCTGGGTCAGTTTGACCCGGAAACTGGCCGACCAGATTCTGGGTCAGTTTGACCCAGAAACTGGCTGACCCGATTCTGGGTCAGTCTGACCCGGAAACTTGCTGACCCGATTCCGGGTCAGTTTGACCCAGAAACTGGCTGAACCGATACCAGGTCAGTTTGACCCGGAAACTTGCTGACCCGATTCCGGGTCAGTTTGACCCGGAAACTGGTAATAAATAGGATTCTACATCAGATTCTCCAACAGTTCGACCCATTTCTGGGTAATTTTGACCCAGAAACTTGTTAAAAATAGTATTCTACATCAGATTCTCCAATAGTTTGACACATTTCTGGGTAATTTTGACTCAAATTCCGTTCAGACCTAACCAGAAATTGGTGAAGCCACACGGAACATTTTGTTAGTTTTTTTTAAACAACTCCTTTTAGGTGTACATTCCTTACAAGAGGCTCAAGTGCTTTTCCAACAAACAAAAAACACATCTGTGTACAATATCTTCACTAGATAATTATCAACTAATCAAAGTTTTAACTTCTTAGTGTATAATAAAGATAGCAAAACGAACTTCTCAATGCTGTAAGAGTGAATTACTGTGAATTTGTGAAAGTGAGTTTTATCTGTAGCTTTGGTTATGGATATCTGATACATAACGAACTTAAATTTCTGCTTTTGTTACACTATACTCGTATGTGTTGTCATTTAGTCTCTGAGAGTGGTATTTTAAAAGACATTGTCGTGGTGGTGGGTTTTTTGGGGAGGGGGGGGGGGGGGGGTCAAGTACAAAACGTGCAAGACATAGACCTACATACTAAGTTTCAAATTTATTAAATTTTGAGAATGAACCGATTAACCAATTAGGCCTATTTTTATACTCCGAAATGTTGGTAGAATTTTAGGGGCACACAAGAATGCATCGTTTTTTTCTAGGTTACATCTGGCCATCTATAACTGCTTTTTCCGTTTGCATTTAAACGAGCCCTCTTTCAGCGCTTTTCGCCTTTTAATTTTTGTTAACAAATGTAACTTATGAAGGAACAAATACATTGTCTCTGGGTGAATGGAAAAATAGTTTTAAAATTATTGCAGTTATCGAATTAAAGCTTTATATAGAAAATTACATGTTATTTTTCTGGTAGTTTTTAATCTCAAAAGTCTAGATTGGGGGAGGGGGGGGGCACGGATATCATCATTGTCAGTATTAAGGTTGACCCAACACAATAAATGAACACAATTATTACAGTCTCTAACTTCAAGTTTTAAATTTCTTACCAATAAATGTTATGTAAAATTGTACGGAACGCATGATTTCAATTTATAATAGCCGGCTTTGTAAACTTACCACGTTTTTCTTTCTGTAAAATTTAATGTAGGGAGCCCAAGTGCGCCCTCAGTGTTCATATTGTAAAAAGTTAACTTTGGGGTCGTGACCTGTAGATTCACTCTCTTTTCCTTTTGTAGCTTTAAGCACGAGAGAGTACATTATTTTCGCTCTGTATTTCTCTCCAGTTTGTGGGGGGCATGGCTCTGGCCATCCTCACATACTATTCATTTGGGAGGGATAGTTTCCTAGAACTCTCTGTGAGTATTATTTCGTCCTAAGTTATATTTTGATTCACGAAATATTGTCATTTATAGGGCTATTTCATTCGGTATATATTGTAAATTTGTGTGTATACCAGCCTCGTGTTGTGCTGACCTTTTGCCCTTTAGCTTTACATGAAATGACTATGTGCATTTGTATTATACGCTAATTTGTCGTCAATGTGCTGTTGCATTGAAGTATTAAATCAGTGCAAGAGATTATTTTTTATTTTACACGTCATCTACAGAATTTGTTGTTACTTTTATTGTTCTTCTGGTGAATGCTCGTCCTTTTTAATTAGAGGACCAGCCTCCTTCCCGTGTCTCTACATTTTTCGAATTGCTATTGTTTGTCGGTCCAGATCGTACGGGATTCAGTTTCTCTTCAAATCAGCTCACTTTGCACGCGTCATTTTTACTCGAGAACATCTTCACCGTCCTGTTTAGTAAGAAAAAAGAAAACTAAAATATCAAAATACTTATTTATACGTGGATATTATTGATGGCTTTTAAAAATTATCCACATGTACTGCTTTGATTCCAAAACAATAATCAAAATCCAGAGCGCCACCTATAGTTTGCCCGGGGAGAGGCCCCTTTTCAAGGAGCGCAACCAATATTAGTAAACACAATGAACTTGAACTTTGAGATTCCTTTCAGAAATTCCTCGCTTATTAAACACATCACACGCCTACAATGATTGTTGTCTTAACTTAGATTTAATTTCTAATAATGAACTCAAAATACTGGCAAATTAACATAACAATTATTACAATTTTGGTGGTTCATTATTAAGGCAAAGATTACTTTTTAAGTCACGCATGGATACATATTTTCCTCATGATAAACTGTGTAATTTTTATGGCCTCTCCGAAGCAAACACTTGGTGGCGCACTGTGTGAATTTTATGATTGTTTTGTCAGGCTGTGCCCAAAGTAAGGGCTTCTAGATGGCTATGACCGCTTGTTGACCATCACAGTTTAGGCCAAACAAAGGAAACGTGCACGGTTGTACGCACTGCGCACAACTCGTCTATGATAGGTCTTCATTGACCTCTGTGAGGGCGTTGTTTGGGGCTTATGACGTCATAATAAAAAGGGGTTTATTATTCAACGTTGCTGATACAGCCAACGGCCTTGGCCTTAATTAGCCAGAGTGGTTTGATTCGGCGTACACGGGCTGATACACAAAAAGTCAAATATCTTGTTAAAAGACTCGTTCTGCTCTAGTTTTAAATCTAAAATGGGCTTTAGTTTGATACCTCATAAAGTCATCTATCCTCTCCTAACTGTATGTGGGTAGAACTCACATCGACTTGTTCAAAAGTGTTACCTTGTTTTTTGATCCTGTTCCTTCAGCAAATTCTTTATGGCAGGATTAAGGGTGACATCAATGACGTCACGCCCTCCATGATCTTTAGTACGGATGTCAGCGCCATTTTTGATGAGATAGATTGCTATGGCAACGAGGTTTGATTTCTCATCTTTTGAATCCCCGTCTCCTCCTGATCTATCTATAAGTTCCATCAACTGAAAACAAACAAACATAATTTGTATCTTATCTACTTGGTGTACAGACTGGATTACAAGGTGATGTGGTTTACGACAATGGCTTACGACAAGTGCACTGGGTTCTTGTACGTACATTACACAACACACGAGACCTATGGGGAATCCCGTATTATTTGGACGAGAGGGCGAGAACAGTCAGGGAACCATGCAGATTTGACTCCCAGACGCCTTGGTAAGGCCTTTACTTTGTATACAAACAAAATGACTGCCATTTTGTATCACAAAACAATTAACGGGTTTGACTCAAATGGGCCCTTTTAAATAATTGCATGTCAACCTTTTGTAGAAGCATTTGTACTTTTTTTGGGGGGGGTATCACCAAACATTTTTATCTTTACAGTGTATTTATTGTAAAGTACACATTAATGTATGCCTATTTGTTTTTCAGTAAAACACTCCAGGACTTTTACCAACCAAGCTTAAAAAAAACACAAAGCTGTGACTTCGCAAAAGGTCAGGTCTGCAGGAGGTACCAAAACCGATATAGACATGGTACAAATCACAAACAAACTCTAGCAAAGTTTAGTATTGGTGCCAGACATCAATTGATCATTATTGAAAACCTGCAGTGATGCGATCCACAGAATTCGGTCTACAATCAACAAACACTGACCACCACCCCCCCCCCCCCACCCCGTGTAATCCAGGTATTCGTTAACTACGGATAAATCTGTAATTACCAACCTGTCCGAGAGTGCTTAAACCCAAGATATCTTTCATAGATGCCTTGACCATGACAAGGTGGAGGCTGGTATCGCCATCTTTGTCCTGTGCGTTGACATTGGCGCCATTATTCACCAGTGCCTCAATGCACTTGTTGTGAGTCTTGCTTACAGCTAGATGCAGTGCTGTCTGACCGTTTTTGTTTTTCAGCTCTTTGTTACAGTCACTCTGAAAAGAACACGTAGAAAGTGGTTACAACATGTAGAGTGGTTCCCAGTCTTCTGTCCATAGGGAGAAAGACAGGCAGCGTTTTTTGCAACACTGTGTGTGTACATTACGCGCGCAACCTTACCGACCTGCTTTGGAGTCCTGCTTTTGTTGTTCAATTAGTCCCTTTTCTAAAGCGTTCCTCTCTGGGGTCCAAATATTGGGGTTGTAGTAAGACCAGCGCCTGTCTTATACGGATAAAGATAGGGTACCCGTCTAATGGGGGTCTAAGCGTAAAGACTTAGTTTTCAGTACTTGCATATTAACAAAAGAGGGCGCCCTTACCCGTTTAACCAGTGTCGTCGTTATTTCTCTGTGGTCGTTTAGGGCAGCTAGATGCAATGCAGTAAACCCGTCTTCCTTCTGAAGATTGATCATACCAGGCGCCTTTTCCAAGATTTTATCAACGGCACTGAATTCGGGAGAAAAAAAAATAAAAAATACGTCAGTGTTGTCACATTATAGAGCAAGTTCGGGTGTTAACCTTTAGTCAATTTGCAGTTTAAATAACGCATGCGTGGTCTGTGTTTCACATAGCGACGACGTATCAAAGAGACAAAATGTATTTGATCCAAACGCCATCTTGACAAAGTGAGGTATAACTTCATTAGTTGACTAGAGAAACAGTGCTCCGGAGCTAGGTTGATCCATGTATAGCTAGTTCAACCATGCAGCGTTCGAGTGATATCTAGATCGACTATGGTTAAGTCTGGTCGACTCTAGTCAGTCATCCGAACTTGCTCATTAATACCAACAATTGTCAATTTAACATAAATGTTTTGACGTGTGGCAGTACTCATCAAATGGAAAGCCCAAGCAATGGTTATTGTTTCTTTTTGGAATTGTTTTACATCTCAGCAAAGCAAGAATATGTATTGATGAGAACAAGCAGAAAGCCTGGTATCATGCTCAAACACCCTGATAGTGATAGGAGGAACCAGGTCGGCACATTTACCACGACAATATTTGTAGAAAATACAGAGGCTGGCTATTACAGCCCTACGGTGGGAAAGAGGCTTTAATGTTGGTCCCAAACCTTCTCCAAACAATACGTTCTGCATGCACTCTAGTAAAGAAATGACAGGCAGAAAACCGGCCAAAATGTGCCAACAGTCCTCCATTAGGGGACGTATAGTTGTCTTAAGGGTAAGTAGTATCAGGAGGTGAGAGCAGCCAACAGCTCAATAGCCATTTAGCTTGGAAGCACTTTTTGCAATGCATGAGATTTTATCTCTCCCAATTAGTGGTTAAGTAAAGTCTTAGACGGCGAAAATCTGATATCTCAGGCAAAGTCGATAGAATGGATAAAGACGAACACAAATCTTCATCCGAATTAAAATACGTACAAAGAATTTCCAGTAATTGCTGCCAATTGTAAGCTGTTGAATCCGTTCTTGTTCAGCAACCTTAGATCTGTCTTAGGATGTCGCAGCAACATCAGTATTATCTGTTTATCATTCTTAATGATAGCCACTAGGAGTGGATAGTTCCCATCTTTGTCCTGCAAAAAGAGGAAAAGTAATTGATGAATTACAATGACGTCATTGGTTCGTGGAAACATTCAAGTTCTCTAGGGAGATACCACGAAGCACTGTATGAATTTGTCTGTTAAATAAGTAGAAACGTGCACATAAGAAGACACTGTTATTTAACACCAGCCATTTTCCTAATGATTGGAGAATTGCCGATCACACGGCATTAATTAATCGAGCTATTACATGGCCTACACTGCTAAAACCGGGGTGTAAAAATAACCCCAATGTAATTGTTTTGGCAGAAATAAGTGTTATTTTTTACACCATGTGGTGTAATTTATGGGTTATTTTTGGCATCTATAAAATTGTGATAACACACATGGTGTAATTTTTAATACCCCAGTTTTTGGCGTGCAGTTTGGTACCGTTCATTTTCGTCGACCTCCTTTTTGGTTACGTACGCTATAGAACACAACACGTGTTATCCACACCAGTACAAAACGCCCTCAAAGTGGACGCTAGACTGGTCCCCTATCTTTATCCGCAACGACAAAGACAGGCACTGGTTTTATAGGCCAAATGATTTAATTGGATACAATGATCTCATTGGATAACGTGTTGTTTGATATGTGTTATGATTGGTCTGCCACGAAGTGAGACGTAGTATGTCAGCTACACCACAATGTTCGATCGTCTGCTGCATTCTGCGTGTTCATAATGTTTGTAAGTAATGTTGTTTTATTGACACTACGAATATCCGCCGTGTGAATGGATACGAGGTCAAAGGTATATCTGGCAACATCCGGTCAGGCTGGTTTCTGGCGTATATTCACGAGCCTCGAAGTGCGAGGTCAGATGTTCAGGCTAATTTAGCGCTTATCTTTTTTTCTTTAGTTGTTTGCAAGTATTGCAACACAAAAACAACGTGTTTACAGGGGACCAGTCTATATAAACGGAATAAAGGCTCAACATACCTTAATGTTGACATTGCACATTCTTGGTTCGTGCTTAAGAAGTACTTCTGCGCATGTCGGGTGACCTTTGACAGCAGCGAGATGGAGAGCGGTGAAACCCTTTTCATTGGATGCATTGATGTCACTTCCACTCAGTAAAAGGTACTTTACAATTTCTGCCTCTTTTCTGTACCAAGACACAAATTCGAAAGCTTTTCGTGACAATAAATTCAAATTAATTGCTTTTTTGGGGGGAAGAATTTCTTCATTTCAATCATCCAGATTTCAATACATGCACCATCCAACAAATACTTTGAAAAAATCCATCAATTTGGTGGAGTTTTTTTTCTGCACGTTGATATGCATGCATACCGGTTGTAATATAATAATAATAATAATAATAATAGCTAATTTTTATATAGCGCATTTCATAACTGGAAAGAAATACCAATGCGCTTTACAAACAAAACAAAGAGCAATTGAATTTGCAGGTATACAAAAATACTTAAATTATACTAATTAAAATGCATTAGAAAACAGATACGATTTGAGTTGTGTCTTGAACTGTTCAATGTTTTGTGCAGACCGGATGTGGCTGGGTAGAGAGTTCCAGAGTCGGGGGGCAGCACTGGAGAAAGTCCTCGAACCAAATGATTTTGTTCGTACGGCTGGTGTGGTGAGGAGATGTTGAGAGGAGGAACGGAGTGGTCGGGCAGGTACATACGGGGTGATGAGGTCAGACAGGTAGCTTGGGCATGTTCCATGAATTGCTTTGAACGTCGTGATGAGTAGCTTGTATTGTATTCTAAAGGAGATGGGTAGCCAGTGCAATTCTTTGAGGACCGGAGTGATGTGATTGCGCTTCGTTGATCGTGATACTAGACGAGCAGCAGAATTCTGGATACGTTGAAGTTTAGCTATGTCTTTTTGGGGAATGTCAAACAGAAGAGAGTTGCAGTTATCAAGTAGAGAGCTAACAAATGAGTGGACCAGAATTTCTGTTGTTTGCTTGTCGAGGAGATGGCGCACTTTGCCAATTCTATAAAGTGCGAAAGAGGCGTTTCGACATGTTGTGTTGATATGCTGGCGTAGAGATAGATGAGTGTCTAGTGTGACTCCAAGATCCCTCACTGAACCAGTACATGAGACTTGGGTCTCACCAACATTTACAGGAGGTATTTTTTGTGCTTGCTTCTTGTGTGAAGTTACGTGAAGAATCTCCGTCTTACTGTCATTCAGGACGAGCTGATTTGTCTTCATCCAAGACCGCACGTCATGAAGACAAGCCTCTAGCTTAGCTATAGCTTGGTGTCGCTCTCCTGACTTTGCTGACACATAGAGTTGTAAGTCATCCGCGTACATCATGCACGAAACTCCATGACCTTCGACGATTTCTTGAAGAGGAGTTGTGTAGCATATGAATAGGAGCGGACCAATGACGGATCCCTGTGGAACTCCCCAGTGAATAGGGCCCGCTTCTGACATTTCACCATCCACAATCACTCGTTGTTCCCTGTCATGCAGATAAGATGCAAACCAGTTGGCAGGAATACCCGAGACACCGAAGGTTACTTTCAGTCTATGTAGAAGCATTCTGTGGTCCAAGGTATCAAATGCAGAGCTGAGGTCTAACAGCACAAGGATTCCCTCATTTCCATCGTCAAGCGATTGGAGCAAGTCATTCTGGACCCTTGTCAATGCTGTTTCTACACTGTAAGAGGGTCTGTAGGCAGATTGCCTTGATGCCAAGAGAGAGTTTTCATGAAGATGCTTTAGAAGTTGTTGGCACACTACACGTTCCAACACCTTGCTGACGAAGGGAAGGTTTGAGATTGGACGATAATGTCCAAGACAGTTTGGGTCGAGGTTGGGCTTCTTGAGAGTCGGGACAATCAAAGCAGACTTGAAAGATGCAGGGAAAATTCCTGTATGTAGAGACTGGTTGATGATATCTGTAATGGCACGGAGAAGCACGGGTAAGCATTCCTTGAACACTTGGGCAGGGATAGGATCCAGTGTACACGACTTGATCTCTGTAGATTTGACAAGCTTCAGGATGTCATCTTCGCTGACAGGTTGGAAGCTCTGCATCACATTGGCTGCTGGTATGTCGGTATTAGCGAAGATGGGTGGTGGCAAGTTCTCAAATTGGGTCCGTAGATTTGCTATCTTATCGTTGAAGAACTTTAGGAAAACTTGCGCGAGCTTTGATTTTGAAGTGTGGGAGGGTAGACTCTGATCGGGCCTTTCAACCGTAAGCCTTTTCACGACTTGAAATAGTCCTTTAACGCCAGAGGTCTTTATAAGCTCCCGATGGTAGGTGCACTTTGATCTCTTCAGTAGACCATTATACTCAGTCACTGCCTTCTGCATTTCTGCCATAGCTACGTAGTATACGGCAACTGAACTAACAATTGAAATATTTTTCACTAAGTATTATTTATCTATTAATTATTATTTTATCAACAGTGTTTTTGAAATATTTCTCCCTCGAATTCATAAAGCTATGAGCTTCGCAATTAGTGAGTTTCAGATTGGAACTTCCTAAAAATTATCACGATCTTTAAAAAGAATTAAAATGTTTTCGGTAACAAAATAAATTTCAATTTGCAAACTGTAGAATCACTTATCAACATTTAATGCTTTCGTCCAAATAATTGATTTCATTTCTTTGACCCTATTTCTATTTAATTCAAACTCACATTTATGTCCATACTTCATGAACATTGCTAAGCGATACATAAAAAAACAATTAATTAAGAAGTATTATTTCCAGTTTTACTAATCAGAAACCGAAATAAGTATGGAGGCATCTTCTATAAGCCGGGGTTTTGTAGTGAGATGCCCGATGGACAGACAAACAGAACAGAAACAAGAACATGAACGTGTAGACAACTGTTGAACAAAGATTGAATTGATGACAGATGGTAATAATTTAAGGGGAAGAATGTAAAAAGAGAAAATGTAGCTATTTTAAAAGTGAGAACAAACTATGTCAAATATTTGGAGAGGAGAGGTCTCTTATAAAGACTTTTAACTCGACTATTTTAATTAGACTAAGTGTTAACTGTCGTGTCGTGGCCGAGCGGTCAAGCGCACTGGACTCAAGCGCTGGTGTTTCTGATAAGCAGAGTGTGGGTTCGAGTCTCGGTCTCGACACTTGTGACCATATTGCTTCGTCCTTCGGATGAGACGTAAAGCCGTTGGTCCTGTGTGTTGTCTTATATCACCGGAAAAAAACCCAGTTACACTAAGAGTAAAAGAGAAAGGGTTGCCCCATTGTTTCTGGCTGGTTCGGCAGCAATATGCACCACCTCACCTTGTATGGTAAATTGTATTATGGTTCAAATCCCGCTCTAGTCAATTTTTCCTTGTTCAACCCAAAATCATTTAAAATATACCCAGTCAGTTTCCCTTGTGGTTTATTATTTGATATCTGATATAAAAAGTCGCATCCCCTTATGGTGATCCCCTGGCTGCCGCTTCCCAGGTTGTATCGTATACTTGGGTGTGATCCTTGGCTACACGGCAGTTTACGGTTGAATGGCTTCTGACTGGCACCCACTGTACAAGGATATTGACATAATAGGGAGACCGCCATCATAGGGCTAGATAGCTCAGTTGGTAGAGTGCCGGCACGTCAATCCGGAGGTCGTTGGTTCAAATCCCGCTCTAGTCAATTTTTCCTTGTTCAACCCAAAATCATTTAAAATTTACCCAGTCAGTTTCCCTTGTGGTTTATTATTTGATAAAAATAATTCGTAACAAGCTCAACCAAAATGTTTATTTATGCGCCAAGAGTATCATTTATGACAGACATGGCGCGTTAAGGCGAATTCAAAATTAAATAAGGGGTAACTCGGGGTAATTTAAGAATCACCCCGAGGTGTTACAGGGTATCGTAGCCTTGCAAACGAACAATAGAGTCAAGAATACGAGTCTTCACATGCTGGGTCAACTTGGTCTCAGATACAAAGAGAGATTGGGCACACCTCTGAACTAAAGGCCAGATTTGCTAGTGGGATTACGTAAACAAGGGATTATCGGATTAGTTACAGCTGCCTGGCTGCCCTAATAATCGTTCTGCGATAATAAATATGTACATTATTTTCTAAAATTATTATGGAGGTATTACAATTATTATTTTTTAGATGATATAAAAATTCCTACCCAATAACTGCGAACATTAACGCTGTATCACCGTCTTCATCCTTCGCCTCAAGGGGTGCCTTAGCGGACACCAAGGCAATAACGGCATCCATGTGTCCCCGATAAGCAGCAACTTGCAACGGTGTTTGCTTCTCGGAGTTTTTGTATTTAATCTAAAAACGGAAGCAAATTATTTACAACTTTTAAATCCTAACTACTGTTTAATCTCTTCCTTTGTTACAGCGCCTTGAGCACCTTTTGGTGGATATGTGCACTTTATAAGACTTTTTTTAAATTATTATTATTTTTAGAATCGTGTCAAACAATTATGGACCTTTTTTCCTGTGACAAAAAGGCACAATTTTTTTTTCATTTCCTCACCGAACAAGTGAAGATGAAAAAGTTATTTTGAATGTCCGTTACTTACGGCACTTGGGTTCTTTTTTATTATTTCTGTCACTTTCTCGGTTTTTCCGCTTGCTGCTGCGTGGAAGAGAACAGCTCCACCCGTGGGTTCCGTGTCGTCGAGCAGGCCTAACTCCCCCAGCTGCGACAGGTCCATCTCCCCCAGCTGCGACTTGACTAACAATTCCAATAAACCGTCAAGGTCTTTGACTGATAGTGATAGACAGGAAGAAAATAATTCTAAATCCCGACCCTATATTTCAACAATTCAAATAAAAGTGATACAAAATAAAGGGCGCCACCTAGAGTTTGCCACGGACGGCGATTATGTTCGTCGATGCAGAGGATCAACGCTGCACGTGGTGGGTAGGCCTTGTTGCTCTATTGTATGGTGTTCCATATGTGCCACTCCTTTCCGTCGCCTTTTCAATTTTGTCCGTCGCCTTTTCAATTTTGTCCATCGCCTTTTCAATTTTGTCCGTCGCCTTTTCAATTTTGTCCGTCGCCTTTTCAATTTTGTCCGTCGCCTTTTCAATTTTACCCGTCGCCTTTTCAATTTTGTCCGTCGCCTTTTCAATTTTGTCCGTCGCCTTTTCAATTTTGTCCGTCGCCTTTTCAATTTTGTCAGTCGCCTTTTCAATTTTGTCCGTCGCCTTTTCAATTTTGTCCATCGCCTTTTCAATTTTGTCCGTCGCCTTTTCAATTTTACCTGTCGCCTTTTCAATTTTGTCCGTCGCCTTTTCAATTTTTCCACGTGGGTCCACGTGACTACCAGGTGACTATCACATGACTCCGAAGGAAATTCGACCTTTGGGAGGCATACCGCAGTTGTCAAAATGTATACGTTGCTTCATCCACAGTCGCGAGACCAGATAACTACGATAATATCTTTTTTCAGTTCCATTCTTGATTTACTAAGCAAAGCCTGTACATAGACAGTATGGTTGAGGTATCCAATCATTTTTCTTTGCCAACAAATCATCACATGGTCATCATGTGACAGTCACGTGGCCGTTTCAGAAAAAAAATGCGCCTGAAAAATTGAAAAGGCGACGGAAGAAAATTGAAAAGGCGACGGAAGAAAATTGAAAAGGCGACGGACAAAATTGAAAAGGCGACGGAAGAAAATTGAAAAGGCGACGGACAAAATTGAAAAGGCGACGGACAAAATTGAAAAGGCGACGGACAAAATTGAAAAGGCGACGGACAAAATTGAAAAGGCGACGGACAAAATTGAAAAGGCGACGGACAAAATTGAAAAGGCGACGGAAGAAAATTGAAAAGGCGACGGACAAAATTGAAAAGGCGACGGACAAAATTGAAAAGGCGACGGACAAAATTGAAAAGGCGACGGAAAAAATTGAAAAGGCGACGGACAAAATTGAAAAGGCGACGGACAAAATTGAAAAGGCGACGGACAAAATTGAAAAGGCGACGGACAAAATTGAAAAGGCGACGGAAGAAGTGGCACATATGGAACACCATACTATTGCCCCCTTCTACAGATTTGTTCACTTGGTGCAAGTTGAACAAAGAAAACCTTGAAGGGAATTATTGTTCCATTGTTGAAAGGTCACCTACAGGAACCTCGCGTCAGCCCATCCACCCAGTACCCACACCTAGTAGAAGGCAAAATTGCTTGACCAAAGTGGATTTACGTTTGGAAGGAAGTCTGCCTTTCGCACCACCCTTACAAAACCCATGGTTTAGTTGGGCGCACACGGCTGTATTCTCTTATCTGTGCTGCAATTGTTCCAAAGTATAAGAAATCACAGCAGACTCTCTCCAACATCAAACTTACAAACTACTGATTGACATTACGACTCAATATAAAAGTTGTGTGCGCGATAAGTGATCCAAGATAATGGACTAATTTTACTCTAGCTTCGTTTCAAGTCTTAATACTCTATACCAACAAGGGAAGTTGAGGTTGACGCACTAATCCTCACTCATATACACTCAGGTTATGAGCCAGTTGCGTTACCAAAAGCATCTTAGATGTTGTTCGAATTAATCATGTAACTATATATAACATTTTCCCAATATGCACAAGGAGTCCATACAAAAGGATAGTGAGCGCACTACACGGGCAGCGCTAAGTGAGCTGTATTGCTTTCATCTCGTCAAACCTGTTTTACATTTAGGCCTATAAATAAAGATATCAAGCTAAAATATACTTGTGAGATGTTGCCTCTTAACGTAAAATATCAAAAGATGATAACAATACCTTGTTCTCCTCCAGATTGAGTCTGTTTCTTCTCTTCCATTACAAGGCATTGGGGATTGATGAAGGATGACGACCCTCCAAAATCAACTTTGATATCTCCGTCTTTGTCAACTAAAATTACCCTGCCGACTTTCCCTCTGAACTAAGAACAAACAATGTTACAAAACAAATTAAATCAGTTAAAACTATCCGCCTAAACAGTTAAACATCACTAATTAGTAATCTTTCAAAAGTTCCACCCTAGGCATATATTAATACAAACAACATAAAAGAACACAGTTGTCTGAGAGTGGGTTCGTCGGGCCTGTTCAGATTGGGGGGGGGGGGGGGGATACATACCCTGGGAGCATAAGAACCTCAACCACCTGTGTACATACGATGGAACACTTTGGGGGGCACCAGGTGGAGGCAGATGTAAAACTATAGGTAAATCCATTGTTATGTGCGCATGTTCAGAACTACGTAATCGATGGAGATTAGCCTGGTAAGTTTGCTGCCATCTAGCGTTCCAAGGTCTTCCATATTCTTAAAGGGACCCTAGTTTGACAACCGATGTGTTATCTAATACACCACTCATCAAAACAATTTGGGATTGAGCAGAGTGTAGGCGGAGCTTTACCATATAACACATTTACAAAACAATTCTCTTCATAAAAAAAACTGGGTTAAATATTGATATCGGATTAAATATTCATAAAAATTGCAAAAAACATTCATAAGAGTAAAACAAAATAAATCAGTTTCAACTAACGTTAAACATTTCTTCTTTCCAGCCGCAACGTATGGTCTGCATTTCCTTTAGTTTATCATAGTCCATGTTGATCAGTCGAACTTTGTCTCCAGCGTCAACATATGGGTGAACTCTGGTTCCATCTGGAAGTTAGAAACAACAATTATCATAATCACCGACATTGATAGTCATATGTGTTTCATTCAGGCATTATTCAATGTTTTGGGTTTTACCGAGATTTGGGAGATGATCGATGTAAAATTCACCACACGTCTCTCTCTCAGAACACCGTAAGTCCATCTTTCCATCCTTGCCACATCGATACGAGTTTGTGGATTGATTTGGCCACTGAACCTTGACCCTTGACCGGTAGGAACCTGTGCTTTGGTCCAGGGCACACACCGTGCCTACCGTGCATTCTCCACCTACAGGTAAAACACACAATCGGTTTCCATAACAATCTACAGCTTACTGGTTGTATGTTCATATCCAGTACAACTCATCAAGAAATATTAACATCTGATCTAAAAGAACTGTCAAAGTCAAGAGAACAAAATGGCAACCGAATGACTTCGGCTTCGACTGTGGCCATTGGCCATTAAGTTTGACACGGCCTAATCCATGAAACTCCGGGTCAGAATTGACCCAGATTCTGTGTCCAGTGGGAACTGACCCATCTCTGGGTCAATATACCCCAGAATTGATCTCAAACTGACCCAGAAAAAGGTCAAATTGGCATAGGATCCGAGATGAAACCACCAACCAGTTTCCGGGCGCTTCCGGGTCAGCATGAGCGATTTCTGAATCAGGCAGACCCATGAATGGGTCAGGTTCCTGGAGACCCGGATCGATTCTGAACCGGGAGTTTTTAGAGTGTAGGCATTTCAGATACATTTTTTAATTCGGTAGCTTCTGTACTTACCATCTTGGTCTTTCCATTCCCAATCGGGCCCTCGCATCACTCGGGCACCTGGGAACATGCCCAAGGCTTTGCACTTATTTGATTTTGATCGTGGGGGCACTTCAACACTGTGTAGCGGGGAAAAACGTTTGAAAATATAAATCATATTGATACTTTCAACGGTAAACTGATCATACCAATCAATACCAATCACACCAGAGAAGAATATCCGCTCCTAAAATTGCTTGTATTTAAAAACCTTCCCAAAAGTTATCGTTGGTTCCGATCGCCACAAAACATCACTCATTACCATTTAGCGCGCAACGACACCAGCATCTAAAAGGTGCTTTTAATTATGGTAGCTAAAAAGAAACCCTAAAGTTTGATCAAACTACGGGGAAATGCGCGAGTTTTAATGAATGTCAATGAAGTTGAATTAATGTTTGCTTAAACTGACAGGGAAAATATACACAAATCCGGTACTTTTCCTGTTACATTGCTTTTGAGTGAAATATGATACAAAACCCCAAATAATACACTCGCACCTCTCCCATGTCAGATTTAACCCAGATTCCAGGTACCTGGTGGCCTGACCATTTTCTGGGTAATTTTGATACAGATTTTAGGTGAAAATAACCCAGAAAGGGGTAGCCCCACACGGGACCCGGACGGATCTATTATAGACTTGTGGACAAAACGATAAATGTCTGTCGCGGCGATAGCGAACATACGGCTATCTCGTTACTCCCTCCCCGGTGCGCGCGAGACTGCTGCCCTCACGAACAGCAGTAGTCTTGCGTACAGCAACAGTCTCGGGAGACTAGCGAGATAGCCGTTACGCTATCGCCGCGACAGACATTTAACGACTTGTCTACAAGTCTAGATCAATTCTGACCCGGATTTTTTTTAGAGTGCATGATGAGTCGTTTCTTACCCTGGGATGTGGTTAGCTTCAATTCTGATGAAGATATGGGTAAGATCATGTTTATCTTCATTGTAACAAATGTGGCATAGGTCATAATCGTGACATTGTTTACATTTCCAGCGTATCCCAACAATGCCAAGTTCTTGACAGACGTCACATCCTACGCCTGGGTGCTTCACACCTATTGAGAAATAATAATACGTCATGACGGTCAAGAGGTCGCAAGGTCATTGTTTTAACCCTGCAATGCCTTTATACTGTTTTCTACATGAATGACATAGGGTACAGCAGCGTGTAGACCGTTGGGAAAACGAGTCTAACTCATTTTGCAACGATGATTTCATACTTTTTTCAAAGCTCCCCTTTCCTGACGTTGTAAAGTTAGTTCAGCACAAACAAAATAAATAGCTTGTTAATTTTTGTTGGTTAATAATGTTCTCACACTGCGAAACCGCACAATTTGTGTGCGCTACTCTAATAATAGGCCTATGTTTTACAACTAACAATTTGGAGGCCATGGGTCATACTGCCTGAAAGAACAGAGACCATGTCATTGGGCCTGTCTGCACCTGTTTTTGCTGAATAAAATGAACGAGTTATTAAGAAAAGTGTGTTTTCGGTCTATTGGTTAGCCCTTTTCAGGGATCATCGGTTGAATAAATGAATGCGATAGCTGTTTGTCGCTTGAACTGATCGTTTTGAGCCGATTACCCGGCCGCAGCTGCTTCTGCTGGTCGGGGGGGGGGGGGGGCGCAGGAAGCCGAGGACCTGCCCTTCTGTCAATGCAGATCGTCCCATGTGACTTTGTGGTTGTTTCGTAAATTTCCACATACAAAAATTAAGAGTGTCAATGATTGCGACCCTGGTGAAATACTGTTCAGTCAATAACACAAACACACACACACGCACACAATAAACCAGAGTAAATAAATAATTGTGGAATAAATCATGTTGCCCGTAATATGACGGTTTCTGTATATTGCATCCGTTGTCGAGTACACATTCTGCTTGATGTAGCAAATGAACAGTATTGAATTGGTTTGTAATGGTTTATTGAAAACCATATTCGATAAAAAACAGCTGGAGGTCTGATACAATTCGATTAACACAAAATAAATATGGTAAAAAAATTAGATTTAAAACTAAAACTATAAAGAATTATATTGTACTGAATTGTTCAAGGGAATGTATACGTTTGGTAATCACTCTTAAAATTAATGGCATTAAAAGCCTATTGGTTAGAAGTCTAGAGCAGCTTTTGATGGTATAAAGCATTTTGAGAAACATTTCACTTCGAAGTTTTGTGTTTAGGTTAAAATTTACCGGTTTAAATGACCCCAAAATTGAATCTGAGAGACGTTTCTGTCAGAAACGCTTCTCAGACTGTGTATTTCTATTGGGATTTATACTTCCTGCATGAACATATTCGCTCCGGATTTCCGGCTATATCTAAAAAACGCGACCACCTTTTGAAATGAAATTTTCATAGGTTAGTTTTATTGTATATACCAACATGGACCAAAACAACAGAACGGTTCCAAAAACCACAGGTGTGCTTTGCCTTTAAGTTCAGAGTAAATGGAAAAAACACTAGGGCCTTTGACATTATTGCAGGCTTTGCACGTATGGCGTGCATGCTTGCGGCCAGGTTGGGAAGCGGCTCAGGTTCGCGGCCACCATGTTTTTGTGCCGCAAAGTTTGTAACGTTAACATATTCAAAATAGAGTTTAATTGTTGGGAAACAAAGCAACAAATCATGGGATGCATTTTTTGTTGTTGAAAGTTTGTAAAAATGTTGAATTTGGTCACAACTTCTTTTAACACGATTGAATGTTTTGCTAACATTCGGCCGTCCATTCCAACCAAAGCGGTTCGTTTATCAACAATAGAATAAAATCTTTCCACCGGTGACGCCAAGGGGTCATTATGCATGGGAGTATCATAAGCAGTTTTGACATTTGACTAAAACAGCCGCGCGAAGCAAAGTATTTTTGCCTGAAATTCTGTATTACTAAATAAATATTTATCAGTAGATTTGATCCGGTATTTTAAGCTTAGAGCCGCCCGTTAAGAATAAACCCCAACACCACCACCAACAAAATATATATCCAATGGGAGACTTTCGAACGCTAGGTGGCAGCAGACTTACCAGGTAAAATAAATTTCCATCGTTTGCATAGTTCTGAGCATGCGCGCAATTCTTAGAACAATTAATTTACCTGGTAAGGTTGCTGCCACCCAGTGTCCCCTCAAAATTTTCTATTACTTCGTGATTGTTTGATTGCGTTCTGGGGCCAAAATAGTTCTTAAAACTTCTTACCTACTTGCGCGTTGTCGAAAATTCTGAGATCGAACTTGGCACCGCCTGCACGGTAATTTGCTGCCTTACCCGAGTCCCAGCGTACCCATGCACCACTGGCTGCAAAGATATAACAAGGAAAATATTTTGTTTAAGTTTACAAAGTTGAATCTTCGGGAAAAATGTTTATGATAATATTGAGGGCAAGAAATAACCGACTCCGAGCTAAGCAACAGTTTTCATAATGGATATAAAGATTTGGCATCAATGTTTACTAGATAACTCGACCATCAAAGTGAAGAGAAAAAACAGATGGTAATTATATATTATTTTCCAAATGAACAGTACAATTTAAAATACAAGGCCTAGCTTGACCTTAACAAATCAAACCACAATAATTATATGCAAATAGTAAAATAAATAAACAATATAATAATACATAAATAAAATGAGCAGACGTGATGCAGATGTTAAGTTAAAACAGCAGTTAAAAAATATTGCAAAAATGGAACACATGTCCCCAAGAATTGACTGACGTTCTTTTTCAATATGGCGTTTTATACGAGTTCATTGCATCATCAAATAGAACCCCCGGACGGACGACGTCATGGTTTATTCAGCATGCATTGTTTATTAAGTGTTGTAACTGGGTACTGTTTCCGACAGTTAAGCAGAGACACAATAGTTTCTCACTCTTCTGCGAAGTGGTAAACAAAATGTGACGTCATCAGTGCCAATAATATTGACGATGCAAATTAATGAATTGCGCAAATAATCATGAATCTGCAATAATGACATTTCGTGATGAATTATTCATACTCACTTCTTTCCTTAACCTGAGAAGGGACAACTGTTCCAACGCTACCCTTCCCGCCATCCTGATCATCCCATCTCCAGTCCCGGCCTCGAACAACTCGCAACCCTTTCAACATTTTAAATTCCTTGTAAGTCTATTGTAAAATTCTCCGACAATCCTGCAGTCTCGAAGAGCATCAGAACTATGGAAATGTTGCAGCTGCAGTGTTGGTTTGATACAGATCGTCATTCGCAATTACATCAGGCCACCAAGTTGTCTGATGGACTCACTAGTTCAATAGCAGCCATTCCATCGAAGTGTCAATTGATCTCCTTTTACTGTCAACTTGATGTTACAAGCAAGCTAAGCAGTTAGTCTCAGTTGCGTCGGAAACGATCCAGCAGACAGTGACAAAATATTCTTGCCGCGAACAGCTTTTCCCCCTGAACGCGGAGCTGCCGTGATCTTTAATAAAATAAATTCTCCTAGCTTCCTAAAGCACCACCAGCTCCCCAAAATGGTACCCGAATGAACACAAACGTAACCCCTAATGTTTCTCAATACCAGGCCCTGTTTACCAATTAAATGCCAAAAAACAGCAACAATGGGCCTTTACGAAACCACGACTTGGGCTTGGGCTGAGGCTCCGTCGGTTATTTCAAAAACGTGTGCTTTTCTTACAGGGCTTACAAAGCCTAAGCCAAAGCCCAAAACAAAAGTCGTGGTGTCTAAAAGGCTACAGCTCATTATAATAATAGAACTTCCCTGAATTTCGCAAGAAAAAGGGAAATTCCCGTCAACGCTGACAACGGCAAAACAGTGGATAGGCTATAGGCATATCACTTGTTTACAAAATGAGAGACTTATTATAATGTAGGCCTACATGCATGGGTATAATATCCCTAGCAGACAAGACACTCGTCACTTTTGAGAAACTACATTTATCACATAAAAATGACATGAAAAATTGAGGTGGACCCAAATAGAGTTGATATAATTTGAGTTGTGCAATCTCTAAAATACAAGATTTTTGTTTTTTCTGTTTGAACTGTAGGCATAACAAATTTGTGCCCGCATGACGTCCCTGCTGTCTTGGTTGGTTTCACTTTGAACATCCGGTGTCATGGGTCTATACAACACGGACACAATAACAGTGGCTATGGTCCCATGCTCAATTTCAACACTAGTTATGAAGGACCACTTATCGCGGCCGGTGGTGACACCAGAAGTTTGGGGAAGGGTAAGGCCCTTGGACCCCTTATCACCCAGACCCTTGTGATCGAAGTTAATACTTGATCGATTGTACGCTGACTGTATAAAGTTCTACGACCCCCCCAAAACCAACAACTTTTTCCAACTTCAGTCTAACCCAATCAGTGGACTAAAACGTGCGCGATTTTCCAGTGCGGCGTCCCGTGCTGTTTGTACACAGTGGTAACAACTACAGTTTACAGAGGTCAGTCTGTCGCAGTCGGGATAAAACGGGTAGTCTTTTCAGCTGAATGGAAATTAAATCAATTATCTTGGCTATGTTGTCTTCAGAAATTAAAAACATTAAATTTATTTAATGGCCTATCGTCAATTCAAGTCAATAATTTATCAACATCAAATTATTGCTATGTACTTTTTGACTATATACTGATTGTTATGTAATATATCAAACTTCTCATTTTTACCTTATTTGGTTTGCCTGTAACCTATTTCGTTTATTAATGTTTTGTTGTTTTGACTGTTTATAGTGTACGTTGATTTTAATCAATTTGTATCGTGTGGCGGTAGTACATTTGCTGATGTTAGTCTGTACATTAGACTTCGTACCAACACATTATTGGCGAACATCCTGACTTCCCTGCAGGAAGCCTGACTTGATTTTCGTGGAAATACAACTGCACACTCCACATTACTTACACAAGTTCTCACTTATTGAACTACCTTTCATATAATCAAAAAATCAGTGAGATCGGTAAATAAATGCCAAAGTTCTTTGTCTCTCTTTCCTTGGTGTGGTCTGTAATCTCAAACACTTTTTTGTACACAACCTAATAGCGCTCCGTAGGTGTTTGTCATTTCGGATCTTTCAACTCCAGTTTGAAGAGATTGCAAAATTGCAACATTTGTTTTATTTTCATTGGAAAGATCCGAACTTTCCCTTTCCAATGATGGTAAGCTTTGGTATGAAGGGTGAACATGGACAAAACTGCAGTTTTATTACAAATGGCCTTTGTGCTCAGGCTTGAGTGTTTTTTGTGTGTAAGCCTGGTCGACTAAAGTTGCCAATGGTAAGGAAGGGGGGGGGGGTACTAGTGCAGTCGACTAAAGTCGCCTACGGTAAGGAAAGGGTTTCTAAAATTAAACCACACACACGGATCCTTGTCATTTGTGGATCCATTGTTTTACCATGACGGCCACGACGCTTCACAATTTAATAATGGAGTCCATTACGGATAATTATTGGACGCTTTCATGCGTCGTTATCTAAATATTGTTCCCCGCCTGTTTGACAGAGCGAGGCAAAGTCGTGTCATAGCGGTGTTGGTGTCTACATGCATAGAGTCGTCCACGTTGTTTAGAAGGTCTGGGTTTGTTTTTTTGTTTGCTTGTTTGTTAGTTTGTTTAACAGACTGTAGGTTGGACATGTTTCCCGTGCTTATTTTGTGTTTATTGTGAACAAACTCCAAATGACAAGGTTCTATGCGTGAGTTATATAAAACAAATGCATTTCATCATCGCGCATTGTCGCAGAATTTATTCACTCAGTGAAATCTGGCTTTTCCATTTCACTCAGCTTCGCCTCGTGAACATAAATATAATAGCATAGATTTCATCTCGTGATTATTTTCTTCGACAATGCGCTCATATTATGCATACGATATTTGTATTTTTAATAAACACTTCAACCAAGCATCATAGTTTCAATTGGTTTTGTGGTCCCGTTGATTTAGAAAAACTCAGAACTTTGACAGTAATCCCGGCGAAATCTAGAGGATTAGTGCTACTGATTTTTACTGTAAGTTTTTAGATTAATGCTATAGGCCTATGTAATTTTTAATAGTCCTGGCTTACTACACCAATCCTGTACTTTGCCTATAACATTATACATACTTAATCCTTTAATCTACACGTTTTTAAAGGGAATGTATACGTTTGGTAATCACTCTTAAAATTAATGGAAATAAACACTTATTGGTTAGAAGCATACAGCAGCTTTCGATAGTATAAAACAGTTTGGGAAACATTTCACTTCAAAGTAATGTGTTTATGTAAAAAGATCCGGATTTTTGGTGATATCTCAAAAACGCGACCACCTTTTGAAATGAAATTTTCACAGCTTGGTTTTATTGTGTACATCTACATTTATAAAGGATTAAAACAATCGAACGGTTCCAAAAACCAAAGGTATACTTTGCCTTTAACTGTAGTTCTCAGAGCAGTCACTCAAAAAACTATCGGGTCAGAATTGACTCGGATTCCGGTTCCCAGTGGCCTGGCCCGATTCCGGTTCAGTTCGACACGGAAAATGGCTGACCCAATTCCGGGTCAGTTTGACCCGGAAAATGGCTGGCCCGATTCCCGGTCAGTTTGACCCGGAAACTGGCCGACCAGATTCTGGGTCAGTTTGACCCGGAAACTTGCTGACCCGATTCCGTGTCAGTTTGACCCAGAAACTGGCTGAACCGATTCCAGGTCAGTTTGACCCGGAAACTTGCTGACCCGATTCCGGGTCAGTTTGACCCGGAAACTGGTAATAAATAGGATTCTACATCAGATTCTCCAACAGTTCGACCCATTTCTGGGTAATTTTGACCCAGAAACTTGTTAAAAATAGTATTCTACATCAGATTCTCCAATAGTTCGACACATTTCTGGGTAATTTTGACTCAAATTCCGTTCAGACCTAACCAGAAATTGGTGAAGCCACACGGAACATTTTGTTAGTTTTTTTTAAACAACTCCTTTTAGGTGTACATTCCTTACAAGAGGCTCAAGTGTTTTTCCAACAAACCAAAAACACATCTGTGTACAATATCTTCACTAGATAATTATCAACTAATCAAAGTTTTAACTTCTTAGTGTATAATAAAGATAGCAAAACGAACTTCTCAATGCTGTAAGAGTGAATTACTGTGAATTTGTGAAAGTGAGTTTTAAATGTAGCTTTGGTTATGGATATCTGATACATAACGAACTTAAATTTCTGCTTTTGTTACACTATACTCGTATGTGTTGTCATTTAGTCTCTGAGAGTGGTATTTTAAAAGACATTGTCGTACAAAACGTGCAAGACATAGACCTACATACTAAGTTTCAAATTTATTAAATTTTGAGGATGAACCGATTAACCAATTAGGCCTATTTTTATACTCCGAAATGTTGGTAGAATTTTAGGGGCACACAAGAATGCATCGTTTTTTTCTAGGTTACATCTGGCCATCTATAACTGCTTTTTCCGTTTGCATTTAAACGAGCCCTCTTTCAGCGCTTTTTCGCCTTTTAATTTTTGTTAACAAATGTAACTTATGAAGGAACAAATACATTGTCTCTGGGTGAATGGAAAAATAGTTTTAAAATTATTGCAGTTATCGAATTAAAGCTTTATATAGAAAATTACATGTTATTTTTCTGGGCACGGATATCATCATTGTCAGTATTAAGGTTGACCCAACACAATAAATGAACACAATTATTACAGTCTCTAACTTCAAGCTTTAAATTTCTTACCAATAAATGTTATGTAAAATTGTACGGAACGCATGATTTCAATTTATAATAGCCGGCTTTGTAAACTTACCACGTTTTTCTTTCTGTAAAATTTAATGTAGGGAGCCCAAGTGCGCCCTCAGTGTTCATATTGTAAAAAGTTAACTTTGGGGTCGTGACCTGTAGATTCACTCTCTTTTCCTTTTGTAGCTTTAAGCACGAGAGAGTACATTATTTTCGCTCTGTATTTCTCTCCAGTTTGTGGGGGGCATGGCTCTGGCCATCCTGACATACTATTCATTTGGGAGGGATAGTTTCCTAGAACTCTCTGTGAGTATTATTTCGTCCTAAGTTATATTTTGATTCACGAAATATTGTCATTTATAGGGCTATTTCATTCGGTATGTATTGTAAATTTGTGTGTATACCAGCCTCGTGTTGTGCTGACCTTTTGCCCTTTAGCTTTACATGAAATGACTATGTGCATTTGTATTATACGCTAATTTGTCGTCAATGTGCTGTTGCATTGAAGTATTAAATCAGTGCAAGAGATTATTTTTTATTTTACACGTCATCTACAGAATTTGTTGTTACTTTTATTGTTCTTCTGGTGAATGCTCGTCCTTTTTAATTAGAGGACCAGCCTCCTTCCCGTGTCTCTACATTTTTCGAATTGCTATTGTTTGTCGGTCCAGATCATACGGGATTCAGTTTCTCTTCAAATCAGCTCACTTTGCACGCGTCATTTTTACTCGAGAACATCTTCACCGTCCTGTTTAGTATGAAAAAATAAAACTAAATTATCAGAATACTTATTGATACGTGGATATTGATGGCTTTAAAAAATTATCCACATGTACTGCTTTGATTCCAACACAATACTCAAAATCCAGAGCGCCACCTATAGTTTGCCCGGGGAGAGGCCCCCTTTTCAAGGAACGCAACCAACATTAGTATTAAACACAATGAACTGGAACTTTGAGATTCCTTTCAGAAATTCCTCGCTTATAAAAACACACCACACGCCTACAATGATTGTTGTCTTAACTTAGATTTAATTTCCAGAAATGAACTCAAAATACTGGCAAATTAACATAAAAATATTATGACAATTTTGGTGGTTCGTTATAACGCAAAGATTCCTTTTTAAGTCGCGCATGGATACATATTTTCACCATGACGAACTGTGTAATTTTTATGGCCTCTCCGAAGCAAACACTTGGTGGCGCACTGTGTGAATTTTATGATTGTTTTGTCAGGCTGTGCCCAAAGTAAGGGCTTCTAGATGGCTATGACCGCTTGTTGACCTTCATTGACCTCTGTGAGGGCGCGGTTTGGGGCCTATGACGTCATAATAAAAAGGGGGCTATTATTAAACATTGCTGATACAGCCAACGGTCTTGACCTTAATTAGCCAGAGTGGTTTGATTCGTCGTACACGGGATGATACACAAAAGGAAAATGTCTGGTTAAAGGACTTCTAGTTCTGACCTAGTTTTAAATCTAAAGTGGGCTTTAGTTGGAAAGTCATTTATCCTCTCCCCACTGTATGTGGGTAGCTCACATTGACTTGTTCAAAAGGTGGAAACTTTGCACCTTTTCAGTTTTACCTTGTTTTTTGGTCCTGTTCCTTCAGCAAATTCTTTATGGCAGGGTTAAGGGTGACATCAATGACGTCATTCCCTTTATAGTCTTTAATACGGATGTCAGCGCCATTTTTGATGAAATAGATTGCTATGGCAACAAGGTTTGATTTCTCATCTTTTGAATCCCCGTCTCCTCCTGATCTATCTATAAGTTCCATCAACTGAAAACAAACAAACAAACATAATTTGTATCTTATTTACTTGGTGTACAGACTTGATTACAAGGTGATGTGGTTTACGACACTGGCTTACGACAAGTGCACTGATGGGTTCTTGTACGTACATTACACAACACACGAGACCTATGGGGAATCCCGTATTTTTGTATGAGAGGGCGAGAGCAGTCAGGGAACCATGCACATGTGACACCCAGACGCCTTGATATTAAAGGCATGCACTTTGTATACAAACAAAATGATTGAATACCATTTTGTATCACGAAACAAATTAATGGGTTTGACTCAAATGGGCCCTTTTAAATAATTTTATGTCAACCTTTTGTAGAAGCATTTGTACTTGGGGGGGGGGGGGGGGTATCACCAGACATTTTTATCTATATAGTGTATTTATTGTAAAGTACAATACTGTTGTAGGTCATTTGTTTTTAGTAAAACTCTCCGGGACTTTTACCAACCAAGCTTGGCTAAACACAAAGCTGTGACTTCGCAAAAGCTCATGTTACCCTTCTATAGTGCAACGTACTTTGTCAATACACTTACACCAAACATCTCATCAAAACTTAATTTCATTTATCTGCCATCTTGACATGTCCTCTTACCCCTCTGGATCCTATGACCTGTCCTCTAACCCCACTGGATCCTGAGACATTTCCTCTTAACTCCCCCGCATCCTATGACCTGTCCTCTTACCCCAACCCCATGATTCTATGACCTGTCCTCTCGACCCCCTGGATCTAATGACCTGTCATCTTACCTCCCCCCCACGATCCTATGACCTGTCCTCTTACCCCCCATCCGCCCCAATGATCCTATGCCATGTCCAATTACCCCCAAGATCCTATGACATGTACTCTTAACCCCCCCCATGAACCTATGACATGTCATCTTACCCCCTATGATCAAATGGCCTGTCCTTTTACCCTCTGGATCCTATGGCCTGTCCTCTTAAACCCCCCACGATCCTATGACACGCCTCTTACTCCCCATGATCCTATGACTTAACCTCTTAACCCCCCCCCCCCCCCCCACGATCCTACGACACGCCTCTTATCCCCCATGATCCTATGACTTAACCTCTTAACCCCCCACGATCCTACGACACGCCTCTTATCCCCCATGATCCTATGACTTAACCTCTTAACCCCCACGATCCTATGACACGCCCTTACTCCCCATGATCCTATGACTTAACCTCTTAACCCCCCCTGATGATCCTATGACCTTTCCTCTTTACAAACCTGGTTCCTATGATATGTCTTCTTACCCCCCCCCCCCCCCCCCCGAATCCTATGACCTGTCCTCTTAAAATCCGCAAAATAAAAAAAGTGTGGTACAGATATTTAAGTGGCGGCCGCCAGATAAATGGTACCAAAAAATATTCTCGTGCTCATGAAAAAAATATTTCACTTCTTATCTCCTGGCACTATCCGGCTTCCGTATGTAAACGTGTTTTGTTTTCATGAGTAGCATTAGGCTACTTTGTCAACAAAATAAAACAAAAACAGGATCGCCTGAAACTATTCTTATTTATATTGGCAAAGGGTCACACGTTTTAGGTCAGAAATGTTTATCACTCTGCCAAATCCAATTGAAATTATGAAGTTCTGGTAAATAATTATGTCAAAGCTTTTTAAGTCACCATCATGTAACGAAGCACTGTATTATGCTTATTTATTTATAAAATTCAACTTGATATTTAAAAAAATAACAAAACAGTTTTTGAAAATTTGAGTGAATGATGTGTTTTCTGACCATTGTTTGTTTGTTTATTTGTTTGTGGGGTTGCTTGTGTGTTTGTTTGTTTGTTTTTGCCTTAATGAGAAAAAGCCTTATCGATAATGTACAAACATTTAAGAAAATTTGTGGAAATGTTTGAAATTACTGCGGAACCCAATGTCGATAATTGCTGCTGTTTTAGTATCTTACCTCTTTATCATCAGCTACGTCCTTACTATCCAGCACTTCTCTCACATCATGACCATCCATTATTGTCTTGTTTACATTTTTCTCAGATAAGCAAAATGAGGTATGCTTGGAGTCGTCAAAATTCCGTCGGGTACTCAATAGTCTATGAATCTGTTTCATTGTGGTCAGTTTGTACTGTTGTGAGCCCCAAATCCCCAAATGGATGTGAGTACACGGACTTACCCGCAAAACTGATTCTTGCTGGTTGGAAATTACCCGTAGAGCACTTAGCACTAAATTGGAAAGTGCAATTTACAAAGAGCAATAAATCATCACACGCAGAGGAAGGACACCACGTCAAACTTTGTTTGCTTTTAATTAAAAATGACGGTCATAATCTTGGCATAATGAACTTGAAGCATCAAACATGTTGCAGCAAAAAAGACAGATTCGAGTACTTAATTAAACACACGCATATCGTCCTTAAAGAAAACGAGTGAAGAACGAGACCCGTTGTTGTCTTTCCTGATTTTATTTATAAGAGGTCATACAATATATTATGCATATTTAGTAGTGCATAAGGTCTAACCAGTTAATTCCACCATTGGATTATGGGCCTCTCGACCAATCAGAACAATGGATTTCGGGTCACGTGGTAGATAATTCTGCATAAAATGAATAAAGCTTGGAGCAAAGCTTCCAGCTCAATCATTTTTCTAATAAAAGGGTGCGTCTGCAAATTGTGAGGAGATGTTTAACTGACATTTAAATAATAATAATCGAATGACAGTAACGTTGTAAAATTATCTGAGCAATACACAAACAACTTTGAGCTATGTTTAAGGTAATATTGAGTAATAAATAAGACCTGCTCACTTTAGTGATATGGATAACCTGTACCTTCGTGATTAGTGAATGCCACTCGGTTCGACCATACATGTTGTTACGGTGCCATCCTACGTAAAATGATAGGGTCTAGTGCCCAACCAATAGTGTAGTTATAATATATCGTTCCCCCCCACTCAGGGCGACAGACTAAGCACACTTCGGCAATTACAACACAACGGGGTTGTTGAGACGAAGTTGTGACGATTAAAGGGACACACCAGTTAACTGTTTCCGTAATTTAGTAGAATCAAAGACAATTATTTCTAGAGGGTTTTTATATTTTTTTATACAAAAATATCACGTAATAACGAGATATGACTGAAAAAACACAAAAGTGGTCAAAGGTCAGCGTATACGCTTTACCAGCCGTTGCAAGTGCAAATTTACGGGATACATGCTGCGCCTTGTTGCAAGTAGACTGGTGCTCTGTTTATGTAAATGTTTTACTACGGCAAGGCATGAGGATCCAGTCTACGTTATTCATCTGAAAGTGTGTATAAACAACGGACACGGAAACCAGTCAACTTGCCCCCAGCAAAGTCGCCAATTACAAAGTCGCCAATTACAAGGTCGCACCTCACATACAAACTCGTCCCCTCTCAAAGTCGTCCCTCGCAAGGGAATTTAACGAATTGGTGTGAGTGGACTTCAGGGGAACGAAAGCTATCTTGAGGGAACAAAAACTAGCTATCTTGAGGGAACAAAGATGAATTTTAGGGAACAAAATCTCATTGCGAGGGAATATTTAGGGAACGAAAGCATATTTCGGATGAACGAAAGTATGTTTCGGGCAAACAACTCAAAGTCGTATTTCAAGGAAACAAAAGCTTGTTTTTAGGGAACAAAATCTCCTTTCGGGGGAAAGAACGCTTATTTTTAGGGACTGAAAGCATATTTCAAGCAAACGAAAGTATATTTTGTGCGAACAAAATCATATTTTGAGGAAACGACTGCGTATCTTCAGGGAATGAAAGCGTATTTCTGGAGAGAAAAAAAACGTGTTTCAGGGGAAAGAAAGCATGTTCGAGGGAACGAAAACATATTTTCTAGGGAAAATCTTTTTCATTACCTAGAAAAACACCCTTTGTTCACAAAATTAAAAATATTATTTTATGTGACAAAATTATATTTTGATTGAATTAAATAATATTTTGAGGAAACGAAATGATTTTGTTGGAATTTCGTGTGTCGAGAGATAGAAAAAGAAATTTCGAGTGAGGTATTTTTTCCACCTTTTAATTTTTAATTTCTTTTTCACCTGTCCCTTCAGGGGCTCCGTTTGTTTTATGTTTTTGTTTTTGGGGGGGCTCATTTTTTGTAATTTGTCACACAAATTGTTTAACCTAATACTAATAGCACTGTCAATATAAGAGTGGTATTCCTTTGTATTGACATAAATCTTATTTAATTACCAAGAAATTCGGTACAAGCTGTAGGAATGAACGTACACAGATCATTGAAACGTCGCGATTATGAAACAGCGGATTCGATCAGCGAAGTTTACCGACTAACAAACCCGCAATGACAACAATGTAGTTGGTGGTCTGGTTCCCTACCCCTCCCACATGTTCATGAGCTTCTAGGTACAACTATCTTTTGGCTAGGGGGTTTCCGTCGCGCTGAGCCCCGCCGAGACACTGCACGCTAGCTACACGTTTGGCCCTGTGTTACGCGTAGCTAGCCCCACGCTGTGCACTCCCGTTGATCGGACTCTCTGAAATAAAATCTTACGTTCGATTTTTTGTAATTATTTACAAGTGGTACCTTAATTTGAATACGTATTTTATTTTGTCAAATACTCATGAACACTTTTTTTGAAAACAGAGTTGAATTCGGTACAGTAATGAATTTTTATACGGCTGGAAGTAAAACTAACTCCGAAGATCACAAGGGTTATCCGAACCCCAAAAGTGGTTCGGATAACCCATATGCAAAAAAACTACCAAAATTTAAGGTTTCTTTTAGGAACCGTTCTTCTACATTCCTGGAAGACCTTTGGAGTAATGTTTGAGTCTATTTTGTAGCCAAAATAGCCCAACGAAGCCGGTGTGTCCCTTAAGCAGGACAGTTCTTTTCAAATTTCAGAACTGAGAAGTCTCCCGAAGTCTCCCGAAGTCTCCCGAACTCCGAATAATTTACTCCGCGGCAATAGAATAAATAGCAAGACAAGTTCTCCAAGAACAAACTCTACCTAGCAAGTAGATATACACATGGTGTTACCGCAAACCAAACAGGCATATGCATCATTATATTCTTTTTACAGCTATTTGCAAGTTATTTCGTTATGTTTTTGACTGTATTCGATAAGATTTCAATTTGTATTTCACTGTACGTACTTCAGCACTGTTTTGTCAATCTTATTACAGTTTTCACGAAGCTTTAAAGATATTGTGATGATGAGAACAACAATAACCCTATATCTCATCTTACAAATGAAGCTGCTGTCGAGACCATTGTTTGTTGATTGCGATTATTTACTTCTGATACCTCTGGCTCTGGCAGCAATACATTAACTTTGCAAGTGAAGTCCGTTATACTTAGGAAAGTTCTACTGTCTTAGAAAAAACACAAACACTATATCAAATCAAAGCCTATGCTGTAACCTTGTTATACAAACATTATGAAGATACCGTTGCGTCACTGTGACATATGTTTTATGAATGTGTTACAACTGCAAGTTGCTCCGAATGCAGATGAGCTGGAGCGATAGCAAATTGCTCATGATGGTCTCTAACTGCTACTCTATAATTTGATAGAAACTCAGGCTTAAAAAAGCAGACGCAGAGCAGTGTGGAGCTGCATCCTAGTGCGCTGCCCAAACGTACCTCGTTATCTGAGTCGTGAAGAATTCGTGCGCGGCGAACCAAGTAGTTTTGCAGCGTTTGTAGATTTAGGATTTGCTTTCTGATGTTAGTGTATTGAATTCCCTTCACAGTGCCATGGTGGACTTATTGAGTAACAGTTTTTAATTAAAAAGTCAGTAGTCCGCCATTTGTTTCTTTCTTTTTTTCTAAAAAAATCCATATTCCCCAACTACAGCAAGCCAAATAGCATGCCAACTGTCTTGTTACCATCGGGGTTGTTTTTTACTGGAAAAATAATCCACTAAGGACCAGCTCTCCCGGTTTTCCCATAGGAATTGTAAAGCAATTACTTAGCCTTGGACCAAATTACCACTAATAGGTGAAATTAACCATTTTGTATAAACTATAAATAGAGACAAATATGGGCTAATTTCAAAGGAAATTTTGCTATATTTTATTTTATTTAGTCACAAGGGTCTATATCAAATGGTTTGGGCGATTTAAAAGTGATTATGTTCTTCCCCAAAATGTATTACACGCAAATATCAAACTGTCACTTAAAAAGTGCGCGAGTGTGTAACTGTGTGATTTTTGGGGGATGATGTCACGGAGTGTTAAGCAATACAACAAATAATTTCAATAGTTAACCAGAGTAGGCGGAGCTCTTTATGTTATCCAATTCTGAATGTCCACCTTCAAATACTGTGGCCTGTTGACAGTAGGTATAAGGCACCTTCAAATACTGTGGCCTGTTGACAGTAGGTATAAGGTCAGATTTAAAGCATGATAGTTCCATACCTCCGATACCTCAGGATTGTATTTTCAAAAATATAAACTCATGGTATCGACAGCTTTCTTTAAATCAAGGAAAACCATACCTGTTAACACTTGTTCTTGTCCATTTGTTTATACAGATAGTCAGTAAATAAGTCAATGAAGTATGCTGGTTGAGTAACCAGGACGAAAATCAGATTGCTGGGAACACAAAAGGCCAGAGTTATGCAAATGTCGTAAACCTGTATATGAACTGCCCTCTTCATCACAATGAGAGCGGTTAATAATTACTTGACTCATCCAGACTGATGGCCGTCTTTACAGAGAGTACTAGGTGGCGCTGCTCATGTGGCGACACGGTTTGTCGTCTCTCTCCTAAAATTTTGTTGATTTTTCTCTTTTTCTCTTTTTCTGTGTGAATTTGAGATCTAAATGTACACCAGTATGGAAGTGAAATGGTGCCGTACCTTGTTGTTTATTTTAATTGTCCCATCTTGTCTGGGAATTCACGGAAATCAGGATTTCTTGCCAGTGAACAGCGACCCTGGAAGTCAGCTTCGCTACACAGTTGCTGAGCTTCGCTCCATGGACATTCAATCGTACCCGTCACGCTCCTTGAACGTAGATCTACCGAACGAAATGAGGCACAGGAAGCGTGGAAAAGCCGGTGGGGTGAAACGTAGGTACAGACAGCGTAAAAATAGGCCTTACCTGCCCTCCATAATTATGGGGAATGTCCAATCTATCAGTAATAAAATGGACGAACTATATGCGAACGTTAGATACCTTAACGAATTCAGGAACATTAGCCTGATGTCCTTCACCGAAACGTGGTTAAAGGACCATCAAAACGATGATTGTGTGAACATTGATGGATTTAAATTGTTACGTGGAGATCGTGATCTGGATGCTACTGAAAAACAGAATGGGGGCGGTCTGTGCCTGTATGTTAGTAATCGTTGGTGTCATCCAAATAATGCACATATTAAGGATCATTCCTGTACCCCTAATCTGGAATTGTTGGTCACCTCCCTACGCCCATATTATCTGCCACGTGAATTCTCACATGTTCTGAGCTGTACTATTTACATTCCGGATAAATCCGTTGCTAAAGCTGGCAGCGAGGAACTGAGGACAGCTATTCACAATTTGGAGGTTGCACACCCGGATGCATTCATTGTGGTAAATGGCGACTTTAATCACGGCAAGCTGGATAGGGCTGGCTCTCAGTATTATCAACATGTGAACTGGCCGACACGCGGGGAAGCTACCCTGGACCTTTGTTATTCATCAGTTAAGGATGCATACAAAGCCTCACTTCTACCTAAGCTTGGATCTGCTGATCACAACCTCGTACTTTTACTTCCAAAGTATAGACCTATTGTGCAGCGCGACAAACCACGTGTAGTTGAATTCAAGCAGTGGTCCACTGAAGCTTCAACCTGCCTACAAGAATGTTATGCATGCACAGATTGGTCTGTTTTCATTGACTCCGCACAGGATATTCATGAACTTACGGACACGGTGAGCTGTTACATTAAGTTTTGTGAGGACACGCTAATCCCATCTAAAAAGGTGAAAATATTCCCTAACAACAAACCATGGATCA
Source organism: Leptasterias polaris (assembly GCA_037783415.1). Classification (NCBI taxonomy): domain Eukaryota; kingdom Metazoa; phylum Echinodermata; class Asteroidea; order Forcipulatida; family Asteriidae; genus Leptasterias; species Leptasterias polaris. Next base: position 123,260 of record JAZGTN010000111.1, read on the forward strand.
CCAAATCAGTTAAAGAGGTGATTAACAAGAAAAAGGGAGTATTCGGAAGAGGAAATAAAGCTGAGCTGAAGGAAATACAAAAAGAACTAAAACGTGCCATTCGCAATGAAAAGAGAGTTTATAAAGAAAGGGTTGAACAACACTTCACGGACAATAACATGCAGCAAGTATGGAACGGTTTGCGTATGATGAGTTGCTACTCAAAGCCTAGCAAATCCCAACAGCTTCCTAATGTATCACTTGACTATGCTAACGAGCTTAACTTATTCTATAACAGGTTCGACTGTCATAACTTTGTGAGTAAACATAGTGACCTTCAGAGATCATTCAATATAGGAGCTAATTCTGACCCGTTCTTAACTGTTACTGAGGATGAGGTACATCGACATTTTCTTGGGTTGAAACAATCCAAGTCTGCTGGTCCAGACAGACTGTCTCCTCGCCTCCTCAAAAAGTGTGCTAGTCAATTGTCTTACATTTTTACTCATATTTTTAATCTTTGTTTCACCACCCAATCAATTCCGGACATTTGGAAACGATCATGCATTATTCCAGTTCCTAAAAAGTCAGCGGTCACGTGCAATAATGATCTTAGACCAATTGCGTTAACCTCGGTGGCAATGAAGTTATGTGAGCGTTTTGTTCTGAATTATTTGAAACCACTGATTGCTGACTTTGTGGATCCTTTGCAATTTGCATACACTAAGGGACGTAATACTGAGGAAGCTATATTGTTTTGTTTAGATAAACTGTATTCTCACTTAGAACGCAGTAAGTTTGGAAACTCTGCTCGTATTATGTATTTTGATTTTTCTTCGGCTTTCAATACAATGCAGCCCCACATTCTGGCCCAGAAACTGCTTGATATGTCAGTTGTTCCTCATACTGTTGTCAGATTCATTTTGAATTATCTTACTTGCCGTTCACAATTTGTTCGCCTCAGTAATTCCATCCATTCTGATGTTATTGTTTCTAATACCGGAGCTCCTCAGGGTACTGTTTTAGCACCGTTTTTGTTTACTGTGTACACAGCAGATATTCGCTCTACTGACGTGAGTTGCCCTCTAGTGAAATATGCAGATGATACCGCCCTTATTGGTCTGATACAAAAAAATAATAATGCCATTTACATGGATCAAATAGGTCGGTTTGTGGATTACTGCAAACTTAACTTTCTAGCATTGAATCTAACAAAGACGAAAGAAATGTTGGTTGACTTCCGCAAATCTCACAAGGTGGTGCCGGATCCAGTAATAATTGATGGATATGAAATTGAACGTGTTGACGAGTATAAATATCTTGGAGTTGTTTTTGATGACAGGTTAGAGTGGAGCAATCATGTGAGTCATATAGGGAAACGATTGAACTCTAGAATGTACTGTCTGAGGAAACTGAATACGTTTGATGTCAGGAAGGAAATCAAGATCACATTTTATAACTCGGTTATTTGTAGTGTGTGGACCTACTGTTTGTTATGTTGGGCTGGAAATATTGATAAGAAAGTGAAAAAAGTCATTGACGACACCATCAAGCGAGCTAGTAGGATAATCGGGGAGTGTTTGCCATCAGTGGATACGGTCTACAATCAACGTCTGCGTGGAAAACTACAACTGGTGTGGGGAGATGCTGGCCATCCTCTCCACAGCCAGTTTGAGGGTAACATTATTCCGCGCAGTGGTAGACTGAGACCAGTGGAGGCACACACAAACCGATATCCTTCATTTTTCACAGGCAGGGCCATTAAATTTCATAATGATGTTTTTAAAAGATAATTATTACTAACAGTTACATTCTGTCATGAGCTTTAACCCTGACTCTTATTTGGGGAACGGGTTTTTGCAATTTTTCACAGGTTCATTCTTATGCTTTTATGTTTGTGTTTTTTATCTGTGCAATTGTAATGTTTGTTTATAATTGTGTAATTTTCTGTGTATTGCTTTGTATTTTTAATATTGTTTTTATAAGAGACGACATCATGTAATTTCCAGTTTTTGGATTTAATAAAGTTCTATCTATCTATCTATCTATCTAATCTGGACCCATTCTCATTCGTCTAGTACCACAGACTGCAAAATAGATCTATATCAAAGGAAAATTTACTGGTAAACTTTTCTTTGTTCAATCCAAAATTATTCAAAATAGATCTGTAACATAACTTGCATACAGACCAAGCCGCAACAGGTGCGACCAAGAATTATCGTTATTTATTTGTTTATTTTTTTATTTTACTTGTATTATTGTTATTATTATTATTATTATTAATTTTTTTATTTTTTATTTTATTTTTTTTAAAACTAAGGCCCAATCGAGCCATTTTATCAAATTTTTGCGCTTATTTGTTTTGTGTGCACCATCTTTTCTTTTGTGTGGACTTGTTCTTCTTCCTTTTTGGGCACTTTTTGGGGGGCGTCTGCCTCCCCCCTCCTAGTTACGGGACTGGGCGCGACAATTCTTAGGAGTCTAGCACTAATCCCGTCAAGACAAATAGCCTCAGTAACGTTGAGATTGTTAAGTTGTTTCAAAACAAATCTAACAGGAATCTCAGAGAATATGAAATTAAGTTCAGGTGAGTTGCAACAATATAAAAAAACTGGATTCCGATTGTTTTGGAACTGACTATAGGCTTATAGCCTTACTCCAATAGACACAAAGAGCCTGAGCTACACTGTAAAAACGGCGTTTAGAATCTAAACACATTTCTAAACGCCTCGCTTGTACCCACTTTTTTCACACGTTTAGCCCTCAACATGTTTAGATTTTGCGTTTCTGTGACATGTTTACCCCGAGACACATTTAGCCTGTGATACGTTTAGATTGAATGTGTTTAGGGTTCATAGTGAGTGCTAAACATGTTTAGAATCCAACACGTTTCAGAGAATAAGCTTAATTTTTAAACACCTGAAGAAAAGAAAAGAGAAATGTTGCAACATTCGCCTGCCTGCTTACTGAAACATAACGCTCAACCTACGCTCGGCATGAGAATCGATAAATCATCATCATCTCAACGGTCATCGAGATGATTTTCATCGAGATGATTTGAGGAGCAATGATGCCATAATTTCAGTCATGCTGAAAACGGTAATTTTGAAGTCTCAGAATCCGTTCCAATTATACATTTTGGGCTTTACTTTCTACCCATGGTGTGAATCTTTGAAGTGCTGGCCAATATTATGATACAACAAAAATTTGCTTCAATTGAATTACACACATTAAAGTGTAAACTACTGCGCAGGAAAGGCTATTATACCTACAATGGTTTTGAATAAACACCGAGGTCTATTATTGTGCATATTTAATGAAACCCCGCCCATTTCATTCTAAACAAACTGATGAATTTAAACACATACAAAACATGTTTACAAGCAAACATGTTTAGAAATATGTTTGTAAGCTAAATTGGTATCCCTTTAACATGTCAAAAAGCTAAACGTGTTGCGATCAATGCAGGTTTGAACTGGTTTGAACATTCAAATACACCAGAATGTGTGTTCATCATTTTAGTACGTTTGCTACCTGAGCAATTTTACTTGCCATGAGGGGCTAAACGTGTGGGACATTTTTGATACCTTTGTAAAGTTACGTATTACCAAAATGCGAATTATTTTAAACCCTTTTAAATATGTGTTTATAGCAAAAACGCTCTTCAAGGAAGGCCTATATGCCTACGTGGAAGCCTATCATGGCTAGCTGCTTAGCTTTTTCATACCAATAGCAAACGTATTCAATTGATGTAAACACATTCTGGTGTATTCAAATGTTCAAACCAGTTCAAAACACGTTTAGCTTTTGACATGTTAAAGAGGTAGCCATTTAGCTTCAAACATATTTCTAAACACGTTTGCCTGTAAACATGTTTTGTATGTGTTTAAATTCAAAACTGCATTTCAAACAAGCACAACAAATCTCAACCCGTTTAGCTTTTTGACATGTTAAAGAGGTAGCCATTTAGCTTCAAACATATTTCTAAACACGTTTGCCTGTAAACATGTTTTGTATGTGTTTAAATTCAAAACTGCATTTCAAACAAGCACAACAAATCTCAACACGTTTAGCTTTTTGACATGTTAAAGAGATACCCATTTAGCTTACAAACATATTTCTAAACATGTTTGCGTGTAAACATGTTTTGATTGTGTTTAAATTCAAAACTTCACTTAAAACAAGCACAACAAATCTCAACACGTTTAGCTTTTTGACATGTTAAGGAGATACCCATTTAGCTTACAAACATATTTCTAAACATGTTTGCGTGTAAACATGTTGTGTGTGTGTTTAAACGCTAAGCGCCGTTTTTACAGTGTATTTCTTCATTCGAGGGCATTACATGGGAATGAGTGTTATACAATCTTGAAGCCAAACACAACTTGATGTGAAGAATATGTTTTCGTTATGTGACATCATCAGGTATCAAATTATGCTTATTCAGAGTTCAACCACTTGACATGAAGTTACAATCTTTGTGCCGTTTTTTGCGCAGCACAAGTGAAATTTAATTTTTCTTGTGGACCAGTTTGGTCGTTTCTTTTGGTCTAAACGGAAAGCTGTACACTTTTGTTAAAATCACATCTCCTCAATCACCTCAAATAATAATGGGTCGTATGAATAAAAAGTAGTAAATTCTGAAAAGTATTAGCAAAAAGTAAAAGCATCAACTTCCAAGTAGAAGCATTCAGTACCAGCATCTTCTTAATTCCGTATGAATAAACGTTTTCTTTGGAGTAAAAACTTCTGATATCAAGCTGTCTGCCATGGCTGAATGGCTCTTAACAAAAGGTTCTCTTTGTGTTGTAACACCCATTCACGTCCACGCACAAGTGTGTATACGCCTGCAATCGTGGACCCCTCTTGTCCCTCTTTTGTTTAACTTTTTTTGCAACAGCTCCCGTTGGTTTTGTACACGTTTTCCAACCGTGGACCTTTCCCGAACCGTGAACCTTTCCCGAACCGTGAACCTATTGTCCTCTTTTGTTATAGGTCCCCGGTTTTAATGTGTATACCTACTCACCCACACACACACACACTGCCACATCCCAAAGCAGCATTTGAGTTGATAGAAACATAGAAACCTACAAGTCAGCCATGAGAGATTATGATTCTGACAATAATCAGTTTGATGAAGGAGATTCATCTGGATCTCCAGAATCAAAGCAAAGCGTTTTTGTTAAACTTCTGAAAAATAATAGTGTCTTATTGACCAAATCACAAGTACCCAAAAAACAGAGCGAAGAAAGAGAGTGCTGTTAAGAAGATGTGAGCTGATTATAAGCACACAACTGGCCATCGTCATCACTGACAAACAGCTGATGAAGAAGATTAACAACATGAAAAATGATGTGAAGAATGAACATTTTGAAGAAAAGAAATCTCTACAACCATTTATTTGAACCAACAAATATATTTCAATTTATATTTATGAATGCAGGCCTATGCTATTTAATTTTAGCTTAAAAGTTATTGAACAAACTTTATATGCACAACATTGAATTTCTATTGAAATTTACTTATTTCAAAAATTACTTCTTCTGATTTTATGAACTAAAAATAGGCCTAAAAGAGGCATATACATTTCCAAAGAAGAAAACATGCTTTGCTACATCTAAATTTACTTGATTTATTGAAAAGAAACCAAACAGTTCTTATTTTATCTTCAACATAAATACAATACCGTAGAAAAACCCGAAGCTGTTGTTTTGCAGTCAGAGCTTCTCCACGTGTTTCTCCTGAATGGTCCACAAAAAATCAGCAATCCACTCTACATTGTTTATAGTCAACATCACAACATTTTCTCCTTGGCGCATAAACTTTTATCCTGTGAGGAACATTCATAAACGCTGCCATTTCTTCAGACGTGTCTTTACTTCTGTGCCCAAGGTAGCTCTGGGGCTACCTTGAAAAATGACCAGTACTTACTTGCATTTTGTAGTATTTTCTCAATTTTATTAATATGGCAATAAGTAAACGCTAAAAATAACAGTAAATACTTTTAATGTAAAATAGATCCTTTTTGTATTTAGTAAATACTTTCCAGTAAAAGCTTTTACTTCCTTTTTTTCATATGGGTGGTAGTAAACACTTGAAATTTTCAAGTAAAAGAACATACTACTTTTTATTCATACGACCCATTGCTCTTTGTGCCGACTTTTAACTTGAGATACCACTGACCTTTTTGTTTTTATATATCCAAACGTTGACCTTTCCTTCCGGTCCAAACAGCAAGTTCAAAAGGTTTTTTCAAGTTTTACGAAACAAGATTCCAAATGTAAGTTTCATTATGAAATCATGACAGTTTTTATTCAACCAACCGAAACGCCTCTGTATTTTTTTTTTACAAACACTTAATTTCTAGATTTGAATTATTATTTGACAACATTAAAACAGTTGTGAACATTGTTTACGGTTTTTAAAAGTAAGTCAAGAAGGGGTGGAATGCTGCATACTGCATACTGCTTATAATTCAAACACAGACAGGCACGTCTGTACAACCCGTACAAAATGCTATTGTTAATAACATAATGTACATAAACTTCAAACTTTATATCGCGTTTTACCACGGATCTATTCAAACCTACCAATGCAGAACGGCATTGAGGTCAACTGCAATTGGTGGTGAAACTTGGAGAGGAAATGAAAAATACACTTTTACAATCACATAGTCCCGTGACAACATAGGCACTGAACATTCTCAGTAAATTTAGTCCTGACGTGAGCTGTGCTGAACTAAGTACAACATGGCAGTGTACAATCCACCTCATTCAAATGAAGTCTCTCTGCAAAGGTTTGTTGACGACAACAAGAATAATCTGCCAGCAGTCGTGGAAGTTGCTGAGGGGATATATGGTGAGCAGGAGAAGGACTCTGAAGTGAGAGATTTCTCAAATGGGGACATACTTCGACTACTTTCCATTAAGGAGGAAGTGAACATAACGTTTGATGCAGTTTACTCAGCGCCGAGCAAAAAAGGGTTAATAACAGTTAATAAATCATTCAGTGGAGCACAATTCAGAGTGATATCACCTTATAAGGATGGCCATGTCTACGAGTCAATTCATGCTCTGATCCTCGACTTTCCTGTCTCCATACAGGCAATAAAGCAATTTAAAATAGACGGGGCTCTTATCCAGAAAGGTGACCGCCTAACACTACTGTCAAAAGGCATGGACAACGTACCTTGCATGACATGCAGAAATATTCGAACGTCTGAAACTGTTCAAATCTGCGGTGACTTAAAAGAATCTTTTGCAAAGAAAGTTGACAAGTCGCATGAGGTGCTAAACCTGGCTGACATTTATTACCGATTGCCACAACGTGTACTTATGGTGCGTGACCTGGGACAAACTATAAGAGGTATTCCGCATGGCATCGAAGGACTAGACCCACAGTTTGACTGTCCAATGAACCTCAGCAAAATTGAAATTGTTGAAGCTTGCCTGTGGGAAAACCCTGACACTTTAATTCGTATTCCTTTAACGACCAGTGTGTCCGTTTATCCCAGGAAAGATTGGGGGAAAAAGTTTGGTCCATTGAGAGATATTCATGATTTAGCCAAGGAGTCAACAGCCGTTGCACCCAAGGCGGCAGTCGTGGTTGACCCAGAGAGTGTGGTTCCTGGATGCACAAAGGACACAATCGTAGTTACTTATGGGACATCAAGTGTGGAATATGGATTATGTGAAGGCAAAGACAAAGCATTTCTTCTAATTCCGACAAATTTTCCTTCAAAGTTTAAGGTAAATCAAATCTGCAAAGTGTTTACAAAGACTCGTATCTTTAAAATGATAACAACTTTCCTATCGCACTGTGATTGTCCTGTTTCTGGTTTTATTTCAGAGGTCGCGCAATAACCAGGTTTCATTGCGAGCTTGAACCCGCAACCTCTCGATATGTAGACTTGTTGACAAGTCGTTAATGATGGTCGCGGTGAGTCGAGTCGCGTGTGGTGTTGTAGCCTAATAAAGAATGCTCTCGCGAGATCACTGCTCTCGCGCGAAGTTGCTGGCTGCTGACTCTTCGTCATTAACGACTTGTGAAACCCGCCGGCGGTACATATTCATTTATTCATGTACGGACACAGTGTACATTACGGTTGCTGTAGCGACGATCATGAAGACGAGTCCATTTTATCTGAGGGTAGTACTAATTTTAGTTACTTTACTCACTACCGGAAAATCAGTTGAATCGTCTGTCTCGTCTTCAGAACATAGCTGCTAGGATTGTCACTAAGACTAAAAGAAGTCAACACATCACTCCAGTCTTAAGGAAACTGCATTGGCTACCTATCAAGGACAGGATATGCTTCAAAATTTTAATGTATGTTTACCGCTCCACTACAGGCAGGCTACCATCATATCTTTCCGACCTAGTCCAACGGCATCATTCAAATCGTGAATTCATGAGATCCAACAACAAACTCCTTCTAGCGAAAGTTCATTTCAAGAGATCGTGGGGTGAAAGGTCCTTTGCCTCAGCAGCTTCAACCTTGTGGAACAAGTTACCGGAACACATCAAGCTATCGCCATCACTTGCAACTTTTAAAACATCACTTAAAACACATTTGATGAAATCTCATTAACTGACTAAAACTCCATGATTGTGATATTAGATTTTTAATGTGTCTCGCTGCGCCATGAGCATCTTTTTGATGGATACCGGCGCATTATAAATTTCCATTATTATTATTATTATTTACTGAATGCTTGCGCTTGAGACATCTGTGGGTGTGTTTTGTGGGTGTTAACTCCTTCATTAGTTTAGTAACTAAAGAAATAAAGTAAACTTATCTTAAACTGCATTATTATAATAATTGTTTAAGATGTGTGTTTTGCCTCATAAAAATAAATATGCCTACCGTGAATAGTTACTGATACGCTCCAATCATTTAACCCGATGTGTTCTACAGTGATTGTGTGTATTAAGTGTGTATAAACAACGGACACGGAAACCAGTCAACTCGCCCCCTAGCAAAGTCGCCAATTAAAAAAAAGAACATGTACAAAGTCACCAACTACAAATTCGCCCCTAGCAAAGTCGCCCCCTGACAACAAACTCGTCCCCTCTCATAGTCGCCCCTCACAACGGAATTTAACAAATTTGTGTGATTGGACTTCAGGGCTTCGAAAGCTATCTTAACGGAACGAAAGAGGAATTTTGGGGAACGAAAGAGGAATTTTTGGGAACGAAAGAGGAATTTTTGGGAACGAAAGAGGAATTTTGGGGAACAAAATCTCATTGCGAAGGAACGGGAGCGTATATTTAGGGAACGAAAGCATATTTCGGACGAATGAAAGTATATTTCGGGCAACTAATTCAAAGTCGTATTTTGATGAAACGAAAGCTTGTTTTTAGGGAAAGAAATCTCCTTTCGGTGGAAAAAATTCATTTTTATTGAACGAAAGCATATTTTGAGCGAACAAAATTATATTTTGTGCGAACAAAATCATATTTCGAGGAAACGAATGCGTATCTTTCAGGGAACAAACGCGTATTTCTGGGTAACAAAATCGTATTTCGGGGGAAAGAAGGCGTGTTCGAGGGAACAAAAACGTATTTTCTAGGAAAAATCTATTTTGCTACCTAGAAAAACACAACTTTGTTTACAAATTTAAAAAAATATAATTTTATGTGACAAAATTATAATATTTTGATTGAATAATATTTTGAGGAAACGAAATGACTTTGTTGGAATTTTGTGTGTCGAGAGATGGAAAAAATTCAGAGTGAGATTTTTTTTTTCACATTTTAATTTGTAATTTATTTTTCACTGTTCCTTCAGGGGCTCTGGTTTGTGTGTTTTTTTTTTTTTTTGAGGGGGGGTTCGTTTTTGTCTCACAAATTGTTTAACTTAATTGCACCGTCAATATAAGAGTGGTATTCCTATTTATTGACATAAATCTTATTTAATTTCCAAATCGGGGGAAGGAACGTACACCGAACATTGAAACGTAACGATTTTAAAACAGCGGATTCGATCAGCGAGGTTTACCGACTAACAAACTCGCAATGACAAGGTAGTTGGTGGTCTGGCTCCCTACCCCTCCCACATGTTCATGAGCTTCCAGGTACAGCTATCTCTTGGCATGGCTAGCTAGGGGGTTTCCGTCGTGCGGTGAGCCCCGCCGAGAGAAACTCTGCGCGTCATGGCATGCATGCAGCTACACGATTTGTCCCGTGTGTTACGCGTCTCCCCACACGCTGTACACTGTCAAACACGCTTCCGTTGCTCGGACTCTCTGAAATAAAATCTTACGTTCGATTTTTGGTAATTATTTACAAGTTTTAGTGAAGTTGTACCCATAATTTGAATACGTATTTTCTTGTGTCAAAATATTCATGAACACAATCACTCTCACCACTCAGTGTTTGGTTTTGATCGTGCATGATCAAAGCATCAAAGCAACATAAAACTCCATCCAGTACAGGATTTGATGTTTAATATTCATCTACAGTTTGAATATTCATAGATATAACGAAATTGACCAATCAGATGCGTCCGTACGAAATCGGCTGAAGTGGCCATAGGCCGTGCACAAACCGCCAGCGGGTTTCACAAGTCGGTAAATGTGACCAGTCTTGAGAGCAGTAATCTCGCACAGAGCGGGATATTGCGAGAAAGCCGTTCCGCTATCACCGCGACAGACATTTAACGACTTGTCCACAAGTCTACTCGATATGGTACGAGTGATACCAACGAAGCTAACTAGCCAATATGTTGATGGGAGGTCTACTTGACTGTTCTGGTCGAAAAGTTGACATGCGTTTCAGATTTTTACACCAAGTGAGAATACTGGTCTTTGACAATTACCAAACGTGTTCAGTGCCTTTAAATAATGAAAACGCAGATTAAATTTTCTTGCATTTTTCATGCTCTTCCTTCTATGGTGGCCCTGAAGGGACATCGCAAATCGCAAATATCTTTGCAAATATTTGCGATATCGCAAATATCTTTGCAAATATCTTTGCAAATATTTGCGATGTCGCAAATATCTTTGCAAATATCTTTGCAAATATTTGCGACATCGCAAATATCTTTGCAAATATCTTTGCAAATATTTGCGATGTCGCAAATATCTTTGCAAATATTTGCGATGACGCAAATATCTTTTCAAATATCTTTGCAAATATTTGCGATGTCGCAAATTTTATTGCATACTTTGTTGCATACTTTGTTGCATATTTTGCATATTTGTGTCGACAATTTTTTCAAGAGCCTAAGGGGTTGTTTGGGTTCCAGCCTTCATTCCATTAACATGTACACCCGGGTGGATAGTCGGATACAGTCTGCTCTGCGCGCGTGTGTGTGTGTATTAAATGCACTGAGAATGAGATGAAGGGAGATGTTGACATCCGTGGTCGTTTTTGATGAATCTCGACCAAACAAAAGGCCATCAAGTCAACAAGTCAATAGATCAGCATTATGCCACCTTCAAAAGGATCAGTGGTGAGGATTGTTAATTATTTGTTGTGTAGTTACGATAATAGTACCTAATAATAGGTTGTCCAGAGCAGTGGAGGGCTCAAGGGAAAGGTCCTTTCTAATTCTCTATTGTATTATTATTACCGGTAGTAGTAAATCATACATACATGGAGGTAGCAACCTACTCCCATGGACCTCCATGGAAAGTATAAAAAGGCCACCAGGCAGGGCCCAATTTCATAAAGCTGTTTAGCAGAAAATACCGCTTGGAAAATGTACTATTTGCTTAACAAAATTTAGCAGGGTACCAGTCGCAACTATGTTAACTTTATGGAGTGATGGCAGTAGTAGGTAACCTGTTTGTTTCTGTTTAGCGAAGTTTTTGTGCATACACTTTTTTTTACAGGCTTTATGAAATTTGGCCCAGGACTCGAGTCAATACATATGGCGGGTACCGATAAATAGTCAGGTAGTCGTTGCGATAAATCGTAACCATCCTCCCGACGGTTGGAGAGGTTGGTGGGTTACGATTATCACAACTAAACGCTGTACCATTTACCAAGTATGAAGTAGGACCCAAGTGTCTTGTTTTTAAATTGAAACCTGTAAAATTAATGTAATGAGCAAACACCCACCCCCTAAGAAAAAAAAACAACATTACCCCTCCTACCTGACCCTGGGTTAGGGTATAATTGACTGTTGGATTAGATACAACTCAAGACAACACTAACCATAAAAGCTGTACTAACATATTTTTCCAAAACATTGTGATCTCTGTCACAATTGTCGAGACTGTTATAGAAAAATAGTTGTGACTCATCTTTTTCAGTGCTTGACTTCTTTACAGAACCCAAGCATGTGTGTGTGTGTGTGTGTGTGTGGGGGGGGGGGGTCTCCTATGGGTTGTTGGACTGGACAAATCAGAAGAGTATATTTCCACCCTTACTCGTTAACAAAAATTGACATGAACTGTTAACCTAATTTGTTATTCTTCTACTACTTTGTTTGCAGAAAATATCGCCATGTTGAATACCGGCAAGTTGTCAGATGGTGTTGGGGCTACCTCGGAAGGTTTAACAGAGTGCCACTTCCTTCATGTATATTTGACGCCATCCGAACGATGTAACCCACCCCCAATGGACAAAAGGATTTTTGTACCCCCACCACTAGAGTAAAAGTAATTTAAAAAAAATAAAAAAAATATTGCCAATCTTATTGTAAGAGTTCCTCATCTCACCTGAATTTAGGGTGGGTAATGTGTTATTTATAGCCGCTATAGTTGGTAAAATGTTTGTAAATGCTCCCAAATGAGATTCAAAAGTTAGACGCAAAAAATAATTTGTCAAACATATAGCCCATGCTGTTGTGTCTCTCACTGGAAAATAGTGAAATGCATTCAACGGGTTTGTATTCACACTACATGGAAGTTATACGGTAAAGAGGCTTCAAAAGGGGAACTTTTTTGAGAACCACAATCTTGGATAAAAATCTGTAAACATTTGGTTCACTGAGATGGGATGGATGTCATTACAGGAACATCGCTATAATCAGGTGAGGTTTGCGGTAACACCAACACACCATGTGAATGATCTCTTTGTGGTGGTCCTGAAAAGAAATGGTGGTTTCACAACTTGATGTTTTTGATCAATATGCTCTGTTCGTCTTCATGAAGTTGTCAAACCACCGGGGCTTTTCAGAACCACCACTGCTCAAAAGAAATTTTACCCATGATGTCACTGCAAACCTCACCTGATTGCACTTCCACCATGCAAAGTTTAAATCATACTTAAATTCTAGAATATGATCAAAACATGTTCAGCTAGTCTGGTGCATGGTTTTCAGGATACAAACATGGTGGCCTCCATTTACTATCAATTGTTAGGGCGTTACAATCATTTTTAGATGATCCACGAGTAAATGACAATAAACACTTTTAATGTACACACATCAGTCTTTATGAGTTCAAGAGTATTATTTTATTTCAAGTAAAGTACCCCTCTTCAGTTTCAATTGAAAGCAGCTTAATTAAAAGAGAATGTTGCCAACACTTGTATGAGTTCCTTACCCTTCTTGAATAATTAAAGACATTCTAAACAACCACCTTATGTACACAAAGCAGTATTTTATAAGTTAAAATTATTATTTAATGTCAATAATTTTTTTAAATAACACTACCCATGTATTAGCATAGTTGACCTCCCCTTTGTAGTTTCAAATTTGAGTCAAATAGAAAACAGCTAAATTAAAAAGGGATTATTGCCAAACTAATTCTTTGCATTGCTTACTCGTCTTGCATTAAAAGACCACCTTATCAAAAATGATCAGCTCAATGGAGACTTATGAGAAAATGGTAACAAAAAAGTACAAATTACAGTCAACACTAGCAAGTTAGGTTTTCTGGCAACTTGTAAACAAAGACGTGTAATTGTTGTTTTGTGTTTGCCCTGGATGAAAACACATTACACATGAAATGTTTTCTCACCCAACTCCTCTTTCTCCCCCCCCCCCCCCAAACAACTCCTGTACTTCACCATGCAATAAGCACAAACTAGGGCTGCTCATTAATTTTACATAGCAAACAAAATTAATATTTAAAACAATAACAAATAATTATACATGTACTCAATAAAACCCTACATTTAAATTACCAGATGTGGTTACGGTCAAATAAAAGTTACATAAACGTCTCGTAAGATAATAAAGGTGTACAGAAATATGTACATGTACAATGTGATCAACAAGGTAACAATCCAAAATGGCTTGCTGAATTAATCATAGTGACCATCAGAAATATTCCTCTGCATGTACAATAAGGTATTTAAGCAAACTATTCAAATATATCTCCTCAATACATGTATTAGGATGACAAAAGAGACTTTGTTTTCATTTAATTTATTCTGGTTGTGAAGCCAAGGACTCTCAGAAAAGCGAACTAAATCAATGTACTAGCCAATAACCAAATGGAAAAAAGACAAGGAAGTTTAAATTTTAGATGCGGGAGGAAAACCCACGCAGTCAGGTAGGGACTGAAAACCCAATCCACATAGTGCCCCCAGCAGGATTCGAACCAGAGTCCTAGAGGTGAAAGGTGAGGAAAGATGCCTCTACACCAACCCAACCACCTCATTGAAACGGGGATAGTTTAATTTTCATTAACACATTGTTTTCCTATTCTCCCTTTACCACAATTTGGGGTCACTTTCTGTTCCGCTTGCCACCATCACCAATCGTCTCCATTCAGACCTTCCACCGTCTTCTCCCCAGACTCCTTCTCCTGAATTGTTGTCCCTTGTCCATTCTTTGAACAACCATAATCGGCCTTTGTTCTTTTATTAGACTTCTTCCCAGTTGTGCTCTTCTTTCCTATTCATTCATTCATTCATTCATTTTATTTCCACATCAATGCAAAAAATAAGAAGCAGAGGTACATTTTTTTATTACATAAACAAGTAGATAAGACTAAACAAAGATGTGGAGGGGATTTGCAAGAAGCAAGCTTGTCGAGTGCGAACCCCCTCATTTATGTTAAATGTGCTTCAAGTTAAATCTACTTAAAGGGCAAATAACTAAAAACAAACATTTTAAGTTATTGAAATGAGTATAAAATAAATAACAAGGTCAATAAAGAAAATACAATGAACAAATAAATAAATAAACCTAAGCAAGCAAATAAAAAAGTAAGCAAAAAGTAAGTAAGTAACCCCAAGAAACAAACAAAAAAAAACAGAAAAAAAAAAAAAAAACGCAAAGCGATGAAGCTAGTGAATAAAGTTCAAGCACTGAAAATAAATAATGAAATAGTCTCAGTTAAAGTTTAAAGTGGGGGTAGCGAAGCTTTGACAGAACAATTATAACTATAGATGTGTTGGGAATTATTTGTATTTAGACCTACTTGTATTTATATAAAAGAGTTTCCTTAAATGTTTTTTTAAATGACTTCATATTGTTAAGTTTCCGAAGAGAATTGTCGAAAGAATTCCACAGTTTGGGTCCTGTATACTTAATATTTCGTTGGGCAAGTGAAGAGCGAGTTAAGGGAATGTGAAAAAGGGAGGCTTGGCGTGTAGGATATGAATGTACCAGTTTATTACTGGTGAACATTGTAGTAAGACATTTAGGTAATTCATTATGAACTAACTGAAACATAAAGCTGCCAAGTTGCAGATTGTATAGATCATTTAATTTTAAGGTTTTATCTTTAACAAAGAAGGGATTAGTGTGAGCTAAATAGTGAGAGTTGTTGACAATGCGCAGAGCTCGTTTTTGCAAGATAGTCAATCTGTTGACTGTTGTAGGGGTAGCACTGCCCCATGCTAATATACCATAGTTAATATAAGATAATATTAAGGTATTATACAGAGAAAGTAAAATATGATGTGGAAAAAATGCCTTAAGTTTATTAATAATACCTATATTACGGGAAATTACTTTACATAAGTAATCGATGTGGTATTTCCAGGACAGTTTATTGTCAATATATAAGCCTAGGAATTTTACACTATTTGTTAAGTTGATCACCGTATTATCAATACAAATGTCTGTAGGAAGAATAGAGTGCTTGTTGCTAAACAGCATACATGTAGTCTTGTTAAGATTTAAGGATAATTTGTTAGATTTAATCCAGTCAGAAACAGAACAAAGTTCTGAATTTATGGTAATATCAAGAGTAACAATATTTGTATGGCTATACAATAAATTAGAGTCGTCGGCAAATAGAACGTAAGAAAGAGGTTTGGACGAACTAGTGATATCATTGATGTAAATTAGAAAAAGCAAGGGTCCGAGGATTGATCCCTGGGGTACCCCACAGGATAATGTGCGATAGGAGGATATATTTGAATCAATTGAGACACACTGCCTCCTGTTAGACAGATAACTGGTGAACCACTCTTGTGATTTTCCACGAATACCGTAATGGTTTAATTTATACAGCAAGATGTCATGATTTAGTGTATCGAATGCTTTAGAGAAATCAAGAAAGATACCTAAAGTGTGTTGAGAGTTGTCGATTCCTGTCACAATACTATTAATGAAATGGAGAATTGCATGTGAAGTAGAATGTTTAGCACGAAACCCAAATTGATAATTGGAAAGGATATTATGTTTCTGAAGAAACCCAAGTAGGCGCCCATAAACTACTCTTTCTAAGATTTTCGAAAAGCTTGGAAGAATAGATATAGGACGGTAATTACTAACATTTTCAGATTCGGAAATTTTAGGGATTGGAATGACTTTCGCAATTTTCATATTTTTTGGAACCACACCGGTAGAGAGGGAAACATTAATAATGTAAGTTAAGGGATCGGCAACTGCATTGAAAACGTTTTTGATAACAAAAGTAGTAATAGAGTCAAAGCCACAACTGTTTTTACAAGCTAGATTATTAACAATATCACAAACCTCTTGCTTAGTAACTGGGTTAAGGAACATAGAGTGTGGATTGGGATCAGAAAGGTAACCAGTGAAATTGGTCTTGCATAGGGAAATCTTATTGGCTAAGTTAGGGCCAATACTAACAAAGTAGTTATTAAAAATGTCAGCCATGGCGGAAGGATCTTTAATTAAGTTTTCATTGTGAGAGATACCCAGTATTTTCTGAGAGGGACTTTTATTTAAAACCGAGTTTATTATTTTCCAGGTTTTTTAAATATTATTTTCCTCCTTATGAAATTGAAAAGAGTAATAATCTCTCTTAGCTACTCTCAGAACTTTCGTTAAGACATTTTTATATCTTTTGTAATCATTGAGATTATCCTCGGTACGCTTTTTAAGGTACTTACGATAAAGTCTGTTTTTTACGTTTATCGACTTCAAAAGAGAACCAGAGACCCATTGTAATTTTGGAACGTTTTTGTTGGTTTTAATTTTATTTGTAGGAAAGGTGCAATTTGCATCATGGATATGGTTAAAGATCCCAATAAAATTATCATAAGCCAAATTCGGTTCACTTGCATTAAAAACAGATGACCAATCAGCAGTCCTCAGATCCTGATGCAAAGATTGCAGGTTATCTTTAGTGTATTGGCGGGGGCAATTTGTTTTGGGGATAGATGACTGGAGTTTGCAGATTGGAAATGAAGTGGATATAGGAAAGTGGTCAGATATGTCGGATATTAAAATTACAGACCTCGATGGGGATAGAATATTTGTAAATATATTATCAATCAGGGTGGCAGATGTTTTAGATATTCTTGTGGGTTTATCAATTAAAGGTAAGAATGAGTGCGAAAAAATAGTATCCAGAAACTCTCGAGTGTGTGGCTTATCATAATCTAACAGATTAATATTAAAATCGCCAGAGAGAATACAATTCTTATTCTCAGAAGCAAGGAGACTAAAAGTTTCTTGAAAAATAGACATGAAGTTATTATGTGATGCTTGGGGCGGTTTATAAATAACTCCAATAACAGTGTTTTTGGTTGAAGGATTTGGAATTTCAATAAATAGTGATTCCATTGAATTTGTGGAATGACTGAGGTTTTGCCTCACCTTATATTGGATAGCAGAGGAGACATAAAGAGCAACGCCCCCACCTATTTTGTCTAGTCTATTATTAGTAATCAGTTTGTAATCAGGGAGAGAAAACATGTCTGGAGATGAATCTTTCAACCAGGTTTCTGAAAGGGCAATTATTGAGAATTTACTTAAAGATTGAAGGCAAAGTTTTAAAGGATCAACATTTTTAGGGAGACTTCTGATATTAAAGTGAATAATTGAACAGTTTGAATCGGGATATTTGGAGATATCAATAAATTCATTTTCAGCAGAATAAATACAATTGTTAACGACAGGGTTGGGATTATTTGGATCAGGGTTGAAGAGTAAGTTAGACATACATAGATGAAATGGATTTACGTCATTAGCAGAGCTACTTGAATTGTCATTTAGTTCGTCAACCACGTTCTGAAAATCATCATTGTCTAGAGAATTAAATGGAAATAAGTTAGACATACATACTGGACAGAGCCAGGGGACATCAATGGTAGAATATTTGTAGTATTCGCATGGGGACATGGTTGTGCATTTTAAATGAACCCATTTGTTACAGATATTACAACATGATCGCAGTTGATTCACCTTGACAAGACAATTACAAGAAACACATGGGGATTTTACGGGCATTCCAATTAAGGAACACAAAACTGATAAACTTAAAAACAATAACACAAAAGAAAATGTTAACAATGAAAGCTAAATAACAAGAGCTATGGAGATAAAGCCAAATGTTTCAAAAAAAAAAAATCATGAATTGACACCGCATAGAAGGCAAAACAAATCAAATTAATGCATACTGATGACAATGCAGATGTTATGAGTGAAGCTGATGAATTAAGCAGTCAGATGAATAGACACAATCGGCGACCGCAGCACGCGACCCATAGCGGGCATAACAATGCAAACAAACCAAGCAAGTAAAGATCAGTGTGGATGAAACGCATGGTTGCTTCGAAGTTCCACTTACTGCGCATCACCTGCCCGGCCCGCCCACAGCGTACACCCACCATGAGCCACGCGCCGCAGTCGCCGATCGTGTCCATTAAACCATTCAAGCAAAGTGGCAGCTGAAGGAACAGCGAGCGGAGTGTGGAGTTACATGTTTTCAAGCTGGGCTATTGATGATACAGATACCTTGTGGTTGTTTTTGAGCAGGCAAATGATACGGCCATCCAGGGACCAGGTGTTGGTGACTCTTGGGTGTTGTTGGGCCGATTTCAGCAAGGCGAGACGGGATGGGGTCAGACTTTCGGTAATTCCCATACCGGTGCCCTTCATCAGACGTTTACCCCGGAATGCCTTGGCTCGATTTAAGTAGAGTACAAACTTGACAATCATGGGTCTTGGTCGCTGTTTCCTTGAGCTACGGGGACTTTGTTGTGGCTTTCCGAGTCGGTGAGCACGGTCAATATCATTTATGCAGATGTGTAAGTCAGGCATCACTGCGTTCAATCTGGAGATAACAACAGATTCTGGGGGCTCTCTGTGGTCATCCGAGTCATCCAAACCATGGATGATCAGGCAGTTCCGCCGGCTGTATTGCTCCAGGTCATCAAGCTTAATCTGGAGGGCTTCATTTGTTTCCTGAAGAGTAGAGTTTTTAACTTCTAGCGTTGTTATGGCGTCACTCATATCTTCAGAATCCATCTGGAGAGATTGGTACATGTCTTGCTTAACATCGTGCTCCATTGATTTCACCAAGGATGTTAGTAGTGGTTCCGATTTGGCCAGTCTATTAACAATGGAGTCGATGCCATCTGTGGATATGAGCTTGGTGACCAGAGCCTCGGCTACCGCTTCAACAATGGGGGTCAAAATGGCCGGATCTGACAGGATTACCTTGGTAAGATTGTCTTTAAGGTCGTTCATAGGGGCAACCAGCCCGAGATTGCTAGTGGAGGCGGGTGGATCTGGTCGGACCAAAGGCTCTGAAGGCCGCTCGGTATTTGGCGCCACGTCTTGTACATCGCCGCCATCTTTGGTGCGAGTGGATGAGCGCTGAGGAGGCGTTCGTCTGTTTTTTTTGGATCTGGTATCACTCATGGCTGAGGTTGACAATCACAAATTCCAGTCCTGGATTACCTTGGCTGTACAACTAACAATCAGATGAGGAGATAGCCACCTACGAACGACCGTAATGGTAAATTAGGTGATTTTTTTGCGGAGCTTTAAACTCACACCCGTCGCATTCGATGCATGATACTTCTCCCCCTATTGATGCATCATCACCTTCTACAGTTAATACTTTTCTTCTCTTCAGATGTTGTCTCGCTCTTCCCGGCGCGGCCTGCTCTGTGTTTCTTGGACATCTTCAATGCCAGGTTTAGGTTGAGGTCTGCCAACAGGTTCAGTTATTAAATTAAACCTTGACACAAAACTTTCCACAGCAGTGTCCTTGTCTGGTCTTGTTACCGTGCTTGAATGATAGGGGGCCAGGATTGCAACAAGAAAATTGTACTTTTTTTCTTCTCACCCTGCTGATAAAGAAAAAAGAGCACTGCAGCCTTGATGACTCTCTTTGCATAATCTGAAATTATTCAGAATATGAAGTAACATCAATTATCAAACATTTCTCATTGAATAGATTCTTGTAAACCTAAATAACCAATATTCATTATAGGTCATTCTTTGCTCATTAAAACCTTGTGGCTTGCTCAAAGGAACTATAGCTTCAATGGATTGAGGTTCTCAGACCACCATACAGGGCTAAGACCACCATACAGGGCTAAGACAGTGTTGTTCTAATTGTATGGGGATTAAAAGGATTAGGACATGGGGCTCCATAAAACTGATCATTATCACAGGAAATGATTATTGATATTTTTTTTCACTTGACAGAAAGCTGGGAACTCTGCCAGCACAACACCTGAAAATTTACTATAAATTTGAAGTGCTTTAAGTATTCTGAAACATATCAGAAGTTATGTTTTCAACTTTTTTTTGGGGGGGGGGGGGAATTTTTAGTAATGTACATTTCACTTGAATAAACTTATATATTTCCATTAAAGTCAATGTACCATTAGCATTTGAAATGGCGCTGTAGGAAACAGCATTTATCTAGAAATTCAAACTGCCATTAAGCAGTCACTGTTTTTCTTTTAAGGATCTAGTTTATTCTAATAAATCTAGGATTCCTTAAAAGGTTAAGAGTACCAAGGAGGTCTTAACAAAGCCCAATTTGTCCACATCTGGGGAGATTAAGTTTGTCTTGAATAGTTCCTTTGTACTAGCTAACATGGAAGATCATCTAAATAGCCTGTGTTTATGAGCAGATTATCACAGCCATCAAAGTGCTACCACAAAAACACCAGTGCTGATGGTGTGAATACAACTTGTTTAATTTTGCATTCTTCCCAAACTTGATGTGATATTGTGATGACCAGTTTGAATGTAACCAAGCTCTAAGAATGCAATATTCTTATAATTTTTAAAAGAGCAAAAACATTATGCCAACCAGAACATGGCGTGATTCTATTGATATGTCAAGGTTGCAACAACTGTGTTATGATAAAGTACAATCAACAATACTGACCTATCTACGTGTTACCCCGTGTTTGAAGAACAAAAGCGAACATATTGCTGGGATGGTGTAGTGTGCATTGAAGTACATAACTAACAGGTACAGAACTGAATATTTAAGTAGCAAGGAAAATAACTATGGACATAATAAACAGAAAGAATTTTACATTTTAGAAATTATTAGAACAGACACAAAGTTTGTAGAAAATGTAAAGGGAAGTAAAATTGAAAACTACATAAAAGCATTATGAGCGCTATAAACAAAATTTAAACAAGTAAAACAAATATAAAATTGGGCCCTAACGATAGGGCTTATCATAATAATGAGGCTTACTTGGTACAGCGTTTAATTGTGATAATCGTAACCCACCAACCTCTCCGACCGTCGGGACCGAAGGATGGTGGGTTACGATTATCGCAACGACTACCTGACTATTTTGTATTTATCGGTACCCACCATATGTATTTACTTGAGTCCTGGGCCAAATTTCATAAAGCCTGTAAAAGTGTAAGGACAAAAACTTCGCTAAACAGAAACAAACTGGTTCTACTGCCAGTATTCCATAAAGTAGTTGCGACTGGTACCCTGCTATTGCTAAGCAAATAGTACATTTTCCAAGCAGTATTTTCTGCTAAACAGCTTTATGAAATTGGGTCCTGTCTGGTGGCCTTTTTATACTTTCCATGGAGGTCCATGGGAGTAGGTTGCTACCTCCATGTACATAGCGAAAGGACCTTGAGCCCTCCTCTGCTCTGGACGGACAACCGATTATCGTAACTACACAACATTAATTAACAATCCTCACCACTGATCCTTTTGAAGATGGCATAATCTGATCTGTTGACTTGCTGACTTGCTGATTTGCCTTTATTTGTCGAGATTCATCAAAAAACGACCACGGATGTCAACATAATTCTCTCTTCGTCTCATGTAAACTAGTGCAAGTTATGGCATCATTACACGTACATCGTATACACGCGCGCAGAACAGACTGTATCCGACTATTCACCCGTGTGTACATGTTAATGGAATGAAGGCTGGAACCCAAACAAAATTAAGACCCTCTAGGCTCTGGAAAAAATATCTTTGCAAATATTTGTGACATCACAAATATCTTTGCAGATATTTGCGACATCGCAAATATTTGCAAAGATATTTGCAAAGATATTTGCGATGTCGCAAATATTTGCAAAGATATTTGCAAAGATATTTACGACATCGCAAATATTTGCAAAGATATTTGCGACATCACAAATATTTGCAAAGATATTTGCAACATCACAAATATTTGGAAAGATATTTGCCAAGATATTTGCGACATCGGAAATATTTGCAAAGATATTTGCGACATCGCAAATATTTGCAAAGATATTTGCGACATCGCAAATATTTGCAAAGATATTTGCGATGTGCGATGTCCCTTCAGGGCCACCATATCCTTCTCCTAGATTGACATTTTTATAAAATCAATTTTCTTTTGTATTTCTTTTCAGTTTCAGAAAGGTAGTTGTGACTTTTTACAGATAAACTTGTTACTTTCAAGAAAGGCAAATATTACCCCCCCAACAAAAAATTGGGACTTCTAGCGTAAATAAATGACATGCAAGCCAAACATTAGATGAGACATTTTGTAAAGCTGTTTATGCTACATGTGCCACATGCATCTGGTGTCGTCTGTCGTGTCATGCCGTCTTCTGTCGCCTCGCCTGGTTTCCAAATGCTTTGTGTAGTATAAGTGCGTCGCGATGGTCAACGACATGACGCCTGAACAACGCGACGTAAGACATGACGTAGCGACTCTACATCACAACGGACGACAACACAA
The DNA here is from genome assembly GCA_037783415.1 of Leptasterias polaris. Classification (NCBI taxonomy): domain Eukaryota; kingdom Metazoa; phylum Echinodermata; class Asteroidea; order Forcipulatida; family Asteriidae; genus Leptasterias; species Leptasterias polaris. Next base: position 146,510 of record JAZGTN010000111.1, read on the forward strand.
CGCTGCGTTCCATCGCCCCTCGCGTTGTTCCGTCGCGACGAACAACAAAACATAACACAATTGGAAAACAGGCAATGCGACACGGCGGCAAGACACGATTTAAAGCAAATTCGTGACCATTTTAACACAATCAAGAAGCTTATCAACTTTACCTGCCGACTTGGCCTAGGGTTCGGGCCCTCGTAAGACCGACCTGTGTTACGGCAACAGATGGGGTAACACAATATGACGCTATACTCTTCATAATAAATTGTACACTGAAAAATACGGTGTTAGAAAGTAAACATAAATTTGTTAAAGCGGGTAGCTAGCCAAAAATAAAAAAATTGAATAATCAATGTCTTTCGAAGTGTTTCTCGAAGATTCATGGCACCACCGTATTGCTACCTTGTCACAGTTCCAATTAAATGTGTTGTGGGTGGTGGTTTTTTTATTTATTATTTTTTTATTTGGGGGGGGGGGGGTGGATTGTCATGATCTTTGTACGTGTTGTGTTTGATCGAAGGACAAAATTGTGATCATATCAATCATGTGCCATACTTTTACTCCAGAGCCTTAGGAGACATTTTATTGAAAACAAATTCACGTACATAGAATCATTTGAGTTCATTATTTAATGCTCTAAATATTATTTTGTGCGCTCTGAATTATTTCTCTGTTTATTGATTTTGTCATTACATGTCCATTTAAGGGCTCCGTTCTTTACTTTAACATACTCAGTTATATCTTAACAGGTATGTGTGAATACATGGTCTACTGTGGAGGACTTAGTTTGCTCTGGTATAAATCACGAGGTTCGCGTAGGAACAACATTCAGACACCAGAAATACGGTACCGATCCTTTACACGAAAACGACGTCGTTCAAATTCTTGATTCTACAACAGAGGTATTTTATGGTGCAACTGAAAATATAGAGGTCGTGAAAATGCAAAGGAATCGCTCTTCATCCGGAAGACTCGGCACTATCGTTGTGCCGACCTTTGCAAGAGGGAACTTCTACGAAAATCCCAATGTCTTGACTGATGTTACGCTGTCTCAGCTTTTGGCACAAGCGTCCACTTCAAAAGTGACACTATCTCGACCCTGTGTCAGCCAAGATCCACATAATGTAGACTTCAGCGATGACCTCCTGATAAGACTATCTCCTCTAGAGATACTAGGAAAATACCGAATTAGTGTTACTCCTGTGAACATATTGAGAACAAACCAACAGCAGTTAGACTGTGATCTAGGCTGTTCAATTGTAATACCGGAAACCAAGAAGCTTGCTGTACGCTCAATATCCAGATCCATAAAAGACCTAGCTGAAGGCATCATGGATCCCAAGGTTAACAACATAATCATACGTCTGTCAATGAAGGACATGCAGCAAATACAACAATGTACCAGTTCAACGGATAGTGTTTATTCTGCTGTTCCACCTTCCATACCAACTAGAATCAGTAAAAACAAGCCTTCCCGACCTCTCGCAGCAAAACCTTTAGATCTCTTTAAAAACATCAAGGGTGGAAAACACGAAACTGCGCCAATGCTGCCTCCAAAAGGTCAATTGTCACCGACATTGCCAGAACCTCGACTTCCGTCTTTGGCACCGTCGTCACCCGTGTCACCAAATGGTCGACAAGGAACGCCACCACCGTTATCTGCACCTCAAAACAGGTCCGGTCCGAAGTCACTTGTCAAGTATTAAGTGTTATGACTTTTTACCGAATTAGTTATGCAGATGTAATAATATTTTATTTGCTGTGCAGGTTTGATGTAATTGTTCTTGAAAACTTCAAAGCTTTTTCTCTGTTTTCAGTTATAGTTTCTACTGTTTGGTATGAAAAGGTATCTTGTTTTATATTTGATCGTAAAGTATAGCTGTTAGATTTTTGCAAGTTTACACCTTCGCACACGACACACGTGGACTCAATCACAATACTAGTCAATAGCTACAATACGGTGTTTGAAACTCAACTTCTCTTCATGTTTGTCCTAACTACACGTCATAAAGGCTTATGTTGCAATATTGTTATACTTTGTCTCTTCCGGGTTTTGGTGGGGTTTTGGAGTTGTTGTTTGTTTTTTAGGTGTTCGGGCCTTACGCCCGAACAACTCTTTGTTTTTGTTCGGTTTTTTTTAGGTGTTCGGGCCTTACGCCCGAACAACTCTTTGTTTTTGTTCGTTTTTAGGTGTTCGGGCCTTACGCAGGGGCGGATCCAGGATTTTCCAAACGGGGGGGGGGGGGGCGTGAAAATTTACCAAGCAGCAAATGGTGAATGCAATTTGTGGCGCCTACGAGCGCATAATGCGAACCTCTAACGGCATGGGCCGGTTCCGGGGCCCGCAATGCTACGAAACAGGATTTTAGATGCTCTGTGGTACGATCTCATGCAATATCCGACCACTTAAACCAATTTTGTTTTTGCAAGATCATTATTAAAACATTATTTTCGAGTTGGGAGTCATCGATTTGAATCGGCCATCCTGAGTTATAAAATCAAAATGCAGGCTACAACTTATACTTATTCAGGGGGAAAAACTGTTGTCGAGTTAAACGATAGTGCAATTTTTAATATAACCAAATAGGGTCTCTTTGTCATTTAGTTTTCACATACTTGAGGATTAGAATGTGACACAAAATAACAAGCTGTGTTTGTCTTCAGTGACAGCGCGATCGAGCAACAATAACATTAATGTACGACAAGGTGAGGGTAGGCCTACTAGAGGCCTAGCCCCCCTCCCCAGCCCTACATCGTTGTACTATCTGCACAATTGGTAATGACTAGTTTGAAAGAAACACAACAGATAATTACCCTCTTTCTTGAATACGAAAAAAATCTGTGATTTTCTAAACATAGTGAGACACCATGATTATACGATGCTATGTCTTCACTAGCCCCATGAGTAGGGTCAATCCACTTCGTTCGTATCCTTGCCAATACACCGATCCATTAAGCCCCGCCCATTTCTCATTGACCAATCACAGCCGCGAAATCTGATCACCATTTGAGCCGTTTGGTGATCTTTGCTCTAATGGTGATCGGGTTTCGCGGCTGTGATTGGTCAACTCGTAAGGAGGCGGGGCTTAATGGATTGGTCTATTGGGCCTAAGCACCATTGCAATCCTATTTTGTGCCCGATGTAGTTTTTAATCCGGGTGATGAAACTTACCGATCGAATGCTACTGTAGGCCTACTTGTAGAAAGCCCAAATGCTAAACATTTGTTTGAAAACATCACAGATTTTTGGGGAAAATTGATTGCCTTTCTAGTCGCGAGGGTGAATTTTTTGATAACGCGTATTAACAACTTGTGCGAGAACCTAGTTGGGTTCCCTTAACAATTTCACAACATTTAAACTATCTATGGGGACTGATTTGCCACATCACAGTTTGTAGCAGTGTTACACAAATCAACCAATCATGGAAGGTATTTCCGTTCATGAATCTTTACAGAAAATGTTGAATTTGGTCACAACATTTTTTAACACGATTGAATGTTTTGCCAACATTCGGCCGTCCATGCCAACCGGCGCACTTTGTTTATCAACAAAAGAAAGGTCTATATCTTTCCCAGACGGGCGTGAGATGCGCACAGCATTACACGTATTTCACAAAACCTTGACTGCGCTCGGCGCGCTGACTAAATCAGTCTGGTCCCCATTAAATATCAGCAGTTGATCGTCTAACTGTTGTGGATTGTTGAGGGAACCTGACAATGGTTTTCCCGCAAGTTAATAAGTGGGGAAAAATCACACTCGCGACTCGAAAAGCAGACAATTTTCCCAAAAGATCTGTGATGTTTTTAAAAAAAATCAGCATTAGGGCCTTCTACAAGTACAGTAGCATTCGATCGGTACGTTTCATAACCCGGATTAAAAATTAAATCGGCCACAGAAAAAACAGGATGCACTGGGCCAAGGATACGAAGTAGATTATCCCTATTCATGGGGCTATGTCTTCACTAGTTTCCTAGACTTGTGGACAAGTCGTTAAATGTCTGTCGCGGTGATAGCGGAACGGCTTTCTCGCAATATCCCGCTCTGTGCGAGATTACTGCTCTCAAGACTGGTCACATTTACCGACTTGTGAAACCCGCTGGCGGTTTGTGCACGGCCTATGGCCACTTCAGCCGATTTCGTACGGACGCATCTGATTGGTCAATTTCGTTATATCTATGAATATTCAAACTGTAGATGAATATTAAACATCAAATCCTGTACTGGATGGAGTTTTATGTTGCTTTGATGCTTTGATCATGCACGATCAAAACCAAACACTGAGTGGTGAGAGTGATTGTGTTCATGAATATTTTGACACAAGAAAATACGTATTCAAATTATGGGTACAACTTCACTAAAACTTGTAAATAATTACCAAAAATCGAACGTAAGATTTTATTTCAGAGAGTCCGAGCAACGGAAGCGTGTTTGACAGTGTACAGCGTGTGGGGAGACGCGTAACACACGGGGCAAATCGTGTAGCTGCATGCATGCCATGACGCGCAGAGTTTCTCTCGGCGGGGCTCACCGCACGACGGAAACCCCCTAGCTAGCCATGCCAAGAGATAGCTGTACCTGGAAGCTCATGAACATGTGGGAGGGGTAGGGAGCCAGACCACCAACTACCTTGTCATTGCGAGTGTGTTAGTCGGTAAACCTCGCTGATCGAATCCGCTGTTTTAAAATCGTTACGTTTCAATGTTCGGTGTACGTTCCTTCCCCCGATTTGGAAATTAAATAAGATTTATGTCAATAAATAGGAATACCACTCTTATATTGACGGTGCAATTAAGTTAAACAATTTGTGAGACAAAAACGAACCCCCCCTCAAAAAAAAAAAAAACACAAACCAGAGCCCCTGAAGGAACAGTGAAAAATAAATTACAAATTAAAATGTGAAAAAAAAAATCTCACTCTGAATTTTTTCCATCTCTCGACACACAAAATTCCAACAAAGTCATTTCGTTTCCTCAAAATATTATTCAATCAAAATATTATAATTTTGTCACATAAAATTATATTTTTTTAAATTTGTAAACAAAGTTGTGTTTTTCTAGGTAGCAAAATAGATTTTTCCTAGAAAATACGTTTTTGTTCCCTCGAACACGCCTTCTTTCCCCCGAAATACGATTTTGTTACCCAGAAATACGCGTTTGTTCCCTGAAAGATACGCATTCGTTTCCTCGAAATATGATTTTGTTCGCACAAAATATAATTTTGTTCGCTCAAAATATGCTTTCGTTCAATAAAAATGATTTTTTTCCACCGAAAGGAGATTTCTTTCCCTAAAAACAAGCTTTCGTTTCATCAAAATACGACTTTGAATTAGTTGCCCGAAATATACTTTCATTCGTCCGAAATATGCTTTCGTTCCCTAAATATACGCTCCCGTTCCTTCGCAATGAGATTTTGTTCCCCAAAATTCCTCTTTCGTTCCCCAAAATTCCTCTTTCGTTCCCAAAAATTCCTCTTTCGTTCCCCAAAATTCCTCTTTCGTTCCGTTAAGATAGCTTTCGAAGCCCTGAAGTCCAATCACACAAATTTGTTAAATTCCGTTGTGAGGGGCGACTATGAGAGGGGACGAGTTTGTTGTCAGGGGGCGACTTTGCTAGGGGCGAATTTGTAGTTGGTGACTTTGTACATGTTCTTTTTTTAAATTGGCGACTTTGCTAGGGGGCGAGTTGACTGGTTTCCGTGTCCGTTGTTTATACACACTTAATACACACAATCACTGTAGAACACATCGGGTTAAATGATTGGAGCGTATCAGTAACTATTCACGGTAGGCATATTTATTTTTATGAGGCAAAACACACATCTTAAACAATTATTATAATAATGCAGTTTAAGATAAGTTTACTTTATTTCTTTAGTTACTAAACTAATGAAGGAGTTAACACCCACAAAACACACCCACAGATGTCTCAAGCGCAAGCATTCAGTACATTTACAGTAACTAAAATTAGTACTACCCTCAGATAAAATGGACTCGTCTTCATGATCGTCGCTACAGCAACCGTAATGTACACTGTGTCCGTACATGAATAAATGAATATGTACCGCCGGCGGGTTTCACAAGTCGCTAATGACGAAGAGTCAGCAGCCAGCAACTTCGCGCGAGAGCAGTGATCTCGCGGGAGCATTCTTTATTAGGCTACAACACCACACGCGACTCGACTCACCGCGACCATCATTAACGACTTGTCAACAAGTCTACTAGTTTCCGGAAGTTCGTATTGTAAAAGTCACATTGTATTTAGCGCGCGCGAGTGCTGACTTTCCATCCAGAAACTTCTTTGCACAATGTACACACACACAGGTGGCATGCATGGTCGACTCACGATGTGGGTGAATGATCTTCACGCCCCCGGATCCCCGCGCCAGGCATGTTCAGTGTGTGAGAAAAACACGCTTTCCACACAGTACACAAGATTCACGTGAGACAATGTATGACAGTGAAATAATAGTGGTCCACAAATGAAACAAAGTGTACGAGGTACGGATTTTTAGTAGCTTTTTTGAAATAAAATACTATGTCGTTAATGTTGTCTCTCCCTCACTTTTCTCCTTGATGGTGTCTCTTTTTTCCCCCTTTTTTTTCCTTTTTTTTTCTCTCAAGCAAAAAGGGGGGTGTGCGCCCCCACGCCCCCCCTGTATCCGCCGCTGTTACGCCCGAACAACTCTTTGTTATTGTTCGTTTTTTTAATTTTTAGGTGTTCGGGCCTTCCGCCCGAACAACTCTTTGTTATTGTTCGTTTTTTTTTATTTTAGGTGTTCGGGCATTCCGCCCGAACAACTCTTTGTTATTGTTCGTTTTTTTAGGTGTTCGGAGCGGAGCTTAGCTCCGAACACCTCTTGTTATTGTTCGGTTTTTTAAGGTGTTCGGAGCGGAGCTTATTAGGTGTTCGGAGCAGAGCTTAGCTCCGAACACCTCTTGTTCGGAGCTGAGATTAGCTCCGAACACCTCTTGTTATTGTTCGTTTTTTTTTTTTTTTTTTACTTCTTCAGATTCTTCTCAGCTAACAAAAGTACACTTTCCAAGCTCATAAAAATTATAAACTTGAAACTTTACATGTAGTTAGATACCCATTAGGAGATGAAACCGTTTCATTTACGTCAAGTTACAAGGTTTTTAGAAAAAAAGTAATTGAATCTTTGAAGTTCTGTAACAAATCACACTTAAGAGGCCGGCGGTTGTGCGTGACCTCACATGACCTCTACTTCCGGTCGAAACGGAAGTGCCTTATAACTTGAAAGTGGCAAAAGTGGCGAATTTTTTCAAGTCGTTTTCAACGATGTTATAGTCCGGCAAGGGTCTGATTTAAAATTAAAAAAAGTGACGTCATAAAAGTCAAGAGCGCCCTCTAGCGGCAGGTTGAAAACTGTTAAAAATACACTTTTACTAGATGTCTGTGGCGAAGTTTATGATAATCGTTTCAAAATTGGTATACATAATGACCTTCATGCAGACAACATATGTGTGAAGTTTTATATTGATGACGTCATCATGTGTCACGTGGTATCGCCTTAAAGGTTTACTTTTTGAAGCTGTGTATCTACAAAACCACAAGTTCGACTGAGTTGAAACTTGGCATGTTGAAAGACAGTGATATTGACAACGTAAATCTAAAGAAACAACATGATGATGTCATTCCTTTTTTTATACAAATATTTGAAATATTGACCAATTATTACGTGTATTTATTGACCCGCTGTCAAACCACGAGCTACACACACACTACGCGAACTAAACCAGTTTACTGTTTTTTATCACGTAGTGTGTGTGTATACGTTGAGCAAATCATCCGCAAAGTTCAAAGTCCATCAAACATGCTTGTGGTCTAGTCTCTGTTCAAGGTTCGCGCAACCTGCTTTTGACAATACGCTTTGTTAGTCTCTAAAACAGCCGTCCATGCAAACCTCGTTAACAATCAAATGCTAGGCTTTTGATCGTGTGTTTTTTTAAAGACTTTTGCTAAAGTATGTAGTTTGTTACGCACCTCAAAACAGTAATAGCACCAAAGTTCAACTTAATGAAATAGCTCACGCATTGACACAGCACTGATCCCAGCGATACCCGAACACCTAGTGTTTGTTGTCACAAACACGTTAAGGCTAGTTTTTTCTTCTTCTTCTTTGTTTTGCTTATTCTTCTCCCGAGCTTTGTCTGCGGGCAAGCGCATACTTGCGAACCTTTGATCAACTTGAAACTTTATGTGAAGTTAGAACATAACTAGCAGAAGCCGAGAAAGTTGTGACGTCACTATTACGTCATCGGGTGTCAAGTTACAAGTCATTTAAGTTCAAAAAGTGACCATATGCCAACGCCTGTATGTCTCTGAATATTATAGCTACAGTATTCATATTTAGGCATATGATAGATCAAGACACGGGCAACATTTGAAAAGTTAACGCCAAATTTACATGACCTTTACTTCCGGTCGTACCGGAAGGTCAAAGTTTGCCTTTGTGATTTTCTTTAAAACAACATTTCCCGGCAAAAAAAACTAAACTTCTGAATATCAGATCAACTTCAAATTTTCACCATGTTAGGACCTTGATAAAACCTCCATTATGTAGTTATGACGTCATGATGACGCCATCAGGTGTTGAAATACAGTAAATCAAAGTTTAATACTTCAACAATTCATAACTCAAGAAGTACATAAGCTATTATAACAATCTGTACATCATCCGAGAGGTTTTGAAAAATGTAGCAAATACTACACAGAGTCTTATGCCGATTTTCCTCGACTTCCTGTTCAAGCTGGAAGTAGAAAATTTCAAAATTCATACTTTAAGAAATATTCATAGGGGGCCTACTTTTTACACACATTCTACGGACAATTTTTATATCAGATTGTAGGTCCTTAAGCCTTCTGAAACTTTTCCCACAGAGATGTTATCTTTTTGAAATTCACTTATGGTTGAAATCGGGTATACATTGACCCGCTGTCAAACCGCGGGAAAATAAACTGCACTGAGAACACACACAATACGCGATCTAATAAACGGTGACCGCGGCTGCTGCATTGAATCAACCGCAAGGTTCAAAGTCCATCAAACACGCTTGAAGTCTAGTCTCCGTTCAAGGTTCGCGCAACCTGATTTTAGCGTTATGCTTTGTTAGTCTCTGCAGTCATGTTCCATAACCCCTCCATTTGGGAGTTCTTAGCAGCCAACAGGCAGTCCTGGAAGCAAACAGTCATCTCCGGAACCACTCGCGGTGACGTCAGACGTGAGGATGACCACAACGAGAAACGCTGTCGAAGGAAGCAGCAAGCAACTGCTGCTTCGTCGTTCATCTGTCGGAGCTGCCATCGTGACTGTCACTCCCCGATAGGCCTTGCAAGTCACAGCCGCAAGTGCCACTAACTATCTAAGCTAATCAGTGTCACCTTTTCATAAGTCCATCGGCTCTCGAGACGGATGGAGGCCTACTAATATTGTTAGTCTCTAAAACAGTCGTTCATGCAAACCTCGTTAACAATCAATGTTAGGATCTTGATAGTGTCTGCTTTCTTAGACCATATTAGGACCTTGATCAAACCTCCATTAAGTAGTTATGACGTCATGATGACGTCATCAGGTGTCAAATTACAAGGTTTTTAAACATTAACAATGCTAATCTTTGAAAATCTAGATCAAATCAAGACGAAGAGACCGTCGGTTGCTTTTTGCATGATTATATAGAGGTATTATAGGTCTTCATTTTTTTTCAAAGCGTGCGTGACATGACATGAACTCTACTTCCGGTCGAAACCAAAAGTGCCTTGTAGTTTAAAAGTGGAAATGTTTTTCAAGTTATTTTCAACGATGTTATTATCCAGCAAGGGTCTGGTTGACAAAAAATTGACCGGTGACGTCATAACATCTCAAAGCGCCCTCTAGCGGCAGGTTATAAACATACCAAAATATACCTTTACAAGATGTCTGCGGTGAAGTTTTTGACAATCGTTTCAAAATTGGTATACATAATGAACTTTATGCAGACAACATGTGTGGAGTTTCAGATTGATGACGTCATCGTGTGTCACGTGGTAATGCCTTTAAGTTTTACTTTTTGAAACCTTGCATCTCGAAAACCAACAATTTTACAGAGTTGAAACTTGGCATATAGATAGACAATGATAATGACTACGTAAATCTAAAGTTACAACATGATGACGTCATTACATTTATTTTTACAAATATTTGAAATTTTGACCATTTATTACGGGTATTTATTGACCCGCTGTCAAACCACGGGATACACACACAATACGCGACTAAACCAGTTAAACGGTGAGCGAATCAACCGCAAGGTTCAAAATTTATCAAACATGCTTGTGGTCTAGTCTCTGTTCAAGGTTCGCGCAACCTGCTTTTGACAACACGCTTTGTTAGTCTCTAAAACAGCCGTTCATGCAAATCTCGTTAACAATTTAATAATAGGCTTTTGATTGTGTGCTTTTTAAGGCTAGAGTGTGTAGTTTGTTACGCACCTCAAAACAGTAATAACACCAAAGTTCAACTTAATGAAATATCTCACGCATTGACACAGCACTGACCCCAGCGATACCCGAACACCTAGTGTTTGTTGTCACAAACACGTTAAAGCTAGTTTTTTATTATTAGAGGTCGGAACAGCTATTGTTTTCGTCAAGATTTTCTTATTCTTTGTTCCACCCAAATCCCAAAGCATTTGCACACGTTTTTTTGTTTAAGCCTAATATCCTAGAGTGTAATACGAAAGAGTTAGATTATTATATCAAATTGATGCTTAGGACATAAACTTAACTCTAAATGTAAAAAATGTTAAAATTCTTAATTAATTAGCCACTTTACAGCGAGGTGAATATTTAATTAGCCAACCTTGTTCGCACCATATCTCAAAAAGTGTACCCCCGATCGTCAAACTTTTTCAGTTTAGGACTTGTCTTGTGATGTAGATGTGCCTTTTAGCCAAACATTCTCCGTCACGTCATCATGACGTCAGTCGTAGGCGTTTTTTCTTTTTGTGTACAAACACAAACGTTTTGGTGACGTTTAGGTGATTCAAAACACAACCGTGGCTACAACGCTGTGCTGTTTTGATTAGCTTCTCTTGCAACTCTTGTCTGCTTGTATGTGTGTTGTGTGTTGTGTGTTGTCATTTAGCCTTCGAGAAAGACTCTGCTAGGGTCGAAACGTCAGGCCACTAACTTATTTTTTGCTTTTTGATTAGGTCCAGTCACCTACAATTGATTAGTTACTTTGGAATACGGATCGCGCATTGTGAAAGCCTGTCAAGAATGGGACTTATCTCAGTTCGTCCAGAAGTAATCATTAGATGTTATTGACAAACAGTCTTAATTAGTTTATCACTTGATAGCAGTGTGATTTTTAATTAGCCAAACTTGTCTCTGTAATATCTAAAGAACTACACAACCGATTTTTTTCGGTTCTAGACCCCATGTTGACCTTTACCTATGGGTCAACCGGAAGTGGGACAATTTCTCAAGAACTACACTACCGATTTTCAAACTTTGTTCAGTTATAGACTCCTTGGGCATTGGAGAATAGCCTTGGGTAACCGTGACCCCATGTTGACCTTTACCGATGGGTCAACCGGAAGTGGGACCCCATATCTCAAGACTTACAGAGCAGATTTTCAAACTTTTTTCAGTTATAGACTCTTTGGGCATTGAAGATTAGCCTTGTGTAACCGTGACCCCATGTTGACCTTTACATATGGGTCAACCGGAAGTGGGACCATATCTAAAGAATTACACCGCCGATTAAAAAAAAAATTAAGTTATAGACTTCTTGGGCATGGGAGATTAGCCGTGGGTAACCGTGACCCCATGTTGACCTTTACTTCAAGGTCAACCGGAAGTGGGACCATATCTCAAGAACTAAACAACCGATTTTCAAACTTTTTTTCAGTTATAGACTCCTTGTGCATTGGAGATTAGCCTTGGGTAACCGTGACCCATGTTGACCTTTACTTCCGGTCTTAACAGGAAGCTCAACATTTGAGATAATCATATCTCCTGAACCACATGTCATAAGGTTGTAATGCCTGTATTTTCTTGTTTATTGATAAAACATTTTAATGAATCAGAAAAACCGGAACAGCTTTGTGTTTGTCCACAAACACCTAATGTCTAGTTTTACACGTAAATGTATTTGTGCTGTATAAGACCATGGAGGAAGGATAAGACAATGTTGGAATACATTTCGCATCGATCGATGTTACCACTTATATTTCTAATATTTGAAAAATTCGTAACTCCTGAACCACGCATAGAATTTTAACACTTTATACATCATCTGAAAAGTCGTAATAAACTAATCACATGCTGCACATTATGTGACCCCGTTTGACCTTGACTTCAGGTAAAAGTCGGAAACTTATATTTAATGTTTCAAAAATCATAAATCCGGAACCACATATTGAATTTTTATCATCTTTACGTCATCAGAAAGGACTCCGAAGTATTCACTAACGCTACAATACCAAGTGTAACCTCATTTGATGCTGCCTTCCGGTTCAAGCCGGAAGTTGAAACTTTATGTTTGAAAAAATCATAACTTCTAAACCGCATATTGTATATTTACAATCCATCCATCATCTAAAAGGTCTTCATAAACTAATCACGTGCTACACAAAATGTGACCCCTTTTTGACATTGACTTCCGGTCCAAGCCGGAAGTTGATGTTTAATTTTTGAAAAATGCATAACTCCCGAACCAGGCACTGGATTGATAAGGTATAATGTTGTCACCATTTCATTCAATCACTCACCACGAACACCTTGTTTTTGTAATTAACAAAAACTGAATCTCCAGTTTTACCTTTTCTTGTTGTTCTACCATATTTTGGATTTCTTTCTCTGTGTTTTGGGGGTGATCTTTGGATGTCAAAGGAACGTAGATTTGACTGACGCGTGTACATGTATTTGGGGCATGTGTCGGTCGTTTATACACACTTTATGAGCTTGATGGATAACGTAGGCTAGATCCTCATGCCTTGCCATAGTAAAACATTTACATAAACAGAGCATCAGTCTACTTGCAACATTGCGCAGCAATATTCCATACCCCATATTGTTTTTTCGGTCATTTCTCGTTAGTTACGTGATATTTTTGTATTAAAAAAATATAAAAACCATCTAGAAATAATTGTCTATGATTCTACATCACTATAAATTATTACGTAAACAGTTCAACGGTGTGTCCCTTTAAAAATGATGTTTTTTATTCTTACTAAACCTGTATAATAAGCATGCCTTTAATACAATTGGGCACTATGAAATGTAGAGTTTGCTAATAAGTTTAATATATTTTCTTGTTGTCTCAGTTGATGGGATGCAACCCAAATGATGAAAAGATAAACCGCGTCAACATTGCAGTCCATTTCGTCGAAAATTACACAGAAATCAGCATTAGGAACTACAATGGAAAGGATGTACTTGACGTCACTGTTAATCCATCTTTTAGGAAGCTACCGGAAGACTTAACAAGAAAAGATTAGTCAGACCCTAGCGGGTAGCAGACATATTGGTAGACTGGTCCCCTGTCTTTATCCGCAAATGTAAAGATACGCACCGGCATGGTCTTACAGACCCAATGGTTTCATTGGATAGAAATTATATACGCATAACTATATATTTAATAATACTGGTAGGGAGTGTACGATTATGGCAAGCGAGGTCAAAGGTACATCTTGCAGGTAACCGCCAGGTCCTAAAGGCCGGTATCTGGCGTTATTCACGAGCCTCGAAGTGTGATGTCAGGGATGCCCAACTGGTCACTTTGGTTTTTACTTAGTCGCTAACACCAAGCGAGTCTAAGAGCTCCCATTGATCATTACACCATCTACACCGCAAGACGACACGAACTAATGTTAACCCTGCATAACCCGATGGCATGCTATTTGGCTAGGTGAAGTTTGGGAACATGACAATAATTTTTTGGGGTGGAGTACCGACTGTTTAATTAATAACGGACACTCAATTAGTGAACTATGGCTTCGTGCAAGTTAAAGTGACTGTATTGGACTTGACCAACCAATTGATTCATGTTCAAACAAAAATGATTTACCTTCAGTCGTGTATATAAATTACTATTCGTTGTGTTCGCACTTGAGCGTACGAACTTTCGCGAGAACCTGGACTTCCGGGTATCTCGAATAGCAGCTACATCGTGTAAAGTAGAAGTTGTTTTTGAAAAGAACTTGTACAACGACGTTTTTATAAGTTTCACCCATTGAATATGATTTGAATAATTTGTTTTTAAAGAAATAGTCAATTGTAAACAATTCCCAAATCTTTGAAAAATATTATTTTGACCTCAATTTCCGCTTCAGGTTTGACCATAAAGAGCATCCTTTAAGTTAACGCATGCAAATTAGATCAAGCTGCTCTACAAGTACGGTATCCAAACCGCGCGAAACTAGAACGTCATGCTTTCCCGCGTATTTTTTCCCCCAGGACGAACGTGCGTCTTTTAACATAAATGGGTGTAGTAAACTTTACATTTCCCCTTGCACATGCGTACTTGTACGTAATAGTTGTGGGTTGAAATACAGTCGCGGCTTGCTAAGTCTTGATTGCCCAATAAAATATTTTGGGATAGGGTTGGGAAGGGGTTAGGGTTAGGGCTAGGGTTAGGGTTAGGTTTAGGGTTAGGGTTAGGATTAGGGTTAGGGTTAGGGTTAGGGTTAGGGTTAGGGTTAGGGTTAGAGTTAGCGTTAGGGTTAGGGTTAGGTTTAGACATTAAATACATTAAAACGAGTACGCATGCGTGAGGGTAGTTTACGGTCAAACACGCCCATTTTATGTTAATAGCCCACGTTCGTCCTGGGAAAAAAAATACGCGTCCCGGTGACGCCATGCAACTTCATGTAAAATCCATGCGACACAACATCCGTTTTTTGCAAAGTAACGAAGCACTTCAATCCCGCCGATATAAAATAACATAACTTCGGTTCGTTAGTGCAGTCGACACGGTTTGCACAACGCAGTTGGCGTAAATCGCAATTTTACACTTCGATCCGAAGCACTTTTTCCTTATTTTCTCTTAAGTTTCCAGATTTTATTTTATTTATATTTGTTACATTGTTAATTTTAAATGTTATCATTCCACCAATATGTCTTTGGGGTTGAAAAAAGTGATATGACAAAAACAAAAATTCACACACAATTGCACCCACGTTAATCTGAGCTCCCATAGCTGATGGCTCAGAGGTGACCGGAAGCTCTATGGCGACCTTATCACTGCGAGACATGGTCTGTTACTCAATGTCAGCTAAGTTAATTCACAAAACTTAACATAGGCCTACTGCTAACTGACAACTTTTTCTTCTTCCTTTTCCTAGGAAGTCAAGATGTACGATCATCTAGACCAATGTTCAAGATGGTCAAACCATTGAATCTCGTCACTTCTCGTTGATTCTTGTATCACCATTTTACCCTAAGAAATAGTCAACGTAAGCCTAATGATGAATTTCATAAACAATATGATTTTTTGCTTGTGTTATACTCAGTTTAGGAAAAGGTTTTTTCTTGCGAGAATTTCTCAAGGCGTCAATATTATACTTGTGTACATGTTTGAATTGCAAGTAATGTCGTACCTTAATTGCAATACCTAGATACCATGAGCCCGTAGCGGGGTTAATTATTTCTTAAAAGAGTTTTAGTGATGAAGGAATTGCCTTTGTAAAGACCAGCTTGAATGAAAACGTCAAAGTGATATTTGCTGAAATTTATTTATAATGTGTTCAATCAATAAGGAAACATGATTTTATTATTACAAAAACAAACAATCATTTTAAATACCCGTCTCCGGTGCTTTTCAGAAAGATTTGCCAAAAGCCCCTTGACGTCATTACTCATGTTTAGTCATTAATTGTGGGAGGTTCATTTAATAACGAAGCCACATTCCGAAGATGACGTCAAAGTATTGACTTTTGACACACGCCGCCAACAGCAGAAGTGTGTCTAGTTTTTCAAACCCTTGGTTGTTTAATCGATAATTTCGAAACATTTTGATGGGTAAACATAATAGGCCTATATTAGAATTTCAGTTAAATGATTCACACATATAATTTAGTTTTAATAGCATTCCCGTCCTTTAAAAATGTTTGTTTGCTCAAGGTCGCTTTTTAACAAACATTACTCAATATTAAAGTGAATGGGACGCTGGGTGGCAGCAAACACATCAATTTTTTTAAGTAGTTCTGTGCACGCGCAGATTTCCAAAACTAGTCGATTCATCCCAAAAGTCCCCTTCCACCTAGCGTCTTTGGAAGTCTTCCGTTTCTGATGTCCAGAAGAAGAACAAATAAAAGCATTTAGAAACCAACAAATACTACGTGAGTTGGAAAAAGTTTTAGCAAACAATATGTGACGCTTCAGCATGTGGTACGTGAAACCAAAACGCACGCTTTATTTTAAGACACATACTTAATTATTTTAAGTCACAAGGTAAATGCTTGAATACATATTATAACATTATGCAAAATGATGATTTACGTGGCATTGCGGGAAAATAGTAGTTACGATATTTGGGTACTGTTCCGGGGTCTGTTGAAAATGCTTTCCACGAACACAAACTGTACGAAATGAATTATAACATTTCTGTGCATTTTTTTTTAAAAATGTTTCTAGGGTTTCAATTTGAAAACAAAACTTAAATAAAAAAGTTCACGCAAAAAAAAAACCCAACTATTTAGAAACACGATTAACTTAGTATGCACAAATTATTTTAATGGTTTTTATGGCAAATGGCAAAAAAGTCTGCATTTATAATGAGTACAGTAAATATAGTAAATATATATAGGCCTAGGCCGGATCATCTAAGCAATAGTAAGGCCCAATCCTTCTATTTTTGGCTCATAGGCCGGCTTAAGCACAAACGATTGCTTAAAACATTTCTGCTAAGCCAAAGTTAGCATGAAACCAGTCACAGATGTTACACATTGCATGGCTTTTCGGAACAAAGATTTGTCGTGCTTAGTTACTTTCTGTAATCAGCCAGCTATGAAATCTACAGCAGCTTTCGATAGTGAAAAAAAAAAAAATTTGAGAAACATTTCACAGTAATGTGTTTATTATGTAAAAAAATCCGGAATTTCGGCGATATCTCAAAAACGCGACCACGTTTTGAAATGAAATTTTCACAGCTTGGTTTTATTGTATACTCTACATTTATAAAGGATAAAAACAATCAAACGGTTCCACAAACCAAATGTACACTTTGCCTTTAACTGTAATTGTCAGAGTAGTTGGTCTAAAAACTATCAGGTTAGAATTGACCCGGATTCCGGTTCCGAGGAGCCTGACCCGATTCCGGGTCAGTTTGACACGTATTCCGGGTCAGTTTGCCCGATTCCGGGTCAGTCTGACCCGATTCCGGGTACCTCTGACCCAATTCCGGGTCAGTCTGACCCGATTCCGGGTCAGTCTGACCCGATTCCGGGTCAGTTTGACCCTATTCCGGGTCAGTTTGACCCAATTCCGGGTAATATTGACCCAGAAACTGGTTATTTCTTGGTCTTTTTGACTCAAATTCCGTGTCACACCTAACCAGTTGAATTTGGTAAAACCCCACGGAACCAAATTCTGGCTCATTATTAAATTTTTTTGTTTTAAACAACTCGTCAAAATTGGTGGCTGCGGCTACGACATGTCGCTTTTAAAGAGTAGCCTCTAGCGCTTGTTAACGTGTTTCCTCAGTCTGCCACATCACTCTCTGTCTTTGGAAAGACAGCTGCATCGTGACTGGCCCCCCCCCCCCCAGTTTTAATATGATGGTAATTTTTAAAAAACATGCTACAAAAACTGTGTCAGGAGGCAATTCCTCCATGTTCAGCAGTCAATCACAGTGGATGCAGTTCTGCATGACAATTGTGTCGCTTGCTGCATTCTAAATCTGGACAGTATTCAAACTCAGGCTGTAAAACAAGGCTCAGATTTTGGACATGGTTTGATTATTGGGGAATAATAGGTTGAGGGGTCGAGAGGGCCTTGGGTTGGGGGTTGAGGGTGTTTTAGAACAAGTTAGTGGATACAGCCAGTTTACAAGACTCATGTAATGCATCTGATATCAATTGTTAACAGCTTTTCATGTTTCATATTTTGCAGACGTCCTGTTTTCTTTTAGGTGTACATTCCTTACAAGAGGCTCAAGTGCTTTTCCAACAAACAAAAAACACATCTGTGTACAATATCTTCACTAGATAATTATCAACTAATCAAAGTTTTTACTTCTTAGTGTATAATAAAGATAGCAAGATATGAATTTGTAAAAGTTTTAGATGTAGCTTTGGTTATGGATATCTGATATGTAACGAACTTGATATTCCGATTTTGTTATACTATACTCGTATGATTGATTGTGTAGTAATTTAGTCTCTGGTAGAGGTGTTTAAAAAGAAATTGTCGTGGTGGTTTTTTGGTGTGTTTTTTTAGGGGGGGGGGGATCAAGTACAAAACGTTCAAGACATAGACCTACATACCAAGTTCCAAATTTATTCAATTTTCAAGATGAACCGATTTACCAATTATGCCTATTTTATGCATTTCTCACTATTATACTCAGCTCAAAAATGTTGGTAGAATTTTAGGGGGCAAACAAGGATGCATCGTCCTTTTTCTTGGGGCACTTCTGGCCAACTAAAACTGCAGTTTCTGTTTGCATTTAAACGAGCCCTCTTTCAGCGCTTTTTCGCCTTTAAATGTTTGTTAAAAAATGTAAGTTATGTTAGGAACAAATACATTGTCGCTGGGTAAATGGAAAAATAGTTTTAAAATTATTGCAGTTATCGAATTAAAGCTTTATATAGAAATGGGGGGGGGGAGGGCACGGGTATCATCATTGTCCCCCCCACCCCCCCAGCTACGACACTGACCGTATATAAATTGAAGTGTGACAAAAATTTGAAATAAAATAAGCCATCATCGACAAAAACAAATCTTAGGATGGTCGTTTTTTACTCTTGACTATGAAATAAGTATTTTGGCCATACTGTTATCCATTTTGAAAGGCGGGGCGAGATTTTCCAGCCCCACCTTTCAGAATGGGTACCAGTTTGAAACCACTCTCAGTCCCGAGCCTTACATTTGGACTGGGTTTTCAGTTCCTACCTGATTACCTTGTTTCCCCATGAAGGGTTTCCTTCCACATCTAAAATTAAACGTTTATCCTCTCTACATGAGTATCTTAAGACCTACGGGCTACTGAGATTGGCACTTTTGAGGGTCCCTTGGTTTCAACACCAGAAATATTCACAAAAAGGAATTTTATAAAAGCAAAGAAACATTGCTTTTAATGGGGGAGCTTACTGGTTATGAGGTTTTTACTAGAACCACTTTTTCCTGTAAATTATTTCCCTCTGAAATGAAATCATACTCGAGGAATTGATCCAAAACCTAATAAAAAGTAACAGCTGATCTCGGTTGATACAACCAAAATTAAGGAGACTGTGTTTACATATTGATAAATTGTGCATGTTTTTTCACTTTTTCTCCTGACTCACTCAACGGATTAAACCCATTAATGTTCACAGGTTGAATATTTCATGTGGATAGACGATCACACAAAACATGTACACTGTCTGCGACTATTTCGTCAGCTCTACAAATCATGTATAATACCTTTAGGTATATATAAGTATTTTGTTTAGTAAACCTTGTAACGATAAAGACGTCTTGGCTCTTTTTTGGTAAAACTCTCAATGTTTCAACAGTGCGCTTTGGTCGTCGTTGGAAAGATTTGAATGATAACAATAAAATCACAATACTGAAACATAAACAAATACATCCCGTAATTTAAATTCGACATTGAGCTTTTCCAAAGTGAACAGCCGTCTGTATTTTAAGAATGGCGTATTTTCATGGACTCGTTGTAAACGGCTGTTAACTGCCACTGCACAGAGTATTATTACTAACTAACACAATTTAGCCTCACAAATAAAATGTTTTCAAGAATCAATTACAGTATTAAAGTTGACCCTAACACAATAAAGGAACACAATGTTTACAGGCTCTAACTTCAAGTTTTAAGCTTCTTACCAATAAATGTTATTTAAAATTGTAAGGAACGCATGATTTCCATTTATAATAGCCGGCTTAGTACACTTTCCGCGTTTTTCTGTCTGTAAAATTAAAAAGTTGATATTAAACCTTTCTAAATGATTTCGAAGTGCTTTTGTTAGTCGGTCCAGAACGTACAGGATTTAGTTTCTCATCAAATCAGCTCACTTTGCACGCGTCATTTTTACTCGAGAACATCTTCACCGTCCTGTTTAGTATGAAAAAATAAAAATAAATAATCAAAATACTTATTGATACGTGGATATTGATGGCTTTTAAAAATTATCCACATGTACTGCTTTGATTCCAACACAAGAATCAAAATCCAGAGCGCCACCTAGAGTTTGCCCGGGGAGAGGCCCATTTTCAAGGAACGCAACCAACATTAGTTAACACAGTGAACTGGAACTTTGAGATTCCTTTCAGAAATTCCTCGCTTATTAAACACAACACACGCCTACAATGATTGTTGTCTTAACTTAGATTTAATTTCCAGAAATGAACTCAAAATACTGGCAAATTAACATAACAATTATGACAATTTTGGTGGTTCGTTATTAACGCAAAGATTCCTTTTTACGTCGCGCATGGATACATATTTTCACCATGACGAACTGTGTAATTTTTATGATTGCTTTGTCAGGCTGTGCCCAAAGTAAGGGCTTCTAGATGGCTATGACCGCTTGTTGACCATCACAGTTTAGGCCAAACAAAAGAAACGTGCACGGTTGTACGCATTGCGCACAACTCGTCTACGATAGGTCTTCATTGACCTCAGTGAGGGCGCTGTTTGGGGCTTGTGGCGTCATAATAAAAAGGGGGCTATTATTCAACGTTGCTGATACAGACAACGGTCGTGGCCGTAGCCAGAGTGGATAGATTCGTCGTACACGGGCTGATACACAAAAATGAAAATTTCTGGTTAAAGGAATTCTAGTTCTGACCTAGTTTTAAATCTAAAGTGGGCTTTAGTTTAAAACCTCATAAAGTCATTTATCCTCTCCCACGGTATGTTACGGAGCCCCTAAAGGGACAGATAAAAACAAATGTGAAAAGGTGAAAACAAATCCAAATGATTTCGTTCCCTCGAAATACTATTTCGTTTCCTCGAAATTATTTCGTTAACATTTCGAGGGAACCAAATAATATTTCGAGGTAACGAAATGATTTCGAGGTAACGAACTAATGTTTCGAGGGAACGAAATAATATTTCGAGGGAACGAAATAATATTTCTGGGGAACGAAATAATATTTCGAGGGAACGAAATAATATTTCGAGGGAACGAAATATATATATTTTTTTGTTTACCTTTTTAACTTTTTTTTAACCTGTCCCTTTAGGGGCTCCGTAGTATGTGGGTAGCTCACATCGACTTGTTCAAAGGTGGAAACTTTGCACCTTTTCAGTTTTACCTTGTTTTTTGGTCCTGTTCCTTCAGCAAATTCTTTATGGCAGGGTTAAGGGTGACATCAATGACGTCACGCCCTCCATGGTCTTTAGTACGGATGTCAGCGCCATTTTTGATGAGATACATTGCTATGGCAACAAGGTTTGATTTTTCATCTTTTGAATCCCCGTCTCCTCCTGATCTATCTATAAGTTCCATCAACTGAAAACAAACAAACATAATTTGTATTTTATTTACTTGGTGTACAGACTGGATTACAAGGTGATGTGGTTTACGACAATGGCTTACGACAAGTGCACTGGGTTCTTGTACATACATTACACAACACACGAGACCTATGGGGAATCCCGGGGGCGGGTATCACCAGACATTTTTATCTATATAGAGTATTTATTGTAAAGTACAAATTTTATTGTAGGCCTAATTGTTTGTTAGTAAAAGCCTCCGGGACTTTTACCAACCAAGCTTGGCAAAACACAAAGCTCTGAGCTGAGTTCACAAAAGGTCAGGTCTGCAGAAGATACCAAAATAGATATAGACAGGACAGAATTCACAACACACCAAGTCTAGCGCGGATTAGTCTGGTGCTAGACATCACTTCATCATTAATACCAAAATCCTGCTATGATGCGATCCACAGAATTCGGTCTACAATAAAAAAAAAACACTGACCACACCAACCCGTGTAATATCTTCGATAACTATGGATAAATATTTAACTACAAACCTGCCCGAGAGTGCTTGACCCCAAGATATCTTTCATAGATGCCTTGACCATGACAAGGTGGAGGCTGGTATCGCCATCCTTGTCCTGTGCGTTGACATCGGCGCCATTATTCACCAGTGCCTCAATGCACTTGTTGTGAGTCTTGCTTACAGCTAGATGCAGTGCTGTCTGACCGTTTTCGTTTTTCAGCTCTTTGTTGCAGTCACTCTGAAAAGAACACGTAGAAAGTGGTTACAACATGTAGACTGGTTCCCAGTCTTCTGTCCACAGAGAGAAAAACAGGCAGCATTTTTTTGCAACAGTTTGTGTGTGTACGCGGCCGTGCAACCCAGCGACCAGGTTTGTGGGTCCTGCTATTGTTGTTCTTATATTCCCTTTTCTAAAACATTACTCTGATGGGTCCAAGTTGAACCAAGAAAAGCTTTGTGGGTCCAATGTGCTATATTTTGTAAAACTCCACAAGGGTCGGTTAATAAGCTCACAAGTTTGTATTCACCCGCAATTGGGGACCTCCATTTTCCCTCGTTTGTTTGTACTCCTGTTTTTGGCAGCAGCTCCCATTGGTTTTGTAAATCTTTCCAACTGAGGACCTTCACACAAACGGGACTCGATTGTTCTTCTTTTGTTAAGATTGGTCCCCGGTTCGAATATGTATACAATGTCGATATGGTATTAGTCTCTGTGTTGAGTGTGCACTGCACAGTGTGCCATTGGGTGTACACGTCTATCCAATGAACATATTGGGAGTGTCCGTCTTATACGGATAAAGACAGGGAACCAGTCTTAGAGGTTTAAGCTTTATGGAATAAATGTTCAGTAACCGCATATCCACAGCAGAGGGCGCCCTTACCCGTTTAACCAGTGTCGTCGTGATTTCTCTGTGGTCGTTCAGGGCAGCTAGATGCAATGCAGTATACCCGTCTTCCTTCTGAAGATTGATCATACCAGGCGCTTTTTCCAAGATTTTATCAACGGCACTGAATTTGGGAGAAAAAAAGAGAAAGAAAAAAAATTCGTCAGTGTAAATTCGTCAGTGTTGTCACATTGTAGGGCAAGTTCGGGTGTTAAACCTTTAGTCAATTTGCAGTTTAAATCACGCATGCGTGGTCTGTGTTTCACTCGAACGCATTTTGTTGATTGATTTGGCAAATTTTATAGCCAACATGGCGACGACGTATCAAAGAGGAAACATGTATTTGCCCAAAACGCCATCTTGACAACATGATGTAACTTCGTTAATTGACTAGAGAAACAGTGCTCCGGAGCTAGGTTGATCCATAGCTAGTTCAGCATGCAGCGTTCGAGTGACATCTAGATCGACTATGGTTAAGTCTAGTCGACTCTATAGTCAGTCATCCAAACTTGCTCATTGATACCAAAAGGGTAAATTTAACTTACGGTTTTGTCGTATGGAAGTATTCATCAAACGGAAAGCCCAAGCAATGGTTTTTGTTTCGTTTCGAAATTTCTAGGCATTATATGGTGTTTTTTGCTAAATCGCGAGTACTGCAAGAGTTTTCTTTTCCGAAGTCCTCCATTTAGTAAAGCTATGAGCATGCAGGATGTACAGAAATCGTCGTCATTCTTGGCTGTGATTTCTTGAAAGCTTGTTCACTTTATTTAGAGGACCGTACGTCCAACTTGTATTTATGAAGCGCTTTACAAGATAAATCAAAACCATGACGAGATTAAGGCAAATGAATGTGTCCTGAATAAGAAGTATTCTACAAGGTTCCTGATATTGGTGAAAGATGTGGCGTCCCTGATTTTGTTGGAATGTTGTTCATAAGTTTGGGAACAGCTAAAGAAAGAGACATATTGCTGATGAACTAAACTGAATAGTAAGAAGTTTGTATGTGTATGCAGTACACGTGAAAAAAAGCAGCTGCTGGAATGGCTCTACATCTCAGCAAAGCAAGAATGTATTGGTGAGAACAAGCAAAAAGCCTGGTATCATGCTCAAACACCATAAAAGAGCATGAACCAGATCGGCACATTTACTTTAATATAATTCTATCTAATAAAGATAAATGACAGGCAGAAAACCGGTCAAAATGAGCCAACAGTCCTCTAGGGGACGTATATAGTTGTCTTATAAGGGTAAGTGGCATCAGGAGGTAAGAACAACCAACAGCTCAACAGCCATTAGCATGGAAGCACTTTTTGCAATGCATGAGATTGTATCTCTCCCAATTAGTGGTTAAGTAAAGTCTGAGAAGGCGAAAATCTGATATCTCAGGCAAAGTTGATAGAATGGATAAAGACGAACACAAATCTTTGTCCGAATTAAAATACGTACAAAGAATTTCCAGTAATTGCTGCAAAGTGTAAGCTGTTGAATCCGTTCTTGTTCAGCAACCTTAGATCTGTCTTAGGATGTCGCAGCAACATCAGTATTATCTGTTTATCATTCTTAATGATAGCCACTAGGAGTGGATAGTTCCCATCTTTGTCCTGCACAAAGAGGAAAAGTAATTGATGAAATACAATAACGTCATTGGTTCGTGGAGATACCACGAAGCACTGTAAGAATTTGTCTGTTAAAAAAGTAGAAAAGTGCACATAAGAAGACACTGTTATTTAACACCAGCCATTTTCCTAATGATTGGAGAATTGCCGATCACACGGCATTCATTAATCGAGCTATTACATGGCCTACATTGCTAAAACCGGGGTGTTAAAATAACCCCAATGTAATTGTTTTGGCAGAAATAAGTGTTAATTTTACACCATGTGGTGTAATTTATGGGTTATTTTTGGTATCTATAAATGTGATAACACACATGGTGTAATTTTTAATACCCCAGTTGTTGGCGTGCAGTTTGGTACCGTTCATTTTCGTCCCCTCCTTTTTGGTTACGTACGCTATAGAACACAACATGTGTTATCCACACCAGTACAAAACGCCCTCAAAGTGGATGCTAGACTGGTCCCCTGTCTTTATCCGCAACGACAAAGACAGGCACTGGTTTTATAGGCCAAATGATTTAATTGGATACAATGATCTCATTGGATAAACGTGTTGTTCGATATATGTGTTATATGATTGGTCTGCTACGAAGTTACGTAGTGTGTCAGCTACACCACAATGTTCGATCGTCTGCTGCATGCTGCGTGTGCATAATGTTTGTAAGTAATGTTGTTTTATTGACACTACGAATATCAGCCGTGTGAATGGATACGAGGTCAAAGGTATACCTGGCAACATCCGGTCAGGCTGGTTTCTGGCGTATATTCACGAGCCTCGAAGTGCGAGGTCAGATGTTCAGGCTAATTTAGCGCTTTCTTTTTTCCTTTAGTTGTTTGCAAGTATTGCAACACAAAAACAACGTGTTTACAGGGGACCAGTTTATAAACGGCTCAACATACCTTAATGTTGACATTGCACATTCTTGGTTCGTGCTTAAGAAGCAATTCTGCGCATGTCGGGTGACCTTTGGCAGCGGCGAGATGGAGAGCTGTGAAGCCCTTTTCATTGGATGCATTGATGTCACTTCCACTCAGTAAAAGGTACTTTACAATTTCTGGCTCTTTTCTGTTCCAAGACACAAATTCGAAAGCTTTTCGTGACAATCAAATCAAATTAATTGCTTTTTTTTGGGGGGGGGGGGGAAAGAATTTCTTCATTTCAATCATCCAGATTTCAATACATGCACCATCCAACAAAAACTTTGAAAAAATCCATCAATTTGGTGGATTTTTTTTTTTTTCTGCACGTTGATATGCATGTATACCGGTAATAATTATAGGTAGTATACGGCAACTGAACTAACAATTGAAA
Source organism: Leptasterias polaris (assembly GCA_037783415.1). Lineage (NCBI taxonomy): Eukaryota > Metazoa > Echinodermata > Asteroidea > Forcipulatida > Asteriidae > Leptasterias > Leptasterias polaris. Next base: position 172,473 of record JAZGTN010000111.1, read on the forward strand.
TATTTTTCACTAAGTAATATTTATCTAATTATTATTTTATCAACAGTGTTTTTGAAATAGTTCTCCCTCGGATTGGTAAAGCTATGAGCTTCGCAATTAGTGACTTTCAGATTGGAACTTCCTAAAAATTATCACGATCTTTAAAAGGAATTAAAATGTTTTCGTTAACAAAATAAATTTCAATTTGCAAACTGTAGAATCACTTTCAACAATTACTGCTATCTTCCAAATAATTGATTTTATTTCTTTGACCCTATTTCTATTTAATTCAAACTCACATTTATGTCCATACTTCATGAACATTGCTAAGCGATACATAACAAAAAAAATTAATTAAGAAGTAGCATTTCCAGTTTTACTAATCAGAAACCGAAATAAGTATGGAGGCATCTTCTATAAGCCGGGGTTTTGTAGTGAGATGCCCGATGGACAGACAAACAGAACAGAAACAAGAACATGAACGTGTAGACAACTGTTGAACAAAGATTGAAATGATGACAGATGGTAATAATTTAAGGGGAAGAATGTAAAAAGAAAAAAGTTAGCTATTTTAAAAGTGAGAACAAACTATGTCAATTATTTGGAGAGGAGAGCTCTCTCATAAAGGCTTGTAACTCGACTATTTTAATTATCATTATTTTTAACTGCGTGTCGTGGCCGAGCGGTCAAGAGAATTGGACTCAAGCTCTGGTGTTTCTAATATTAAAAGCAGAGCGTGGGTTCGAGTCTCGGTCTCGACACTTGTGACCTTATTGTTTCGTCCTTCGGATGGGACGTAAAGCCGTAATCCTGTGTGTTGTCTAACACCGCAAAAAGCCCCAGTTACTTTAAGAGTAAAAGAGAAAGGGTTTGCCCCGGTGTTTCTGGCTGGTCCGGCAGCAATATGCGCCACCTTACCTTGTATACCTTTTTACAAGGTATTATAATGGTCTTATAACAATAATTCGTAACAAGTTCAACCAAAAATTATATTTATGCGCCAGGAGTATCATTTATGACAAACATGGCGCGTTATAAATGTACATTATTTTCTTAAATTATTATGGAGGTATTACAATTATAATTTTTTAGATGATAGAAAAATTCCTACCCAATAACTGCGAACATTAACGCTGTATCACCGTCGTCATCCTTCGCCTCAAGGGGCGCCTTAGCGGACACCAAGGCAATGACGGCATCCATGTGTCCCCGATAAGCAGCAACTTGCAACGGCGTTTGCTTCTCGGAGTTTGTGTACTTAATCTAAAAACAGAAGCAAATTATTTGCAACTTTTAAATCCTAACAACTGTTTAATCTCTGGAATCAGCTACCTCTTCACATTAAAACCTCAAATTCTATTCACTCATTCAAAAAGTTTCTCAAAACACACCTCATGTCAAAAGGATTTAGTTCCTCCTAATTGAATTTTCTGTTGGTCCCTTCCCCCATTTGTTTTTTCTCTTCCTTTGTTACAGCGCTTTTGGTGGATAAATGCACTTTATAAGACTTTTTTAAAATTATTATTATTATTAGAATCGTGTCAGAAAATTATGGACCTTTTTTCCTATGACAAAAAGGCACCAAAAGTTTGTTCATTTCCTCACCGGACAAGTGAAGATGAAAAAAATATGTTGAATGTCCGTTACTTACGGCACTTGGGTTCTTTTTTAATATTTCTTTCACTTTCTCGGTTTTTCCGTTTGCTGCTGCGTGGAAGAGAACAGCTCCACCCGTGGGTTCCATGTCGTCTAGCAGGCCTAACTCCCCCAGCTGCGACTTGACTAACATTTCCAATAAACCGTCAAGGTCTTTGACTGGTAGTGATAGACAGAAAGAAAATCATTTAAATCCCGCTCCTTTCATAATCTTTCAACAATTCAAATACAAGGGACACAAGTTAAAGGACGCCACCTAGAGTTTGCCATGGACGGCGATTATGTTCGTCGATGCACATGATCAATGCTGCACGTGGTGCATTAGGCCTTGTTGCCCTATTGCCTTCTTCTACATACTTTGTCACTTGGGTGCAATTGTTGAACAAAGAAAACCACCCTTACAACCAAACACACACCACCCTTACAAAACCCTTGGTTGAGTTGGACGGGCATGTATATGTTTTCTTGTTTCTGTGCTGTAATTGGTCAAAAATAAACGTAATAACAACAGACTCTCTCCAACATCAAACTTACAAACTACTGATTGACATTACGACTCAATATAGAAGTTGTGTGCGCGTTAAGTGATTCAAGATTTAATGGACTAATTTTACTCTTGCTTTGTTTCAAGTCTTAATACTCTATACCAAACAAGGTAAGTTGAGGTTGACGCACTAATCTTCACTCATATACACTCAGTTTATGAGCCAGTTGCGACTCAACGGCGCACCCACGGGGGGGGGGGGGGGGGGGCTCGGGGGGCTTGGGGAAGAGGGTCCCCCCAAAAACAAATGGGGGAGGAAGGGGAAGGAAAGAAAAAGGGGGGAAAAGGGGGAGGGGAAGAAGGGGGAAGGAAAAAAGAGCCGAGGGAGAAAAGTTACAAATGTGTGTGTAGTTTTTGGTTTTTATTTCCGGTGGCAGTATTTTCTTTTCTTCCTTTGCCATTTGCAATTTTTTTTTTCCTGACATTACTCTTTTATACGGGAGATTCGATAACGCGAGGTGCGAGGTGCGAGGTGACAGATATTGAACACCATACTTTTATGATAACTCACATAACAATAACATTTTAAGCATTCGAAACCAACGGGCTAGTTTGTCCGGGATAAAGTATATCCCACGTCGTTCCCGGCATTCAATGGTTTTCCCCCTTATGGATTGCCTGCTTCGCCCCTGGACCCCACCAGGGGCCGTAAGGCCGGCCCCTGGACCCCACCCAAGAAACTGGTTTGAGCCCCCCCCCCCCCTAAAACATAATCCTGGGTGCGCCGTTGAGTTGCGTCACCAAAAGCAGTCTCAGATATTGTTTGAATTATATATTGTTTTTACTATAGGTTTTCTCGGTCAATTTCGGCAAATGAGCAGCCAATTTAACCACTGAACCATTCTATTTCGCGCGAAATCGAATGCTACTGAAAAGGGTCATTCGATTTCGTTTTATGACTAGTCAAATGTACTGTTGCGTCATTCGATTTAACAAAATAATAATTCAATTTAACTATTCATCAAAGCAGCATTCAAATTCGCAGGAGCTTTTTGAGGCGTGTGTTTAGTCATTCAAATTCATTTTTGGGCAGTCATTTCTGTAATTTGTACAATCTAAAAAACGCTCTGTTAAACTTTCGTTTCCTTTCGAATGTTAAAGGCATAAACACGGTTCACTTATTGGCACTTGAGTTATTTTGCCGATGTACCTCGAAGACGAGCTTTCGCTACAGTTTTAGACGCATTTTTCTAGAAATGGCAGCTCGTGGTCGCTACGCAAGAGTGTCCCAGGTAGATCGAGAAAGTTTGATTGAGGCCTTCGAGGGAAAAGAGCAAGACTACCTTGAGCTTGCGGTCAATTTGAAGTCAACAAGTCCACAGCAGTGGTACAACCATACCCAACCATAAATGCCAAGCTGTCTGGCACGCCAGCAGATTTATGGTTGAGGAAGAAACAACATAAACAATAAGAAACCAGGGAAAACATAAAGAAACACCCCATTCAAAAACATACCAAATTAGGTCTTTATCAGTTAACCAATAAAGATCCCCCCAACAAAATCAAAAAAAGAATAAAGAAGAAAACAAAGAAGAAAACAAACATAATGGGCCCATGTAGAATCTACTGGAAACATAAATAAAGAAAAAAAAAGTTTGCCTGAATTAAATTGAAGATACAAAACAGATGCCTTGTATACAGTTTATCTGTTTAGTCGCATTTCGTTATCGTACTTAATTTGAGTTCTCATTTAGCGAAATTGATTGCCTCTTTACGAAATTGAAAAAAATAAATCAGTAAAAATCTCCAGTCTACGGAGCCCCTAAAGGGACAGGTAAAAAAAAAAGTTGAAAAGGGGGGAAAAAATATATACATATTTCGTTCCCTCGAAATATTATTTCGTTCCCTCGAAATATTATTTCGTTCCCTCGAAATATTATTTCGTTCCCTCGAAATACTAATTCGTTCCCTCGAAATATTATTTCGTTACCTCGAAATCATTTCGTTACCTCGAAATCATTTCGTTCCCTCGAAATATTATTTCGTCCCCTCGAAATATTATTTCGTTCCCTCGAAATGTTATTTCGTTCCCTCGAATTATTATTTCGAAGGAACGAAATAGATTATTTCGATCGAACGAATTAATTTATTTCGTTCCCTCGAAATCATTTCGTTCCCACGAAATCATTTCGTTACCTCGAAATCATTTCGTTCCCTCGAAATCATTTCGTTCCCTCGAATTATTATTTCGTTACCTCGAAATCCTTTAACTGCTACGGAGACCATGAAATGCCGTTTCATTTATTTCAGTATGCAAATAATATTCAGATTAGGCCATAATAATGAGCCATTGAGGAGACAGGTAAGAGAAACAATATTGAAATGTATTTCGTTCCCTCGAAATGACATTTCGTTCCCTCGAACACCTTGAACACCGTGCCCGAATCGTACCCCGATCTTGCATGGAGAAACACGTGCAGCATGCAACAGTTGTTTTTTTTGTTTTCAACTAGGAATGCTATTTCGAGGGAACGCAATATTATTTGCATACTGAAATAAATGAAACGGCATTTCATGGACTCCGTAGCAGTTAAAGGATTTCGAGGTAACGAAATAATAATTCGAGGGAACGAAATGATTTCGAGGGAACGAAATGATTTCGAGGGAACGAAATGATTTCGAGGTAACGAAATGATTTCGTGGGAACGAAATGATTTCGAGGGAACGAAATAAATTAATTCGTTCGATCGAAATAATCTATTTCGTTCCTTCGAAATAATATTTCGAGGGAACGAAATAATATTTCGAGGGAACGAAATAATATTTCGAGGGAACGAAATAATATTTCGAGGGAACGAAATAATATTTCGAGGGGACGAAATAATATTTCGAGGGAACGAAATGATTTCGAGGTAACGAAATGATTTCGAGGGAACGAAATAATATTTCGAGGGAACGAATTAGTATTTCGAGGTAACGAAATAATATTTCGAGGGAACGAAATAATATTTCGAGGGAACGAAATATGTATATATTTTTTCCCCCCTTTTCAACTTTTTTTTTCACCTGTCCCTTTAGGGGCTCCGTACCAGTCGAACCAGCTTTGCTAAATTGAATGATGATTGTGCGTCACGAAAAAGAATGACGATATAATCTAACGTTTCTCCGACAATGCACAAGGAGTCTATACAAAACGATAGTGAGCGCACTGCACGGGCAGCGCAAAGTGAGCTGTTGCTTTCATCTCATCAAACCTATAACATTATAGGTTTTCTCGGTCAATTTCGGCAAATGAGCAGCCAATTTAACCACCACGCTATTCTATTTCGCGCGAAATCGAATGCTACTAAAAAGGGTCATTCGATTTCGTTTTATGACTAGTCAAATGTACTGTTGCGTCATTCGATTTAACAAAATAATCATTCAATTTAACGATTCATCAAAGCAGCATTCAAATTCGCCGGAGCTTTTTGAGGCGTGTGTTTAGTCATTCAAATTCATTTTTGGGCAGTCATTTCTGTAATTTGTGCAATCTAAAAAACGCTTTGTTAATAAGGCATATACGGTTCACTTATTTGCACTTGAGTCACTTTGTACTTCGAAGACGAGCTTTTGCTACAGTTTTACACGCATATTTCAATAAGTTTGCAGCTTGTGGTACAACCATACCTAAACATATACGCCAAGATGTCTGGCACGCCAACAGATTGATGGTTGAGGAAGAAACAACATAAACAACAAAAACCAGGAAAAACATAAAGAAACACCCCATTCAAACACAATACAAAATTAGGCCAGTTAACCAATAAAGATCCCCCCAAAAAAGAATATAGGAGAAAACAAAGAAGAAAAAACATCATGGGCCCCATGTAAAGTCTCCTGGAACCATAAATAAAGAAAATAAGGTTTGCCTGAATTAAAGTGAAGATACGAAACAGTTGCCTAATACAGATTATCTGTTTATTCGTATTTCTTTAGTCGTACTTATTTGAATTCTCATTTAGCGAAATTGATTGCCTCTTTACGAAATTGAAAAAAAATAAACCAGTAAAATCTCCAGTCGAACCAGCTTTGCTAAATTGAATGATGATTGTGCGTCACGAAAAAGAATGACGATATGCTAAATTGAACACAGTGCAAAAGGAATTTGAATGCCTCAATACGAAATTGAATGCCCGAATTCTGAATTTGAAACGCAGTAACAACTGGAGAGGCAAAATAGCTTTAATTCGAACGCACGAAAATGAAATCGGCTGCTCATTTGCCGAAATTGACCGAGAAAACCTATATTAGAACTATATAACCGAAGATATAAGCTAAAAAATACTTGTGATATGTTGCATCTTAACGTAAAATATTAAAAGAGGAGGGTAACAAATACCTTGTTCTCCTCCAGATTGAGACTGTTTCCTCTCCTCCATTATAAGGCATTGGGGATTGATGAAGGATGACGACCCTCCAAAATCAACTTTGATATCTCCGTCTTTGTCAACTAAAACGACCTCGCCGATTTTCCCTCTGAACTATGAACAAATTATAACAAAACAAATTAAATCAATTAAAACTCTCCGCCTAAACAGTTGAACATCACTAATTAGTTAAAACTCACTAATTAGTTCAAATACTCAAAATAATCTTCCAAAAATTCCTACCCTAGGCCTTTATTTGATAATACAAACAGCATTTTTACAAAAAAAAACAGTTGTCTGAGAGTGGGTTCGTTGGGCCTGTTCAGATTGGGGGATATACATACCCCGGAGCAGAAGAACCTCAACCACATGTGTACATACGATGGAAGACTTCGGGAGGCACCAGGTGGAGGCAGGTGTAAAACTATAGGTCAATCCATTGTTATGTGAGCATGTTCAGAACTACGTAATCGATGGGAGATTAGCCTGGTAAGTTTGCTGCCATCTCGCGTTCCAAGGTCTTCCATATTCTTAAAGGGACCCTAGTTTGACAACCGATGTGTTTTCTAATACACCACTCATCAAAACAATTTGGGATTGAGCAGAGTGTAGGCGGAGCAATTACCATCTAACACATTTACAAAACAATTCTCTTCATAAAAAAAACTGGGTTAAATATTGATATCGGATTAAATATTCATAAAAATTGCAAAAAACATTCATAAGTCTAAAGAGTAAAAAAATAAATCAGTTTCAACTAACGTTAGAAATTTCTTCTTTCCAGCCGCAACGTATGGTCTGCATTTCCTTTAGTTTATCATAGTCCATGTTGATCAGTCGAACTTTGTCTCCAGCGTCAACATATGGGCGAACTCTGGTTCCATCTGGAAGTTAGAAACAACAATTATCATAATCACCGACATTGATAGTCATATGTGTTTCATTCAGGCATTATTCAATGTTTTGGGTTTTACCGAGATTTGGGAGATGATCGATGTAAAATTCACCACACGTCTCTCTCTCAGAACACCGTAAGTCCATCTTTCCATCCTTGCCACATCGATACGAGTTTGTGGATTGATTTGGCCATTGAACCTTGACCCAGGACCGGTAGGAACCTGTGCTTTGGTCCAGGGCACACACCGTGCCTACCGTGCATTCTCCACCTACAGGTAAAACACACAATCGGTTTCCATAACAATCTACAGCTTACTGGTTGTATGTTCATATCCAGTACAACTCATCAAGAAATATTAACATCTGATCTAAAAGAACTGTCAAAGTCAAGAGAACAAAATGGCAACCGAATGACTTCGGCTTCGACTGTGGCCATTGGCCGTTAAGTTTGACACGGCCTAATCCATGAAACTCCGGGTCAGAATTGACCCAGATTCTGTGTCCAGTGGGAACTGACCCATCTCTGGGTCAATATACCCCAGAATTGATCTCAAACTGACCCAGAAAAAGGTCAAATTGGCATAGGATCCGAGATGAAACCACCAACCAGTTTCCGGGCGCTTCCGGGTCAGCATGAGCGATTTCTGAATCAGACAGACCCATGAATGGGTCAGGTTCCCGGAGACCCGGATCGATTCTGAACCGGGAGTTTTTAGAGTGTAGGCATTTCAGATACATTTTTTAATTCGGTAGCTTCTGTACTTACCATCTTGGTCTTTCCATTCCCAATCGGGCCCTCGCATCACTCGGGCACCTGGGAACATGCCCAAGGCTTTGCACTTATTTGATTTTGATCGTGGGGGCACTTCAACACTGTGTAGCGGGGAAAAACGTTTGAAAATATAAATCATATTGATATATCCAACGATAAACTGATCATACCAATCAATACCAATCACACCAGAGCAGAATATCCGCTCCTAAAATTGCTTGTATTTAAAAACCTTCCCAAAAGTTATCGTTGGTTCCGATCGCCACAAAACATCACGCATTACCATTTAGCGCGCAACGACACCAGGATCTAAAAGGTGCTTTTAATTATGGTAGCTAAAAAGAAACCCTAAAGTTTGATCAAACTACGGGGAAATGCGCGAGTTTTAATGAATGTCAATGAAGTTGAATTAATGTTTGCTTAAACTGACAGGGAAAATATACACAAATCCGGTACTTTTCCTGTTACATTGCTTTTGAGTGAAATATGATACAAAACCCCAAATAATACACTCGCACCTCTCCCATGTCAGATTTAACCCAGATTCCAGGTACCTGGTGGCCTGACCATTTTCTGGGTCATTTTGATACAGATTTTAGGTGAAAATAACCCAGAAAGGGGTAGCCCCACACGGGACCCGGACGGATCTATTATAGACTTGTGGACAAAACGATAAATGTCTGTCGCGGCGATAGCGAACATACGGCTATCTCGTTACTCCCTCCCCGGTGCGCGCGAGACTGCTGCCCTCACGAACAGCAGTAGTCTTGCGTACAGCAACAGTCTCGGGAGACTAGCGAGATAGCCGTTAACGCTATCGCCGCGACAGACATTTAACGACTTGTCTACAAGTCTAGATCAATTCTGACCCGGATTTGTTTTTAGAGTGCATGATGAGTCGTTTCTTACCCTGGGATGTGGTTAGCTTCAATTCTGATGAAGATATGGGTAAGATCATGTTTATCTTCATTGTAACAAATGTGGCATAGGTCATAATCGTGACATTGTTTACATTTCCAGCGTATCCCAACAATGCCAAGTTCTTGACAGACGTCACATTGTACGTTTGGGTGCTTCACACCTATTGAGAAATAATAATACGTCATGACGGTCAAGAGGTCGCAAGTTCATTGTTTTAACCCTGCAATGCCTTTATACTGTTTTCTACATGAATGACATAGGGTACAGCAGCGTGTAGACCGTTGGGAAAACGAGTCTAACTCATTTTGCAACGATGATTTCATACTTTTTTCAAAGCTCCCCTTTCCTGTCGTTGTAAAGTTAGTTCAGCACAAACAAAATAAATAGCTTGTTAATTTTTGTTGGTTAATAATGTTCTCACACTGCGAAACCGCACAATTTGTGTGCGCTACCCTAATAATAGGCCTATGTTTTACAACTAACAATTTGGAGGCCATGAGTCATACTGCCTGAAAGAACAGAGACCATGTCATTGGGCCTGTCTGCACCTGTGTTTGCTGAATAACATGAACGAGTTATTAAGAAAAGTGTGTTTTCGGTCTATTGGTTAGCCCTTTTCAGGTATCATCGGTTGAATAAATGAATGCGATAGCTGTTTGTCGCTTGAACTGATCGTTTTGAGCCGATTACCCGGCCGCAGCTGCTTCTGCTGGTCGGGGGGGGGGGGGGGGGGGGGGGGCGCAGGAAGCCGAGGACCTGCCCTTCTGTCAATGCAGATCGTCCCATGTGACTTTGTGGTTGTTTCGTAAATTTCCACATACAAAAATTAAGAGTGTCAATGATTGCGACCCAGGTGAAATACTGTTCAGTCAATAACACAAACACAAACACACGCACACAATAAACCAGAGTAAATAAATAATTGTGGAATAAATCATGTTGCCCGTAATATGACGGTTTCTGTATATTGCATCCGTTGTCGAGTACACATTCTGCTTGATGTAGCAAATGAACAGTATTGAATTGGTTTGTAATGGTTTATTGAAAACCATATTCGATAAAAAACAGCTGGAGGTCTGATACAATTCGATTAACACAAAATAAATATGGTAAAAAAATTAGATTTACAACTAAAACTATAAAGAATTATATTGTACTGAATTGTTCAAGGGAAGGTATACGTTTGGTAATCATTCTTAAAATTAATGGCATTAAAAGCCTATTGGTTAGAAGTCTAGAGCAGCTTTTGATGGTATAAAGCATTTTGAGAAACATTTCACTTCGAAGTTTTGTGTTTAGGTAAAAATAAACGCTTCTCAGACTGTGTATTTCTATTGGGATTTATACTTCCTGCATGAACATATTCGCTCCGGATTTCCGGCTATATCTAAAAAACGCGACCACCTTTTGAAATGAAATTTTCATAGGTTAGTTTTATTGTATATTACCAACAGGGACCAAAACAATCGAACGGTTCCAAAAACCACAGGTGTGCTTTGCCTTTAAGTTCAGAGTAAATGAAAAAAACACTAGGGCCTTTGACATTATTGCAGGCTTTGCACGTATGGCGTGCATGCTTGCGGCCAGGTTGGGAAGCGGCTCAGGTCCGCGGCCACCATGTTTTTGTGCCGCAAAGTTTGTAACGTTAACATATTCAAAATAGAGTTTAATTGTTGGGAAACAAAGCAACAAATCATGGGATGCATTTTTTGTTGTTGAAAGTTTGTAAAAATGTTGAATTTGGTCACAACTTCTGTTAACACGATTGAATGTTTTGCTAACATTCGGCCGTCCATTCCAACCAAAGCGGTTCGTTTATCAACAATAGAATAAAATCTTGCCACCGGTGACGCCAAGGGGTCATTATGCATAGGGGTATCAAAAGCAGTTTTGACATTTGACTAAAACAGCCGCGCGAAGCAAGGTATTTTTGCCTTCAATTCTGTATTACTAAATAAATATTTATCAGTAGATTAGATCCGGTATTTTAAGCTTAGAGCCGCCCGTTAAGAATAAACCCCAACACCACCACCAACAAAATATATATCCAATGGGAGACTTTCGAACGCTAGGTGGCAGCAGACTTACCAGGTAAAATAAATTTCCATCGTTTGCATAGTTCTGAGCATGCGCGCAATTCTTAGAACAATTAATTTACCTGGTAAGGTTGCTGCCACCCAGTGTCCCCCAAAATGTTATATTACTTCGTGATTGTTTTATTGCGTTCTGGGGCCAAAATAGTTCTTAAAACTTCTTACCTACTTGCGCGTTGTCGAAAATTCTGAGATCGAACTTGGCACCGCCTGCACGGTAATTTGCTGCCTTACCCGAGTCCCAGCGTACCCATGCACCACTGGCTGCAAAGATATAACAAGGAAAATATTTTGTTTAAGTTTACAAAGTTGAATCTTCGGGAAAAATGTTTATGATAATATTGAGGACAAGAAATAACCGACTCCGAGCTAAGCAACAGTTTTCATAATGGATATAAAGATTTGGCATCAATGTTTACTAGATAACTCGACCATCAAAGTGAAGAGAAAAAACAGATGGTAATTATATATTATTTTCCAAATGAACAGTTTCAGTACAATTTAAAATACAAGGCCTAGCTTGGCCTTAACAAATCAAACCACAATAATTATATGCAAATAGTAAAATAAATAAACAATATAATAATACTTAAATAAAATGAGCAGACGTGATGCAGATGTTAAGTTAAAACAGCAGTTAAAAAATATTGCAAAAATGGAACACATGTCCCCAAGAATTGACTGACGTTCTTTTTCAATATGGCGTTTTATACGAGTTCATTGCATCATCAAATAGAACCCCCGGACGGACGACGTCATGGTTTATTCACTGCATTGTTTATTAAGTGTTGTAACTGGGTACTGTTTCCGACAGTTAAGCAGAGACACAATAGTTTCTCACTCTTCTGCGAAGTGGTAAACAAAATGTGACGTCATCAGTGCCAATAATATTGACGATGCAAATTAATGAATTGCGCAAATAATCATGAATCTGCAATAATGACATTTCGTGATGAATTATTCATACTCACTTCTTTCCTTAACCTGAGAAGGGACAACTGTTCCAACGCTACCCTTCCCGCCATCCTGATCATCCCATCTCCAGTCCCGGCCTCGAACAACTCGCAACCCTTTCAACATTTTAAATTACTTGTAAGTCTATTGTAAAATTCTCCGACAATCCTGCAGTCTCGAAGAGCATCAGAACTATGGAAATGTTGCAGCTGCAGTGTTGGTTTGATACATATCGTCATTCGCAATTACATCAGGCCACCAAGTTGTCTGATGGACTCACTGGTTCAATAGCAGCCATTCCATCGAAGTGTCAATTGATCTCCTTTTACTGTCAACTTGATGTTACAAGCAAGCTAAGCAGTTAGTCTCAGTTGTGTCGGAAACGATCCAGCAGACAGTGACAAAATATTCTTGCCGCGAACAGCTTTTTCCCCCTGAACGCGGAGCTGCCGTGATCTTTAATAAAATAAATTCTCCTAGCTTCCTAAAGCACCACCAGCTCCCCAAAATGGTACCCGAATGAACACAAACGTAACCCCTAATGTTTCTCAATACCAGGCCCTGTTTACCAATTAAATGCCAAAAACAGCAACAATGGGCCTTTACGAAACCACGAATTGGGCTTGGGCTGAGGCTCCGTCGGTTATTTCAAAAACGTGGGCTTTTCTTACAGGGCTTACAAAGCCTAAGCCAAAGCCCAAAACATAAGTCGTGGTGTCTGAAAGGCTACAGCTCATTATAATAACAGAACTTCCCTGTATTTCGCAAGAAAAAGGGAAATTCCCGTCACCGCTGACAACGGCAAAACAGTGAATTGGCTATTGGCATATCACTTGTTTACAAAATGAGAGACTTATTATAATGTAGGCCTACATGCATGGGTATAATATCCCTAGCCGACAAGACACTCGTCACTTTTGAGAAACTACATTTATCACATAAAAATGACATGAAAAATTGAGGTGGACCCAAATAGAGTTGATATAATTTGAGTTGTGCAATCTCTAAAATACAAGATTTTTGTTTTTTCTGTTTGAACTGTAGGCATAACAAATTTGTGCCCGCATGACGTCCCTGCTGTCTTGGTTGGTTTCACTTTGAACATCCGGTGTCATGGGTCTATACAACACGGACACAATAGCAGTGGCTATGGTCCCATGCTCAATTTCAACACTAGTTATGAAGGACCACTTATCGCGGCCGGTGGTGACACCAGAAGTTTGGGGAAGGGTAAGGCCCTTGGACCCCTTATCACCCAGACCGTTGTGATCGAAGTTAATACTTGATCGATTGTACGCTGACTGTATAAAGTTCTACGACCCCCCCCCCCCCCCAAAAAAAAAAAACCAACAACTTTTTCCAACTTCAGTCTAACCCAATCAGTGGACTAAAACGTGCGCGATTTTCCAGTACGGCGTCCCGTCCTGTTTGTACACAGTGGTAACAACTACAGTTTACAGAGGTCAGTCTGTCGCAGTCGGGATAAAACGGGTAGTCTTTTCAGCTGAATGGAAATTAAATCAATTATCTTGGCTATGTTGTCTTCAGAAATTAAACACATTAAATTTATTTAATGGCCTATCGTCAATTCAAGTCAATAATTTATCAACATCAAATTATTGCTATGTACTTTTTGACTATAATACTGATTGTTATGTAATATATCAAACTTCTCATTTTTACCTTATTTGGTTTGCCTGTAACCTATTTCGTTTATTAATGTTTTGTTGTTTTTACTGTTTACAGTGTACGTTGATATTAATCAATTTGTACAGTGTGGCGGTAGTACATTTGCTGATGTTAGTCTCTACATTAGACTTCGTACCAACACATTATTGGAGAACATCCTGACTTCCCTGCAGGAAGCCCGACTTGATTTTCGTGGAAATACAACTGCACACTCCACATTACTTACACAAGTTCTCACTTATTGAACTACCTTTCATATAATCAAAAAATCAGTGAGATCGGTAAATAAATGCCAAAGTTCTTTGTCTCTCTTTCCTTGGTGTGGTCTGTAATCTCAAACACTTTTTTGTACACAACCTAATAGCGCTCCGTAGGTGTTTGTCATTTCGGATCTTTCAACTCCAGTTTGAAGAGATTGCAAAATTGCAACATTTTTTTATTTTCATTGGAAAGATCCGAACTTTCCCTTTCCAATGATGGTAAGCTTTGGTATGAAGGGTGAACATGGACAAAACTGCAGTTTTATTACAAATGGCCTTTGTGCTCAGGCTTGAGTGTTTTTTGTGTGTAAGCCTGGTCGACTAAAGTTGCCAATGGTAAGGAAGGGGGGGGGGGGTACCAATGCAGTCGACTAAAGTCGCCTACGGTAAGGAAAGGGTTTCTAAAATTAAACCACACACACGGATCCTTGTCATTTGTGGATCCATTGTTTTACCATGACGGCCACGACGCTTCACAATTTAATAATGGAGTCCATTACGGATAATTATTGGACGCTTTCATGCGTCGTTATCTAAATATTGTTCCCCGCCTGTTTGACAGAGCGAGGCAAAGTCGTGTCATAGCGGTGTTGGTGTCTACATGCATGGAGTCGTCCACGTTGTTTATAAGGTCTGGGTTTGTTTGTTTGTTTGCTTGTTTGTTAGTTTGTTTAACAGACTGTAGGTTGGACATGTTTCCGGTGCTTATTTGTGTTAATTGTGAACAAACTCCAAATGACAAGGTTCTATGCGTGAGTTATATAAAACAAATGCATTTCATCATCGCTCATTGTCGCAGAATTTATTCACTCAGTGAAATCTGGCTTTTCTATTTCACTCAGCTTCGCCTCGTGAACATAAATATAATAGCATAGATTTCATCTCGTGATTATTTTCTTCGACAATGCGCTCATATTATGCATACGATATTTGTATAATAAACACTTCAACCAAGCATCATAGATTCAATTGGTTTTGTGGTCCCATTGATTTAGAAAAACTCAGAACTTTGACAGTAATCCCGGCGAAATCTAGAGGATTAGTGCTACTGATTTTTACTGTAAGTTTTTAGATTAATGCTATATGTAATTTTTAATAGTCCTGGCTTACTACACCAATCCTGTACTTTGCCTATAACATTATACATACTTAATCCTTTAATCTACACGTTTTTAAAGGGAATGTATACGTTTGGTAATCACTCTTAAAATTAATGGAAATAAACACTTATAGGTTAGAAGCCTACAGCAGCTTTTGATAGTACGAGTATAAAACAGTTTGGGAAACATTTCACTTCAAAGTAATGTGTTTATGTAAAAAGATCCGGATTTTCGGTGATATCTCAAAAACGCGACCACCTTTTGAAATGAAATTTTCACAGCTTGGTTTTATTGTGTACATCTACATTTATAAAGGATTAAAACAATCGAACGGTTCCAAAAACCAAAGGTATACTTTGCCTTTAACTGTAGTTCTCAGAGCAGTCACTCAAAAAACTATCGGGTCAGAATTGACTCGGATTCCGGTTCCCAGTGGCCTGGCCCGATTCCGGTTCAGTTCGACACGGAAAATGGCTGACCCAATTCCGGGTCAGTTTTACCCGGAAACTGGCTGACCTGATTCCGGGTCAGTTTGACCCGGAATATTGCTGACCCTATTACGGGTCAGTTTGACCCGGAAACTGGCTGACCCGATTCTGGGTCAGTCTGACCCGGAAACTTGCTGACCCGATTCCGGGTCAGTTTGACCCAGAAACTGGCTGAACCGATTCCAGGTCAGTTTGGCCCGGAAACTTGCTGACCCGATTCCGGGTCAGTTTGACCCGGAAACTGGTAATAAATAGGATTCTACATCAGATTCTCCAACAGTTCGACCCATTTCTGGGTAATTTTGACCCAGAAACTTGTTAAAAATAGTATTCTACATCAGATTCTCCAATAGTTCGACACATTTCTGGGTAATTTTGGCTCAAATTCCGTTCAGACCTAACCAGAAATTGGTGAAGCCACACGGAACATTTTGTTAGTTTGTTTTAAACAACTCCTTTTAGGTGTACATTCCTTACAAGAGGCTCAAGTGCTTTTCCAACAAACAAAAAACACATCTGTGTACAATATCTTCACTAGATAATTATCAACTAATCAAAGTGAGTTTTAAATGTAGCTTTGGTTATGGATATCTGATACATAACGAACTTAAATTTCTGCTTTTGTTACACTATACTCGTATGTGTTGTCATTTAGTCTCTGAGAGTGGTATTTTAAAAGACATTGTCGTGGTGGTGGGTTTTTTGGGGAGGGGGGGGGGGGGATCAAGTACAAAACGTGCAAAACATAGACCTACATACTAAGTTTCAAATTTATTAAATTTTGAGGATGAACCGATTAACCAATTAGGCCTATTTTTATACTCCGAAATGTTGGTAGAATTTTAGGGGCACACAAGAATGCATCGTTTTTTTCTAGGTTACATCTGGCCATCTATAACTGCTTTTTCCGTTTGCATTTAAACGAGCCCTCTTTCAGCGCTTTTTCGCCTTTTAATTTTTGTTAACAAATGTAACTTATGAAGGAACAAATACATTGTCTCTGGGTGAATGGAAAAATAGTTTTAAAATTATTGCAGTTATCGAATTAAAGCTTTATATAGAAAATTACATGTTATTTTTCTGGTAGTTTTTAATCTCAAAAGTCTAGATTGGGGGAGGAGGGGGGGGGCACGGATATCATCATTGTCAGTATTAAGGTTGACCCAACACAATAAATGAACACAATTATTACAGTCTCTAACTTCAAGTTTAAAATTTCTTACCAATAAATGTTATGTAAAATTGTACGGAACGCATGATTTCAATTTATAATAGCCGGCTTTGTAAACTTACCACGTTTTTCTTTCTGTAAAATTT
This sequence comes from Leptasterias polaris, assembly GCA_037783415.1. Taxonomy (NCBI): domain Eukaryota; kingdom Metazoa; phylum Echinodermata; class Asteroidea; order Forcipulatida; family Asteriidae; genus Leptasterias; species Leptasterias polaris. The sequence continues at coordinate 189,492 of JAZGTN010000111.1, forward strand.
AATGTAGGGAGCCCAAGTGCGCCCTCAGTGTTCATATTGTAAAAAGTTAACTTTGGGGTCGTGACCTGTAGATTCACTCTCTTTTCCTTTTGTAGCTTTAAGCACGAGAGAGTACATTATTTTCGCTCTGTATTTCTCTCCAGTTTGTGGGGGGCATGGCTCTGGCCATCCTCACATACTATTCATTTGGGAGGGATAGTTTCCTAGAACTCTCTGTGAGTATTATTTCGTCCTAAGTTATATTTTGATTCACGAAATATTGTCATTTATAGGGCTATTTCATTCGGTATGTATTGTAAATTTGTGTGTATACCAGCCTTGTGTTGTGCTGACCTTTTGCCCTTTAGCTTTACATGAAATGACTATGTGCATTTGTATTATACGCTAATTTGTCGTCAATGTGCTGTTGCATTGAAGTATTAAATCAGTGCAAGAGATTAATTTTTATTTTACACGTCATCTACAGAATTTGTTGTTACTTTTATTGTTCTTCTGGTGAATGCTCGTCCTTTTTAATTAGAGGACCAGCCTCCTTCCCGTGTCTCTACATTTTTCGAATTGCTATTGTTTGTCGGTCCAGATCGTACGGGATTCAGTTTCTCTTCAAATCAGCTCACTTTACGCGTCATTTTTACTCGAGAACATCTTCACCGTCCTGTTTAGTAAGAAAAAAGAAAACTAAAATATCAAAATACTTATTTATACGTGGATATTATTGATGGCTTTTAAAAATTATCCACATGTACTGCTTTGATTCCAAAACAATAATCAAAATCCAGAGCGCCACCTATAGTTTGCCCGGGGAGAGGCCCCTTTTCAAGGAGCGCAACCAATATTAGTAAACACAATGAACTTGAACTTTGAGATTCCTTTCAGAAATTTCTCGCTTATTAAACACATCACACGCCTACAATGATTGTTGTCTTAACTTAGATTTAATTTCCAATAATGAACTCAAAATACTGGCAAATTAACATAACAATTATTACAATTTTGGTGGTTCATTATTAAGGCAAAGATTACTTTTTAAGTCACGCATGGATACATATTTTCCTCATGATAAACTGTGTAATTTTTATGGCCTCTCCGAAGCAAACACTTGGTGGCGCACTGTGTGAATTTTATGATTGTTTTGTCAGGCTGTGCCCAAAGTAAGGGCTTCTAGATGGCTATGACCGCTTGTTGACCATCACAGTTTAGGCCAAACAAAGGAAACGTGCATGGTTGTACGCACTGCGCACAATCGTCTATGATAGGTCTTCTATGACGTCTGTGAGGGCGTTGTTTGGGGCTTATGACGTCATAATAAAAAGGGGTCTATTATTCAACGTTGCTGATACAGCCAACGGCCTTGGCCTTAATTAGCCAGAGTGGTTTGATTCGGCGTACACGGGCTGATACACAAAAAGTCAAATATCTTGTTAAAAGACTCGTTCTGCTCTAGTTTTAAATCTAAAATGGGCTTTAGTTTGAAACCTCATCTATCCTCTCCTAACTGTATGTGGGTAGAACTCACATCGACTTGTTCAAAAGTTTTACCTTGTTTTTTGATCCTGTTCCTTCAGCAAATTCTTTATGGCAGGATTAAGGGTGACATCAATGACGTCACGCCCTCCATGATCTTTAGTACGGATGTCAGCGCCATTTTTGATGAGATAGATTGCTATGGCAACAAGGTTTGATTTCTCATCTTTTGAATCCCCGTCTCCTCCTGATCTATCTATAAGTTCCATCAACTGAAAACAAACAAACATAATTTGTATTTTATTTACTTGGTGTACAGACTGGTTTACAAGGTGATGTGGTTTACGACAATGGCTTACGACAAGTGCACTGATGGGTTCTTGTACGTACATTACACAACACACGAGACCTATGGGGAATCCCGGGGGGCGGATATCACCAGACATTTTTATCTATATAGAGTATTTATTGTAAAGTACAAATTTTATTGTAGGCCTAATTGTTTGTTAGTAAAAGCCTCCGGAACTTTTACCAACCAAGCTTGGCAAAACACAAAGCTCTGAGTTCACAAAAGGTCAGGTCTGCAGAAGATACCAAAATAGATATAGACAGGACAGAATTCACAACACACCAAGTCTAGCGCGGATTAGTCTGGTGCTAGACATCACTTCATCATTAATACCAAAATCCTGCTATGATGCGATCCACAGAATTCGGTCTACAATAAAAAAAACACTGACCACACCAACCCGTGTAATATCTTCGATAACTATGGATAAATATTTAACTACAAACCTGCCCGAGAGTGCTTGACCCCAAGATATCTTTCATAGATGCCTTGACCATGACAAGGTGGAGGCTGGTATCGCCATCCTTGTCCTGTGCGTTGACATCGGCGCCATTATTCACCAGTGCCTCAATGCACTTGTTGTGAGTCTTGCTTACAGCTAGATGCAGTGCTGTCTGACCGTTTTCGTTTTTCAGCTCTTTGTTGCAGTCACTCTGAAAAGAACACGTAGAAAGTGGTTACAACATGTAGACTGGTTCCCAGTCTTCTGTCCACAGGGAGAAAAACAGGCAGCATTTTTTGCAACAGTTTGTGTGTGTACACGGCCGTGCAACCCAGCGACCAGGTTTGTGGGTCCTGCTATTGTTGTTCTTATATTCCCTTTTCTAAAACATTACTCTGATGGGTCCAAGTTGAACCAAGAAAAGCTTTGTGGGTCCAATGTGCTATATTTTGTAAAACTCCACAAGGGTCGGTTAATAAGCTCACAAGTTTGTATTCACCCGCAATTGGGGACCTCCATTTTCCCTCGTTTGTTTGTACTCCTGTTTTTGGCAGCAGCTCCCATTGGTTTTGTAAATCTTTCCAACTGAGGACCTTCACACAAACGGGACTCGATTGTTCTTCTTTTGTTAAGATTGGTCCCCGTTGGGAGTGTCCGTCTTATACGGATAAAGACAGGGAACCAGTCTTAGAGGTTTTAAGCTTTATGGAATAAATGTTCAGTAACCGCATATCCACAGCAGAGGGCGCCCTTACCCGTTTAACCAGTGTCGTCGTGATTTCTCTGTGGTCGTTCAGGGCAGCTAGATGCAATGCAGTATACCCGTCTTCCTTCTGAAGATTGATCATACCAGGCGCCTTTTCCAAGATTTTATCAACGGCACTGAATTTGGGAGAAAAAAAGAGAAAGAAAAAAAATTCGTCAGTGTAAATTCGTCAGTGTTGTCACATTGTAGAGCAAGTTCGGGTGTTAAACCTTTAGTCAATTTGCAGTTTAAATCACGCATGCGTGGTCTGTGTTTCACTCGAACGCATTTTGTTGATTGATTTGGCAAATTTTATAGCCAACATGGCGACGACGTATCAAAGAGGAAACATGTATTTGCCCAAAACGCCATCTTGACAACATGATGTAACTTCGTTAATTGACTAGAGAAACAGTGCTCCGGAGCTAGGTTGATCCATAGCTAGTTCAGCATGCAGTGTTCGAGTGACATCTAGATCGACTATGGTTAAGTTTAGTCGACTCTATAGTCAGTCATCCGAACTTGCTCATTGATACCAAAAGGGTAAATTTAACTTACGGTTTTGTCGTATGGAAGTATTCATCAAACGGAAAGCCCAAGCAATGGTTTTTGTTTCGTTTCGAAATTTCTAGGCATTATATGGTGTTTTTTGCTAAATCGCGAGTACTGCAAGAGTTTTCTTTTCCGAAGTCCTCCATTTAGTAAAGCTATGAGCATGCAGGATGTACAGAAATCGTCGTCATTCTTGGCTGTGATTTCTTGAAAGCTTGGTCACTTTATTTAGAGGACCGTACGTCCAACTTGTATTTATGAAGCGCTTTACAAGATAAATCAAAACCATGACGAGATTAAGGCAAATGAATGTGTCCTGAATAAGAAGTATTCTACAAGGTTCCTGATATTGGTGAAAGATGTGGCGTCCCTGATTTTGTTGGAATGTTGTTCATAACTTTGGGAACAGCTAAAGAAAGAGACATATTGCTGATGAACTAAACTGAATAGTAAGAAGTTTGTATGTGTATGCAGTACACGTGAAAAAAAGCAGCTGCTGGAATGGCTCTACATCTCAGCAAAGCAAGAATGTATTGGTGAGAACAAGCAAAAAGCCTGGTATCATGCTCAAACACCCTAAAAGAGCATGAACCAGATCGGCACATTTACTTTAATATAATTCTATCTAATAAAGATAAATGACAGGCAGAAAACCGGTCAAAATGAGCCAACAGTCCTCCTCTAGGGGACGTATATAGTTGTCTTATAAGGGTAAGTGGCATCAGGAGGTAAGAACAACCAACAGCTCAACAGCCATTAGCTTGGAAGCACTTTTTGCAATGCATGAGATTGTATCTCTCCCAATTAGTGGTTAAGTAAAGTCTGAGAAGGCGAAAATCTGATATCTCAGGCAAAGTTGATAGAATGGATAAAGACGAACACAAATCTTTGTCCGAATTAAAATACGTACAAAGAATTTCCAGTAATTGCTGCAAAGTGTAAGCTGTTGAATCCGTTCTTGTTCAGCAACCGTAGATCTGTCTTAGGATATCGCAGCAACATCAGTATTATCTGTTTATCATTCTTAATGATAGCCACTAGGAGTGGATAGTTCCCATCTTTGTCCTGCACAAAGAGGAAAAGTAATTACAATGACGTCATTGGTTCGTGGAAACATTCAAGTTCTCTAGGGAGATACCACGAAGCACTGTATGAATTTGTCTGTTAAAAAAGTAGAAAAGTGCACATAAGAAGACACTGTTATTTAACACCAGCCATTTTCCTAATGATTGGAGAATTGCCGATCACACGGCATTCATTAATCGAGCTATTACATGGCCTACATTGCTAAAACCGGGGTGTTAAAATAACCCCAATGTAATTGTTTTGGCAGAAATAAGTGTTAATTTTACACCATGTTGTGTAATTTATGGGTTATTTTTGGTATCTATAAATGTGATAACACACATGGTGTAATTTTTAATACCCCAGTTGTTGGCGTGCAGTTTGGTACCGTTCATTTTCGTCCCCTCCTTTTTGGTTACGTACGCTATAGAACACAACATGTGTTATCCACACCAGTACAAAACGCCCTCAAAGTGGATGCTAGACTGGTCCCCTGTCTTTATCCGCAACGACAAAGACAGGCACTGGTTTTATAGGCACAATGATTTAATTGGATACAATGATCTCATTGGATAACGTGTTGTTTGATATGTGTGTTATATGATTGGTCTGCTACGAAGTTACGTAGTGTGTCAGCTACACCACAATGTTCGATCGCCTGCTGCATGCTGCGTGTGCATAATGTTTGTAAGTAATGTTGTTTATTGACACTACGAATATCCGCCGTGTGAATGGATACGAGGTCAAAGGTATACCTGGCAACATCCGGTCAGGCTGGTTTCTGGCGTATATTCACGAGCCTCGAAGTGCGAGGTCAGATGTTCAGGCTAATTTAGCGCTTATCTTTTTTCCTTTAGTTGTTTGCAAGTATTGCAACACAAAAACAACGTGTTTACAGGGGACCAGTTTATAAACGGCTCAACATACCTTAATGTTGACATTGCACATTCTTGGTTCGTGCTTAAGAAGCAATTCTGCGCATGTCGGGTGACCTTTGGCAGCGGCGAGATGGAGAGCTGTGAAGCCCTTTTCATTGGATGCATTGATGTCACTTCCACTCAGTAAAAGGTACTTTACAATTTCTGGCTCTTTTCTGTTCCAAGACACAAATTCGAAAGCTTTTCGTGACAATCAAATCAAATTAATTGCTTTTGGGGGGGGGGGGGGGGGGGGGAAGAATTTCTTCATTTCAATCATCCAGATTTCAATACATGCACCATCCAACAAAAACTTTGAAAAAATCCATCAATTTGGTGGAGTTTTTTTTCTGCACGTTGATATGCATGTATACCGGTAATAATTATAGGTAGTATACGGCAACTGAACTAACAATTGAAATATTTTTCACTAAGTAATATTTATCTAATTATTATTTTATCAACAGTGTTTTTGAAATAGTTCTCCCTCGGATTGGTAAAGCTATGAGCTTCGCAATTAGTGACTTTCAGATTGGAACTTCCTAAAAATTATCACGATCTTTAAAAGGAATTAAAATGTTTTCGTTAACAAAATAAATTTCAATTTGCAAACTGTAGAATCACTTTCAACAATTACTGCTATCTTCCAAATAATTGATTTTATTTCTTTGACCCTATTTCTATTTAATTCAAACTCACATTTATGTCCATACTTCATGAACATTGCTAAGCGATACATAACCCAAAAAAAATAATTAAGAAGTAGCATTTCCAGTTTTACTAATCAGAAACCGAAATAAGTATGGAGGCATCTTCTATAAGCCGGGGTTTTGTAGTGAGATGCCCGATGGACAGACAAACAGAACAGAAACAAGAACATGAACGTGTAGACAACTGTTGAACAAAGATTGAAATGATGACAGATGGTAATAATTTAAGGGGAAGAATGTAAAAAGAGAAAATGTAGCTATTTTAAAAGTGAGAACAAACTATGCCAATTATTTGGAGAGGAGAGCTCTCTCATAAAGGCTTGTAACTCGACTATTTTAATTATCATTATTTTTAACTGCGTGTCGTGGCCGAGCGGTCAAGAGAATTGGACTCAAGCTCTGGTGTTTCTAATATTAAAAGCAGAGCGTGGGTTCGAGTCTCGGTCTCGACACTTGTGACCTTATTGTTTCGTCCTTCGGATGGGACGTAAAGCCGTAATCCTGTGTGTTGTCTAACACCGCAAAAAGCCCCAGTTACTTTAAGAGTAAAAGAGAAAGGGTTTGCCCCGGTGTTTCTGGCTGGTCCGGCAGCAATATGCGCCACCTTACCTTGTATACCTTTTTACAAGGTATTGTATTATGGTCTTATAACAATAATTCGTAACAAGCTCAACCCAAAATAGTATTTATGCGCCAGGAGTATCATTTATGACAAACATGGCGCGTTATAAATGTACATTATTTTCTTAAATTATTATGGAGGTATTACAATTATAATTTTTTAGATGATAGAAAAATTCCTACCCAATAACTGCGAACATTAACGCTGTATCACCGTCGTCATCCTTCGCCTCAAGGGGCGCCTTAGCGGACACCAAGGCAATGACGGCATCCATGTGTCCCCGATAAGCAGCAACTTGCAACGGCGTTTGATTCTCGGAGTTTGTGTACTTAATCTAAAAACAGAAGCAAATTATTTACAACTTTTAAATCCTAACAACTGTTTAATCTCTGGAATCAGCTACCTCTCCACATTAAAACCTCAAATTCTATTCACTCATTCAAAAAGTTTCTCAAAACACACCTCATGGCAAAAGGATTTAGTTCCTCCTAATTGAATTTTCTGTTGGTCCCGTCCCCCTTTTGTTTTTTCTCTTCCTTTGTTACAGCGCTTTTGGTGGATATATGCACTTTATAAGACTTTAAAAAAATTATTATTATTATTAGAATCGTGTCAGAAAATTATGGACCTTTTTTCCTATGACAAAAAGGCACCAAAAGTTTGTTCATTTCCTCACCGGACAAGTGAAGATGAAAAGGATATTTTGAATGTCCGTTACTTACGGCACTTGGGTTCTTTTTTAATATTTCTTTCACTTTCTCGGTTTTTCCGTTTGCTGCTTCGTGGAAGAGAATAGCTCCACCCGTGGGTTCCATGTCGTCGAGCAGGCCCAACTCCCCCAGCTGCGACTTGACTAACATTTCCAATAAACCGTCAAGGTCTTTGACTGGTAGTGATAGACAGAAAAAAAAATCATTCTAAATCCCGACCCTTTCATAATCTTTCAACAATTCAAATAAAAGGGACACAAGTTAAAGGGCGCCACCTAGAGTTTGCCATGGACGGCGATTATGTTCGTCGATGCATGTGATCAATGCTGCACGTGGTGCATTAGGCCTTGTTGCCCTATTGCCTTCTTCTACATACTTTGTCACTTGGGTGCAATTGTTGAACAAAGAAAACCACCCTTACAACCAAACACACACCACCCTTACAAAACCCTTGGTTGAGTTGGACGGGCATGTATATGTTTTCTTTTTTTTGTGCTGTAATTGGTCAAAAATAAACGTAATAACAACAGACTCTCTCCAACATCAAACTTACAAACTACTGATTGACATTACGACTCAATATAGAAGTTGTGTGCGCGTTAAGTGATTCAAGATTTAATGGAATAATTTTACTCTTGCATTGTTTCAAGTCTTAATACTCTTACCAACAAGGTAAGTTGAGGTTGACGCACTAATCCTCACTCAAATACACTCAGTTTATGAGCCAGTTGCGACTCAACGGCGCACCCAGGGGGGGGGGGGGGGGGCCTCGGGGGGCTTGAGCCCCTCCCCCCCCCCCAAGAGGGTCCCCCCAAAAAAACAAATGGGGGAGGAAGGGGAAGGAAAGAAAAAAGGGGGGAAAAGGGGGAGGGGAAGAAGGGGGAAGGAAAAAAGAGCCGAGGGAGAAAAGTTACAAATGTGTGTGTAGTTTTTGGTTTTTATTTCCGGTGGCAGTATTTTCTTTTCTTCCTTTGCCATTTGCAATTTTTTTTCCTGACATTACTCTTTTACACGGGAGATTCGATAACGCGAGGTGCGAGGTGCGAGGTGACAGATATTGAACACCATACTTTTATGATAACTCACATAACAATAACATTTTAAGCATTCGAAACCAACGGGCTAGTTTGTCCGGGATAAAGTACATCCCACGTCGTTCCCGGCATTCAATGGTTTCCCCCTTATGGATTGCCTGCTTCGCCCCTGGACCCCACAAGGGGCCGTAAGGCTGGCCCCTGGACCCCACCCAAGAAACTGGTTTGAGCCCCCCCCCCCCCCCCCTAAAACATAATCCTGGGTGCACCGTTGAGTTGCGTCACCAAAAGCAGTCTCAGATATTGTTTGAATTATATATTGTTTTTAGTTTTCTCGGTCAATTTCGGCAAATGAGCAGCCAATTTAACCACTGAACCATTCTATTTCGCGCGAAATCGAATGCTACTGAAAAGGGTCATTCGATTTCGTTTTATGACTAGTCAAATGTACTGTTGCGTCATTCGATTTAACAAAATAATAATTCAATTTAACTATTCATCAAAGCAGGAGCTTTTTGAGGCGTGTGTTTAGTCATTCAAATTCATTTTTGGGCAGTCATTTCTGTAATTTGTACAATCTAAAAAACGCTCTGTTAAACTTTCGTTTCCTTTCGAATGTTAAAGGCATAAACACGGTTCACTTATTTGCACTTGAGTTATTTTGCCGATGTACCTCGAAGACGAGCTTTCGCTACAGTTTTAGACGCATTTTTCTAGAAATGGCAGCTCGTGGTCGCTACGCAAGAGTGTCCCAGGTAGATCGAGAAAGTTTGATTGATGCCTTCGAGGGAAAAGAGCAAGACTACCTTGAGCTTGCGGTCAATTTGAAGTCATCAAGTCCACAGCAGTGGTACAACCATACGCAACCATAAATGCCAAGCTGTCTGGCACGCCAGCAGATTTATGGTTGAGGAAGAAACAACATAAACAATAAGAAACCAGGGAAAACATAAAGAAACACCCCATTCAAAAACATACCAAATTAGGTCTTTATCAGTTAACCAATAAAGATCCCCCCAACAAAATCAAAAAAAGAATAAAGAAGAAAACAAAGAAGAAAACAAACCTAATGGGCCCATGTAGAATCTACTGGAAACATAAATAAAAAAATTAAAAAAAGGTTTGCCTGAATTAAATTGAAGATACAAAACAGATGCCTTGTATACAGTTTATCTGTTTAGTCGCATTTCGTTATCGTACTTATTTGAATTCTCATTTAGCGAAATTGATTGCCTCTTTACGAAATTGAAAAAAATAAATCAGTAAAAATCTCCAGTCGAACCAGCTTTGCTATTAAATGATGATTGTGCGTCACGAAAAAGAATGACGATATAATCTAACGTTTCTCCGACAATGCACAAGGAGTCTATACAAAACGATAGTGAGTGCACTGCACGGGCAGCGCAAAGTGAGCTGTTGCTTTCATCTCATCAAACCTATAACATTATTAGAACTATATAACCGAAGATATAAGCTAAAAAATACTTGTGATATGTTGCATCTTAACGTAAAATATTACAAGAGGAGGGTAACAAATACCTTGTTCTCCTCCAGATTGAGACTGTTTCCTCTCCTCCATTATAAGGCATTGGGGATTGATGAAGGATGACGACCCTCCAAAATCAACTTTGATATCTCCGTCTTTGTCAACTAAAACGACCTCGCCGATTTTCCCTCTGAACTATGAACAAATTATAACAAAACAAATTAAATCAATTAAAACTCTCCGCCTAAACAGTTGAACATCACTAATTAGTTAAAACTCACTAATTAGTTCAAATACTCAAAATAATCTTCCAAAAATTCCTACCCTAGGCCTTTATTTGATAATACAAACAGCATTTTTACAAAAAAAAACAGTTGTCTGAGAGTGGGTTCGTTGGGCCTGTTCAGATTGGGGGATATACATACCCCGGAGCAGAAGAACCTCAACCACATGTGTACATACGATGGAAGACTTCGGGAGGCACCAGGTGGAGGCAGGTGTAAAACTATAGGTCAATCCATTGTTATGTGAGCATGTTCAGAACTACGTAATCGATGGGAGATTAGCCTGGTAAGTTTGCTGCCATCTCGCGTTCCAATGTCTTCCATATTCTTAAAGGGACCCTAGTTTGACAACCGATGTGTTTTCTAATACACCACTCATCAAAACAATTTGGGATTGAGCAGAGTGTAGGCGGAGCAATTACCATCTAACACATTTACAAAACAATTCTCTTCATAAAAAAAACTGGGTTAAATATTGATATCGGATTAAATATTCATAAAAATTGCAAAAAACATTCATAAGAGTAAAAAAATAAATCAGTTTCAACTAACGTTAGAAATTTCTTCTTTCCAGCCGCAACGTATGGTCTGCATTTCCTTTAGTTTATCATAGTCCATGTTGATCAGTCGAACTTTGTCTCCAGCGTCAACATATGGGCGAACTCTGGTTCCATCTGGAAGTTAGAAACAACAATTATCATAATCACCGACATTGATAGTCATATGTGTTTCATTCAGGCATTATTCAATGTTTTGGGTTTTACCGAGATTTGGGAGATGATCGATGTAAAATTCACCACACGTCTCTCTCTCAGAACACCGTAAGTCCATCTTTCCATCCTTGCCACATCGATACGAGTTTGTGGATTGATTTGGCCATTGAACCTTGACCCAGGACCGGTAGGAACCTGTGCTTTGGTCCAGGGCACACACCGTGCCTACCGTGCATTCTCCACCTACAGGTAAAACACACAATCGGTTTCCATAACAATCTACAGCTTACTGGTTGTATGTTCATATCCAGTACAACTCATCAAGAAATATTAACATCTGATCTAAAAGAACTGTCAAGTCAAGAGAACAAAATGGCAACCGAATGACTTCGGCTTCGACTGTGGCCATTGGCCGTTAAGTTTGACACGGCCTAATCCATGAAACTCCGGGTCAGAATTGACCCAGATTCTGTGTCCAGTGGGAACTGACCCATCTCTGGGTCAATATACCCCAGAATTGATCTCAAACTGACCCAGAAAAAGGTCAAATTGGCATAGGATCCGAGATGAAACCACCAACCAGTTTCCGGGCGCTTCCGGGTCAGCATGAGCGATTTCTGAATCAGGCAGACCCATGAATGGGTCAGGTTTCTGGAGACCCGGATCGATTCTGAACCGGGAGTTTTTAGAGTGTAGGCATTTCAGATACATTTTTTAATTCGGTAGCTTCTGTACTTACCATCTTGGTCTTTCCATTCCCAATCGGGCCCTCGCATCACTCGGGCACCTGGGAACATGCCCAAGGCTGTGCACTTATTTGATTTTGATCGTGGGGGCACTTCAACACTGTGTAGCGGGGAAAAACGTTTGAAAATATAAATCATATTGATATATCCAACGATAAACTGATCATACCAATCAATACCAATCACACCAGAGCAGAATATCCGCTCCTAAAATTGCTTGTATTTAAAAACCTTCCCAAAAGTTATCGTTGGTTCCGATCGCCACAAAACATCACGCATTACCATTTAGCGCGCAACGACACCAGGATCTAAAAGGTGCTTTTAATTATGGTAGCTAAAAAGAAACCCTAAAGTTTGATCAAACTACGGGGAAATGCGCGAGTTTTAATGAATGTCAATGAAGTTGAATTAATGTTTGCTTAAACTGACAGGGAAAATATACACAAATCCGGTACTTTTCCTGTTACATTGCTTTTGAGTGAAATATGATACAAAACCCCAAATAATACACTCGCACCTCTCCCATGTCAGATTTAACCCAGATTCCAGGTACCTGGTGGCCTGACCATTTTCTGGGTAATTTTGATACAGATTTTAGGTGAAAATAACCCAGAAAGGGGTAGCCCCACACGGGACCCGGACGGATCTATTATAGACTTGTGGACAAAACGATAAATGTCTGTCGCGGCGATAGCGAACATACGGCTATCTCGTTACTCCCTCCCCGGTGCGCGCGAGACTGCTGCCCTCACGAACAGCAGTAGTCTTGCGTACAGCAACAGTCTCGGGAGACTAGCGAGATAGCCGTTAACGCTATCGCCGCGACAGACATTTAACGACTTGTCTACAAGTCTAGATCAATTCTGACCCGGATTTGTTTTTAGAGTGCATGATGAGTCGTTTCTTACCCTGGGATGTGGTTAGCTTCAATTCTGATGAAGATATGGGTAAGATCATGTTTATCTTCATTGTAACAAATGTGGCATAGGTCATAATCGTGACATTGTTTACATTTCCAGCGTATCCCAACAATGCCAAGTTCTTGACAGACGTCACATCCTACGCCTGGGTGCTTCACACCTATTGAGAAATAATAATACGTCATGACGGTCAAGAGGTCGCAAGGTCATTGTTTTAACCCTGCAATGCCTTTATACTGTTTTCTACATGAATGACATAGGGTACAGCAGCGTGTAGACCGTTGGGAAAACGAGTCTAACTCATTTTGCAACGATGATTTCATACTTTTTTCAAAGCTCCCCTTTCCTGACGTTGTAAAGTTAGTTCAGCACAAACAAAATAAATAGCTTGTTAATTTTTGTTGGTTAATAATGTTCTCACACTGCGAAACCGCACAATTTGTGTGCGCTACTCTAATAATAGGCCTATGTTTTACAACTAACAATTTGGAGGCCATGGGTCATACTGCCTGAAAGAACAGACACCATGTCATTGGGCCTGTCTGCACCTGTTTTTGCTGAATAAAATGAACGAGTTATTAAGAAAAGTGTGTTTTCGGTCTATTGGTTAGCCCTTTTCAGGGATCATCGGTTGAATAAATGAATGCGATAGCTGTTTGTCGCTTGAACTGATCGTTTTGAGCCGATTACCCGGCCGCAGCTGCTTCTGCTGGTCGGGGGGGTGGGCGCAGGAAGCCGAGGACCTGCCCTTCTGTCAATGCAGATCGTCCCATGTGACTTTGTGGTTGTTTCGTAAATTTCCACATACAAAAATTAAGAGTGTCAATGATTGCGACCCTGGTGAAATACTGTTCAGTCAATAACACAAACACAAACACACGCACACAATAAACCAGAGTAAATAAATAATTGTGGAATAAATCATGTTGCCCGTAATATGACGGTTTCTGTATATTGCATCCGTTGTCGAGTACACATTCTGCTTGATGTAGCAAATGAACAGTATTGAATTGGTTTGTAATGGTTTATTGAAAACCATATTCGATAAAAAACAGCTGGAGGTCTGATACAATTCGATTAACACAAAATAAATATGGAAAAAAAATTAGATTTAAAACTAAAACTATAAAGAATTATATTGTACTGAATTGTTCAAGGGAATGTATACGTTTGGTAATCACTCTTAAAATTAATGGCATTAAAAGCCTATTGGTTAGAAGTCTAGAGCAGCTTTTGATGGTATAAAGCATTTTGAGAAACATTTCACTTCGAAGTTTTGTGTTTAGGTTAAAATTTACCGGTTTAAATGACCCCAAAATTGAATCTGAGAGACGTTTCTGTCAGAAACGCTTCTCAGACTGTGTATTTCTATTGGGATTTATACTTCCTGCATGAACATATTCGCTCCGGATTTCCGGCTATATCTAAAAAACGCGACCACCTTTTGAAATGAAATTTTCATAGGTTAGTTTTATTGTATATACCAACATGGACCAAAACAACAGAACGGTTCCAAAAACCACAGGTGTGCTTTGCCTTTAAGTTCAGAGTAAATGGAAAAAACACTAGGGCCTTTGACATTATTGCAGGCTTTGCACGTATGGCGTGCATGCTTGCGGCCAGGTTGGGAAGCGGCTCAGGTTCGCGGCCACCATGTTTTTGTGCCGCAAAGTTTGTAACGTTAACATATTCAAAATAGAGTTTAATTGTTGGGAAACAAAGCAACAAATCATGGGATGCATTTTTTGTTGTTGAAAGTTTGTAAAAATGTTGAATTTGGTCACAACTTCTTTTAACACGATTGAATGTTTTGCTAACATTCGGCCGTCCATTCCAACCAAAGCGGTTCGTTTATCAACAATAGAATAAAATCTTTCCACCGGTGACGCCAAGGGGTCATTATGCATGGGAGTATCATAAGCAGTTTTGACATTTGACTAAAACAGCCGCGCGAAGCAAAGTATTTTTGCCTGAAATTCTGTATTACTAAATAAATATTTATCAGTAGATTTGATCCGGTATTTTAAGCTTAGAGCCGCCCGTTAAGAATAAACCCCAACACCACCACCAACAAAATATATATCCAATGGGAGACTTTCGAACGCTAGGTGGCAGCAGACTTACCAGGTAAAATAAATTTCCATCGTTTGCATAGTTCTGAGCATGCGCGCAATTCTTAGAACAATTAATTTACCTGGTAAGGTTGCTGCCACCCAGTGTCCCCTCAAAATTTTCTATTACTTCGTGATTGTTTGATTGCGTTCTGGGGCCAAAATAGTTCTTAAAACTTCTTACCTACTTGCGCGTTGTCGAAAATTCTGAGATCGAACTTGGCACCGCCTGCACGGTAATTTGCTGCCTTACCCGAGTCCCAGCGTACCCATGCACCACTGGCTGCAAAGATATAACAAGGAAAATATTTTGTTTAAGTTTACAAAGTTGAATCTTCGGGAAAAATGTTTATGATAATATTGAGGGCAAGAAATAACCGACTCCGAGCTAAGCAACAGTTTTCATAATGGATATAAAGATTTGGCATCAATGTTTACTAGATAACTCGACCATCAAAGTGAAGAGAAAAAACAGATGGTAATTATATATTATTTTCCAAATGAACAGTTTCAGTACAATTTAAAATACAAGGCCTAGCTTGGCCTTAACAAATCAAACCACAATAATTATATGCAAATAGTAAAATAAATAAACAATATAATAATACATAAATAAAATGAGCAGACGTGATGCAGATGTTAAGTTAAAACAGCAGTTTAAAAATATTGCAAAAATGGAACACATGTCCCCAAGAATTGACTGACGTTCTTTTTCAATATGGCGTTTTATACGAGTTCATTGCATCATCAAATAGAACCCCCGGACGGACGACGTCATGGTTTATTCACTGCATTGTTTATTAAGTGTTGTAACTGGGTACTGTTTCCGACAGTTAAGCAGAGACACAATAGTTTCTCACTCTTCTGCGAAGTGGTAAACAAAATGTGACGTCATCAGTGCCAATAATATTGACGATGCAAATTAATGAATTGCGCAAATAATCATGAATCTGCAATAATGACATTTCGTGATGAATTATTCATACTCACTTCTTTCCTTAACCTGAGAAGGGACAACTGTTCCAACGCTACCCTTCCCGCCATCCTGATCATCCCATCTCCAGTCCCGGCCTCGAACAACTCGCAACCCTTTCAACATTTTAAATTCCTTGTAAGTCTATTGTAAAATTCTCCGACAATCCTGCAGTCTCGAAGAGCATCAGAACTATGGAAATGTTGCAGCTGCAGTGTTGGTTTGATACAGATCGTCATTCGCAATTACATCAGGCCACCAAGTTGTCTGATGGACTCACTGGTTCAATAGCAGCCATTCCATCGAAGTGTCAATTGATCTAATTTTACTGTCAACTTGATGTTACAAGCAAGCTAAGCAGTTAGTCTCAGTTGCGTCGGAAACGATCCAGCAGACAGTGACAAAATATTCTTGCCGCGAACAGCTTTTTCCCCCTGAACGCGGAGCTGCCGTGATCTTTAATAAAATAAATTCTCCTAGCTTCCTAAAGCACCACCAGCTCCCCAAAATGGTACCCGAATGAACACAAACGTAACCCCTAATGTTTCTCAATACCAGGCCCTGTTTACCAATTAAATGCAAAAAACAGCAACAATGGGCCTTTACGAAACCACGACTTGGGCTTGGGCTGAGGCTCCGTCGGTTATTTCAAAAACGTGTGCTTTTCTTACAGGGCTTACAAAGCCTAAGCCAAAGCCCAAAACAAAAGTCGTGGTGTCTAAAAGGCTACAGCTCATTATAATAACAGAACTTCCCTGTATTTCGCAAGAAAAAGGGAAATTCCCGTCAACGCTGACAACGGCAAAACAGTGGATAGGCTATAGGCATATCACTTGTTTACAAAATGAGAGACTTATTATAATGTAGGCCTACATGCATGGGTATAATATCCCTAGCAGACAAGACACTCGTCACTTTTGAGAAACTACATTTATTACATAAAAATTACATGAAAAATTGAGGTGGACCCAAAATATAGAGTTGATATAATTTGAGTTGTGCAATCTCTAAAATACAAGATTTGTGTTTGTTTCTGTTTGAACTGTATGCATAACAAATGTGTGCCCGCATGACGTCCCTGCTGTCTTGGTTGGTTTCACTTTGAACATCCGGTGTCATGGGTCTATACAACACGGACACAATAACAGTGGAGACCCTTGTGATCGAAGTTAATACTTGATCGATTGTACGCTGACTGTATAAAGTTCTACGACCCCCCCCCCCCCAAAAACCAACAACTTTTTCCAACTTCAGTCTAACCCAATCAGTGGACTAAAACGTGCGCGATTTTCCAGTACGGCGTCCCGTGCTGTTTGTACACAGTGGTAACAACTACAGTTTACAGAGGTCAGTCTGTCGCAGTCGGGATAAAACGGGTAGTCTTTTCAGCTGAATGGAAATTAAATCAATTATCTTGGCTATGTTGTCTTCAGAAATTAAACACATTAAATTTATTTAATGGCCTATCGTCAATTCAAGTCAATAATTTATCAACATCAAATTATTGCTATGTACTTTTTGACTATATACTGATTGTTATGTAATATATCAAACTTCTCATTTTTACCTATATAATATTTGGTTTGCCTGTAACCTATTTCGTTTATTAATGTTTTGTTGTTTTGACTGTTTATAGTGTACGTTGATTTTAATCAATTTGTACAGTGTGGCGGTAGTACATTTGCTGATGTTAGTCTCTACATTAGACTTCGTACCAACACATTATTGGCGAACATCCTGACTTCCCTGCAGGAAGCCTGACTTGATTTTCGTGGAAATACAACTGCACACTCCACATTACTTACACAAGTTCTCACTTATTGAACTACCTTTCATATAATCAAAAAATCAGTGAGATCGGTAAATAAATGCCAAAGTTCTTTGTCTCTCTTTCCTCGGTGTGATCTGTAATCTCAAACACTTTTTTGTTCACAACCTAATAGCGCTCCGTAGGTGTTTGTCATTTCGGATCTTTCAACTCCAGTTTGAAGAGATTGCAAAATTGCAACATTTGTTTTATTTTCATTGGAAAGATCCGAACTTTCCCTTTCCAATGATGGTAAGCTTTGGTATGAAGGGCGAACATGGACAAAACTGCAAAATTACAAATGGCCTTTGTGCTCAGGCTTGAGTGTTTTTTGTGTGTAAGCCTGGTCGACTAAAGTTGCCAATGGTAAGGAAGGGGGAAGGGGTACTAGTGCAGTCGACTAAAGTCGCCTACGGTAAGGAAAGGGTTTCTAAAATTAAACCACACACACGGATCCTTGTCATTTGTGGATCCAATGTTTTACCATGACGGCCACGACGCTTCACAATTTAATAATGGAGTCCATTACGGATAATTATTGGACGCTTTCATGCGTCGTTATCTAAATATTGTTCCCCGCCTGTTTGACAGAGCGAGGCAAAGTCGTGTCATAGCGGTGTTGGTGTCTACATGCATAGAGTCGTCCACGTTGTTTAGAAGGTCTGGGTTTGTTTTTTTGTTTGCTTGTTTGTTAGTTTGTTTAACAGACTGTAGGTTGGACATGTTTCCCGTGCTTATTTTGTGTTTATTGTGAACAAACTCCAAATGACAAGGTTCTATGCGACCCCTGAGTTATATAAAACAAATGCATTTCATCATCGCGCATTGTCGCAGAATTTATTCACTCAGTGAAATCTGGCTTTTCCATTTCACTCAGCTTCGCCTCGTGAACATAAATATAATAGCATAGATTTCATTTCGTGATTATTTTCTTCGACAATGCGCTCATATTATGCATACGATATTTGTATAATAAACACTTCAACCAAGCATCATAGTTTCAATTGGTTTTGTGGTCCCATTGATTTAGAAAAACTCAGAACTTTGACAGTAATCCCGGCGAAATCTAGAGGATTAGTGCTACTGATTTTTACTGTAAGTTTTTAGATTAATGCTATATGTAATTTTTAATAGTCCTGGCTTACTACACCAATCCTGTACTTTGCCTCATTATACATACTTAATCCTTTAATCTACACGTTTTTAAAGGGAATGTATACGTTTGGTAATCACTCTTAAAATTAATGGAAATAAACACTTATAGGTTAGAAGCCTACAGCAGCTTTTGATAGTATAAAGCATTTTGGGAAACATTTCACTTCAAAGTAATGTGTTTATGTAAAAAGATCCGGATTTTCGGTGATATCTCAAAAACGCGTCCACCTTTTGAAATGAAATTTTCACAGCTTGGTTTTATTGTGTACATCTACATTTATAAAGGATTAAAACAATCGAACGGTTCCAAAAACCAAAGGTATACTTTGCCTTTAACTGTAGTTCTCAGAGCAGTCACTCAAAAAACTATCGGGTCAGAATTGACTCGGATTCCGGTTCCCAGTGGCCTGGCCCGATTCCGGTTCGGTTCGACACAGAAAATGGCTGACCCAATTCCGGGTCAGTTTGACCCGGAAACTGGCTGACCTGATTCCGGGTCAGTTTGACCCGGAAACTTGCTGACCCGATTCCGGGTCAGTTTGACCCGGAAACTGGCCGACCAGATTCTGGGTCAGTTTGCCCCGAAAGCTGGCTGACCCAATTCCGGTTCAGTTCGACCCGGAAAATGGCTGACCCGATTCCGGGTCAGTTTGACCCGGAAACTTGCTGGCCCGATTCCCGGTCAGTTTGACCCGGAAACTGGCCGACCAGATTCTGGGTCAGTTTGACCCGGAAACTGGCCGACCAGATTCTGGGTCAGTTTGACCCAGAAACTGGCTGACCCGATTCTGGGTCAGTCTGACCCGGAAACTTGCTGACCCGATTCCGGGTCAGTTTGACCCAGAAACTGGCTGAACCGATTCCAGGTCAGTTTGACCCGGAAACTTGCTGACCCGATTCCGGGTCAGTTTGACCCGGAAACTGGTAATAAATAGGATTCTACATCAGATTCTCCAACAGTTCGACCCATTTCTGGGTAATTTTGACCCAGAAACTTGTTAAAAATAGTATTCTACATCAGATTCTCCAATAGTTTGACACATTTCTGGGTAATTTTGGCTCAAATTCCGTTCAGACCTAACCAGAAATTGGTGAAGCCACACGGAACATTTTGTTAGTTTTTTTTTAAACAACTCCTTTTAGGTGTACATTCCTTACAAGAGGCTCAAGTGCTTTTCCAACAAACAAAAAACACATCTGTGTACAATATCTTCACTAGATAATTATCAACTAATCTAAGTTTTAACTTCTTAGTGTATAATAAAGATAGCAAAACGAACTTCTCAATGCTGTAAGAGTGAATTACTGTGAATTTGTGAAAGTGAGTTTTATCTGTAGCTTTGGTTATGGATATCTGATACATAACGAACTTAAATTTCTGCTTTTGTTACACTATACTCGTATGTGTTGTCATTTAGTCTCTGAGAGTGGTATTTTAAAAGACA
Source organism: Leptasterias polaris (assembly GCA_037783415.1). Lineage (NCBI taxonomy): Eukaryota > Metazoa > Echinodermata > Asteroidea > Forcipulatida > Asteriidae > Leptasterias > Leptasterias polaris. The sequence goes on from JAZGTN010000111.1 coordinate 209,742, forward strand.
TTGTCGTGGTGGTGGGTTTTTTTGGGAGGGGGGGGGGGGGGGGGGGTCAAGTACAAAACGTGCAAGACATAGACCTACATACTAAGTTTCAAATTTATTAAATTTTGAGAATGAACCGATTAACCAATTAGGCCTATTTTTATACTCCGAAATGTTGGTAGAATTTTAGGGGCACACAAGAATGCATCGTTTTTTTCTAGGTTACATCTGGCCATCTATAACTGCTTTTTCCGTTTGCATTTAAACGAGCCCTCTTTCAGCGCTTTTCGCCTTTTAATTTTTGTTAACAAATGTAACTTATGAAGGAACAAATACATTGTCTCTGGGTGAATGGAAAAATAGTTTTAAAATTATTGCAGTTATCGAATTAAAGCTTTATATAGAAAATTACATGTTATTTTTCTGGTAGTTTTTAATCTCAAAAGTCTAGATTGGGGAGGGGGGGGGGGGGCACGGATATCATCATTGTCAGTATTAAGGTTGACCCAACACAATAAATGAACACAATTATTACAGTCTCTAACTTCAAGTTTTAAATTTCTTACCAATAAATGTTATGTAAAATTGTACGGAACGCATGATTTCAATTTATAATAGCCGGCTTTGTAAACTTACCACGTTTTTCTTTCTGTAAAATTTAATGTAGGGAGCCCAAGTGCGCCCTCAGTGTTCATATTGTAAAAAGTTAACTTTGGGGTCGTGACCTGTAGATTCACGCTCTTTTCCTTTTGTAGCTTTAAGCACGAGAGAGTACATTATTTTCGCTCTGTATTTCTCTCCAGTTTGTGGGGGGCATGGCTCTGGCCATCCTCACATACTATTCATTTGGGAGGGATAGTTTCCTAGAACTCTCTGTGAGTATTATTTCGTCCTAAGTTATAATTATTTTGATTCACGAAATATTGTCATTTATAGGGCTATTTCATTCGGTATATATTGTAAATTTGTGTGTATACCAGCCTCGTGTTGTGCTGACCTTTTGCCCTTTAGCTTTACATGAAATGACTATGTGCATTTGTATTATACGCTAATTTGTCGTCAATGTGCTGTTGCATTGAAGTATTAAATCAGTGCAAGAGATTATTTTTTATTTTACACGTCATCTACAGAATTTGTTGTTACTTTTATTGTTCTTCTGGTGAATGCTCGTCCTTTTTAATTAGAGGACCAGCCTCCTTCCCGTGTCTCTACATTTTTCGAATTGCTATTGTTTGTTGGTCCAGATCGTACGGGATTCAGTTTCTCTTCAAATCAGCTCACTTTGCACGCGTCATTTTTACTCGAGAACATCTTCACCGTCCTGTTTAGTAAGAAAAAAGAAAACTAAAATATCAAAATACTTATTTATACGTGGATATTATTGATGGCTTTTAAAAATTATCCACATGTACTGCTTTGATTCCAAAACAATAATCAAAATCCAGAGCGCCACCTATAGTTTGCCCGGGGAGAGGCCCCTTTTCAAGGAGCGCAACCAATATTAGTAAACACAATGAACTTGAACTTTGAGATTCCTTTCAGAAATTCCTCGCTTATTAAACAAATCACACGCCTACAATGATTGTTGTCTTAACTTAGATTTAATTTCTAATAATGAACTCAAAATACTGGCAAATTAACATAACAATTATTACAATTTTGGTGGTTCATTATTAAGGCAAAGATTACTTTTTAAGTCACGCATGGATACATATTTTCCTCATGATAAACTGTGTAATTTTTATGGCCTCTCCGAAGCAAACACTTGGTGGCGCACTGTGTGAATTTTATGATTGTTTTGTCTGGCTGTGCCCAAAGTAAGGGCTTCTAGATGGCTATGACCGCTTGTTGACCATCACAGTTTAGGCCAAACAAAGGAAACGTGCACGGTTGTACGCACTGCGCACAACTCGTCTATGATAGGTCTTCATTGACCTCTGTGAGGGCGTTGTTTGGGGCTTATGACGTCATAATAAAAAGGGGTCTATTATTCAACGTTGCTGATACAGCCAACGGCCTTGGCCTTAATTAGCCAGAGTGGTTTGATTCGGCGTACACGGGCTGATACACAAAAAGTCAAATATCTTGTTAAAAGACTCGTTCTGCTCTAGTTTTAAATCTAAAATGGGCTTTAGTTTGATACCTCATAAAGTCATCTATCCTCTCCTAACTGTATGTGGGTAGAACTCACATCGACTTGTTCAAAAGTGTTACCTTGTTTTTTGATCCTGTTCCTTCAGCAAATTCTTTATGGCAGGATTAAGGGTGACATCAATGACGTCACGCCCTCCATGATCTTTAGTACGGATGTCAGCGCCATTTTTGATGAGATAGATTGCTATGGCAACGAGGTTTGATTTCTCATCTTTTGAATCCCCGTCTCCTCCTGATCTATCTATAAGTTCCATCAACTGAAAACAAACAAACATAATCTGTATCTTATTTACTTGGTGTACAGACTGGTTTACAAGGTGATGTGGTTTACGACACTGGCTTACGACAAGTGCACTGGGTTCTTGTACGTACATTACACAACACACGAGACCTACGGGGAATCCCGTATTATTTGGACGAGAGGGCAATAACAGTCAGGGAACCATGCAGATTTGACTCCCAGACGCATTGGTAAGGCCTTTACTTTGTATACAAACAAAATGACTGCCATTTTGTATCACAAAACAATTAACGGGTTTGACTCAAATGGGCCCTTTTAAATAATTTCATGTCAACCTTTTGTAGAAGCATTTGTACTTTTGGGGGGGGGGGGGGGGTATCACCAAACATTTTTATCTTTACAGTGTATTTATTGTAAAGTACACATTAATGTATGCCTATTTGTTTTTTAGTAAAGCACTCCAGGACTTTTACCAACCAAGCTTAAAAAAAAAACAAAGCTGTGACTTCGCAAAAGGTCAGGTCTGCAGGAGGTACCAAAACCGATATAGACATGGTACAAATCACAAACAAACTCTAGCAAAGTTTAGTATTGGTGCCAGACATCAATTGATCATTATTGAAAACCTGCAGTGATGCGATCCACAGAATTCGGTCTACAATCAACAAACACTGACCAACCCCCCCCCCCCCCCCTCACCCCGTGTAATCCAGGTATTCGTTAACTACGGATAAATCTGTAACTACCAACCTGTCCGAGAGTGCTTAAACCCAAGATATCTTTCATAGATGCCTTGACCATGACAAGGTGGAGGCTGGTATCGCCATCTTTGTCCTGTGCGTTGACATTGGCGCCATTATTCACCAGTGCCTCAATGCACTTGTTGTGAGTCTTGCTTACAGCTAGATGCAGTGCTGTCTGACCGTTTTTGTTTTTCAGCTCTTTGTTACAGTCACTCTGAAAAGAACACGTAGAAAGTGGTTACAACATGTAGAGTGGTTCCCAGTCTTCTGTCCATAGGGAGAAAGACAGGCAGCGTTTTTTGCAACACTGTGTGTGTACATTACGCGCGCAACCTTACCGACCAGCTTTGGAGTCCTGCTTTTGTTGTTCTATTAGTCCCTATTCTAAAGCGTTCCTCTCTGGGGTCCAAGATGAATAAAGAAAAGCTTTGTGGGTTCCATTGTTCCACCGTTCCACACAAGGACCCACGCGTAAGCTCCAAAGTTTGTATTCACCCGCAATCGGACACCTCCATTGTCCCTCGTTTTGGCAACAGCTCCCACTGGTCATGTAAATCTTTTCAACTGAGGACCTTCCTGTCCTCTTTTGTCATAACTGGTCCCTGGTTCGAATGTGTATACAATGTGGACATAGTATTAGTCTCTATGTTATGTTGAGTGTGCACTACACAGGGTGCCATTCATTGGGTGACATGTCTATCCAATGAAAATATTGGGGTTGTAGTAAGACCAGCGCCTGTCTTATACGGATAAAGATAGGGTACCCGTCTAATGGGGTCTAAGCGTAAAGACTTAGTTTTCAGTACTTGCATATTAAAAAAAGAGGGCGCCCTTACCCGTTTAACCAGTGTCGTCGTTATTTCTCTGTGGTCGTTTAGGGCAGCTAGATGCAATGCAGTAAACCCGTCTTCCTTCTGAAGATTGATCATACCAGGCGCTTTTTCCAAGATTTTATCAACGGCACTGAATTCGGGAGAAAAAAATTACAAAATAAAAACTACGTCAGTGTTGTCACATTATAGAGCAAGTTCGGGTGTTAACCTTTAGTCAATTTGCAGTTTAAATAACGCATGCGTGGTCTGTGTTTCACATAGCGACGACGTATCAAAGAGACAAAATGTATTTGATCCAAACGCCATCTTGACAAAGTGACGTATAACTTCATTAGTTGACTAGAGAAACAGTGCTCCGGAGCTAGGTTGATCCAGGTATAGCTAGTTCAACCATGCAGCGTTCGAGTGATATCTAGATCGACTATGGTTAAGTCTGGTCGACTCTAGTCAGCCATCCGAACTTGCTCATTAATACCAACAATTGTCAATTTAACATAAATGTTTTTGACGTGTGGCAGTACTCATCAAATGGAAAGCCCAAGCAATGGTTATTGTTTCTTTTTGGAATTGTTTTACATCTCAGCAAAGCAAGAATATGTATTGATGAGAACAAGCAGAAAGCCTGGTATCATGCTCAAACACCCTGATAGGAGGAACCAGGTCGGCACATTTACCACGACAATATTTGTAGAAAATACAGAGGCTGGCTATAGACTGTGCAAGTCTCGCGGGCATTCGAACTTCCGGGACCATAGTGGTCCCAACCATATGGAGTTTTACGTGGGCGAGATTTTGTTTCGTCAACTATTTTAGTTTAACGTAGGTTATGACCTAGAAAAGTATACATATTGTTGGGAATGTAATACTAAGTGATAACAAAATATGAAAGTAAAACCAATTCAACAATATAACGAAGAAAACCCAAGAATTAAACTTGACCTCAGCTTCCGGTTATTGCAAAAAATTTAGAATTTTGTGCTCGCCTCCGATCATAAAACTTACGTAAACGCTTGTTTTGGATACGCAATTATAATCGCCAGATGCTGTAATTGCAAAGCAAACCCTTTTCATTGCAGTCTATGGTTGTTGAGGCGTCAGCATCCTCTTTAAACTGCGATACGGGTCCATTTAAGACCCGTTTGACCTTCACGAATCCGCGTAAGGGGTTTCTAAAAAGTTAACATCAAATAGGCATCCTTGTCCCAGATTTTTAATTTTTTTTTCAATAATAATATACACACTACCTATTGTATTATTATTATTATTATTATGTTGGTCCCAAACCTTCTCCAAACAATACGTTCTGCATGCACTCTAGTAAAGAAATGACAGGCAGAAAACCGGCCAAAATGTGCCAACAGTCCTCCATTAGGGGACGTATAGTTGTCTTAAGGGTAAGTAGCATCAGGAGGTGAGAGCAGCCAACAGCTCAATATCCATTTAGCTTGGAAGCACTTTTTGCAATGCATGAGATTTTATCTCTCCCAATTAGTGGATATGTAAAGTCTTAGACGGCGAAAATCTGATATCTCAGGCAAAGTCGATAGAATGGATAAAGACGAACACAAATCTTCATCCGAATTAAAATACGTACAAAGAATTTCCAGTAATTGCTGCCAATTGTAAGCTGTTGAATCCGTTCTTGTTCAGCAACCTTAGATCTGTCTTAGGATGTCGCAGCAACATCAGTATTATCTGTTTATCATTCTTAATGATAGCCACTAGGAGTGGATAGTTCCCATCTTTGTCCTGCAAAAAGAGGAAAAGTAATTGATGAATTACAATGACGTCATTGGTTCGTGGAAACATTCAAGTTCTCTAGGGAGATACCACGAAGCACTGTATGAATTTGTCTGTTAAATAAGTAGAAACGTGCACATAAGAAGACACTGTTATTTAACACCAGCCATTTTCCTAATGATTGGAGAATTGCCGATCACACGGCATTCATTAATCGAGCTATTACATGGCCTACACTGCTAAAACCGGGGTGTAAAAATAACCCCAATGTAATTGTTTTGGCAGAAATAAGTGTTATTTTTTACACCATGTGGTGTAATTTATGGGTTATTTTTGGCATCTATAAATGTGATAACACACATGGTGTAATTTTTAATACCCCAGTTTTTGGCGTGCAGTTTGGTACCGTTCATTTTCGTCGACCTCCTTTTTGGTTACGTACGCTATAGAACACAACACGTGTTATCCACACCAATACAAAACGCCCTCAAAGTGGACGCTAGACTGGTCCCCTATCTTTATCCGCAACGACAAAGACAGGCACTGGTTTTATAGGCCAAATGATTTAATTGGATACAATGATCTCATTGGATAACGTGTTGTTTGATATGTGTTATGATTGGTCTGCCACGAAGTGAGACGTAGTATGTCAGCTACACCACAATGTTCGATCGTCTGCTGCATTCTGCGTGTTCATAATGTTTGTAAGTAATGTTGTTTTATTGACACTACGAATAGACTGTGCAAGTCTCGCGCGTATCCGAACGAGAAAACACGTCAAACGAAGAACATTTTTATTTCTGAAATTAAATCTTTGTTTTAAATTATATCTCATGACAAAATCTGAACAACAGAAATTAATCATTACAATTTTATGAAAAGGTTTTTAGCTTTTGAAAAAAAAATCACAATAGTGTGTATATTAGTATAGAAAAAATATTAAAACTCTGGGACAAGGATGCCTATTTGATGTTAACTTTTTAGAAACCCCTTACGCGGATTCGTGAAGGTCAAACGGGTCTTAAATGGACCCGTATCGCAGTTTAAAGGGGATGCTGACGCCTCAACAACCATAGACTGCAATGAAAAGGGTTCGCTTTGCAATTACAACATTCTGGCGATTATAATCGCGAATCCAAAACAAGCTTTTACATAAGTTTTATGATCGGAGGCGAGCACAAAATTCTAAATTTTTTGCAATAACCGGAAGCTGAGGTCAAGTTTAATTCTTGGGTTTTCTTCGTTATATTGTTGAATTGGTTTTACTTTCATATTTTGTTATCACTTAGTATTACATTCCCAACAACATGTATACTTTTCTAGGTCATAACCTACGTTAAACTAAAATAATTGACGAAACAAAATCTCGCCCACGTAAAACTCCATATGGTTGGGACCACTATGGTCCCGGAAGTTCGAATGCGCGCGAGACTTGCACAGCCTATATCCGCCGTGTGAATGGATACGAGGTCAAAGGTATATCTGGCAACATCCGGTCAGGCTGGTTTCTGGCGTATATTCACGAGCCTCGAAGTGCGAGGTCAGATGTTCAGGCTAATTTAGCGCTTATCTTTTTTTCTTTAGTTGTTTGCAAGTATTGCAACACAAAAACAACGTGTTTACAGGGGACCAGTCTATATAAACGGAATAAAGGCTCAACATACCTTAATGTTGACATTGCACATTCTTGGTTCGTGCTTAAGAAGTACTTCTGCGCATGTCGGGTGACCTTTGACAGCAGCGAGATGGAGAGCTGTGAAACCCTTTTCATTGGATGCATTGATGTCACTTCCACTCAGTAAAAGGTACTTTACAATTTCTGGCTCTTTTCTGTACCAAGACACAAATTCGAAAGCTTTTCGTGACAATAAAGTCAAATTAATTGCTCTTTTTTTTTTTGGGGGGGGAAGAATTTCTTCATTTCAATCAACGATTTTCTTCATTTCAATCATCCAGATTTAAATACATGCACCATCCAACAAATACTTTGAAAAAATCCATCAATTTGGTGGAGTTTTTTTTCTGCACGTTGATATGCATGCATACCGGTAGTAATATAGGTAGTATACGGCAACTGAACTAACAATTGAAATATTTTTCACTAAGTATTATTTATCTATTAATTATTATTTTATCAACAGTGTTTTTGAAATATTTCTCCCTCGAATTCATAAAGCTATGAGCTTCGCAATTAGTGAGTTTCAGATTGGAACTTCCTAAAAATTATCACGATCTTTAAAAAGAATTAAAATGTTTTCGGTAACAAAATAAATTTCAATTTGCAAACTGTAGAATCACTTATCAACATTTAATGCTATCGTCCAAATAATTGATTTCATTTCTTTGACCCTATTTCTATTTAATTCAAACTCACATTTATGTCCATACTTCATGAACATTGCTAAGCGATACATAACCAAAAAAAATAATTAAGAAGTAGCATTTCCAGTTTTACTAATCAGAAACCGAAATAAGTATGGAGGCATCTTCTATAAGCCGGGGTTTGTAGTGAGATGCCCGATGGACAGACAAACAGAACAGAAACAAGAACATGAACGTGTAGACAACTGTTGAACAAAGATTGAATTGATGATAGATGGTAATAATTTAAGGGGAAGAATGTAAAAAGAGAAAATGTAGCTATTTTAAAAGTGAGAACAACTATGTCAAATATTTGGAGAGGAGAGGTCTCTTATAAAGACTTTTAACTCGACTATTTTAATTAGACTAAGTGTTAACTGTCGTGTCGTGGCCGAGCGGTCAAGCGCACTGGACTCAAGCTCTGGTGTTTCTGATAAGCAGAGTGTGGGTTCGAGTCTCGGTCTCGACACTTGTGACCTTATTGCTTCGTCCTTCGGATGAGACGTAAAGCCGTTGGTCCTGTGTGTTGTCTTATATCACCGAAAAAACCCAGTTACACTAAGAGTAAAAGAGAAAGGGTTGCCCCATTGTTTCTGGCTGGTCCGGCAGCAATATGCACCACCTCACCTTGTAAGGTAAATTGTATTATGGTTCAAATCCCGCTCTAGTCAATTTGTCCTTGTTCAACCCCAAAATCATTTAAAATATACCCAGTCAGTTTCCCTTGTGGTTTATTATTTGATATCTGATATAAAAAGTCGCATCCCCTTATGGTGATCCCCTGGCTGCCGCTTCCCAGGTTGTATCGTATACTTGGGTGTGATCCTTGGCTACACGGCAGTTTACGGTTGAATGGCTTCTGACTGGCACCCACTGAACAAGGATATTGACATAATAGGGAGACCGCCATCATAGGGCTAGATAGCTCAGTTGGTAGAGTGCCGGCACGTCAATCCGGAGGTCGTTGGTTCAAATCCCGCTCTAGTCAATTTTTCCTTGTTCAACCCAAAATCATTTAAAATTTACCCAGTCAGTTTCCCTTGTGGTTTATTATTTGATAAAAATAATTCGTAACAAGCTCAACCAAAATGTTTATTTATGCGCCAAGAGTATCATTTATGACAGACATGGCGCGTTAAGGCGAATTCAAAATTAAACAAGGGGTAACTCGGGGTAATTTAAATCACCCCGAGGTGTTACTGGGTATCATAGCCTTGCAAACGAACAATAGAGTCATGAATACGAGTCTTCACATGCTGGGTCAACTTGGTCGCAGATACAAAGAGAGATTGGGCACACCTCTGAACTAAAGGCCAGATTTGCTAGTGGGATTACGTAAACAAGGGATTATCGGATTAGTTACAGCTGCCTGGCTGCCCTAATAATCGTTCTGCGATAATAAATATGTACATTATTTTTTAAATTATTATGGAGGTATTACAATTATTATTTTTTAGATGATATAAAAATTCCTACCCAATAACTGCGAACATTAACGCTGTATCACCGTCTTCATCCTTCGCCTCAAGGGGCGCCTTAGCGGACACCAAGGCAATGACGGCATCCATGTGTCCCCGATAAGCAGCAACTTGCAACGGTGTTTGCTTCTCGGAGTTTTTGTATTTAATCTAAAAACGGAAGCAAATTATTTACAACTTTTAAATCCTAACTACTGTTTAATCTCTTCCTTTGTTACAGCGCCTTGAGCACCTTTTGGTGGATATGTGCACTTTATAAGACTTTTTTAAAATTATTATTATTATTAGAATCGTGTCAAAAAATTATGGACCTTTTTTCCTGTGACAAAAAGGCACAATTTTTATTTTTTTTTCCTCACCGAACAAGTGAAGATGAAAAAGTTATTTTGAATGTCCGTTACTTACGGCACTTGGGTTCTTTTTAATTATTTCTGTCACTTTCTCGGTTTTTCCGCTTGCTGCTGCGTGGAAGAGAACAGCTCCACCCGTGGGTTCCATGTCGTCTAGCAGGCCTATCTCCCCCAGCTGCGACAGGTCCATCTCCCCCAGCTGCGACTTGACTAACATTTCCAATAAACCGTCAAGGTCTTTGACTGATAGTGATAGACAGAAAGAAAATCATTCTAAATCCCGCCCCTATATTTCAACAATTCAAATAAAAGTGATACAAAATAAAGGGCGCCACCTAGAGTTTGCCACGGACGGCGATTATGTTCGTCGATGCAGAGGATCAACGCTGCACGTGGTGGGTAGGCCTTGTTGCTCTATTGCCCCCTTCTACAGATTTTTTCACTTGGTGCAAGTTGAACAAAGAAAACCTTGAAGGGAATTATTGTTCCATTGTTGAAAGGTCACCTACAGGAACCTCGCGTCAGCCCATCCACCCAGTACCCACACCTAGTAGAAGGCAAAATTGCTTGACTAAAGTGGATTTACGTTTGGAAGGAAGTCTGCCTTTCGCACCACCCTTACAAAACCCATGGTTTAGTTGGGCGCACACGGCTGTATTCTCTTATCTGTGCTGCAATTGTTCCAAAGTATAAGAAATCACAGCAGACTCTCTCCAACATCAAACTTACAAACTACTGATTGACATTACGACTCAATATAAAAGTTGTGTGCGCGATAAGTGATTCAAGATAATGGACTAATTTTACTCTAGCTTCGTTTCAAGTCTTAATACTCTATACCAACAAGGGAAGTTGAGGTTGACGCACTAATCCTCACTCATATACACTCAGGTTATGAGCCAGTTGCGTTACCAAAAGCAGTCTTAGATGTTGTTCGAATTAATCATGTAACTATATCTAGCGTTTTCCGAATATGCAAAAGGAGTCCATACAAAAGGATAGTGAGCGCACTACACGGGCAGCGCTAAGTGAGCTGTATTGCTTTCATCTCGTCAAACCTGTTTTACATTTAGGCCTATAAATAAAGATATCAAGCTAAAATATACTTGTGAGATGTTGCCTCTTAACGTAAAATATTAAAAGATGATAACAATACCTTGTTCTCCTCCAGATTGAGTCTGTTTCTTCTCTTCCATTACAAGGCATTGGGGATTGATGAAGGATAAAGACCCTCCAAAATCAACTTTGATATCTCCGTCTTTGTCAACTAAAATGACCTCGCCGACTTTCCCTCTGAACTATGAACAAACAATGTAACAAAACAAATTAAATCAGTTAAAACTAACCCCCTAAACAGTTAAAAATCGCTAATTAGTTAAACCTCAATAATTAGTTCAAATACTCTAAAGTAATCTTTCAAAAGTTCCCACCCTAGGCATATATATTATTACAAACAACATAAAAAACAGTTGTCTGAGAGTGGGTTCGTTGGGCCTGTTCAGATTGGGGGGATACATACCCCGGAGCATAAGAACCTCAACCACCTGTGTACATACAATGGAACACCTCAGGGGGCACCAGGTGGAGGCAGATGTAAAACTATAGGTCAATCCATTGTTATGTGCGCATGTTCAGAACTACGTAATCGATGGAGATTAGCCTGGTAAGTTTGCTGCCATCTAGCGTTCCAAGGTCTTCCATATTCTTAAAGGGACCCAAGTTTGACAACCAATGTTTTATTTAATACACCGTTCATCAAACATTGGGATTGAGCAGGGTGTAGGCGGAGCTTTACCATTTAACACTTCTACAAAACAGTTCTCTTCATAAAAGAAACTGGGTTAAATATTATCGGATTAATAATTCATAAAAATGTCAAAAAGCGTTCAGAAGAATAAACAAAAAATTCAGTTTCAACTAACGTTGGCAGTTTCTTCTTTCCAGCCGCAACGTATGGTCTGCATTTCCTTTAGTTTATCATAGTCCATGTTGATCAGTCGAACTTTGTCTCCAGCGTCAACATATGGGCGAACTCTGGTTCCATCTGGAAGTTAGAAAGAACATTATCATAATCACCGACATTGACATTCAGAGCATAATAAAGATAATTTGGTCAACAATGGGAATCACGTTAGTTCGGATTTTGGTCAATTATTTGAAGAACTAATGATGGTCCCACAACTATGACAATAATAATCAGACTACGGTATCAAGTTTTTTTTTAAAAACCCAATCATTATCAAAAACATGGACATCATGACGTCATCTTGTCAAAGACAATAATGGAGACGCACATACGTTTGGCTAACGTTCTGCGCACGTCCACTAAATAATGAAGCTGTTTGTTTTTAGTTTACAAACAATGTGCATGGGAAAGTTTCGTAAACAATCAAGAATAGTTGACAGTATGTCCGCATTCTCAATAATGCATCTTTGTGTCTCTCTGATTAATAAAACCACTGGCAAGGTAACGTTCCCTTTGCTTTGCTTATCTAGTAAGCTGTGTTTTGAAGTTGGAACAAATAAGCAGAAAACGTCCGTTTATTAATTTTACAGACTTTCTGGCTCCTGTTGACGTCTACAGAGTGCCCTTGCCCAATGACATGTGTGTTTCATTCTGGCATTATTCAATTTAATGAGTTTTACCGAGATTTGGGAGATGATCGATGTAAAATTCACCACACGTCTCTCTCTCAGAACACCGTAGGTCCATCTTTCCATCATTGCCACATCGGTACGAGTTTGTGGATTGACTTGGCCACTGAACACTGACCCAGGACCGGTAGGAACCTGTGCTTGTGTCCAGCGCACACACCGTGCCTACCGTGCCTTCTCCACCTACAGGTAAAACACACAATCGGTTTCCATAACAATCTACAGCTTACTGGTTGTATGTTCATATCCAGTACCACTCATCAAGAAATATTTACCTCTGATCTAAAAGAACTCTCAAAGTCAAGAGAACAAAATGGCAACCAAATGACTTCGGCTTCGATTATGGCCGTTGGCCGTTAATTTGGACACGGCCTACTCTTCGAAACTTCGGGTCAGAATGGACCCAGATTCCGTGTCCAGTGGGAACTGACCCATCTCTGGGTCAATATGCCCCGGAATCAGCGGCGTAACTAAGGTAAATTTTTAGGGAGGCACAAGGGGGGGGGGGGGGGGCACCATTTTTTCTAGGGGGGCACTGCTGGCAAATCAACTATAGATTCCTTCGCATTTTTTAAAAACTGGATCTTAATCTACGCAATGGCAGGTTCCAAACAGCCCCTCAATTAAACCAAAGGGAATATGGTCAATTTACAAAGATTGTTTTGGGGTGTTTTTTTTTTTTCTCTTTTTTTTTTCTTCTTTTTCGCACATATTATAGAACCATGCAGTTACTGTTTGAATTTGTAGAAATAAATCATGAAACCACCAACCAGTTTCCGGGCGCTTCCGGGTCAGCATGAGCGATTTCCGAATCAGGCAGACCCATGAATGGGTCAGGTTTCTGGAGACCCGGATCGATTCTGAACCGGGAGTTTTTAGAGTGTAGGCATCTCAGATACATTTTTGTATTCGGTAACTTCTGTACTTACCATCTTGGTCTTTCCATTCCCAATCGGGCCCTCGCATCACTCGGGCACCTGGGAACATGCCCAAGGCTTTGCACTTAGTCGATTTTGATCGTGGAGGCACTTCAACACTGTGTAGCAGAAAAAAACGTTTGAAAATATAAATAATATTGATACTTCCAACGATAAATTGATCATACCAATCAATACCAATCACACCAGAGAAGAATATCCGCTCCTAAAATTGCTTGTATTTAAAAACCTTCCCAAATAGGATATCGTTGGTTATTTTGATCGCAATAAACCTCACGCACCATTAGCGCGTAACGACACCAGCAGCTAAAAGGTACTTTTAAGTACGGTATCTAAAAAGAAACTTAATCAAACTACGGGAAAATGCGTATATTCTAATTTTTTGCTCAAAATTGACCGAGAAAACATACACTATCCCTGTACTTGTCTTGTTACATTGCTTTTGTGTGCAATGTGATTGTACGCTAAACCCCAATACACTCTCTAATTACCTCTCCCACGTCAGATTTAACCCAGATTCCAGGTACGGGCTTGACCTTTTTCTGGGTCATTTTGATACAGGTTTTGGGTGAAAAGAACCCAGAAATGGGTAACACCACACGGGACCCAGATGGATCTATTATAGACTTGTGGACAAAACGTTGTCTGTCGCGGCGATAGCGAACTACGGCTATCTAGTTTACTCCATCCTTGGTCTGCGCGAGACTGCTGCCCTCACGAACAGCAGTAGTCTTGCGTACAGCAACAGTCTCGGGAGACTAGCGAGATAGCAATACGCTATGGCCGCGACAGACATTTAACGACTTGTCTACAAGTCTAGATCAATTCTGACCCGGAATTTTGTTTGGAGTGCATGATGAGTCGTTTCTTACCCTGGGATGTGGTTAGCTTCAATTCTGATGAAGATATGGGTAAGATCATGTTTATCTTCATTGTAACAAATGTGGCATAGGTCATAATTGTGACATTGTTTACATTTCCAGCGTATCCCAACAATGCCAGTTTCTTCACAGACGTCACATTGTACGCTTGGGTGCTTCACACCTATTGAGGAATAACAAAACGTCATGACGGTCAAGAGGTCGCAAGTTCATTGTTTTAACCCTGCAATGCCTTTATACTGTTTTCTACATGAATGATATAGGGTACAGCAGAGTGTAGACCGTTGGGAAAACGAGTCTACCTCATTTGCAACGATGATTTCATATTTTTCCAAAGCTCCCCTTTCCTGTCGTTGTAAAGTTAGGTGGCAGCAGACTCACCAGGTAAAATAAATGTCCATCGTTTGCATAGTTCTGAGCATACGCACAATTCTCAGAACAATTAATTTACATGGTAAGGCTGCTCCCACCCAGTGTCCCAACAAGTTTCCTTTTACCTCGAGCTTGTTTTATTGCCTTCAGGGACCAAAGTACTTCTTAAAACGTCTTACCTACTTGCGCATTGTCGAAAATTCTGAGATCGAACTTGGTACCGCCTGCACGGTAATTTGCTGCCTTACCCGAGTCCCAGCGTATCCATGCCCCACTGGCTGCAAAGACATAAAGAGGGTATTTTTAAAAAGTTTACAACGTTGAATCATCGGGGAAAATGTTTATGATAATGTTGAGAACAAGAAATTACCGAGGTTAGCAACAGTTTACTGATGGTTAAAGATTTTGCGTCAATGTTTACTAGATAACAAGACCAACAAAGTGTAGAGAAAGAAAATAGATGGTAGTTATTTAAGTGGCTGGCATAAGATAATATTATTTTAAAATGATAAGGTAACTAAAAAGGTTAATAAGGTAACTTCTATTTAACAGTTTCAGTACAATTTAAAATACTAGGCCTAGCTTGGCCTTAACAAATCGAACCACAATAATTATATGCAAATAGTAAAATAAATAAACAATATAATAATACATAAATAATATGAACAGACGTGATGCAGATGTTAAGTTAAAATACGAGTTCATTTTATACGAGTTCATTGAAACATCAATGAGACATTGAAACATCGAATAGACCCCTGTACGGACGACGTCATGGTTTATTCACTGCATTGTTTAAGTGTTGTAACTGGGTACTGTATTTCCGACAGTTAAAGGCCCTGTACACTATTGGTAAGATCGAAAAACACAAATGTTCACAGATTCACACATAACTTACATGATTTAAAGTAATAATGGTAGAAAGGGTTCCTTAAAATATTTCTGCCTAAAATGCTATCGTTTTTGAGAAATGAGTAAAACAATAGTATTCATCACGCGTGATAAAAACTCAATGTTTGAAAAACAGAAAACACATAAGGTCTCTTTCCACTATTTTCTCGTGACCTCGATGACCAATTGAGCTCAAACTTTTACAGGTTTGTTTGTTCATGCATATGTTGAATCACACTGTTACGTACTGAAAAGCACGACAGCGATATTATATAAAACGGGACAAGAACAAAAGACCTTGTAAGTAAAAGCACAGAAGCAATCAATGAAATACATTCAAAATGATATTTAATACATAAATCAATAAGCAGAACAATGAGTTAAAGCAAGATTAATAACGGTAAGCCACATACATTATTACAAAGCAGTTAATAAAGCAGGATTTAAGCAAAACAGAGGCAAAACTGAATGGTAAGCCGGCAAAGATAAATAAAAGCAAATTTGGTAATATTTACCTTAAGGAGGCTAAATATGCCCCCGCCCAGTCAGTCCCCTAACAAGATTTAAATAGCGCAGACGTTAGGCCCAGCATCTCCAACAGCAGCCCAAGCTCACAGTAGATCAGCCCACAGTTGCAGACTCAGGAGTTCAGTTCGGAAGTCACGACAGTCCAGAGTCCGGTAGGTCACTCTTGGCCGCGATCCACTGGTGGAGAAGGAGGAGTCGTCGAAGACGGAGGAGATGCGGGCCCAACGCTGCACCATAACGGGTCGTACAATATGTATGCCTGCATGGGCACTGACTGAGGCCCACACAAAATGTGGTCAAGCCTTTTAAAGGGTCTTACCCGCGCATAGCCACAAAGACATTCCATAAAAGAAAAGGAACAAGTGGGGAGTGAAGTATGGCAGGAATGGGGTCGTAACAACACAAAATGTGGACACTGATTTTGAGCTGTTACCAAAAGTATACAATGCCTTTAAGCAGACACACAACAGTTTCTCACTCTTCTGCAAAGTGGTAAACAAAATGTGACGTCATCGGTACTAATTTTGACAATGCAAATTAATGAATTGCGCAAATTAATAATCATGAATCTCCAATAATGACATTTCGTGATGAATTATTCATACTCACTTCTTTCCTTAACCTGAGAAGGGACAACTGTTCCAACGCTACCCTTCCCGCCATCCTGATCCCCCCATCTCCAGTCCTGACCTCGAACAACTCGCAACCCTTTCAACATTTAAAATCTTTGGATTACGAAGTCTTTTGTAAAATTCTTCTCCAACAATCCAGCAGTCTCGAAGAGCATCAGAACTACGGAAATTTTGCAGCTTTAGTGATGGTTTGATACAAATCGTCATTTGCAATTACATCAGGCCACCAAGTTGTCTGGACTCACTGGTTCAATAGCAACCATTCCATCGAAGTGTCAATTGGTCTCCCTATGCTGTCAACTTGATGTTACAAGCTAAGCAGTTAGTCTCAGTTGCGTCAAAAACGATCAAGCTGACCTTGATAAAACATTCTTGCCGCGAACAGCTTTTTTCCCCTGAACGCGGAGCTGCCGTGATCTTTAATAAAATAAATGCTCCTAGCTTCCTAAAGCACCACCAGCTCCACAAAATGGTACCCGAACACAAACGTAACCCTTAATGTTTCTCAATACCAGGCCCTGTTTACCATTTAAATGCTAAAAACAGCAACAATAGCCTTCACGAAACCACAACTTGGGCTTGGGCTGAGGCTCCGTCAGTTATTTAGAAAACGTGTGCTTTTTTTATGGGGCTATACGGAGCCCAAGCCAAAGCCCAAAACCAAAGTAGTGGTTTCGAAAAGGCTACAGCTCATTATAATAATGGAACTTCCCTGTATTTCGCAAGAAAAAGGGAAATTCCCGTCACTGATGACTATGCACGTGTTGTGTAAACCTATAGTCACTCTACAAAACACACAGATGGTGTTTTATCACTGTCGGCAAAACAGTGGATACACAAATACACTTGTTTACAAAATGAGAGACTGATTATAATGTAGGCCTATTGTATAGACCAAGTGACCTGTGACATCACTTTACAAAAGAGCCACAGAGCATGGTTAATTTGTACACTGCTCAGGGGAAGAATACAACAAATCTTATGTTTTTATGGAGATTGCACTGTCTATTTTTCTCAACTTTTGATATAAAGAAAGGGGGACATCTCAGAAGCTGTACGGCTGTAGCTTTTGTAAATTTTGAATTTATGTGAAAATTATGACACAAAATGTAAATTTTCCCATATAGCCTGTGTTTTATCTTGCCCGTCAGGAAATGCATTATAATGTACAAGGTCACCACTCTGTAAACAAAGGTAAAATTCTCTATACACTGCCTGGGTACTAATATTCCTAGCAGACAAGACACTATCGTCACTTATGAGAAATTACATTTATCACATAAAAATGACATGAAAAATTTTACAAAAGATTGAGGTGGACCCAAATAAAGTTGATATATTTGAGTTTCGCAATCTCTAAAATACAAGTTTTTTGTTTTTTCTGTTTGAGCTGTAGGCCCTAGGCATAAAACATTTTGTGCCCGCATGACATTCGGTTTCATAGGTCACACGGTCTATACAACACGGAAGCAATCAACACTAATTATGAAGTACCACTTTAGAGTTGGGGGAGGGGGGAGGCCCTTGGGCCCCTTATCCCCCAGACCCCACTTGAGATCAAATTTAATACTTGATTACCATTATCGATTGTAAGCCAACTGTATAAAATTCTATTACCCCCCCCCCCCCGAAAAAAACCCCAACAACAACAATATATATATATTCCTTTTCAAACTTCAGTCTAACCCAATCAATGGACTAAAACGTACGCGATTTTCCAGTAAGTCCCGAGCTGTTTGTGCTCAGTGGGAACAACTAGAGTTTACAGAGGTCAGTCAGTCTGTCTCAGTTGAGATATAATGGGTAGTCTTTTCAGCTTAACCCTTTCAGTACCAACACATATTTGCTACTAATGCAATGGTGACCAGAGAAATTTCTTTGACATGGCTACCTGGTGACTAACACTATTTAGGAAAGTTTTAGGTTACAGCGCCCTCACAAGGCAGATTGGGGTTAGCCTAGGTCCTAGTAACATAATGCAAGTTGTACAAGCAAGCAATTAAATTACTGTTTCCTTTGGCATATTGCCTTGGACTAAATCATTGCCTTTAACATATATTTGAGGTATGGTATTATGACCACTAAATACACAATTGAGTAGTTTAAATGTGAAAGCTAAACATTTGTCAAGTAGCTGTTCATACCAATCTGCATGAGAATTATTTTTGAAACGTTAAATAAACATAAGGTTTTAAGAAATTACTTTTGAAACAGCATCCTCCCCCCCCCCAAACCCGCCATACAAATAAAAAAAATTGGTTGAGCCTCACAGATACTGGGGGTTGGTGACTATACCCATGTTTTCAGGATGAAATAGTTGATCAATTGGTTAAGGCGGCATTTTGTTTTTTGGCAAATTATGAATCCTCAAAAAAAAAAAGTTTGAATAATTTTTTTTGGAAGCACCCCCCCAACCCGCTCCTAGGATAGGACATTAAATATAAACAAGAGAGTTTGGATTACGCACAATATGACCTAGAAAGAAATTACTGCTAAAATCACAACTTTTATTTTGTTCAACATTTAATGACAAAGAAGGAACTGACATAAAATAACATTAAATATTGCCCATTTCTAAATGTCCGCCAATCAATTTGGTTTTGGCCTGTATCTCCGTCTACGAGCCTCACATAAAAAAATTATAATTGCCATGTTTTCAGGATGAAGGAACCCAATGAGAGCAAATACACAAATGGTGGTTCAGTCGCTTTTAAAAGGCGGCCATTTTGATTATTATAACATTGGTTTATGAAACCAAAAATAAACAGAAGGTTTTAATCCAACAAAATTTTAGTTACCACATTTAACGACAAAGAAGGAACTCGCATTAAATAACATTATATATAGCCAAAGTGCTATACTTGTACTTTCAAACAATCATCCTACCCACCCACCCCCCCCCCCCCCCACCCGCCTCAATGTAGGAAACTTGGATTAGCGCTCATAGGATTCACCGATATTATACATTAAAAATAAACAAGAGAAGTTTGATTAAGCACAATATGAACGTTACTCGAACAAAATAACTCCTCAAATTTATTTTTTACCTATCTGAACCAATATGTAAAGAAGGAACTAACATAAAATATTTCCAAAGTGCTATACTTGTATTTTCTAAGTACCATCCTCCCCCCCCCCCCCCCCCCCCCGCCTCAATGTTGGAAACTGGAATGTATTAAGGATCCAGGAACCCAACAAGACACATAATTAAATTATTGGATCAGTAGGTTAAGGCGGCCATTTTAATAATAAAAATGGCCGCCAATCAATTTGGTTTTGGCCCGTAACATAAAATATTGCCAGGTTTTCAGGATGCAGGAACCCAATGACACCAAATGTGGTACAGTTGCTTAAGTCGGCCATTTTGATTATTTAAAAATTTGTTTCTGAAACCTAAAAATAAACATAATGTTTTAATAAATTCCTTTTGAACCACCCCCCAAACCCGCTCATAGGATTGCACATTCAATAAAAACAAGAGAGTTTTGATTACGCACAATATGAACTGGACAAAAATTACTCCTCAAATCAAATTTACACCTATCATGAACCAATATGTAAAGAAGGAACTAACATTAAATTTTGCCAAAGTGCTATACTTTTATTTTCTAAGTACCATTCCCCCCCCCCGGCCTCAATGTTGATTGTTGGCAAGCATGCGATTGTGGGATTCAACATTGTAGCGGGGGGGGGGGGGGGAGTTTTCAGAAAGTATTGAAAATTATTCGCTTGGTGTGGAAATTCTCCAATAATGGTATAACAGCTTTACACATTTTTTACATAATGAACTTTATAGTTTAATTGTTGACCTAATTTATCGCTTGGTGTGGAAATTCTCAAAGCATGGTATAACACACATTGGCTTGATACACTGCTTACAAATCATGCGAGTTTGTTTCCGATTAGAGGTGGAACTGAATACAACACAGTCACGTTTCTTCCCGCCAACATTCGGACCCGGAAAGTGCTGAGTTGAAAGGGCGTTTGAAGCACTTGACACTTGACGGGCATTGTCAACTGGGTTGTTCTCGAAGCTTGAAATAAGTGCCTCTATCACCTTGACCCGAAAATCCAAAGTAGACAAGCTCTTGTTTGTATGGATGCTGTTGTATACGACATTAGCATTAAGCAAACATATGTCTCGGATTGTCATAAATACACGTTTCCACCATTTGAATGTTTTGTGGGTATGAGTATAGTACGTGCATAATTGTCCTGCCAGATCCGTGCCCCCCATGTATATATTGTAATCCTCGACTATGCAGGGTTTTTTGATATGACGAAGTCCTGTTGAAGTTTTCCGGCTCCGAATCTTTTTACTAGTGACACTGCAATCGCCATAGTTTGAGAGGAGAGTGACACGTTTTGTGTCCTGCCACATAACGCATAGTTGGCCTGCTTTCTGATAAAATTTGGGATCTGCACCGCTTTTCATAGGAAATTTCTTGGAGTTTGCTACGTCGGGTATCCCTAGGGTGGTATAGCGCACAGTTCCACAAGCTCCGAATCCTAGCTCAGACAACTTGGAGAACAGAGCCGGGCTACTAAACCAATTGTCCATGTAGATGCAATGTCCTTTATTTTCGAGTCCCTGCAAAAGGTTCAATACTACGTTGCCTGGTGCCCCTATTTCGGATGGATGGTTTGTCTCAGGATCACTTACAGAGGACTGTCCTTGTGGGGACCTGGGCTGCGATCCTGTGAACAACTCCCAGGCACATGTGTACCCTGTGTCGGATTCGTTCAATGAGAAAGATTTCAATCCCCATTTTGCGGCTTTTCTTGGCATGTACTGCTTGAAGCTCAGTCGTCCTTTGAATTTGACCATCGTCTCGTCCGGTGAAAGGGTACACCCGGAGGAATGATGGTAGTACAATGTTTAACAGTGGGCGTAATTTAGCAAGTTTGTCACGGGGAGAGTCGCCCTCGACATCTTTGTTATTGGCGAGGTGAAAAAATCTTAGGATTGCAGTAAATCGGTTACGAGCCATGGTTGCTGAGTACAGGGGACTTCGTAGAATTTCAGACCTGGACCAATGCATGGAGTAACGAGGCCTTTTGTTGATTCCCATGCAAAGAAGTAGGGCCACGAATGCCATCATTTCAGGTACATTAGTTGGTCTCCAAGCACCCTTATTTTCTGCCCCCGCTCCCAATATTTGTTCAGCATAACGATTAGTCTCTAGTACCATAATCTGCCACACTGCTTCACAAAAGTACAGTTTGAAGATTTGTATGGGGAGAACGAACTGAAGTCTTCTGTAGCCCAGGTGTTTGCTGTAAATTTAACAGGCGGTCGCCGTGTGTAAGAGTTGGCTTCACGCCATCCACACCTGAAATTCGGCTTTTTCTTGGTCTTCTTACCCTTCTTAGAAGAGGTTAATGTTGCTGTTGATGTCGAGGCCCTCGGCTCTGTATCCTCACTGTCTTCTGACGTCTCCGAGTCATCAAGTGGCGAATCCTCGTCAGATGACATTTCTGAACCACTGTCTGCGAAAATTTCTTCCAAATTTTTTTCATTTTCATCGGCCATGTTGTCAGAATGATCTCTTACTCGAGAATGCGTGGGGGGGGGGGGGGGGGGGGGACGCTTAACGATCCCGCTTAAATTTTAAAACTTGCGACGCTTCAGGGCACACGCGGGCAGCTTGTTGCCGGGGGATGCACGCAGGGGATTGAGGGCGCTATTAACATTTTGATAACTTACTTTTGGTCGATGTGCCAGAGAGGCTCATTGGTCACCAAGAACAAAATAATTATGTGCCATACGGACTCATTGGTCACCAAGTGGGATGTTTTTTTGAGCCGCTATGGCACGGCGGTACTGAAAGGGTTATCAGCAATTAAATCAATTATCTTGGCTATGTTGTCTCCAGAAAGTAAACACAACATTTTTATTTTGTGACCTATCGTCTATTTTAGTTAATAATTGATCAACATCATGATATGTACTTTGTAACTACATAGGCCTACTTATTGTTATTCATATCAAACTTCTCATTTTTACCTTATTTTGTTTGTTTGTAACCTATTTTGTTTATTAATGTTTTGTGGTTTTGACTGTTTGTTGTGTACGTTGATTTTAATCAATTTGTACACACAGTGCGGCGGTAGTATATTTGTTGATGTTATGTCTGTACATTAGACTTCGTACCAACTCATTATTGGCGAACACCCTGACTTCCCCGCAGGTAGCCTGACTTTAATTTCGTGGAAATACACCTGCCATTCCACATTATTTATTCAGATACGCAAAGATCAGTATGATGACCTTGTAACTGAAATAGAATGATGCACAAACTAGTGTAAAACCGTAAAACCGTGGGCCGTAAAACCCGCAAAATGTAGACAGTATATTATACAT
Source organism: Leptasterias polaris (assembly GCA_037783415.1). Taxonomy (NCBI): domain Eukaryota; kingdom Metazoa; phylum Echinodermata; class Asteroidea; order Forcipulatida; family Asteriidae; genus Leptasterias; species Leptasterias polaris. Next base: position 232,882 of record JAZGTN010000111.1, read on the forward strand.
TGTACATGTTGCAGTTTTGTATAAAATGAGCATTCACCGTGTGCACATGAGCTTTACAATTTACAAGAAAAATACAGGATTTGTTTAAGTTTAAAGGCAAAGTATACCTTTGGCAAAGTTTTTTGAACCGTTTGATTGTTTTAATCCTTTATAAATGTTGATAATTATATACAATAAAACTACATTGTGAAAATTTCATTTCAAAAGGTAGTCGCATCATGTCCACGCAGGAAGAATAATCCCTACAGGAATACACAATCTGAGAAACGTTTCTGACAGGAAAGCTTCTTAGATTCAAATTTTCGGGCATAAAACCTGATATCCTTTTCCACAACCACATTACTTCGAAGTGAATTGATTCTCGAAATGCTTTATACAATCAAAAGCTGCTGTACTTGCAACCAAGTAAGTTTCTTTTGCCATTTTAACCAAACGTAGGCCTACACCTTCCCTTTAACCTGTCAATTTCAGCAAAAAAATTATTCAATTTCATTGAAATGCATTTAATTTCACGTATTTTCCCTAATTTGATTAAACTGGGGTTTACTTTAAGCTACTACTGCATTTAATTAAGTTTTTGTGAACACGTGATTTCGTTTTTCTTAGAGGTTCACTTCAGACATTCATTTCATTTTAGATGTTCAAGACTACATTTTCATTGTTCTTCAATTTAATTTTTAGTGGCGGGCCTATGGTTCATGTTTTCAGGCCCTTTATTTAAAGGCACTACACGTATCTGGATTTTTTCGTGGGGCACTTGAAAATTGTTGGGGCACAATCAGGTCCTGAACAGATCAGGTCCTGGATGTATGTTGCTGATGTACCCTGGAAAGACTTAATGACAATGGCTTAAAGACCTACTTGAACGAAAACGGCAGCAAGCTTTGCTGAAACTCATTTAAAATATTTTTAATTATTAAGAAAATTGAGTTTACATGGGACTAAACAGATTTTAACCGTGTAAAAAACAATAATTTTGAATAGCCTTCTCTGCTGCTTTTCAGAAAAATTTGAAAAAAGCCCGTTAATCGCTCCGTTTGTATGACCGCTTTGTTGCAGCATGGAGGTATAACAGAGAAACCTCACACACATGACGTCAAAGTAATGTAATTTTGACGCACGCCGTCAACGGCAGAAGTGTTTCTAGTTTTTTCAAAACCTTGAGGTTGGGGCAGATTCACCCGTTTTATTTGATAAACTAAAAAGTAAATATTCACCTTTTATTGTGATACAAAAATTATACACGATTTTGGGTTGAACAAAGAAATTATACACAATTTTTTTTATTTTTTATGGACTACTCAATTCTGATGATAAAAGCAACCTCATTATTTAATGAGCAAGACGCACCAGATTATTAAATAATGCAATGAAGTACATAACAGGACGTTGTTTCTCATAAAATTACTAGTCTTTTCCCAGCAAAAGCAGGTTACTTGGGGGTGACCTGACTTTGATGATGTCAAAGCTACTCGAATGCACGGGATAGACATCCGGTGAAGCTAATCGAACTCTCAAATGTCGCAACCAAAATCTATTATGGTGATGACGTCAGGAGAAGTAGATCAACATTATTCTGGAATTATTGGGTCAACACACCTTGCATGGGACGTCAGAAGCTCGAAACAGCGCCCTCACAGGAAACGCTCTCATTGGTTAAAAGTTGTGCGTGACTCGTACAACAGGCACAACTTTCCAATGTTTGGTTAATTGATGTCAATGGAGATCAATGTTTAGACCCCATCAAGCAATGGCGGCCCATGCAAGGTTTGAAACATCACATCTCGACTTCGTGAAAATTACCGAAGGTAAACAACCATCTTTTCATTCCTGACATTAAGAAGAATAAAAAAATTGCCGCAGCTTTGTCATTTTAGTATTTCAAAGCAAGGTTGCTCACTGCAAATTATACAATATCTGATGTCACTGATGCAAATAGTATACAGTCTTGTGTATGGTTGGGAATTAGCGCACCATAGGCTAGGCTGGTGAATTTGTTACATTAAGAGTCCTTGACTATTATTTTGAGATTACCCTGACGTGTACAAAATCATTGCAGTCTGGGAATAAGACTTTAAGATGGCAGACACGCCCCTATGCCCATAGTCCAAGCTTATGAACCCAAATCACTAAACCAGAATCAAGACACACTTCAGAAGTAATGATTAAGTTGCTGTAAATTTAGACAAAACAATACAAAGTAAACATTTTCATAAAAATTGAAGAGAAATAATTTTCTCTCAGGTCTAAATCTAAGTCATAAACAAAACAAAACATGTTTACTATGTTTTTAATTACAATTTCACTATTGCTTCCAATCATCTTTTGTAGCAATCATAATTTTAGAATACTTCTGAAATAAAAAAATATATATATGTATAATTGTTTGAATAAAAAAAAAATCAGTTAACCAGTTAACCCGTAATATTTCACACTAACTAGTAATTTACAACCCTCAGCTAAAAACACTACCGTAGCCGGCCATATACGAACACGCGGCTGCTGCCAAGGACAGCCGTAGAACATCCAGCCGTAGAACATCTGGCACGATCCTGGTAGTAGTACCTTTGACCTTGCATGCCTTAATACAGTCTTGGTTCAAGACGTTCCTGTTGTTTATTATCTATATTATTATAAAGCTGTACTCCTGTTAATTTCCCTCGCCGATAGAGTCACTATTAGAGGGCGCTATCAACCATAAACTGCTATCACGAACAAAGACTAGTCATAATACTTTGTGTGGTATCACTATAAGTCTGGTAGAAAATGTAGTTGCTTCCTATTGGTTCACTTTTAGCCTTTGTGTGTTTATCTTTTAAGCAGAAGAATGAGATAATTGTGCATGGTTTTTCACTTTTTCTCTTGACTCACTCAACGGATTAAACCCAAATGTTCATAGGTTGATTATTTCATGTATGATCACACAAAACATGAACACTGTCTGCGACTATTTCATCAGCACTACAAATCATGTATAATACCTTTAGACATAAGTATTCTTTTTTAGTAAACCTTGTAACGATAAAGACGTGTTGGCCCTGTTTGGTAAAACTCTCCATGTTTCAACAGTGCGCTTTGGTCGTCGTTGGAAAGATTTGAATGATAACAATAAAATCACAATACTGAAACATAAACAAATCCATCCCGTGATTAAAATGTGACATTGAGCTTTTCCAATAATGAACAGCCGTCTGTATTTTAAGAGAATGGCGTTTTTCATGGACTCGTTGTAAACGGCTGTTAACTGCCACTGCACAGAGTATTATTACTAACTAACACAATTTAGCCTCAAAAATTAAAATTTTACAAGAATCAATTACAGTATTAAGGTTGACCCAACACAATAAATGAACACAATTATTACAGTCTCTAACTTCAAGTTTTAAATTTCTTACCAATAAATGTTATGTAAAATTGTACGGAACGCATGATTTCCATTTATAATAGCCGGCTTAGTAAACTTACCACGTTTTTCTTTCTGTAAAGTTTAATAAATTCGATAACCTTTCTAAATGATTTCGAAGTGCTTTTGTTTGTCGGTCCAGATCGTACAGGATTTAGTTTCTCATCAAATCAGCTCACTTTGCACGCGTCATTTTTCCTCGAGAACATCTTCACCGTCCTGTTTAGTATGAAAAAATAAAACTAAATTATCAAAATACTTATTGATACGTGGATATTGATGGCTTTTAAAAATTATCCACATGTATTGCTTTGATTCCAACACAAGAATCAAAATCCAGCGCGCCACCTAGAGTTTACCCGGGGAGAGGCCCATTTTCAAGGAACGCAACCAACATTAGTAAACACAATGAACTGGAACTTTGAGATTCCTTTCAGAAATTCCTCGCTTATTAAACACAACACACGCCTACAATGATTGTTGTCTTAACTTAGATTTAATTTCCAGAAATGAACTCAAAATACTGGCAAATTAACATAACAATTATGACAATTTTGGTGGTTCGTTATTAACGCAAAGATTCCTTTTTAAGTCGCGCATGGATACATATTTTCACCATGACGAACTGTGTAATTGTTATGGCCTCTCCGAAGCAAACACTTAGTGGCGCACTGTGTGAATTTTAAGATTTTTTTGTCAGAGTAACGGCTTCTAGATAGCTATGACCGCTTGTTGACCATCACAGTTTAGGCCAAACAAAGGAAACGTGTATGGTTGTACGCATTGCGCACAACTCGTCTATGATAGGTCTTCATTGACCTCAGTGAGGGCGTTGTTTGGGGCTTATGGCGTCATCATAAAAAGTGGGGTATTATTCAACGTTGCTGATACAGACAACGGTCGTGGCCGTAGCCAGAGTGGCTAGATTCGTCGTACACGGGATGATCCTGGTTAAAGGACTTCTAGTTCTGCCCTAGTTTTAAATCTAAAGTGGGCTTTAGTTTGAAACCTCATAAAGTCATCTATCCCCTCCCCCACTGTATGTGGGTAGAACTCACATCGACTTGTTCAAAAGGAGGAAACTTTGAACCTCTTTAGTTTTACCTTGTTTTTTTATCCTGTTCCTTCAGCAAATTCTTTATGGCAGGGTTAAGGGTGACATCAATGACGTCACGCCCTCCATGGTCTTTAATACGGATGTCTGCGCCATTTTTGATGAGATAGATTGCTATGGCAACGAGGTTTGATTTCTCATCTTTTGAATCCCCGTCTCCTCCTGATCTATCTATAAGTTCCATCAACTGAAAACAAACAAACAAACATAATCTGTATCTTATTTACTTGGTGTACAGACTGGATTACAAGGTGATGTGGTTTACGACACTGGCTTACGACAAGTGCACTGGGTTCTTGTACGTACATTACACAACACACGAGACCTACGGGGAATCCCGTATTATTTGGATGAGAGGGCGAGAACAGTCAGGGAACCATGCAGATTTGACACCCAGACGCCTTGATAAGGCCTTTATTTTGTATACAAACAAAGACCACCATTTTGCATCACGAAACAAAATAACTTGTTTGACTCAAATTGGCCCTTTTTAATAAAACATGTCAACTTTTTCTTGAAGCATTTGTATTATTTTTGTTTTGGGTATCACCAGACATTTTGATATAATAAATAGTGTATTTATTGTACAGTACAAATTGTTGTAGGCCTATTTGTTTTTTTAGTGAAACCCTCCGGGACTTATGTCTACCAAGCTGGGCAAAATACAAAGCTGTGACTTCGCAAAAGGTCAGGTCTGCAGGAGGAACCAAAATAGATATAGACAGGACAGAATTCACAACACACCAAGCCTAGCATGGATTAGTCCGCTGCTAGACATCACTTCATCATTACCGAAAATCTGCTGTAATGCGATCCAAAGAATTGGGTCTACAATCAACAAAAACACTGACCACCCCAACCCCGTGTAATCCAGATCTTCGTTAACTATGGATAAATCTTTAACTACCAACCTGCCCGAGAGTGCTTGACCCCAAGATGTCTTTCATAGATGCCTTGACCATGACAAGGTGGAGGCTGGTAACGCCATCCTTGTCCTGTACGTTGACATTGGCGCCATTATTCACCAGTGCCTCAATGCACTTGTTGTGAGTCTTGCTTACAGCTAGATGGAGGGCTGTTTGACCCATTTTGCTTTTCAGCTCTTTGTTGCAGTCACTCTGAAAAGAATACATAGAAAGTGGTTACAACATGTACAATAGTTCCCAGTCTTCTGTCCATAGGGAGAAAAACAGGCAGCGTTGTTTGCAACACTGTTTTCTTACACATGCATACTTATGGGGTACTTTTAGCAATGGAACAATGGACCCCACAAGGTAATTTCAATAGGAACAATTGGGCCCCACAAGGGAATTCTTCAGAAAAGGGGATAATAGAACAACAATAGCAGTACCCCACAAACCGGATCCGTACGGCTGTGAGTAGGTATCCACATTCAAACCGTGGACCTATAACAAAAGGGACAATAGGTCCACGGTTGCTATCACAAAGGAAAGCCTTGTGGTCCACGGTTGCTATCACAAAGAGTTGAACAAAGGAGGTTTCACGATTGCCGGTATTTACACACGTTGATGTGTGGGTGTGTGGGAGTGGGGGGGGGGGGGGGGGGGCGGAAAGGAGGGAGGATATGAGAAAAAGGAGACAGTGTGCCTAAAAAATAGGCACTTTCCTGCCCATTAATCTTTAACAAATTAGCGAGTGTTCCGGCGAGAGACATCGAAAGAAAAATGATCAGAAGGGCGTTGAAAACTATCTTATGGATGTTGTTATCAACAAAAAAGGATTTTACCTTATAGCCTAGGCCTTATGAATTGTTTTTTTGCAATAACAGTGATAGGTGTTTTAGGGGAAAAGTATCCTATTAATTAGAAATCAAAGGTCAAAAGGATAAGACAAAAAATTGTCAGTTCCTTAATTTTGTTGACAATAATTGGAGCGACTCATCATTCCATCCTTGTTGTTCAATGACTATACATTTTTTTAAACTAAGCTGTTTATTCTTGGCACAAAACTTTGATGGCTAACCATTCAGTGATTTTGAAAAGACACGATAGTCTAGTTTTTGAGAAGTAGGCCTACAGTTTTAAACATGGCCTAAACCACACAATTGACAATGTTGGACGCGACGCAATCTTTGATTTTTTTTTTGATTTTTTTAACAATATATATATTTTTTTTACGGCGCACACACCAACGAGAGGAATCGATACGGCGCGCTGCCCATGGTCAATTCTGTGTCTCAGCCGCGCAATTTGATTTATGATTGTGTGTCGGCAGACTTCAGTTCGCACATTGCGCGCGCGCATTTTCACAGATTGCACCCAACAACGTTTTTAGCAAAGTTTGCTTGTTTTTGCAAATTTGACTGGATATTTTTTGGAGAACTTTTAGTATAGTGTTTAATATGTCTACAACTCACAAAATATACCTTCAAAAAGTAGACCCACGGGGGTCGAAACAAAAATCATTTTCCAGGCTACTTTTCGTTTACACCGTACGGCCTACCGGCCCTTGTGGAGTTTACACAACAGAACATTGGACCCACAAAGCTTTTCTTGGTTCAACTTGGACCCATCAGAGTAATGTCTAAGGAAAGAGAATATAGGAACAGCAATAGCAGGACCCACAAACCTGGTCGGTAGGTTGCACGGCTGTGTATGCACACACACACACACATGTTTGTAAATCCCGCTGACCGAGGACTTCTCTGTGTTCTCCCATTGTTTGGGCATTGTTAGCGACGTCCCCATTGGGTTTGTACACGAAAACGAAGCGAGGACGTGCTCGCTCTGTCAAACACCCGGACCCCTTTTGTTAAAGTCCTCGGTTTCAATGGATAGACACGCTCACACAAGTGTGTAAACACCTGCAATCGTGTACCTCACATTGTCCCTCTTTGGTTTATACTTTTTTGCAACAGCTCCCATTGGTTTTGTACACGTTTTCCCAACTGTGGACCTTTCCCCAACCGTGGACCTTTCCCGAACAGTGGACATATTGTCCTCTTGTTATAGGTCCCCGGTTTGAATGGGTATACCTACTCACACACACCCTTTTGATTTTACCTTACCAGGCCCGTAACTAGGGGGTGAGGGCCGCTCATAGTATAATTTTCTTTGTTCAACCCAAAATCATTTAAAATTTACCCAGTCAAATTCCCTTGTGGTGAATTCAATATCTGGCTGCGGCTTCCCAGGTTGTATCGTACTTGGATGTGATCCCTGGCTACACGGCAGTTTACGGTTGAATAGCTTCTGACTGGCAACCCCCGAACAAGGATATTTACAAAATAGGGAGACGGCCAACATAGGTCTAGATAGCTCAGTTGGTAGAGCGCCGGTACGTTAATCCGGAGGTTGTTGGTTCAAATTCCGCTCCAGCTAGTACATTTTTCTTTGTTCAACCCAAACTCGTTTAAAATTTACCCAGTCAGTTTTCCTTGTGGTTTATCATTTGATAACAAAAAATAAATAAATAAAAAGGCATAAATAAAAAGGCATAAATAAATAATTCAAAAACCCATCAAAATCAAAAAAGGAAAAAAAAGTCCAACCAAAATGTAAAAAAATGGCGCGCAAAAAAAACCCCAAACATAAACTAAAAAATTGACCAAAATGGCTGGAATTGGGCCTTCGTTCATTGTCAAAAAAATAAAAAATAAAAATCCAGCACCCCCACCGCCTCCCGCGTCACTGAGCGACAGGCGGCGCTAACGCGCCGATGTCCTTTTCTTTCATATTCGCCCCCCGAAAAAATATTAATAATAAATAAAGATAACAATAAAATAAAATAGATAAATAAATTTTAAAAGGGTTAGAAGAATAATTCCTTTTACAGGCCTGCCCCTAACAATTGTTTTTGTCTCCCCACCCCTCTTTAGAACTGTAGGTTATATATGATGACGCCTCAAAATTCTTCAAGCTTGCCTTTCAATACATGATTCTCACTCGACACGGGGAGAAGCTACATATTTAATAATTTACAAACTTTAAGCCTTAAATGAACATTTTAAGTGTGTTACGGTCCTATTTTCTTTGCACGTCCTTAACAAAATGTTCTCTAATAAAAATTAATGCATGAGGTCCTTATGCACTGTATGCTGCATAGGCCTATATCGAGTAGTGGCCTACTATCAAAAGATGCTGTTTTTCGTGATCTCACACACATGATCTCATCACATGACGCGCTTGAACACGACCTCCTGCATGATTTTACTCTTCCCTAAAAATATTGTGCTTTCTCAGCTTTGACAGATTTTAGGTGAACAAAACACTTCAGATTTATCACGGAGTCTTTCTCACCCGACCGAGGCATGGGCGCCGCCATGTTTGTTTTGGGGTGTTACATGACGTATGACCTAGGATGTGATTGGCGAATTTGGATCACATGGTGTCTGTGTGCAGGTATTTCAAATAAAATGTAACGAGCCGACGTATCACAACCATAAACAGTGTTCGATCGCTGTCGATTATCTAGTGCAATGTTTGGTCGATAATTTCTCAAATTTGACTGGTGTTTTTGTGGAGAACTTTTCGGAATCGTAATCTCCAGCAATTACTCTGTTAAAAACTGCAGAGTTCTCTTAGACCCACAGGGGTCGGAACGGGACGACAGGATACAGTTTACCCCGTATGGCCTACGGTGGGTAAGCCCAAAAGTTTGTATTCACCCGCAGTCGGAGACCTCCATTTTCACTCGTTAATTGTTTGTACTCCTATTATTTTGCAACAGCTCCCATTGGTTTTGTAAATCTTTCCAACTGAGGACCTTCACACAAACGGGACTCTATAGTTCTTCTTTTGTTATAACTGGTCCCCGGTTCGAATGTGTATTCAATGTGGACATAGTATTATTTAGTCTCTGTGTTGTGTTGAGTAAGCACTAGTGTGCCATTGGATGTACACGTCTATCCAATGAAAATATTGGGGTTGTATTAAGACCAGAGCCTGTCTGATACGGATAAAGACAGGGACCAGTCTAATGGGGTCTAAGAGTAAAGACTAATTAGCTTTCAGTAACCGCATATTAACAAAAGAGGGCGCCCTTACCCGCTTAATCAGTGTCGTTGTGATTTCTCTGTGGTCGTTTAAGGCAGCTAGATGCAATGCAGTGAACCCGTCTTCCTTCTGAAGATTGATCATACCAGGCGCTTTTTCCAAGATTTTATCAACGGCACTGAATTCGGGAGAAAAAACCCAAAATAAAAACTACGTCAGTGTTGTCACATTATAGAGCAAGTTCGAGTGTTAACCTTAAGTCAATTTGCCGTTTAAATAACGCATGCGTGGTCTGTGTTTCACTCGATCACATTTTAATCGATTTATTCTGCAAATTTGCTAACCAATATGGCAACGACGTATCAAAGAGAAAAAATGTATTTGATCCAAACGCCATCTTGATAAAGTGACGTTTAACTTCGCTTGTTGACTAGAGAAACAATGCTCCGGAGCTAGGTTGATCCATGTTAGCTAGTTCAACCATGCAGCGTTCGAGTGATATCTAGATCGACTATGATTAAGTCCAGTCGACTCTAGTCAGCCATCTGAACTTGCTCATTATCAATACAAAAAGGGTCAATTTAACACCAACGTTTTTGTCGCATGTAAGTATTCTTCAAATGGAAAGCCCAAGCAATGTTTTTTTCAGTTTTTGTTTTTGAATTGCTTGGCATTACCTGTCTGGTGTTTATGCTAATTACAAGTATTGCAACAGTTTTGTATTCCGAAGTCTTCCATTTAGTAAATAAAGCTATGAGCATGAAGGATATACAGACATCGTCGTCATTCTTGGCTGTGATTTCTTGAAAGCTTGTTCCCTTTATTACGTCCAGCTTCTATACATATTAAATTTAATATATAATAAATGTATTTATGAAGCGCTTTACAAGATAAATCAAAGTGATCACGAGATTAAGACAGATGAATGTGTCCTGAATAAGAAGTATTTAACAAGGTTCCTGAGATTGGTGAATGATGTGGCGTCCCTGATTTTGTTGGAATGTTGTTCATAAGTTTGGGAACAGCTAAAGAAAGAGACATATTGCTGATGAACTAAACTGAATAGTAAGACGTTTGTATGTGTATGCAGTTCACGTGGAAAAAGCTGCTGGAAAGGTTCTTTGTTCTACACCTCAGCAAAGCAATAATGTATTAATGAGAACAAGCAAAAAGCCTGGTATCATGCTTAAACACCCCGATAGGAGGAACCGGTCGGCACATTTACCATGAAAATATCTGTAGAAAAGACACAGGCTGGCTATAATAGCCCTACGGTGGGGAAGAGGTTTGAATGTTCACCCAAACCCTTCACAAAACAATACGCTGCTGCACTCTATCTGACAGGCAGAAAACCGGTCAGAATGTGACAACACTCCTCCATTACTGGGGATGTATACATGTCTTATAAGGCAAAGGGTAAGCAGCATCAGGAGGTAAGAAACTCCGCGCTCAACAGCCAACTAGCATTGAAGCACTATTAGCAATGCATGAGATATACCTCTCCGAATTAGTGGTTAAGTAAAGTCTGAGAAGGCGAAAATCTGATATCTCAGGCAAAGTTGATAGAATGGATAAAGACGAACACAAATCTTCGTCCGAATTAAAATACGTACAAAGAATTTCCAGTAATTGCTGCCAAGTGTAAGCTGTTGAATCCGTTCTTGTTCAGCAACCTTAGATCTGTCTTAGGATATCGCAGCAACATCAGTATTATCTGTTTATCATTCTTAATGATAGCCACTAGGAGTGGATAGTTCCCATCTTTGCTCTGCAAAAAGATGAAAAGTAATTGATGAAATCGATGACGTCATTGGATCGTGGAAACAATCAAGTTCTCTTGGAAGATTTCACAAAGCACTGTGGGAACTAAAGTAGAAACGCGACATAAGAAGACACTGTTATTTAACACCAGCCATTTTCCTAATGATTGGAGAATTGCCGATCACACGGCATTCATTAATCGAGCTATTACATGGCCTACTGTTAAAATCGGGGTGTTAAAATAACCCCAATGTAATTGTTTTGGCAGAAATAAGTGTTGTTTTTACACCATGTGGTGTAATTTATGGGTTATTTTTGGTATCTATAAATGTGACAACACACATGGTGTAGTTTTTAATACCCCAGTCTTTGGCGTGCATTTTGGTACCGTTCATTTTCGTTTCCTCCATTTTGGTTATGTACGCTATAGAATACAACATGTGTTATCTATGGGGCGCCGTTTATGACTTTTTTTTTAATTACGAAACTGTTACATAGAATGAAACTAATAAATATTTAAAAAACAAAAATATATAGAACGGAATAAAAAATATATAGAACGAAATAACAAATATATTGAACGAAATAAAAATATATAGAACGAAATAAAAAATTTATAGAACGAAATAAAAATATACACAAAAATCAAACAAATATACAGAACAAAACCATTATATAAAAGGAAACAACGATATATAGAACGAAACAAAAATGTATAGAAGGAAACAAATATATATAGAACGAAACAAAAATAATATATAGAACAAAATAAAAATAATATATAGAACGAAACAAAAATATATAGAACGAAGCGCAGCCTACGACGATTAAGGGCCAGGCCGCAATATAGAACGAAAGCCAAAATAATTTTTTATACAGAACAAAAACTAAAATATATAAAACGAAGCGGCGCCCGCGACGATTAGAGGCCAGTCTGCTAGACTTGAAATCAAGTCGTTAGATAATAGAGTTGATTTACAAGTGTTCATTATTATTATTATTATTTTAAGCCTGAGATCGTGGTTATTTCTGTTCATCAGCCACGCAAAACTCCCCGCAGATTAGCTATCACGCGCTATACTACTCGCGATCTCAGGTTGGAGACGGAGGTTAAATCACTAAAGGGCGCTATTTCAAGCAATTATGTATTGGGTATCAGGTAGACTAAAAACCACGACCATAGACTTGAAATCAAGTCTAGTACTCGTCAATTGCTATTTAATCTATAACAACAGCTAGCTCTGCCGATCAAACCATAGAGCAAGGAACTTGCTCTATGATCAAACCTACAACAAGGCTTTTAAAGGCATATTTCTCCAAACTTTATGATAAGTGCTTGCTCATCAAACAAATTAGGACCAAGGTAATTCGTAACAAAAACAAGTGCTGGATGTGGTGACGTGCTGCCTGTTTCAATAAAATCTGTTCATTATAAGCATATTATTGCATGTAAAAAAATGCATAACAACCCTTCAGTGTCTAATTCAAATAAGTTTCGTCGCTATCGCAACAAACTCAACGCCATAATTAATAAGAAATGTAATTTTGATTATTACCAGGAAAAATTTGAAAATGCCAAGAATGATGCTAAGAAGACGAGTGTTATTAAAACGATACCCAACAAAAGCATTTCAGCTAATTGTACAGCGTTTAAGAGCATTAACCACAACATTGCAGAGTGATTACCGACCCTGGTGAGATGCGTACAATGAACATTTCACTAGCTCTGCTCCTTTTCTGAACCACACCATACCTCAGCCTAATGTCACCTATAACTATCTGAAGGTAAATTATGCAGATTCTTTATACATCTTTCTTACTCACGATCACCAATCGGAAATTTGTGATAATGTTAATGCCTCTAAGAATGACAAGAACTCTGGTTATGACGACATTAGTCCAGCAGTGCTTAAGTTATTTCTTCAGAAAAATTAGGAAGGCAGTGGTAGTACTTCTATACTGCATAAGCTTTCGACGTTTCGTAGCAACAACTACTTCATGTTTCCAGCATGCAGCGCGTAAATCCTCGTCTGGGGCGAACATTTTAATCCATTGCTGTATTAAATATAAATGGAAATATGAAATCAAAAAAAATTGTGTATTTTTTTTCTTCTCATTTTGTTGCATATTTCTAATTAACAGTCAATCAAAAACTAGTGTGAGAGACATCTGGTATGCTGTCCCCCCAAGTCTAAACAGTGGGTGTGACATGTTTCATTCCCCACCCATGGACGCTCGTGTCCTTCTACTAACAGCCCTGACCCGATTCACTTATATATAAATTTTTCATCATAACTGTGATTTTGCAACACATTCCAACCCTTACCATCGCTCGCCCAATCTTTAACTTCAATCCTCCCTTGGTACCTTAGATATATTCCTCCAACCCAAGACAAACCCTCCCCTCCCGCATACTTATCTTTAGCGTACTCGACTTTCCTTCCTTTTATTTCAAGTTATCCTATCCATAAACAACAAAACACAAGCACAATTTGTTCCCAAGCACGTACATATGTACATAAGCTAATTAAACACATTATTATAGTCGTCACCTTTTAGACTTAGTTTAAAAAAAAAAATTGTAATGCAGATAATTTTATAACAAGTCGTTGTAGTTAAACTATGTGCGGTAGGTGTAGAAAAGGTTTGTTTGTTTGTTGAGTTTTGGCACTGTTTATATTTACCACTTAGATTCTTCTTGCCCCTTTTTATTTGAGTCACTGTCTCACTTTTGCGTTTTCTGGCGTCATGCGACCCTATTTAATCCTTAGATTAATTGAGTTTTGCTTTCTAAAGTAAGTTCCCGTAGTGTTTTAGTTGTATTTAAATCATTATTTTTAAAGGTTACATAATATTCTGAAAGGTGGATTCCTTTACTCCACGGTGGTGTTCTTAACGTATGCTGCATGCCGTGGACATAGTTACATGCAACTCAGCAAGACAAGCTGCCCTTATTAAATTTTAAATTAATTTGTTTAAAGTTATTTTTTTCAGGTCCACTTCGAACTAAATCGTGTTCAACCGGCCTGAATATAATCACTTTGTAGTTTGTTCCCCCAAAATTGGGACATTTTTCTGTGGCTGTATGATTATCTCAGATCATTGAAAAATTTGAGTTAACGTATTCGTGTAGCCATCCTTACAGCGATCGATAATTCGACGATTACCAGTGAGTGTGCTCTACAACTCTATGATATAACGACTTGATTTCAAGTCTAGCAGACTGGGCCCTAATCGTCGCGGGCGGCGCTTCGTTCTATATATTTTAGTTTTCGTTCTATATAATTTTGGCTTTCGTTCTATGAATATTGCGGCCTGACCCTTAATCGTCGTAGGCGGCGCTTCGTTCTATATATTTTTGTTTCGTTCTATATATTTCTGTTTCGTTCTATATAATTTCTGTTTCGTTCTATATATTTTTGTTTCGTTCTACATAATTTCTGTTTCGTTCTATATATTTTTGTTTCGTTCTATATAATTTTTGTTTCGTTCTATATATTTTTGTTTCGTTCTATATATTTTTGTTTCGTTCTATATATTTTTATTTCGTTCTATAGGCCCCCTATATTTGTGTTTCCTTTTATAAAATGATTTTGTTCTGTATATTTTTTAGTTTATATTTTTTATTTCGTTCTATATATTTTTTGTTTCGTTCTTTATATTTTTGTTTTGTTTTATATATCGGTTTCATTCTATATATAACAGTTTCGTGATAAAGTCATAAACGGCGCCCCTTAGTTATCCACACCAGTACAAAAAACGCCCTCAAAGTGGACGCTAGACTGGTCCCCTGTCTTTATCCGCAACGACAAAGACAGTCACTGGTTTTATAGGCCAAATGATCTCATTGGATAAACGTGTTGTTCGATATATGTGTTATGATTGGTCTGCTACGAAGTTACGTAGTGTGTCAGCTACACCACAATGTTCGATCGTCTGCGGCATGCTGCGTGTGCATAATGTTTGTAAGTAATGTTGTTTTATTGACACTACGAATATCCGCCGTGTGAATGGATACGAGGTCAAAGGTATATCTGGCAACATCCGCTCAGGCTTGTTTCTGACGTATATTCACGAGCCTCGAAGTGTGAGGTCGGATGTTCAGGCTAATTTAGCGCTAACCTTTTTTCTTTAGTTGTTTGCAAGTATTGCAACACCAAAAGCAACGTGTCTACTGGGGACCAGTCTAAACGAAATAAAGGCTCAACATACCTTAATGTTGACATTGCACATTCTTGGTTCGTGCTTAAGAAGCACTTCTGCGCATGTCTGGTGACCTTTGCCAGCGGCGAGATGGAGAGCTGTGAAACCCTTTTCATTGGATGCATTGATGTCACTTGCACTCAGCAAAAGGTACTTTACAATTTCTGGCTCTTTCCTGTTACAAGACACAAATTCGAATGTTTTTTGGGACAATACAATCAAATAAATTGCTTTTTGGGGGCAAGAAAGTATTCATTTCAATCATCCAGATTTCAATACATGTACCAACCAACAAAGACTTTGAAAAAATCCATCAAATTTTGTTGATTTTGTTCTTCTTTTCTTTTTGCACATTTATATGCATGCATACCAGTAGTAAAATCGGTAGTTTACGGCAACTGAACAATTGAGATATTTTGTTCTATTTATTATTTATGTCGGGGAGGGCGGGCTTCCTAATTCGACAGTATTTTGGAAATATTTCTCTCTCGAATTGGTAAAGCTATGAGCTTCGCAATTAGTGAGCTTTCAGATTGGGCCTTCCTAAAAATTACCACGATCTTTAAAAAGAATTAAAATGTTTTCGGTATCAAAATAATTTTCAATTTGCAAAGTGGAGAATCACTTATCAACAATTAATTCCTATTTCAGAATAATTGATTTCACTTCTTTGAAACTATTTCTATTTAATTCAAACTAACATTTTATTTCCATACTCCATGAAAATTTCTAAGCGATACATAACAAAACAAAATAAAATCAGAAGTAATACATCTAGTTTTGCTGAACAGAAACCAAAATATGTATGGAGGCATCTTCTAGAAGCCGGGGCTTGTGGTGAGATGCCCGATGGACAGACAAACAGAACAGAAACAGGAACAAGAACGCACAGACAACAGTACTGTTGAACAAGGAAGGAAATGATGACAGATTGTAATAAATTAAGGGTGAGATTGTAAAAAGAGAACAACCTGGGTTTTTTTATAGAGAGAACAAACTATATCAGATACTTGGAGAGGTATAAAGCTCTTTTATAAAGGCTTTTAAATTGTCGTGGCCGAGTGGTCAAGCGCACGGGACCCAAGCTCTGGTGTTTCTGATCAGCAGACTGTTGGTTCGAGTTTCTGATCAGCAGAGTGTTGGTTCGAGTCCCGGTCTCGACACTTGTGACCTTTATGCTTCGTCCTTTGGATGGGACGTAAAGCCGTCAGTCCCGTGAGTTGTGTAACGCACGTAAAAGAACACAGTTACACTTATCGAATAAGAGAAAGGGTTTGACCTTGTGTTTCTGGCTGGTCCGGCAGCAATATGCGCTACCTCACCTGGTATACCTTACAAGGCATTGTACTATGGTCTCATAAAAATAATTAGTAACAAGCTCATTAACCAAAATTGTTATTTCGGCGCCAGGAGTTTCGTTTATGACAGACATGGCGCGTTAATGTACACTATTTTTTTTTATATGGAAGTATTAAAATTATTATTTTTAGATGATATAACAATTCCTACCCAATAACTGCGAACATTAACGCTGTATCACCGTCTTCATCCTTCGCCTCAAGGGGCGCCTTAGCGGACACCAAGGCAATGACGGCATCTATGTGTCCCCGATAAGCAGCAACTTGCAATGGCGTTTGCTTCTCGGAGTTTGTGTACTTAATCTAAAAACAGAAGCAAAGTATTCACAACTGTTTAATCCTAGAATTAAACAACTGTTTAATCTCTGGAATCAGCTACCTCTTCACGTTAAAACCCTTAGTGAATATTGATCTACTGTTTCTTCGTGTAGGTTTTTGCTATTTTTTAATTAATTCCGCCCATGAATTTAAAAAAAAATCTGCCCTTTTGGTATTCCTCCCTTTTACCATGCAGAAACAGATGACAAAAGTTATTTGCACTGGGTGAATCCATTCACCTTGAAAAAATCCCATTACAACTCCAGTGGTCAGGAGAGCTGCCATTAGTTTGTATACAATAAATCTTGGCAAATCCTCAAAGAGTAGAATGCCAGCCTTATCCAGGGCAGATTGTAGCTGTCGGGAAGCCTCTGTGAGACTTGTTTGACAGGTGGAGGTCAGGTAACAATATACTAAAACACGATCAGAGTAAGGGTCTGTGTGTAGTTTAGGTCATGGATCCTGCTGGTCATCAACCCATTCATAAAAACAGATTGAGGGGATATAGACCACTTTTGTATAGGGAATAAACATCTCTAGCCCCTCTGAGTGGTATATGGCTTAATAATAATGTGAAACAAGCTTCATAACCCGGGTGTAATACGATTTCCCAGACTGCATGAACATTTAGTAGGGCTGCTGCAGTGTGATAAGTATGACGTCACACGTTGTTATTAAACCCCAAATACTATTCACTCATTCAAAAAGTCTCTCAAAACACACCTCATGTCAAAAGGATTTAGTTCCTCCTAACTGATTTTTCTTTTGGTCCCTTCCCTTTTTGTTTTTTCTCTCGATCCTTTGTTACAGCGCCTTGAGCACATTTTGGTGGATATGTGCGCTTTATAAGACTTCGTTTTTATTATTAGCTGTTCCGACTAGCAGTCGGAACAGCTATTGTTTTCGTCGAGATTTTTATTATTTTTAGCTGTTCCGACGTAGCGGTCGGAACAGCTATTGTTTTCGTCAGGATTTTTATTTGTTTTTCTTATTAGCTGTTCCGACGTAGCGGTCGGAACAGCTATTGTTTTCGTTAATATTTAGGGGTTTCGGCCTAACAGCCGAAACGCCTATTGTAATCGTCCAGATTCCTTTTATTTTTATTTTTTTATTATTTTTCTTAACGGCCTTTCTCTCATATGATTTGTACACGGATTTTGTTATGGGATAATCTTATACTTAACAATGTCTGATCGTTACAGTTTATATACCAAATTGTAGGCTATACCTTAACTTAGATCCCCCAATCTTGACGTCACCATTGCGTCAATCTTACCTGTTATATAGCTGTTTTAAAATTTGTGGCGAGCGGACGACTTCGTCATTTTCGTGCCGACCTGCCATGCTATTCCTTATGTACACGTTAGAAAGCCTGTAACGCGGCACGGAATTCACGTAAATTCCGATCAAATCGACAGATTAATGAAAATCCAAAGACAGAAATCAGTCTATAACTGCACCATTTCCTAATAAATAGTAGTTTTTTCAAGTTTTTTCGCCTTGTGTTGACGATATTTAAGTTTTTCTGGTCGTCTCTCGGTTACATGTCGACTTGACCATTCCCCTACCCGATGAATGTAAAAGTCCGAGTTACGTAAACATTTAAACGCAAGAGGGCGCTAAACAAGCTTACCATTAATATTTCACGGTGATGTCTTTGCAGCCAACCTTATAAGCACCTTATCTCAAGAATTACACAACCGATTTTCAAACTTTTTTCAGTTATAGACTCCTTGGGCATTGGAGATTAGCCTTGGGTAACCGTGACCCCATGTTGACCTTTACCTATGGGTCAACCGGAAGTGGGACCATGTCTCAAGAACTACACAACCAATTTTCAATCTTTTTCAGTTATAAACTCCTTGGGCATGGGAGATCAGCCTTGGGTAACCGTGACCCCATGTTGTCCTTTACTTCCGGGTCAACCGGAAGTGAGACCATATCTCAAGAATTACACAGCCGATTTTCAAACTGTTTTCAGTTATAGACTCCTTGGGCATGGGAGATTAGCCTTTGGTAACTGTGACCCCATGTTGACCTTTACTTCCAGGTCAACCGGAAGTGGGACCATATGTCAAGAACTACACAAACGATTTTCAAACTTTTTTTAGTTATATAATCCTTAGGCATTGGAGATTAGCCTTGGGTAACCGTGACCCCATGTTGACCTTTAATTCCAGGTCAACCGAAAGTGGGACCATATCTCAAGAACTACACAACCGATTTTAAAACCTTTTTTTCAGTTATATAATCCTTGGGCATTGGAGATAAGCCTTGGGTAACCGTGACCCCATGTTGACCTTTACTTCTGGGTCAACCGGAAGTGGGACCATATCTCAAGATCTACACACCCGATTTTCATTTTCTTTTCAGTTATAAACCCTTTGAGCATTAAATGTTGACCCATGTTGACCTTTATTTCTGGTTTAAAAGCTCCTTTCGATTCAGTATCAGAATGAAGACCAGGTTTAGGTTTTTAGGCACACTTTAGTAAAAAAAAAGGGCCTGTCAAAGGTCAAGAGTCTTCTATCTTGAAATCAGACCAACTTTAAAGCTTTGAAGCAACTTAATCGAAGCAAAACAACACGGAACAGCTATGTGTTTGTTGACAAACACTTAATGCCTAGTTATTATTATTATTATTATTAGAATCGTGCCAGAAAATTATGGACCTTTTTTCCCGAGACCAAAAAGGCACCAAAAGTGTTTTCATTTTCTCACCGGACAAGTGAAGATGAAAAAGATATTTTGAATGTCCGTTACTTACGGCACTTGGGTTCTTTTTTATTATTTCTTTCACTTTCTCGGTTTTTCCGTTTGCTGCTGCGTGGAAGAGAACAGCTCCACCCGTGGGTTCCATGTCGTCGAGCAGGCCTAACTCCCCCAGCTGCGACAGGTCCATCTCCCCCAGCTGCGACTTGACTAACATTTCCAATAAACCGTCAAGGTCTTTGACTGATAGTGATAGACAGAAAGAAAATCATTCTAAATCCGGCCCCTTTCATAATCTTTCAACAATTCAAATAAAAGGGATAACAAATAAGAGGCGCCACCTAGAGTTTGCCACGGACGGCGATTATGTTCGCCGATGCAGAGGATCAACGCTGCACGTGGTGCGTAGGCCTTGTTGCTCTATTGCCCCCTTCTACAGAATTTGTCACTTGGGTGCAAGTTGAACAAAGAGAACCTTGAAGGGAATTATTCTCCCATTGTTGAAAGGTCACCTACAGAAACCTCGCGTCAGCCGATATATCCACCCAGTACCCACACCCACACCTAGTAGAAGGCAAATTTGCTTGACTGTGGATTTACGTTTTGAAGGAAGTCTGCTTTTCGGCTTGACTAAACCCAATACCACCCTTCATAAGACCCATAGTTTAGTTGGTCGGGCATGTATATTTTTTCTCTTTACTGTGCTGTAATTGGTCCAAAGTATACGTAAATCACAGCAGACTCTCTCCAACATCAAACTTACAAACTACTGATTGACATTACGACTCAATATAAAAGTTGTGTGCGCGATAAGTGATCCAAGATAATGGACTAATTTTACTCTAGCTTCGTTTCAAGTCTTAATACTCTTACCAACAAGGTAAGTTGAGGTTGACGCACTAATCCTCACTCATACACTCAGTTTATGAGCCAGTTGCGTTACCAAAAGCAATCTCAGTAGTTGTTCGAATTAATCATGAAATATATCTAGCGTTTTCCGAATATGCAAAAGGAGTCCATACAAAAGGATAGTGAGCGCACTACACGGGCAGCGCTAAGTGAGCTGTATTGCTTTCATCTCGTCAAACCTGTTTTACATTTAGGCCTATAAATAAAGATATCAAGCTAAAATATGTTGCCTCTTAACGTAAAATATTAAAAGATGATAACAATACCTTGTTCTCCAGATTGAGTCTGTTTCTTCTCTTCCATTACAAGGCATTGGGGATTGATGAAGGATAAAGACCCTCCAAAATCAACTTTGATATCTCCGTCTTTGTCAACTAAAATGACCTCGCCGACTTTCCCTCTGAACTATGAACAAACAATGTAACAAAACAAATTAAATCAGTTAAAACTAACCCCCTAAACAGTTAAAAATCGCTAATTAGTTAAAACTCAATAATTAGTTCAAATACTCAAAAGTAATCTTTCAAAAGTTCCCACCCTAGGCATATATATTATTACAAACAACATAAAAAACAGTTGTCTGAGAGTGGGTTCGTTGGGACTGTTCAGATTGGGGGGATACATACCCCGGAGCATAAGAACCTCAACCACCTGTGTACATACAATGGAACACCTCAGGGGGCACCAGGTGGCGGCAGATGTAAAACTATAGGTCAATCCATTGTTATGTGCGCATGTTCAGAACTACGTATTCGATGGAGATTAGCCTGGTAAGTTTGCTGCCATCTAGCGTTCCAAGGTCTTCCATATTCAGGGACCCAAGTTTGACAACCAATGTTTTATTTAATACACCGTTCATCAAACATTGGGATTGAGCAGGGTGTAGGCGGAGCTTTACCATTTAACACTTCTACAAAACAGTTCTCTTCATAAAAGAAACTGGGTTAAATATTATCGGATTAATAATTCATAAAAATGTCAAAAAGCGTTCAGAAGAGTAAACAAAAAATTCAGTTTCAACTAACGTTGGCAGTTTCTTCTTTCCAGCCGCAACGTATGGTCTGCATTTCCTTTAGTTTATCATAGTCCATGATCAGTCGAACTTTGTCTCCAGCGTCAACATATGGGCGAACTCTGGTTCCATCTGGAAGTTAGAAAGAACATATCAAAATCACCGACATTGACAGTCAGAGCATAATAAAGATAATTTGGTCAACAATGGGAATCACGTTAGTTCGGATTTTGGTCAATTATTTGAAGAACTAATGATGGTCCCACAACTATGACAATAATAATCAGACTACGGTATCAAGTTATTTTTAAAAAAAACAATCATTATCAAAAACATGGACATCATGACGTCATCTTGTCAAAGACAATAATGGAGACGCACATACGTTTGGTTAACGTTCTGCGCACGTCCACTAAATAATGAAGCTGTTTGTTTTTAGTTTACAAACAATGTGCATGGGAAAGTTTCGTAAACAATCAAGAATAGTTGACAGTATGTCCGCATTCTCAATAATGCATCTTTGTTTCTCTCTGATTAATAAAACCACTGGCAAGGTAACGTTCCCTTTGCTTTGCTTATCTAGTAAGCTGTGTTTTGAAGTAGGAACAAATAAGCAGAAAACGTCCGTTTATTAATTTTACAGACTTTCTGGCTCCTGTTGACGTCTACAGAGTGCCCTTGCCCAATGACGTGTGTTTCATTCTGGCATTATTCAATTTAATGAGTTTTACCGAGATTTGGGAGATGATCGATGTAAAATTCACCACACGTCTCTCTCTCAGAACACCGTAGGTCCATCTTTCCATCATTGCCACATCGGTACGAGTTTGTGGATTGACTTGGCCACTGAACACTGACCCAGGACCGGTAGGAACCTGTGCTTGTGTCCAGCGCACACACCGTGCCTACCGTGCCTTCTCCACCTACAGGTAAAACACACAATCGGTTTCCATAACAATCTACAGCTTACTGGTTGTATGTTCATATCCAGTACCACTCATCAAGAAATATTTACGTCTGATCTAAAAGAACTCTCAAAGTCAAGAGAACAAAATGGCAACCAAATGACTTCGGCTTCGATTATGGCCGTTGGCCGTTAATTTGGACACGGCCTACTCTACGAAACTTCGGGTCAGAATGGACCCAGATTCCGTGTCCAGTGGGAACTGACCCATCTCTGGGTCAATATGCCCCGGAATCAGCGGCGTAACTAAGGTAAATTTTTAGGGGGGCACAAGGGGGGGGGGGGGGCACCAATTTTTCTAGGGGGGGCACTGCTGGCAAATCAACTATAGATTCCTTCGCATTTTTTTAAAACTGGATCTTAATCTACGCAATGGCAGGTTCCAAACAGCCCCTCAATTAAACCAAAGGGAATATGGTCAATTTACAAAGATTGTTTTGGTTTTTGTTTTTTTTCTTTTGGTTTTTCTTCTTTTTCGCACATATAGAACCATGCAGTTACTGTTTGAATTTGTAGAAATAAATCATAACTGTTAACAAAGGATTGCGAGACCGGAGTCTTTTTTACGGGGATTTATGTATTTGAGGACTGGCACTAGTATCTATTTAATACACACTTGGGGCCATGCACAGTAGGCCTAATCAATGTTAAAAACTTTAAATGTTTTCGAAATTGTTTTGACCCATCCCCATCCCCCCCCCCAATTTCGATTTTTACATATTGACAAACTATTTAATATACCCTATACACTGGAGAACAAAGTAATGTCTCAAATGAAGCAGATATTTTAGATCAATGCTCTCACAGCTCAAGAGTTTTCAATGGCTTTTCCTCATGTAAATAAAAGCAACGGCACCCAGCACGTCGTGTAGCTTCATGTGAAACTACCGTACCATATTTAAAGTGGCAGTCTGTGGCAGAATGGGGCGCGAGCGGGCGATGAGCCATCATACAATTTGCGGACGTGATTTACCGTACTCTGAAGACGTTGGTAAAAATAACAACTGTCCATTGCAAAGGTACAACAAATATGTGTAAATAGAAAAATAGTTTGAAACATTGAGTTATACGCCACACCAGTGCTCCATAAAAGTTTATAAAACTTAACATTTTATATTCTGGTAGGCTAATCATTATAGTCTCAAAGGTTCAGATTTCAAATGGGGGCACCGGGGGGGCACTGACATCAATTGGGGGGCACGTGCCCCCCGTGGCCCCCTTAGTTACGCCACTGCCCGGAATGTATCTCAAACTGACCCTGAAAAAAGTCAAATTGGCATAGGATCCGAGATGAAACCACCAACCAGTTTCCAGGCGCTTCCGGGTCAGCATGAGCGATTTCTGAATCAGACAGACCCATGAATGGGTCAGGTTTCTGGAGACCCGGATCGATTCTGAACCGGGAGTTTTTAGAGTGTAGGCATTTCAGATACATTTTTGTATTCGGTAGCTTCTGTACTTACCATCTTGGTCTTTCCATTCCCAATCGGGCCCTCGCATCACTCGGGCACCTGGGAACATGCCCAAGGCTTTGCACTTAGTCGATTTTGATCGTGGAGGCACTTCAACACTGTGTAGCAGAAAAAAACGTTTGAAAATATAAATAATATTGATACTTCCAACGATAAATTGATCATACCAATCAATACCAATCACACCAGAGAAGAATATCCGCTCCTAAAATTGCTTGTATTTAAAAACCTTCCCAAATAGGATATCGTTGGTTATTTTGATAGCAATAAACCTCACGCACCATTAGCGCGTAACGACACCAGTAGCTAAAAGGTACTTTTAAGTACGGTATCTAAAAAGAAACTTAATCAAACTACGGGAAAATGCGTATATTCTAATTTTTTTGCTCAAAATTGACCGAGAAAACATACACTATCCCTGTACTTGTCTTGTTACATTGCTTTTGTGTGCAATGTGATTGTACGCTAAACCCCAATACACTCTCTAATTACCTCTCCCACGTCAGATTTAACCCAGATTCCAGGTACGGGCTTGACCTTTTTCTGGGTCATTTTGATACAGGTTTTGGGTGAAAAGAACCCAGAAATGGGTAACACCACACGGGACCCAGATGGATCTATTATAGACTTGTGGACAAAACGTTGTCTGTCGCGGCGATAGCGAACTACGGCTATCTAGTTTACTCCATCCTTGGTCTGCGCGAGACTGCTGCCCTCTCGAACAGCAGTAGTCTTGCGTACAGCAACAGTCTCGGGAGACTAGCGAGATAGCAATACGCTATCGCCGCGACAGACATTTAACGACTTGTCTACAAGTCTAGATCAATTCTGACCCGGAATTTTGTTTGGAGTGCATGATGAGTCGTTTCTTACCCTGGGATGTGGTTAGCTTCAATTCTGATGAAGATATGGGTAAGATCATGTTTATCTTCATTGTAACAAATGTGGCATAGGTCATAATTGTGACATTGTTTACATTTCCAGCGTATCCCAACAATGCCAGTTTCTTCACAGACGTCACATTGTACGCTTGGGTGCTTCACACCTATTGAGGAATAACAAAACGTCATGACGGTCAAGAGGTCGCAAGTTCATTGTTTTAACCCTGCAATGCCTTTATACTGTTTTCTACATGAATGATATAGGGTACAGCAGAGTGTAGACCGTTGGGAAAACGAGTCTACCTCATTTGCAACGATGATTTCATATTTTTTCAAAGCTCCCCTTTCCTGTCGTTGTAAAGTTAGGTGGCAGCAGACTCACCAGGTAAAATAAATTTCCATCGTTTGCATAGTTCTGAGCATACGCACAATTCTCAGAACAATTAATTTACATGGTAAGGCTGCTCCCACCCAGTGTCCCAACAAGTTTCCTTTTACCTCGAGCTTGTTTTATTGCCTTCAGGGGCCAAAGTACTTCTTAAAACGTCTTACCTACTTGCGCATTGTCGAAAATTCTGAGATCGAACTTGGTACCGCCTGCACGGTAATTTGCTGCCTTACCCGAGTCCCAGCGTATCCATGCCCCACTGGCTGCAAAGACATAAAGAGGGTATTTTTAAAAAGTTTACAACGTTGAATCATCGGGGAAAATGTTTATGATAATGTTGAGAACAAGAAATTACCGAGGTTAGCAACAGTTTACTGATGGTTAAAGATTTTGCGTCAATGTTTACTAGATAACAAGACCAACAAAGTGTAGAGAAAGAAAATAGATGGTAGTTATTTAGGTGGCTGGCATAAGATAATATTATTTTAAAATGCTAAGGTAACTAAAAAGGTTAATAAGGTAACTTCTATTTAACAGTTTCAGTACAATTTAAATTACTAGGCCTAACTTGGCCTTAACAAATCGAACCACAATAATTATATGCAAATAGTAAAATAAATAAACAATATAATAATACATAAATAATATGAACAGACGTGATGCAGATGTTAAGTTAAAATACGAGTTCATTTTATACGAGTTCATTGAAACATCAATGAGACATTGAAACATCGAATAGACCCCTGTACGGACGACGTCATGGTTTATTCACTGCATTGCTTAAGTGTTGTAACTGGGTACTGTATTTCCGACAGTTAAAGGCCCTGTACACTATTGGTAAGATCGAAAAACACAAATGTTCACAGATTCACACATAACTTACATGATTTAAAGTAAGTAATGGTAGAAAGGGTTCCTTAAAATATTTCTGCCTAAAATGCTATCGTTTTTGAGAAATGAGTAAAACAATAGTATTCATCACGCGTGATAAAAACTCGATGTTTGAAAAACAGAAAACACATAAGGTCTCTTTTCACTATTTTCTCGTGACCTCGATGACCAATAATTGAGCTCAAACTATTACAGGTTTGTTTGTTCATGCATATGTTGAATCACACAAAATGTGGACACTGATTTTGAGCTGTTACCAAAAGTATACAATGCCTTTAAGCAGACACTCAACAGTTTCTCACTCTTCTGCAAAGTGGTAAACAAAATGTGACGTCATCGGTACTAATTTTGACAATGCAAATTAATGAATTGCGCAAATTAATAATCATGAATCTCCAATAATGACATTTCGTGATGAATTATTCATACTCACTTCTTTCCTTAACCTGAGAAGGGACAACTGTTCCAACGCTACCCTTCCCGCCATCCTGATCCCCCCATCTCCAGTCCTGACCTCGAACAACTCGCAACCCTTTCAACATTTAAAATGCTTTGGATTACGAAGTCTTTTGTAAAATTCTTCTCCAACAATCCAGCAGTCTCGAAGAGCATCAGAACTATGGAAATTTTGCAGCTTTAGTGATGGTTTGATACAAATCGTCATTCGCAATTATATACATTAGGCCACCAAGTTGTCTGGACTCACTGGTTCAATAGCAACCATTCCATCGAAGTGTCAAATGGTCTCCTTTTGCTGTCAACTTGATGTTACAAGCTAAGCAGTTAGTCTCAGTTGCGTCGAAAACGATCAAGCTGACAGTGACAAAGCATTCTTGCCGCGAACATCTTTTTTCCCTGAACGCGGAGCTGCCGTGATCTTTGATAAAATAAATGCTCATAGCTTCCTAACGCACCACCACTAGCTCCCGAAAATGGTACCCGAATGAACACAAACGTAACCCCTAATGTTTCTCAATATCTATGGGCGGCCATTGGGGCAAAAAAGACAAACTAAAAAAAAAATAATAATAATAATAAAAATTAAGTTTAAGAAAAATAAATTAATTAACACGCAAATATATTTAAATTTAAAAACAAAATCATGAAACACAAATTAACTTTAAAAAACAGATAAAAAGACAAACTTTAAAATAAAAACAAAATTTTTAAATAAAAGAAATTAGGCCTACACAAAAAATAATTAAATTCGAGAAAAACAAAAACTGCTTGAAAAAATAAAGAAACACAAGTTATAAATATATTATTTTTCAAATTGGTCCATTTTTTTACAATATTAATCAGCAAGATAAAACATGAAACAACACAAAAAAATTATCTTAAAAGTTTTCAAATTTACAAAATTAGGATTTAAAAAACCCCGTAAATCAAATATACTGACTAAATAAAAAGAAAAGCCTCAGTCTCATAAAGTCTTTCAGAATTATCAGTAAAAACTAACAAGAAGAGACTTTATTAATAAAACAGTAAAGAACGCAAATCATACAAAGCGAAATACGGAAACGCAAAATGAAAACAGAACACAGGATTAAACAATACTTTGCGCGTCGTACATACAACGGCAAAATACATTAACAACTCGGAAATTTAACGAACAACTCAGAAAATAAATGTAGCTCAGAAATAAACGAACAGTAGAATCGATTCTCGCAATCCGAGGCCAATGAACAGCGCAATCGAATACCCGAAATCTGATGATCGATAAACCATCCGCTCTCGCGGTTTCTAGCGCCCCCTGATCTCTATACCATAGCAATAGAACCAAGAGAACGCTGAGTGTGTTATTGTGCGTGCGATTTCGTTGTGAGACCATTTTTATGGACGCCCATGGTAGCGAGGCTGGTCAGTGATAAGCCAGTGATAATATTTTGCCATACAGTAGACGTCATGAACATTGACCAATGAAAACACGTAGAAACAGTCTATGTGCGTTGCCATTTTGCCATACACGCGTGTCACGTGATGATCATTTTGCCATACACAGACGACACAGAAGGCTGTCGAGCTCAGCGTTCTCCGGGTTCTATTTCTATGCTCTATACTGATCTCTATAATATACTGACTGGATAGCGCTTCGACGCATACGCTGTGCACACAGCCGTGCGTGAAGTACGCACGGAAACGCAGCGGCCATATGTGTACTCGCAAGAAGCCACGTGATAAGCGGGCATATTATTCTGTGTGAGTTTAATAAAATAGTACTAGGGATGGGGCCTGCTTTTACATGAGATTTGGCTATAAATAATTCTTTTACGGTGCCCTTAAGTTTTGTCCCCGCGATGTAATGTCTTTAATGTGCGCTTGAATTTTGCGTTTTAGCTACCAATTCCTCAAGAGTAATTATTTTTGATGGGACACGGGGGCATTGTGACATTGATTATTCAATCAATACAATGTGTTATACCAAGCTATTTCTGGCAAACCCCCTTTCTGCAAAATAGTTTCGTCCATATGTAATCTGTCTCTCTACCGCTCTAGCTGGAAGTCGCCCTTTTACAAATTTTCTTTTTCTATTATTAGCGTGAGTGGTGGCAGCAAACAAAATGTACCAGTCCGTCGTTAGACTTGTGGACAAGTCGTTAAATGTCTGTCGCGGTGATAGCGGCTCGCAATATCCCGCGAGAGGGCTGCTCTGTGCGATTACTAATCTCAAGACTGGTCACATTTACCGACTTGTGAAACCCGTACGGACGCATCTGATTGGTAAATTTCGTTATATCTATGAATATTCAAACTGTAGATGAATATTAAACATCAAATCCTGTACCGGATGGAATTTTATGTTGCTTTGATCATGCACGATCAACCAAACACTGAGTGATGAGAGTGATTGTGTTCATGAGTATTTTGACAAAAGAAAATACGAATTCAAATTATGGGTACAACTTGTAAATAATTACAAAAAATCGAACGTTAGATTTTATTTCAGAGAGTCCAAGCAACGGAAGCGTGTTTGACAGTGCACAGCGTGTGGGGAGTACGTATAACACACGGGCAAATCGTGTAGCTGAAGCGCAGAGTTTCTCTCGGTGGGGCTCAGCGTGACGGAAACCCCCTAGCTAAGAGATAGCTGTACCTGGAAGCTCATGAACATGTGGGAGGGGTAGGGAGCCAGACCACCAACTACCTTGTCATTGCGGGTTTGTTAGTCGGTAAACCTCGCTGATCGAATCTGCTGTTTTAAAATCGCAACGTTTCAATGCTCGGTGTACGTTCCTTCCCCGATTTGGAAATTAAATAAGATTTATGTCAATAAATAGGAATACCACTCTTATATTGACGGTGCAATTAGGTTAAACAATTTGTGTGACAAAAATGAGCCCCCCCCAAAAAAAAACCACAAAAACACACAAAACCTGAAGGAACAGGTGAAAAATAAATTACAAATTAAAATGTGAACAAAAATTCTCACTTGGAATTTCTTTTTCCATCTCTCGACACACAAAATTCCAACAAAGTAATTTCGTTTCCTCAAAATAATATGTAATTAAATCAAAATATAATTTTGTCACATAAAATAATATTTGTTTAAATTGTAAACAAAGTTGTGTTTTTCTAGGTAACGAAATAAATTTTTCCTAGAAAATACGCTTTCTTTCCCCCGAAATACGATTTTGTTCCCTGAAAGCTATACGCATTCGTTTCCTTGAAATGTGATTTTGTTCGAACAAAATATACTTTCGTTCGCTCGAAATATGCTTTCGTTCAATAAAAATGAGTTTTTTTTCCACCGAAAGGAGATTTCTTTCCCTAAAAACAAGCTTTCGTTTCAACGAAATACGACTTTGAATTAGTTGCCCGAAATATACTTTCATTCGTCCGAAATATGCTTTCGTTCCCTAAATATACGCTCCCGTTCCTTCGCAATGAGATTTTGTTCCCCAAAATTCCTCTTTCGTTCCCACAAGATAGCTAGCTTTTGTTCCCTTAAGATAGCTTTCGTTGCTCTGAAGTCCAATCACACAAGTTTGTTAAATTCCCTTGTGAGGGGCGATTATGAGAGGGGACGAGATTGTATGTCAGGGGCGACTTTGCTAGGGGGCGACTTTGTAGTTGGTGACTTTGTACATGTGTTTTTTGTAATTGGCGACTTTGCTAGGGGGCGAGTTGACTGGTTTTCGTGTCCGTTCTTTATAATACACACTTAATACACACAATCACTGTAGAACACATCGGGTTATAGGACTGGAGCGGATCAGGAACTATCCACAGTAGGCATTATTTATTTTTATGAGGCAAAACACACATCTTAAACAGTTATATAATAATGTATTTTAAAATAAGTTTACTTTATTTCTTTAGTTACTGAATTAATGAAGGAGTTAACACACAGAAAACACACTCACAGATGTCTCAAGCGCAAGCATTCAGTACATTTACAGTAACTAAAATTAG
This sequence comes from Leptasterias polaris, assembly GCA_037783415.1. Taxonomy (NCBI): domain Eukaryota; kingdom Metazoa; phylum Echinodermata; class Asteroidea; order Forcipulatida; family Asteriidae; genus Leptasterias; species Leptasterias polaris. Next base: position 263,636 of record JAZGTN010000111.1, read on the forward strand.
TACTACCCTCATAAAATAGACTCGTCTTCATGATCGTCTCTACAGCAACCGTAATGTATACTGCGTTCATACCTGAATAAATGAATACGTACAGTATTCGGGTTTCACAAGTCGTTAATGACGAAGAAGAGTCGGCAGCCAGCAACTTCGCGCGAGAGCAGTGATCTCGCGAGAGCATTCTTTATTACGCTACAGCACCACAAGCGACTCGACCCACGGCGACCATCATTAACGACTTGTCAACAAGTCTACCTCCATGCTGGTTTCATCCGACACACACCCACACACACAGTCAGTGCATTGGGTCGAAGGTCGTCTGTTGACGGTCGGATTGCGAGAATCGATTCCACTGTTCATTTATTTCTGAGACACATTTATTTTCTGAGTTGTTCGTTTTTTCCGAGCTGTTAATGTTTTTTGCCGTTGTATGTACGACGCGCGAAGTATTGTTTAATCCTGTTTTCTGTTTTCATTTTGCGTTTCCGTATTTCGCTTTGTATGATTTGCGTTCTTTACAGTTTTGTTTTTCCCGAATTTAATTATTTTGTGTGTAATTTCTTTTATTTTAAAATTTTGTTTTCATTTTAAAGTTAGTCTTTTTATTTTTTTGGAAAGTTATTTTGTGTTTCATGCTTTTGTTTTTAAATTGAAATATATTTGCGTGTTAATTAATTTTTTGTTTCTTAAACTTTCATTTTTTTTTATTATTACTATTTTTTTTAAGTTTGTCTTTTTTGCCCCAATGGCCGCCCATAAATATCAGGCCCTGTTTACCAATTGAATGCCAAAAACAGCAACAAAGGCCTTTACGACTTGGACTTTGCCTGAGGCTCCGTCGGTTATTTAAAAACGTGTGCTTTTCTTACGGGGCTTAGAGAGCCTAAGCCAAAGCCCAAACAAAAGCAGTGGTTCGTAAAGGCTACAGCTCATTATAATAATGGAGCTTCCGTGTATTTCGCAAGAATAAGGGAAATTCCCGTCACTGATGTGAATGCAGATGTTGTGTAAACCTACAGTCACTCTACAAAACACGTGGATATAGGCTATAGACCTATCACTTGTTTACACAAAAAATTAGAGACTTATTATAATGTAGGCCTATAGTACAGACCAAGTGACCTGTGACATCGTATGTTTACAAAAGAGCTACAGAGCCTGGACTTAATTCCGGCAGGCACATTTGTACACAGCTCAATGGAAGAATACAACAAATCTTATGTTTTTATGGAGATTGCACTGTCTATTTTTCTCAACTTTTGATACGAAGAAAGGGGGGACATCTCAGAAGCTGTACTGCTGTTGCTTTTGTAAATTTTGAATTTATGTGAAAATTATGACACAAAATGTAAATTTTCCCATATTATAGCATGTGTAGTATCTTGCCCGTCAGGAAATGCATTATAATGTACAAGGTCACCACTCTGTAAACAAAGGTAAAATGCTCTATACACTGCCTGGGTACTAATATCCCTAGCAGACAAGACACGATCGTCACTTATGAGAAATTACATTTATCACATAAAAATTACATGAAAAATTGTACAAAAGATTGAGGTGGACCCAAATATAGTAATTTATATAATTTGAGTTTCGCAATCTCTATAAAATACAAGAAAAAGCCCCTGTGTATGAAACAGATTTATGGCAGTTCCACCATAATCTGTTTCATACCTTTTGACCATCACCGTACCTCGTTTTGTTCTCTATTTATTGTTGCTAGTTCTGGCCGAAATCCTCTATATTAATGCAGCCTTAAGCTACCCTTAAATCATCTTTAAACGTAGTACTATTAGGGATTGGTCCAACCCATTTATCTGTAGCCTTAAGCTACCCTTAAATCATCTTTAAACGTAGATTACTATTAGGGATTGGTCCAACCTATTTCTGTAACCATATGTAAGGTAGGAGTAGTGTTGAATAAATTAAGTAGAAGTGCCTATAATTCTAGCTCTTGTTCTGCGACTTATTCCAATGTCTCGCTGTGAAACCGTCCACGCTACAATACACTGCTTACAAATCGTGCGAGTTTGTTTCCGATTAGAGGTGGAACTGCATACAACACAGTCACGTTTCTTCCCGTCAACATTCGGACCTGGAAAGTGCTGAGTTGAAAGGGCGTTTGAAGCACTTGACACTTTACGGCCATGGTGAACTGGGTTGTTCTCGAAGCTTGAAATAAGTGCCTCTATCACCTTGACCCGAAAATCCAAAGTAGACAAGCTCTTGTTTGTATGGATGCTGTTGTATACGACATTAGCATTGAGCAAACATATGTCTAGGATTGTAATAAATACACGTTTCCACCATTTGAATGTTTTGTGGGTATGAGTATAGTACGTGCATAATTGTCCTGCCAGATCCGTGCCCCCCATGTATTTATTGTAATCCTCGACTATGCACGGTTTTTTGATATGACGAAATCCTGTTGAAGTTTTCCGGCTCCGAATCTTTTTACTAGTGACACTGCAATCGCCATAGTTTGAGAGGAGAGTGACACGTTTTGTGTCCTGCCACATAACGCATAGTTGACCTGCTTTCTGAAAAAATTTGGGATCTGCACCGCTTTTCATAGGAAATTTCTTGGAGTTTGCTACGTCGGGTATCCCTAGGGTGGTATAGCGCACAGTTCCACAAGCTCCGAATCCTAGCTCAGACAACTTGGAGAACAGAGCCGGGCTAGTAAACCAATTGTCCATGTAGATGCAATGTCCTTTATTTTCGAGTCCCTGCAAAAGGTTCAATACTACGTTGCCTGGTGCCCCTATTTCGGATGGATGGTTTGTCTCAGGATCACTTACAGAGGACTGTCCTTGTGGGCACCTGGGCTGCGATCCTGTGAACAACTCCCAGGCACATGTGTACCCTGTGTCGGATTCGTTCAATGAGAAAGATTTCAATCCCCATTTTGCGGCTTTTCTTGGCATGTACTGCTTGAAGCTCACCCGTCCTTTGAATTTGACCATCGTCTCGTCCGGTGAAAGGCTTCGTCCCGGCTGGTACACCCGGAGGAATGATGGTAGTACAATGTTTAACAGTGGCCGTAATTTAGCAAGTTTGTCACGGGGAGAGTCGCCCTCGACATCTCTGTTATTGGCGAGGTGAAAAAATCTTAGGATTGCAGTAAATCGGTTACGAGCCATGGTTGCTGAGTACAGGGGACTTCGTAGAATTTCAGACCTGGACCAATGCATGGAGTAACGAGGCCTTTTGTTGATTCCCATGCAAAGAAGTAGGGCCACGAATGCCATCATTTCAGGTACATCAGTTGGTCTCCATGCACACTTATTTTCTGCCCCCGCTCCCAATATTTGTTCAGCATAACGATTAGTCTCTAGTACCATCATCTGCCACACTGCTTCACAAAAGTACAGTTTGAAGATTTGTATGGGGGAGAACGAACTGAAGTCTTCTGTAGCCCCGGTGTTTGCTGTAAATTTAACAGGCGGTCGCCGTGTGTAACAGTTGGCTTCACGCCATCCACACCTGAAATTCGTTTTTTGTTTGGTCTTCTTACCCTTCTTAGAACAGGTTAATGTTGCTGTTGATGTCGAGGCCCTCGGCTCTGTATCCTCACTGTCTTCTGACGTCTCCGAGTCCTCAAGTGGCGATTCCTCGTCAGATGACATTTCTGAACCACTGTCTGCGAAAATTTCTTCCAAAATTTTATCATTTTCTTCGGCCATGTTGTCACAATGATCTCTTACTGAAGAATGCGTGGGGGGACGCTTAACGATAGATACCGCTTAAATTTTAAAACTTGCGACGCTTCAGGGCACACGCGGCCAGCTTGTTACCAAGGGGATGGACAAAAGGCGATTGAGGGGGCTATTAACATTTTGATAACTTACTTTTGGTCGATGTGCCAGAGAGGCTCATTGGTCACCAAGAGTGCTAATAATTCCGTGCCATACGGGCTCATTGGTCACCAAGTGGAATGTTGTTTTGAGCCGCTATGGCACGGCGGTACTGAAAGGGTTATCAACATTTATAAAGCGCCATATATCCAATAAATTGCTCAAAGGCGCTGTACATAAAAAGTATACAATAAGAAAGCGAAACAAATGGTAAAAAGTACAGAAGGTACAATTCACGACAAAAAGGCATGAATCAAATGTTCACAAAGCAATCACAAAATCTAGTTATATTCAGCATTAAAAAGATAAGTTTTAAGACGTAATTTAAAAACAGCTAGGGAGTTCAAGTTTCTTAAGTCTGCAGGAAGCCTGTTCCATAGCTGTGGCGCCACCCTGCAGAAAGCTCTTTCTCCAGCTGATTTAAGTTTGACCGCTGGGACCCTGAGGAGAGTTGTATCAGAAGACGACCTAAGTGATCGGGCAGGAGTATATGGCATCACCAGATTGGTTAGGTATCGAGGAGCAAGGTTGTGGCAGGCTTTGTAGATGGTAAGAATCAGTTTGTACTGAATCCTGCGAGTTACAGGCAGCCAGTGTAAGGATCTTAGAACAGGTGTGATATGGTCCCTACGTCTGGTACCCGTAAGGATCCTCGCAGCCATGTTCTGAATTCGCTGAAGGCGAGATACTGCACACTGTGGAAGACCATGCAGCAGGGCATTACACGAGTCTAAGCGTGAGGTGACAAAAGCATGTATTGCAGTTGCTGCTGCTTCATCAGTGAGGTGCTTTCTGCTGAGTCTTATGTTGTAAAGCTGATAATATGCAGCCTTACAAACGGAGGTAATGTGTGAAGTATAACCCAGTGATGAGTCGAAGATGATACCGAGGTTGCGAACGTGTTCCTTGGGCAGGATAGTACAGTTAGGTAAGTCGATGCTTGGTTGATGAACCTTGGCACGTTGTTGGTGGGTGCCAATAAGCAAAAATTCAGTCTTATCACCGTTGAGCTTGAGTCTGTTTTGCACCATCCACTCTTGAATCTTAGCAACACACTCTCCAATTTTGTTCAAACAAGTAATGGTTGAATTAGATGAAGGTTTGAACGACAGGTAAAGCTGCGTATCATCCGCGTAAAAATGGTAACGAAGTCCATATCGCGTTACCAAGTCTCCCAATGGTGAGGTGTAGATGGTAAATAAAAAGGGCCCCAGCACAGAACCTTGTGGAACCCCACAGCAGAGGGGAAATGGCATTGAGAGCGAGTCATTCACACGTATTTGCTGCATCCTATCAGTGAGGTAGGATTGAAACCAGTTTAGTGCGCCTGATGTAATACCAAGTCTGTCTGACATTCGTTGAAGCAAGATGGTATGATTCACAGTGTCAAATGCAGCAGACATGTCTAAAAGGATCAAAACAACTACCTCCTGCCTATCCATGGCCATGAGCACATCGTTTTGCACCGCCAAAGGTGCAGTCTCCGTACTGTGTCCTGCACGGTAAGCTGATTGAAAAGGCTCAAACAAGTCATTCCTCTTCATATGCGCAAGTAGCTGGTCCAACACTGCTCGCTCAATCAACTTGGAAACATATGGTAAGTTTGAAATAGGACGGTAGTTTTCCTTAACCAGTGGTAGCCCTGCTTTTTTTAGCAGTGGCTTAACGACAGCTAATTTGTAGTCTTGAGGTACACAGGACGAGGTAAGTGAGTTGTTGATAATGGTAGTGATAGCATCCACAACCTCGCTATCACAAAGCCTGAGTAGCCATGTTGGTAGAGGATCAAGTTCGCAGGATTTATTTGGAGCTCTCTTCATGAGTTGCCAGACATCCTTCGCAAGCAACGGTGTAAAGCAGGAGAGTTCGGTGTTAAACATCCTGCTCTCTGAGACAGGTCTAGTCTCAGCCAGAGAGCCAACAGCCTGGTTTACTTGTTGATCAATGTTGCTAATGGCTTAAAGACCTACTTGAACGAAAACGGCAACAAGTGATCTTTGATGAAATTCATTTAAAATATTTTCAATTACTAAGGAAATTGAGTTTAAATGAGGTTAAACAGATTTTAACTGTGTAAAAAAACAATCATTTTAAATACCCTTCTCCGGTGCTTTTCAGAAAGATTCAAAAAAGCCCTGTTACGTCATCGCTCCATGTTGTATGGCCGCTCTGTAGCAGCATGGCAGAGTAACCTCCCACACCGACGTCAAAGTTTTATCGTTTTTGACGCACGCCGTCAACGGCAGAAGTGTTTCTAGTTTTTTTGGGGGCCTAATTTTTTGATCGATAATTACGAACAAATCAGATCTGTAAAAAAATCTTAATTATACTTAAATAATAAACAAACACATTATAACCAGTTTTATAAGTTTAAATAGCATTCCCGTTTAAGAAAATTCGCTCTAGACCTCTTTAAATTCAATTTATTGTTGAACGAACAGCCAGTGCAGAGTATTGACAAAATTTTCCTCAGTAGGATGTATGGTGTGTTGATGGAAAAGTGGAGGATACATATATTTATTAGAAATAAAATAAAATGTAACGATGGGCTTTCCCTTTTAAGAAAACTTCAATCATTTATCGTACTCATTAAGAGTCGTCTCCAACATCGACGTCCTTTTCTTAATTGTAATCAGAAAACAAATTGAAACTTGGATTCCCTTGTTTTATATGATAAATTAAAAAGTAAATGTTCACCTTTATTGTGATACAAACATTATACACAATTTATAATTCTTTATGGATTACTCAATACTGATGATAAAAGCAACTTCATGATTGGATGAGCAAGACTGACCCGATGTTATTGACGTCAAAGCTACTCTATGCACTGGTTCAGACCTGCGTAGACAACCGGGGAAGCTACTCGACGAACCCAATAGGAAACTTACACCAGTGTCAGACAGGCGCTCTGAGTCGCGCCGAACCATTTAGTGAATTAAGTACGTGAACATTTCGACGTCTGAAACAGTTAGGAGCGACTTCGTTCGGAACGACTCTGGAGTGCCTTGGTTTCAGACGTCGATCTTGTCATGATCCGAACCTTATGTAAATGTTCGAAACAACAATTTAATTGGGTCGACCTAGAGTTGATTCTAGAGCGCCTGTCTGAAACGGGTGTATCTCTTAAAGTGGGGCAAAAAAACCATATTATGGTTATGACGTCAGGAGAAGTAGATCATTGGGTCAACACACCTTGCATGGGACGTCTGAAGCTCAAAACAGCGCCCTCACTGAGGTCACAGGAAACGCTCTCATTGGTTGAAAGTTGTGCATGACTCGTACAACAGGCACATGTTTTTCAATGTTTGGCTTATTGATGTCAATGGAGATCAATGTTTAGACCCCATCAAGCAATGGCGGGCTATGCAAGGTTTGAAACATCACATCTCGACTTCGTGAAATTTACCAAAGGTAAACAACCATCTTTTCAGTCCGGCATTAAGAATAAATAACTTGACGCAGCTTTGTCATTTTGGTCTTTGAAAGCAAGGTTGGTCACTGCAAATTATACACTATCTGACGTCACATGCAAATATCATACACTTTTGTGTATGGTTGGACATCAGCACCCCTTAGGCGGGTGTATTTGTTACACATGGACCTCTTGTCTATTTTTAAATTACACTGCACTTGTATAAAACTGTTGCAGTCCGGGAGTAAGGCTTAAGGTGGCAGACACGCCCCTATGCCTACAGTCCAAGCTTATGAACTCAATCACTAAACCAGAATTAAGACACACTTCAGAAATAACAATGTTATTAACAAAGATATTGACAAAATAGGGAGACCGCCAACATAGGGCTAGATAGCTCAGTTGGTAGAGCGCCGGCACGTTAAACCGGAGGTCGTTGGTTCAAATCCCGCTCTAGTCAATTTTTCTTTGTTCAACACAAAATCAAAAATTGAACAGAAAATAATTTTCTCTCAGGTCTAAATCAAAGTAAAACAAATTAAAAAATATATTTATTATTTTTTAATTTACAAATTCACTATTGCTTCCAGTCATGGAATCTTTTGTAGAAAAAAATAATTATGTGCGGTTGAACGCCCTCGGTGAATTAGCATATTTCTTTACGTTACGTAATCAAGAATGGGTTGAGCATCGGGGTGTGGCGTTAGGGGGTCACTTCACGTTGGTTCGCACTCCAAATTTTGTGTCTTTCTTTCCTTAATGCGCTCACTGACGTGACAAGAAGCATCAAGAAAAGACTAAAGAAAAAGTTTCTCATGTAGAAGTTTAATTTGTGAGGCGAATAATGTGTTAGTTAAAATAATAATAGTACTCTGTATTCATGTGTGATGTCATTTAACAGCCGTACATAAACGAGTCCATGAAAATACGTCAATCTCAGACGGCTGTTCATTGTGGAAAAGCTCAATGACACATTTAAATTCCGGGATGTGGTTTTTCATGTTTTAATATCGTGATTTTATTGTTAACATTCAAATCTTTCCAATGACGACCAAAGCGCACTGTTGAAACGTTGAACCAAAAGGAGCCAACATGTCTTTATCGTTACAGGATTTACTAAAAACAATACTTATGCCTAAATAAAGGTAACTATACATGTACAGCTAACGAATTAATCGCAGACAGTGTTCATATTTTGTGTGATCATTCATCTACATGAAACAACAAACCTGTGAACATTTGGCTTAATCCGTTCAACGAGTCAGGTGAAAAAGTAAAACAAAAAACATGCACAATTATCAACATGTAAACGAAGTTTCATAACTTTGGTTGTAACAACCGAAATCAGCTGGACATTATTAGGTTTCAGATACAGTTTCCTCGAGTATGACTTCATTTCAGAGGGAAATATTTTACAGGAAAAAGTGGTTCTAGTATAAACTTCATACATAATCAGTAATATCACAAATTTAAGCAATTATATTTGTTACGCTTTTATAAAATACCTTTTTGTAAATATTTCTGGTAGTGAAACCAAGGAACCCTCAAAAGTGACAATCTCAGAAACTCGTAGGTCTGAAGATACTCATTGTAGAGAGGATACAGTTAGATAAAGTTTAATTTTAGATGTGGAATGGAAGGAGACAAGGTTATCATGTAAGGTCTGAAAACCCAGTCCAGATGCAATTCAGTGAAAGCACCGTGGAAGAGAAATAACTCCGTGACTTTCACGGAAATCTTGCGTTTAATGAGGTTTCACGGTGGTTTCACGACGAAGATGTTCATATTGCCGTAGGTCTGAAGATACTCATTGTCGAAAAGACAAAAGTTACATTTTAGATTCGGAAGAAAAACCTTCACTGGGAAACAAGGTAATCAGGTAGGAACTGAAAACCCAATCCAAATGTAAGGCTCCGAACCGAGAGTGGTTTCAAACTGGTACCCATTCTGAAAGGTGGGGCTGGAAAATCTCGCCCCGCCTTTCAAAATGGGGTTACAATTTGACCCAAATACTGATTTCATAGTCCAGAGTCAAAAAAGACCCTCCTTAGATTTGCTTTTGTCAATGATGTTCCTTTTTTTTCCCCCAATTGTCAGACACACCTAAGTTTCTGTACGGTCAGTGGCGTAACTAAGTGGGGGGGGGGGGGGGGGGGGGGGCTGCAATGATGATATCCGTGGCCCCCCCCCCCCCCCCCCCATTTGAATCTGGACTTTTTAGATTAAAAATTACCAGTTATAGAATAACATTTGATTTTCTATATATAAAGCTTTTATTCGGTAACATCAATAATTTTAAAACTATTTTTCAATCTACACAGAGACAAATATTTGTTTCTACATATTTTAGTTTACATGATATCTTGTAAAAAACAAATTAAAAGGCGAAAAAGTGTTGAAAGGGGGCTTGTTTAAATGCAAACGGAAACTGCAGTTTTAGTTTGCCAAAATGCCCTTAGAAAAAATTCACCCATGTGTGCCCCCTAAAACTCTACCAAAATTTCGGAGCTGAGTATAATATGATAAATGCATAAAATAGGCCTAAATGGTTAATCGGTTTTTCTACAAAATTGTAAAGGTTTGAAACTAAGTAGGCCTATGTAAGTCTAAGTCTTGCACGTTTTTAACTTGACCCCCACCCCTTAAAAAAACCCACCACAACGAATAAAAACAAAAACTACTTTTAAAACGCCACTCTCAAAGACTAAATGACAACACAATCAATCATACGAGTATAGTGAAACAAAAGCAGAACATAATAATAATAATAATAATAATAATAATAATAATTATAATTATAATGCATTTATAATGCGCCATCTATCTAGGGTACAAGACCCTATTCCGAGGCGCAGAACAAAAAACAAAACATATAAGCAGCAAAAGAGAAATATAGAATACAAAGACAATTATACAATGAATAATCAAAGACATGTTACAAGCTAAGTGTATGTGGAGATAAATACATGAGTTTTCAGCAAGTTTTTAAACAATGGAAGAGAACTACAGCATCTAATGTTATTAGGTAAATTGTTCCAAAGTTTAGGAGCACAAGCAGAAAAGGCACGATCGCCATACGATGATGAACATCAAGCTCGTTACGTATCAAATATCCTCAACAAAAGACTTTTTTTTTTTTTTTTTTTACAAAATCATGTTATTTCAATCTAAAAGCATTGACAAGTTCGTTTTTCTATCTTTATTATACACTAACAGGTTATAACTTTGATTAGTTGATAATTATCTAGTAAAGATATTTTACACAGACGCGTTTTTCTGTAGGAAAAAATTTGAGCATCTTGTTAGGGATGTACACCTTAAAGGAGTTTTAAAAAAACAAAATTTACAAAAATGCCGAATCGGAATTCGGTTCCGGAATTTGAGTCAAAATTACCCAGAAATAGGTCAAACTATTGGAGAATCTGATTCAGAATCCTATTTTTAACCAGTTTCCGGGTAAAAAATTACCCTGAATCGGGTCAGGCCAGTGGGAACCGGAATCTGAGTCAATTCTGACCCGATAGTTTCTAGAGTGACTGCTCTGACAACTGCAATTAAAGGCAAAGTTCACCTTTGGGTTTTTTCTCGATGATTTTAATCCCATATAAATGTTGACATTATACAATAGAACTAGCATGTCAACATTTCATTTCTAAAGATGGTCGCGTTTTTGAGATATCGCCGAAAATCCGGATCTTTTTTACATAAATACGTTGTGAAATGTTTCTCCAAATGCTTTTATACAATCGAAAGCTGCTCTAGGCTTCTAAACAATAAGTTTTGATTGTCATTAATGTTAAGAGTGATAACCAAACGTATACTTTCACTACAAGTGTAGATGAAAGGATTGACAGAATCTGAAAACTTACTGAAAAAATCAGCAGAACTAATCCTGTAGATTTCGCCTGGACTACTGTCAAAGTTGGGGATTTTTCTAAATCAATGGGACCACAAAACCAGATGAAAGTATAGGATCCTTGGGTGAAGTGTTTATCATCCAAATATCGGATGCATAATATGAGCGCATTGTCAAAGAATATAATCACGAGATGAAATTATATTTATTTTCACAAGGCGAGGCTGAGTGAAATGGAAAAGTCAGATCATACTGAGTGACTGAATAAATTCTGCGACAATGCGCGAATGAAATGTATTTTTTTTATATAACTTACGCATAGATCCTTGTCATTTTAAGTTTTTTTCACAATAAACACATAAACATGGAAACATGTCCAAATTACACTGAAAATTCTTTTAAACAAACAAACTTACAAACCAGAAAATAAACAAAAACAAGCAAAATGTTCCGTTTGCCATAAAAACCGTTAGCAATAATTTGTGCATATTAAGTTTTTCAAAATAGTTGGGTTAATTTTTGCCTGAACGTTTTTATTTATTTGCAAATAGTTTTTTTTCCTAGCTACATTATAAAATGTACAGCAATGGTTAATTTCGTATAATTTGTGTGGAAAGCATGTTCAACAGAACCCGGAACAGTACCCAAATATCGTAACTACTATTTTCCCGCAATGTCACGTAAATAATTATTTTGCATAATGTTATAAAAAGTACTCAGCTTTTAACTTGTGTTTTGAAATAAAGTACGTGCCTTAAAATAAAGCAATCATTTTGGTTTCACGTACCACATGCTGAAGCGTCATATATTGTTTACTAAAACCTTTTCAGCTAACGCATTCAACTCACGTAGTTTGTTGGTTGCTAAATGTTTTTATTTGTGCTTCTTCTGGACATCAGCAATGGAAGACTTCCAAAGACGTTAGGTGGCAGAGGGCCTTCGGGATGAATCGACTAGTTTCGGTAATCTGCGCATGTTCAGAAGAACTACGTCAACAATTTGATATGTCTGCTGCCACCAAGCGTCCAATTCACTTTAATGTTGAGTAATGTTTGGTGAACAGCGACTTTGAGTAAACACACATTTTTAAGGACGGGAATTCTCTTAAAACTAAATAATGTGTTTGATAATCATTTAACTGAAATTAATGTATTTGAACACTTCCAAAAAATTCGAAATTATCGATCAAACAATCAGTGTTGTAGTCGAGACCTGGGAGTCCGAGGGGGAGACCGAGACCGAGACCTTGGTCTCGGACCCTTAGGGTTTCGGTCTCGGTCTCGGTCTCCCCCTCGGACCTCCAGACCGGTCTCGAGACCTACAACACTGCAAACAATTAGGCCCCAACACCAACAGAAACACTAAACACACTTCTGCCGTTGACGGCGTGCTTCAAAAGTAAATACTTTGACGTCATCTGCGGGATGATACTTTGTTATTAAATGGAGCTCCCACAAAGGACGTAATATGAGTAATGACGTCAAGGGGTTTTACGCGAATCTTTCTGAAAAGCACCGGAGAAGGGTATTCAAAATGATTGTTTGTTTTTGTAATAATAAAATCATGTTTCCTTACTGATTGAACACATCATTTATATATTTCAGCAAATATCACTTTGCCGTTTTCGTTCAAGCTGGTCTTTACAAAGGCCATTCCTTCATCACTAACACTCTTTCAAGAAATATTTTACCCCGCTACGGGCTTTATGGATAGTATTGCAATTAAGGTACGGAATTTCTTGCAATTCAAACATGTACACATTATTTTAGTATAATATTTACGCCTTGAGAAATTCTCGCAAGAAAAACCTTTTCTTAAACTGAATATAACACAAGCAAAAAATTATATTGTTTATGAAATTCATCATTAGGCTTACGTTGACTATTTCTTACGGTAAAATGGTGATACAAGAATCAACGAGAAGTGACGAGATTCAATGGTTTGACTATCTTGAACCTTGGTCTAGCTGATCGTGCAAAATGTCTTTCTCAATCTAGAAAGAAATCCCCGTCTAGGAAAAGGAAGAAGACAAAGTTGTAAGTTGGCAGTATGTTAAGTTTTATGAATTAACTTATAGCTGACATTGAGTAAAATAGACCATGTCTCGCGACGATAAGGTCACAGTTGAGCTTCCGGTCACTGAGCCATCAGCTATGGGAGATTAACGTGGATGTAATTTTGTGTGATTTTTATTTTTGTTATATCATTTTTTTCAACCCCAAAAACATATTGGTGGAATGATAACATTTAAAACTAACAATGTAATAAATATAATTAAAATAAAATCTGGAAATGAGCAATTGAAGAAATAGTGCTTGATCTTCAATATCTTGCTCGAAGCGTCAAATTACGAATTCACGCCGACTGTGTTGTGGAACCGTGTCGACAAAACTAAACAAACCGAAGTTAGGTTATAATTCATTTAAATTGGCGGAATATATACGGAGCCCCTAAAGGGACAGGTAAAAACAACTTGAAAAGGTAAAAAAAAAACGTAAATTATTTTGTTCCCTCAAAATACTATTTCGTGGTAACAAAATAGTATTTCGAGGGAACGAAATTGATTCATGTCGTCTTGCGGTGTAAATGATATAATGATCAATGGGAGCTCTTGGACTCGATTGGTGTTACCGACTTAGTAAAAACCAAAGTAACCAGTTGGGCATCCCTGACGTCACACTTCGAGGCTCGTGAATAACGCCAGATACCGGCCTGGTGGACCTGGCGGTTACCTGCCAGATGTACTTTTGACCTCGCTTGCCATAATCGTACAATAATAATAATAATAACTAGAGATAGTGATTGTGAACAATCACAGAGCTGTTCCGTGTTTTTATTGTGGGTTTGTTACCAAAAAAATAAATGATATATAAATAAAGTCTATAAAACATAACAGACTTGAAAAAAGATGCAAACAATGCAGTGATTATATTAAGAACGAGAATTGAACTAGTTATGTATTTTGTGTATATCCTGTAATCGTGTTTGAAATAAATGCATGTTGTCAAGCGTGATCATCGGAGTGTAAAAAAATCAAACAAGATCGGATCTTGTTTGAAACCGAAAGTAAAAGTCAAAGTAAGATACAATACAACACAAACATTACGACTTTATGACCTGTGGTTCGGGAGATATGCATTTTTTAAGTTTGGAACTTCCTGTTTGGACCGGAAGTTAAGGTCACATTAAGGTCATCTTTTTGAATAAACTGTCGCAAGTGTTGCAAGCTACATTACAACACAGACATTACAACTTTATGACATGTGGTAAAGGAGCTATGATTATCTCAATTTTTGAGCTTCCTGTTTAGACCGGAAGTAAAGGTCAAAGTGGGGTTATCTTGGTTAAGAAAATTTCGCAATTGTTGAAAGCTACCATACAAAACAAATATTACAATTTTATGACATGTGGTTCAGGGGATATGATTTTTTGAGTAATAAACTTTGAGTTACCGTAACTTTTTTGGTTTGGAACATCACTTATATAAAGTATTTCACTTTTCAAAACATTTTATGTAGATCAGGAAACTAACAATTAACTTTTGAAAATATAGTTTACAAATAGTGTTTTTGTTACACTTTTAGCGCAATGCAGTTTGTACACAGATAGAAACGCGCAAAAAGGTGACGTCATGATGACGTGACGGAGAATGTTAGGCCAGAATTTACATCTACAATACAAGACAAGTCCATAACTGAAAAAACTTTGAGGATCCGATGTTTACTTCTTGAGATATGATGCGAACAAGGTTGGCTAGTTAAATATTCACCTCGTTTAAAGGTGGTTAATTAAGTAGAAATTTTAATCTAGCAACATTTTAAAAACCAAGTCAAGCCTTCAGCTTCCAAATGGTAAGAAAATTGCCTGGTGTTTAGTTTTCCTAAAAATGAGATATGGCGTTCGAAAAAAAATTACTGTAGTTAAGCCAATGGGATTTTGCTGATTATCATATTAAAAAAATCTCGACGATTACAATAGCTGTTCCGACTGGAAGGTCGGAACAGCTAATACTATAGGCTTCTTATAATAGCGCGCATATCTGTCAGTCAGTGACACTCAAGGCGCTTGAAAGGTATATGGAGCTACTTTTTGAAGTATTAGACCTATTCCTTTACATAGCACCCTGTAAAGGTTTACAAGGTGCTGTGGCGAATATGCAGCCAATCAAACCAGGAACACCAGGAACCCCTTCTCTTTTCGATAAGTGCACTGGGTTCTTTTACGTGCATTACACAACACACGGGACCAACGGCTTAACTTCCCATCCGAAGGACGAAGCAATAATGGTTAAGTGTCTTGCTTAAGGACACAAGTGTCACGGCCTGGACTCGAACCCACACTCTGCTGATCTGAAACACCAGAGCTTGAGTCCGGTGCTCTTATCCGTAAATATATAGTTATGCGTACATAATTTCTATCCAATGAAACCATTGGGTCTGTAAGACC
Source organism: Leptasterias polaris (assembly GCA_037783415.1). Classification (NCBI taxonomy): domain Eukaryota; kingdom Metazoa; phylum Echinodermata; class Asteroidea; order Forcipulatida; family Asteriidae; genus Leptasterias; species Leptasterias polaris. Next base: position 279,207 of record JAZGTN010000111.1, read on the forward strand.
ATGCCAGTGCGTATCTTTGCAGATAAAGACAGGGGACCAGTCTACCAATATGTCTGCTACCCGCTAAAGTCTGACTCACCTTTTCTTATAAGTCTTTTCCAGTAGCTCCCTTGTGGGTGGATTAAAAGTGACGTCAAGTACATCCTTTCTATTGTGGTTCTTAATGTTGATTTCTGCGCCATTTTCGATGAAATAGATTGCGATGTTGACGAGGTTTTCCTGTTCATCATTTGGGTTGCATCCCATCAACCGAGACAACAAGAAAATATATTAAACTTATTAGTAAATTCTACATTTCACAGTGCCCGATTTTAAAGATTATAGGAAGTTCATATTAGATCTACTTTTTCTGTAAACAAATCCCTTCGGAATAAAGCCATATTCGATGCATTTTATCTGCACCCATGTAAAGTTACCGCAACAACTGATTTCGGTTGTTACAACCAAAATTAAGGACAATGTATAAACATGCTTAAAGTGTTGCTTGGTTTTTAACAATTTTCTCCCGACTCACAAAACAGATTATCCCAAATGTTCACAGGTTTGTTTGATCATACTATAAACATGAACACTATCTGCGTTTTTTGTCAGCTCTACCAATCCTGTTTAATACCTATAGACCTTTCTTTTGCAACGTCACAGCCCGAGTTTTTGCCAACCTAGGTTGGAAAAGTATGGAAAGCCATAACTGCAAATCAAAAATAGATTGCCACAGTTTGTAGCAGTGTTACACAAATATTCAAAAATAGTGTTGAATTTGTTGGAAACAAATCAACCAATCATGGAAGGTATTTCCGGTCATGAATCTTTACGGAAAATGTTGAATTTGGTCACAACATTTTTTAACACGATTGAATGTTTTGCTAACATATATTCGGCCGTCCAAGCCAACCGGCGCACTTTGTTTATCAACAAAAAAAAGGTCTATAAAGACGCAGGCTCGTCGTCACAAGGAGCGTTTTTTGTTATTGCGCCGTCTGTTGATCATCCTATGAAAGGAGATAAATTTCGCGGTTTTCGTCGTGTATTACTTTTGTTCTTGTAGTAAAAACAGCAACCCCCCCCCCCACAAAAAAAATACAAAAAACAACAACTACAACATCAACACATCACAAACAGCACCCCTATTCAACCGTGCTGCCATTCAAGTATGGCAGGGTCGTACACTTAAGGTTACTTGGGTTTACCTCCATCTCACTTTAAGGGAGTTATGTAATATTGTGCCCAGGAAAGAATGTGAATAACCTGGTTATAAAATACAATTATTTTTAGATTGTGAACATTTATCCTACCCTTAATGGAGTGTCACTTGGCAGATCTGGCATGGAGACTTTAATCATGATAAGGTGGAGGCTGGTATTGCCATCTCCGTCCTGTACGTTGACATTTGCGCCATTATTCACCAGTGCCAAAATGCACCTAATGTGACATTCTTCAATGGCTATATGCAGTGCCGTTTTCTGAGACACGGTTTTGAGATCTTTCTTGCAGTTTACCTTCGGGGAAAAAGTGAAGTAAATACATAACGTCAATCTCCCGGCGCGCGACCTCATCGAATTTTTAAAACTATACGGCAACCAATAGCTTAGAGCTGAAATAGATTATGGAGAAATCTTGTCAAAATGGGCGCCTTGAGTAGCATCATGTCCCCGTTGACTATACGACTGTATTTGTACAGAATATTCGTCCAGCAGTGTGTGCACTGTGCAATTACGCAGTGTGTAACGCAGAAAATCATTTTACCACTTAAAAGGGGAAGCTTATCAAAACATCCCAATAAACACCACATTTGGGCGTATCCACAGACACAGAATACCTAGAAATCAAAAAAATTAGTTTAGCGCCCCCTGCTGTCCGTTTATAGGCATGTCTGTGGGTGTATCACATTAATAATTAAGAGGGCGCTCTCACATGTTTAAGAAGGGTCAACACAATATCTGGGTGGTCGTGCTTTACAGCGGTGTGTAGTGCGGTAAATCCGTCATCTTTCTGCATGTTGAGCATATCTGGTGCTCTCTGCAAAATCTTCTCAACGGCACTGGATATGTGATAGTGTAAAATCAAAAAATTTAAGCATTACGATTAAGTCTAAGAATAGGCCACATATGAAAAGCGCCTTCTTGTAAATAATTTATACCGCACTGTACTTTGGGAAACCGAGTACAGCTAGTTAACAAATAAATCAAGCTGCCAATATGGACGCCATGCTGTAGTTTACATGTAAATATGCCAGAATGTTTAGTTGTGTATAGTCTTGGTCCAAGACGTCACTATCCTATACGCGTAACTATCTTATACAATAATACTCGTGATAACCCGACAGAGGGCGCGCTTTCCGTTCCTGAATTTATCGGCGCGGCTGACAACTGTAGTAACGTCTTGGATATCTTGTATTAGAGGGTGTGGCCAAGTTATGGTAATGAGGCATCAAATCATGTATTATTCATATTATTATTGACTGAATGACAAGCTTGTATGACCTGCAAGATGTGAAAGGTCATGAACTCGTGTATGCTGTGCATGTTGTTGACATCGCGACCGTGCAATCTTGTTTTGAGTGATCATGGCTTCTTCATCGCATTTATCAACGCATTATTAGCAAGTGATTCTGAAATTATTCAAGCTAAATCATTTGCTTGCAATTGGTCAGGTTTTGAATCTGAAGCCACAACAGTTTCAAGCTGTGGATGTGGATCCTCGCGGACGATGATGTTTTCGTTTAAAACTACATGAAATTGTCACTATTTTAAAATGTTATTGGCAAACCTGCATGAAGTGTGCAGTAGCCAAATCTACACTAACACCCCCCCCCCTCCCCCAAAAAGGGCTTTCAAGAATTGAAATGTCCACACAGGACTCGATTTTGATTGTACAGTGTCTGACATGGTAAACAAACATTTTGCATGAATTAAGCAAGCTTTTTTGAGAGGGGGTGGTTGTAGATTAAAAAGTGCAGTTAAATATTTCCTCAAGATCCAATAAAGGAGCTGAAGGTCTACGAATGTGTACTGGTGTTTTGTCTTTTGAATGCCTTGGTGCATTGCTCCATTGCTTTCAATACAAAGATCCATGATGTACTATTGGTTCAGACCACAATACAAATTTATGCATGTTCACATTAGTATGTGTGCACACCATTAATTTGTATATATAGTACACTTGGAACATGTGGTACACAAATGTTGAAAACAAAACAGGTTTCCAACCTGGCACCATCTCACTTATCTTATATCATTACACTATGCATGAGTCTAATGTCTTGTAAGGTCATTCCATGCCAATTCACCTGATGGGTTGGCAGGCATCTCAGATTTTGATTTTGTGTTGTAACAATCACCATCAACTAGTTTCTTCTGTCAAAAGTATCACTGGCCATTATGCAAATGCATATTAGGTCTTTAAAAACTCAAATTTAGCCTGGTGAAATGTACGATTGCTTTCTTATTTTATTTGGTTTTTAACTTTGTTCATAATTATATGTGTGACCTGATAAGGATAGACCAATTACACATTTTGGGGTATTTGGCAGGGGTCTGAATATGGGTCCACATGTACAAATAACAAAACATGCCTTTTTCAAGTGGAAATTTGACGTGGGAAATAAATGACAGATATACTACTTTTTCTAATAATACTTTGTATCCAGTCTACATGTGTGAGAACAAAAAAGTTGGTTTCTCAACTTCTTCATATAAAAAAATAATAATATGCCTATCTATGTTTTTAGTGTGTATGCTTGCAATTTAGACCATTACGCACTGTGGTGGTGATGTATGATTTATCATTCAAAACTCAAAAATCACACCCAATGATAATGTTGTTATTATTGTGATTTAACATGAACATGTTTTATAAGAAGAACAATCAAAATTGAAGTCAGCAGCCTTACAGTATATACAAACCATGGTCAAATACGTTCGGGCTTCTACATGTAGTATCAATCAACACTGTACATGTACACACACACAAAGATAAACAACTGACCACAAGCACTAGAGTCTATTGTCTGATAATGCGCGGCCATAGACCATGTTCCCGGGGCCTATGACCGGCCATTGGGTGCCCGCCGGCAGGAGCTCCGCCGCGACCCATCACCAAGCTCCTCCGAGCGCTTAAAACCCTCCGTACTTTGCGCTCCACGGCTCTTTGGGCTGAACGGGCACCCAGGCCAGGCTACCCCCTAGCACTACAATAATAGTGGGTTAGCATGTTAATCACCCATATCTCATTCCCTCTTTATCTTACAAAAGAGACAGAGAGCATAGACTTCATGCAGGCATGGTTTGTACACAGCCAGAACCTTTTTTAGCAGTTATTTTTACAAGTTCAACTTGAATTTGTGTGGAAATTTAAATGACACAATAATTTTTTAGGGGGTCATATCTCAGAAATGTTAAGGTTAGGATTCTAAAATTATGTTTGTGTTCATGGCACCCATAGGGTTATTTTTCATTTCTTTTGCAAGTAACCATGGAGCAATCTAGTTTATAGCTCCGTAACCAATCACTCTTGCCGCAAATGATACACCACCGTACCGTGCCGACGACGAAGCCATGTTTCTTGTTTGGGAAGTTGAACTTGATTTTTTAATATAAACGACAAGTATACAAATATTGACTGCTTCGAGTGCTATGGTGACTCCCGAGGTGATCCCCGGAGCGTGCTATTTTCCCTCGGCTGCGCCTCGGGAAAATAGCACGCTCCGGGGATGCGCCGAGGGAAAATAGCACGCTCCGGGGATCACCTCGGGAGTCGTAGTTTTACCATAGCACGAGTAAACGCAGTAAATATTTGTTTTATAACACCCCAACAGACTATTTATCATCCTCGTACACGTAACGTTCGTACGCGCATTTCAGATACACAGATGCACAACTGATTGGGTTCGAGGTGGGTAAAAAAGACGTCGAGGTACTGCACGCCGTGTGATAGTCGTCGGACTATCACACGGCAAACGATGCACTATCACACGGCCGCAGTTCCTAGTAAGACATATCATGTGACGCGCTCTAAACCAATGAAAAGGCAGAATATTTGTTAGGGGTGTTATAATACTGTATGTGTGTGTGTGAAGGTGAAATCCACGCACACGTCGTATACGTGCCACACATGCAACAACGTTCCATAGCTAGCTGTACAAACATTATTAAGGCCAGTTATGAATAATTCATGATAAAGGTGCAAACTCGATCGTTGATTGGCTCCCCCGGAAAGTCGGGGGAAAAATAATGAAACACATAAGCACCCTCATACAAGATATCCAAGACCTTCGTGGAAGCTAGACTTGATTTCAAGTCTGAGACTACGGTTATTTATCTGCATCAGCCACGCAGAATTCCCCCGCAGATTTGTATGGTGGCCCTGAAGGGACATCGCATATCGCATATGTGTGCGCACACGTATGCAATGTCGTGAAACAATTCGCGAATATGTGCGCACACGTATGCAATGTCGTGAAACAAATCGCGAATGTGTGCGCACACGTATGCAATGTCGTGAAACAATTTGTGAATATGTGCGCACACGTATGCAATGTCGTGAAACAAATCGCGAATGTGTGCGCACACGAGTGCGAATATATTTGCGATGTCGTGAACGTTATTGCATACCATGTTGCATACCTTTGGGATGATGTCATAGTTGCAGACAATTTGTTAGTGACCTAGGGAGTACGTGGCGCTACAGTCAGGCTCCTGTAAGCATGGCTATACAATAATGTGTACCCAGGAACTTGGCACCAGGCCAAGTTTCGCCAACATGTACTACAGCATAAGCTACCTACCTACCTACTAGTACTACTGCATGTGCTATTACAATCAAGGTCGAAGAGTACGCACGCGCGAGGGTATTTTACGGTCAAACACGCCCATTTTATGTTAATTGCCCACGTTCGTCCTGGGAAAAAAAGAAATACGCCACCCGCCTCGCTTGCCCCACAACAATGACTACCGCTGCAATGACTACCGCTAATCTCACTGTAGGCAAGAAACCCCCCCAGATCATTAGACATTTTATTCAAAGGTATGCAACATGGTATGCAATAAAATTCACGACATCGCAAATATATTCGCAGACGTGTGCGCACATATTCGCGAATTGTTTCACGACATTGCATACGTGTGCGCACACGTTTGCGATATGCCATGTCCCTTCAGGGCCACCATAGATTTGCTATCACGTGCTCTACTCGCAATCTCAGACTTGACTCTTGTGTATTCGGGATATTCATTTATTCACTACTGACATTTACATAACAACACTATGCCAGAGAGATGACCAATCAGGAGACCACAAAATTCCTGTTGGCTGCGTCTATTCCAAATAGGATATAATCGCTTAAGCATTTTCTGTAAAATCGAGCCATTGCTTTTATTTTATAGTGCTTTGTACGTACAGTACGCTATATATAATTTATACATAAATAATACAAGATTTAATATCAAAATGTTGAAAAATAAACATGACAAACAACCTGATCCTACTACACGAAAAATTGTGATACCTTTAATTTGAATGGAATCGTCCAAAGATTTCCCCAACGTTCTTTACGTATTTTGAATAAAAAAACTAGAATCACTTAGTTTTTGTGTGTTTCCAAACTGTAAGATGAATCACCGACGAGCAGAGACAGATTAGTTACACGTGCATCAATGTTGTATTTCTGTACTATATTCCGTGGTATAAACGGTTAAGTTTGAATGTGCATTTTATTGAAGGCCTCGGAGATTCTGACCAATCAGAGTGTTCCGTCCACTTTTGGACTAATTCGCCATAGGGTGTGTACAAACCGATGAACAATGTTCCCAAGTCTGTGATCGTAGGTTCAAGACGGAGGTTTATCCACAAGAGGGCGCTGTTTCAGCCAATAATGTTTCAGCCAATAATGTATCGGCTATCAGGTCGACTAAAAACCACGATCACAGACTTGGAACCAAGTCTACGTGGAAGCTGGAAATCGAACCGCGGATAGTGACGCCCTCTGTTGTTTGAATTGATCCATTTCAGTGCGAACTACCAACGCAACGATGGATAGTGACTCAGTCTGTTGTTGGAATAGATACATGCGAAGGTCTTGGAACCAAGACTAAGTTGTGTACTGCATTGCTTCATAATCAGCGCGCCATGATGGTTGCTGGTGTTGCTTGGACTCGAATTTCACCCACAATCCTTTGCGATGAAATAGTTTTTGTGATTGGTTTTCATAGGAATTATGATTTAGGCAGATGTAGAGATAGATTTTTAGATTTGTAAGAAATTGTGGATAAAACTTACCATTTGCTATTTTTCGAAGCTGCCAAATGTAAACTGTTGAAATCCGTTGGCGTTTTGAGATCCACATGTTGAACCATAAGTTCAATGGTGCGAGACTCGTTCTTTTCAATGGCAAGGGACAATGGTGTGTGGCCATCTTTTGTCTGCCAACAATGCATAAACAACGTTCATATAAATAGAAGCTAAAATAGCTTCAACTTGTTCAACGTAAACTATGCATGACATCTAACCATTACGTGGAAACACGTCACCCATGGCTTTAACATATTCAGTGTCACTGCAAGGCTATGTTCTATCATAGCAGTGGGTGAACCATGTCGCCTAATGGCTTCATCTTGTTCAGTGTAACTGCATGTGTTCTATCCAGTGCGGGAACCGTGTCACCTAATGGCTTCATTTTGTTCAGTGTAACTGCATGACTATGTTCTATCATAGCAGTTGGTAAAACATGTCCCCTAATGGCTTCAACTTGTTCAATGTAACTGCATGACCATGTTCTATCATAGCAGTGGGTGAACCATGTCACTTAATGGCTTCATCTTGTTGAAATACACCGCAACAGGCATGATCAGGAGTGTGTTTTGCGACCATGACCGGAAACAAGTTTTAGACGTAAAAATTCACTGACCGAAACAATTTCCGAGAGCTACGCGAAAACGGGTCGGCAAACAGAAACAATTCATGACGTAGTCGTAGGTACATCTCTTGAAAATTCATGTTAGGCCGTGTCCGAATTGGCGGCTACAGCTACGGCTACGGCTAGATTTCCGCGTCATCGTGCATTGAAGTATAGGACGTCCTTGGCAACACCCTTAGCAACAGCCGTAGCCGTAGCCGTAGCCGCCAATTCGGATACGGCCTTACTTCTTAAAATATACAGCCTTCATTTTGTTTTCAAGTAAATGAACTCAGTCTTTGTAACTTTTCCAACATTTTTTAACTGTTATGATCCAATGTATTTAATTTGTTTAAGAATTCCGTTGACAATTTTCGATACTTTTAGGAGTCCGCCATCTGGAAACCAAGCCTAACCGAGCCAACAAGTCGATTACGGATTGGTCGGAACAGCCGCGTCACCGCGGTTCAACCGAACACGCAAAAAACGCTAACACAATGACCAAAGCTCAAACATGTTTCTCGTTTGGGTCGCCAAATAGCACCCTATGTATCAAAAAAATCTTGACTTACTTTCCAGTTGACCTTACATCCCGACCTGTGTGACAGGATCTTTTCTGCGCATGATGAGTGACCTGCGGCTGTTGCAATGTGGATGGGAGTTTCCCATTCCTTATTTAATGGGTTGATGTTACTGCCTCGATCCAGAAGAAACTTTACAATGCTCGGTTGGTTTCTGTTACGAAATAATTCATTCGGGTAGAATTTCTGGTATTGTCGCTACAGTGTCATTGGTTACATTTATAATAAGAGCTTTTAAAATTTATTTCCATATATTATTATTTATTTTGTAAAGTATTTAAACAAATTGAGGTACATTAAGTTTTTTGCACCACAGGCTGCAACTCAATGGGTGGCCATCCTGACAAGCATTGACTTTACGTGTGTTGTCAGTTAAAACGAAACATTTGTGGAGATTTTATGAAAATGTCTATGTTTGCCGTGTTTGCTAGTTCATAATGTTGTTTAATGGAATGACAATAATATTCAGTGCATGCTGAGATTAAATTCAACTATCTCACCCTAACACCGCAAAAGCGAGTGCTGTGTTGCCGCCGTCGTCTTTATCCTCAAGCGGGGCATTGTACTCTACCAAGACTCTGACGACATCTAGGTGACCGTTTCGAGCAGCCACCATTAATGGTTTCTGTCCCTGGTTAATACTCTGAAACATCACCTGGAAACAATGAAATGTTGAGGTTTTTATTTATTTATATATCTGTTATTTATTTTTTATATTCTTTTAGAGGGATTTCGATGATTGTCGATATGGCCATGTAGCTGTCAGTGCTCTATACAGGTGGACTGCAATAACGTCACAAATTTCCTACAATCCTCTCTGAATGGCTATTAAACGTTTGTCCTCTTTGAGGTACATCAACCAAGTTATAATGGAAAACTAGATATTAGGAGCACTATATAATGGAAAGCTAAATATTAGGAGCACTAAAGATGGCGATTGTAAGTCATTTATTTGGATACGTGACGTCATGTGCAATCCACCTGTAGCCAACCAATAATGAGCTGCGTAGACTGGTCCCCTGTCTATTGGTTTTTCAGGCCCAATGATTTCATTGGATTCAATAATTTCATTGGATTCAATGATTTCATTTAATAAACGTGCTGTGACGTAAGCTTTCCCATATCTGTGTTATGATCACCCGATCCGACTACCCACCGCTGCTAATAAGCAAGGCTTGAGGGGGGAGATGCCATATTATAAGCGTGCCCGAAATAGGCCTATATTAATACGCCAGGCACACTTAGAAGCGAGGCCGGTGTCATAGGGAAATCTATCCCCCGGAAACTCTGTCCCCCATATGGGAAATTAACGTGGGATGGAGGAGGATGATTCAAAAGAAGGTGCTATCAAAAGCAGTTTGTACACAGTTCTCCATATGGGGGGACAGAATCTCCGGGGGGACAGAATCTCCTGCCACACCGGCGTCGCGCGGTAGAGAATCAGTCACACCATTAGGCTAACTTACCAATAATCATTGATCGGCAGAATCTCTACCTAAGCACCTGAATACAAAGTGGATGTGTTCAATGTGATTCATCCATTGATGATTCGGAGACATTTTGGGGCGAAAACTTCCGCAACCAGAACTTTACAGAAGAAGTCATTATTTCATGAGGCGGCCATGATGGCGGCCTCGCTAACAATCGTGGCGGGTGATATTATGTAAGATGATAATTTATTTCGGGCACGCTTATAGTATGGCATCTCCCCCCCCCCCCCCCCCCCCTCAAGCCTTGCTTATTAACAGCGGTGGGTAGTCGGATCGGTTGTTATGATTGATCCGAGGTGATCGGTCGTCTGCATGCAGAGTGTGCATCAGTTTACATCATGTAGTGTTATTTACGAAAGCCCAATCGTGTCATTGAAGTATATATTATCAGCGGGAACTAATTCGTGAATTAATAATTCGTTATAACAAATTAGTAATCCTTTATTACGAATTAGTAATCCATTAAAACGAATTAAAAATCCGTTAGAACGAATTAATAATTCGTTAAAACGAATTAGTAATCCGTTAAAACGAATTAATAATTGGCCCACCTCCATGGTGCGACTAAACAGCCGAGTGCGAACTGATGATTTCGGATGCGGATAGCCGTTGACTACAACAACGATGAGTAATGGAACTTTTCGGCGTTCCTGCCATATACGAAATCATAAATTCGGACTCGGCCGTTCAGTCGAACCGTGGAGGTGGGCCGATTGATAATTCGTTGTAACGAATTAACAATTTGCCCATCTCCATGATGCGACGTACTGTATGGCCGTGTCCGAATTCATGACGGTAGTGGCTATGTTTTTAATTTTTATCTACTGGTGTGTTTATTGTAAAATCGTTTCTGTAGGTTATTTTCTAACATTGTAATGTAGGCCTATATTCTAATTTGTTCATGTTTTAGCTTTTGTTTCTATTGTTAAGCGCATTGAGGAATCTGTGATTCATAATGCGCTTTATAAATGCTGTTTTTATTATTATGTGAATATGGCCGGAACGACGGTCGGGCACTGCCGTACAGTCACACCATGGAGGTGGGCCAATTGTTAAGTCGTTATAACGGATTATTATTCGTTATAACGAATTAACAATTAGCCATGGTGCAACTGTGCGGCCGAGTCCGAATTGATGATTTCGACAATGGTTATACTAATATGGCAGGAACGCCCTATCCGAAATCATCAATTCGGACTCGGACGTACTTAGTACGTCGCACCATGTAGATGGGCTGATTGTTAATTCGTTATAACGGATTATTTAGTCGTTTTAACGGATTACTTAGTCGTTTTAACGGATTACTTATTCGTTATAACAAAATACTAATTCGTTCAAACGAATTACTAATTCGTTCAAACGAATTACTAATTCGTTATAACGAATTACTAATTCGTTATAACGAGTTACTAATTCGTTATAACGAGTTACTAATTCGTTATAACGAATTAGTTCCCGCTGATAATATATATTTCAGTGGCACGAATAGTAGGGCTTTCGTAGTTATTGGATGTACATGTACGTGTGAATTGACTACGAATCGCCATGTGAAATAAATGCGAGGTCAAAGGTACATCCGGCGGGATCCCGCCAGGCTCTCAAGGCTGGTTTCTGGCGTTATTCACGAGCCTCAAAGTTTATCGTCAGATGTTCAGGCTATGGGTGAGCTGAGAGCCAATGGGTCTGAACAAGTATCGGCCTAAGAGGCGGGTACTCACAATACGATGCTGTTGTGGCAAATATTGATAATGATGATGCTCTCTGGTGCATTATGAGCCTTTCTGTATCGGGGGTAAAAGCAATTGGACTAAATTACATGTGTGTGTGTGTGTAGGCTTACACACCAACGCAGGTGTGTAAACACCTGCAATCGGGGACCTCCTATTGTTCCTCTTTTGTTTATACTTGCAACAGCTCCCATTGGTTTTGTACACGATCTCCAGCTGGGGACCTTTCCCCAACCGAGGGACCCTCTTTTGTTATAGGTCCCCGGTTTGAATGTGTATACCTACTCACCCTTACAAATTGCAGATACGGGGTACATCCATTGTTGTTCTACTATTCCCTTCACTGCAGAAATACTCAATGTGGTATACTAGAACAAAGAAAACCTTTTGGGGAAGCATTGTTTCGTTGTTAAAAGTACCCCGTAAGTTGGCACCCATGGGTCCTTGTGGGGACCCATGTATCCTTGTGGGGTCCAAAACACAACAGAACAAAGAACCCACAAGGGAATTCTTTGCTCAACTTGGACCCCACATGGGAATTCTTCAGAAAAGGGAATAAAAGATCAACAATAGCAGACCCCACAAGCCATCATCGGTGAGGGAATGTGGGTTTTTTTCTTCTCTCTCCTACTTTCTACTTCAATAAATAAACTAGACATTCAGTTTTTGTTTTATACAAAAACAAAGTGTTCGTGCTGAGGGATTGAATAAAATGGTGACGACATGGTGACGACATGTTACTTTATTAATCTAGTATTTGGTTCAGGAGTTATGAGTTTTTCAAACATTTTACATTAAACATCAAGTTTTGGTTTGGACCGGAAGTCAAAGTCAAACTGGTCTCATTTGTAGAGCGTGTTTTGTTCATTAAAACATTTTAGCTGATGTATGACTTGTCAGAATCTAATGTGTGGCTCAGGAGTTACGAGTTTTTCAAAAATTAGATGGTGGGCAATATATCTTGTAACATCAATGCCAACGTATTCCTACATGTAGTCTTGGTGCAAGACGTTGTTGTTCATTATCACTCAATTATCGCAATTCCCCGCTCTGCAATCGCTATAAATCACTAACTATCCAACAAAAGTGTGCGCAGTTGGGAAAACTCAAAGTTTTCCAGACACATCATACAAACAAAGAGTACATACAGTACACATAATGTGTTTACTGTAGCGTATATCCGTGTCAGCGTTATAACATAATAACCAGTTCTTATATAGCGCATTTTACAATAACGTCGCAATGCGCTTTACATAATAATGTCCTGGTACTTTCTCAGCCCGAGCTGCCGTGGCGCTCAAAAGGCTTTTTCAAACACAATATCAACCTCTACCCTCGCATGTACCCATTTATACCACTGGGTGAAAAGAAGCAATTATAGCGAAGTGTCTTGCTCAAGGACACTAGCGTCACGTCCGGAACTCGAACCCACATCCCGATTACTAAACCACCAGAATGTGAATCCGATGATATAAACCTCTCGGCCATGACACCCTATGTGTACATAGTGCGTTGTCAATCAAAGTTGGGGAAAACGTGTGAGTCAACAGGTGCGCTTTGACGTCCTTTTTCGACCAGATGTTAAGGTAAACATGTTGTTATCTCTTTTCATAAGTTTGAGCGGTATTAACGTTCTACATTCTGATACAAAAATTATACCGAAATGATCTGAAGTGTAGTTTTAAAAATATGAATAAGATAAGTTATTTTGAAATGTTCAACTTCCGATTTGAACCGGAAGTCAATGTCAAACGAGGTCACAAATTATAGCGTTTGAAGGTTTTGAAAGTCTTATCTGACGACGTACAGATACTAAACAACCAATGTGTGGTTCAGGAGTTATGATTTTTTTCAAATATAGGTTTTCTCGGTCAAATTCGGCAAATGAGCAGCCGATTTAATTTTCGTGCGTTCGAATTAAAGCTACTTTGCCTCTCTAGTTTTTACTGCGTTTCAAATTCAGAATTCGGTCATTCAATTTCGTTTTGAGGCATTCAAATTCCTTTAGCACTGTGTTCAATTTAGTATATCGTCATTCTTTTTCGTGACGCACAATCATCATTCAATTTAGCAAAGCTGGTTCGACTGGAGATTTCTACTGATTTATTATTTTCAATTTCGTAAAGAGGCAATCAATTTCGCTAATGAGAACTCAAATAAGTACGATAACGAAATGCGACTAAACAGATAAACTGTATACAAGGCATCTGTTTTGTATCTTCAATTTAATTCAGGCAAACTTTTTTTCTTTCTTTCTTTATGTTTCCAGTAGATTTTACATGGGGCCCATTAGTTTTGTTTTCTTCTTTGTTTTCTTTTTTTGATTTTGTTGGGGGAGATCTTTATTGGTTAACTGATAAAGACCTAATTGTGTATGTTTTTGAATGGGGTGTTTATTTATGTTTTCCCTGGTTTCTTATTGTTTATGTTGTTTCTTCCTCAACCATCAATCTGTTGGCGTGCCAGACATCTTGGCATTTATGTTTGGGTATGGTTGTACTACTGCTGTGGACTTGTTGACTTCAAATTGACCGCAAGCTCAAGGTAGTCTTGCCCGTTTCCCTCGAAGGCCTCAATCAAACTTTCTCGATCTACCTGGGACACTCGTGCGTAGCGACCACGAGCTGCCATTTCTAGAAAAATGCGTCTAAATCTGTAGCGAAAGCTCGTCTTCGAGGTACATCGGCAGAGTGACTCAAGTGCCAATAAGTGAACCGTGTTTATGCCTTTAACATTCGAAAGGAAACAAAAGTTTAACAGAGCGTTTTTTAGATTGTACAAATTACAGAAATGACTGCCCAAAAATGAATTTGAATGACTAAACACCCGCCTCAAAAAGCTCCTGCGAATTTGAATGCTGCTTTGATGAATTGTTAAATTGAATGACTATTTTGTTAAATCGAATGACGCAACAGTACATTTGACTAGTCATAAAACGAAATCGAATGACCCTTTTCAGAAGCATTCGATTTCGCGCGAAATAGAATGGTTCAGTGGTTAAATTGGCTGCTCATTTGCCGAAATTGACCGAGAAAACCTATATTAAATTTCATCTTCCTGTTTGAACCGGAAGTCAAGGTCAAATGGGGTCAATTTTGTTATATTGTTTCTTAAGTTGTTACATACCTTCCCCATGATGTATAAATTGAAAAAAAAGTCAAATGTGTGGTTCAGAAGTTATTATTTTTTGAAACATTTAATTTCAACTTCCGGTTTGAACCATAGGCCAATGTCAAACTGGTCTCTCCATTTTGTGTAGAGAGTGTTCAGTTCATTAAAACCTTTCAGCTGTATGACTTGTAAAAATCCAATACGTGCTTCAGGAGTAACGAGTTTTTTTCAAATAATTATTAGATGGATTATCTGTGGGTGGGCAGCATATCTTGTAAAATGAATGCCAACGTATTCTACGTGTAGTTTTGGTGAGAGACGTTGTTGTTCACTATCACTCAACTATCGCGATTCTCAGCTCTGCGCATAGCGCTGTTTACTAAATATCCAACGAAAGAGGGCGCTGTTGGGAAAACTCCAAGTTTTCCCACCATATCACCTATCACACAATCAAAGAGAACACTGCACACAGTTAGCGCATGCACTGTACGCACATCAGTTTCAACGTTATCAATGTGTACATAATGCGTTGTCAATCAAAATTGGGAAAACGTGTGGGTCAACAGGTGCGCTTTAATGCCCTTTTTCGACCAGATGTTCTATTTGAGTTAAACGACAGAGAAGAGTTGCAAGGAAAAAGAAGATTCTGAAGAAGGAAAACAAAACAGAACAAAATGAAGAGGTGTTCGTGCACATATTGCACGAACACCTAAAAACAGAACAAAATTAAGAGGGTTCGTGCTCATATTTCATGAACACCTAAAAATCTAAACAATAACAATAGGTTTTCGGCTGTTGGCCGAACACCTAAAAAAACACCCAAATTTTTACAATAACAATAGGTTTTCGGCTGATGAGCCGAACACCTAAAAAGGTTTTCGGCTGACGAGCCGAACACCTAAATACTTAATTACAACAGGTTTCGGCTGTTGGCCGAACACCTAACAAGAGGTGTTCAAGCTTATAATGCACGAACACCTAACAAGATGTGTTCGTGCACATATTGCACGAACACCTAAAAACAAGAGGTGTTCATGCATTTGTAAGAACACCTAACAAAATCAAGAGGTGTTCGTGCACATAATGCACATAATGCACATAATGCACGAACACATAATAAAAACATTCGGCAACAATAAGGGGAGCTTGCGAATGGTCATCGCAAAACCTATCATGGCGTGGGGTCCGGGGCCCGCTCAAGTGCACTCGGAAGTTTAAATGTAGATGCTCTATGTGCATTCCATGTTTATCTTTGGGGAAGAAGTTTGGTAAATATCTGGTAAACAGGAAATAAATTGTATCTGACACGTAAAGGTGAATGAACCAGTGAGAGTTCGGCTCTCGGTCGTGTATGAGGTATGGTTGTAATGCATAACTAACAACGTGTTGACTGTTGACCTTCACGTTGTAATTGTTGCGGGACAACATTCCTTATGAACACCCAGATGCTATATCAATTGTACAAGACACCCGTTTATAGACAACCTTTCAAACTGAAATCTTGTGAAAGCCAAGCCGTCGTTTTGATACATATTTTGTCAGTTTCTTTACAACCTAGCGATAAACTACAAATAAACTTTCAACAATAAAAAATACCGCATCGGCGTTTTCTTCGATTATTTCCTTCACTCTGCTCTCGTTGCCATGTTCTGCAGCTTCGAAGAGGTCGAGGCCCCTTTGTGAACTTTGACTTGTCACCAGTATGTGAAGAGACGACGGCTCTTGATCGTTTACTTCAGATTCCAATACTCCACGTAGATCTTAAACCAAAATCAGAGATTTTTGTCAAATGTGAGAGATATAGTAGCATCAACCTTCCCGCCAAAGATGAAATCAAATTTCTGTCTCGGAATTTCTAGTATACTCGTACACAAATAACAGAGCACACGCAAACTGACTTCACAGTGCAGTGTGTACAGTACTCACAGACACCCATCCTTGCTCTATGCATATCATCATGCACACAGCTCGGGCAGGTTGCGCCGCGCAAAGAAAAGTATTAATAATTGAAACAAAATTGCAACACTTTGATCAAGGCTATCTGGGTACCTGATCGGTTTGATAATAATAATAATAATAATATGGATTTATATCGCGCTTTATCACACCCAAGGGCCTCTCAAAGCGCTTCGAACATTATTACCCCTGGTCACTGGGCCATTTATTTCATTCCTTAAACCATCTCAGCTCCCTGGGGAGTATACAGCCTGTGCTGCAATATATGCGCTACTAAGCTAAATCAATCACAAGAACCATCTCTGCCCTTTACCCCTGGGTGGAGAGAAGCAATTATAGTTAAGTGTCTTGCTCAGGGACACAAGTGTCACGACCGGGACTCGAACCCACACTCTGCTGAACAGAAACACCAGAGCTTGAGTTCGGTGCTCTTAACCGCTCGGCCACGACACGCCTAATGCGTATGCGTATGCGTGGACGTCACCCGATGCAATCCTAGTACAGTGTACAGTGTATAATTATGGCTAGCTAGTACGATGTTATGCCCACAGGATATACGTGGCGGCTTCGCAAGCAACATTCAGTGACCCATCCCCCGAGCTGTGCGGCGTGTATATGACCGGCGTGTACACTGGCTTCACGCGCGGTCTCAATCGGAAACCGAGTAATTCATTACATGGCACATCACAACAAATTGTGTCATGTAGCCACGATCTTATTTCAAGAATTTATATCCACATACGTACGTTGAAACTTGAATGCCTAGTATTTACAAAAACTATTTTCATTTTAACTAGGTGACTTTTTAGTGGCCAATGGGCCGTCAAACTGCTAGCCTACAACCACGGAGCAGACTGCATGCAGAGGAAGGCTGCTGTGGGCGGTCCACTCGGATACCGTGCACGGTGAATCGCATGCAATGCCAACAAAAAATCGTGACGCTTGGCGCAAGCTAAAAAACATGCCCCTCAATGTTCAAATTTACCCGAATTTGTTCACGTTTGGCAAATGCTCCTCTAGATTCGACACGTATTCAGGTAGTTTCTTCGACTTCCCACTAGCTGGGTAAACTGTTGGGATGGCGTCATGTTTCAGAATGACGTTTCTTTTCAAGTTAAATGTGTGGTAAATCCCGGATTCGAAGCACGAAGCGACACGGCTCGAAGTGGTGGCTCGAAGTGGTCGCTGCATGGCGCTGAAAACGACTTCGGACTGGACCACTTTGCCCTCGTTAGCCTGACTTGCGATGCCCACAACTGCCTATATTTGGGATCTGCAGGAAACAAATGCTAGCTGACCCCATCTTTAGTCGTTTTGCGGCATCCAGCAGGAATACACCTGGTCGGCATTGCCGAAAAAATACAAGAAAGTCCCTTTTTTGGATAACCAAACGAAACGTGCAAGCTCACTACTTGCACGTGTGTATAAAACGTAAATGCACGCAAATTCGAGGGGGGGGGGGGGGGGGGGGGTGGTCGATGTTCGATCGCGGCGAAGTCTTCCTCGATTGACGTCACCAAAAGGGGTTGGTGGAGTCACCCCAAACAACTTTATCTATTTTTTTAACATAATTATAAATTCTGACAAATAATCACTCAATTTTATTATTTTTTTAAATATACATATACTTTTTTATGTTTAAAAAGAAAAAAATATATATTTCCAAGTGTCCTTAATAAAGTCTTCGGAAAACATCTGAATGGGCACCAAGGCCAAGACAAGGGACAACATGGCCTCAAACCACGGCCTCTTTGTACTTCCCAGGCCTGAATTTGTTTAGTTAAACGGAGTTTTTCGTTTGCCATTACCGCAATATTCATAGAGAGAGATTTTTAACGAAAAGTTCAATGCACTTTACAATAATATTGTGGCTTGATCAGGGTAGGTTAGTGGTTGTGTATGGAATTCCATATCTGCCGTCGTCCGTCGCCCGTCGCCCGTCGCCCGTCGCGCGTCGTCCGTCGCCCGTCGCCAGTCGCCCGTCGCCCCATCGCCCGTCGCCCGTCGCCCGTCGCCCGTCTTTAGATTTTGTCACGCTTGCGAAGAGCGCCATTGAACTTACTTTGACTTTTACCCTTTCACATGCTTGCTCGATCGATCTGCATGGATGAAACTACTCATTCAGATATGTATTCCGTTCTCCAGCTGCGGCACCTTGCCAGGAGCAATATCCTTTCAATTTTTGTAAAAAATGGCATCGATAAAAGTAACTTATATGGAAAATAATAACCTTGTCGTGTTAAATAAGTACTGTAAATAAATAAATAAAAACTCAGCGGTAGATTGTATTTTTAGGCATACCTCATAATTATTGTGCACAACCATGACAACAGGCCTTGTAATTTGTATTGTAATATTTCTGTCTGTTACATGTACACGATATCACAAATCAGACCCCCGGACATACCAAAGTACCGTTGAACTGATGCAGTAAATACTCATAATGTTAGATTCCTTAATAGTTTCCACGAGATGAACGGGCGACGCACGACGCACGACGTACGACGCATGACGGGCGACGGGCGACGCACGACGCACGACGCACGACGAAAAATGGCATAATTATATGGAACTGACAAATGGCAGAAATGGGATACAATCAAGAGCAAGAGGCGACGGAGGACGACGGGCGACGCACGACGGGCGACGGACGACGGGCGACGGCAGATATGGAACACCATAGGTTGTGTACTGCAATCAAATAATAATATTTGTATCCACCAACAACCGGTAGGTGATCGCATTGGAACTTCCTCTTGCCGGCGTTGCCGGATAGGTAGATGTCGTTATTATGTAGTCGGGCGTTTCTACCGCGACAAAAAAACTCCCTCATGTTATGGAATTGAAAAAAAAATTCAAAAAATCAAAGATCAAAAAAAATAAATCATAAAACAAACAAACCAAATAAAACCAAAATATAACAAAGCAAACAAAGCAAAAATTATAAGGAGAAGAAATTGTGTTTGTTGTATTTTCGTTTCAGTGTACGTGTTAGAAGCTATTGAAATAAATGGAGATGTATATGGACCGGTATATCTTCACTAAAAAAAATAAAAATTAATTGTGTTAAAGGGACACACCTGTTACCTGTTTACGTAATTTAGTCATGTAGAATCAAAGAGAATTATTTCTAGATGGTTTTTATATTTTGTAAATACACAAAAATCACGTAATTAACGAGAAATGACCGACAAAAGCAAAAGCGGTCAAAGGTCATCGTATACGCTTCAAGTGTCAAATTTACGGGATACATGCTGTGCAATGTTGCAAGTAGACTGGTGCTCTGTTTATGTAAGTGTTTTACTACGACAAGGCATGAGGATCCAGTCCACGTTATCCATATGAAAGTGCGTATAAACAACGGACACGGAAACCCGCCCCTCACATACAAACTCGTCCCCTCTCAGTCAAAGTCAAAGTGTGATTGGACTTCAGGGGAACGAAAGCTATCTTGAGGGAACAAAATTAGCTATCTTGAGAGAACGAAAGAGGAATTCTGGGGAACAAAATCTCATTGCGAGAGAACGAAAGCGTATTTTTAGGGAGCGAAAGCATATTTCAAAGTCGTATTTAGAGAAAACGAAAGCTTTTTTTTAGGGAACGAAATCTCCTTTCGAGGGAAAGAAAGCGTATTTTAGGGAAGAAAAGCATATTTCGAGCTAGACTTGTGGACAAGTCGTTAAATGTCTGTCGCGGTGATAGCGGAACGGCTTTCTCGCAATATCCCGCGAGAGGGCTGCTCTGTGCGAGATTACTGCTCTCAAGACTGGTCACATTTACCGACTTGTGAAACCCGCTGGCGGTTTGTGCACGGCCTATGGGCACTTCAGCCGATTTCGTACGGACGCATCTGATTGGTCAATTTCGTTATATCTATGAATATTCAAACTGCATATGAATATTAAACATCAAATCCTGTACTGGATGGAGTTTTATGTTGCTTTGATCATGCACGATCAAAACCAAACACTAAGTGGTGGGTGAGAGTGATTGATTGTGTTCATGAGTATTTTGACACAAAAAAATACGTATTGAAATTATGGGTACAACTTGTAAATAATTACCAAAAAATCGAACGTAAGATTTTATTTCAGAGAGTCCGAGCGTGTTTGACAGTGCACAGCGTGTGGGACGTACGTAAAACACACGGGCAAATCGTGTAGCTGCCTTGGCGCGCAGAGTTTCTCTCGGCGGGGCTCAGCGCGACGGAAACCCCCTAGCCAAGAGATAGCTGTACCTGGAAGCTCATGAACATGTGGGAGGGGTAGGGAGCCAGACCACCAACTACCTTGTCATTGCGGGTTTGTTAGTCGGTAAACCTCGCTGATCGAATCCGCTGTTCGGTGTACGTTCCTTCGGTGTACGTTCCTTCCCCCGATTTGGAAATTAAATAAGATTTATGTCAATAAATAGGAAAACCACTCTTATATTGACGGTGCAATTAAGTTAAACAATTTGTGAGACAAAAACGAGCCCCCCACCCCCAAAAAAAAGTTTTAAAAAAAACACACACAAAAAACCAGAGCCCCTGAAGGAACAGGTGAAAAATAAATTAAAATGTGAAAAAAAAAATTCTCACTCTGAATTTCTTTTTCCATCTCTCGACACACAAAATTCCAACCAAGTCATTTCGTTTCCTCAAAATATTATTTAATTCAATCAAAATATAATTTTGTCACATAAAATTATATTTTTTTAAATTTGTAAACAAAGTTGTGTTTTTCTAGGTAGCAAAATAGATTTTTCCTAGAAAATACGTTTTTGTTCCCTCGAACACGCCTTCTTTCCCCCGAAATACGATTTTGTTACCCAGAAATACGCGTTTGTTCCCTGAAAGATACGCATTCGTTTCCTCGAAATATGATTTTGTTCGCACAAAATATAATTTTGTTCGCTCTAAATATGCTTTCGTTCAATAAAAATTAGTTTTTTCCACCGAAAGGAGATTTCTTTCCCTGAAAACAAGCTTTCGATTCATCAAAATACGACTTTGAATTAGTTGCCCGAAACATACTTTCATTCGTCCGAAATATGCTTTCGTTCAATAAAAATATGATTTTTTCCACCGAAAGGAGATTTCTTTCCCTAAAAACAAGCTTTCGTTTCATCAAAATACGACTTTGAATTAGTTGCCCGAAATATACTTTCATTCATCCGAAATATGCTTTCGTTCCCTAAATATACGCTCCCGTTCCTTCGCAATGAGATTTTGTTTCCCAAAATTCCTCTTTCGTTCCCTTAAGATAGCTAGCTTTTGTTCCCTTAAGATAGCTTTCGAAGCCCTGAAGTCCATCACACAAATTTGTTAAATTCCCTTGTGAGGGGCGACTATGAGAGGGGACGAGTTTGTATGTCAGGGGCGACTTTGCTAGGGGGCGACTTTGTAGTTGGTGACTTTGTACGCGTGTTTTTTAAAATTGGGGACTTTGCTAGGGGGCGAGTTGACTGGTTTCCATGTCCGTTGTTTATACACACTTAATACACACAATCACTGTAGAACACATCGGGTTAAATGATTGGAGCGTATCAGTAACTATTCACGGTAGGCATTATTTATTTTTATGAGGCAAAACACACATCTTAAACAATTATTATAATAATGCATTTTAAGATATGTTTACTTTATTTCTTTAGTTACTAAACTAATGAAGGAGTGTTAACAAAACACACCCACAGATGTCTCAAGCGCAAGCATTCGGTACATTTACAGTAACTAAAATTAGTACTACCCTCAGATAAAATGGACTCGTCTTCATGATCGTCGCTACAGCAACCGTAATGTACACTGCGTTCGTACATGAATAAATGAATATGTACTCCCGGCGGGTTTCACAAGTCGTTAATGACGAAGAGTCGGCAGCCAGCAACTTCGCGCGAGAGCAGTGATCTCGCGAGAGCATTCTTTATTACGCTACAGCACCACACGCGACTCGACTCACCGCGACCATCATTAACGACTTGTCAACAAGTCTAATTTCGAGCGAAAGAAAGTATATTTCTTGCGAACAAAATCATATTTCGAGGAAATGAATGCGTATCTTCAGGGAACAAAAGCGTATTTCTGTGGAACTTAATCGTATTTCGGGGGAAATAATAATAATAATAATAACCAGTTCTTATATAGCGCATTTCACAATAACGGTCTCAATGCGCTTTACATTAGTGCCCTGGTCATTGGGCCAATAACATTCCTTTAATCTTTCTCAGCTCCCTGGGGAGTATACAGCCCGGGCTGCCGTGATGGCGCTCCGAAGGCTTTTTCAAACACAATTTCAACCTCTACCTTTGCAGGTACCCATTTATACCCCTGGGTGAAGAGAAGCAATTATAGCAAAGTATCTTGCTCAAGGACACACGCGTCATGACCGGGACTCGAACCCACACCCCGATGACTAAACCACCAGAACTTGAATCCGATGCTCTTAACCACTCGGCCATGACACCCATGAAAGAAAGCGTGTTCAAGGGAACGAGAACCTATTTTTCTAGAAATAATCTATTTCGTTACCTAGAAAAACACACTGCGTTCACAAAATTAAAAATAATATTTTGTGAGACAAAATTATTTTTTCATCGAATTAAATAATATTTTGAGGAAACGAAATGATTTTGTTGGAATTTTGTGTGTCGAGGGATGCAATACAAATTTCGAGTAATTTCTTTTTCACTTGTCCCTTCAGGGGCTTCGTTTTCGTTTTGTGTTTTTTTTTCTTCTTTTTTTTTTTGGGGGGGGGCTCGTTTTTTTGGAATTGTTTGTCACAAATATTGTTTAAACTAATTGCACTATCAATATAAAAGTGGTATTCCTATGTATTGACATAACTCTTATTAAATCGGGTCAAGGAACGTAGCATTGAAAAGTTGCGAATTTGAAAAAACGGATTCGATCAGTGAGGTGTACCGACTAGCAAACCCGCAATAACAACAACGTATAATTGGTGGTCTGGCTCCCTACCCCTCCCACATGTTCATGAGCTTCCAGGTACAGCTATCTCTTGGCTAGCGGGTTTCTGTCGCGCTAGCACCGCCGAGATACTCTGCTCGCCAGAAACACGACTGCCCCTGTGTTGCGTGTAGCTAGAACGCTGTGCATGCTGTGCACTGTAAGACACGCTTCCGTTGCTCGGACTCTCTGAAATAAAATCTTACGTTCGATTTTGTTTGTATTATTTACAACTTGTATCCATAATTTGAATACGTATTTTTTTGTTGTCAAATACTCATGAGTTCTTGTTAAAGAACAAAGTTGAATTTGGTGCAGTAATTAATGTACGTTACACAAAACCATGGCAGAGGTGGAGTCATATCCGAGCCAAGGCATAATGCACAAAGCATAGGCATGCACAAAAGTTACATTAATGGGAAATTTCGCGGACACATTGGGATATGATGCGTGTTTAACTTTAACGTTAAACGGAGTTGACCGCATAAAATCCTACGTTGCAATGAATGGCAAAAGATAATTCCCATTTGGTCCGGAAAAATATGTAACAACGTATGAACTAGATTTATAAACATTGCCATAACATCTTTAAAATGTTTACTGTACGTACAGTGCACGTACAACTTGATGGTTCTGTTAAAAAGAAATATAATAATTAGGCTCACGTTATTTATTTTATTGATCATGCCATACATGATAATTTTTTAATTATGTGCAGTCTTGACATGTTTTTATTTTCTTTTACACAGATGTCCTTTTCGGCCGGTCCACAACAAAACTGTTTCTACCCAAATTTGTTCTACATTTCAGTGTTCTCCAACCTATAGAAAAGACGTGGCGCACCGCCACGCTTTCTGCGGCGCGCGCCGCGCTTTATAATCGCCGCCAAGCTTTAAAATGTTGCCGCCACGTTTACATTTTTTGACTCTGCATTTTAAATTTACAACAGAAATAGTTGAGAAACAGGAAAGACCACATTAATTTCTATTAAAACCAAAGTTTCACGCCGTTCTCGCGGCCTACCTGTCTGCCTGTCATAAAGTTTCCAGCGTGGAGCGACTCGTCTTCACATACATTGTACTTCGTTGCACGTACTTATCGCAGCTGAGTCGCCCCTCGCTGCATGGCAAACTATTTTAGTCTGGTTCTGATTATTTTGTCTTATCGACATTAGGTGTGATCGTCTGGTAACCAGATGTATTCCTCGTTCCGTGAAAAGTGGTCGCTGGCAGGCTGCAGGCATGAGAATTCCCCGCCGTTCGGCGGTTTTCCGCTTTTTGGAGGCCAAAATATGACCTCTCCGAGTTCATTGTGAATCCGGTTTAAAATTCGGTGGGGTAGGGGTTACACGATTACATGGTTAGCCGACCGATCATCCGGCCCACGTTTACATTAATAAACGTAACTAGACTTTTTGTTGCATAACAAAAACGAGGTGTTCGGCATGATATTTAAATGTTGGTCGTAATACATCCCAGCTGTCGTATTCGTAATTTTAAAAAAGCCACCACTTGTCAAGTAATGGACAAAATATATAAGTACTGTACACGAAGTAAATTGCGACGTTTTTTGTAAACGATGATATTTACATAAATCTTACAATTTTCATCGCCGTGTCTGAGAGACATACTCAGCGGGCCTAGAGCGCCTTCGGCAGGCATGGTCACGTCGATCAACGTGCCGTCGGTCTCATGTTTGATGAGAAGCGAACCAATTTCGATCTTTTTCAGATTGAGTTTAAGTCAGTTATTAAACGTCATACATATTACTAAATCAGGTGGACATCTCAGTGAGAACTCGTCTTCTGTTCGTTGTTTACCATCAAACCATCAGATGGGCAAAAGGGAAATCACTTAAGTTTAACTTCGCACGAGTTAACGATAAACTCATCGTGCCAAACACCATGTTTTGTTCGATCGACGTTTGACATGTCCAGCTGCACACATACAAAATACATGGCTGGACAACACACAAGCCTCGTGGACTTATGACACTGTCATCAATGGAGCGGAACAGCCAGCCACACACACAGCGCTGTGTACATAGTTAACATGCAGGTTAATACATACGTGGGCTTTATCGTCCGATTTTGAAGAAAATATTCAAAGGCAAACTTTGACCTTCCGGTACGACCAGAAGAAGAGGTCATACGATTTTGGCGTTAACTTTTCAAATGTAGCCCCAGTCTTGATCTATCAGATGCTCAATTATGAATATCATAGTTGTAACATTCAAAGACATACAGCGTATGGCAAATGGTAACTTTTTAAACTTAAAAACCTTGTAATTTGACACCTGATGACGTCATCATGACGTAACTGAAGCGGTTTCATCTCCTAATGGTTGTCTAACTATATGTAAAGTTTCAAGTTTATATGAGCTTGGGAAGTGTGCTTTTGTTAGCGGACAATCGCGGGGGATAAGAAGAAAAAGAAGAAGTACTAGATATAAGTTTTTGTTGCGAGCACAAAAACAAGGTGTTCGGGAATTGTTTTTCCCCCAGGACCAAGCATTTACTACTCAGTATATAGATCTTGAAGCTGCACCTTTAAGGTGACGTCATGTCACACTCAATGACGTCATCGTGGTGTGAACAAATTTTGTGGATGTAAAATATCCCAACTTGGTTACATGCAAAGTTTCAGCTTGATTTCCAAAGTCGTTCTGTACTCATAAATCTTGTAAGAACTAGCAGTGGCTCAAATGTAATTGAATTTGGTAAATATGACTCTGTTAGAAATGTGTACGATAAGTTTTTATCAAAAGTTAGTGAATGAGTCTATTTAGAAACAAATTATTCCACAACTACTTTCACAAGAGTTACTTCCTTCCATTGTTTGAACCCAATAAAGTTACCCTTTTCCCGTGCAATTTGGACTTCATGTATTACATACTGAAGTCCCTACTCATATCACGCATAGAACAGAAGCACCACAATGACCTAACTATGTCCCGAGTTTACATTAATCCACTAATCCCAAAATGTCTGTAGCGCCCGCTAGACTTGACTTTTGAATTGCGAGTTTATTTACTTAATTGTTTTTTGGACGGCCATTGGATGGAAGTATAATGTTTCTTGATATGATCGGGTGGTTCCCTTTACTTGTTTTTATAATGATCACATATGAAATAATCGTGTACGATTTTTTTCACAACAAAGCTTACGTGTTTAGAATGATAGAACATAAGAATTAACTGTTTGACGGGTCAATAATGTCCTTTCATACAGAGCAACATTAATTTTTCAAATTCCCTTTCATTTTGGTTGCACATCTTAAAACGAGCCTTTGAATTACTCACAAGTACAACTATCATGTATGCCACTCACTGAAGTTTTTTATTTTTCAATGGATATTGATTCTTTATTTATTTATTAATAAATCCGACTATATGCAAATCATGTTGACATTATTAAGTTACAATTCTTATAAGTTTTAACAGGTTTTCAAATACTGTGATTTGGCTTCTCATGTATCGGTGCATGATACTTTGATTGTTCAATACATATGCACTGATGATGATGTCGTTAAAATAAGTCGAGCATAGTGTGAGCTATTGGTTGCATTTTAAAAAAATAGCTTGCTTGATTTTTAGACATTAGTCTTCATACAGAACGGTTTGTTAAATTTATAAAATTGAAAGAAAAGACACTTGTTTTTAAAAATTATGCAAGATAAAGTCAAGTCATGAAGACGGCAGTTTTAGCTTCTCGTGAATTTTAACTAATTAAATATTATTAATGAGTTAATAACTATTTCTACCTGTATGGTGCATCATACACTCGGCAAGGAATTAGGGAATGGAACACAACAATGATTATGAAATCTTTCACTGGAGACCATTCGGGTACTGGATGTGTTGTATATTCTGAAGAAGAAAAAAACAATTATATACAAAGTATGACTCAAAGCAATGTAAGTCAAGCTGAAACTGCTCAATTTCATAAAATTCAAGACTTACTAAAATTCAAGACTTACAACATTTCATGATTATATAATAATAATAATAATAATTTATTGAATTTATATTGCTCTCAACAATACAACATATCAGAGTAAAGAAATTACGCAAGAAAAAATTAGTGGAAGGTGCACATCTTGTTTTTGATGTGAACAGCTTATAAACGAAACCTTATTAGGGGAAACGTTATCGAAGGGTTTTCAAATAATTATGTCATAATACAAAGTTGACGGAAAACATTCATCAGTCTGACCATTTTCTGACTATAGTACAATCATACCAATCCCTCCATTGCCCAATTATATCTCTTCGACGTTCATACTAAACGTTCCTTGGTTTTAAAAACATTTCACCAACGTCACCACTTGATGATACAGGATAAACTTTATAACGTAATTGTGCATTAAATAAAAGAATCATTTTGAAAAGCATTGATGTTCACACAAAAACTTACCGTTTTAGTCCCGTGTAGCAACGATAAACACATGCCGTAAGGTTGTTTGCCTTTGTGTAATTCTTCAAAAAAAAAAATTTCCGGCAAAAATCTTAACTAATGTATATCTGATCAAATTCAAATTTACACCATGTTAGGACCTTAATAAAACCTCCATTATGTAGTAATGACGTCATGATGACGTCATCAGGTGTCAAGTTACAAGGTTTTTAAACGTTAACAATTTCCATCGATTGTCCGCTAACAAAAGCACACTTCCCAAGCTCATATAAACTTTAAACTTTACATGTTTGTTTTAGCCGAATAAAAAGTTTAGGGTCATGGATTTTTTTTGCAGTTTGAACTTTCCATCGTCATAATGATTTTATTGGGGGAAATTAGTAACACGGAATTACAAGGTAAGAAAAAGAAATGCGGTCGGCCTACCGGACACATTGAAGAATGAATATCTATTATTCATTGGTTTTTATTTCAAGTAAGTGTTTATAAAACCAGGATTGTACTTTGTGTTCTTAAAAACTTTTAAAATATTTCCTCAAAAAAGTCTCAGGAAAGTGGCCAGGATTCACCTTAGAATGCACCACAGAGCATATAGGATCAAAAAAAAAATCCGGGGCCCTTGAGCGGGCCCCGGACCCCACGCCGTAGGGGCTTTGCGCTTCGCGCTCGCATTGTACGTACCCCCTCACAGTTTTCATCACACCCAGCACCAACCTTTATTTTTCCAAGTTGGAGAACACTAACATTTATTAATTAATCACATAAAAATACCAACATTTACAAAACTTGTTGGGGTCTCCACATTCATGTACCTCCCACAGATCTGCCTGGCGGGCCTGGGCATAGCTAGGCCTTTGGATAGGTCCATTGCTAAAATGATCCGGACCCCTTTTCTAATATTATGCATGATCCTCCCCGTAACTGGGTCCCCGTGTTTACAAATGCATGTATTAGTATTTCCCAATATTTTCAATAAGGGGAATTTTTATAAGGGATTATTTTTTTCATCAGACACTTTCACCCCCTCCAACAAGAGAAATCTTAGAATTGCCCTTTAAGTCAGTATCACATGCGTCTTGAAAGCAGCTTTTCTCACGTTTTCACACAAAAAACAAAGGGATTTGGACTCTCCCTCTCCAAACAACCCAATGTTGTAAATTGTTGGTGCCCCCCCCCCCCCCCCCACTTTTAAATAGATGGCTGCCATTGGTTGTTAATTCAGCCCTTTTTGTTTTTCAAGGGATAAATCGGCGACGGACCTTTAGCAGAGTATATCTTCAGCATGACTTAATCACGGTGTGCCAAATTCTATGCTTGCATTGAAGGCACATTTCCACCACCTACCTGCAAATATCCAATATCTGGTTTAAAAGTTAGTTATACAATAAAATCGCTGATTATGATTTACAATTTATACATTATTTTCATATGTACGTAAGCTAGCACTCACCCTTTTCCACGGATTGTGGAGGGATTACTCTTCCAACGCATCCGTCGCCACCATCCTCGTCGCCCAGGCGTGGACCAACTCGCCCCTTTTTACCCATTATCTTCGGAAACTAATTAATAAAGATTGCAAGAAAGGGTTTTCGCAAGCAGGTCGTTTACAACTTCAGAGGAAACAAAAATGTCATCAAAAACTTATTTTTATAGTGATCATTATTGTAAATTATACAATGCTAGGCTACATTTTCGTTAGACAATTTTTCTGTAAAAAAACCCGTTGATTCACTGTGTCCTGGTTAAAAACGACCAGTGCAAAAATGCTGCAATTTAAAATGAATCTCCAAAGAAATTCCGCCAAGAAAATAGTGTTTTAGGAACTAGACAGGTCGAGTTTCGGTGTGGAACTCAACGTTTGTTTCATAGAAATGCTGGGATGCGACCCAAAGCCCAACTAAAAGAACCTGCGTCATTAATTGTATTTACAGAGAAGAAGTAACCAATCACGACACCCATTTATCACAAAAAACACACACTTAAAGCAACAGTTTGTGCTATAACCATAGCAATAAAACATCACAAGGAATAAGCCAATCAAAGAAGAGCACACGTCACCCAATAAAAAATCTGCTGGTTTCATTGGTGTTACCATGTTAGTACGCACAAAATAACAGCCAATGGCACGACTTGAATTGGCACCCCAGATGACTTTATTGACTGTTGTCATGTATGTTGATTCAAAACAAAAAATAAACACTGGGGTCGAAATGTCAGGCCATTAACTATTGATTGCATTTATGCCATAGGTCCGTTTGGTTGGTAAGCAATTTGGAACAGCTAATTCTACAGGGTCTGGACACGTTTGGTAATGACGTTGAAAATTAATGGCAGTTAAAACTTACGTGGCAAGAAGTACATCAGCCTTCGATAGTATGAAGCATTTTACGAGTCATTTCACTTCGAAGTAATGTGGTTATGGACAAAGTTATCAGGTTAAATGCCACACAATTTGAATCTGAGAAACGTTTCGGTCAATATAAACTTTCAGATTGTGTATTCCTAATAGGATTATTCTTCCTGCGTGGACATAATTATTCGCTTCGTTTTTTCGGTGATATCTCAGAAACGCGACCACCTTTTGGGGTGAAATTTTCACAGGTTAGATTTATGTTATATATCAACTTGTATAAAGGATTAAGACAATCGAACGGTTCGAAAAAACAAACGTATACTTTGCCTTTAACTCCTCATAAATAAAATAATTGGTACATTGCAGAGGTTGAAAATATCAACAAAATTCAGTTATAAGTTATAGCAACATTTCCAAATTTATAACAGAGTAACAGATAGACAAAGGACCCTATACAGTCCTGTCAAACATTCAAGCAATAATCAAACCTTATACATCACCTTTGGGAGATTTAGGACTGCATAACACAAATGATCTCTACTAAATTATCAGATTGTCTGAGTCTTTTGAGAAGTTATCAATACATTGAAAATATTTGATAATTGATATCAGTTTGGCATACACTGGTATATAAATAGAACAAACAAAATCATTAGGGTTTGTCAAACACATTTGAAAACAAATATATATTTCTGCAGTCAAGCCGAGCATTACGATCAACTATTGGTCACGTATGCAACAAAGTTCACAATCGCATTGTTTGTCAATAATAGACATATAAATTGTTTTTGTTTATTGGATTCTACGGGATTGTGAAGGGAAATCCCTATTTTCCAGTCACAGCATGATTAGATAAGCCCCAATGTGTAATAATGCTAATGAATGAAATCAGACAGTGGAGTACGGTCACCAGTCTTTTTTTCATTTTGGGGCAGGAGGAGGGCAAACAAAACAAGTGATTTGTATGGGCTTTATGGGTTTCCCTGGCCAATTTTAACCAACAAATTCCTTCAAGGCACCTGGAAATAGATTTTTTTTTTTTTGACATAAGAGTATATGTATATTAACAATAACAAAATAGTTTGAGTAATTATTTGTCAGGATTTATATGTTAAAAAATTAGATAAAGTTGTTTGGGGGTGACTCCGCCCATCCCCTTTTGTGACGTCAATCGAGGAAGACTTCGCGCGATCGAATATCAACCCCCCTCGAAGTTGACTGCATTTACGTTGTATACACACGTGCAAGTAGTGAGCTTGTACGTTTCATTTGGTTATCCAAAAAGGGGATTTTCTTGCATTTTTCCAGGTGTATTGCTGCTGGATGCAGCAAAACGACTAAAGATGGGGTCAGCCAGCATTTTTTTCCTGTAGATCCCAAATATAGGCAGTTATTGGCATCGAAAATCAGGCTAACGAGGGCAAAGTGGTCCGGTCCGACGTCGTTTTCAGCGCTATGCAGCGAACACTTCGAGCTTCGAATCCGGGATGTACCACACATTGACTTGAAGAGAAAAGTCATTCTAAAACATGATGCCATCCCAACCATTTTCCCAGCTAGTGGGAAGTCGAAGAAGCTACCTGAAAGACTCGAAGAACCTAGAGGAGCATTTGCCAAACGTGAAAAAATTCGGGTAAAGTTTGAGAAGTAACACCCAGGTCAAAAAACACCCAGATCAAAAACAACACACTTGCGCTGTCCAGTCTCCAGCCCCCACCCCAGCCACATGATGAGTAAAACAATCACATGAATTCATTAACAAGTCTAACAGAGAATGGAACAAAGGAATTAAGGTAGCGAGTTGTCCTACAATGGAGACTACGAAGTCTCTTTCCTGACCTCATGAAACAATAGTGATGGTACAAAGGGTGGTCGTTGTTTTTCATTATTTCTTCAGCTTTTGCTAGAACACACTTGAGATGTTTGTCGGATAAGTCTAGTTGCTGTATGTGGATATAATTTCTTAGATATAATTTCTTGAAGGAGAATTGCCAATATATCATGTGCTGTGCCAACATTGGCCCAACATGTTCTTGCTATCTGGGAAGTTACCTCTTTCTCAAAAACTACGTTACTTCAGAGGGAGTCGTTTCTCACAATGTTTTATACTATCAACAGCTCTCCGTTGCTGGTTACCAAGTAAGTTGTTATGCTAATATATATATTTTGAGTAATTACCAAACGTGTTCAGTGCCTTTAAAACTTTGATTAGTTGATAATTATCTAGTAAAGATATTTTACACAGACGCGTTTTTCCGTAGGAAAAAATTTGAGCATCTTGTTAGGGATGTACACCTTAAAGGAGTTTTAAAAAAACAAAATTTACAAAAATGCCGAATCGGAATTCGGTTCCGGAATTTGAGTCAAAATTACCCAGAAATAGGTCAACCTATTGGAGAATCTGATTCAGAATCCTGTTTTTAATCAGTTTCCGGGTAAAAAATTACCCTGAATCGGGTCAGGCCAGTGGGAACCGGAATCTGAGTCAATTCTGACCAGATAGTTTCTAGAGTGACTGCTCTGACAGCTGCAATTAAAGGCAAAGTTCACCTTTGAGTTTTTTCTCGATGATTTTAATCCCATATAAATGTTGACATTATACAATAGAACTAGCATGTCAACATTTCATTTCTAAAGATGGTCGCGTTTTTGAGATATCGCTGAAAATCCGGATCTTTTTTACATAAATACGTTGTAAAATGTTTCTCCAAATGCTTTTATACAATCGAAAGCTGCTCTAGGCTTCTAAACAATAAGTTTTGATTGTCATTAGTTTTAAGAGTGATTACCAAAAGTACAAGTGTAGATGAAAGGATTGACAGTATTGGTACAGTGAGCCAGGACATTAAACACAACATATTATAGCATTAATCTGAAAACTTACTGAAAAAATCAGCAGAACTAATCCTGTAGATTTCGCCTGGACTACTGTCAAAGTTGGGGATTTTTCTAAATCAATGGGACCACAAAACCAGATGAAAGTATAGGATCCTTGGGTGGAGTGTTTATCATCCAAATATCGGATGCATAATATGAGCGCATTGTCAAAGAATATAATCACGAGATGAAATTATATTTATTTTCACAAGGCGAGGCTGAGTGAAATGGAAAAGTCAGATCATACTGAGTGACTGAATAAATTCTGCGACAATGCGCGAATGAAATGTATTTTTTTTATATAACTTACGCATAGATCCTTGTCATTTTAAGTTTGTTTACAATAAACACATAAACATGGAAACATATCCAAACTACACTGAAAAGTCTTTTAAACAAACAAACTAAGCAACCAGCAAATAAACAAAAACAAGCAAAATGTGCCGTTTGCCATAAAAACCATTAGCAATAATTTGTGCATACTAAGTTAATCATGTTTCTAAATAGTTGGGTTTATTTTTGCGTGAATTTGTTTATTTATTTGCATATAGTTTTGTTTCCTAGCTACATTATAAAATGCACAGCAATGGTTCATTTCGTACAATTTGTGTGGAAAGCATGTTCAACAGAATCCGGAACAGTACCCAAATATCGTAACTACTATTTTCCCGCAATGTCACGTAAATAATTATTTTGCATAATGTTATAAAAAGTACTCGAGCTTTTAACTTGTGTTTTAAAATAAAGTATGTGTCTTAAAATAAAGCGTGCGTTTTGGTTTCACGTACCACATGCTGAAGCGTCATATATTGTTTACTAAAACCTTTTCAGCTAACGCAATCAACTCACGTAGTTTGTTGGTTGCTAAATGTTTTTATTTGTGCTTCTTCTGGACATCAGCAATGGAAGACTTCCAAAGACATTAGGTGGCAGAGGGCTTTCGGGATGAATCGACTGGTTACAGAAATCTGCGCATGTTCAGAAGAACTACATCAATTCACTTGAATATTGAGTAATGTTTGATGAACAGCGACTTTGAGCAAAATAAAATTGTTTAAGGACGGGAATGCACTTAAAACTAAATAATGTTTGATAATAATTTAACAGAAACTCTTATATTTGAACCCTTCAAAAAAATTCGAAATTATCGATCAAACAATTAGGCCCCAACCACAAGGGTTTGAAACACTAGACACACCTCTGCCGTTGACGGCGTGCTTCAAAAGTCACTACTTTGACGTCATCTGCGAGATGATGCTTTGTTATTAAATGGAACTCCCACAAATGACGTGATATGAGTAATGACGTCAAGGGGTTTTACGCGAATCTTTCTGAAAAGCACCGGAGAAGGGTATTCAAAATGAGTGTTTGTTTTTGTAATAATAAAATCATGTTTCCTTACTGATTGAACACATTATTTATACATTATTCAGTAAATATCACTTTGCCGTTTTCGTTCAAGCTGGTCTTTACAAAGGCCATTCCTTCATCACTAACACTCTTTCAAGAAACATTTTACCCCGCTACGGGCTTTATGGTATATACAGCAATCTTTCACCGATCTTGAACTCTTGGTGGCAGCAGATATGCCTCCATTACTGCGGTGTACCTGGGTGGTACTGCGCTGCCTAGCGACTGGTATAAGGTTTGGGCTACACGGCGATCATTTGATCAGTCGCGGGTTATTGGACTTTCACTTTGCAAATCGCTTAAACCCGTCGCTAGGCAGCGCAGTACCACCCAGGTACCACCGCAATAATGCG
Source organism: Leptasterias polaris (assembly GCA_037783415.1). Classification (NCBI taxonomy): domain Eukaryota; kingdom Metazoa; phylum Echinodermata; class Asteroidea; order Forcipulatida; family Asteriidae; genus Leptasterias; species Leptasterias polaris. The sequence continues at coordinate 314,310 of JAZGTN010000111.1, forward strand.
GTATCTGCTGCCACCAAGAGTTCAAGATCGGTGAAGGATTGCTATATAGGTATTGCAATTAAGGTACGACATTACTTGCAATTCAAACATGTACACATTTAGTATATTGACGCCTTGAGAATTTCTCGCCAGAAAAACCTTTTTCCTAAACTGAGTATAACACAAGCAAACAATTATATTGTTTATGAAATTCATTATTACACACACAAAATAAATGGTAAAAAATAAGTGGGTAAAAAAGATTTTGTAAAATATTACACGATTTATGTAAAAATTTACCAAACTCAAATACACAACTCCATGGTAAAGTTTCAGTTACATAATTTGTATGTAATGTTATACTTTTACACAACTTTTGTCAAGTTTTACATTATGATTGTAACTTTTGCACAATAAGTGGTAAGAAGTAACTGAATATGAGGTAAACCGCTCCACATGGAAACATTGTTTCCCATAATGCAATTGTGTACCATACACTCGTGCATAGCAAGTCGCACACACAAATCACAATCAAATGATGGACAGGGTGAACGTAATGCTGTCCTGCAGGGCGTTGATGTTTGATGTTCATGTATCCAAAGTTGCAAGAGAGAATTTTGCTTTATGCTAGTTATTCTGTTCGAGAAACAACGGTATGCTGAATAGGGTACCCTTACGTAAGGCTTCCCGGGCCCGGACGCCATGGATTGCTGGAGCTACATTGACTTTGCAACACGGAGGTTTCGTCACTGGCAGTTTGAACCGTCAATAAAAGGTCTGACAAAACCAACCGGCTTTTTTCAGAGCCAACACTGCTTCCAAGAAGAGATTATTACATAGTCTGCTCGCAAGAATTTTGTTAATGTTGTTGTCACCAATCAAACATAAATTTTCGGTTACCTTTGCCCCAAGTGTTTCTGGCTGTACACTGCTTTTATTTTGCTACCACTCCCTCCCCCAACTGTTTTTTTTTATAAACCTAGTAACTGGCTACAAACCTGGGTAAACTCTGGGTTGGGTAAGGTTTAAAAAATAAAATGGGGGGAAAGGGGAAAGCGAAATCAGTTTACAAGGTCAAACGGTAAAGAATAGCCTTTGAAATTGGTAAAGGTCTAGTATTCTACACAAACAGTAAGTATTTTTTATCAATTAATTCAGTAAAATTTACTTAATTCACGTTTACATAGAAAAGAGGTAAAATTCTTTACTGATTTTTGAGGTAAAAATTTACAAAATTATTATGAAAACCTTTACCAAACCTGCATTATGTAAAACTTTTAGGACAATTAGGAGGTTCGTATACAACATTGCAAATTTGTAAAATTTTACACAACCTGTGTAATTTGTTCTGTGTGTGTAGGCTTACGTTGACTATTTCTTATGGTAATAATACTAATAATAATAATACTTTATTCAGGCATAAGAACAATACAAGCAAAATATCACAAAAAGCAAGATTTAAAAAAAGAATACAAATTAAATAACCCGCCCCACCCCAATATACAGCATGGATAAAATTGTAAGTGAAAACATACAAAATAAGCAAGGCAAAGATAGAGCACACAAAAAGGGAACACAACAAATAAAAGAACAACAAACCAGGGAAAACAGGCAAAACAAAAGGGCTGCCTAGGAGAAAGACAAAAGTGAAATAAAACACTATCACCACAGAGGTGTGTCACTCCGACTCCGATGGTGAATGGTGATACAAGAATCAAGGAGATTCTGTGATTTGACCATCTTAAACCTTGGTCTAGCTGATCGTGCAAATTGACTTTTTCCATCTAGAAGAAGGAAGAATTTCCCGTCTAGGAAAAGGAAGAATAAAAAGTTGTAAGTTGGCAGTATGTTAAGTTTTGTGAATTAACATATAGCTGACATTGAGTGAAATAGACCATGTCTCGCGACAATAAGGTCACCATTGAGCTTCCGGTCACTGAGCCATCAGCTATGGGTGCAATTTTGTGTGATTTATATATTTTTTATATCACTTTGTTCAACCCCAAAAACATATTGGGGGAATGATAACATTTAAAACTAACAATGTAATAAATATAATTAAAATAAAATCTGGAAATGAGCAATTGAAGAAATAGTGCTTGATCTTCAATATCTTGCTCGAAGCGTCAAATTACGAATTCACGCCGACTGTGTTGTGGAACCGTGTCGACAGCACGAAAGTTAGGTTATAATTAATTTTAATCGGCGGGATATATACGGAGCCCCTAAAGGGACAGGTAAAAAAAACTTGAAAAGGTTAAAAACAAAACTTAAACTATTTCGTTCCCTCGAAAAACTATTTCGTGGTAAAACAAAATAGTATTTCGAGGGAACGAAATTGATTCATGTCGTCTTGCGGTGTAGATGATGTAATGATCAATGGGAGCTCTTGCACTCGCTTGGTGTTATCGACTAATAGTGAAAACTAGTTGGGCATCCCTGACGTCACACTTCGAGGCTCGTGAATAACGCCAGATACCGGCCTGTAGGACCTGGCGGTTACCTGCCAGATGTACTTTTGACCTCGCTTGCCATAATCATACGATCGCTACCAGTATAGTAAATATAATATAGTTATGCGTATATAATTTCTATCCAATGAAACCATTGGGTCTGTAAGACCATGCCAGTGCGTATCTTTACATTTGCGTATAAAGACAGGGGACCAGTCTACCAATATGTCTGCTACCCGCTAAAGTCTGACTCACCTTTTCTTATAAGTCTCTTTCAGTAGCTTCCTTATGGATGGATTAACAGTGACGTCAAGTACATCATTTCTATTGTGGTTCTTAATGTTGATTTCTGCGTCATGTTTGATGAAATAGACTGCGATGTCGACGAGGTTAACCTTTTCATCATGTGGGTCGTATCCCATCCACTGAGACAACAAGAACATATCTTAAACTTAACAGCAAACTCTACATTTCATAGTGCCCAATTTTATTAAAGGCATGCTTATTATACAGGATTAGCAAGAATTAAAAACATTTTCGCTCAATTGTGGTCTGAAAGCTTAATGATTATAGGAAGTTCATATTATAACTATTTTTCTGTAATTTTTTTCCTCGGAATGAAGTCGTATTCGAGAACACTGTATATGCACCCCTGTATAGCCGCAACAGCTGATTTCGGTTGTTACAACCAAAATTAAGGACAACAATATTCTTAAATGTTTGCTTTGTTTTTAACAATTTTCTCCCGACTCACAAAACAGATTATCCCAAATGTTCACAAGTTTGTTTGATCATACTAAACATAAACACTATCTGCGATTTTTATCGGCTCTACCAATCCTGTCTAATACCTATAACGACGCAGGCTCGTCGTCACAAGGAGCGTTTTTTGTTATATCACCGTCTGTTGATCGTCATATGAAAGAAGATGAATTTCGCGATTTTCGTTATTTATTACTTTTGTTCTGGTAGTAAAAACAGCACCCCCTCAAATAAAAACCCCAAAACCCCCCAAATTAACACAAAACAACAACAACACACAAACACCATCACCATTCAACCGTGCTGCCATTCAAGCGTGGCAGGGTCTTACACTTAAAGTTACTTGGGTTTACTTCCATCTCACTCAGAGATTTATGTAATAATAATTGTGCCCAGGAAACAATGTGAATAACCTGGTTATAATAAAATACAATTATTTTTAGATTGTAAAAATGAATTCTACCCTTGATGGAGTATCACTTGGAAAATCTTTCATGGTGGTTTTCATCATGACAAGGTGGAGGCTGGTATTACCATATTTGTCCTGTACGTTGACATTGGCGCCATTGTTTACCAGAGCCGCAATGCACCTGTTGTGAGTCTTGCTTACAGCTAGATGCAGAGCCGTGCACCCAGTTACGGTTTTGAGATCTTTCTCGCAGTTTACCTTCGAAACAAAAAGTGAAGCAAATACATAATGTCAATCTCCCGGCGCGCAACCTCGTCGAATTTTTAAAACTACGGCAACCAAGAGCTCAGAGCTGAATTAATTTATGGAGAATTCTTGTCCAAATGGGCGCCTTGAGGTCAAAAGAGGGCGCTTTTTTGAGCGGCCTCTTGTCCCCGACGTCTGTATTTGTACAGAATATTGATCGTCCAGCAGTGTGTGCGTGTGCACTGTGCATTACGCAGTGTGTGACGCAGAAAATCATTTACCACTTAAAAGGGGAAGCATATCAAAACAGCACAATAAACACCACATTTGGGCGTATCCACAGACACATAATACCTAGAAATCAAAAATTTCAGTTTAGCGCCCCCTGATTTCCGTTTATAGGCAAAGAGGGCGCTCTCACCCGTCTAAGAAGGGTTAACACAATATCTGGGTGGTCGTTCCATGCAGCGATGTGTAGTGCGGTGAATCCGTCAGCTTTCTTCATGTTGAGCATATCTGGTGCTCTCTGCAAAATCTTCTCAACGGCACTGGGTGATAATGTAAAATCAAACATTTAAAGCATTACGACTAAGTCTAAGAATAGGGCACATGAAAAGCGCCTTCTTAAAAATAATTTATACCGCACTTTACTTTGGAAAACCGAGTGCAGCTAGTAAACAAATAAATCAAGCTGCCATTATGGACGCCATGCTGTAGTTTACATGTAACTGTGCCAGGTTGTTCAGTTGTGTACTGCATTGCTTCAAAATCAGCGCGCCATGATGGTTGCTGGTGTTGCTTGGACTCGAATTTCACCCACAATTCTTTGCGATGAAATTGTTTTTGTGATTGGTTTTCATAGGAATAGTATGATTTAGGCAGATGTAGAGATAGATTTTTAGATTTGTAAGAAATTGTGGATAAAACTTACCATTTGCTATTTTTCGAAGCTGCAAAATGTAAACTGTTGAAACCCCTTGCATCCAGCATTTTGAGCTCCACACTGGGATGTTGAACCATAAGTTCAATGTTGCGAGACTCGTTCTTTTCAATGGCAAGGAACAATGGGGTGTGGCCATCGTTTGTCTGCCAACAATGCATAAACCAACGTTCATATAAGTAGAAGCTAAAATAGCATGCAATGGCTTCATCTTGTTCAATGTAACTGCATGACATCTAACCATTATTAAAGTGGAAACACGTCACCCATGGCTTTAACATATTCAGTGTCACTGCAAGGCTATGTTCTATCATAGCAGTGGGTAGAACATGTCACCTAATGGCTTCAACTTGTTCAGTGTAACTGCAATGCCATGTTCTATCATAGCAGTGGGTGAAACATAGATGGATTGCAATAGACGTCATTGGCCGCCATCTTTGATGAATTGTGCACGCGTGAAGGGCTATCATTGGCTGAGAGTCGTGGATAGCGCGTACACACGTGCACTTTTCCATTGTTTTACATCAAAGATGACGGTCAATGACGCGTATTGCAATCCATCTATGGCTTCATCTTGTTCAATGTAACTGTATGACCATGTTCTATCATAGCAGTGGGTGAAACATGTCACCTAATGCTTCAACATGTTCAATGTAGTAACTGCATGGCCATGTTCTATCCAGTGCGTGGAAACATGTCACAATTGCTTCAACATGTTGAATGTACTGCATGACAGTGTTCTATAATACATGCAGTGAATGGAAACATCTCACCTAGTGGCTTCAACATGTTCAAGGTATTGCAATGGCAACATGTCACCTTTTCGATAATTGCATCGACTATCTATCGGAAACATATGGCCTCAAAATGTTGGATGCAACTGCATGACCAGACAGTTGCAGGGAACAGTTGCTGTTAGAGAAATATAAAGCTCATTTTGAGTGGCAACAGGCTACGATTGAAAAGCATACTCATATGAGTACAACACATTTGTAAAGGCCTGATCAGGAGTGTGTTTTGCGACCCTGACCGGAAACAAGTTTCTGACGTAAATTTCACTGACCGAAACAATTTAATTTTCGAGAGCTACGCGAAAACGATCGGTAACCAGAAACAGTTCATGACGTAAGTACATCTCTTGAAAATTCATGTTCCTAAAATATACAGACTTCATTTTACTTTCAAGTAATGGAACTCAGTCTTTGTCATTTTATCAACATTTGTTAACTGTTATGGTATTTAATTGTTAAAGAATTTGTCGATTCTTTTAAGAGTCCGCCATCTGGAAACCAAGCCTAGGAACCAAGCAAACAAGTCGGTAACAGTTTAGTCGGTACAGCCGCGTCACCGCGGTTCAACCGAACACTCAAAAACGCTCAACCAATGACCAAAGCTCAAACACGTTTCTGGTTGGAGTCGCCGAAACGCACCCCGTGTATCAACAAAATCTTGGCTTACTTTGCAGTTGACCTCACATCCCGACCCTTCTGACAGGATCTTTTTTGCGCATGACGAGTGACGTGTGAGTATTGCTAAATGGATGGGAGTTTCCCCTTCCTTGTTGGATGTGTTGATGTTACTGCCTCGATCAAGAAGAAACTCTACAATGCTCGGTTGGTTTCTGTTACAGAATATTTCATTCGGGTAGAATTTCTTGAGTCGGTAGAGTCGCTTCAGTGTCATTGATTATATTTATAATAAGAGCTCTATTTTGATTTTTTTTCTTTTCATATAGACCTATTATTATTTATTTTGTAAATTATTTAAACTACTTAAAGTAAATTTAGTGTTTTGTACCTGGCTTCAACTCCATGGGCGGCCATCTTGACAAGCTTTGACTTTACGTGTGTTGTCAAGAACATTTGTGGAGATTTTACGAAAATGCATGTCTGTGTCTGTCGTGTTTTGTAGGTTTTGGGGGTTTTGCCAATTAATTTCAGTGCATGAAGAGATTAAATTCAACTATCTCACCCTAACACCGCAAAAGCGAGTGCTGTGTCGCCGTCGTTGTCTTTATCCTCAAGCGGGGCATGGTGCTCTACCAGGACTCTGACGACATCTAGGTGACCGTTTTGAGCAGCCATCATTAATGGTGTCTGTCCCTGGTTTCTCTTAAACTTCATCTGAAAACAAAGAAATGTTGAGGTTTTTATTTATTTATATATCCTTTATTTATTTGTTTATATTCTTTTAGTTTTTGTTTTTATGATTGTCGAAATGGCCATGTAGCTGTCAGTGCTCTATAGGTGGACTGCAATAACGTCATAAAGTTCCTACAATCCTCTCTGAATGGCTAACGTTTGCCCTCTTTGAGGTACATCAACCAAGTTATAATGGAAAACTAGATACTTGGAGCACTATAATGGAAAGCTAAATATTAGAGCACTAAAGACGGCGATTGTTAGTCATTTATTGGGATACGTGACGTCATGTGCAATCCACCTGTAGCCAACCAGCAGTGAGCTGCTCCGACTGATCCCCTGTCTTTATCCGCAAGGATAAAGACACGCACTGGTTTTACAGGCCCAATGATTTCATTGGATACAATGATTTCATTGGCGGAAACTTTTCAATATCTGTGTTATGATTGGTCCGAGGTGATCGGTCGTCTGCATGCAGCGTGTGCATAAAGTTTTCATCATGTAGTGTAATTGGATGTTCACATGTACATGCATGTACGTGTGAATTGACTACGAATCTCCGAGTGAAATAAATGCGAGATCAAATGTACATTCAGCGGGATCCCGCCAGGCTCTCAAGGCTGGTGTCTGGCGTTATTCAAGAACCTCGAGGTTTAACGTCAGATGTTATGGCTTTGAGTTGAGAGCCAAAGGGTCTGAAACATATTGCACGAGCACCTAACAAGAGGTGTTCGTGCTCGCACCTAAAAACAGAACAAAACAAGAGGTGTTTGTGCTCACATCGTACGAACACCTAAAATCAAGATGTGTTCGTGCAAAGTATTGCACGAACACCTTAAAACGAAAAATTAACAATAACAACAGGTTTTCGGCTGATGGGCCGAACACCTAAAAAACTTAACAATTACAATAGGTTTTCGGCTGTTGGCCGAACACCTAACTAGACATTCGGTTTTGTCAAGGTGTTCGTGCTGAGTGATTTAATTAAATGGTGACAACATTTTACCTCATCAATCCAATGACTGGTTCAGGAGTTGGAGTTTAAAAACAAATTAAACATCAGGTTCCTGCTTGAACCGAAAGTCAAGTTTAAATTGGGTCACACTTTTTAGCGTTGGTGAAGTCTTTAGAATCCTTTCGGATGACGCTGAGCTGATAAAAATCAAACATGGGGTTCAGGAGTTATGATTTTTTCAAATATTAAATTTCATCTTCCTGTTTGAACTGGAAGTCAAGGTCAAATGGGGTCGCATTCTGTGTACCGTTTCTTAAGTTGTGACATAATTATTTTCAAACAATGTATAGATTGTGAAAATCCAATGTGTGGTTCAGAAGGTATGGTTTTGTTAAACATTAAATTTCAACTCCCAGCTTGAACAGGAAGTAGGTCAAAAGGGAACACATATTCTGTAGCACGTGATTAGTTTATGAAGACCCTTTTAGATGATGTATGGATTGGAAAAAATCAAACGTGTGGTCCAGGAGTTATGAATTTTTCAAATATTATTAGATGGGTTATCTTTGGGTGGGCAACATACAAAGAAACACTTAGCTACGGGAAAATGTATTTGTACATGTAACTGAACAGTACATGCACATTTAGACGAAGCTAAACGCACAGTGTACAAGTAGATGTGCAGGTTAAGTTTCAGACTTGATTCAAGTCTGAGATCGCTGTCATTTCTCGGCACCGGCCATGCAAAAACTCTCCCCGCATATTGGCTATCGCATGCTCTAACTCGCGATCTCATAATTATTGGGGGTTAATTCACAAGAGGGTGCTATTTTAGGTATTACTGTATTTGTTTGTTTGTTTGTTTGTTTGTTTTTATTTCCATTCATACAGCAAATAATAATAATAAATGATACACAAGTTGATAGACTACACCAGGTTATATCAAAGTTTGAATATAAACAGGACACAATTATGTACGAATGGGGGTGTCATGTGAGAGAAGGACAAGGCCTTCTGTATAGTGGAGCATCCAAGACTGCTGTCAAGTTACAAAATAGTATAGATAATAGCAATTACGAATATACAATTCGTTTCAGTTGCAGAAATTTAAAATTTAATTCCTCCGGGTACACACAATAACGAAGTTAAACTGAGAATAAATATTTGCTATCAGGTAGAAAGAACGACAATCTGAGACTTGGAACCAAGTCTAGTTCAGCATATGTGTCCTTGCGTTATTACATATCGTGCGATGTCAACGTGGTCAACTTAAATGTGCGGTTTATCGTCCTTTTCGACCAGATGCAAAGGTCAAAATGTTGTCATCTTTAAGCAAAAGTTTGAGCAGGATTAACGTTCTACAACCTGATACAAAAACAAATGTTTTAAAGACATGAATATGATAATATGTTATGTAATTTTCAACTTCCGTTTGAACCGGAAGTCAAAGTCGAAGGGGTTATGTTCTGTAGAGTTTGTCGAGCTTTTAACGACATATCCGATGATGTGTAGATTGTACAAATCCAAAATGGGGTTCATGAGTTATGATTTTTTTAACTATTAAACTTTAATTTGATGTAGTTTGATACCTAATGACGTCATAATAACATCATCAAGTTTGTGTCATCTTGATATCGAGGTTCAGTTGTCTGATGCTTAGTAGCGCATATTTGTTGCGCAGGCTGTATACTCCCCAGGGAGCTGAGATGGTTTAAGGAACGAAATAAAATGGCCCAGTGACCAGGGGTAATGATGTTGGAAGCGCTTTGAGACGCCCCTCGGGTGTGTAAAGCGCTATATAAAAACCGATTATTGTTATTATTATTAATGTTCAATTCAATCTCAATCTTGAGTTGTTCCGAAATTGATTTTTTAAGGTAATTTCAACGAAGGCGAACTTTGAACTAGGGTAACGACCCGGAAGTTAAAGTCATTCCAAATGATTTTGCCGTAAATTTTCAAATGTTGCACCAGTCTTGATCGACAGATGCCCGACTATGAACATCATAGCTTTCAAATTCAATGAGATACAGCAAAAAGCAAATGGTCATTGTTAGACTTTTAAAACCTTGTAATTCAACACCTGATGACGTCATCATGACGAAAGTGTTCAAGTGCCGTCCTCATGTTAAAGTACAAGTATATGCAAAGTTTCAAGGTTCAACTAAACAAAAATTGGGTTAAACGACAGAGAAGAGTTGCGTGGAAGAAGAAGATTCTGAAGAGAAAAAAAACGGTACAAAATCAAGAGGTGTTCGTGCACATATTATTGCACGAACACCTAATAAAAAAACATGCGGCAACAATAAGGGGAGCTTGCGAAGGGTCATCGCGGAACCTATCATGGCGTGGGGTCCGGGGCCCGCTCAAGTGCACTCGGAAATTTACATTTAATTGCTTTATGGTACATTCCATGTTTATCTTTGGGGAAGAAGTTTGGTAAATATCTGGTAAACAGGAAATAAATTGTATATGACACGTAAAGGTGAATGAACCAGTGAGAAAGTTCGGCTCTCGGTCGTGTATGAGGTATGGTTGTAATGCATAAATAACTAACAACGTGTTGACTTTTGACCTTCACGTTGTAATTGTTGCGGGACAACATTCCTTATGAACACCCGGAAGCTATTTCAATTGTACAAGACACCCGTTTATAGTCAACCTTTCAAACTGAAATCTTGTGAAAGCCAAGCTGTGGTTTTGATACACATCCGGTCAGTTTCTTTAAAACTAAACTACAAATAAACTGTCAACAACAAAAATACCGCATCGGCGTTTCCTCTGATTATTTTCAACACTGTGCTCTTATTGCCCTGTGATGCAGCATTGAAGAGTTTGATGCCCCTTCGTGTATTTTGACGTTCCATCAATCCGTCAAGAGGCGACGAACATTGAGCTCCAACTACAGGTTCCTTTGATCCACGTAGATCTTAAACCAAAATCAGAGATTTTTGTTAATTGTGAGAGATATAGTAGCATCAACCTTATAACATACCATAATAAGGCAACATGCCTTTGAAAAACACATTCTATCGCTCTCAAAAGATGCTAAGTAGAAAATTAGATCATTCAGGCCGGGGGCAATGTCAAAGAGCTGCATAATGGCCCATTTTGTTCTTACTAACTGTGCGTTCCATCCCATAGCGTTGCTAAGCGTAATTACAGGAATTGAAGGCACGCTAAATAAGCTTCCAGCGCTTACTGTCTACAAATATGAGCAAAATGAATAGCATCCAAAATGTATTGCGCAAACTTGCCGCCTATTTCTTGCTAACCTTGAGATTTTCTGCTACAGTTAGCACGGCATGTTTGCTTTGAAACAGCTCTATGAAATTGACCAGTGGCAAAAGAAGAATGAAACTTTATAGTTACAACCGTTCTGTGTTTGACTCATAGTTCCAAGCGCCAAATTTTAAAAAGCTGCAGCAAAAAATGCTGCTTAAATGTTGTCAGAAAATAGAATTAGCTGTTGCAAACTGCTTACCAACCAAAAGGACCTGTAGTATAAATGCAAAATATTAGTTAGTGGCCAGACGTTTCGACCCTAGCAGAGTCTTTCTCGAAGGCTAAATGACAACACAACACACATACATGCCTACAAGGGTGACAAGAGCAGTCATCAAGTGGAAATACATGAATAGAGAGAGTGGAGAGAGAAAGCATAAAGCATTCAGAAAAAGCAGGGGTAAGCAGGGATTATGGAGACAAAGGGGTGGGGGTATGGAGGGAAGGGGATGGCTTGACCACAATAAGTTGGAAACACAAAGGACAAAATGGAAGGTTGGAAGAAAAGTAAATAATTAGTTAATAGGGCAGACTGAAAATATGGATATCTGTGGGGGAAAGGGAGTCAGCTAAGCAAACTTTAGCAGCTACACAGTATTGTTGCTGGTAACTTTTTAGTGGCAAGCAAAATTGTTTTGTGCTTACCTTAATTTTGTGGTTAACGGCAGCTCAAAATTGGGCCAAGTCTTATTCACACAATCCCACATTACGTCGGATCAGACTATTCAACATGGATCTACCCCCCCCCCCCCCCCGAGATCCGGTTTCTGCAAGTTTGTTTCTTCGGAAGTGTCGATTGTAGAGGTGCTGGTAACAGTAAGGTCTGCTCCCATATTTTGATTGAAAGAGGGATCTAATTTTAAACAAGGTAAACTATTTTTGAACAATAATTTCAACTCTAACCTCCTGTTTGTTGCGAAGAAGCCACAGTAGGAACATGAGTAGTCTCCTTCACTAGCATCAAGCACAGATGATTCACAAGGTAAGCAGCTCCATCAAATTTTACTTCGACGTCACCATATTGGTCAACAATAATGACCTCGCCGACCTTACCTCTGACCTAAAGACAGTGATATAATAAACGGCATTTAAATATATAGGTTTTTGTATAGACTGTGCAAGTCTCGCGCGTATCCGAACGAGAAAACACGTCAAACGAAGAACCTTTTTATTTTTGAAATCAAATCTTTGTTTTAAATGATATCTCATGACAAAATCTGAACAACAAAAATAAATCACTACAATTTTATGAAATTAGTTTTAGCTTTTTAAAAAAATACGCCAAAGTGTGTTAATTATTATTAAAAACAAATTAAAACTCTGGGACAAGGATGCTTTTTTGATGTTAACTTTTCAGAAACCCCTTACGCAGATTCGTGAAGGTCAAACGGGTTTTAAATTGACCCGTATCACAGTTTAAAGAGGATGCCGACGCCTCAACACCATAGACTGCAATGAAAAGGGTTCGCTTTGCAATTACAGCATCTGGCGATTATAATCGCGCATCCAAAACAAGCTTTTACATAAGTTTTATGATCGGAGGTGAGCACAAAATTCTTAATTTTTTGCAATAACCGGAAGCTGAGGTCAAGTTTAATTCTCGGGTTTTCTTCGTTATATTGTTGAATTGGTTTTACTTTCATATTTTGTTATCACTTAGTACTACATTCCAACAACACGTATAATTTTCTAGGTCATAAACTACGTTAAACTAAAATAATTGACGAAACAAAATCTCGCCCACGTAAAACTCCATATGGTTGGGACCACTATGGTCCCGGAAGTTCGAATGCCCGCGAGACTTGCACAGTCTATTGCGCGAAATTTGAAGCTCCTCAAAACAGTCATTTGTCCTTTTTACCTAATTGTGTAAGCATAATGTTCTCTCGCGTGCACTCTAAAAACTCCAAGATCAGAATTGATCCATTTCAGTGTGACCGAGAATTGTCAAAATGACCTACCAATGGGTCAAACTGACGTAATTCTGAGCTAAATTCCAATTTTCAACCAGTTTCCAGGTCAGCATACCCCCCCCCCCCCCCCCCCCCACCAACCCACGATCCGTGCTGTAATTTTAAAAGAAAATCATTCAATTGAATAATTCAAATGATCGAACAGCAATACACGTTGCCACAGCTTTTTGCAGATCAGTGATCAATCCGTTTCTTGCCCAGGCATTTGTGGGAATAGAGCAGCTAAAATAAAGCTTTGTTGTTATAACTTATGTAATCTCCTATATTTTAAAAGGTACAACAACTGATCACTGATAACTATGAGAATAACTTTCATGATAATATATTATGTACGACTAAAAACTGAAGAATCTGAGAAGAAATAGCTTAATAGAACACGAATTGAGAATAAAAGACCCGCACAAAAAACAATGACATCGTGTTCTTCACACTGTCCAATATAATCCTTTGTACTCTCCAAGCTAAGCCAGTTAAGAAACATAAACATAAAAATATAAGATAAAAAAAGAAACTTATGCTTTGCATTTCGATGGTAGGTTGTTGGTTTTATATGCTCATTTTGTGAATTTGCTTGCAAACGAAAACAAAAGTAAAACTGCGCATACACTGCTTAATGGACTACAGATTTCGCATAGTAAGAAGAACGCCTTTATAATTTAATTGAATAATATGAATGTAAAATATATTGGATTTCTGCTGCTGCTGCTGCTGCTGATGCTGCTGCTGCCGCCGCCGCCGTCGCCGCCGCCGACGTAGTCTTGATTGGCGACGTTCATTTTGTTTAACGTGGTGCGATATCGCAACACGAATTACTGGAGAAGAGATATCTGTATCACACGAACATCCAGATTTATAGACTTGCCCAGTCCTTCTGAGTCAGCCTCCCAAACAGTCAGTGTAGCGCCATCTATTGGTAGCTAGTACAAAAACAGCGTCGCCAATCAAGACTACCGCCGACGCCGCCGCCGTCATCGTCGTTGTTGTCGTTGTTGTTATTGTTATTACATTTAGGATGTTCTCCTTCCATCCACATCTCATGCGCTGTAATTCCTCCAGTTTAGATCGTTCCATGTCGACCAAACGGACCTTGTCGCCAGGTTTCACATAGGGGAGCCTTTCAGTTCCGTCTGTTTGGAGAGGTTTGAAAGTAAATTAAATGTCTCTTTACTATTGTTCTTTTCGAAAAATTCAGGTTGATAGTGATTGAACAAAAGAGGTCTCATTTTATACATATTGTAAGTTTCAATGAAGGCGATTCACAGTTCGCTATAAGATTTTCCCCCAGAGAGGCGGTTAATATGACTATTACCAGGCTCCCCGTGTTATCATTGACCTTCCCACCTACTAAGAAATAATTTTTCCGTTTTCCAAAGATGAAATCAAATTTCTGTCTCGGAATTTCATCTTTGAGAGGGCTAGGCCACCTTCATTATGCAAGGGCGCTTCCATTGGAAAATCTTAAAGTCTTTGGGAAACGTCTGAAGGGGCACCAAGGCCAAGACAAGGGACAGCAACTGACATGACCTCCAACCACAGCCTCTGTCTACTTCCCAGGCCTGAATTTGTTTAGTTAAACAGAGTTTTTCGTTTGCCGATATTACTAGAGAGAGAGTTTTAACGAAAAGTTAAATGCACTTTAGAATAATTGTGGCATAATCAGGGTAGGTTTAGTGGTTGTGTACTGCAATAAAATAATAATATTTGTATTCACCAAAAACCGATAGGTGATGGTAGCAGAACTTCTTCCTGCCGGCGTTGCCGGATCGGCAGATGTCGGGCCCTTCAACCGGGACCAAAGAACGCCCTCGTATGAAATTGATATAAAATATATATATATTTATATCAACAACAAAAACCGAAAGAAAAACCATAAAACAAATAAAGCAAACCAAACAAAACAAACATTATTCCTTAAAAGAAGAAACAATTGTGTTACGTGTTACAAGTTATCGAAATACATGGAAATGTATATGGACCGGTGTATCTTCACTAACAAAAATGTTTTAACAAAACACAAATTGGTGAAAGATTTAAAATTCTCTTCGGTGGAAACATGGTATGCAGCTATAAGTCCCGAATCCCAGCGCACTATCCCGCAACTATCTGAAATCACAATACAAAGACGTGTTACTTTTTTAAAACATGTTTTCTAGTATAGTCACAATAATCATTTGGAAACAAGCAAAACGTTAAAGACCATTCGCGATATTTTTTGTCCAGCTCAGTTGCGGCAGAACCAACAGGGGGCGGTGTTTTGGGGGATTTCGTCATAGAAAAATATATGAATAATGCATGTTAGCCTCTTGTCGCAAGCGAGCAAGCGTAGTGTGGCTACACACACAGACTCGCTGTCTGTGAATGGGTGGGTATTATTAATACGGTCGGGGATGAGCATGTTGTGAATGCTCACAAGGTCGGCAATTTAGATTCTACAAGTACGAGCCTTGAAAAGAAGGCCAAAACGGTTTGTATTTACGGTGAGCTGAACAGACTCGGTACAAAAAATGACACCAAGTGGCAGTTTTGATTGGTAATTCCCATAGCAGAAAATCAATGACTGTGTGGTGCCACGCTTGAAAAAAAATGCAACTAAATTTATATTGAAGGAAAAAGATAACAATCGACTGACCTGAACGTTATGAACGCTTTGATATGTGGTATTTATGCAAAATACATCGATTGTATGCACAAAACAAACAAACATGTTGGTGTATCATGCATAGGTCTATCATTCACTAAGACCATGCTTATTCCGCCTGATCCACCAGCCACCGTTATTACACGCAACAAGAAAAGTGCGTGTCATCAGCACCTGTCAGAGCGACGGCGACGGAAATATTGCCGTCGCCGTCGCCGTCGCCGTCGCCCCTGAACCGGGGTTTTATGCACAAGTTACCGGGACGTCGACGGTGACGCGACCTGTGAGAGCTAGCTAGCGATATGCTGACAGAACACAACAACTAATGCATTATTCATATCGTTTTCATAACAAAATCCCCGTAAACAGCGCCCCCTGTTGATTCTGCCGCAACTGAGCTGGGAAAAAAAATATCGCTAACGGGACACGATGCCTTGGAAAGGGCGATTTAGGCTACAAAATGCGCTTGAAAGCGTTCGCTAAGAAATGAATTATACGGTTGGAAAGATGTTTTTAAAAGTAGAATACAGTGTTCCACATGTCTCGAAATTGCAAGGTTTTCATTTTACTTCGTGAACTGACAGGGTCCGCCATTTTTTGGAGTCAACACTTTTGTCCAACAAAATGGCGGACCGTGCTACTGGTCACGAAGTAAAAGGAAAACCGTACAACTTAAATGGATATTTTCTGTGAATCATTATTATGCTACTTCTTTTAGACATCTTTCCAACCATATGATTGATTTGAAGCATGACATTTGGCACACAGTCAGAGCATGTCATGGGAAAGACATTTTGGCTACAGGACCATCGCAGTTTTGTATGTTTCAGACAGCATATGTAGGTAGAATAATGTAGAATAATGGGTTGTTAATTCAGCACTTATTTGTTCAAGGAATAAATCTGCGACGGACCTTTAGCAAAGTATATCTTCCTCATCAGGACTTAATCACGGTGTGCCAAATTCTCATTACAAATAGTTTGTACACGCCGAGTCTCAACTTGGTCGTACGTACTCTGTGCAGTGCTCGTGCCGTGTATAACTTTTTCGCCCAGTGTGTGCAGTGCAAGTTCACACTTACCATGCACAGTCCACGTGTACGCACACCCACACACACGATCTATCCTTCAATACAGTACCAACTGAACCGGGTATAGTACCTGTACTTGTACTTCGGGTAGCGGGTGTATTAGTTCAATGAAAATCATAACAAAAACTATCACCATCCTCCATAGGATCTGACATACAAGGTACTCATGTGGCAAAGGTGGACTGGTGCCCGTGAAGAAAGTGACGGCCGTTTATACACAGCGCATCGGCAGCATGCAGTGCTTGCACTGCACTCACATACATGGTTTTCACACGCCGGGCCGGGTCCCGAATTTTACCACAGCGGGTGGATTCTTTTAAAATATGACCATCAAACTCCCATGTAATGTATGATTAATAATGCCTTTAACAGAATCTGAAGTGCCCGTTGTTTGAAAATGTCCAATAACTTTACCAACCGTGGTGGAAAGATTAGCGTTGTGCGCAGCAGTTGCGTGTGCGTGTGCGGGTGTGATCGACGTGCGACGCGCTTATGTGGAATGAGACTCCACTATTTGTAATGTATGCTTGCATTGAGGGCACAATCCCATCACCAACCTGCCAATATCTGGTTTAAAAGTAAACTATAAAATAAAATCGCTGATTATAATTTACAATTTATACATTTTTGTCATAATGTATACGTATGCTAGTACTCACCTGTTTTCACGGATTGTTCTCGCCCATTCGAAGTCATCTTCGCAAACTAATTAATAAAGATTGCAAGAAAGGGTTTTCGCAAGCAGGTCGTTTACAACTTCAGAAGAAGAAACAAAAATATCCTCCAAAACCTACTTTTATAGTGGACATGATGTAAATTAGTAATTATATATACAATGCTAGGCTACATTTTCGTTAGACAATTTGTCTGTAAAAAAAACCACGTTGATTCACTGTGTCCTGGTTAAAAAACGACCAGTGCAAAAATGCTGCAATTTAAAATGAATCTCAAAAAAATTTCCGCCAAGCAAATAGTGTTTTAGGAACTGGCCAGGTCGAGTTTCGGTGTGGAACTCAACTTTTGTTTCATAGAAATGCTGGGATGCGACCCAAAGCCCAATTAAAATAACCTGTGTCATTAATTTTATTTACAGAGAAGAAGTAACCAATCACGACACCCATTTACACACAAAAACACACACTTAAAGCAACAGTTTGTGCTATAACCATAGCAATGATACATCACAAGGAATAGGCCAATCAAAGAAGAGCACATGTCACCCAATGAAAAATCTGCTGGTTACATTGGTGTTACCATGTTAGTACGCACAAAATAACAGCCAATGGCAGGACTTGAATTGGGACCCCAGATGACTTTATTGATTGTTGTCATGTATGTTGATTCAAAACAAAAAGTAAACACTGGGGTCGAAATGTCAGGCCATTAACTATTCATTGCATTTATGCCAAAGGTCCGTTTGGTTGGTAAGCAATTTGCAACAGCTTTCTACAGGATCTGTATACGTGGTAAGAAGTACAGCAGCATTCGATAGTATACAGATTTTTACGAGTCATTTCACTTCGAAGTAATGTGGTCATGGAAAAAGTTATCAGGTTTAATGCCACAAAATTTGAATCTGAGAAACGTTTCGGTCAATATAAACTTTCAGATTGTGTATTCCTAATAGGATTATTCTTCCTGCGTGGACATAATTATTCGCTCCGTTTTTCGGCGATATCTCAGAAACGCGACCACCTTTGGAGGTGAAATTTTCACAGGTTAGATTTTTTTATATATCAACATTTATAAAGGATTAAAACAATTGAACGGTTTAAAAAACCAAAAGTATACTCCTCAAAAATAAAATAATTGGTACATTGAAGAGGTTGAAAATATCAACAAAAAAGTAAGTTATAAGTTATAGCAACATTTCCGAATTTAAAACAGAGTAACAGATAGACAAAAGACCCTATACAGTCCTGTCAAACATCCAAGCAATAATGAAACCTTAACTTCTAGGAAATTTGGGACTGCACCAGTTAGAGTAGTTAGTAGCAAAACAATGTGTGCATTAATTCTTAGAAATAAGTTGTTCACTTACAAGTAAATATGTTTGCATAACACAACACAAATTATCTCTACAAAATTATCAGATTGTCTGAGTCTTTTGAGAAGTTATCAATACATTGAAAATATTTGATAATTGATACCAGTTTTGCATACACAATTATGAGGCTTTGTCAACATTTGAAAAAAATTAACTATGCATTCAAGCCGAGCAAACGATCAACCATTATGGCACGTATGCAACAAAGTTCACGATCGCATTGTTTGCCAATAATAGTACATAAATAGTTTTTGTTTATTGGATTCCACGGGAGTGCGAAGGGAAATCCCCCTTTTCACACCATGATTAGATAAGCCCCAATGCGTAACTAGACTTAAGGTTTTGTTTAAATACAAAAACAGGGTGTTCGGCATTTGTTCAATAAGTCATTTGTTCAAGTTTTGATATTACTCTGGTAATGTAAGAAGTGGTCGAAAAATGTGAAGACATGGTTTTGCTGATGACGCTATTATGATGTATCCAAAGCCTGTTTCTTGTCGGATCATAAGTTTGAATCTTTTTGGATTTATGCAACAGGTTTTCAGTAATTAATAGTTTATTTTAAAACCTTGTCACGAGAGGGCGCTGTTGAAATTATTGTCCTTTCTCTTTCAACTGCAATGCCAAGGGGTCAAACTTTTTTCATATAAAGAGACCTAATCCTAATTGAAGACCATAATGTTTTCGTGTCACAAAACGAGGCCTGGGAATATATTTGTTTACTTCCACTTCTGTTTTTGACCGGAAGTAAAGGTCAAACGGGCCACAGTTTGTGTAAGAGTTCAAGGTCAAATGGAGCCACACTCTGTGTAGCATTTCTGAAGTTGATAAAATGCTTTCCCAATGATGTATAGATTGCAAAAATCCAATACGTGGTTCAGGAGTTATGATTTTCAATGATTAAACGTCAACTTCCGGATTGAATAGGAAATCAAGGTCAAGTGGGGTCAGGTTCGTGTAACTTTTGTTGAACTTTTCACGACCCGTCCAATGATGTGTAGATTGTAAAAATCGAACATGGGGTTCATGAGTTATGTTTTTTCCGTTACTAAACTTCAACTTTCGGTTTCAACCGGAAGACAAGGTCAAACGAGGTCACACTCTGTGTATCTTCCATTAAGTTTTTGAATACCTTTATGATGATATGTAAATACCAAAAATCCAATGTCTGGTTCGGGAGTTTTTTTAAATACTAAACTTTGATTTAATAAAAAATTGTAAAAAATAATTTGATGACGTCATCATGACGTCACTCCACATTTTATAAGCCATGGTCGATGTCTAACAGTACACCAAGTTTCAACTCAATCGCCTGTTTAATTTAGTAGATACACAGCTTTAAAAAGTGCATCTTTATGGCCTTACACGTGACACACGATGACGTCATCATACTACGACTATACAAATATGTTGTCTGCATAAAGATCATCATATTTCCCAGTTTTGAAGAGATTCTGATAAACTTTGCCACAGACATCTTGTAAAAGTGTGTTTGAACTGTTTTCAACCTGCCGCTAGAGGGCGCTTTTGAATGTGTGACGTCACCGGTCCTGTTTTTTTAAACCAGGCACTTGCAAGGTTACAACATCGTTATAAGCAACTCCAATATTTGCCACTTTTAAGTTATAAGGCACTTCCGGTTTCGACCGGAAGTAGAGGTCATGTGAGGTCACGTCCCGACTAAAAAGAGATACCTATATGACCTTAGTATGATCCCGCATAAAGCAACCGCCGGCCACAGTTTATGTAAGAGTTGAAGGTCAAATGGAGCCACACTCTGTGTAGCATTTGTGATGTTGATAAAATGCTTTTCCATTGATGTATAGATTGCAAAAATCCAATGTGTTGTTCAGGAGTTAAGAAGGTTCAATGATTAAACTTCAACTTCCGGATTGAACAGGAAGTCAAGGTCAAATGGGATAAGATTTTGTGTAACTTTTGTTGAACGTTTCACGACCTGTCCGATGATGAATAGATTGTAAAAATCGAACATGTGTTTCATGAGTTATGATTTTTTTCCGTTACTAACTTCCTGTTTCAACCGGAAGACAAGGTCAAACGGGGTTAATTGTACCTATTGTTGTATTTATATTAAGAAATCACGATGATCGATGACGGAATAAACAGACGTGATTGAATAACGAAACCTTTTTAGACTAGCAAAGAACATCGACCTTCCCCGCCCCTACTAGACTGTGTAATTCTCTTGTGTGAATTCAAACAGTGAGACTGAGATATAAAGATCTTTTTGTCGCTTTGCGTTTAGGTAAGAAATCCCAAGGTTAAACGAATGTTCAAATCATTATGACGGGGACTTGAATGGACTTTACACTTTGAAAACGACCTCTATGTTGCAAACTCTTGGTGGCGCACTTTAATCTTTTCCCCCCACGTCGTAACCAGGGATTCAGATATCAAATAAGTCCTATAGAGCAGGTTAACATTATTGCCTCCTCCCTCCCCGTTTTACCCTGATTTCCAACCCATTATGGGTCCTTTACCATGATCCACACAAGATGGCTTTGTAATATTCCGTAAACACAATTTTACGTCTATTCAAGAATGGTTCATAGATTCAGAATGCAAATTTGAATTGAATTTGACTTCCCAATTTTACCGTCAATAGTGAAACTACACTCTATTGGGTCAGAACTGAGTCCGGGTCCCAGGGGTTTAGCCCACGTCTGTGTCAGGCTGACCGGAAACTGATCATTTTGACACAGATTCCATACTGACCTGGAAATTGGTCAGGACCCACAGCGACCAGAAGTCCGGTTCAGTTCTGACCCGGAAGTTTATGAATTGCATAATTTATGTTTTTGAGCTAATTATTTAACATTTCAAGTAATAAACCCAGGGGAAGCTGAATTTGAATAATGATGGGTTTTTCTGACTCACAAGTTCAAAACTAAATGGTTTTACTCATTGTTAAAAACTCCGGCATTTCAGGCAAAATCATACAAATCTTGGTTACGTTCTTGAAAACATCAAGTAACACGCATTACAATTTTGTTTACGGGACTAATTTCAATACAGGTTGACGAGACGGTTTTTTTTCTTGAAGAAGCTTTGCAGTAGACATTCGGGTAATAATGTAGGATTAACACATAAAGCAATATCGAAAGAACCGTTTCCTTTATACATTAATTGTAGAATGAGCCAGAGAAAAAATCATTTCGAAACCTTTAAATCACTTCAAATAACTAAAGCCTATTCTATTTGTAACTATTATTAACTGTGCGTAACTTCAAAAGGTGTGTGTTCAAAATGGTTGCTCGTCCGTCAGTTTGTTTGCTGTTGTTTCATGTGTCTTTTTATCGGCTAAATAAATTTTGGAAGAAGTGTTTTTGTTGTACTCATGGAATCTTCAAAAATTGGGGATTGAGTTTGATGCCTCAACACGTCCCCCATTATGACGTTTGTTTTGATCACACAAAGCACACACGGAATGATACTACTGATTGTTTTAAATTGATAATCAGCTTTTTACCAAAAGTTATTAAATAAATCCTGTACCACGTGTGAATCTATGTTTATATAGTTTAACATCAATCTCTTGTACCACACTTAATGCAGAGTTATACATTGTTTGATTAAAAGCACGTGACTGTCTATTGTTTTTTATAAAGATACAGTGAATGGAGCCTGGAACGTCAACGGCAGTGGCTTTTCAAAGTTAAACATTTAATGTCGCAGTCTTCCTAACTTTGAGCTAAATTATTTTGCTAAGGACCTGTGCATGGTCGGTTCATCTATTAGTTAGAATAATAACCAAACGGAGATATTCCTTGCTTATTGAATGCATGTTGTACATTGAATTAACACTATATTGGGAATTAAAGTATAATCAGTGTAGGTGCAACACAAGAAGTAGGCTACCTAGTTTTAGGATGTGGAGGTAATTAACCAGCTAACACAATACGTTGTTACAACATTGCACAAAGTCGGATAATGTTGCAATTTTTGTCGATGGGATGACAACGTTTGGACTACATTGCATGAGCGTCAGGTCTTAACAAGATTTTCAACCAAAGTTGTACATTGTACATGCAACGTTTACCAAACAGCTTTTTACGTAACGTTTTCACAACATTGTACTTTTATATTATTACAAAGTCGTATTTAAGTTAGGTAACAGCGTTGTGGATAAGTTGTATTTGAGTCTCATTAAGGCAACTGAAAGAATACGAAGTAACATAAAATTAGCAAACTTGCGGGTCACTGTGTAAAAAACTATTTTATTAAATACCAAACATTGTCTTTTCATGTTCTTCTTCAGAGATGAACATCACATTATAATATAATGTTGTATTTTAAGAGAAATAATTTGGATTAGTGGCCTAGAATTTGCTAAGAAATATCGTTTCACCGACCTGTTTACGTTTTTGTGTCTGACTGCTGTGAACAAAATGTGTTAGAGAGAGCAAATGGTGGCAATTTTAAGCTCAGCCAGACTTTTTTGCATTAAACCTCACACGTTCAAATGATAGTCGGCCGACCATCGCTTCAAATTGATACAAAAAATGAAATGACACCTGGCGATTGAGATCACTGTTTACTTGGGAATAAGTTTCAGTCAAGTTATTTTGAAGTATATAAGTACATTTTGTCATGTCTGCAAACCTTACTTAACTTGAATGCCATACAAAGTCCATGCAAAGGAAATTACCAATAACGCAGAAATTTAACGCCAATTTTACTGCCTTGATCGCTGTTCATTGTCTACATGTGGCAATTAATGTGGCAATTCCTTATTGTTTCTCTCGGATTGCCATAAAAACCCATTAGTCTAAATAGTAAGTCACCTCCCTAGTGAACTATTAATCTAATGAGACTGACTTTCAATTCCTATGATGGGGAAGATCTTAATGTGATTTTTTATGTATCAACCTTTGTGTATCCTCGGCCGTTATGTTGGTAAGCGCACATACAAATTACAAGCCTGTCCATCTCACAATAGATTTGGACAGAAGCTAGCAATGCAACCTGAGTAGTATTTTTTATATATAATTGGGGGTTTTTTTTTTGGGGGGGGGGGCACAAGGCTGCGCAATTTATATTTTATAGAGAGCACTTCTTACCAACAAAATTGAAGTTTCCGTTTGCATTTACCATAACAGGCCTCCTTCTCAGCACTCTTCAGTGTTGTGACCATCTTACAATGTGTTTTGTTATAAGATAATCTGAAGTGGAGGTAAAAACAAATACATCGAAGTCCTATGTGTGGTTTTAAAGTGTAACATTTAACTCTCGTGATTTTTCATCTAAAAATCCAAATGGGAGAGGGGGGCACCGTGGGCACCGGGGGCACTGACATAACTTGGGGGCACGCGCCCTCCCCGCGCCGTGCCCCTTCTGCCCCCTTTTAGTTACGCTACTGACAGAAGCTCATTAAACCAAAGTCGCAGTGTCAGCCATCTTGTTTTATTCCATTCAAATTGATGTGACTAAACTGAGGCTAAGGAAAAATCACATGTTCAAACGTTGGTCTTCTGACCATCGCACAAACATTGCATTTGTCTTTAAAATTAAACAACACCTGGTAAAATGATATTCGGAATATATCCTTTCAGTCGAGTAAGGTATTTTGCTTCAACTTAGAAGTAATTTGTTGTTGCATGTTTGTGAGTTATGTAATCTACCCTTTTAAAGCATGTGTTACAAATAATATTTCTTTTTAAAAGAGTCAAAATTCGCAAAAACAATAAGTTCACTTTTTTACTGAAACAACATATGGTTTTTGAAAATAATCTTACTGTGCTGTTGCCTTTAAAATCTTTCTAGGATTACTGTTGGCTGTTTCGAAAAATAAGTCTTTTAGCAATCATTTTAAAAGATTGGTTTCTCCAGTAGTAGATTAATATATTTAGCAATGAATTACTGTATCGCAGAATGTCCAGCCAAACATAGACTTTATTCTTATAATCACTGTCCAGTGCAATGTGAACTATAACGGACGGGAACCATGTTACGATGATGGTGCCCGTGATGATCAGAAATGTATGTAAAGATTTCGCGTTAGAGCGACGAAGCTGAGCGTTTACGTCTGCCGCATTCAATCCCACCTCAGCCGCAGCTATACGCCGAGCCTGGAGGCGAGCTGTCAACAGCATTTTGAAATACAAAATAATGATTATCAAAGGTGGAAGTATAACAGCAACAGATACAAACACAAGCACAATATCATCGTCAGTTTTGATAGTTTCCTGCCTTCCATTAATCAACAGTTGTGTAATCATTATACAAGACAATATAAAGCAAGGGGTTGTTGCGCAGAACAAAGTAATAAACACTCGTTTCTTTGTAACAATGGCGTTGATTCGGAGTGGACGAGACACTGCTATGTAGCGTACAACAGCAATCATCGATAATACATTAAGTCCTACCATCTGAAAGAAGAAAGACACATTGGATAGCTCATAGACCTGAAGTAAGTAAGAAAGAAAACCAAAAACACCCACAGCCACGTCAGCGGTTGTTAATAACATCATGAGCTGTTTAGTAATATCGTGCATGTCGTGTATGCGATGTAGCACAAGCAAAGCGAAGATATTACAGACTATAATGACGAAGCAAACACCGACGAGTTCATAGCACCGCTCACCATCAAAACAAACGGTCTGGTTATTAGAGTTATCCATTCCAAGAACCCAACATTACTCTAGTATTCAATCACTTATAACATCTCTATGGATGACAATGACTTGAGTGCGTGATGATATTATTAGCCTATGTAAATATTGAACGTGGCTTTTGATAGCAACGGAACGAGATAAAAAGATTATAGGATGTTGCTGAGGTTTTCTGGATTAGAAGGAAACGTTTGATTTCCTCAACGGGATTGACAAGCCCCAATCGGGGTTGAGAAATGTCATTGGTAGTAGTTGAAATGTTTTGATCGAACAGGGTTTTCCAGTTTGTGACCAATGATGATATCTTCAATGGCGGGAGAGGAGGGTTCCAGTCAAGATGGTGTCCAGTGTTCAGACATGTCATTGGTAGTAGTTGAAATGTTTTGATCGAACACGGTTTTCCAGTTTGTGACCAATGATGATATCTTCAATGGCGGGAGAGGAGGGTTCCAGTCAAGATGGTGTCCAGTGTTCAGACATGTCATTGGTAGTAGTTGAAATGTTTTGATCGAACACGGTTTTCCAGTTTGTGACCAATGATATCTTCAATGGCGGGAGAGGAGGGTTCCAGTCAAGATGGTGTCCAGTGTTCAGACATGTCATTGGTAGTAGTTGAAATGTTTTGATCGAACAGGGTTTTCCAGTTTGTGACCAATGATGATATCTTCAATGGCGGGAGAGGAGGGTTCCAGTCAAGATGGTGTCCAGTGCTCAGACATGTCATTGGTAGTAGTTGAAATGTTTTGATCGAACACGGTTTTCCAGTTTGTGACCAATGATGATATCTTCAATGGCGGGAGAGGAGGGTTCCAGTCAAGATGGTGTCCAGTGTTCAGACATGTCATTGGTAGTAGTTGAAATGTTTTGATCGAACACGGTTTTCCAGTTTGTGACCAATGATGATATCTTCAATGGCGGGAGAGGAGGGTTCCAGTCAAGATGGTGTCCAGTACTCCTCAAATTGAAACGATCCTGTGAACCAAAGCGGTGGAGGATTTTATCGTGAGACAAACTTGCAGAGAATTATCCACGTGCCCAGAAAGTGTTCACTGGTCTCCATACAAGTTTGCAAAGGATAGTTCAGCCTTGTTCACGTCCACCATCAGAAAATCTCGTAAGGATTATTTTAGAAAGCTGTGTTCAAATATAAAGGTTCAGATTGGCACACCTCGGTATCAGCGTCCCCTCCAGACTCACACATCAAATGATGTATATCATTACGATATACTAAAAAGTTGTGTTTGATATGTCTTTATAGTCGGAAATAACCGAGTATTTTAAGCGGCTGTGGTCCACGGCTGCTTAACTTCTTGACTGCGATTCAAATTTCATCACCATGAACGAAATGAGAAATATCGCAGAACACGAACTGATATACATTTTCTCTTTTAATTACATTGATTTCTAGATTGTTGGCGCGGCAACCCCATTTTGTTAGACGGGTTACTGGTGCACACAGGGGAACACATGAAATATAGCGATTGTCATGAAAACAAGTTACAATTCATCGCTGGGTTATAATATATTGAAACCCATTAGTCTACCTTGGAATTTATTTCCCTGGTGAACGATATTTTTTAAGTTGCTGGCAACGTTATTGTGAAATGCGCTATATAAGAACTGGTTATTATTATTATTATTATTATAATTGGGGAAGCTCTTAATGTGTTTTTCTATTTCCCATCATTTGTGTATATTCAGCAATTATGTTGGATAGCGCATGGAGGTAGAATTATCAACCAGGCCGCTTCACTGTTACAGAACCTACATGCAACAGCTGTATAGTGTTGTCAATTGATACATTTATTTCAATGTTGCCATGTGTACATCGTTAAAGTAAAGGTAGATGATAACACATGTATAATTGCAAACCAGAGAAGTATAGTAATGACAACTAGATTTAAGTTTTTGTTTTATAACAAAAACAGGGTGTTCGGCATTTGTTCAATAAGTCATTCGTTCAAGTTTTGATATTACTCTGGTTGTGGTGGAGTAATTAATGTAAGAAGTGGTCGAAAATGTGAAGACATGGTTTTGCTGATGACGCTGTTATGATGTATCCGAAGCCTATTTCTTGTTGGATCATAAGTTCAAATCATTTTGGACTTATGCAACAGGTTTTCAGCAAATAGTTTCTTTTTAAAAACTTGTCCCGAGAGGGCACTGTTGAAATTACTATGTCATTTCTCTTTCAACTGCAATGCCAAGGGGTCAAACTTTTTTTCATATAAAGAGACCTAATCCTAATTGAAGACCATAATGTTTTCGGATCACAAAACGAGGCCTGGGAATATTTATTTTCACTTCCACGGGTTACAGTTTGTGTAAGAGTTTGTGTAAGAGTTTGTGTAGCATTTTTGAAGTTTATAAAATGCTTTTCCAATGATGTATAGATTGCAAAAATCAAATGTGTGGTTCAGGACTTATTTTGTCTAACATGAAACTTCAACTTCCGGATTGAAACGGAAGTCAAGGTCAAATGGGGTCAGGTTCTGTGTAGCTTTTGTTGAACTGTTCACGTCCTGTGCGATGATGTGTAGATTGTAAAAATCAAACATGTTCATGAGTTTTGATTTTTTTTTTCTTACTAAATTTCAACTTCAGGTTTCAACCGGAAGACAATTTCAAATAGGGTCACATTTTGTGTATCGTCTATTCAGTTTTCAAAAACCTTTTTGATGATTTGTAGAATACAAAAATCCAATGTGTGGTTCGGAAGTTATGGTTTTTCCAAATACTAAGCTATGATTTTATAATAAATTGTAAAAAAATATTTGAGGACGTCATCTTGACGTCACTTCAAATTCCACTAGTCATGTCCGTTGTCTAACAATACACCAAGTTTCAACTCAGTCGGCTGTTTGGTTTTAGTAGATACACGGCTTCAAAAAGTGCACCTTAAGGGCCTTACCACGTGACACATGGTGACGTCATCATACTACGACTCCACAAATATGTTGTCTGCGTAAAGGTCATTATGTTTACCAGTTAAGAAAAGATTCTCATAAACTTTGCCACAGACATCTAGTAAAAGTGTGTTTTGAATCGTTTTCAACCTGCCGCTAGAGGGCGCATGCATTTGTCAAACAGTCTTAAAGGCATTGTACACGTTTGGTAATTACTGAAAATATAATTAGCATAAAAACGTACTTGGTAACGAGCAACGGAGAGCTGTTGATAGTATAAAACATTGTGAGAAACGACTCCCTCTGAAGTAACGTAGTTTTTGAGAAAGAGGTAATTTCTCACTAAAATAATAAAAGACTTCTGGCCAGAAGCCTTTTATTCCTATCTGAAAGCACACTAATTTGTACAACAAGGGTGTTTTTTCTTTCAT
The DNA here is from genome assembly GCA_037783415.1 of Leptasterias polaris. NCBI lineage: Eukaryota > Metazoa > Echinodermata > Asteroidea > Forcipulatida > Asteriidae > Leptasterias > Leptasterias polaris. The sequence continues at coordinate 343,197 of JAZGTN010000111.1, forward strand.
CATTTTCTTGCACATTCAATGACCAATTGAGTCAAAAATTTCACAGGCTTGTTATTTTATGCATATGTTGGGATACACCAAGTGAGAATACTGGTCTTTAACAATTACCAAACGTGTTCAGTGCCTTTAAGTCTAGTTTTAGGTCAACCATAGAAATTGAACCCGGGTTCTCTTTCTATGGGTTCAACACACTGGAATCGGTCGTGTTTATAACAGCTGGACGAGATGTCATTATGGTAGTGCTATCATTGATACACTGGAGATCAATGAGTGCTTACACGCGCGCCCTCTAGCGAATGGACCTCGCCCCAAAATCAAAAATTCGATGACACCACGACAAACCTGCAAACAAAGATAGTGAAGTCGTTACTTAAACACTATTATTAGGGTCCTTTAAATATGACAACAGACATAATGTGATTGTCAATCGTTTGTGTTGTTGCTGTAATTGCTCATAATGTTAACAAAGAATCATCAAATGTAATTTAGCTGTAGCGGCCCTAAGATGCTCTTAGAATTTTATTTGATAACTTTTTGTTATGGCAGAATGGACATCGTAGACACCGGTTAATAAGCATTTTACACTAAATAATTCGCATTAATTAGTAATAAAGAATTCTAGTCAAAAATGCACTTCTCCGCGTGGCTTTTTCGGTCGAAAGTCAAAATCTGTTCATCTATGGCAATGATATGCATTGACCCCTTGACGTAATCGGTGGTAGAAACGCACAGTAATGGAATACCACAGCGGACAGAAGGCGAAATAAATATTTATGTACGACATAATCTGAATAATCGTAGACATAAAGTCGATTTTTAAAGGTATTATACAGGATTGGCAGAGCTGACAAAATAATCACAGACAGTGTTCATGTTTTGTGTAATCAACCACATACATGAAATAACAAACCTGTGAAAATTTGAGCTCAATTGGTCATCGAGGTCACGAGAAAATAGTGAAAAGAGACCTTATGTGTTTTCTGTTTTTCAAACATCGGGTTTATTATCGCGCGCGATAAAAACTATTGTTTTACTCATTTCTCAGAAACGATAGCATTTTAGGCAGAAATAGTTTAAGGAACCCTTTGTACCATTACTTACTTTAAATCATGTAAGTTATGTGTGAATCTGTGAACATTTGTGTTTTTCGATCTTACCAATAGTGTATAGGCCTTTAACGTCGCCATTTGTTCGTTTTAATGCCGACATATCATCAATCAATCACAAATACTCCAGGTTGACAAAGCAAGAACCCTGGGCAAGTTATTGAACCATTTGTTCAAGAGTCTCTTTATAAAAACAATGACTTTCAAACCTTTGATTTGAAGAAGAAGTTGTGGGTTTAAACATTATTCATTGTGGCGCATGTTTTCCTCACTTTAAATAAGTGCAGCTTCCACTCTTAAATAACTTTGCACGTGTATAAAAACCATCGCAGTCGGTGATTAAGAGTTTAGATGTCAGACTTGCCCCTATAGGATTAAAGTCCAAAGCTAATGAACCCCAAATTATTAAACCACTTAAAGGCAAAATTTACCTTTGGTTTTTCGACCTGTTCGATTGTTTTAATCATATAGAATTGTAGATATAATTATACAATAAAACTAACCTGTGAAAAATTCATTTCAAAAGGAGGAATCCTTTTTGTACGGAAGTGTATTGCCGCCACGAGAATAAAACAAATCTCTCTCTTATTGTGTACGTACACGATAACTTATCACGTACCTACACGATAAGTCCAAACGTATCATGTACGTACACGATAACTTATAATAGCGCTGGACAAAGTCAAACTCGCCCTAATCAGCGAATGCGATACAGACTCGGCAATCGAAGCAGTGCAGGAGGCTGAAGACTAGTGCCGAAGAAAGAGAAAATCGGAATAGCCGACGGGAGCAAGGCCGGCTGGGGCACGGTTCGACAGCTCAACAAGAAGGGCGCGGACCATCTCTCTGCAGAGCAGCGCAAAGGCGTCAGAGTCGGTTTTGTAGCATACACCGTGTGCACATGAATGTATAGCTTTGAAATTGACAAGAAAAATACAGGATTTATTTATGTTTACAGGCAAAGTATTCCTTTGGTTTTTTAACCCGTTTGATTTTGTTAATCCTATATAGGCCTATAAATGTAGATATACACAAAAAAACTAACTTGGGAAATATCACTTCAAAAAGTCGTTGCGTTTTTGACTATCGCCGAAAAACCGGAGCGAATAATGTCCACGCAGGAAGAATAATCCCTACAGGAATACACAATCTGAGAAACGTTTCTGACAGAAAAGCTTCTTAGATTCAAATTTTGGGGCATAAAACCTGATATATTATTTTTCCACAACCAAATTACTTCGAATTGATATGATTCTCAAAATGCTTTATACAATCAAAAGCTGCTGTACTTGCAACCGAGTAAGTTTTTATTGCCATTAATTTTAAGAGTGATATTACCAAACGTATACAGACCCTTTAACCTGTCTATTTCAGCAAAACATTATTCAATTTCATTGAAATGCATTTAATTTCACGTATTGTCCCTAATTTGATCAAACTAGGGTTTCCTTTAAACAACGACTGCATTTTTAGTTTTTTAGAATTCACTTCAGACATTCATTTCATTTTAGATGTTCATAGAATACATTTCATTGTTCTTCACTTTAGTGTTTAGTGGCGGGACTAGGGTTCATGTTTCCCTCCGGCCCCCATCAGCCTTCTCCTCCGAACGCCTCCGACTTCGTACATTGCTTACTTCTTGGAGGGTCCTATCCGCACCCATGCAGGAGTAGCCCAAAGGCTCTGGACCCGGGCAGACCCTCGCTGTTCTTGCACGCTCGGTCTTTGGTTTACGTTGGCCTTGTCTGCAGAACCGCTTCGTGGGTGTCGCAGCGCCTCTGGCCCCCATCAGCCTTCGCCTCCAAATGCCTCCAACTTCGTACCCTGAGGTCTTCGGGGAGGGCCCTCTCCGCAGGCTCTGTATTTAAAGGCACTACACGTATCTGGATGTTTTCGTGGGGCACTGGAAAATTGTTGGGGCATGTGCCCCTATAGCTATTCCGCTGAACATATTAGGTCCTGGATGTATGTTGCTGATGTACCCTGGAGAGACTTGCATGTAATGACAATGGCTTAAAGACCTACTTGAACGAAAACGGCAACAAGTGATCTTTGATGAAATTTATTTTAAATATTTTTAATTATTAAGAAATTTGAGTTTACATTAGATTAAACAGATTTTAACTGTGTAAAAAACAATCAATTTGAATACCATTCCTCTGTGCTTTTCAGAAAGATTCGAAAAAGGCCCTGTTACGTCATCGCTCCGTTTTGTATGACTGCTTTGTTGCAGCATGGAGGTATAACAGAGTAATTCCTCCCACACATGACGTCAAAGTATTATCGTTTTGACGCACGACGTCAACGGCAGTGTTTCTACTTTTTGGGGCCTAATTTTTTGATCGACATTTACGAAAAAATCAGAAGTGTAAAAATATCTAAGCTACATTTAAATAATAAACAAACACATTATAACCAAGTTTAAACAGCATTCCCGTATAAGAAAATTCGCTCTAGTACCCGTTTAAATTCAATTTATTGTTGAACGAACAGCCAGTACAGAGTATTGACAAACGTATAGCCATACAATGATTTGAAGACATTTTCCTAGGTATGATTTTTGGTGTGTTGATGTAAAAAATATATAATAATGGGCTTTCCCTTCAAGAAAACTTCAATCATTTATCGTACTCATGACAGTCGTCTCCTTTTCTTAATTGTAATCAGAAAACTCAGATTCCCTTGTTTTATTTGATAAATTAAAAAGTAAATATTCACCTTTATTGTGATACAAAAATTATACACAATATATAGTTCGTTATGGATTACTCATTACTGATGATAAAAGCAACTTCATTACTGGATGAGCAAGACGCACCAGATTATTAAAATATGTAATGAGGTAATAGGACGTAATATCTCATAAATTACTATTAATAGTATTATGCCAACATAGCAGGTTACTTGGGGCTGACCTGATTTTAATGTCAAAGCTACTCGACGGAGGGTAGACACCCGGGGAAGCTAATAGAACTCATCCATTAGGAAACTTACTCTCAACATGGCGCAACCAAAATGTATTATGGTGATGACGTCAGGAGAAGTAGATCAACATAATTCTGGAAATATTGGGTCAACACACCTTGCATGGGACGTCAGAAGCTCGAAACAGCGCCCTCACTGAGGTCACAGGAAGCGCTTTCATTGGTTGAAGGTTGTGCATGACGCGTGTTTGATGGAGATCAATGTTTAGAACCCAACCCATCAAGCAATGGCTGCCCATGCAAGGGGTGAAGCATTACAGCTCGACCAACCTGTATGCAACTTTGTCATTTTAGTCTTTGAAAGCAAGGTTGCTCACTGCAAATTAAACACTTTCTGACGTTACAAGCAAATGGTTGGAAATCAGCTCAGCGCACCATAGGCGGGTGTATTTGTTACACACGGAGATCTTGTCTATTTTAAAATGACTCTGCACTTGTAAAAAAAACATTGTAGTCGGGGAATAAGACTTAAGATGACAGACACGCCCCTACGCCTACAGTCCAAGCGAATATGAACCCAAATCACTAACAAGCTTATGAACCTAAATCACTAACAAGCTTATGAACCCAAATCACTAACAAGCTTATGAACCCAAATCACTAATCCAGAATTTAAAAAGACACATTTCAGAAATAACGATGGTTACGTTGCTGTAAATTTAGACAAAACAATACAAAGTAAAAGTTTGCATAAAAATTGAAGAGACAATAATTTTCTCTAGGGTCTAAATCTAAGTAAAACAAAACAAATATGTTTATTAATTTTTTAATTACAATTTCACTATAGCTTCAAGTCATGGAATCTTTTGTAGAAATCTAAATGTTAGTATACTTCTGAAATATACAAATATATGTATAAGTTTTTGAATTTAAAAAAATCAGTTAACCCCTTATATTTCACACACGTTATTTCACACAACAGATAGTAACCTTTGGCAGCTTACAGAAAAACACTACCGCGGCTGCTGCCAAGGACAGCCTATGCTGTAACGCATGTTGACATTGAAATCCAGCCGTAGAACACATGACAGGATCCTGCTAGTGCAGGTCATAATAGTCTTGGTTCAAGACGCTCCCGTTGTGTATTATCTATAAACCTGTACTCCTGTTGTTAATTTCACTCGCCAATAGAGGGCGCTATCAACCATAAACCGCTATCACGAACCAAGACTAGCCATAATACTGTGTGTGGTATCACTATAAGTCTGGTAGAAAATGTACACGCTCTCTATTAGTTCACTTTCAGCCTGTGTGTGTTTATCTTTTGAGCAGAAGAATGTAACACTTCTTGAGTTTTCTCTTTAATTTTGCTCTTCATCAAAAAATCGGTTGACAAAATTTTGAGAATGCAAGCAAAAACCGAGGAGCTTACCCAGTATAGAGTTTCGGGCCCGCCGAAGGGCCCCATGAAATTTGTGAAGAGAAAAGTACTGTTTATGGCACATTCTCTGGGTCACTTTTTTTTTTTTGAAAATTAGTTTACCTTTGCTTATTATTCTCCCTGCATTTGTTCTCATTTTGGAAGAAATAAAACGTTGTCAAGCAATCAATTGCACCTCCTTTTAATCCGCCCTGATACTGTAGTTTTAAAGAAATCAAAAGCATTTTTACAGCACATTTTTACGGTAAGTTGATTTCGTTAGACAGACTTCGGAAATGAAAGGTGTACACCGCTCGTTATTTTGAGACAAGTTGATAATGTCCTAGAGAAATTCTGGGGGGAATGATCCAATCGCCATCCCCTCCCTCACCCTCTGTCCCCAAAACAAGGGGGAGAGGAGAAAATTACTCACCAGAGGGTACCAGTTACCAGTCAAAGTGCTATAAAGTAGTTTATGGTGCTCTGGTAAGTTTTGGCTTAGCATAAGAAGCTGCTTATGAAAGTTTTACATTATTATCAAAGTGGAGGAATTGGGATCTTTGGTCATTTATTACCTCCTGTTGTAGGGAGCAGACTATAATTTAGATGATGGTATCTTCATTCCGCAGTGCTGAAGTGCTTCCTGGAAAGCATTTAGGAGCTTGTCAACGTTGTAGGGTCGGCAGTTGTGTCCCATCAGACCAATCCTCCAGATCTGTAAAGAAAAAAACCACAACGATGAAAAGTAAAAACAGTACTTTTATTTTGGTATAACTTTTATTTCTTACTTTCTGGAAATGAAAACTTGGGATTCCCAATCACTATAATCAAACTGTAGTTTTCAGGACTTAGATATTCAGGGCACAGGGATTGACAAAATGTAAATATTGCGAAAAAACAAAAGGAGAAAGGCAGCGTGCTTCATGTAGGTGTTGAGTGTCCCAGTGAGTGTAGACGTACAGAACCATTGGACGCTGCAACGTTCAAAAATGCCAACGCGAATATTCTCTCTTATTGAAGTGTTCCTGTAGTTCGCCACAATGTTGTGATACCACAGAACATTCTGGCGGTCCAGTGAATTGCAGGCATTGCCTACGAGAACATTCAATCGCCCCTAGAAGTTGCCCAAGTTCTAAGAACCCCCCCCCCCACGTCCCCCGAGCCATCTGTAAGAGAAGTTCACCCTACCTTTCCTGCCAAGGCGCCAAGTCCACCAGAGATCTCGATCTTATGCCTAAGAAAAATAAAAAGAATATATCATTGACCTTAGCCACACTGGAGTCACCATTGTTAGATTCCCAGCATTGAGGGGGTAATAATAACACTGGTAATCCCAATCAAAACAGTTTACCAGTTTACGCATTAAAGGCCCTGTACACTATTGGTAAGATCGAAAAACACAAATGTTCACAGATTCACACATAACTTACATGATTTAAAGTAAGTAATGGTAGAAAGGGTTCCTTAAAATATTTCTGCCTAAAATGCTATCGTTTCTGAGAAATGAGTAAAACAATAGTTTTTATCGCGCGTGATAATAAACTCGATGTTTGAAAAACAGAAAACACATAAGGTCTCTTTTCACTATTTTCTCGTGACCTCGATGACCAATTGAGCTCAAATTTTCACAGGTTTGTTATTTCGTGTATGTGGTTGATTACACAAAACATGAACACTGTCTGTGATTATTTTGTCAGCTCTGCCAATCCTGTATAATACCTTTAAGCAACTGAAAATCAGCATAATGACATTTGTACCAGTAGTGATTAAAGGTAGGGTCACAATTGGTAATGAGCCCCCCAAACAATTTGTTAAACTTCTATCCGAAAGCCAACTGTTTGTAAAGGTGGTAAAGGTTGTAAGCATCCTGTGACTTGATTTCATCTAAAATGCCCCAATAATAATAATAATAATAATAATAATAATAGTAATAATCTGGGAGGCTAATCATCCTAACTAGCAGCTGAAAGCTGAATTGCAAAGGACGCGGCTACAACGTGTTCGAGAAGCAGGCATGCAAGGGTGCCTTTGGCAGCCAGCCACATCAACCCATTATGACCACGGAGCACAGCCAGAGATCAAAAGTGTCAGATTTTTTCCCCGAGGGAGGAAAACCGGAGGCCCCGGAGAAAAACCCTCGTGGCACAGCAGAGAACCAACGCACAACTCTACTCGCATATGGCCTTGGCTGGGTATCGAACCTGGGTCACCTTGGTGAGAGGCGAGCGCTTTACGTACAAGCCAACTATGAACCCCAATTGATTAGAAATCCATACATGTACATTTGAATCTCAGATTCCTGAGAGCAGACATGCTGTCACTTCGCTAAATGTGAATGATTATAAGTTCATGTGAAGATACTGTGACAGTTTTTTCCTGTTTCTCAGCAAGTAGACACTGTATTCAGCTGAAACTTTCACATGAGACTTTTATTGTATCTTGCTTTATAATTTTGCCTAAAAATCAGCATTGCCAAAAACCAATCCATAGCCCTACCTTTAAGAGAATTATTACATTGTGTACTCAAATAAATATTTAATAATGTCTTATTACTTGTCCATCATATAAATGGCAACCTCTTTCCATGGGACACCGAGAGGTACCATAACCCCAGTAACCGTGGGTAGACGCGCTGAGGGGTCAGAAACTAGCAGTTTCAGGCCAAGTTTGTCCAGTCCAGCATAGAGCATCTGGGAGCATTCCTTGTGTCTCTTCCAGGAGTTCTCCAGGCCTTCCTCAGCTAGCATTGCTAGGCCTTCTCGTAAAGCGTAGACAGAGTTGATCATTCCTGTGTGGTGATACCTTAGGGTGAAGATAGGTAAATGTTTCAAACAAGCGATCTGATCAATACAACTAATCAATAAACCAAATCTCTTTGGTTTGGTCAAATGGAATGCACCTTTGAGCTTGTCAGGAATTCGGTGCCAACGTGTACTTTGTGATGCATTTAGAAAAGAATTAAGCAATGTCTTTATTTGTAACTGGTTTGAAAGATTACATGATGACTCCCGGGGCTCTTCTACCCATAGAAATAAACTTAGGACATATAGGACGTTTAAAAGGAACTTCGAGATAGAGCCATACCTAAAGTATTTGTACAATCCTCAATATCGTCACTATTTAGCAAGGTTTAGATGCTCAGCACATAAACTACAAGTTGAGGTTGGGAGATATACAGGTGTAGAATTTAAGGATCGTATTTGTCTCCATTGCTTGAAGGATGTTGAAACGGAAATTCACTTCATTTGTTTTTGCCCAATGTTTACTGTACTCAGAAAGAAATTGTATGATACCATTGCTCAAAGTTACACGGATTTTAGTATCTTATTGGAAAAGGACAAATTTATTTTCCTTATGAGTTCTCACGATAAAACCATTATGAATTGTGTTGCGAAGTACATATTCTCTGCTTTTAAGTTAAAGGAAAACCAAGTATAATTTAATATTTGTTCATGCTAACCTCTCCTTCTTTGTTATATTGTAAGTTTAAAATTTTGTTATTGTTGTAACCCTTCCCCAGGGTATGGGGTTTGTTCCGTTTTGGGAATAAAATTAATACAATACAAAATTAATAACCGATTAATTGTATCATAATCACAACATGATCTTTCGCAACAAAAATTAGCTCTTACACCTTAGGCCTACTTGCCTACAGGGCTCAATTTCATAGAGCTGATTAAGCACAAAAAGGAGCTAAGCGCAACAAAATTATGCTTACCAGCCAAACTACCATGTCTCGTGTACAATTTGAGACTGTATTCTGCTCATTTCTGCTAAGCAGAAAATTGTTAAGCAATATTTTCTGCTTAAGCAGCTCTATGAAACTGGTTGCTGGTGACCCTAATCCTGCAAAATCCTCTACTCCTGTGTCACCCCACACCAAATTATTTGGACTAAGATATAATTGATTTGCCTGATCCAGTGATAAACAATTGGTATTTGGGCCTATACAGCTCTCAGTCTATCTGAATCCTTTATCTTGGTAAGGAAGACGGATTTGGGAGGGCAAGGGTTAAATACAATGATTTGATCAATTAACAATACATAATGTACAATTTTTCATGAAATTTTACAAGAAATTAGTTCACATGTTTATTATCAATATTATCTTCCAGCAGGCTTGAATATTTGATCCTGATTGGTCGATCCATAGCAACAAGGAGTGTGATATAAACTTTATCGCACGGCCCATATCACACCCTGCGTATTATGTGTTCTAACTCCGCGTATTGCGCTTTTCAAGTTTGCTATAAGATAAATTTTTTATCACACGCGCGCTCGTGGAATACGGAAAAATATAGCGCGTCTGCGTCCCATATCCAACTAGACCGCAGAAGCGCTATGTTTTTCCGTATTCCACTTGTGTGATAACTTATATTATTTAATAAAGACTACCAATAATGCAAATCTGAATCAATAGCAAACCACTCTGTGTATCAATCAGAAGCCAATAACTCAAACAAAATAAAATATCCAATCAATCAATTGAGCAGATTAATTGATTAGTCAATCAATAGACTATGAGATCAATCAATATGAAATAATCAATTGCAATGTAATAAACCTGTACAATAAAATCAATCAACATAGAAATTATTCAAGCAATCAATCAATCAGCTCATCAGTCAGTCAAAATATATTTAAGTTGATCAATAAATCAGTACACTAATTGAAATGATATAATACACAAATACAAACAAGTCAATGCAATCAATAACACAATCATTCAATCATTATGCAATCAATCAATATGCAATTAATCAATCAAGATTCAATCAATTTATCTACTGCTTTAGTTCATCAATACATGATCAATGGTCTGTCTACCCATTGAACTACTTGAAATTAATCAATCAATAATAAATAAGTCAATAATCACCATTCACCAATCAATAAACCAATTAAATGATCAAACTTACCGCCTGGGTTTCTCATCACATCCCCAATAATTCCCTAATTCAGTCATATCCAGGTAGAACGAAGGAACTTTAGTCTTCCTTCGAGCCATTTTCTCTCTGTTCAAAAAATTAAATGATCAACATAGATCAAATTTATTTCTATTACATGAATTCAACATGGGTGTACAGAGACTATCTGGTTAAAAGGGGGGGGGGGGGGCAGAAGAGTTGAATTGCCAAAAAGTTTACACAGATAAAAACACAAGTACCTATTGATAAAACCAGGTACATGGATAAAGTCTTTTTTGCTTTCTCTGTCCACTTTGTTTCTTCTTGCTGTGCGAGAATTTTCCCTGATGTTTTGCTCAAACTTGGAAAGGCAAATACCACTGGTAATGGAAGGGGCCACTTCTATGAGGAAAATAGAAATTTGTATTGGAACTTTGCAAAGGGCACCACAGCACAAGCACTGGGCACCATGGCAATAGCTGTGGGTTAATTTGAGACCTATATGATTGGCAGTTTGGAGTTTAGTGTTAGAGCATAGTAGAGTGTTTTCATAAGACTTGAAAGGTTGGTAATCAACTCTTCGCTATTCCAACAAAATATATCAGAAAATACATTCATAACTTGTATCTAACCCAGAAGTGGCAAACAGCATCTTGAGATGTCTCTTACCTGGCCCTTAGACTGAACGAGATGGGCGCAGTACCGGGCGGGGCACTAAGCACTTTCTGGGAACCGCTGTAGATAACATCAATACCTACATGTAGGACACATCACAAGTTATTTGGGAAACAAAGTTACAACACTTATACAACACTTATTCTGCTTATAAATGCAGAAAATATTGCTTCACAAATTTCCGCTTTAGTGCAGTTTAGCAGAAAAATAGAATATAATTGTTTTTCTGTCTACGTACAAGCGAATGCAAAGCAAAGTACATAATGCAAACAATCTAGTATGCACTGTTTTCCAACAGTGATGTAGGAACATGTGCCTCACTTTGGCACTTTGCGTGAAGTAAGAACCAAGCTTGATGTTGTTATAAATTCTTATATTCGTTCTATAATTTATTTGCATAGTTGTATTATTTTCTCACCCCAATCGTCAACAAGTAACGGAACACCTCCCATTGATGCCACTGTGTCCACCAGTAAGAGACAGTTATACCTAAATATAACAGAATAAGGGTGAGAGTCATCGCTTACTTAAAGGCCCTATACACAATTGGATAAGATCGAAAAACACAAATGTTCACAGATTCACACATAACTTACATGATTTAAAGTAAGTAATGGTAGAAAGGGTTCCTTAAAATATTTCGGCCTAAAATGCTATCGTTTCTGAGAAATGAGTAAAACAATAGTTTTTATCGCGCGCGATAATAAACTCGATGTTTGAAAAACAGAAAACACATAAGGTCTCTTTTCACTATTTTCTCGTGACCTCGATGACCAATTGAGCTCAAATTTTCACAGGTTTGTTATTTCATGTATGTGGTTGATTACACAAAACATGAACACTGTCTGTGATTATTTTGTCACAGAGATGCAACCAGGTGTTGAAAAAAAAATCTGAAAAATGTTGTGGTGACGTTTTGGACACTTAACCACCTCACAGAATCCCCAAGGTTTTAACATTTGACAGGCTTCCAAAATATATTAGGAAACACTTTTTCTTTCCACATTCAAGAAATTACAGAGCATATATGGCAGTGTATAAAAACAATATGAAACGCAAACGGACGATACCAGACGGGACTGTGTTAATATTTTAACGCCGCTCTCCGAGTTTTTCGGATTTAAACACAGCAAATTTGGAAGCATAAATCGGGGAAAAATCTAATATTTTCGATCCGATTTATACATATTAGATTTTAAGCAAAACAAAACTGAAGAAAATCGGATTTTAGGGGTTAAAAAAAAAATTAAAAAAATAAATCAGATTTTGGGGGTAAAAATCAGAAAAGTCGGTTTTCCGATTAAAATCGGAAAAGTTGCATCTCTGTTTGTCAGCTCTGCCAATCCTGTATAATACCTTTAAGTGTCTGAAACCATTCTCCAAATTTTAAGAGGTACATTGAAATGATGACATTTCCAAGTTTTGGAAACCCCTTGACTTACATTTCATTTCATTTTGCTTATTATTTCTGGTTGTGACGCCAAGGACTCTCAGAAAAGCGAACTTAATCACTGTACTAGCCAAGAACCCCCAAGAGAAGACAAGGAAGGAAGTTTCAGTTTTAGATGTGGGAGGAAAACCCCAGAGAATTATTCCAGGGGGAAACCAATGCAATCAGGTAGGGACTGAAAACCCAATCCACATAGTGCCCCTGGTGGGATTCGAACTGGGGTCCCAGAGGTGGAAGGCGAGGAAATATAGGCCTACCACTACGCCAACCCCACCGCCCTAAAAGTTATAGATTTGAATGAGCTTTTGGAAACAGTATCCTCACCACTAATGAAGGCCCACACCAATGGGGGACTTTTGGGACGCTAGGTGGCAGCAGACTTACCAGGTAAATCCATTGTTCTCGGTAATGTGCGCATGCTCAGAACTACATAAACAATGGAAATTTACCTGGTAAGTCTGCTGCCATCAGCGTTTCAAAGTATTCCACTGTTACAAAGGGGTCCATCAGACCCAAAACACTGGGCATTTGAAAGCCCCTGGGCAGTCCCAGATCATAATACACTAGTGTAAATGCACAATCCCTTCAGGGCACCTTGAGTCAGCAGATAAAAGAGCAGCCCTGTCTTTCTTTTCATGAACAAAATAATCATGAAGCAGACATAACAAGTGAGAAATTTCAGATCCTTGAAAGAAGTACACACAACATGAAAAGATTACAACATTGTGACAGCAAAAGCAAAGTGTTTACTGTGATCTGCAGACGGCAAAAAAACACTGACAAAAGATTCCAAAGTATTGCATTTAAAGCACGCTGCCAACATTGGTAATTGTCAAAGACAAGTATCTGTAGTTTGTGTGACCCAAAACATACATAAAATAACAAACTTGTAAAAGTTGCCAAGCTGCATAAGACCCAAATCCTTCTCTTTTGTCAAACACAGCCAGATAACCCCATTCCTCCCATTGCCCATATCCTTCTAGACAACCCCCCCCCCCCTCCACTTTAACCCTAACTCCCAAAGCGTTTTTACTAGAATCCATCCCTAACCCAACACATTCCAACAGCTTATACTACCATGCGATGGGAACTGTACCCAATCTTAGGGGGACGATACACAACCTAACAAACTCCAACAGGCCTTTTTTGTTTGATTTTGTTGGAGTGTGTACACTTGGCATGTGCAAAATTGGATCAGTGAAATCACACAGTACCCAACGTAACATAATCCAACAACTATCTCATTAGACCATGGAGGAAAGAGCAATGCCAGACATGTACATTTCACACATCCACCATACCCACTCAATCAAATTCCAACACCATTACTTGTCAGCAAGGATACACAATCCCACAGAATCAAACACCCAATCCCAACTTCACTGTACTTAACCTAACAAAATTAAACACTTTGCCCTGTTTGAATTTGTAGGGTTAGGGATTGTTAGGGTTAATGTCCTTGAAACCCCAGTTCTCCTGAATATATTTCGGCAAAGAGGATACGGATTTGGGCGGGTTAGGGTTAGTCACTGAGAGAAGGTTTGAATTGGAAGTAGGAGGGTTAAAGCAAGAAGATATGACCAACCTGTGGCAAAGGTCTCCAACACCCTGGAGGGGCTGAAGTGTTGTACCAGATGATTCTCCTTGAGTGATGAAGAAGATGGAAGGTCTGTACATCTTGAGACCCTGGTTGAGAACAACAAAGAGTGGAATTCATGATTCGGGGGTTACAGTAATTGTTGATAAAAAAAATCTAAAACTAGAATCCAAATTATAGGAGGCATGTTAAAAATGATGGCATTTTAAGCTTTTGGTAACCTCTGGAGTTATAGATTTCAAGGAGCTTCTGGGAAAAGTATCCTCAGCACTACAGAAGTAGATCAAAGAGCAGGATTTCTTTATGTTGAAGAAAATCAAGCAATTTGTTCACCAGGCAGTCACAAGAAAGTCTGAGTTCAGATAAAAGTCAGAAATTTCTCATCCCTGACTGATGTGGCACATAAGAGCAGGCCTAGAAATTAGCGACGGCACTGACGGCAATTGCCGTCGGTGCCCTATGCCATTGCCGCGATGCCCTCGAAATCACCGACAATTCACAGCAATATATTGCAGTGCCCTTTTTATCCAACTGCCGTCGGTGCCCTTAGTAAAATTGCAAGATGCATACTAAATATCAGGTTATTAGTTTACATTTTTACGGTTTCGATAAGCGTAGAAAAATTCACTCGAAAACACTGCAATGCCCTTCAAATTCTAGAAAAAGCACGGCAATTATTGCCGTGCCCTTTTGAACACGAAGTTCGAGGCCTGTAAGAGAATGCTGTGTGTGTACATGTAGTTAGCAGTGTGCAAGATCCGCACTACCTGCAATACCTGCCTCTACCACCATCATAGCCGTATGGTAAACTACAGCTATCCTGTTGAGTTGGATAATTTTGCCATTTGTGTTTAGAGCCTTAAATTGGAGACAGCAGTAAATAGAAGCATATAACTCTGTTTTGTCACAGTGTGTAATGACACTTTCATCCAACAGATACATAAATACATTACAAATGAAGCATGAAGTCGAGGCTCTGCACGCACATGGCAAATCCGTGTGTCGGACCCTGTCGCATTGCAGTCGTTCTCTGTGTGCGTTGCGCCCGTGCGCTCTTCAGCACGCGATTATCGCAGCGCGCAAATTGTTGTTTTCATTTTACTTTCTTGTTCTTTATAATTAGAAGCGTTAATGATCTAGAGGTGATCACATCGAAACAATTACTCTCCGGTGTTCTTTCTTATAATTGTATATCACCTCTCGTTGATCTACCCTGTCCCTTACAGATCACGCTTTGGGGAGCCGGCCCGGTCCGCCTCTTCGCAATTTTTCATCCCATTGTATTGATGATAACAACCTCTGACGTTTTCCATCCTTGTGTGCTGATGATGCACCAACCTCTGAGAATATCCTTGAAGCTCTGCTCATCGAAGCCTATTTCTCATAATTAATTACACAATCCGATTGTACTTAAATCACAACATTATTGTAAATCATTGTATATGTTTTGATTAATGATTGATTTGAATAATAATATAAGAAGAAGCAATGCATATCTCTGTTTGATCTTTATTTTTTACTAATAGACGAACCGACCAGGTCCTTCAAAAATTACTTAGCCAAAAGTTAGAAAGACCTGTGACACGTGCAAAGAACCAAAAAGGGCCAGATCCAAATTGGCGGCTAGGGCTACAGCTACGACTGTTTCTAAGGGTGTAAGGAGGTTCTATACTTCAATGCATGATGATTGACGGTAAAATCAAACCGTAGCCGCCAATGCAGACACAGCCTTAAACTATGTCCACAGCTGATAAAGAGGGTGTGTACAGGGTGTAAATGTTACAAGCTTCCATAGGCTGGTTCAATGACTGAATCCTGACAGCTGGAAGATTGGAAGTGATTATAGAAATCATTCCTGTACTTACGTTTTCAATCTCAAGGAGTGAGAAGACTTGACCCGGTGGCTTTTTGATGACTTTTACATTGGCTCCTAGAATTGAAATGAACAAAAGACAAAGTTATTACATTTATAAATCAAATACGAGTATAATGTAAGGAGAAGGTGGTGAATTAATGTTCGAGTTTAGGTCTGGGAGAAAAAGAAAAAAAACAGGAGAACTAAAATAAGGACGGGAAAATCTCAATATTCAAAGCTCTTTATAATTTAAACTTTCGCGCTCTTTGTTTACATCTAAACCGCCCTCTGTTGAAATCTGCCTACCAGTGTGCGCATGCATTGTGTTTTGAATAAATTGGGTTAAGAAGTGATGCCACATAAATTAAAGGTGATCTCGACCTTTGACCCCACTCATAAATTCGTTTGGTTTTTTTCAAACACGAAGCAATATGCACACCAGCAGGCTGAATCTTAATGTTTTTGTTTTGCTGTGACGGCAGTCTACGGTGTTTTGTACATATCCAAGTGGGAGAAATGGCACCCTTAGTGAAGCCGAGGGCGCCATTTGCCCCCCAAGGGTGTACAAAACCTGTGTCCCATCACAGCATGCACATTTGTTTTGTACTACCCAAAAATAATTTGAGGTTATCTGTTGTCATCTTCCAACACTTATTGAGAGAAATCGGCACAGTTAAAATTTAAGTAATAATAATAAATAATAATAACGAAGACTTATAAAGCGCACATATCCACCAAAGGTGCTCAAGGCGCTGTAACAAAGGAAGCGAAAATACAAAAGGGGAGGGGACCAACAGAAAAACTCAGTTAGGAGGAACTAAATGCTTTAGACATGAGGTGTGTTTTGAGAGACTTTTTGAATGAGTGAATAGTATTGGAGGTTTTAATGTGAAGAGGAAGCTGATTCCAGAGATGTGGTGCCGCGACGGAGAATGATCTGTCCCCCCAGGTACGATGAGATTTGACTTCTTGAAGAAGATATTTATTTCCTGATTGAAGGTTGCGGGATGGCTTATAGATGCTGAGCATGTCTAGGATGTACGTTGGTGCTTGCCCATTGAGTGCTTTGAAAACAATCAGCATCAGCTTGTATATGATTCTGGATGATATTGGGAGCCAGTGTAGATTGAGAAGGACAGGTGTTATATGAGAGTGTTTTTTCGTTAAAGTGACCACACAGTTGCGAATGAATTGTAAACAACAATTACGATCAATGACAGAAATATTGCTTCACTGTTCCCTACGGCTTATTGCACAGGAATGTAAATCAATTTACCTAGTACCAGCGTATCTATAACCTCTAACCACAGGGCAATTTTATCATACACAAGGCAGTGGAAACGACCAATGATGGGCACAATCAGGGTAATGTACCCTTTGATACAGGGTACATCACTTATGTTCCCCTGAGCCATGTACATGTGTCTTTGTGGCACATCACATGACTGGTCCTCGACCAATAGAATTCACAATCTATTACCGTGGTATAAGCCCTAACAACGTCTATTGTTTACCAATTCTATCGGCCAGACCAGCGAGTCTTTGACCCCACAGTCCACTCTCAGCTACCAGTATTGTATCACCTCTCTCTACGATATTCATTGTTGCTGCTTCCATACCAGCATGACCTGTCCCACTCACAGCTAACGTCAGTTCATTCTTAGTTTGAAAGGCATATTGAATTCCTGCTTTCACGTCATCCATTACCTGTCAACAAAATAAACACCACACAACTAATCTGTGAAAAGTTTTGAAAGTGGTAAAAAACGGTGGTCTAAGCTAGCTGGATGTTGTGTCATCAAAAAGTACTAAAGTTTTTGTGTTTGTTTTTTTGCATTTTTATTTGTAAATTTTTTAGAATATGAATATTTCTGTTCTTTACTTTGTCAATGTCATATTTTCACACAAGACAACAAATTCTGGTGCTAGTTAATAATTATGAGAATATATAGGCCTATATGAGAATCTTTGTTCATATGTGTAGTCTTTTCTTTTTTCAAGTCAGGGTTTCATTGCATGGCAGCAATGTTTTCAAAGGAAAATGATTCCATTCTTCAAGAAGCTCAAAAAAGTTGTGACATTAATAACCGAACGCTGCTTAGGCACAAACAGTTTTCGAAATACCATTACCAATGAAAAGTGGTTAAAATGCAAATCCAATATTGGTGCTGCGCTGCGAAATTTCTCAAAAAGTGAGAATCTACAAAACAGCTGTCATATTTTTGACGTTTTGCAATCAACTTTACTTACACAATTAAAAAACATGGTTAGCAACTTTATCAGGGGTGGGGGGGGGACTTGGACAAACTTAACCGCTGATTTTACAATGACTATAAAAATAGAATAGGTATCGTCGACTAGTTACCTTTAAAGCTCACTTATGATTTGTGCAATTCATAATCATACTCACTACTCAGCTAATTACTTACACAATTAAAAAACATGGTTAGCAACTTTATCAGGGGTGGGGGGGGGGGACTTGGACAAACTAACTGCTGATTTTACAATGACTATAGAAATAGAATAGGTATCGTCGACTAGTTACCTTTAAAGCTCACTTATGATTTGTGCAATTCATAATCATACTCACTACTCAGTCATAGAGTCATCATATTATTATTAATAATAATATTAATAAGTTATATAATATTTTTAGTGGAAGCAATATTATATATTATTTTGACAATATATATTTACACAATATATCTTTCCATTTCGTTACAAAACTGCTAGTGCTATTTATAAGCCCAAACCAATAATATGTATGTGAGACCACTGGGAGTCACTGAGATAGTCTTGTACTAGTAGGCTATATCTGATGAGTGGGAGACATTTAACTGTTGTGTTGGTTGGTGTTGCCAGCTTGGCGTTTATCCCCTTGTTTGGAAAATCATCTATGAACTAACAAACAATAACTTCGTATGGGGCTATTTTGAATGATGTTGGCAAGTTTATAGTATTTAATAAATATTAATAGTACTGTAGAGTGTAGGCGCGACATAACCAGCATTCAAGAATTGAGATGTTGGCACTGCCGAGCGCGCGGCAGCAGACATACATGTACACAAAATGACAATTGTCGAATTGACAAGAAAACTTGCCTTTAAAAACTCAGGGTGTAAATGCCCCAAAACAGGTAGAGAACCGGCAGCAAGAACTCTAGGTGGAATATTGGATGGCCCTGGTCCCATTAACAACTTTAGTGGGACATTTATGGGCTTCAGTAGCTCCCTGGATGGAGAAATGTTGAGCTTGAAAGTTGGTTCTCCCAAACGGTACGCCATGTTTGATGTTTACAAACTTCATTCACGAACGGGTATCCTGTTTTCATTTGTGGGCTTTACGTAAAGGGTACCCGTCTAACTAAAAACGATATGGGATGCTCAATAGAGGGCAGTATACTTTTAAAATTACTTAACTTTTTTCTCTTTCTAATCTAAACATAAAATCTTTGTCTGTCTATCCCTGAATTCCTTCCTCCCATGATCTGACCATGATGGAGCTATAATCTGACTGCGTGGGGCACAATGCTGATGTTATAGTTGTCATTTTCTCTATGAGAGTAAAGACCTCTAAAAATTAATGATAAAATGGAAGTTGAAAAGAACTGGAAGATTCTCTGCTTTTATTTAGTAACACTGTATTATGACAGTTCTGCTTCCTTGCTCTATGGTTCTGCTATAGCTAACCATATTTGGATCACAATTATATTTTAAAAGTACAACTTGGTTTTCGTTTGTGATGAAAACATTATTCAATATCACGAGGAGAAAAATAAATAAATAAACTTACGGACAAACTTATTATGTTTAATCATGTTGGTTTGATAATACTTGTATTATGTATAGAAAGGGTGGGAACGAGCGAAAATCCCAGTTTCAAATTCATTACAAAAAACTACTCTGGGGACGAGATTAAAAAGCCGGGTATCCCTCAAACTGAAGCAAGTCGTGTGTTTTGTACTCTAGAGGCATAGGGTTCCATACACGTGATTTAGATTTTATTTTCACTTCCTTGTCCGCTTAGTCGAAGTCAACATCGCAACTATTCCGCGCAAAATGTTGTAATCCTTTTTGGAAACCTTTTTGCAAATGACAGTGGGAGAAGTGAAGTGTGCGTGTAAATGATTGATTTTCAAGCTACTTTTGGGTGGAAATCAGCTAATAAGATGGGATTCAAGGTTGGTTACGAACGAGCTGTTCAGGTAAAGTTATTTCTGTTTTAACTTCGTTGTTCTGTCAACTGAACTTGCATGACTAACGGAAAACAAACATCAACAACGCTTTATAGCTGTCATAATCCTATGTAAACGAATATTTCCAAAAACTGTATGCATAAAAATGCATGTTATTGGTGATATTCACTATTTACTGTAGATTTTCAGAAACTTGTCATACTGTCTAGCATAATCATTATTGAGTATTACTGACTGAAATTGAAACTTGATTCTTGAAAGTGAAACTCGGTGATAGTGCTCACTGCTAATAATAATATTACTAAAATAAAAATAGCCCCACCCACCGGGTCAAATTTTATTTGTTTTTCTTTTTTATTATAAAATGAAGACTGTAAGTGTATTTTACTGGCAACAGAAGAGTTCTAAAACGATATTTTACATTAGTTAGTTTACTGAAAGGGCAATTTTGGCTTTACTTCCCGTTAAAACAAATCCTTGACTTGGCTTGGGATTGGGTTGGGAGCCACAAATATTAATAAATTAGGTAAACAGTCGCTGATCACTAGTGACAGATCACCATTATTTTTACAGGACATTTTTGGTAATTGAATGTACTTATAACTTATATTTTATAATGCTTGTAGGCCTATTGTTTTTGTACAAGTAGTTTACGTGTCAAAGATGGACGGGGCGGTACAGTTTACTGGTGAATTATCACTTGCATCATTTAGGGGGCCATTCAGAATAGTCAATGTAAAAAAAAATTCGAAATTCTGGGTCAAAAGAAATAAATGAAAATCAAAATTCAGTTTGTATATAAATAATTGGACAAGTACAAGTACGTATTGTCTGTTGTTGTTTCCGTCCACCTCGATTATCCACCTACCTATGCATTGATGATATGATACCATTGAGTCATAAAAGTCAACCTTGTTTCGATACCTGCTGTGGGTGCCCTGGGATATTTCGAGGCCTGTACCAATATTTCTTAAAAATAATACACTGTACGTATACAATTTACATGTATTGTACATTTGTTAGCCACAAGGTACACATAATTCATAGTATTTATGTGCAGGCCTGGTGCTTCATTTGTGAAAGTGCAAGGGCACCAGGCGTTTTTCTCCACTACATAAAGAGGTCCTTTATGAGGAAATTGTAAATTTATACTGGCATTTTAATGGGCACCGAGGCAATGAACAGGAGCAATGGAGGCAATGAAGTATATAAGACCTGCTTGTGGAACATGTACATGTACTGTAGTTGTCATGAGGAAGTTGAGTTGTCGATCCTGTCGGCCCATCAGAGGGATTTCCCCTTAGTCATTGTAAATTGTTTTTGGTTGTTGTTTTTGTTGTTGATTGTCACTGTACAATGCTGTATGTATGGTTAACTTCAAAACCACTGATGCATGTAGTCCCAAATCACAAAGTGAAGGTTGCAGAGGACTTAAGCAATAAAACCTTTTAAATATAAAATAAAAAATGAGGGGGGGAAAAGGACTTCCACTAAAAATAATGTTTGTAAAATAAACAAAATATACAAATGAAACAAGGAAGTATTGAAATGTACTAAGAATAATTTTGCAAAATGTTAATCAACAGTTCCAGCCAATTATTCAGAAATAAAGTTTGCATGAACTTGAATTTTGAAATTTAATTGCATCTGGCATTAAACACTTAAAGATGAAGTCAAAAAGATGAAGTCATTTTTATCCAAAAGCTAACTTGTTATAAAGATGGTTATTGTACTTGTAGTAAACATCCTGCTAAAAAATTTTGTCTGAAGTGCCCTCTTTGATTAGAAATCAATCAAAATACAAGAATAAAGGTGTCCGTTTGTGAATTCTGCAGCCAGAGATGTGGCTGGTACCCACTGTCACCTTGCTAGACATTCTAGATGAAAATAAACTATCATGACACTTATTGACAGTTTGTCGCTGTTTTCTCAACAAGTAGACACTGTACTCAGCTGAAACTTTCACTATTACTTTTATTGTATCTTTCTTTGGCCTTTAAATGAACATTACATTGACACAAAAACATTCTATGACCCTACCGTTAAGGTACAAGTATGATGTACATCCGTGAAGTATACATTTAGGGGCCTACATAATTTGTAACATTTAATAATGTAATTATGTAAGAAGGGAATTTTCACTGAAATATAATAAAGTTTTAAAAGGTAAAATTGTCCTTTGGTGAAACAATCAATACAATGATAATCACAATCAAAACAATAGCACAATTAAAATTACTTCCAATGTAAAAACTGTCAATCGGACCTGAAACTTCATTCTTCTATACAAGGAAAAGACACCTTTTCCAAAGGGTACATGTACATGTACCTCTAACATTAGTAACAAGGAATTCAAAATTTAATTTGTACATGTTCTGTAATATTTCAAAGGGCATCAAGGCAACACAAGGAGGCAATTTGCCCCAATCGCTGTGAAGTATCAGGCTTGCTCATACTCCAGAAAATAACCCAAAGAACTACATTGCCATTGAAGCAAAAAAAAAATACTCATTTACTGCTTTAAAGGCACTGTACACGTTTGGTAATTACTCAAAATATATATTGGCATAAAAACTTTCTTGGTAACGAGCAACGGAGAGCTATTGATAGTATAAAACATTGTGAGAAACGACTCCCTCTGAAGTAACGTCGTTTTTGAGAAAGAGGTAATTTCTCACTAAAATAATAAAAGACTTCTGGCCAGAAGACTTTTATTCCTATCTGAAAGCACACTAATTTGTACAACAAGGGTGTTTTTTCTTTCATCATTTTCTTGCAACTTCAATGACCAATTGAGCCCAAATTTTCACAGGCTTGTTATTTTATGCATAATGTTGGGATACACCAAGTGAGAATACTGGTCTTTGACAAAATTTACAAAACGTGTTCAGTGCCTTTAACCCTGTGCTGCAGTATGCCAATATGCAAGTGCCATGTGTCGTACAGTAAGCGACTGTACCGGTTTAAATTGCGTGTAAACTGATTTTGGCTGCTCACAAACTCTTCTAGTCAATAGACTCACAAAGGTTCAATGAATCCCAAAACAAAACAAAAATGCAAAAGAAATGTTCAACTTAGGCGCTACAATAAGAAAACAATTTTACACAATTTTACCCAATTTTTTATAAATGTACTTGGCCCTGGGGGATTCGAAGTTAAAGGTGACTGTATAGGCGAAGCCTCACCCCAAGCTAATTATGCTGGTAATAGTGTTATCCGGCTATGTTCCAATGAGGAACTTGAGAAATTTCGAGATTTTTGACCGTACTGTTAATGAGTAAACAAGATTTGTTATACAAAGGCGCAGTCAGAAACTGCGCGATGCCTCAATGCAGAGTTTAAAAAACGATCTACATACTGACCAGAAACAACCGAAAAAATTGTGCTGGCCAGAAGCAGGATTAATCTGTTTTCATGGTCATGGTGAGGGATCTTGAATTCTGCTATTACTTTATCACTAGCGACTTGGAACAAACAGGAAATTGTCAATTCCCTTTGGGTAGATAATAAGGGTGAACGTTTGGTTGTCCATAGGCTGGATTGTTGTACGAAGGACCAGGGATATTCTACGAATCAAACTAACAAGTGGACAAATCAACATGTCTTTCTGTCATGCAGGAGTTGAAAGTAGGTCATTCGCATGCATATTTGTAACATTTTAATCTGTTTTTTTGTTTAATGCCCTCATAAATTTTCTTTATAGATTGAGCATTTAACAAATGGCGTGTAAACGTTCTCAAGCAGTTACAGTAGGGATATACATGTAGAATTATATAGAAAAGCCCACACTGAAGCCAACAAGGCATGAAAACATTGCAGTTTGTACAATACAACAAACAATTCAATATTCTCTAAACGTCCATAAAAAGATGGAAAGCAGGGATTTTATTTTATTTTATTGGACCACAGATGTCCAAGCCAGTGATTTTAGCGTTGGGCCTTTATAAACTCATGAACAGACAAGCCCGATGGTCTTGTGTTTTTCAATTGAAAATATGCTACTTCATTCAAGTGTAATACCTATGTGAAAACTGTTGACTACATGTATGACTATGAGTCTCACAAATAACCTCAGTTTTTTTTACACAAGACTAATGAGAATTTAGATAATATTCTCTAAGTGCTTGTTCAACTCATTTTGGTGCTGGTCTTGTAAAATAAATTCTGGTATCCCTCAGTAAAAGTTTTGAGCTACATGTACATGTACATGTACATGTACCAAGTACAAGCCCTGCAGTCTTGTGGATTTTTTCCAATGGAAAGGTGTGTTTATGTACATATGTTTATGTATACACGTGTGTAAATACTGGCAATCGTGGACCCTCCTTTGTTCAACTCTTTGTGATAGCAACCGTGGACCACAATGCTTTCCTTTGTGATAGCAACCGTGGACCTACATGTATTGTCCCTTTTGTTATAGGTCCACGGTTTGAATGTGGATACCTACCCACACACACCCATTGTGTGTAAACACCTGCAATCGTGGACCTCCTATTGTCCCTCTTTTGTTTATACTCTAACTTGTTTGCAACAGCTCCCATTGGTTTTGTACACGTTTTCCAACTGTGGACCTTTCCCGAACCGTGGACCTATTGTCCTCTTTTGTTATACATGTGTACAATGTAGGTCCACGGTTTGAATGTGGATACCTACCAACCATTACAGTACACATAAAGAGTGAGTTGGTGAAACAGAACGCTTATTATTGTGCTCTTCCCTATTGGACAAACGACACAAAAACGATTTAAACAATGGATAGATTGATCGATTATACATACTGAAATCTACAGTATGATCAATTTTAATTTATGATTTGTTTTGCTATTTTTTCTCTTTACTTGTTCTGAACGTAACCTTAGTGTCAATCTGTTGTTTTTTGTATGTGATGCGCCTTGATCGGTTTCCCGAGATGTGCGCAATATAAGTCCATATTATTAGAAAAAAATGACAGTGTAATTTACAAGCAAGTAAGGGTAAAATTTAAGTGGAAGTTCAACTGTCATAAAATGCCTCAAATCCAAGAAAAACATGTCGTAAAATTATTTTCTTAAACCAGAATTACTTGAAAAAACATGCAGCCTTTACTTTTGTAAACTATATTTTCTTTATTTTGTGTGTTTTAAAAGGAAATTTTTAACCGGATACCTTCAATTTGTGAATATTACAAAATAGAAATATTAAATTTGATTCAGGAAATGTCAGTGTTTTATTGTAAGCTATTTCCTATAATATGTCTGGTCATTATTTGGTCAGTACAATTTATTAGGCCTGTGTTTAAAAACAAATGTTAAATAAGACATTGCAAAGTTGTATTACATTACTGTGTTTGATGGATTGTTCATGTCATTGTCAAAATGTATAAAAAAAAATATTTGGCAATTTATAATCTCTTCATCTCCACTTGTACTCAGTCTTGTATTAAGTTCACATGAAACCCTGGGAAAAACCCAAGAGATTGAGCCATTCACACTTTACGTCAATTTAACCAGTGTAATGGTTTACCCCTTGAGAAAAAAAACATGTTTAATGTAATGGATACCAATGTACTTCATCATTTCATGAACAGTGTGAACATGTATGAATTGACTGCGTCTATTAATTTAAATAACATTTATAGTGACAACATGTGCCATTTCAATTAAAACTGTCCAAAACAAGGCCAGACAAGAAAAAAATTGTGTTTCTTTGCAAAACATCATTTCTATACAGTTTGACTTTGAGTAGGATCAGTTTGATGGATGTTGTACATGTACATAATTGAATTTATATTGATATTTAATATGATCAATTACATTGTACATATGAAGAATGGATCACAGTGTGGTGTACGATGCATCTAATTTCCCTTGAAAAGAATTCAGTGACAATTGTGCTGAAGGCCTACTGGCATGACTGGGGTGGGTGGGGTTGTACTTGTACAGACTGTGCAGTGCATGGGCCGTGGGGTGTTCATGTTTGCCATGTTTGCAGTACAATTAATGGCTAATAATTCGTTTTGTTTACGTCATTCACCACACTGAGAAATGAGTTTCAAAAGAATGTGTGTGTTTGTGTATAAAATAAATTGTACTCATTAAAACCCTTGATGCACAGCAAGTGGCTTACTACTTAATGCAAGAAGTACATGTAGTGTCCTTCCGCAATCTACATGTAACAAAATCCAACACCAAAATGGTAACACAGCTCCCAAAATGCATGAAGTCTGAATTTGGAGTACATGTACGTACATGTACGTACATGTATGCAGGGCTCAAATTTTGGAGGAAAATCTAAGACTGCAGGGCTTGTAGCTGAAAATCTTTACTGCATTGAAAGATGTTTAGGACTATCGGAATTTAAACATGGGTCAAACTCAACATTTGAACATAATTTGTTTGTGTTCAAGATATTACATAGTGGAGTTATTCAATTGAAATTATGCAAGACAACCTGAACTCGTCCGGTCATGAGTTTACCGGCCAGACCTCGGGTCCAGTTCTTTCAAGCCCTGGTACTACACATTGTACGTACATTGTATGCCTGACCCCCCACGTAAAGCTATAGTTTACTAACCTACAATACATGCAGTGCAGGTTCACATTCTAACAGAATCAAACAAAACATGCAGTTTGGATTTTGATGTATTGGGAGTACTAACTGTTAGAGTTTAAAAACAAACTTTCCTTGACTACACACTGACACATGTTGTAAAGAGATATGTTGTACATGTACATAGGCCTACATGCATGTACTACATTGTAATGTACTATGAAGATTAACTGAGCCAACGATAAGATGAATTTTAGATGAATTTCACATGATGAATTTTTTTTTGTACATCACCACAAAAAGAAGATTGGTACACAGTTATGGTACAGCAAGGTTTGTTTTTACCTCATTACATGTACATGTATTTGTGCAAGGTGACGCTTGAATGGTGTTTTTGAATTAATAAAATCATTGAGGTAGCTTGGCTGATCAAGCATGAATACTGTACCATGCACATGCTGGTGATGTTTTGAAAGCCACTGGAATGCATTGAGTCAGGCTGAAGGCCATCCCATAAAAGGTAAAAATAATAACAAATTATTTTTAATTGAGTAATAGTCTGTGTGGTATTGGCATAATATGAGCGTAGTATTTTGAGCATTATACAATGTACAATGTATAGGGTGTACATGTACATGTGTTTTTAGTCGTGGAATTTGTCGGATATTGATTATCAGCTCTGTTCTGAATTTGTGATGCCCCATATTGACAAAACCAGGCACCTACATGTACAATTGTACATGTGTATTAGATATGGCATTAAAAGTGAAGATAACTGAAACATCAGCCTTGATCAATGTGAAGTGATGTCATCATGAATGATATTCACAGTGTTCTCCCTTATAATAATAATAATAATTAAAACTTGTAAAGCGCCATCTATCTAAGACTAAACTTATTCCGAGGCGCATAAAAACCAAACAAAACAAAAAACAGAGAGAGTAACAAAAAAGATTACAAATTACGTAGCTTAGAAAGAAAATAAAAGCACATTGAATAAAACAGTTACATAAACATGTCAGCAAAAACAAGTGGAAAAAATAACAAACAGTCAATCATAAGAAATTGAACAGGTGAGTTTTTAGCAATGTTTTGAAAATGTCCAGAGACTTTGTAGCTCGGATATGTAAAGGAAGAGAGTTCCAGAGAGTGGGTGCAGATACAGAAAATGCGCGAACGCTGTTGGAAGTGGTTGTTTTAGGGACAGTTAAAAGAAGTTGGTTTGTAGAGCGAAGATTGCGAGTTGGCGTACATGTATGGTGAGAGAATTTCTTTGAGATACATAGGGAGGAGCCCTATCATTCATAGCTTTCCAGGCAAGCAAAATTATTTTGAATTTAATTCTTTGACAGACTGGGAGCCAGTGAAGCTGTTTCAACACAGGTGTGATGTGATCATATTTACGTGTTTAGATGTACATGTAATACCCGAGCAGCAGCGTTCTGGACATTTTGCAGTTTTTCGATAAGATGCTTGTTAATACCATAAAGCAATGAGTTTCCATTATCAAGCCTGGATGTAATAAAAGCATGTATAAGGATAGAGGCAGACTTTTTATTGAGGACTTTACGAATGCTGCTAATGTTTCTAATAAAGCAGATTGACAAATTTTCTTCACATGGGATTCCATGCACATAGTGTTATCAAACATGATCCCAAGATTGCGAGCATTTGCAGATGATGTACATGTAACAGTAGCAGTGCCAATTTGCATCTGGTGATTGATTATTTTGTCTTGGTTATGTTTAGACGTTATTATGAGCAGTTCCGTTTTATCATCATTGAGTTTTAATTTATTATTGGTCATAACAGTGGTCTGCTGGCCAAATGCCAGTTAAAACACATGGGCCAAATTTCATGTCTCTGCTTACAATAAGCAAAGAATCAGCGCTTATGGAAGCAGGGAATTCCACGCTTACATCAAGCGTATTTCACAGGTTAGCAGGGAATTTTTGCTTACGAGTGCGCTTGCGTAGTCCACTAGGCATTCTAATGTACGCTTACAGTATTAACACAGCTAGTGCAGAAATTCAGCGCTTGCTCGGTAAGTGGTAGCCTTTTGTCAAGGCCATCGTGGCTTGGACAGCTTTGTAAACAGTGGAGCGACTGGAACGAGAGACCGCGAGCCGAGTGGCGAAGCCACGAGGGCCTTTACCAACTTGTTTGCGGTTTTTTTAATGAATTATTCATGAAGTATGAAACGTGCGTTATGCACTTCTGATTGGTTTGGACTTTTGCTACCGTTTCGGGTAGCAAAAGTCGAGATTATAAAGAAACACATATAAGAAACCGCAAACAAGTTGGAAAAGGCCCTCGTGGCTTCGCCACTCGCGTGCTTGGTCTCCCATTTCAGTCGCTTGGGATCGCGGCTCTACAAAGCTGTGATCAAGCCACGAAGGCCTTGACAAAAGGCTAGGTAAGTGGAGAACTAATGGTGATCGCAAGCGCAGAATTTGGCGGTAAGCAGAGCCATGAAATTAGGCCCCGAGGACCAGTCAAAAATCACTCCAGGTAATTCGGCTGAATAGTTAAGTGTTGAAAAGCATTTCTTTTTCTTTTGAAAGATTGACAAGTGAAAAAGCTGGTGGACTAATGAAATTATAAGCTACATGTAACTGGTCCCTGCTAGCCAATCAATCAAAAAGTTAAGGGCTAACCCTGTTTTATGGATACTGTGCGTTAAGAAATAATGTACAAGAAATTGAAAAATTAATTTAATTCAATTTGCCTGAATTACTGGTGTTACATGTATAGTATTTGAAAGCTCTTCTGAACATTTTTTGATGAGCAAATAAACACCAGGTCTGAGTGTTTGGCAAGAAGTGTCTGGTTTTGGCAAACGCTGTATTTACATGTATTACATTTCTTTACCCAGGGTATGCCCAATAAAATTTGCATATTTGCTAGACAACCTGGTTTCCATTTCGGCATAATATCATGAATGTTAAATACTACGTGTACTACTTTGTCATGACTGTGTAGTATTCGTGGTATTAAATACTAACTACTTTGTCATGATCATGACTGTGTATAGTAATAAATAATTCAGTCACACATTGAACTGAAGAAAATGTACGTAATACTCTTAGGAAATTGAGTGTCACATAAATAATGTCAACATTTATTAACCCTAACTCCCAAAGCGTTTTTACTACATTAGAATCCATCCCTAACCCAACACATTCCAACAGCTTATACATGTACTACCATGAGATGGGAACTGTACCCAATCTTAGGGGGACGATACACAACCTAACAAACTCCAACAGGCCTTTTTTGTTTGATTTTGTTGGAGTGTGTACACTTGGCATGTGCAAAATTTGATCAGTGAAATCACACAGTACCCAACATAACATAATCCAACAACTATCTCATTAGACCATGAAGGAAAGAGCAATGCCAGACATGTACATTTCACACATCCACCATACCCACTCAATCAAATTCAAACACCATTACTTGTCAGCAAGGATACACAATCCCACAGAATCAAACACCCAATCCTAACTTCACTGTACTTAACCTAACAAAATTAAACACTTTGCCCTGTTTGAATTTGTAGGGTTAGGGATTGTTAGGGTTAAGCAGATCTTCCTCAAAGTACAAATGTAATCCATTTCCCCCCCCCCCCTCCCTTTTTCCCCCTGTTCTAATCATGTACATGTACATGAAAATAAAACGAGGCTACATGTAGAAGGAAACTAGTCTGACACCTTTTTGAATAAGAGTCTGGGGTAAATGATTGGTATTGCATACAAGGAACATGTATTGGCTAAAGGTTGTTTCACACTATAGAGGAAGTATTGGGAAATTAGTCCCGGAAAAATTGTTTGGTTCACCTATTCACACTTGAATTGCTAACCCTGGCTAACCCTGGCAAACTCCTGGGAATAGCCATTTTCTGGGAGAAAAGCTATCCCTGCTTGGGAGTAGGATTAACCACAGGGTAAGCATACTGATTGTTTATTTCCCCCCCCCCCCCCCCCCCCCGGAAAATTGCATCAGATGTGAACTGAATCTGAAATATTTTTAGTGGTGTTAGAATTCCCCAGGAATTTCCCAGAGTTTTCTCAGGAATTTCGCGTGGTTTTCTCAGTAATTTCCCGGGGTTTTCTCAGGAATTTCGCAGGTTTTTTTACCTTCGAATTGGCTCGGTAGAGTAAAGCCTATACCATCTTTCTTCCACTACAGGCTTAACATCCTCGGTTCAATTCTCCCAGATTGTGTATTGACACAATACCATAGCAACAACAACGACGATGCCTCCCTCGGTATACGACATTTGGAGTGAGGAGGAGGAGACCTCTGAGATTGAGATTACGTGTTTTCTCCCGAACTCCATCGTTATTCCGCTAAAGTGTAAACGCGACGCGACCATCACATCAATCAAAAGGGTAAGTAAACTTGTTTATTTTAATTTTAGTTTGAACAAAGGAATATTGACTTGGAGGGGATTTGAACCTGCAACCTCTGGATCAACGTGCCAGCACTCAATATTCTAATTTGGGGGGTGCCAGTCAGAAGCCATTGAACTGTCTGCAGTGTAGCCAGGGATCACACCCAAGTTTATGATAGTAACCTGGGAAGCGGCAGCAGAGGGATCACCTTAAGGGGTTCTGACTTTTTATTACGAAAACTCTGGAAACTCACAAATTTTCAAAACAATAATAATCCTGGTGCTGTCGGAGGAAAAAATCACAGGGAAATTCCCACCCGGCTTTAAACTTGATGGCAACTCAGATTTATCTGTTCGGTTATTTTCCAGGATCTTTGGAAGCGTGCAGAGACTTACCCCCTTTACGGCAGCCTTCTAGATCTCAACTTCTATATCTTCCAGTGTATTAACCAAAGTGCTGAGCAAGAAGAGCTTCTTGATGGAAATCGAAGGCTTTGTGATGTCAAGCCTTTCTGGCCGATGCTTAGGGTCATCCGTAAAGCAAGTGACGTTGAAGAAAAGGTGTTAAACTCCAAGATTGGGTTACTCATTGGCAAAAGTAAGCTTTTCTGGAAGAGAGCGACATAAAACATGTAAAAAGGGATCATATGGTAGGCCTACATGTATTTTTTTTTTTTTTAACAATAGAGTTGCAGGGTTCTGCCCAGGATTTGTTTAGTGCCGGAAATTTTTTTTCCCTAGTACAGTCAAGTCAATTTCCTTTCGATCGTGCACGGAGTGGTTACACACGTGCGCCCTGCAGCTGTGCCTTGAATGTAGGCCCTCAGTGCGCGCACGCCTTTACCGCCATGGGAAAACAATTTACAGCATCTATAGCATGGTGCTTACTCTGCAGTTCATTTCCGTTGTATTAAACGCTGTAGAATAGGGTTTGCAACATGATGAAACTGGTATCATGTTATTCCAAGCGTAAAGCTATAATCAGCGTGACTGGAAACCATTGCAAAATCAATGCGGGTTTCGTGCGTTGGATTGTACATCGTACAGGCGGGAGGCGAGAAATGCTCGATCCTGGATCATTAAAATAGACTCAAACCAAAGAAGTAGGCTACTCGAAACTTTGGATAAAACTGTTTACTGGTAAATAATTTGTTTTACACGTTGTTAAAAATATTTTGAAGGAAATGGGAAAAAAAAAAGGGAAAATGTGTGGTGGTCGGAAAAAGAAAAAAATCTGCGAGTGCCGGTCGGGGAATCATGAGTGCCGGTCGGGTTTTCCGGCACCGACCACCGTGGGCAGAACCCTGGAGTTGGGATGTTTAACCTGGTAACCTTTCTTAAACCTGGTAAAGTTTTCTAAGTTTTCTTAACGGTTAAGCAAAGCCAACATTAAACAAATAATCAAATTGGACAGTTGAAAAAAAATAAAAATAAATACCTTCATTTTCTTTGAAATGTCAGCCCCCAGATGCTATCCAGGGACAATGATTGACATCCCTTTCATTTGTGGGACTGTCATAATTTAATCCCCAACAATTTGTAATACATTATTTTCATTCAATCTGGGCATTTTGTTTTATTACATTTTGCTTTGTGACTGTGAAGACAGGGTAGGTTACAGTGCTCTATTTTTAATCCTGATCAAATATTTACAGGTTTACACGAATGGGACATGATGAAAAACCCAGAGGTGGATGATTTTCGTCGTAACAACCGGCGGATGTGCATGACAATCCAACGCGACAGAGCCTCCTGGGAATGGGAAAAGAAAGCCCTGTACCTCTATCCGCCTCAAGTCAGTCCCTCCGTCGACTTGCCTGAGCACATCTCTAAAATTTTCAAAAAGAACAACAGTGCGTTTTACGCCGATATCATCTTCGTCTCGAGCAAGGTGAGTTAAATACGTACTTAAAGGGACACGTTGCCTTGGATTGGGCGAGTTGGGCTATGAAAAGCGTTTGAAACCGTCTATGTTTATGTTTAGAATGTTGTTTTAAAAGTAGAATATAATGATTCATGAAAATATGCCTCGAAATTGCACGGTTTTTCCTTTTACATCGTGAACTAACACGGCCCGCCATTTTGTAGAGCCAAAAATTTTGAGTCCACAAAATGGCGGACCGTGTTAGTTCGCAAAGTAAAAGGAAAACCACACAATTGTATTCTACATCTTTCTAACCATGTATTTTATAACAAACGGTTACAAACGCTTTTCATAGCCCAACTCGCCCGATCCAAGGCAACGTGTCCCTTTAGGATCCAAAAGAGAAACCCATTCTCTCGTGCAGGCAGCTTGGGACCATGACTGTCCATGATATTCTTTCTACGTTAGTCTGATTTCCGATTGTTATGCCCTTGTCCATGTTCATCCTCCATACATGTAGCCATGCTTACATCAATTCAGAGCTGTGTATTTAGCATAGAAATAGAACCTGGAGAACGCTGAGTGCGTCATTGTGCGTGCGGTTTCGTTGTGAGACCATTTTTATGGACCCGCGTACGCCATTTCTTTTACGCGTGTATGGCAAAATTAGCATATTACGGTCTATGTGCGTTGCCATTTTTGCCATACACGCGTGTCACGTGATGATCATTTTGCCATACACGCGTGTCGCGTGGTATCGATACGCCGCGTCCACAGACGACACAGAGGACGGTCGAGCTCAGCGTTCTCCGGGTTCTATTTCTATGGTATTTAGAGAGTTGCGACATAGAGTTTTCTTTGGTCGCAAGGTTGCTGGATGTCATTTTCGATCCAAATGCAGCACAACCCAATGTGCAGTCTGGTCTGGCACCCGGTGTGCACACATACGTTTTTGGACCGAAAATGGCTTCTAATTGCAAGTTGCCACAGCTCTCTCAATAGACCCATTGCACAACGCGCAGCGCGCATACACGCGCGACTTCTGTCCACGTAAACACCTGTACCATCCTTTTGTGCACGTTTTGACACCCAAAATGGCGGACAGGAGACGCGCGTGTATGCGCGCTGCGCGTTGTGCAATGGGTCTATACATGGCTTTGTAACAGTTGGAAAGAGAAAAATCTGATCTTTCCAATGGGTGGTCTAATTAATAAGGTTGGTTTTATGCAATCCTCTCACAATGGAGTTGAAAGATCTGAAATGCCAAACAAACACCTACGGACTGCCATATGTTTGTGTACAATAAGTGTGTGGAAATCCAGATGGAGAACCTGGCTGTTTATTGACCGATATCTTTTGTTTTTGTATTCTATGAAGAATGAAAGGGAATTTAATAAGCAAGAAATTTTATCAATTATTATGCTCTAAAATTAAAAATTCCGGTTAATAAAAGAGTTTGTAAAATTTGTCTCTGGAATCAGCTGTTATGTAAGGTAATGGACTTTACGTATGAGTGGTCAATCAATTTGGTCACCGACATTTGATAATATCAAAATAATTTGGTGACGAGAGGGTTAACAGTAAACCGTGGTAATGCATCCCGCTCTTGTTGTTACATTCACCAGGCCAAACAGAAGTCTGTTCTCCCAGTTAGCTGTAACGATTATCCATCTGATCTCATCAAGCGTGCTGTCAGGAAGGTCCATCAGCAAGGCATCGCTGAGGATCAGTATGTCATCAAAGTACGAGGCCGAGAAGACTTCCTGATGGGCAACTATCCTCTCAGTCAATTTATCGTAAGGACGTTGCACAATCTCGTAACCCCTGACCCTCGGATTTCTTGACTAGGAATATTCTCATCTATTTGACAGATCAAACCCTGGGCCGTTTAGACTGTCGGGATTTGACGTTACCGACATCAATTACTGTAGCTGCTATGAGAGCCCAATTTCATAGAGCTGCTTATGCAAAACAAGTAGCTAAGCACAGCAAAATTATGCTTACCAGATTAAGGTTACCAGCCAAACTACCATGTCACTTGTACAAGCTGTGACTGGTATCCTTCTCATCTCTGTTCAGCAGAAAAGTGTTAAGTTGTGTTTCTTGACCATTCCAACTTTTGAGACTCCACCAAATACACTACACAATTTTTTCAAATAAAGCATTCTCTATTCGTAAACCCTGATTTTCTTCTATTGCAGTACATCAGACAGTGTGTTAGTAAGGACATAAGACCAGAGTTGCTCCTTATCCAGAAATCAGAGATGAAGGTTGAGGAGATGTTCATTGATCCGATGCTCAACGCCCTCCTTCAGAAAGAGGAAGAGTCTCCAGTCATTCCGGCCAAGAAGGGGAAGACGTTGAGTTGGGATATCCACAAGGAGATGGTCAGGGTGACCTTTCATGGTGCTGTCAACGTCAATATCGTGGAGAAGGCTGGGGTGAGTTATGCATAAAGGTTCACTCTCCCTTTAGTCCATTAGGGCGTCAGCCATCCCATGATGGTCCGAGAAACGAACTCCCATCAAGCATCCCTGTCCAGCCTGGGCCCAATTTCATAGAGTTGCTTAACGGTCGATTTTGTGCTTACTGTGCGAGTTCCATTTCATAGCGCCACTAAAAAGTAAGCACACGAAAAGCCCTGCTAACCTTCCGGTGCTTATTGCATGAAAATGAATGACGTAAACAATGCAAATCTATGGTGAACGCGCAAGCTGGCTGCCAAATTTCTTGCTAACCTGTAAAATACGCTAACGCTTAAGCAAATTGTTCTGCTATAGTAAGCACGGAAATTTGCTTACCGTCAAGCAGCGCTATGAAATTGGGCCCTGGCCGTCGTCAGTGCACAAATGTTGTTGGTCTACCTAGCTTTCAGCCTTCTTCTGCCAGTGTGTCCAGCAACATGTCCTTCCATTCAATCCTTAGCCAGGTTTCCCTATTCTCTCCCTGCAATATACCCCATAGTACTTTATAAAGGTTATGAGTGGTTAAATAGTCTAGCGCATAAGTCTTGGGTTCTGGGCCCAATTTCATAGAGCTGCTTAAGCAGAAAATATTGCTTAACAGTTTTCTGCTTAGCAGAAATGAGCAGGATACCAGTTACAAATTGTCAGGTGACATGGTAATTTGGCTGGTAACCTTCTTCTGGTAACAGGCATGCAACTCTTCCGCGGATCGGCGGATTTCCGCTTTTTATAAAATAGAATACCGGACTTAGGCCTAAGCTTGTCCAATTAAGGTGCCGTGTTCGAGGGTCAAAACAAAAATCATTAAACTTGCCAAACTCGACCAACCTTCTTCCGCCATCCTTTTCACTATCGAAATGGGATATAAAAACAAATTTTTCATGGCACCATACGGTCATAAGCCCTACCACTAATTTTCATTGAAAACCTGAACACCTAGTGTTTGTAATCCTACAAACACTACATTTCTAGTTTTCTGCTTTTTTTTCGGCTGAAGAGTTGCATGCCTGTGGTAAGCGTAGTTTTGTTGTGCTAAGCTACATTTTGTGCTTAAGCAGCTCTATGAAATTGGGCCCTAATGGCGGAGTCATCGGGGGCCAATTTCATAGGGCTGCTTAACGGTAAGCAAACTTCAGTGCTTACTATAGCAGAAATATTTGCTTAAGCGTAAGTAAGTGTATTTCACAGGTTAGCAAGAAAATTAGGCAGCTAGCTTGCGCGTTCACCATAGATTTGCATTGTTACGTCATTCATTTTCATGCAGTTAGCAACGAAAGGTTAGCATTCCATTTCTTGTGCTTCCGGTTAGCAGCGCTATGAAATGGAATTCGCGCAGTAAGCACAAAATCGGCCGCTAAGCAGCTCTATGAAATTGGGCCCAGACTAGAGTATCATAGATTAACATTTTTCTGCTAAGCAAAATAAAATAAGCAGGATTTTCGTAAGCATAATTAGGTTGTATTTAGCTTAGTTTTGTGCTTAAACAGCGCTATAAAAATGAGCCCTGATAAATAGGACTGGTACGTTCCCACTCCCCACTAAAAATATCTGTGCCTATTATTCGACCTCAACAATACAAGAAGAAGAAAAAAAGGTAAATCGAAGAACTGTAAAGCCAAAACAGGAACAACAAAGCAAAACATATAAAGGTCCAGCCCTTCAACATGCAGAATAGCAATGTACAAAAATTAGGATGACATGAGGGCAAATAGAGACTGACTTTTCAGGATGATGCTGCACCCGATTTATTAATTTTGCATCAAGGGTAATCATTCATTTGAACTGGTATTTCACCCAGGGGTATAAATGGGTACCTGTGAGGGTACAATGTAGAGATTGATATTGTGTATGAAAAAGCTTCGGAGCGCCAAGGCAGCTCGGGCTGTATACTCCCCAGGGAGCTGAGAAAGATTAAAGGAATGATATTGGCCCAATGACCAGGGCACTAATGTAAAGCGCGTTGATACGTTATTGTAAAATAAAATGCGCTATATAAGAAGTAGTTATTATTATTATTATTATTTCACCTTTCTCTTAGCTGCGTGTTCGTGCCGGGGTCTACCATGGTGGTGAAGAGCTCTGTGAACTCTTTTTCTCCAAGGAGGCAGAAGCGCCGGACCCAGTGTGGAATGAAGAATACTGCGCCGATGTCGAAGTCAGTAACTTACCCCGAATGGCTCGGCTGTGCATCCTCATCTGTTCCCTGAATAAGAAACTCGGTAAGAACATGTCCGAGAAGGAGAAGGCAAAACGTCTCAAACACCAGAAGAAGGTAATCTATCAACGACTTCGTTTCCTAGTTTCAGTAATTATACTTTTATTTCTTCAGGATTGCTTTTAGAGTTTACAGAACATATTTCATTAAATACTACAGAAGTCAAAACAAATAAACTGTCTCTATCGGAACTCCCAATTTTCCCAATCTTCTTTGTGGCAGTAGATAAACGGCAGGACAAGTTCTTCTCAGAACTTGGGTAGTCCCCGGTTTTCCCAAGCTACTCCACAGCATTTGAAAACAGCAGGACAAGTTTTTATTTGAACTTGGTAGTGTGCTGATTCCCAATCTACTCTGTGATTTCTCCGTTTGTAACCGGAAATCCGTGTTTTTTTTTGCCCCACCCCCCTTATTTTTTGTAATACTTTTTTTAATACTTTTTACTTAAGATCAAGTTTAAAAAGAAAAGAAAAATAAAACCTTATATAAGGCCCTAGATTGCAAAGTATGGCATTTAAAACCAAAGATAAATGTTATTACTTTTAGTGGGCTTTGTGCTCGCAAGTTTTCGAGCTCGCAAGCTTTCACACTTTGCGCTCAGAGTTCAGTTTGTTTTTTTCAACAGCCTATCACATCCCTGGTAGATAGACAGGCAGGACTAGTTCTTATTTGAACTAGGTGGTCTCTGGATTCTCACAATCTACTTGGCTGCAACAGACAAATAGCAGGAATTCTTCTTAAGCATGTTAAAGAAAATGCTACACAGCAAAGTAGATACAATCTCATGGTTATGCCAAAAACTGAATGTATATTATTATTGCATTACTGGAAAGCTCCATTAAGGAATTTCAAGTTTGGCCACAGAAACTCGGAAAGTATATATACTTTTTACAGAGTTGGTGTGTTTACATTGAATTACTTGGGTCATTAAACTTAATGGATGAGCAGTTGATTTGCCTGGGGCAGTCAGCAGCACTACTGGTTTGTGCATGATCCTATTAACTCCACTATTTGGAAAAGGAATTACATGGAGATAACAGGTGTTAGTTGCCAGACAAAAAGGATGTGTTATTTTATACTCTTTCTTTAATGAAGCTTTCCCGTAATGGTTATTTACGTAATGGTTATTATTTTGCAGGAATTGATACCCCTAGCATGGGTCAACACAACTTTCTACAACTACCAGAATAATCTCCAAGCAGGCCGAATTAAATTCTACATGTGGCCGGCGTCAGAAGACGTTGACTTGAATCCCCTTGGATGTGTGGGTTCGAATCCAAACCATGACGATACAACTATGATCGAGGTGTCATTCAATACATACAAGGCTGCAAACAAAAACACTGTGTCATATCCACCTTTTGATACGGTCTTGGAGAGGGCGGCCATGATTGCCAAGAAGGAAGAGAGGAATTTTACACATGAGTCAATAAATGTATGTAAATTCCAGTATACTAATAACAATAATACGCAGTTTTTATATAGCGCTTTATCACACCGGAGGGCGCCTCAAAGCGCTCAGTATTTTTCCTACAAGGTATGCGGAGTTATGTTTGAAATATTCAATGTACGACCAATCATAGCAACATGTAATGGTTTACAAGGTGCTGTGGCGCAATCTGCAGCCAATCAAACCAGGAACACCGGGGCGAACCCCTTCACTTAATGACAAATCGTCACCATTTTCACGAACAGGCAATTTCTGAAAAATTTGAACGTTTTGGCAAATCAATTTTGATTGTTACTATTGACATAAACATTTTCCACAAGTTTCAAGTGATAAAACGATATACTTTTGTAATTACACTAATTAGCAAAAGGACAATTTTACCGAACTATCAGTTTTTAGTTTTCACAAACAGACACATCTAGATTTGCCTTTTGTTACATTGAAGTACATAGCGCTGGCACGGTGCCAAAAACGACTTCTCTGCATTTTAAGTTGAAGGGGCAATTTGTATAATTTAGTTTTCACGAACAGACACTCGTCGTTTATTCATTGGTTTGTACACGACGCGCTGCACACAGACCTCGTTTTAAAGTTTTCACGTAGAGAAACTTGTGTTAAACAGTTATAATTACTCATTAATTAAAATAACTGTAATTAAAATAGCAACAGATTTGCACGATTTAAGATCTCCACTTTCATGCTTGGAAAAATGTCAACGTTTCCATGGCAAACAGTGTCCGAAACAGTGATTTCAAAAATAGTTTAACTTCAAATGCGGTTTTCTCCAAACATGACAGTTTTGTTGAATGGCCTAAAGTGCCTCTTCGTGAAAACGGTGACGAAATGTACTGGGTTCGATTTTCACAAAGAGCTAAGATTCATCTTAAGATGAGTTGTCAGTACCACCATAGTGATTTGTATTGTGACATCACACTTTGCTTAGAAATTAAGATTGATACAAAGTTAAGATCAATCTTACTCTTTGTGAAATCGGCCTCTTGGATCTTTTACGTGCATTCACAACACACAGGGCCTATGGCGTAGTAATTCAAATTCTACACCCCACTTTCATGGAACAGACTTCCTGCGGACTTAAGAAATTTGAACTCCCTAGCTGTTTTTAAATTACACCTTATAATACTTATCATTTAATTCGGAATAGAGCTAGATTTTGCAAAAATTGTCAACATGAAAAACATCCGATGACATTCTGAGAAAAATGGGTCACTTCATTTTTGTACAGGGATGTTTTGGTTCATGACTGACTTTCGTGAGCGAAATTTTAAAACATGACGTCTTTGTAATTCAGCAACTAACGGATCTTTACATTCAAAGGATAAATTTTTGACAGACAAAATGTTACATTCAAGGCTGTTTTGATTAAATTCTATTGAAAGTCAGAACTGAACCAAAACATTCCCGTATACAAATTTTTGGGTCAATTTTTCTCAGAATGATGTCATCAGACGCGTTGGATGTTGGCAATTTTTTGTACTGGAAGGGTATTGAATGCAATGTCAATTTACACCATTTTAATTTGAGGTTAGAGACTTATAATTTTTTTCCCACTCACATCAGAACTCTATCTATGAGAAAATGAGTACAAAACAAAATAAAATTGGTCAGTCCCTTCCAATTTCTTGGATATATGGCACTTTGTAAATATAGGGTGTCATGGCCGAGTGGTTAAGAGCATCGGATTCAATTTCTGGTGGTTTAGTCATCGGGGTGTGGGTTCGAGTCCCGGTCATGACGCTTGTGTCCTTGAGCAAGACACTTTGCTATAATTGCTTCTCTTCACCCAGGGGTATAAATGGGTACCTGCAAGGGTAGAGGTTGAAATTGTGTTTGAAAAAGCCTTCGGAGCGCCATGGCAGCCCAGGGCTGTATACTCCCCAGGGAGCTGAGAAAGATTAAAGGAATGTTATTGGCCCAATGACCAGGGCACTAATGTAAAGCGCACTGATACGTTATTGTAAAATGTGCTATATAAGAACTAGTTATTATTATTATTATAAATGCTGTTATTTTTATTATTATAATTATTCATGTCATGGTTTTGATTAATATCTAGGATAAAAAGCTAGAACAGCTTCGTACGATGGTGGAGAAGGAGCCATTGGAACCTCTGAGTGAACAGGAAAATGAACACCTGTGGGCGGCCAGGCAAGATTGCCGTGATCACATCCCGCATTCATTACCTCGACTGCTGACATGTGTACGATGGTCGGATAAGGATTGCGTTGCTCAGGTACAAAATATATCACAAACTATTTGTTGCCCGACTTGACATGCTTGATAACAAAAACATCACAAACATGTTGAAGAAATAACCAAAATCCTGTGTGTTTTTAACTTTAAAATTTTTTCAATTTTGGGGGTCTGATTTTAAATCTCCTATTCTTATTAACATTTAAGAGTAGGAGATTTGCACTTGTACCTCCGATGACTAGAGCAGGCTAGTCGAAACGTTGAGACCAATTAAGAACTCACTCCGCTGCAGTGAAGTTAATAACGAGAAGTCCATTCGATCCACTAAGCAAAAGTAGTAGTCCCGTCCGATTTCCTACCTTCCGCCCAGGTAGTAGTTACTAAGCAAGACAGTTTTTTTCAGAACTAGGTCTCCCAAATTCCAAAATCTACTCAGCGGCTGTTAAATAAACAGCAAGACAAGTTCTCAACAACAAAAAAGGTACACTGCAAAGTAGATTTACGCATCGTGTTATTGCAAATCGAATTTACATTTGCGAGTTAGTTGACCAATCATTTGATAGTATTCAACTCTACAGGTTGTGTATGGTCGTGCAACTGTGTGGTATGTTTTCACCACCTGATATTATATTGCTGGCTGGCATAGTTAAGCTATCATTTAAAACCATGT
The DNA here is from genome assembly GCA_037783415.1 of Leptasterias polaris. Lineage (NCBI taxonomy): Eukaryota > Metazoa > Echinodermata > Asteroidea > Forcipulatida > Asteriidae > Leptasterias > Leptasterias polaris. The sequence continues at coordinate 385,125 of JAZGTN010000111.1, forward strand.
GGACAACATTGAATGGTCAGACAGTAGGAGGGTTGACTGTTATATTGCTGGCTGGCATAGTTAAGCTATCATTTAAAACCATGTGGACAATATTTAATGGTCAGACAGTAGGAGGGTTGACTGTTATATTGCTGGCTGGCATAGTTATGCTATCATTTAAACCATGTGGACAACATTGAATGGTCAGATAGTAGGAGGGTTGACTGTTATATTGCTGGCTGGCATAGTTAACCTATCATTTGAAACCATGTGAAGAACATTTAATGGTCAGACAGAGAGTTGACTGTGAACTGTGTTCATGCATTCACCACATGATATCATATTGCAGGTTTGTATAGTTTATGTATCATTAGAAACCACAGTGGTTGATATTGAATGGTCAAACAGTAGGAGGGTTGACTGTTATATTGCAGACTGGCATAATCTTTTTTTAAAGGCACAATGGGTGATATTTAATGGTAAGACAGTAGGAGGGTTGTAAAGAATATCTTGATAAAATGTCTTGTGGTTTTACAATTTTCTTGACTGATTTTGTTTGGATGTAGATGCAAGCTTTACTTCAGATCTGGCCGGAGTTGAAACCAGAGGAAGCAATGGAACTATTGGATTACAGATATCCGGATTTATTTGTCAGAAAGTTTGCCGTAGAATGCCTCGGCAACCTACAGTAAGTCAAAGATGTCGTTCATTTCCAATATTTTCTTGCAGGTGTTCTTTGTTTTATATATCTTAAAGGGTGGGTACAACATTGGTAAGATTGGAAATATAGACCTTCACAGATTTGCACAAAACTTACGTGGTATATACATGTACATGTAGATGGTCTTGGTGGCAAACTTCCCTTGAAATAATCTTGCTTGAAATGCTATAAATTTTAAGGAAATAGGTAAAACAACTATAGTCTTTATCACCCATGATAAAATCCGATGTTTGAAAACAGTGAAAATATATAATGTTTTTTTTCACTGTATTCTCATGACCGATTTAGCTAAAACTTTCACAGGTTTGTTATTTCATGTATATGTTGGGTCACATCAAGTGTGGATACTGGTCTTTGGCAATTACCAATGTTGTACATGCTTTAAAGGTACATGTAGGCTTATACTTTAGTGACAGAGATGCAATTTCTCTGTTTTTAACTGGAAATCCAGGTTTTTTTGCCTCTCCCCCCAACAAAAATATATATATTTATGGGGTTTTTTGTGGTCCCCCCCAAAAAAATATATATATATGTTTGGTTTTTTGGGGGGGGGGTTTTTTACTTTCAAATTCATAAAAAAAGAAGATAAAACCATATACAACGCCCCAAATTTGTTTAAAACCAAAGATAAATGTTGTTTGTGGGCTTCAGGCTTGCAAGTTTTTGGGCTTTCAAGCTTTCGGGCTTTGCGCTCAGAGAGTTAAGTCTTTTTTTTTCAACAGCCTATCACATCCCGGTAGTGATGACCCTGAAGAAAAATTGTGTAATGCAAAAGCCTACGTACTTGTTATAACGATGGTAATGGTTGTATAAAGCATCCTGTGAAATTATGTTGTCTGAAGTGCCCCCATTGGTTAAAAATCAATTAACCCATCTCTTTTATTTTTATATGTGTATTTTTTAATTGCTGATCTGTATTCTTCCTTTTCACCGGTGTAAATGTTGTTTCTATTATGGTTTGTTAAGAGAAATTCGTCTGTAATTTTTTATTTGAGTTGTTGATATTGTCATGTATTTTTGTTTCATTGAAGTTTGTGTAATTTCATAACAATTTTCTATTGTTTTGTCGTGATCTTTCGATTTAGTTAGTTCAATATTTTTTTAATGGCATTGTAATAATGATGGTTGTGTTTATTTGAAGCATATGCTACCCTTTTACTTAAAAGTGTACATCGATGACGACACTTTATGAGTACATGTACATACAAAAGATTGTACATGTACGATAATGGCGCTTTTGGAATACATCAAATAGATCGTACATGTATGACTTTGGCACTGAAAGAGTTAAGATACCAACAACAGAACAAGGGTAAACTGTTAAAACTAAGCAGCAAATACAAATAATATTTTGTATGAGTCAATTATGATGTGTAGAATATTTAACATAATATTTTGATAGTGAACTAGTTTCACTGCATCAATGACATCTTAATGCTAGTGTTATTTAAATTGTTCAGAATACTTCTTAAAATTTTGAAACAGGACAGAATATATTTTACTATACATTATATTTTTTCCCTAAAATTAATCATGGATAGTTTTGAGCTAAACTTCTAAAACTTTGTTCTACAGCGATTCCCAACTTTCACAGTATCTCCTGCAACTCGTTCAAGCCCTGAAGTACGAAACGCATCTTGACTGCGAACTCGGACAGTTCTTACTCAGGAGGGCATTAGCCAATCAGAGAATAGGACACTTTTTGTTCTGGCATCTCAGGTGAGATACTTATGTGTGTGGTAAAGTACAGGTTTCCTGATTGGCTGAGGCTACATGTATGTAGTGTTAAAAGGCAAAACTACATGTAGGACAGATGATTCTATTTAGAAGGATACTAGCCAATCACATAATAGGTTTCTTCTACGCTCTGAACACTCGGGTATGACAGGGTTTTTGATTGGTTATAATCTGAACATTTATGAATAAACAGTTATATTTCATTAAGTCTGGTGTTGACCAATTAGAGGATAGATTACTTACGGTTTTGGCTTGTCTAATTAGAAAATTATGTATGCAGTAAAGGACAAGTTGTACGATTGGTTGTTAACAGTATTTTGTTTTACATAATGGAATTACCTTGTAATGCTGATCTCGGTGGGAACAAAACCCATTAGTGGTCTCCAGAGTGCTACCAGGCCAGGGCAGCTGTTGTGTCCGACGTACATGTACCATGTCCTCTGGCAAGCTGGCTACTCCCTTATCACTCCTGGTCCCCTCAGTCACCCTTGGTCAAGATGTTTACGACTGACCTGTCATCTGAAAAATAAGAACAAAGTCAGTTTCTGAGATGCAGAAATTCAAAACCTTAAGAATCTGTTACTGAAAGGGAAAGGTCACATCGTTCCTCATTCTCAAGACAGCTCATGCGAAAGTATTCTAAAATATGTGCTTCAGCTTTCCCATGTTTCAGGCTGCAACAATCAATGCTATACCTAATGTCAGAAGTGAGAATTTGAACTTTTCAGTTTTACTTTTGCATACTTAGTTGAGTTTTCAACTCCTAGACAGCATTCTCCCTTAACTCATGTCCATTGGCCAAATGCCAGTTAAAACTCTGGTCCATTGGCCAAATGCCAGTTAAAACACAGGAGGACCAGTTAAAATTCATTCCAAGTGGTCTGGCTGGCTGTTTCAGTGTTGAAAAGCATATCTATTTCTTGAAGTACGAACTAGTAGAAAAGCTGACGGACTAGTGAAATTCATTCATAAACACGTTTATTTCAATGTTGTCACTAATGTACACTGATTATTTACATCATTACATCCTTTAGCATGATTACAAAGTACAATCTCATGTTAACATACAGAATTATGACGAAAAATAATGTTACCAAAAGTTTAATATATAGTTAGTTAGACAACATTTAGGTTTGGGTGAAGCTCTGCTTTTGTACCCTAACCTATTGACAGACAAACAAAGGACAACAGACTATCATGACAGACAAAGATACAAAACAAGTGACATGTACTAAGGCAAAAAATAAGTGTTAACGGCATACTCCATCAGTTTAAATATTTGCATAAGTATAATTGGTCCTGCTGGCCAGTCACTAAAAATGTTAATGGCAAACCCAGCTAGAGTTGAGTTCCTGCAGTTTTTATGAGCTGCTGTTAAAGAGCACAATTGTAAACAAAATCAAGACAGTACTTGTATTTGGATAATGCGATAGTTGTGTAGACCATGTGACCTGTGACATCACATGTTTCAAAAGAGCCACTTAGCCTGGACTTCCTGCAGGCACAGTTTGCACGCAGCTCAATGGAAGAATACAATAAATCTTATGTTTTATGGAGATTGCACTGTCTGATTTTTCTCAACTTTTGATATGAAGAAAGGGGGGACAAGCTGTACAGCTGTTGCTTTTGTTACTCTTGAATTTATGTGAAAATTATGACCCAAAATGTAAATTTTCCCATATGGCCAGTGTAGTATCTTGCCCGTCAGGAAATGCATTAGAATGTACAAGGTCACTATTTCTGTAAACAAAGGTAACATGGTCTATAGACCTTATGCATTGACGTCATCAAGCCGCCAACTTAGAGGTAAAACTACGACGAAACAATGGAAAACGCGCAGCTATGTAAGCGTGGCGCACATTATCAGCCAATGAGATACCTCCTTTTGACCTCTCGCTGAGGGCGCCCTACACAAATGACGTCATGTGCATAAGGTCTATTGTAAATTGCACATCGTGTGTGAGCACTAGCGCCAATGGTTGGCAGCATGAGGGAGCCTGATCGCTCCTTTTGTATGGGGCTGGTGGCTGCGTGAAATATGGGTTAGTGCATCTGCCTCGTGCAGAACGCTATGGCCACCCACTAGTGTCTGTACGCATGCGTGAATTCCGTTTCGAACCAAGTAAAGTTTAGCAATTTCTTGTCTTGTTCTTTACAGAGCTGAGATGCATCAGCCAGCAGTAACGACAAGGTTTGGTTTAATGTTGGAGGCATATTGTAGAGGGAGCATTGCACACATGGCAGCTTTAATCAAACAGGTTTGTTCCATTACTTTTCAACCAAACACCACTGGGATTATCTCAACCAGTACCGGCCTACTATTTTATATATTTGGGGGGGTTTTTTCAGTGAAAAATCTGACAATCTGTAAAATATTTGTTTAATGCAAATGAAACCCTGTTAAAACCAAGTAAACACACCCAAATGATGATTTTAAGCACTGGGATTTAAAGTTTTCAATTGATAAATTTCGCATCGGTGCCTTCAGTCTTCAGCGCAACTCGGCCGTCGCAAGGGAGCTATTTGGTCTACTAAAATCCTGACGTGTCAGACAAAGTAAAAATTTCCCTGCAAAAAGCTTTATTCTAGCTCCTTCTGTCCCTGACCATTTTAGGCATGAAACTTGAACTCACACTCCACTCAGAACCTTCACAAATGCCACCTGTCTGTTGGGCTCAACACACATGGCAACTTACCACAAAGGGACACGTTGGCCATTTATTGGAGTCAAATTTTTGACTCCCATAAATGGCCGACCGTGTTAGTTCGCAAAGTAAAAGGAAAACCACACAATTTCGAGGCATATTTGTGTGGATCATTGTATTCTACTTTTAAAACATCTTTCTAACCATATTGCATCTCATAACAAACTGTTACAAATGCTTTTTAAAGACCAACTCGTCCAAACCAAGGCAACGTGTCCCTTTAACCAGCTCACACAAACAGACACCTTGGGGTCCTGTAAAAATATATATTTTCATTAAAATAATAATTGCAGATGTATATAAGTGTTTCTTTGGATGTTTTCTAGGTGGAAAGCCTGAGCAAGATGAAGACGGTCAATGAGATAATCAAGACCAAACAGGCCAAGACAAAGACTAATCTAGACTTACTGTCTAACATGAGAGAGATCTTAAATCAAGAATCTTACCATGAGGCCATGTCTAACTTCTTATCACCTCTGTCTCCATCGTACAAGCTCAAGGGACTACGGTAAGTAGTTAATTTCAGAATTAGCTTTAAAGGCACTGTACACGTTTGGTAATTACTCAATATATTAGCATAAAAACTTACTTGGTAACGAGCAACGGAGAGCTGTTGATAGTATACAACATTGTGAGAAACGACTCCCTCTGAAGTAACGTAGTTTTTGAGAAAGAGGTAATTTCTCACTAAAATAATAAAAGACTTCTGGCCAGAAGCCTTTTATTCCTATCTGAAAGCAATTTGTACAACAAGGGTGTTTTTTCTTTCATCATTCTCTTGCAACTTCAATGACCAATTGAGCCCAAATGTTCACAGTCTTGTTATTTTATGCATTATGTTGGGATACACCAAGTGAGAATACTGGTCTTTGACAATTACAAAACGTGTTCAGTGCCTTTAAACCGATGCATTAATTGCGTCAGGGATAAGAATTGAGGAAGGTATAGACCCATTGCACAATGCGCAGCGCACTTACATGCATGTCTCCTGTCCGCCATCTTGGGAGTCAATATATGCACAAAAGGAATAGACTCCTAAAAAGGCAGAAATGGTAGACGCGACTTGTTCAGAGGTGCCTACGCGTCTACCATTTCTGCATTTTTAGGAGTCAATTCCTTTTTTGCACACTCTGACTCCCAAAATGGCGGACAGGATACGCGGGCGTAAGTGCGCTGCGCAGTGTGCAATGGGTCTATAACTAAGGACGGTAGTGGTAGCACTTTAAGACTAATGAAATTTAAAAAACTGCAGGAGCTTTCGTAGCAACAACTACTCCTTTAGATGCAATGAAAATGGCAATTGCAAACTGGTCTGCAGTCGTGTGCAGCATTTCTTGTGCATGCATGGTTTTTGATCCTGTCATGTAGTGGTCATTTACAACCTGTGCAGTTGAATGGTTTCAAATGCTTAATCAACATGCTCGAAAATGTTACTTAGTGTAGTGTAGGAGGGTTAATATTAAGTAAACTGTCGTGTACGAGCTCTCCTTCATGATGATATTTGCCCTCTATTTTTCAGACTCAAGGAGTGTAAATTCATTTCGTCCAAGATGCGCCCTCTATGGTTGGTTTTTGAAAACAATGATCCAATGGGAGATGACATCTTTCTCATGTTCAAGAATGGAGACGGTAAGTTACAGCGCACGTTTAGCTCAATATTTAACCAGTTGTCGCTGGAAGGCAAAATTATCATAGACACTCATACGAAAGCCCCGTTTTGAAATGATTGTCCTTTGGAAGATGTGTAAAAATGCCCGATTTCACCAATTTCAAACAATGTGAATTAAATGTGGGTAAAAAAAACCTTGCCACGGACGGTACTTATCGGCTGGAAGTCCTGGAAGAATTTTGACAAGGTCTATAAAAAAAATAAAAAAAAATTAACATTTTTTTTAGCAAGTTTGTCGGTATGACGGAGAACAATTTGAACAGAGATCCTCATGAATTATTTTATGATATTTTCTTGTATAGATCTCCGCCAGGACATGTTGACGCTTCAGGTTATGCAGATCATGGACAATATCTGGCAGGAGGAAGGGCTTGATCTCAGGTGAGTTTCGCTGTTTTATGGGGTCATATGCCATATCCTGGGGGTCAGGGGTCAGATTCTTGTTTCGGGGTCAGGAGCATTGTAGATGTCAGGGGAAACTCCTAATGCTGAAACTCCCAACTCTGGAAAATCAAGTTTTCCTTTTCGATAAAACATCTGTATTTCGATTCAGGGGCATACCATCTGGGTCAGGGGTCAGATTTTTTGGTTTAGAATCAGCGTGGAACATGTCAAGCATTCTGAGATGTTTCTAAAGTGAAGCATTTATTTCTTTTTCCAGTTGTGTACATGTACAGCATTAGTAAGATTGAAAATATAAATGCACACAACTTACGTAGTATAAAGGTGATCATGGTGGGTAAACTTCCCTTGAAATAGATTTGCTTGCAATGCTGTATTTTTTAGGAAATTAGTAAAACAATTAATCTTTATCACCCTTGATAAGATCTGATGTTTGAAAACAGGGAAAATATATAATGGTGTTTTTCACTGTTTTCTCATGACTCCGAAGACCGATTTAGCTTAAACTATCACAGGTTTGTTATTTCATGTATATGTTGGGTCACATCAAGTGTGAATATTGGTCTTTGACAATTACCAAAGTTGTGTATACAGCAATCCTTCACCGATCTTGAACTCTTGGTGGCAGCAGACATGCCTCCATTACTGCGGTGGTACCTGGGTGGTACTGCGCTGCCTAGCGACTGGTATAAGGTTTGGGCTACACGGCGATCATCTGATCAGTCACGGGTTATTGGACTTTTACTTTGCAAATCGCTTAAACCCGTAGCTAGGCAGCGCAGTACCACCCAGGTACCACCGCAATAATGGCGGTATCTGCTGCCACCAAGAGTTCAAGATCGGTGAAGGATTGCGGTATATGCTTTAAATTATTTTCAAAAATGATGATAAATCTACATTTTATTTCCCATCCGTAGGTTGATTCCTTACAAGACCTTAGCAACAGGGAATAAAGTCGGAATGATTCAAGTCGTGACAGAAGCTGAAACTATCGCAAGTATACAGCAGCAACACATTGGTGCTACGAAATTCAGCGCAGCGTTCCACAAGGGGGCGCTGTTTGAATGGCTGAAGAAACAAAACCCTACAGAGGCTCAGTAAGTTGTTTGTCATATTTCACGTAGTTTCCTTTCTATCTTATATGCCGGATATTGATGACAGACTAATATCGATATATTGTTCTTTATTGTGCAGATTCACACACGCCATTGAGGACTTTACACTCTCATGTGCTGGTTACTGTGTGGCGACGTACGTGCTGGGCATCGGTGACAGACATAACGATAATATCATGGTCAAGAAAACGGGCCAGGTAATGAAATGATCCTTTCATTCATTTATAAATGGGATTTGGTAGTGAAGGGAAAAAAAACAGCAAGCTGACCTCATGTTTCCGTTAAATTTCTGTGTTTCTCAAAAGATTTCTCAGTTGAATTTCTGTATCGATTGAGTAGAGAATAAACACTCAAAACACTCTTCACTTGACTTCCTAGTAGCTTTTTATGGATACAGACAAAAAGCACACAAGTACAAGAGCAGTAGTTTTAATAAATGTTATTTTGCATCGTGGATAAAGAACAAATTTGTTTTCACCCTTACCCTGATGTGTATTAAACACAGGCAAATCACTCGGGTGGGATTCGAACCCATGACTTTTGCATTGCTAGAGCAGATGTCTCACCACTAGACCACCGAGCTAGCCTGATGGGCTAGAGGCAGTTCGAATCCTATGTGTTAGCAGCAGGTACCGCACTGATTAAGTAGATGTTAATTTTGCATCAAGGATCAAGAATCAATTTGTTTTTACCCATACACAGATGTGTATTAAGCACTGTATACTCGGTACTTTCCCGAGTTGCTAGGAGAGAGTTTTTTGTGCAATGCAACTTCTCATTGGATTTCTCAGCTCTTTTGAGCTTCTGTATCGATTGATTGAGAATAAACACTCGGCACTTGACTTCCGACTAAACCATCTTGAGTATGAAAGTGAGAACAGACAAAAAACATACAAGTACATGTACAATAGGAGGGAGTCTGTGCACTGCATCTACTTGCCAGAGTTCTCAGAAGAAATAAACATTCAAATTACTCGGTGCTTGACTTTTGAGTAAATTTTGACGAGTATGAGTTTGAGTATAGACAAAAGTAGAAGACTAGAAAGTTTGTTTAGTGCACCCCCGTTGTTTTGATGCGTACTTGACCAATAGAAGAAGGATTTGACCATCACTGAGTATGTCTCTTAACTTTTCTGACAGCTTTTCCACATAGACTTTGGTCACTTCTTGGGAAACTACAAGCGGAAGTTTGGATTCAAGCGAGAGCGTGTCCCATTCGTGCTGGTCCACGATTTTGTACACGTAATTACCCGTGGGAAAGGTAACAACACTACGACAGAGTTTGAAACGTAAGTTATGCAAGGCCTCTTAAAAATTCTGGCGATCCAAGTTTTCTCAATGTCATTTTGTTCGACCAAATAGTGTGTCATGCCTTTGATCGCCTCAATCCAGTCAATTTCTTGTTGTTAATCCCAAAATTTGTTTTAAATTTCCAGTCAGTGGTTTATCTCTTGATGTTATCTCTGGTTATTTGAATAACATTTAAAGGTAATATTTTTACACTGGATTCTGGACAAGGATATTGATTTCCATCAAACAATCTGTGCCTGGGCCCTGACATTTTACAGAGGCAATGCCTCCATTGTTTGGTGCCCCTTATGACATGACCCAATATAAATTTTCAATTTCCTGAGCTTGGAGGTGCTCTTTACCAGGGAGAAAAGGCCTTGGTGCCCTTGCTCTTTCAAAAATTAAGCATCAGACCACTGTAAAATGTCATCGAATGAGGTGATGCAGTTAATAAACAAATTAGTAAAAGCAACAACAAAAATGAAATAAGCAATGGTGATTATTATTATCTTTTGTTTATTTATTTATTTATCCTTTATTTATTTATTTATTGTTATATACTTTTAATTTAAAAAACAATTACATTTGTTTATATTAATTTTTTTATTTATTATTATTATTATTTATTTATCTATTTTTTATTTTTTTATTTTTTATTTTATTTTTTTTAATGTTTAATTTGGGGGGCGGTTCTGAAAATGCTATTTCCACAAAGTAGATGGTATTTCATGAATAAACATTTCTGGTATGATATGAACTTTAAAATCATCATTGAGCTCTGACAAAATGAGAAAAATTTGTTTTTAGCTACATGTAATTAATACTGATCCCATACTTCAATCTTGAATAACAGTTTCCGAAAGAAATGCGAGCAAGCTTTCATGATATTACGTCAGCGCGGTAATCTCCTCATCAACCTGTTCGCCATGATGTTATCAAGTGGCATCCCTGAGTTGTCTGATGAGACCATCAAGTACCTCAGAGATACTCTCGTCTTGGATCGCAGCGACGAGGAAGCCCTGAAACACTTCAAAGGGAAGTTCAACGAGGCACTCAAGAACAGCTGGAAGACAACCATAGACTGGATGGCACATATTATTGCACACGCTCGGGACTAGTTAAGAATACTCAGTCCTTGACTTCTGATGAAGAAAATGAGTACAGAAAATTACAAGTGTGAAAGCACGAGTTCAGAGTATATGTACAAGTGCATGGTGGAGCGAACAACTCAAGCATGAGTATAAATACTTAACTCGTAAGTTGTAGATGAGTACATAATGTACTATTACAAGGACATGTACTCTGAGTACTTGGCCTAAAGTAGTAGTTTAAGTTTTCATGATGACATTTACAAGGAATATTACTCAGGTTCAAGCATACGTACTTCAACCGTTGGTTGAAGTTGAGTCATTTTATTCGAACACCTACAATGAAAAGTACTCCAGTAGTTGGCCTAAAGGAGTTGAGTTGAGTATGCACATGTAAACAAGGAAAATTACTCCATTTTGTACATGAGTACTCAAGGCCCCAGTGTATACATGTAGATGTGTTCTTTCTCATATTGTACAAGTTCTCTGACTTCTCCACTTGAAGCAGTTGAGTTCTTTTTCATGAGTGCATCTCAAAGAACTCAAGTATGAATACTCATCCCGGTGCGCACACCGTTGTGGGGACTTCCTATTGTTGTTCTATTATTCCCTTTTCTAAAGAATCTGGTGTGGGGACCCAGTTTAACAAAGAAAAACGTTGTGGGGACCTTTGTTCCATTGTATAAAAGTCCCCACAGCTCTGGGTATGCCTACCTACAAATACTTCAGCCCAAGTTGTGGTGAAGTAATTTTGTATGTGTACAATTGGGAGTTAAATTACTCTGAGTACTCGGGCTTAAGTACTTTTTCATGAGTACATGCACAAGACAAAATAACAGATGCAGATGAGTATTTTTTCACTAGAACAAGTACAATAAGGCTACTCAGGTACGAGTACAAATACTGCAACTCAAGGAGTTGTAATTGAGTAGATTTTCCAACAACAAATACAAAGAAAATTGCTCATAATGAGTGCAAGATATCAGAGTTGCAATTGAGTTCATTTCATGAGTACAAGAACAAATACTACAGCTGAGAGTTTATTTTGTATATTATTGTCGAGGTTATTTTGTATATTATACCTGTATAGAATGTGTATGATGGGCTGTGTATAAGTACTGCAACTCTTAAACAGAGTTAGGTCAGCATTTTTAGAAGTATTTCTTTGATTTTTGCAAATTTTGAAGAAAGACCTTTCCAAAGGCAAGGTGCAAAATGGAGTTAAGTTTGAAGTGTGTGGTATGCTTCTGGTAAACTCAGCAGGAAGTTGTTGATAATTTGTTAGTCGGAACATTTTTGGTTACCAAAATGATTACTGAAATATCACACACAAAGAGAGCAGCCATTTTGTTTTAGTATGCATAGGTTTATGGAATCTAATGTGAATGGCTGTATGGCTCTTGTTAATGCTGTACTGGTGCCTTTATTCTGTGATTTGGCACTTCTCAAACCGATACCATGGACAATGACTATGGCTAAAACACTGCAAATGGCCATATCCAGAAAGTATGAGATTCACAATAAATTGCGCCACCAAGAGTTTTCTCAGGAAAGATAATTTTCAATGGAGGCGGTAGGTAACCCGCCTACTGTGTGACCTTTCAATATCATCCACAGTGGTTTTCAGTGATATATAAACTATGCCAGCCTGCAATATGGTATCATGTTGTGAATGTATCTTCACAGTACACAGTCAACCCTCTGACTGGCTGACCATTCAATATCGTCCATAGTGTCTTCGGATGATAGCCTGCAACATGGTATCATGTGGTGAATGCATCTACACAGTACACACAAGTTCCCAGATATTTCGTTGCATATTGTGTGCCACGGCCACCATACACAACCTATATGGTGTCAAATGACTAGTTAACACATTGGAAAATGTCATAAAAGCCGAACTTCACTTTTTTGGTTCTTCAATATGTCAACAACTTTCCAGCAGAACATCTAACTTCCACTTTTGAAAACATTTAACAGTGCGAAGAAGTTGCATTTTTGTTCAGTCTTGTGAACATAGAACAGCTGTAGGTTATTCCACAATCTATGTATGTCAGTTGTGACTGATGTAAGGAAAAATGAATAATGTAACTTTCCCATGGTGTACATTTAAAAAATTGCCTCTCAGAATCGGGCTCTTGGTGGCGCAATTATCAAGACTTACTGTATTTGACAGCTGTGTACACGTTTTGCTTCCATGTTGGGTTTACACCCCCAAAAAATCATTTTAGTTTTGTCTTTTGGGACTACGTTTTTTGAAGCTTTTCTAATAAATGCTGTAAAAAATAAGTCTAATTATGTGTTGAATGTAAAGTTAGAAATTGTATTTATATATTGTGTAATATTATTTCAATCCAAGAAAAGAGAATTATTGTTAATTTTGCAAAACGCAAGTTGTACATTACAGAGGTTTGATATAGTTTTTCTCTCTCTTAAAAACTGGGTCGAAAGCAAGTAAATGAATATATAAACAAGTGATCGAAAACGATAATAAAAATATACTTGGGAGTACAAAATATCATAAGTAAAAAAACATCATATTTTGTACCTGAATAACGAGGCTTATAATGAAAAATCAAGTACAACGTAAATGTTAACTTTTAGATCGTTATTATGTTATAAAATTCTAACTATATTTTTGATGAAATTGTTCTTGCAGATATGCACTTTATACTGTTTTATATTATTTCATAAATTCATATTTTTGCTAACATGTGTTTTGGGGCATTTTTTTTTACTTTCCCTGCGACGAACACATGTTTTTTTGTGTGTAAATGTCACATTGAAGAACGGAGCTCTGTAGCAAACGTGCAATTGTATTTATGGTTTAGGCTGCCTACCTTATGTATCCATTTCATCTTTACAAACTTCAACTGGAATGATAAAGTTTGTAATCATATATATTATCCAAAGGTCAAAGTTCAAACTCAATAGTTCTTCAGCTTTGCATTCTTGAGCCAAGGGCCTTTTCCAAACCTTGGCTTCAATTTCCGGCTCTGGCTTAGGCTCCGTCTTCGATTTTGAAGCAGTTTGAGTTTTGCACGGTGTTTCCATCATTAAAGGTATTATATAGGATTGGTAAAGCTGACAAAACAGTCGCAAACAAAGTTCATGTTTTGTGTTTTTAACCATATACATGAAACAACAAACCTGTGAAAATTTGAGCTCAATTGGTCATCGAGGTCACGAGAAAATAGTGAAAAGAGACCTTATGTGTTTTCTGTTTTTCAAACATCGAGTTTATTATCGCGCGCGATAAAAACTATTGTTTTACTCATTTCTCAGAAACGATAGCATTTTAGGCAGAAATATTTTAAGGAACCCTTTCTACCATTACTTTCAATCATGTAAGTTATGTGTGAATCTGTGAACATTTGTGTTTTTCGATCTTACCAATAGTGTACAGGGCCCAGAAGCCGGTGCCTGGGCCGAGGTTTGGATAAAGCACCAGTTTCACAGGACTGCTAACAACATCTAACACGCATTCGCTAAGGACATAAAACATTTGCTCAGCAGAATCTGGGCATCATTCAAAAATTTAAATGGCACGTGGCGCATGCGCACTAACACTTTGGTTGGCAAAATGATGGAACATGGCGCCTTTTTGTATGGGGCTGATGGTGGCGTGACGCAGACCCGTGTGTGCGTCTGCTTAGTGCATATCTCTATGGCGTTTGCCAACCAATAGGGTCTGTACGCATGCGTGAATGGAATTAGCATATTTCATGCGAAAGGTCTATTGTATAGTATTTATACTGGTCCCCCTACTCATTGTTATTTACCAGATAATGTATGCTTATAGCCAAGTTTTCTGATTTCGTATACAGAGATGTTGCTAAGCATGTATTAGACCTTCATCATGGTGCTGCCGTATTGAATTTCTCCCATTCAACTCAATGTAACGAAATCGAGGCTAGAAGGAAAGCTAGTCTGGTTCTTTTTCTGTACAATAAATACTACCATCCATTACTGTTACTGGGTACGGGGAACATGACCAAAATGGTGGCAGCATGTTGAGGTCTATATTAGGTTAGAGGTTAAAAGTGTATTGGCGGGAAAAAACACAAAAGGTATTTATTCCATCAATCACGAATGATGTAGCCATATATTTTGTATTTAAATTGGGCTGTTGGTTAATTTCACTGTAGAAAAACAATTATTTTATGACCAAAAGTTATATACTGTACATAACAATTATTTTGCAACGGCTACAAATAAGGAGATTCGGTTTTAATTTGCACGTGGACCATCCATTTCCACGTTTGAAGCTTTTAAAAAACGATACTTGTAATCTTTATTTTTCCGACTCTTAATATTGAACGGTTCAATTTCGCAGCTGTGGTGCTGATATATTATAACGCGGTGCACAAGTACAATGTCGATCAGTTGATGACGTCTCGACATCGACGTTTTTTATATGTATCTGATTTCAAAGTACACTATTTATATGGAATACAACAATCTACTCGTTGATAAAATGCTTCGGCTCTTAACTCGAATAAAACCTGTAAATAATCTTGTCTTTTTTTACTGGAAGAAAACTCGTGTTAAATGGTATAAATGTGTAGAATATAAGGCTGGTTGTCAAGGTGAACCTTAGTTTTTGTACTGAAAAAAATATATATATTTTATGCATTCCAGTAATTCTATGCTTTATTTTGATTTGAGTTTCTGACTTAATGTTTCTCAAACCATCAAATACTCTTGTTAGCTGGCATGGATTCGGTACATATCCTTTTGCTTTGGTTTTTAGGTTACCTATTGAGCGCATTTCGTTTTAAAACCGAGAACCGGTATGTCCTCGGTTTGGTTTTGTGTGTACACAACCAAAAGTGACGTCGCTTAGAAAGACAAGCCCAAACAATAAGTAATTAAAACACTCTTGACTCTAGACAATTGACCAAAAGTGTTCGTATATAGGGACAAAGTGTTACTAAAATTGTACCGAAAATATTGATATATTTATTGAGAGACTTGTGGGAACACTAGGTGACAGCAAGCCTGACACTATTCTTGGAGCAGTGCGCGTTCTTGGAACTATAATGAAAAGAATATTACCTGCTGAGTCTGAGCTGCCACATTGAGTCTCATGATCTCCAACATGTTAATTTCGTCATTTATTCGGTTTATAAAAACAAGACGCAAGTAAAAATGCCAGAGATCGTAAAGGTGCATTATTTTTTGTAGGTGGGGTGAATGTAAGGAAAACTTGAGCTTAAATATACGAAACTCAATTTTGAGAACTCTTAAATATTAGGGAGTTGAAAGCTTCGACGAAACAAACAGACGGCCTTTTTGGTCGAACTAGACGTATGCGGTAGCAGTATACACGCAGATGTTTATTCTAGTCAAGGGGACCGGACTATCTAAAACTCACATCCTCGGTTAGGTTACATTGTTTTT
This sequence comes from Leptasterias polaris, assembly GCA_037783415.1. NCBI lineage: Eukaryota > Metazoa > Echinodermata > Asteroidea > Forcipulatida > Asteriidae > Leptasterias > Leptasterias polaris. The sequence continues at coordinate 401,234 of JAZGTN010000111.1, forward strand.
AATTGAAATTAACACTAGATCAAGAAGGCAGTTCGAACAATCCATGCAGACTTGCAAATGTTCAGCAGCTCATCAGTTGATTTCCCTGTTTTTCAATTTGGTTTTTAAGCTGTGTCATTGTTAGTTGAAAAACACAGTAGAAAGTCGTGCTGTGTCGGACATTTCCTCCTTTTTGATGAACTGCGGTTGCATGCCTCTCTATATGGAAATCCAATTTAAAAATAACTCATGTAAGAACTACATTGAATTGGTTCCAGAACTTATGGAAATTCAATTTTAAAATAACTTATTTAAGAACTACATTGATTTGGTTCCAGAACTTATGGAAATTCAATTTAAAAATAACTTATTTAAGAACTACATTGAATTGGTTCCAGAACTTATGGAAATCCAATTTAAAATAACTCATGTAAGAACTACATTGAATTGGTTCCAGAACTTATGGAAATCCAATTTAAAATAACTCATGTAAGAACTACATTGAATTGGTTCCAGAACTTATGGAAATCCAATTTAAAATAACTTATTTAAGAACTACATTGATTTGGTTCCAGAACTTATGGAAATTCAATTTAAAATAACTCATGTAAGAACTAGATTGAATTGGTTCAAGAACTTATGGAAATCCAATTTAAAATAACTCATGTAAGAACTACATTGAATTGGTTCCAGAACTTATGGAAATCCAATTTTAAATAACTCATGTAAGAACTAGATTGAATTGGTTCCAGAACTTATGGAAATCCAATATAAAATAACTCATGTAAGAACTACATTGAATTGGTTCCAGAACTTATGGAAATCCAATTTAAAAATAACTCATGCAAGAACTAGATTGAATTGGTTCCAGAACTTATGGAAATCCAATTAAAAAATAACTCGTGTAAGAACTACATTGAATTGGTTCCAGAACTTACAGTTTGTGTGAAAACTCGACGTTTCGATCCGTTCTTTTGATCATCTTCTTTATAGATTTATTAGAAGTTGTAAAATCATCAGACTTATTGTCAACCGTGTCAAGAGAGGTAATACTCTGGACTAGTTTTTGTAAAGCTTCTGGGTCGGTCGGGCTTTACAACTTTCAAAACAGTTTAATTTTTATTGTAGAGTTTTTTGGTTTTTTTCAGTGTACAATGACTACGTATGATGAGCTAAGTTGATAAATAAAATATGAACATTTTGAATCTGAACCAAAAATGTGTGTCTATCATTTCAAACCTTTGGTGTTTTATTCACCCCAAGACTCTACCAAAGGCTGTGTATACTTTTGGTAATTATCGAAGACCAGTGTCCTCACTAATTGGTGCATCCCAAAATGTGCATAAAATAAACCTGTGAAAATTTGTGCCCAATTGGTCATCGAAGTTGCAAGAAATGAAAGAAGAAACCACCCTTGTGGCATAGAAGTGTGTGCTTTCGAGTGCATGAGAAAGGCTTTCATACCTGAAGTCTTTCTCAGATTCAAATTTTAGGGGTGCAAACTTAACCCTTTCTGTAAAACTACATTACTTCAAAATGTGTCGTTTCTAACAATGCTGTGTAGTATCAACAACTTTCCAGTACTATTTGCCAAGTAAAATTGTGTGGTCATTTATTATTTTGAGAAGTTGTAATTGCCAAAAGTATACCGTCCCTTTGAAAGAGCGGGTTTCAAAATAATATATTAAGTCACCAGTTTTGCTGACTTCACCCTTCTCGATTCAAATCAAGCCGCAGTGTTGCCGTCACTACCACTGGCGTACCTTATACTAATTCAAAGAGAATGTTGACCAAATACAAAATGTCTGATGTCATTCAGTCTTCATGTATGTGTAAACTCACGTTATGTGCGTTTTGTTCTACCACAGACTAGTCAAATTCTGCAGCCACTTAATGATACATGATCTGCACTAATGGATATCGTATAATTATAACAAACAGCTCATGGTCTGAAATGAGCTGTTACTGTAGATTATACGTTAATATTGATGTATTTTTGTCTTGTGATATTATATTTAATGCATAGCATGTTGCTTTCCGCATTGGCCTTTTTAGTCCATTAAACTATAATGAATGAGTGTGAGCGCATGCAAAATGTGTCTTAAAAGCCGCGCTATTTGGTGAAAGATGGTCGCGTTCGTATCAAGTGACCGTATTTATTTATTTATTTATTTTAAATCTTCGGACAAAAGTACATATATACATTTAAAATTGTCCGGGTCAAGAAAAAGGTTTAACAAAACCTGTCATCATAGATGTGTCAAACCCAATAAAAAAAAAACCTTTACTATCAAGTTATATACAATAAACAAAATACAAAATGTGAAGCAAACGTGACTTAAGGAGACAGGATAAAAAGACAAATAGAGCCACAAGCAAAGCAAAACAAGAAAACTTGACCATAGCTTTTTCGAGGCCACGGCTTGGGGATTGGGTTTCGGCTTGAGCCTGATTGAAGCCCCGTAAGGACAGCACACTTCTAAATAACTGACGGAGCCTGTAAGTCCAAGCCCAGGCCCAATCCGTCGTTTCGATAAGGGCATAGCCCAATTATCTGACGTCACTTTTCGAGGCTCGTGAAACACGCCAGATACCTGCCTTTTGAACATGCTGCTTCTTTTACCGTTGACCTACCAGTACCATGTCTTAACAGACTGTAATGTCTCGCGCATATTCCACCTTTTAGGACCAAGTTGGGCCCTACCACATTGAGTTTTACGAACTGCTTACCACTCTCAGCCAGCTTTCCATTGACCTCAGTGAGAGGACTGTTTAGGGCGTGTGACGTCATTTGCAAGGGGTCTATAGACCTTCATTTCCTTTTTTGCAACTATTAACCACCATTTTGTATAGAGCAGGCATTGAGTAGCTAAACATGTATAAACTGGTTTCTTTTGGCAAACATTTACCCTTTTTAGCAACACATTACAACTTTTGTTATGGAGTGTATAAGTTTACCTTTATGGGGTAGTTCATTTTATTGATCAGTAGGCTACTAATAGGCTATGGGTATTAATTTTATAGCATTATTGGTCAGATAAGAAGCTGCTGCATTTTTGGTAGTGAAGGTCGCCCGTACTTTTGCCAACCAATGTTGGCAAAATTCGCTGCTGTGACGTTGCATAAGAAAGGTCTATACGCACACACTGATTCTTTTGTTCGCATACTCTGGTGCGTCATTTGATGATGTATGTATTGTCAATGAAATCATTGGCGTTTGCGAGACCGGGCTGGATTTCACAAAGCACTAATAAGATACTTTGAATTGTTTAATGTCATCAGATTAGTGATTTGTATTGTGACATCACTCCTTACTTAGTATAAGAGTGATACACAGGTAAGATCAATCTTAGCTCTCTGTGAAATCGGCCCCAGTGCCTGTCCTTGTCATTTCAGATAAAATAAAGGGCCAAATAACTTTGTCTTTGGCCATAGAGGCTGCAGCGGCAACCATTATGACTTTTTGGCGTTCTGGTCATAGCCACTGCTGGTGGCCGTCAAGTCGGGCAAGGCCCCCCGCCCAACGGCGCACCTAGGATTATGTTTTTTTTTGGGGGGGGGGTGGGGTTTGGGGTTTGGGGGCTCAAACCAATGTATTGGGTGGGGTCCAGGGGCCGGCCTTAGGCCCCTGGTGGGGTCCAGGGGCGAAGCCCCGGTGGGGGTCCAGGGGGAAAAGCCCCCTGGAGCTCTGAGCTTTTGGCGTTTTAGGGGTGAAAAATCAAGCCTCTTTATGCATAAAATTAGAAAAAAAAAACATACCTTTTAAGCACTTCTGATCCATATAAATCTTTTAAGTTTATTTAAAAAATTTCCTACCTACTTTTCATCACTGGAAAGCAAATTCCATGAATAAGTGGGCGGCAAACCCAGATCCTACAGATAAACCTTTGTTTTGCGAAAGTGGTGTCACATAATAATAATTTATATCAGATTACTGTTAAAAAATGAAATTATAAGTTTAAATGTGATGTGTAATTTGGAAAGGGTAGGATTGCAGACCTTTTTAATCCCTGAACATAGCCGACTAAAATGAAAAAATGTGGAAAAGAAGTAACGCATGATGATATTCATTTTGGATCTGGTCGGTATCTGGTACCATGCATATTCATTAAAAACATCGCGGGTAAAAAAAACATTACTATCCGGCGTTTGTCAAATTCAAGTGTAGTACTATACAGGCAATCCATAAGGGGGAAAACCATTGAATGCCGGAACGACGTGAGATATATTTTATCCTGGACAAATTAGCCCGTTGGTTTCAAATGCTTAATATGTTATTGCAAGTTTAAAAAATTTACAAGGGAGTTGTCATAAAATGGTGTTCAAAATATTTCACCTCGCACCTCGCGTTATCGAATCTCCCGTATAAAAGAGTAATTTTGGCAGAAAACAAAAAGGCGAATGGCAAAGGAAGAAAAGAAAATACTGCCACCGGAAATAAAAACCAAAAGCTACACACACATTTGCGACTTTTCTCCCTCGGCTCTTTTTCCTTCCCCCTTCCTCCCCTCCCCCATTTTTTTCTTTTTCTTTCTTTCCTTCCCTCTTCCTCCCCCGTTTTTTTTTTTTTTGTTTTGACCCTCTTGGGGGGGGGGGGGCTCAAGCCCCCGAGCCCCCCTTGGGTGCGCCGTTGCCCCCGCCCCCTCTCTCTCTCTCTCTATGATGTAAGCGTAATTCTCGGTGTAGTTTATACGCGTCTGTACACGCAGTACTCATCGGTTTTTACAACTAATTGCTTGTTACGGTGATCAGCGCACTTTGTTAAATACTCTCAGAAAGAAACAGAGAATGAATAAATAATGGTCATTAATGGCATATTGTGGCTTTGATATTTCTCGTTACTTCCCTTCCTGCTATATTTACTTTCCAGGGTTATTGGTCTCCAATAGCAACCAAAGCTCTTAAGTAAGCGTGGTAACGCCACCAATATAAAATGTGTATATGTTTTTGTATCTTTCCACTATGTAAATAATATGTTAATACTTCATGTTAGACATACAGAGAGGAAAAATAACAACCAATGGGTCCTTAAATCTTTGTCCAATTTTTCAGACAGACGTTGTGATCTATAGGCCTACATGTTTACCAACCGGAAAGATACGGTTCTTTGTCGAGTGTTTTCTCGGGACTTAATTGGATGTTTGTTTGTACTTTGTTTAGGCTGAAGAAAATGATAATAACCTATTGGTTTTAGGATGAGAAGAGATTACAATTTGAAATAGACACACTTTAGACAATGTTTAGTGTGACATCACATGTTTACAAAAGAGCCATTGAGTCATGTAATTACGTGAAAATATCAAAGCTGGGAAAGTTTAAAGAGTCATTGGAGTCACGAGTAAATAGTCGAAAAAACATTTAATATGTATTTATTATTTTATTTTTCAAAGACTTGCGAGATCAAATCAATTGTTTTACTCAATTCTCAAAAAACTAAAAATTTCAAGTAAAATTCTTTTAAGGGAAGTTTTCCACCAAACAATTGTTATGTGAGTCGTGTGAATGTTTGTTTTTATAATCTTACAAATTGGCGTGCGCACCCTATAACAATGAATTTCCGAGGCTTCCTTGGTTTCTGCTGATATGCTGGAATTCTGCCCTTATAGGCCTACGGCACCAAATTATTAGGGCACCCATGCGCAGAATTCCGCAGTACGCAAAGCCATGATATTGGAGCCTCGCTATAGCATGTCATCTTGCTTTGCTTACATATTATAGCAGTGGATGAAAAACACAAGTCTGTATGTTTACCCTATAGTTCCATGAAACAACACGTCCATATCAGGTGAACCAGTAGCCATTTTCGATGTATGACATAATTGCAGGTGCTCATGCGAGAAGCGCAGTCTCCCTCTAACATACTACACACTCTTAAAATGTCCGGGTCAGTGACCCGGGTGTACTGACCCGGATGCGGGTCTCTTTGGGGCCTGACCAATTTCTGGGTCAGTATTGACCTCGGGGTCAGCTTGACCCGGAATGGATCAGGCTCAAGAATCCGGGTCAATCCGGATCAATTATGAGCAGATACAAGTAGAGACCACTCAAGAGCCGTGGACATTGCACAATTTTTTACACATATAGCCTAATTGAAATCTTTTCTAAATTACCCATTGAAGTCTATAAAGATAACAAAGTGAGGTCATCTATCCGCTCGTGAAACTACATTAGTTACATGTTTTATTCCTGAATACGTTCACGTTAAGCTTAATAGCTGCCTTATGAGAAATTCCACCACATGCCGTGGATAAAGCGTTTATTATGCTAACGCATGGGTGAGCCTGAACATCTGACGTCACACTTTTAGGCTCGTGAATAACGCCAGATACCAGCCTGACCGGATGCTGCCAGATGTACCTTTGACCACGCATTCATTCACACGGCGGAGATTCGCAGTCTACACATCAGTTCCTGCTGGTGGTGTAGCTGACGAACTACGTCACTTCGGAGCAGACCAATCAGAACACAGATATGGAAAAGCTTCGTCATTGCACGTTTATCCAATAAAATCTTTGTATCCAATGAAATCATTGGGCCTGTAAGACTAGTGCCTGTCTTTATCCTTGTCGACCAGTCTAACACATGGGTTTCTACACAGAATAATTAATTACCAAAGTATGTTATGCCCTTTTTGAAACCACGAATTGGACTCGCACTCTTCCAGGTCAGAAACGTCCCGGATTCCGGGTCGCAGGGGGCCTGATCCATTACCGGGTCAGTCTGACCCAGAAAGTGGTTAAAATTTTGATTTTAATCTTGAATTTTGTGTAATTTTGACAAATTTATTTAATTTATGGTTTTTTTTGACACGGATTTCGTTTCACATCCTGTGCACGCGACCCGGATCCGGGTTAAATCTATCTGGAAGTTTTTAGAGTGTGGGCTTGGGCTCGCAATCGGTCAGGTATTTAGAAAACGTGGGCTTTTCTTGCGGGCGGGCTTTAGTCAGATGGAGAGAGCCCACGCCAAAGCCTATAACCCAAGCCATTGTTTCGAAAACGGCCCCACAGACAATGTAAATTAGCTAATTATGGGGGTGAAATATGTAGAGTGACTGAAAATGCGAAGAATGATGCAGCATTTTTCTGTATTGAGAAATGAAAGTAAACCGAAAATAGACCAAAGAAACAAAACCCTAGGCCGGTTGTGGTGATGAATAATTGACCAATGAGTTGATTTTGAAAAAAAATCCAATATTAATTTATGGGCAACAATGTTTTCATCGTGTTGTGTCACAACATGAGATTGTCCTTCGTTTGTTCGCACACGCTCTACTACAAAGAAATACCCGGCCTTAGGGAGTGCATTTGCTACCAACGTTCATCAATTCAGTCGAAGATGGCCTTCCAATTCTTTCACAATCAAACTCAAATGAGCCACCGTTCCCTTGATGTCAACACAAAGCAATTATACATGCCTCGGCTATTTCTATGGAAACCAATTTTGATAGACCGCGCACGCCTGTGTGTTTTTTTTTTTTTGTTTTTTTTTTTGGGGGGGGGGGGCTTTTCAGTTTCTGCGCATGTTGTATTTCACCGGTACAATCTTCGTAAACGGCAGGCGAAATGATATCGTCTCATTGCTATGGTAACGCATCCTTCCAATTTGCTTTGTGTTTAGGTGTCGATGATTTTTACGGAACAGTTCTTAGGATTAAATGCCTAGGTTTAACAAGAGATACATCCGATTTATGAAGAATCAACGACAATTACGAACTACCGCGTGTCTTTTGAATGGGTGTACCGTGATAAGGCTCGAGAATACCCGTGCAACAGGTTGAACATCCCGGTGGTTGCAAGTGTGCTATCGTATATCAAGTACGAAACACCTTGACTTGCTGTAACTGATGAGATGACGCCCACATCCACGTTATGACTGTGATGCTGACTGCAGTTTAAAAATATCACATCTGAAACTACCACCGATGTCGCATTTGGTGTTTTTAGTGCTGATGGATATGGATAACTAGAGTGTATTGGGTGCAGACACAAGCAAAACGAACACGACTGGTTGTCTTTTTGCACAGCTAGCATTTTTGTGTCAAGTCTGAGTCCTTAGCATTATTCTGCTGAAAACTGGAGCTGGCTTTCCGCCCTAATGCCACCACTCAAGATGGTGACATGTTTCTCTGATAATTCTAGAACAAGAAACTCAACGGAGAAGAAATTCCATTGATAAAGCATTGCTTCATAACAATCTTCGTCTGAATTTGATTCAAACTGAAACAGACAACTAATCGATCTACAAACTTGCTAATTCTCGAATCGCCAGATCAACGGAAGAGATGAATTTTACACTAAAAGACAACATGACGACACTTTTGTAGAACATTAATCTTTGCCGTTGCAAAACGGTCGACCAAATCCTTTACCACACATTGTGGCAACTATTGAATTTTTCTCGCTGCTGATAACACGTCATTTCCAATACAGGAGTGACTGCTAGCCAATTAATGATATTAAACTCCGTTATTTAAAAAACGAGTCAGGGAAGGACTTCTGGACAAAAGGGACTGCAAGTCAATTATAAAACCATGTTTATCACACAGAAGAATTTGAAATCATGGCAACATACACCTTAATAATATTGAATGTCTAAGTAATTAATGCCAACATTGGCTCGACTTAGGTAACCCGGTTAACTAAACAATTAGACGGCTTGTAATTACTGGCTATGTGGACGCTAGTGATCTATCAATTAACAGGTTGCCGTAACGGTGATGCTGGGGACTAATGCTGAAATCGGAGTCTAACCTTGGCCGTACCTTGGTTGTGAAACAACGGCAACATCACTTCACCGTTTTCTCGATGGATAGCTGATAAATTTCGGAATTTCTTGGCTCGATTACAAAAAGGATATGTCTTTAAAGGTAGGGCTTTGTTACAATTAAGTTTAAGCAAACGATAACATTATTGCCAAATATCCTACTGTTTATGGAATGGCAAGTTGTATCAGCTGACATTAAAGGGTTTGGCGAGTGCGTATTTTGTGTCACCAAAACTGGTTAAGGTTTGATACCAGTCTGATAATGAAAATGGTGCCGATATTGGACATGAAACAGTCGCACAATCTTCTTGTTATCTTGTGAATGCAAAGGAGCTTTACACCCAGTGACAATTTCATAGTTTGTTTGAATGTTGATTCATTGGTGAATTGACGCATTGCAACTGTTTGGACTACCGAATTGGACATAAATCAGTTGTTTATTCTTCATTTTACCAAGAAATGATTCTTACGCACGGTGACAGTTTTCATGCTAAGTCCATTTTACTAGAGTTGTGATCAGACGAACTGCAACGAGGAAAACGTGTTTTAAAAACATCGACTAATATTCAAGGTACAAATCGTGTTGTACACATTTTGATACAGCGACGGTTAATGGAGACTATTTGAAACAATGGCTATATACACGTGGTTTCTAGTGGGGTTGTTGTGCATCGTTGCTATTATTGGAATACCAGGTAACATTCTGGTTATTGTTGTGTACAACTCCAAAACTAAGCGAACTGGTACCCGTGTGTTTATCTTAGCCCTAGCCGGAGTGGATTTTTTCATCTGTGCCCTTTCATCTTATCGATTTTATTTCTGGATTGAGGAAAACAATTTCTCAAATGTCTTCGTCTGTCGGCTGTTCACGTGGACAGGCTTGGCTAGCGAGTTGTCATCTGCGTTTGTAACCACAGCAGTAGCTGTTGATCGCTACCTTGCGATATGCCGTCCGCATCTGGGGTGGATGACGCATAACCGCGCACAAAACTTAAGCATAGCTGGCATAATAGGTTCTACTTTCCTCACCATGCCCGTTTTTCTTATCTACGAAGTGAATAGTGAAACTGTAGACGGCAAGCTAACGTCTCGATGTGAGACTAAGGCAGACTTAAACGAGTTGGTATTCGTAGCCTTATTTCTAATCGTTGTTGCCTTTGCTGGTATGATGACACTATCTTTAATAATGTACATGCTGATCTACAGAGAAGTCCGAAAGAGATTGAAGGTCAAGCCGGCTTTGTTTAAAGTTTCCCAGACGGAGAATGACGCATCGTCGCGACCGCCCCCAATTTCGAGTTTGCTCGAAGTTACCGATATGGACTCTATTATAGGTATATCCCTCAAACCAAGACATAGTATAATGAATACTCGCCGACATAGCATTGGAGGGGTTGAAGGGATTGCCCGCAAACTTTGCCAGGCTCGAACCCGGCGTCAGCGAGCCGGATCGCCCGTAGAAAAGCGCAAGAATCTCCGGGACTGCGTGATAGCTGCGGGAACAACTTGCGAGAAGAACTCCAGTCTGGTTAACAAACGGTCGACCTTAACCTCCTTGGGATCATCAAGCGATGACACGGCTTCGGACAAGACCAAACTGAACAACAGACCAAACGAAACAGTAGATCAACCCGCGATTAAGATCAAGAAGAACAAAACAGGCAAGATGCTCCTTCTGGCTACCGTCGTCTTTGTAGTGACATGGTCTGCACGTTGGATAATGTGGATCATTTCTTACATTTTGAAGACTGAGTGGACACATTTGGAAACAAATAATGAAGTTGGTTTTGCTTTTTTGATCCTCCTCCAGCATTTGTACTACACCACACCCGCTGTCAATCCCGCTATTTATAGCTTTGTTAATAACAGATTCAGAGAGGATTGTGTGAAGGTTTTACGTAGAATGCGATGGAGGTAGTCAGAATTTCATGTACATGTATGTGTATGGTCACATAAAGTGCGGGGACTGGTCTTATTTGGCAATCACCAATGTCGGCCTGGGTATCTTCTTCCCATCGTCCCCCCCCCCCCCCCAAAAAAAAAAAAAAAAAAAAAAGGGGGAGAAAGAAAAAACACATAAGAAAACAAAATTAAAATTATACGTGCTGTTTTACATGGATTTTTGGTAAAACAAGCCAATTCCCCAATATTTCACTATATACATTCGAATACATAATTCATTGAATTAATAGTTTTTGTAATTGTAAAATGATGATTGAAGCCTTATTTGAAGTAGGCATACGGTGAATGGTTAACGATGTGCAATGGTTTTAATTAATATTTACGTTTTTGTTTATTTTTTGCACCATTATTATTTTACAACCACTTTAATCAAGCGAGTGCTTCTAACCTTTCATCGAAGTAGTTATTCTTCAAAGCTGTAAACAGCCTTCTTTTGCGATTTTAACCTGTAATTTACGACTTTCAATTTAGTTGCGCGTGTAGCAATCGTTGATTTACACTGCTGCCCGGAAAGTGTTTAGACAAACGACTAGTAGTGTAATTTATGACAGTTTGCTGGAAGGCGCCTTTTCAGTTTAATTAAATTTGGCTTTGATGCTGTACGGTTTGGAATGGCTGCATCCACTTGATGCATTGTTTTGTCCCCGTTAAATTAGGCGTATGACATACGTGACTGTTTAGAATGAGCCTCCATTTTGCTCTGTCATACAAATTATTTATTGAGCCCAAAGCAGGGCCAGATCGACAAATACTCAGACAGGACATACTGTTTCAAATTGCCTCGCCATACCATTTTTTTTACAAAAAACTTGCACACAATGGATTTATAGACGTATTTATAGTGCAAAAGGTAAACAGTTGATATCGTGTTTTTAAATATAATTTGTATATGTTTTCCCGGGAGAGGCTTTAAGCCCATAGCTGATTTTATAGTCAGGTAATCAAAATGGTTATAATTTTTGTAAAGTGCCCAAAAGCCCGAAACGTTTCGCCGATTGCTATTTTGTATCAACTTTATTGGTTTTTTTCTTATGCAGCACCCAGTTTGTTGCCAAAAATTTATTGGTGTGAAATTTCTATAAGATTATTACATGTAGTTGAAGAGATAAACTTTCACTTAAGATACTGTCTGGACGAACATATCGAATAAAATAAATAGTAAGACGAAGCAAATGTTTGGGACCACACGCACTGCCGGCAGCCAAGTACAAACACTTTGCAAGTTAAAAAGTTACCAGGCATTGTGGTGAGCAAGAGTATTTCCTGTTTTTGTGGTTTTTGTGTGCATTTTTGTTTTTTTCGTTTTGATGAAACGTTGTCATTATCGAAGATCTTTCGGAGGAAAATAATCACTTGAAAAATTTGTATTTTTGGCGACAAATAGGGCGATGCAACGTTGAAACGTTGATCGTAGTTTTCCAAAATGTACTGGCATGTTTCGATTACATTCTTGAAGAATCACACACAGTACATGGAAATGGATATTCCAAAAGCTATAAAAACCGGGAAAGTGGACACTTCGACTCTGAACGGGTTTAACCATTAGACCTTATGCATTGACGTCACCAAGCCGCCATCTTAGAGGTAAACTGATACTGAAACAATGGAAACGCGCTGATTTGTACGCGCGCGGCACAGGACTGGCCAATGAACATCTTCCTTTTGACCTCTAGGCGAGGGCGCCCTACTCAAATGACGTCATATGCATCATAGAAATAGACCTTTCCATTGTTGATAAACAAAGTGCGCCGGTTGGCATGGACGGCCGAATGTTAGCGAAACATTCAATCGTGTTAAAAAAAATTGTGACCAAATTCAACATTTTCTGTAAAGATTTATGAACTGAAATACCTTCCATGATTGGTTGATTTGTTTCCAACAAATTCAACACTATTTTTGAATATATTTTGTGTACCATTGCTACAAACTATGGCTATCTGTTTTTGATTTGTTACGGCTTTCCATAGTTTTCCAACCTCGGTTGGCAAAAACTCGGGCTGTGACGTTGCAATAGAAACGCTGAGCTCGACCGCCCTCTGTGTGTCGTCTGTGGACGCGGCGTATCGATACCACACGACACGCGTGTATGGAAAATTATTATCACTGACCATAGAAATTCTAATGCTAATTTTGCCATACACGCGTAAAAAAAAAGGCGTACGCGCGTCCAAAGAAATGGTCTCACAACGAAACCGCACGCACAATGACGCACTCAGCGTTCTCCGGGTTCTATTTCTATGGTTGCAATAGACCTTATGCATTGACGTCATCCAGCCGCCATCTTAGAGGTAAACTGATGATGAAACAATGGAAACACGCTGATTTGTACGCGCGGCGCACATGACTGGCCAATGAACATCTTCCTTTTGACCTCTAGGCGAGGGCGCCCTACTCAAATGACGTCATATGCATAAGGTCTATATGACGTAAATCGGCCATCTTTACGGGCAGTTTGGAACACACAGTCATCCATGCGTTTACGCGTGAGAACGGCGTGCAGCACGCGCACATTTCACAAAACTCATTGCATGATTGGTTAGTGAATGACGTGGCTGCGTTAATAATTTGAGCGCTTGACGCGCCCGCAAGCCAAAATGCGATTTGCCCGTAAGATGGCGTCTACTGGGGGAACTAGTATGTTAAAAAACTGGTTAGATGATTGACCTTGCTTGGCAACCAATTACATTGGTTGAACAACAAACCAATCCTTTAACCAATACATTGGTCAATAATGACCAATATGTTAGAAGCTCGGCAACCAATCACATTGGTTGAACAATAAACAAATCCTTTAACCAATATATTGGTCAATAGTGACCAATATGTTGTTTGCTTGGCAACCAATCAGATTTGTTAAACAATAAACCAATCCTTTAACCAATACATTGGGCAATAATGACCAATATGTTGGTTGCTTTGTAACCACTTACATTGGTTGAACAACAAACCAATTCTTTAACCAATTTACTGGTCAATAATGACCAATATGATGGTTGCTTAGCACCCAATCAGATTGGTCTCACTATCCTCGACACTGATAATAATGTTACACGATGCGTTAAATTCCGATTGCTATAAACTCTCATGATGTGGTAATCGAACGCCATAATACCTCAAGGCCTAAATAGTAAGACTTTTAAGAACGAGGTTGGTTCATTTGACTGTATTTTTGCCCGTGATCCCGAACCACTGATCTCTATTATACTGACTGGATAGCGGGTTGGCCTATGCGTGTGCACAGGACCGTGAAGTCACCGCACACAAGCGGCGGCCATTTTGAAACATCCAAAAAGCTGTTGAATGCATATAGCGGGTATACAAAATACGATGTCTTTTTTAATTTAAATAAGGGATTTCATCACATAAACATGTTTTTCCTTTCCCCCAATGTTTTTTATACCCACAATGTAAGTATATTCATTGCACACATATGGGGGATTTATAAATAGGCTAGATTTTCACGATGTGATGGGGGAACATGTAATTTGTTACTTCAAAAGTTGAATGCCGAATGTTTTTATTAAGTAATCCCTGTCATTAGCTCAAACCCTCACACACACATAAGCCCAGGTACATACAAGTACATTCGTTGATCCAATTTACTTAAAGGCAAAGTATACTTTGGTTTGTGAACTTCTTGCCAAGTAACCTTTGATGGTCATTTATTTGTTGAGTAATTTCAAAAAATGATCCCGATAAAGCATTGTATAAAATCATGTAAATTAAAGAATAACACTGCACGATACATTGAAGAACAAACAAGCATGTTAGGCCTATGGGTTGTTTAAGTGGTATTTATTCCTGTATATTGTTCATTAGAATTTTACAACAAACTGGTTTTATCAATTCTATAAACAAATAATAAAAATTTAAAAAATTACAAATAAATACAATAAAAATTAAGAATTTCAAGCAAGTTATTGAAAGAAAATTTGTTACACTGTGACCCTCTTTCCTAATCCAAGCTAATTGTAAATTTTTTAACATTTACATTTCACATTTTGCAAAAATCTGCACACTATAAATTAATAAACTAATATTTCACATAAAATCAAGAAAAATGTAATATATAAATAAAATATTAAAAAATAAAATTTGTTTATATAAATAAATATATGTAAATAACAAAATAAATAATAAACCAATGAACAACAAACCCATAAATGAATGAATAAAAAAAGATTAAATAAATAAATAAATAGATGAGTCAACCAATAAAAAAATACATAACATGCACCCCCCCCCCCCCCCCCCCCCCCCCCAACAACAAAAATCAAATCCCCCAAACAATTTCGGCTAAAAAACAGGGTTGTATGCACAGATGTGCATGCCCCACGCTGTTTGTGTGGGTGTTTCAAAATGGCGTCCACTGAGCTGCGGTGGCTTCAATGAACGCACTCAACCCGCTATCCAGTCAGTATAATGGAGATCAGTGCCCCGAACAGTACGGGCATAATTAGTCATTAGTTTCGCAAGGCTCGCAAAGCAAAATAACCTTGTGTTATGTAGTGGTTTTAAATAATAAATTGCACTAAGAATTAAAACAATACCCACTGGTAATCGGCAAAGCTGTTGAGATCTCAACTCACTATGAGTTGGTAATCGGCAAAGCTGTTGAGATCTCAACTCACTATGAGTTGGTAATCGGCAAAGCTGTTGTGATCTCAACTCACTATGAGTTGGTAATCGGCAAAGCTGTTGTGATCTCAACTCACTATGAGTTGGTAATCGGCAAAGCTGTTGTGATCTCAACTCACTATGAGTTGGTAATCGGCAAAGCTGTTGAGATCTCAACTCACTATGAGTTGTTTTTTATTAAAGGCAAAGTATTATTATTATTTTTTTTTACCGTTCGATTGTTTTAATCCTATAAATGTAGATAACTATATACAATAAAACTAACCTGTGAAAATTTCATTTCCAAAGGTGGTCAAGTTTTTGAGTTACCGACAAAAATCCGGAGCGATGCAGGGAGAATAATTCCTATGAAGACACAATCTGAGAAGTGTTTCTGACAGAAACGCTTCTCAGATTCAAATTTGGGGGCATAAAAACTGATATATTTTTACATTAACCAACAACTTTGAAGTGAAATGTTTCTCAAAATGCTTTATACTATCGAAAGCTGCTGTAGGCTTCTAACCAATACGTTTTGTATTGCCATTACTATTAAGAGAAGTGATTACCAAACGTACACTCAGACCATTTAGAGGTGTGTTTAACCAGTATCTTAACTGGGTGCTCCCATACAATATGTGTGTCTTTAACACTTCATGTTTTTCCATGTTCTTGGCAGTTTGTCAGATTGGCTCAAGATTATTATGAAACTGTCAACAATCCCTTTTCATCATCAATGAAATCTGCCAATCATTAGCGTACAGCATGCACTGCGCATGTCTCTTGTCAATACTATTTTTAACACGGGAGTCAATATTGAGACAATGGTGAGTTTTGCACGGCAAAACTAGAGGGTTTTCAAGGATACGTTTTTTATTCTTTACCGACTCTGTTGAAAAAAAAAAAACATAATATATATAATAAAGTTCCGTACGTGGATGAATTTATGCTGTAGAAGGTGGTGGACGGGAGAGAATTCAGCATTTTCCTGTATATGGTTTGGTGGAATGGTTCTAACCTTTCATGAGACAACATCAAAATATATATAAATTCGTCTCCCTTTTCGACACACCACACAACAAAACTAAAATAATAGCAATTACAATTTACACGTAAACAAAATCTGAATAATTGCCCGTCGAATTATGAACTGCTCAACTAAATTATCTTAAGGGGGTAGGATATACCCTTGGTAAATGTCAAAGACCAGTATCCTCACTATGGTGTATCCCAACACAAGCTTCAAATAACAAACCTGTGAGGATTTGGGCTCAATTGGTCATTGAAGTGAGTTGCAAGAAAATAATGGGGGAAAAATACCCTTTTTGCATAGAATTGTGTGCTTTCAGATGCCTGAAGAAGGCTTCATGCCTGAACCCTTTTCAGATTCAAATTATATAGGTAAAAGGTTACCTCTTTTCTTTAAAACTACATTACTTCAAAGAGGGTCGTTTCTAATGTTTATAATATCAACAGCTCTCCAGTGCTCTTTACCAAGTAAGATTTTATGGTCATTAGCTTGTGGTTAAAAAGTTCAACATTATCTTATCATTAAATCCCGGTTTCGACGCTACGTTTTCTCGTGTTTTTCCCAATATGTGAGTGTTTTTCTCATCAAGAATTAATACAAAACATCTGAAGGCCAGTAACAAAGGGCTCATACAACCCCCTTGATCGGCCAGTGCCCTCAATTATTCACAGTAGTGTTTTTGAACCAATGATTTAAATAAAGTAAACAATGTCTCTTTGATGGATCCAAGTACTATCTTCCCTTAAATTCTTTTCACTCTCTCCCGTCTTAATCCATCATGCCACGGCATACTGGAAAAACTCACGTACACTACCCATCATAATTAGCATCAGCCCCGGTATCCCATCACTCACTGTATGTAGACTCATCATTTCCGAGAGTATGAAAAGCACACATGCTTGTCAATTATTATCTGATTATTATACTTGCTGTGGAGATAAGTCACACTCGAGCATGTCTGTGCAACAATACTGGCTAATAGACTGTGCAAGTCTCGCGCGTATCCGAACGAGAAAACACGTCAAACGAAGAACATGTTTATTTCTGAAATTAAATCTTTGTTTTAAATTATATCTCATGACAAAATCTGAAGAACAAAAATAAATCATTACAATTTTATGAAAAGTTTTAGCTTTTGAAAAAACAATCACAATAGTGTGTATATTATTATTGAAAAAAATTAAAACTCTGGGACAAGGATGCCTATTTGATGTTAACTTTTTAGAAACCCCTTACGCGGATTCGTGAAGGTCAAACGGGTCTTAAATGGACCCGTAAGAGGATGCTGACGCCTCAACAACCATAGACTGCAATGAAAAGGGTTTGCTTTGCAATTACAGCATCTGGCGATTATAATCGCGCATCCAAAACAAGCACAACATTCTTAGTTTTTGCAATAACCGGAAGCTGAGGTCAAGTTTAATTCTTGGGTTTTCTTCGTTATATTGTTGAATTGGTTTTACTTTCATATGTTGTTATCACTTAGTATTACATTCCCAACAACATGTATACTTTTCTAGGTCATAACCTACGTTAAACTAAAATAATTGACGAAACAAAATCTCGCCCACGTAAAACTCCATATGGTTGGGACCACTATGGTCCCGGAAGTTCGATTACGCGTGAGACTTGCACAGTCTATAAGATGGGTAATAATCAGTTTCATAATCGCCTCTAAAAATAATTCCTGGTTATAAACGGGCTTGAGCGTAACTGAAAATACTTCTGAACAAACTTCATCTGCTCTAAGTAGAACCGGTCATAGTAAGCAATAAACATACACGGCGAGTAAAACATTTATTGCACTATAATATTTACCACTACTCGTTACTTTTATGGTTTTATTAGTTTAATTTCGATTAGAAACGTTGTTTAATTTTCTATCACATAAAATAGAAACCTGCAGCTTTTCTTTGTACTAATTTTAATAATATTCGACCCTGCATACACCCTCTGCCCCCTCCTAAAACGACGGGGGGTGGGGAATGAAATAATAAAAAACAATAAAACAAAAACTAATTTTGGCAACCTTTACAACATGTATTATTAAAGGGCACCTTGATTCTTAGCAATGTATGGGAAATCGCGTGATTTTACCGCATGAATTTATTTGCACTGAGAACGTGTTGGTTCCCACCAAACTTGACGACCATTATAATTAAAGAGCGCCCTCAATTAAATGGTTGAAGACAATGTTAACTTTTACCTTTTGGACAAACTTGTGATTTAAGTTTTCTCTACCATCTAGCTTTGTTCTTCTTGCGGAATGTGGTTAATAAATAGTACAGTATATGGTTGCCTGTTGTCAAGATGGGCAAAAAGAACGCTTCTTAAATTTCATAGTACAGCCAGTACGCGTACATTTCGCAAGGTATGTTTGAAACTGTCAACAACTTTGCAAGAAAATTACTACAGGTCTTTGTGAGATGTGAGCAGACGATAAACCGACTCCAAGACTCATAAACCGGAAACAAAAAAGTCATCGTTCACCCTCGTCGATTGACGAACCAAGATAAGCAAATTCACGAAGTATTCCTTTCAAGAATGATATACATGGATGTACAAACTGCTGCCGCCATTGTTTTGTTTTAAGAGGTAAGTGTGTCTTTTGACTGTTACATGTTGGAAACGTATTTTGTTGGCGAAAATGAACCATGAGTATAACTTTGGAGTAATGTTTAAGAGCGTCGGTCCTACACACTGTTGCTTCCTTGTCCGCTGTATCATTGAAAAATAAGTGTGTATGGTATCGGTGCAGTGCTTTGACTCAAAGGTATGACAAATGGTATAAATATAGACTCACCAAACAAAGACTTGTTATCGAGATTGTGGTAAAAGTCCTTTAAGATCGGGAAGGGGCAGTCTTGGTACCTAACAATGCGATTCGCGTGTGTTAACAATGTGGTTCGTTAGCTCAAGTCGGACTATTCCTTTCTGACAGCACGGCTTAAGATGGGAACAAAAAGGAACTATTTCGTGAATTTACTTTAAACTTTTAGCACTAGGTAAATGATGTGTAATTTTGTTTATCCTATTACTTTCGAAAAACTTACATGTAAAAGGAAACTAAAAATGCATCCAATCATCCTCAGAGGTTGTTCATCAGAAAACGTTCTCATTCACAAGAAAATGGTGAGCATTGTGAAAACTTCTTCAAAGTTACAAACGCTCTACGCATCTCACGTCGAACGGACGACCTCCAAATTGAGGCGTGCACGTGTTTGAGAAGTAAATGGACGCGCGAGACAAATTCACGGAACTTCATTGGCTAAAAGACGCGCGCGCGTCATAGGACCGACCAATGAAACTGCATGAAATTGCAGAACAGGTGAAACTAGTTATCCGTGCACTTAAATGGGGGGACCAAATGACATGGTGGGCAAAACGTCTGGTAATTGGTTTACATTTGTGTTAGTTCTGTGGGATTTATTTCGAGAATTGAACTTTTGCAACATTTATTATATTATTTCATGCAGCATTCTTTGAACTTATTTTCTATTAAAACATTGTGACACAATGACAAATATTCTCATAACTTTGTCTATTATAATGAACGACAAAAACATTTTATTTAAAGAACTCAACATTTTAAGGAATGCAAATAAAAATACGTCGATGTAGGATAAAATTAAGTACTATAAATCTGCCTTGTGAACAGCACACCTTCATCTAGACCCTGGACTCGATTTTATAGAGCTGCTTAAGTACGCAAAGAGCTTAGCACAACAAATGTATGCTTACCAGAATAAGGTAACCAGCCAAAATACTATTCCACACCATAGATGACTGGTATCCTGCTTATTTTTGCTTAGCAGAAAACTGTTAAGCAATAATTATTTGCTGTTAAAAAGCACTTCAATGTAATTGAGCCAACCATCTCTCCATCATCATACGTGATTCTCCGAATATGAACACTTTCAAAAATTGACTGGAAGCATACCTATGTAATTCAACTTTATATCATTAGGCCTATTCCTGCTTATTTGAGCCCATTTCATGTTTTTAAAGTGCTTGGTAACGAGACGGGTGCCACATAAATTGTTAACAATCATTAACAGTGTGTCTTAATATCAATATTATATGCGTGGTTTTTATTTTTTCCGAGAAATAGTTAAGAATAATTGAAATTAAATAGTAAAATGATAGGAAAGTTGTAGAGTAAAAAATGCAGTGTGGCTCACTTTGGTCTTCAACTGATAACATCCTCCTTGTTTTCAACTTTTGGTATTACCACTTTAATCGATTCATCTTTTTCTTGTTCTTCTCTGGATTTCTGTTCCCCCTTGGATCCCTCCTGCCTTTCTTCAACCGTCTCATCCCCCTTCGTATTGGTTCCCTGATCTTGTCCTTCATTTTGTTTTTTGTCAACATCTTCCACCTCCCCTTCCTTCTTATGCGTTACCACCCCATTCCCAGCTCCCCCACTTTCCTGCCCCTCCTCCCCCACTTTTCCCTCCCCTTGCAGTTTATCCTTCCCTTCAACCTCCTCCCCTTGCAGTTTATCCTCCCCTTGCACCTCCTCCTCCCACTGCGCTTCTTCGTCCCCTTGCACATCCTCCTCCCCCTCAAGTGTATCCTCCCCTTCCTCTTCCTCCTCCTCCTCCTCCCCTTCCCCTTCCCCTTCCACTCCCACTTCATCATAGTCCTCCCACTCCCAATCCTTGCGCGCTTCCTCCTCATCTAAGACATACGCCCCCGGCTCTTCATCTTCCTCGTCATCCCCTTTCTCCGTGTATCCGTCCAGTTCATGGATGATCTCCCCATTTTTATCCTGCTCCTGCGTGTATTCTGGATATGTGTACTTAGCCTCGGGCGCTTCAACATCCTGCCCGTAGTCTTCATCGTAGTGGTCCGAAGCATCTATCGCACATTTGCCTGAATTGTGTCCGGGGGAACATATCAAAAACTTCATTGAACAAATTGTGATTGAAAAGAATGATTGAAGTGAAAACTAAACAGAATCAATGTAACATCCAATGTTTACATTCTCAAGCGTTTATGGGTTGTATCAATACGAAGAACAAATCTTATATCCAATGATTGGTTTACACACACTTGGTCAGTGATCGGGCAATATCCTCAGCAACCTCGTCCACCCTGTGACGTCATGAATATTATTACCAATCAAACGCCCTCGGTGGTCAAATGCTTTCAAGTTTTGCCAAATCCCCAATAGTTACCCTTTTTGATGCGATATTACAGACAAACTGTGAACCCAATAAGTTCAATAATTTGTAAAACAGTAGTCTGATATAATGTCTGCAAGGTGTATAATTATTGTTTCTGCTTTCTCAAAAATCGCTCTAGTAACACTTTAATGCTATAAAACACGTCACATAGTTTTGAACTACGTCACTGACACACTCGGTCAACTACCATGTTTCTGCTAACCGAGGAACTTGCGTTTACGGCCCGTAAAGGGCAACGTAAGCGCAGAATGTCGATGTAAGCAGAAAATGAGCTCAGTCAGGCAAAATTGCTTAAAATTTAGTGAGGGAAGAATTTAAAGTTTGCTACAGGTGTTGTGACACAACACCTGTAGCAAACTTTGTATCTATATATTTGTGTTAATTTAATTTGGAAATGAACGAGAGGGAAAACATGAAAATTTAATATTTGGCTGGTTCCTTTCCAATAGGGATTTTTTTGGAACGCTATTTGGAAGCAGATTTACCCGGTAATTCCGCTGTTCTCGGAGTGCATGCTCAAAACTACGTCGCCAACGGAAATTTACCTGGTATGTGCTGCCACCTAGCGTTCCAACGTCGTACATGGAAAATATATTATTTTGACCTACCGTCTTTGCAATCCTCTACTGTCTTCATAACATCATCATGGGGTTTCCCCTTACATGGGCAACGCCCACTGCAGACTTTAAAGATTGGCCTTTCCTTATTGTTGCACGCGTCCTTGCACAGGAAACATTCGTTGATGTGACTTGAGCCGTCATTTGCACAAACCATCTCGACCTTTGTTGGGCACCTGAAGATACATGGGTTTGGGTCGACCAGATTTGGTATATCTGGGTACGAGGAAAAAAACCATTATAATTATTTGAAATTACTCGCTTGTAATCTAGTCTGTGCACACATAAAGGGAAACATGAATAAGCAGTATTGATTAGGTCTATATTTACAGAGAATACCTACTGATGGCATTCGTTGTTTCTTTGCAAGCTGGGAAAATTGAATCCACTTCCTCTGCTGCCCCCAACGTCAGAAAGAGGTAGACGATGACGATGGGTGATATGATCACCCTAAACACCCCACACCCACATCCTTCCATAGTGTCCGAAAATCTATCTGGTGATCTATATCGTCAACCTTTCAATGACAAAATCAATAAGTCAATTCAAAGATGCGTAACTCGACGTGGGAGACGTGGAAGGGCGGTCCCAAAACCATTTTTTCGGTGAGGATGTAATGCTCAGAATGATAGAGGGGTAAACTGTATGAGCATGGAGGAATCTTTCCTCCGTGGTATGAGAGAGGAGGCACTAAATTAGTCCCCACACGAATCGCCCACGCACAGGCACCTTCTTAAAGGCACTGGACACTTTTGGTAATTACTCAAAATAATTGTTAGCATAACAACTTACTTGGTAACGAGCAATGGAGAGCTGTTGATAGTATAAAACATTGTGAGAAACGGCTCCCTCTGAAGTAACGTAGTTTTTGAGAAAGAGGTAATTTCTCACTCAAATAAAAAAATACTTCTTGCTGAAGCCTTTTATTATGCATCTGAAAGCACACAAAGTAATGCAACAAGGGTGTTTTTTCTTTCATTATTCTCTTGCAAATTCGATGACCAATTGAGCCCAAATTTTCACAGGTTTGTTATTTTATGCATAGGCCCTATGTTGGGATACACCAAGTCAGATTACTGGTCTTCGACAATTACCAAACGTGTCCAGTGCCTTTAATTATACCTCAATGCATCTTTGGAAACCGAGTGCGGTTGAGAATGAACTATAAAACTACCAAGATGGACGCCATGTTGTAGCTGATACATGTAACTGTGCCAGGTTTTTATAGTTGTGTACCACATTGATTCAAAATTAGCGCACCATGATGGTTGCAGGTGTTGCTTGGATTCGGATTTCCCCCAGAATCCTTTGCGCGTCAATCATGCGCATTGGGACATGCTTATAATTATACGCTAATACACCATGGTAGTAAACACTTCCTACGAATGGAAATGGGGCTCCACAGGACAGTGCTATGCCACTTGTTATGTTAACCAGATAGCTCGACAAGTTGATTTCCTGAAACTTAAAATGACTTGTGGTGGTAATCTTACCAAGACGTCTTACTGAAACAAAGACACTGAGTAAGTCGACTTCTTATTCGCATTGTGTCGTCTTAACGAAATAAACATCAAGACATGTCGATCTTATTCCATAAAATAACTTAACAGTGTAAAAACTGTGACACTTCTGGCGCTCCGTACCAATACTTACAAAGAGAGCGTTAATGTAGTTCATACAAGTGCCAAATATTGCAAAAGTAGGTTTTCCCGTCCAATATAAACTAAAAAGTTGGTCAATTTAACTCCCAGCTCATTAAATTTGGTTTAAAAATGAATGCTCCGTCGCAACAGCATTCAACAGTAAGCAATTAGTGATTCAATTTCAACAGTTTAGCTTTCACTGGTCACTCGGATCATTCAAATTTATTAGGTCGCAAAGATCATTTACATTTATTAGGAGCAAGAGGCTAGTCAACCATTCATTTTCATCCAATATTGTAAATATTATAATGGAAATTCAAATGAAGGATGGTGAAAATGTAGTCGTGAATGTCAATCAATAAAATAGAATGACTAAAACGAACCTGAATGAGAAGGAATGAATTCATGTGCGCACGAAACCGAAATGTAATGCAATGTTAGCTAAAAAGGAACCCTAGTTTGATTTAATTAGGTGGAAATACTGAATTGTGTTATTGATATGAAATGCATTGTTGCTGAAATTGACAGGGACTACTTAATGTTTAAAATATTTGAAACATTCAGACTTATTAAAATAGTACGAAATATAACGAGCCAGTTTTAAACTTTTCTTTACGCAAAACAACACTCAAAATCACTACGATATTTACCCAAGGAAGTGAGCATATATAGACAAGTTTAAAAATAATACTTATTCTCGACAACCGAAGAGTGCAAATAAATTAAATTCTCAAAATATAAATAATAATCATCATCATCTGTAGACCTACTTCCGTAACTAAACAATTATACAAACTTACCCTCTACGTCAGTTTTAAAACCAAAGCTAATGGCAATCTTCAGCGCTGACCGAGCTCTCGCAGTAAAAAAAAAAATATTCGAAGGTAAGCCCGGAAAAATGGTTTGATCTCTCCTACTCACAACCAATGCAACCATGAACTCTATTTTCACCCAAATCTCCGCCACTGTTTGTATTGTTTTCTGTGGAATATTGTCACAATACCTTTTTGATTTAAAGCCACGTATAATATAACGCGAATGACAAAACCAACGCGTATTAAGGACACGTGGCTATGGTGCATTGATATAGGGGGGGGGGGGGGGGTAGTATAGAGACCGAACCAACAGATGTGGTATTATAAATCTGAAAGCAATAGTTAATACTCTCTTAAAGGAACTTTCTTTGGTTAAATCTCTATTTATGTGAAAATGATTCTTTTTCCATATATTCAAAATCAAAAGTGTTTGGAAACACTGTGGGTATTAAAAAAAATTAAAAAAAAATTCACAAAATGTTAAAATCAACCCATGGCAAACACTTTTCATTACTTGTATTCAATTTTGATGATCAACAGCAGTGTCTTTCCCCTCAAGTAAAGGGCAAAAATGTCTGGTGAAAAATAACATTAACTTCTCTCCCGATATTTCTGCCCGTTAACTTCCATTAGAAATGCGTTTACAAGGTTATCCCCCTCTTTAAATTGTCCCTCTTTTGGGAAGAAGAGGGGGTTCTGGATTGTGGCAATTCAAAGTTAAGAGCTTGTGGGGTTAGGTTTTGACGTTACCACTTTTTAAAATAGAAAATTATCTTTACGCAAGCTCACCACTCACAATAGTGTCAGTTAGTTTTCAAGTAAAACTATTGTTTGTTTAATCAAACTTAACAGTGCTTTAAATTAACCAGAATCAGTGAACTCCTTTAATGTTTAGTGTACAGACCATTGTGAAAAATCAATAACATTCACAAAACATTGCAAAATATGATAACAAGGGTAAAGATAATGTGGTGAGTTTTAATTGGTTGGTCTACCAGAAAACAGGTGGCTGATTTGCATATTGCTCAGCGTGAGCGCGCACAGGTGTTCACACTCGGGCTTTGTATGGAAAACAATAATTGTAACAGACGGGGTTGAAATTTACTGTAGTTTGAGAGAAAGCACCCACAAAATTAAACGTTGACAAAAGATTTTACTGTCATATTAATTTATTTACAATTTACCTACTCTTTTAACATAACATCAAAACTTATGTTACTAATTATATCAACACGAAATTATTTATAAAGTGATGTTTACTATTTTATTGATCACAAATTAATTTTGATTATACAACAATAGCCCTTAAATAAAACAGACTTTAGGGATTATTTTACGGTAAACATGGGGTTCTTTGTTCGTCATTTTGAACTATGAGCGAGCTGATGGTAAAATTGATAAATAATTTTAACCCCGGTAACTGAACTTAAACATCACACCAGGGGAACAAAAAATAACAACATGAACAAATACATTAAAAATAAACTACTTTAAAATGTTAAAAACTGTGGCTTTTGGTCTGTCGATCTGAGAGTGAGTAATGTTCTACTATAATTTGTATATAGCACATAACCACTTTACATGTAAATATTGTCAATCCTAATACTTCGCTGTTGTAAGGGCAAGGCAGTCTCGATAAAGGGGCACCTCTATGAGAAAAATGTAATTCCTACTGGAACAAAGGGGCACAAAGGCAATGACTGGGGGCATGGAAGCAATTGCCTCGGCCCATCACCCTCCGTTGCCTCTGTGAAAAAAGAAATCTGTATGATAATATACCAATAAGGAAAGCACTTAAATATTAAGCACTGTTTAGGCCTATTCATTATTTACCATTATAATTTACACAGAGACCAATAGTCTCATTCTGTTTAGTATAGTTGAATATGATTTTCTTTTCGCCTAATGTTTTTTGTATTGAATTACAACACAATAAGATAATACTTAGAATATTGTACAGGAATGGTATTAATAAACAAACATTCTGAATTTCGTTATGTTGAACTCAACGACTTTACTATGTAAGTTATTTTCTAAATAAACTTATGTTTAGATATATACATGGTGTTACCGCAAACCAAATATACATTGATATCTCAAATCCCATAAACTTATGTTGCTGTCATTATTTTTGGATTAATTGTTTTCTTCTGTTACTCAGTGGATGTCCAACTCGTCCACAATAGCTGCATGAGTAATTTTCAAGTAGATTAAATCTTTGGTTTAGGGCAGAAAGGACTTAATACTAAAGACCTAGAAAGACCCAGTCAGCTCAGAGCAGAAAGGACCGAAGTTTTACACGCGCGATGAGGTATACATCCTTTCTGCTATGAACCGACTGGGTCCTTCTAAGTCTTAAAAGTCCGCCCTGTGCCCAATTTCATGGCTCTGCTTACCGCCGAATTCTGTGCTTGCGATCACCATTCTCCGCTTACTGTACCAACGCCGAATTTCTGCGCTAGCTGTGTAAGCGTAGAGTGCCTAGTATAAACGTGGACTACGCAAGCACACAAGCAAAACAATCTCTGCTTAACCCGTCAAATCAGCTTGACGTAAGTGTGGAATTCCCTGCTTCCGTAAGCGCCGATTCTTTGCTTACGGTAAGCAGAGCCATGAAATTGGGCCCTGCTCTTAGCCGACGAAATATCAGTTTATGAGATACAAAGTTTAACTTCATTTCGGGCATGTTCCTGCAATGACAAAAACAAATTAAATGTAGTATCTTTATATGGTATTATAAATGTTAGGACATTTGAAAGCTAGAGGGTGTTTTTCTGCAGCAATTATTTATTTTAACTAATTTAAGTGGTTAGTTTGTTACTTAAGTGACCCCATGCAGTAATGTCACACGCCGTGATCTGCCATTAGTATTTTGGGGGACTTGTCGAACACATTGGGGCCTTTTCGAAGCTACACTATCGGCTTAGGCTACACTTGGGCTTCGTCTGCACTTTCGGATCAGGATCTTAAAGGCCCTGTACACTATATTGGTAAGATCGAAAAACACAAATGTTCACAGATTCACACATAACTTACATGATTTAAAGTAAGTAATGGTAGAAAGGGTTCCTTAAAATATTTCTGCCTAAAATGCTATCGTTTCTGAGAAATGAGTAAAACAAATAATAAACCACAAGGGAAACTGACTGGGTAAATTTTAAATGATTTTGGGTTGAACAAGGAAAAATTGAACAAGGATATTGACAAAATAGGGAGACCGCCATCATAGGACTAGATAGCTCAGTTGGTAGAGCGCCGGCACGTCAATCCGGAGGTCGTTGGTTCAAATCCCGCTCTAGTCAATTTTTCCTTGTTCAACCCAAAATCAAATGAGTAAAACAATAGTTTTTATCACGCGTGATAATAAACTCGATGTTTGAAAAACAGAAAACACACAAGGTCTCTTTTCACTATTTTCTCGTGACCTCGATGACCAATTGAGCTCAAATTTTCACAGGTTTGTTATTTCATGTATGTGGTTGATTACACAAAACATGATCACTGTCTGTGATTATTTTGTCAGCTCTGCCAATCCTGTATAATATCTTTAAAACAACTCGGAGGGTGGTCAAGCCAGAGCCGTAGCATAATTCATGGTTTCGAAAACGGCTGCAGAATGGGTCCAATCCACAAAGCTTAGACAAATCTTGCTGAAACAGGTTACCAGCCAATATACCATGTAATATATTGTTTGTGACTGGTTCTCTGCTAATTTTTGCTTAGCTAAAATGGCGCAGGCAAGATTTATTGCGTAATGACGTCATCGGGTATATGGGTCAACAGGCCTACTCAAGTTCTTGTTTTGTTTCTTCGATAAATCATAGTGGGGCAAAAACTAATGTTACATCGTTTTTATCCCTTACGAAATTAATTCACCGGAGGTCGTTGGTTCAAATCCCGCTCTAGTCAATTTTTCTTCGTTCATCCCCAAATCAATTGTTTTCATCGCTTACCAGATGAGTTAATGTAGTTATTATGTTTACCTTCCGCTAAACAGAAACCACTTGCCGCAACCGTCGGGAGTCGTTTGGGGTCTAAAACAGGCGTCGGGTCCATCGCTGCACAGGGACAAAACCCGTCACACTGTTTGATCAACTTGCGATTGATGCATGCTGCTTTGCACAGTAAACAGTCGTTGAGGTACTCCTCGCCGTCGCTGCCACACACTGGTTTGTACCGGCTCGAGCACAGGAGGGTCGAACAACTGGTTGTTCCCATATTGGGAATTGCTGAAGGGGGAAGAAGAAAAAAAATTAAAAAAAATTAATTTCATAATTGTTCATCCGGAGACACTTCCAAGATTAAAGGGTGTGTACAACATTGGTAATTGCCAAAGACCTGTATCCACACTTGATGTGACCCAACATACATGAAATAACAAATCTGTAAAAGTTAAAGCTCAATCGGTCTTCGGAGTCAAGAGAAAAAAGTGAAAAAACCCATTATATATTTTACTTTTTTTTCAAACATCGGATTTTATCCTGCGGGATAAAGACTATTGTTTACTCATTTCCTAAAAACTATGGCATTTCAAGCAAAACTATTTCAAGGGAAGTTTTCCGCCATGAACATCTTTATACCATGTATAAGTTATGTGCAAATCTGTGATCATTTAGTTTTTCAATCTTACCAAT
Source organism: Leptasterias polaris (assembly GCA_037783415.1). Taxonomy (NCBI): domain Eukaryota; kingdom Metazoa; phylum Echinodermata; class Asteroidea; order Forcipulatida; family Asteriidae; genus Leptasterias; species Leptasterias polaris. Next base: position 430,486 of record JAZGTN010000111.1, read on the forward strand.
GTTGTACACACCCTTTAACTGGAAAGTCTGCTGCCACGCACAAGATTCCCATTGCAAGCATTTTAGTTTGACAAAACTACAAACAATTGTAAACAATTGTGAGTGAAAGTTTCAGCTGAATACAGGTCTACTTATTGAGAGAAAACACCACAAAAGACTGCTGCCACGGTATTTTCATCAAGAACGTCGAATTTTACGGCTTAGTGTTGTGACAGCGGGCACCAGCCTTATATCTGGCCGTATCATTTACAAACGGACACCAGGGAAATCTGAATCTCCAAAAGTCGCCTCGATTCAATTATTCTTTTATTTAGTTCTAATCAACGGAAGCATTTCAGATGATATAATTGCGCAAGATGCTTACTACCGTTACCCTTTTCGCTTTCGAAAGAAAATTACACAATTTTTTCAAGGTCATTACCAAAGAATTACCCTACCTGTAAAAGACGAAAACTCACATGAATAAACCTGATAACTTTTTCTCACCTTTGATGCTGTTTCGGCAGCTTGGGTAGTACGGTGTCTCAGCCATGACACCAGAAAACACAACAAAGAAAACGCATTGTATCAATGAAGCCCTCATAGTGTGATAGAATGGAGTGGTTTTCCTGAATAGAAATATAGGCCCTACAAGTCAGTGTCATATCATAACCATGCATCGATAGATACAGGTCTTTGGCAATTACCCCTTGATGTTCCCTCACACTATTTTCCTCTTGTATACTAAATAATTCCTGAGAATCCAAGAAAACAATGAAGTAACAAAGGTGGTAGGGTTACCGCCACGATGCCCAATATCGAGGTTAGCCGTTATTAGCCGCCAATTTGCACACGGCCTCATGTTCTGCATTCTTTTGAAAGTTTGAAACCAGAATGGCTGTAACTTATGAATGTTATTTATGCAAACAGTACTTTATACAATTGCAAAACCAGGTAGTTTAAAATGGTATCTAAATTGTCCTCCAAACCAATGTTATTGTTTATTCGTAGTAAAATTGTTGTTGAAAATAAAAGTAAAAGTTTTCTCCAAAAGACTTCTGAGCACAAATATATACGCAGTATTGGTTACCTTGAAAACTGGGAAACTTGCAGTGTAGGCCTACTAACAAATATAATTACTCACCGATAACTGGGTGACGTTTTCCAACCACAAAAGGGCATCAACTGCACACGAAGTTTCAACTCACATGGTTTGCTCATCAGAGTTATTTCACTATCTATTTCAGAAATGGTGGTTTTAAAAAAAAATTTTTTAGTGAAACAAAAATCGTATTCTGATCGAAGCTTCTTTTGCAGAACAATTATGCATGGATTTAATAGTCCTATTGTTCTGATCGGTAAAATAGAACAATATTACTGAATTGGATACTTCTAACACGTGACCTTAAAAGAAAATCGATCATCAGCAGTGTGCTGGCAATAGCGTCGTCATCAGTAAGGTCACCATCGATCTCAGAGTTGAGAGCCCGAGCCCCACCCCCGAATGTAGCGTAGAGACACAACAACCGCACGAGGGCGCAATTCATGGAAATCGTGATCGCTTTAATTTGCCCAGGCGCACTAAGGAGTGAATGGCGCTATCACGTGTGAGTGCTAAAGGGTAATCACCCTTTGGTGTAGACTTGTGGACAAGTCGTTAAATGTCTGTCGCGGTGATAGCGGAACGGCTTTCTCGCAATATCCCGCGAGAGGGCTGCTCTGTGCGAGATTACTGCTCTCAAGACTGGTCACATTTACCGACTTGTGAAACCCGCTGGCGGTTTGTGCACGGCCTATGGGCACTTCAGCCGAATTTGTACGGACGCATCTGATTGGTCAATTTCGTTATATCTATGAATATTCAAACAGTAGATGAATATTAAACATCAAATCCTGTACTGGATGGAGTTTTATGTTGCTTTGATCATGCACGATCAAAACCAAACACTGAGTGGTGAGAGTGATTGTGTTCATGAATATTTTGACACAAGAAAATACGTATTCAAATTATGGGTACAACTTGTAAATAATTACAAAAAATCGAACGTAAGATTTTATTTCAGAGAGTCCGAGCGTGTTTGACAGTGCACAGCGTGTGGGGACATGACGTAAAACACACGGGCAAATCGTGTAGCTGCATGCCATGGCGCGCAGAGTTTCTCTCGGCCGGGGCTCAGCACGACGGAAACCCCTACCCGGCCCTAGCTTAGCATGCCAAGAGATAGCTGTACCTGGAAGCTCATGAACATGTGGGAGGGGGTAGGGAGCCAGACCACCAACTACCTTGTCATTGCGGGTTTGTTAGTCGGTAAACCTCGCTGATCGAACCGCTGTTTTAAAATCGTTACGTTTCAATGTTCGGTGTACGTTCCTTTCCCCCGATTTGGAAATTAAATAAGATTTATGTCAATAAATAGGAAAACCACTCTTATATTGACGGTGCAATTAAGTTAAACAATTTGTGAGACAAAAACGAGCCCCCACCCAAAAAAAAAACACACACAAAACCAGAGCCCCTGAAGGTGAAAAATAAATTAAAGATTAAAATGTGAAAAAAAATTCTCACTCTGAATTTCTTTTTCCACTCTCGACACACAAAATTCCAACAAAGTCATTTCGTTTCCTCAAAATATTATTTAATTCAATCCAAATTTTTTAAATTTGTAAACAAAGTTGTGTTTTTCTAGGTAGCAAAATAGATTTTTCCTAGAAAATACGTTTTTGTTCCCTCGAACACGCCTTCTTTCACCCGAAATGCGATTTTGTTACCCAGAAATACGCGTTTGTTCCCTGAAAGATACGCATTCGTTTCCTCGAAATATGATTTTGTTCGCACAAAATATAATTTTTTTCGCTATAAATATGCTTTCGTTCAATAAAAATTATTTTTTCCACCGAAAGGAGATTTCTTTCCCTGAAAACAAGCTTTCGATTCATCAAAATACGACTTTGAATTAGTTGCCCGAAACATACTTTCATTCGTTCGCAATATGCTTTCGTTCAATAAAAATATGATTTTTTTTACACCGAAAGGAGATTTTTTTCCCTAAAAACAAGCGTTCGTTTCATCAAAATACGACTTTGAATTAGTTGCCAGAAATATACGTTCATTCGTCCGAAATATGCTTTCGTTCCCTTAATATACGCTCCCGTTCCTTCGCAATGAGATTTTGTTCCCCAAAATTCCTCTTTCGTTCCTTTGATAGCTAGCTTTTGTTCCCTTAAGATAGCTTTCGAAGCCCTGTAGTCCAATCACACAAATTTGTTAAATTCCCTTGTGAGGGGCGACTATGAGAGGGGACGAGTTTGTTGTCAGGGGCGACTTTGCTAGGGGCGACTTTGTAGTTGGTGACTTTGTACATGTGTTTTTTGAAACTGGCGACTTTGCTAGGGGGGCGAGTTGACTGGTTTCCGTGTCTGTTGTTTATACACACTTATAACACAATCACTGTAGAATACATCGGGTTAAATGATTGGAGCGTATCAGTAACTATTCACGGTAGGCATTATTTATTTTTATGAGGCAAAACACACATCTTAAACAATTATTATAATAATGAATTTTAAGATAAGTTTACTTTATTTCTTTAGTTACTAAATTAATGAAGGAGTTAACACCCACAAAACACACCCACAGATGTCTCAAGCGCAAGCATTCAGTACATTTACAGTAACTAAAATTAGTACTACCCTTAGATAAAATGGACTCGTCTTCATGATCGTCGCTACAGCAACCGTAATGTACACTGCGTTCGTACATGAATAAATGAATATGAACCGCCGGCGGGTTTCACAAGTCGTTAATGACGAAGAGTCGGCAGCCAGCAACTTCGCGCGAGAGCAGTGATCTCGCGAGAGCATTCTTTATTATGCTACAGCACCTCACGCGACTCGACCCACCGCGACCATCATTAACGACTTGTCAACAAGTCTACCTTTGGTGTAAAGTTTGATTAATGGAATAAAAGAGTGGTGACGAGTTCTTAAACGGCCGTTTAAAACCGGCAGGGTCGTGGCCGTGCGATAAAGGCCCGAGCCGAAGGCGAGGGCCTTTATCGCACGGCCACGACCCTGCAAGGTTTTAAATGACCGTTTAAGAACGAGTCAGAATGGATAAACTGTCCAAGGTATTTATGAATCTCATTTCAATATGTGACAGTCCCAATAGACTCTTCCCATGAAATATTTAAATTGCACATCACGCGTGCGCACTTACACTGCTGGTTGGCAAAATGATGGAACATTGCCCTTTTTTGTGTGGGGCTGATGGTGGCGTGACGCAGACGCGCTTGTGCGTCTACTTAGTGCACAACTCTATGGCGTTTGCCAACCAGCAGGGTCTGTACGCATGCGTGAATGTAATTAGCATATTTCATGGGAAGGGTCCATTGTGTCAATATAATCTCAGTTTTTGCAGTGCAGTGTATGACTTGTACAACGATGCAATCATGGGATATAAGTCATATTTAGGGCTCAATAGCTAGGACTCATACTGAACCCTAATTATGAAATATAAGCAAAATTATAAGAACAAAAATTCTCGTTCATTGTCCCTTTAACGCTTCCGTATCATTAAGTGTTCAGGCATTTAGCCCGAACAACTCTCTTTGTTATTGATTGTTTTTTTTTTAAGGTGTTCGGGCCTTACACCCGAACAACTCTTTGTTATTGTTCGTTTTTTAGGTGTTCGGGCCTCCCCCCCCCCCCCCCCCCCCCCACCCCGAACAACTCCGGAAGGTCAAAGTTTGCCTTTGTGTAATTCTTCCAAAAAACAATTCCCGGCAAAAATCTTAACTTCTGTGTATCTGATCAACTTCAAATTTAAACCATGTTAGGACCTTGTTAAAAACTCCATTAAGTAGTTGTGACGTCATGATGAAGTCATCAGGTGTCAAATTACAAGGTTTTTAAACATTAAACAATTTTAATCTTTGAAAATCTATATCAAATCAAGACGAAGAGACCGTCGGCTTTTTTGCGGGATTATATTGAGGTATTATAGGTCTTCATTATTTATCGTGTGCGTGACATGACATGACCTCTACTTCCGGTCGAAACCGGAAGTGCCTTGTAGTTTAAAATTGGCAAGTTTGTTCAAGTTGTTTTCAATGATGTTATAATCCAGCAAGAGTCTGGTTTACAAACATGTGAACGGTGACGTCATATCATCTCAAAGCGCCTTCTAGCGGCAAGTTATAAACACACCAAAATATACTTTTACTAGATGTTTGTGGTGAAGTTTATGACAATCGTTTCAAAATTGGTATACATAATGACCTTTATGCAGACAACATTAGTGTGGAGTTTCAGATTGATGACGTCATCAAGTGTCACGTGGTATTGCTTTAAAGGTTTACTTTTTGAAGCTGTGTATCTCACAAACCACAAGTTTGACTGATACGAGTTGAAACTTGGCATATAGATAGACAATGATAATGACTACATAAATATAAAGTGACAACATGATGACGTCATCACAATTTGTTTTTCAAATTTTAGAAATTTTGACCAATTATTATGTATCTTGAGTAAGCAAGCTATAGTCCAACTTTATTTTGAGAAAAATAAATGAAACTCTTCCCGCTACCAACCGCGTGTATTGAAAAAACGGCTCATCATTCCCCCACCACCGGAGCCGAACACCTCGAGTTTGTGGTAACAAACTCTATACTGAATCTCTAGTTCTTTACATTATAACATAAGAGAACACATAAAGTGGCATACCGTGCCACACAGTCTTATGGAGGTGTTTTTTACCACACAGGCCACGGGACAGGAATTGTGGCGAGCGAAATCTGTTGACTTTACGTTGGGCACTGGTGACGTCATGATGACGTCGTACAATGTTTTAGCCTAACAAACACATCTACAGTATCACACAAGTACACAATCGAAAACAGTTGATCGAACTTAAACTTTTCGAGATATGGTGGTCTCAAGATTTGCTAATTACGGTTCTTGTCATTATGTATCATACAATAAACCATTGCAAGCAGTTCTGCAACAAGGCATGAATTTTTACTTTCAGGACACATTTTGTCAATGTACTGTGAAACTATCAAATGTACAAAGTATGTACTGGTTAAGTTAATAATAGTTGTGAACAAAAAGTCTTGAATGTGCATTTGTAAAGATTTGCAATTATATAACGAGCTGTGGTTTAATTATGTCGATAGATAATACAAGCACTTGGTCTAATATCAGTTGGTGGAGGATTAATGTAATGCAAAATGTGTAATAAGTTTTATAAAAATTAATAATAATTATTACATTGCGAGTTAATGTTTAGCAAGGACCGTTTTTGGTTTAGTGATGAAAACTGTATGGATATGGTAAGAGTGCTTGCTACATCAGCCCCTTAGTACATATGCTTATGCTCTACATAGTTTTTTAAGTTATAATATTATCTAGCCTTTATGTAAATTTTTTATTTGTTTTGTATGGGAAGTTGCCAATCACAAGACCGTAAAACCATGGAGGAAGAAAAACAGGCTACTCAAGGTGATGGCTTAAAAGTGGGAAAGAGTATAAAAAGAAAACCGAAAAGAACCAGAAATTCAGAGTTTGTCATACCACAAACTCAAGGTGTTCGGTTCCGGTGGTAGGGGAATAATGAGCCGTTTTTCAATACACGCGGTTGGTATCGTAAAGATTTTCATTAATTTTTTCTCAAATTTAGGACGAAAAGCAGTCAAAAGCGCCATATAAATGAAAATCAAAGCATCAAGTCTCCGCTGTAAGAAAACCAGAAAGCGGGATTTAAAAAAGCGTTCAACATTAAACGCCATTTTCTCCGATTGTTACTGGAATCTACGTGTGTGTGGCGTCGGTGACGATTTGATAGCTCCGATCCAGTTACATTCACAGTGTCTCGAAAGTAAGCATTCATGACTTGTCGCATGACTTCTTGCAATGGTTTATTGTCTCATACAATGTATACACTACATAAAACTTCGGAGTCTAGACTCTATTGTGTACATTCATTGCATTCATTTGCACATTTGATATATTTTCACAGTTACATTGACAATGTGTGTATTAAAGGTTATAGGTCATTAATTGTCGCATGACTGCTTGCAATGGTTTATTGACTGATACAATTTAAACGCTACATACAACTTTGGAGTCTAGGCACTATATTGTACATTGGTGTTATTCCCGACTCTGCACCCTAGCTGCCATACAACGTGGCGTGATCGAACGACAGTTGAGTGGAATTATATTTAAATTTCCTTCGTTGCCACGTGCTTGAAATACGCTACATGAACGCAAACATGTATTGTAAACATTAAAACTAGAAAACTAAATTGCTATTGAATTCTTCTTACCCCATTTTATGTCAATAAACGACTCACTGCGTTGTTATACAACAAAGATTCATGTCTCAAGTAGAAATGCATTCCCTCAATCAAATGATTGTATAAAGCAAATTATTGTACAAAGCAAACTATTGTATAGAGCAAATTATTGTATAGAGCAAAATATTGTAGGCCCTAAATAGTACGATATTTTTGCTTTGAGGAATTGTTTTCAGATGCCCTCTCTTTTTTCAACTGAGAGCAACAATTCCTTCTGCGGTTTAGTGGTGAAGTTCATACATGGGACAGGTTCTTGCTCTCCGTCCACCAGACCAAATCGGAACCGACTGACCAATCTTGCTACCATTAACTTCATTTGATTCCAGGCGAACTGCTGCCCGATGCAGTTCCTGGGACCGGCAGAGAACGGCATGAACGCGAAGGGGTCCATCTTGTTAAAGTTCTCCGGGAGGAACCGAGATGGTTTAAACTCCATGTGATCCTCACCCCATACAGTCGGGTTATGGTGGAGCTGGTACAGGTTGACTGCCACGGTGGTTCCAGTGAGAAGGGCCACACCATCAACATCTAACGAGTCAGTCAGAGTGCGGGATATGAGTACAACAACGTTGTATAACCTGATCGTTTCCTTAATGACTAGGGTCGTGTACTCCATGCGGGCGAAATCATTGCTGTATATTAAAGGAAAAGACGACATCATTCAAAACCGGGAGGTATTCATATATATATATATTGCTGTTGCTGTAGCTGTTGTTTCTGAAGATAATATTTTGTGCTCATTGACGTCATCCAAGCCGCCATCATCCTAGATATGTTATGTAACATAATAAATAAATTTGTTTTGTTTTATTATCTAATTTTAATATTATTTAATTACTGTCCTTATTTGTTTCGTTTTGTACAAGGCATCCCAGCCTACAAGCTTTTGCTTTTATTGGGTCATGCCTCCATACAGTTTCAATCTCTGTCTCTATTAAGTAATCAAGTAATAATTTTGTATGGAAATTGTATGGAAATAAATGTTGATTGAATTGAAACAATAGAAACGCGAATTTATGTACGCACTGCGCTCATGATTGGCCAATGAACAACATCCCTTTGACTTCAGGCGAGGGCGCCCCACTCAAATTACGTCATATGCAAAAGGTCTATGAATTATCTGTGAAGATCAATTAGATTATGATGAGGATGAAGTTTAAACTCACCTCGTGAGTTGATCTGACACTCTACCCGATAGGATATCGTCAACTTCATCCCGGACTTTATCCTGGTGTTCTGGGTACTTGGCCAGTACATACAGTATCCATGTCAGGGTGGTAGCTGTGGTCTCAAAGCCACCGAAGATGAACGTATTCGCCTCGTCTTCCATTTCATGGACGGTCAGCCCGGTGCCATCGGCGTCTCGAGCCATCAAGATGGTGTCCAAGAAGTCACAGGGTTTGGTCAAGGGGTCTCCACTCTTCATCTTTAGCACGGGAGACAAGAAGTTGTCATTGTCAATGCTTGGTATAGGCCCTAAACTCCAGCAAATTCGGTCTCAAATTCTACACATTGCTTGAAATCTTACTCACTTTCCTATTCTAACATGACAAAGTATATTTATCACGACGTGCATCGTGTATTTCTCCGCCCATCATATTTACCTTTTTGTCCAATTCATCTTTCCTGCTGGTGATTAATCCATTGGAAAACTTGCGAACGTACTGAATAGCCTCTGCCCAGTCACTGTACATTGAATAAAACTGGAAAGTCCATGGGTGGATTTTGAGCAGATTGCCAGTAATAATTCGAGCTTGAGAGACCCTGCTGAGTACCTCAGCTGCATGTAGCATGTCATACTCTCCATCTTTAAGAGGACCTCGATTCTGAATTAATAAACCGTTATTAATGAACAGGTGCATTATAAATATAAAAAAATTATAGGCAATAAAAGTATGAGGATGTGTTCTTCACCGGGCTAATAATTGTTTTGCCGGGCTGTTCTTGGACCAAGACGAAGGCCACTGACATTTAATGGACCGTGTTATAAGGGACCGAGCGCGCAGTGAAGACCGGGTTTCACACTTTTATTGCCACCAATAAAATTACCCGGGGAAAATTAGAATTTGAGATATTCTGCACAACTTCGGTCGGTCTCAGCGCCTCATGACCGTTATCCAATTATTCGGACGGCCACAGGGGCGAGAAGTCCACCGCATCAAAAATGTTCACCACAACGTAACATCAATGATAGTGTGTAGAGAGTCTGTTAGAAAACAAATATGAAACCAACTTTGAACCTCTTTTTTAAATATCAGTGAGTGTGGATGGAGGATAGGCCTACGTCTTCCTTTCCGCGTGTTTTATAGCCGCCTCAGTCAGATCTTCGTTTCCAGAAAACTCAGATTGAACTAAAATGTTCAGTGCCACTACTATCATTTCAGTGCACCTACCTGGACATTGTATTCGTATGAGAAAGCAGCCCGCAAAACAGCATCGAATGTACAGAGGGAAAACTGATGATAAACCCTCAGGGTAGAATTCTGGGTTGCTATGCGGTCCAACTTCTCAAGGAGCACGTCTGTACACTTGTGGAAGACGGGAATGTACGTCCGGAGAACATTCAAGTGGAAGCTAGCTGTCAACAGGCGTCGGTTTCTTTTCCAGTGTGCCCCGTTCGAAGTTAATAACCCGAGTCCAATCCAATCATCCAATAATTTATACATAACAGACTTATCGGAATGCGTAGAGGTTGAAACTAGAGGCTTGATGGTTTCTGGGTGGACCAGAACGGGTAAAGCGAGTGGGCCGTTCCACATGACGTAAGCCCTGGGATACACCTTAACTGTATCCCTTAGCCATTGAAAGCCAGCTCCGAACGGGTCCAGATTGGAGTGCCCCATCAACCAATGAACCCCCGGGGGACATGGCAACTTCTTGACGGCAGTTCGCTCTCTGATGATATTCCGAACAGACAGGAGCAACCGCAAAAAAACGATAGTCCCTATAACGATGGGTAGAGTAACCCACAACATGGTTAACAACGTGAGAGTGACTGTTGGAAAAGGGGGAAAAACTACTCCTGCTGGGCCTATATTGCACAGTACACATTCACTTGAATGTAAATTACACCAATTGGTATTTAAGATGGTATTGGCCTACACGTTTACTCAATTGTGAAATTAATTAACTCCACTTGCTGAAATGGTTTTGTTCGAGGATGCACAGTCGTCGTTTACTCAAGTATTGATATAATTTTGTATGCATGCCCTCCGTGCTGATAAAAACACAAAATAACTCTTTGTGTACGTAGTTTCAAGTAAACAACTTATTGACAGGGTTTTAAGGTCAGAGGCTCACATGAACTACGCTTTCAGACTGGCATTGAGTAAATTTTTCAAATGACGTATTTTAAAGGTACCTGGTATTTTAAAGGTACCTAAGCAAGTAAACAAAATAGACTTAAAGAGTTTGTAAAACAAACTCAATGTGTTCGGGTATCGTTGGTGTGATAGTGTTGTATTATTAATGGGTGAACTGTTCCTTTGAATCGATGAAAAGATTGATGTTAGCTTTTGAAATGTCAAAGAAAGTAAAATGTAAGTCTTTTACGTTTATACCCTAGTTTACACGGGAAACGCTTAAGACTGCTTTCGCTTAAGACTGCATTGAGCTCTACGTAGAACGTGTATTATTTAAACATCTGTCACATTTTTCAGGGCTAAGGAACCAATTGTTTAATTAAACAAGGTTAGGACCTTGATAAAACCTCAATCTCGTAGTTGTGACGTCATGATGACGTCATCAAGTGTTGAAATACAGTAAATCAAAGTTGAATAGTTAAAAAATGCATAACTCAAGAAGTACATAAGCTATTATAACAATCTAAAATCATCGGAGAGGTCTTGAAAAATGTAAAATGTAGCAAAAACTACACTAACTCTTATACCGTTTGAACTCGACTTCTTGTTCAAACCGGAAGTTGAAAATTTCAAAATTCATACTTTAAAGGCACTGTACACGATTGGTAATTACTCAAAATATGTATTAGCATAAAAACTTACTTGGTAACGAGCAACGGAGAGCTGTTGGTAGTATAAAACATTGTGAGAAACGACTCCCTCTGAAGTAACGTAGTTTTTGAGAAAGGGGTAATTTCTCACTCAAATAATAAAATACTTCTGGCTAGAAGCCTTTTATTCCTATGTGAAAGCACACTAATTTGTACAACAAGGGTGTTTTTTCTTTCATCATTTTCTTGAAACTTCAATGACCAATTGAGCCCAAATTTTCACAGGCTTGTTATTGTATGCATAATGTTGGGATACACCAAGTGAGAATACTGGTCTTTGACAATTACAAAACGTGTTCAGTGCCTTTAAGATATATTCATACTTGCGAATCTTTGATCAACTTGAAACTTCACGTGAAGTTAGAACATACTAGCATAAGCCGAGTAAATTGTGACGTCACGAAGTCCAAAAGTGGACGGAACACTCTGATTGGTCAGAATCTCCGAGGCCTTCAATAAAATGCACATTCAAACTTAAGCGTTTATACCACGGGGTATAGTTCAGAAATACAACATTGATGCACGTACTGTAACTATAGTCTGTCTCTGCTCAGTGATTCAACTTACTGTTTGGGTTGGAAACACAAAAAACAAAGTGATTAGATTCTATTTTTGTCATTCAAAATACGTAAAAAACGTTGGGAAAATCTTTGGACGATTCCATTCAAATTATAGGTATCACAATTTTTCGTCTAGTAAGGATCAGGTTGTTTGTCATGTTTATTTGTCAACATTTTGAGAGTAAATATTGTATTATTTTATGTATAAATTATAAATAGCGTTTTGTACGTACAAAGCACTACAAAATCAAAGCAATGGCTCGATTTTACAGAAAATGCTATTTGGAATAGGCTGTTCAAGTCTCGCGCGTAAGCGAACTTCCGGGACCATCGTGGTCCCAACCATATGGAGTTTTACGTTGGCATGATTTTGTTTCGTCTATAATTTTAGTTTAACATACTTTATGACCATGAAAATTAAATATGTTGTTGGGAATGTAGTACTAAGTGATAAAAAATATGAAAGTAAAATCAATTCAACAATGCAACGAAGAAAACCCAAGAATTAAACTTGACCTCTGCTTCCGGTTACTTGCAAAAAATTAAGAATTTGTGCCCACCTCCGATCACCAAATTTGTTTTGGTCGCGCGATGATAATCACAAGACGCTGTAATTGCCAGACGCTAAGCCTTTTTATTGCAGTCTACGGTTGTCGAGGCGTCAGCGTCCTCTTTAAACTGCGTCACACGTTAATTCGTACGCCCGTGCGATCATCGCGCGTCTGCGTTTAAACCTGCTTTAGTGGTTGCACGTATTCAGGCATGGATTTACAAAAGGGTTTCCTAAAAAGTTCAGATCAAATAAGCATCCTTGTCCCAGAGGGTTGTTTTTGTTTCAACAAAAACTAACAAATGAATTGTGTGTTTATTATGAAAGCTAAAACTCATTTTATGCAAATTGTAATGAGTATTTTTGTTGGTCAGATTGTTTCATAGATCTAATTTAAAAACAATGATTTGATTTCAGAAAAAATATGTTCTTCACTTGACGTGTTTTCTCGCTCCGATACGCGCGAGACTTGCACAGCCTATAGACGCAGCCAACGGGAGTTTTGTGGTCTCCTGATTGGTCATCTCTCTGACATAGTGTTGTTATGTAAATTTCAGTTGTGAATAAATGAATATCCCGTATACACAAGAGGGTCAAGTCTGAGATTGCGAGCCAGAGCGCGTGTAGCCTAGTCTTGGTGCAAGACGTCCCTGTTCTGTATTTCCACGATCCGCCCGATCACGAATTGCCGCCAATAGAGGGCGCTATTACTCCACGAACCCGCTATCACTAGAGATCAGTGGCTATCACCCACGAACCGCGTTCAGTTCTTGTGATTGTGGTTCGTGGGTGATGGCGGGTTCGTGGAGTGATAGCGCTCTCTACTGGCGGCAATTCGTGATGGGGCGGATCGCGGACTTTTAGGGGTCTGTGGAAATACAGAACAGGGACGTCTTGCACCAAGACTAGTGATAGCCACTCGCGGGAGAATTTTGTGTGGCCGATCATGCAGAGAAATAACCGCAGTCTCAGACTTGAAATCAAGTCGAACACAATACGCGACTAAACCAGTTAAAACGGTGAGCGGCTGCTCGCTTCATTGAATACTCCATGATTGAATCAACCACAAGGTTCAAAGTCCATCAAACATGCTTGTAGTCTAGTCTCTGTTCAAGGTTCGCGTAACCTGATTTTGACGGTACGCTTATTTGTTAATCTCTAAAACAGCCGTCCACGCAAACCTCTAGGCTTTTGATCGTGTGCTTTTTAAAACTTTTGCTAAAGTGGGTAGTTTGTTACGCACCTCAAAACAGTAATAGCACCAAAGTTCAACATAATGAAACAGCATTGACACAGCACTGACCCCAGCGATACCCGAACACCTAGTGTTTGTTTTCACAAACAAACACTATAAGTCTAGTTGATGTAATTGGTAATGTAAATCTATTACGTGAATTTCAAAAATAAAGGTTCTACAAAAACCTTTTGCTTGCATGTAGATATGACTCTACCAATGTACACGTAGCCTAATTAACAAAGGGTAATTAGTACCGGCAAATTTATGCTCTTGACAACATTTTTTAAAATTATATGTATATCTGCTGGTATATAATGTGGCGAAAATCGCCATGTGTAATTAAGATAGACAACTATTTATTTCAATGTTTCATTTCTATTGTTCTTTACTTGCAGTAATATTTTTGCAGGCTTGTGACACCCAGCTACGTGCCGTTCCTATTCTGTGGCTGCGCCATGTTGTGCTTGAGTATTCTCTATGAGGCACACGCGTGACGCAGGATCAGAGTACGGGCGCGCGCCAGCTGAAGTGGAGCAAGCTACCGTAGAAAGGTGTTTGTGATTGGTCAATAATTTAGTGCGCATTGATCACCGCGTATGTAACAGAAGTGCGTGTTGCGCATACGCACTTCTGATGGCTATAAATTCAGCTGCAAACTCATTTTTAGGGACTCTTTTCTTGGAGCTGTCCTCACCACAAGACCAAAGACACAAAGACCATTCTATTCAACACGTAATGCCTATAACTATAGGGTTGAAGTCCACGCTACCAATACAATTGAAGGCCCGTAATAAACTATACTCATGTACCATTAGTTTCAACATTAGTTTACAAGTGAATGTTGTATGAATAAGGAGTTGGAGACAATAAATTAATACAGATCTTTGGTTGACAGTAACCCTCCGTTTTCAACATGTCTGATTATGTCGAGTAGATAAGGTTTTCCCCCATAACATTTCTCCCTGGAGTTTCATCGGATGATACCGGCTCCTCTCCCCTAGGTACAAGAAAAAGGGGGGGTCGGAATCGTTACAATATGTTAAATATAACACCATAAGCAACACTCATATCCAAAACAGAGTCTAGGCTACTCTTTAAATGGAGTCCAGCAACTATGTCTAAAATGACTCCATTATTAGGTTCGACTGACACTCTTCAGAGTCAATTGCCATTCCTTTGGAAGAGTCATAACGACTCTTGAAGAGTCATTGTTACTCTCTTCAGCGATTCCTTTTTGGGGTCAAATGACTCTTTTCACGAGTCATTGTGACTTTTCTAGTGGAGTCAATTGCATCATCAAAAGAACCCGGGGGGGGGGGGGGGGGCGCGGGTAATGGGACCATGGACCATAGAATAAGTTTTTGATGGGGCAAATTATAAGTATGTGACATGAAAAACAATTGCTCTTGGCTAACTCTCTATGGTTTTATTATAACTCTTTGCATTAAATTCCAAATGCAATGATAAAAACTAAAACTGTGCATAGTTTGTACAAATTAAAAAGTACTAATTGGGGTAAAATTAAATTGCACGAACAAAAATTACTATTTAGCATAATCTGACATTGCACTTACATAATTAAAGGTAAAATACAGCAACGGTACAGATTTTTGTTTTTGAACTATTTCACTTGAAGGGTGCACCTATCCTAAATTTGTAATTTGTATAACTTTCTTATAGAAACTTTTAGGCTGATCTTAACATCACATGATTCACACTAACAAGTGCTTTTGGCTTCATCATCAATATTTTAAACCTTGAAAACATAAAACACGTAATCATGCGTTTAACACTTTCTAACAAGTCAAACTGATCACCGAATCCATCATGTGGTAACACCTGCAGGAGTATGATAACTTTACTTGCTTGATGCAAGTTTTGACATCAGGCTGATACTTATAGTTAGCTTTTTGGCTTCATCCTTTAGATTTAGAAACACCTTTTGATAGAAGGTGAGTGTTGCCATAATACACTTTGGGTATGCATTGTTAAAAACATAGAATGTCGCCACAAGCAGCCCAGCTGCCATAAAGAGGTTATCTGTCTCACATTTGACAACCCCATCAGCCACTATTTTGAGACTCTCCTCCAGTGGGTTTTATGAAAGTATATAAGGAGTAACAGAACTGTTGTCTTCTCTACTCTTGATTATGGCGAAAATGTCCTCATTCATAAGGGCTGGAACACTCGAGACAGCTTGTTGATTGACCAGATCTGTAGAGTATGAATTTCAATATATTAAATATGACTACATTTCGTACAAAAGAGAAAGTATAAAAAGACTCAGCAAAGCTGAAGGGGGAATTAATATTCCTCCTGGAGCTAGACAAATTGTAAGATGGAGGAAAACATCCACCAGGCAGAAAATTCGAAAGAGATGGAGCATGGGGAAAAAGCTACTTGAAAAGCTTCTGTTCTACATCTACAGGTATGGCAAGCTAAAATATTCTGGTAGCAGGAACCAGATTGGATAAACTGGTGGAATATTTCAAACAAAAGCTTGTGAGATGTTTTTCGTAAGGGGACACCACCTGCATTGGACATTAAAATTCATTTGATGGTTTTACCTTACGCTGGCGTTTTTTTTATATACTTCCAAACTTTCTAAATGCATTAAACCAATTTCCATAACAATTATTTCATACATTATTTTGTTATAGACCTTGATGTACATCTATGTCACAAATCAACACAATGCTGAAGGTCATATTATTTCACTGTTTATCTAGAACCCACCAAATGTAATATTTTTAATTACATCGACAGAGTGACCCAAGAGACTTTACAGTAAGCTTTTGTAATACTTACCACTGCATCTGTATATTTAAGTCCCTCTCTCTGCTAGGTGTGGGTAATCTTGAAAGATGGACCGTGTGGTGATGATGTTATACTCTGTGTTGTCCAGGTAGCCATTTTCAAAAAAACAAACAAATGACATTTCGTCAGAAAATATGGAATCAAAAGCCCCTTTATATTGAGGAAAAATTGTACCAAAATTAACCACTATCTTGACCTCCCGCTTTGCACAAAAAATGTTTAAATGGTGTAAATAACAAGGCTTTAGGAGTAGGTATTTTATCATGTTCAACTTACAATTTATTGTATTTTGATGTGATGTCATCATACACAGCTTACAAAAGTAGACTCTGACCTTATTGCAGGAGTTCAGCACAATCTTGTTTTTCAGGTCACGTCTCAGGTTCATTTGGTACGCCGTCAACACAAATGGAGCTATAGACATTGGTGTTGCAGCACTGACTATGTGCACAACTAATTTTGCTCTTGTATGAAGATCCTCAACAGTCATGACAGTACTCAGTCTGTCAGTAGTGTCCACAAAATCATCCAATCCCATTGTCATATTTTTGCGACACGAGTAAGTACCTACACACAATGCCTAAACACCACATAACTTTACATGTTTTATATTTCAAAACTTCCACCGACGAACGAACAGTCTTAACTTAGCTACATAGTACATGTACAGCACAAACTTCAGCATCAATGACCACGTACCTGTCGTCGGAAATCAAAGATGGCAACCAACATAGCAACGAACGTAGCCTGGATACCGCGGCAGGCTCTCCGTTGCTAGAATAGGCATAGAGTTATTGACCAGACCACTTCGGCTACTGCGTGCGCACGAAATTTCTGACAAAAGTTCACAAACTTGCGAAGCCCGCCAATTCGACTCTGACCCGGAGCCAAAGTGACTCTGACTGTCGTCCAATTGACCCTTTATGAGAGTAACGTGTAGTTTACTCTGCGTATAGAGTAATTCGACTCCGATATGGATATGAGTGAACCCTATTACTATTAGCGGGAAAAGGACACAATTCATCAGAGTGAGTGTTCTGCCCTTGTATTATTTGAAGGTGAATTAACCCACACCATGCAGTGATCTTATTATTTTGTTTGCGAGTAAAAGTCTGGGGTAAAATTAAATTGTTTTTCTTCAAAAATTGTCTTTTATATTTTACCAAAAAACCTCAGATCGCATTTTTGGGTAATTTGCGGGAAACGAATGTGTTGCACTGAGAGCATTGGTTTTGTGAGCCGAGAGGGCGCCATTCATGACAACTACGACACAAGCGCCATAAATTGTTTGGAGGGGGCGGGGATGGTGGGGGAACATTCTCTAAACTTTACGGGTGCCTTTCTCTGCATTTGTTTTCCTACAATACATTAATACAAGTGAGGTGTAGCCAGGGGTGGGTGGAAAGGATGACCACCCCCACAATTTGCCAGTGTCCCCAGAATAATGGTGCTGCAGGGTTCGATAACTTAGAAACAGTTTGCATTTCCAAGTGGGAAATTTTTGACATCCGTCACCTGTTACAAGTCCAATCAGATTCTACATGTCCGTTTCGTGTAGATTCATTTAAAGGCACTTCTAAACTCTTCATGAATAATTAACCATCTTAAAGCACATGTGTCACATTGGCAATTTTCAAAGACCAGTATCCACACTTGATGTGACCCAACATACACATGAAATAACAAACCTGTGAAAGTTTAAGCTCAATATCGGCCATTGGAGTCACGAAAAATAGTGAAACAAAAATTACAATTCTTTCACTGTTTTCAAACATTGAGTTTTGGACTCTCGAGATCAAAACTAATAGTTTTAATCATTTCTCAAAAACTATAGCAACATTATTTCAAGGGAAGTTTCCCACCATGACTATCTTTGTACCATGTACGTTTTGTGCAAATCTTATATTTTTACCAATGTTTCACCCCAAACCATAGCACCCAAATCGGCACCCCAGATCATGAGAAACTGTCTCCTGCAAACCCAAACATCAGTGACAGGGTATTTTCAGGTGATGCTAAACTATTAGCTTGTGGGATTTTGATTCAAATCTGCCAAACTAATTTCAGTCCGTCACAGGAAAATGGTTCCTGTAATTTCCAATTTTTAAGTTTGCCTCTCTTTTATTTTGTTACTAAAACAGTTTTTTGTGTGTAAACATTGCAAGCAAGCAAAGATGTAAAAAAAAAATTATTTATACATGTATTATGATGATAGATTTGCAGTGGCACCATGTAAACAAATCTCTTTTGAGTAGCAATGGCTCTCGACGTTTCGACCAATGTCTGTACATGTTGGCAGGGATGGTTAAATGGGTGTACTGATGCGCGGATGATTTCGGCAAAACACAAAAAACACACCTGGCTACATTATCATGGTTTGACAAACAGGCTTAAATACCACATTTTAATTGCAGCAAATCAAAAAAGCAAACATTTAAGAAACATGTAAAGACTTTCAACCATGGAGAAAGTAAATGTATTTCCTTCGTCTATGGAATTTTAAACCAATAGTGCATGTCCATTGCATTAGTGCTCTTATAATATAATTATACAGTCGACTCTCGTTATAGCAAAGTTGCTGCAGGGACTGGCCAACTTATCCCCTTATAACAGGAACGTTGTTATAAGAGGGCAGCAAAACAAAGAAACACAAAGTAAAAGTGAGATTCGGGACTTCAGAATGTACTCTTTATAAGCAGAACCTCTGTAGAACAGTCCTCTTTTATAACGAGAGCCGACTGTCCCTTTTTATTATCACTTTAGAGGTTTTCCCAGCCAATTCCAACAAAAATCCATTCATTGTAACGGGCTCATTCAATTTTGTTTGAAAATGAATGCTCCCTTGAATCAGCATTAATTCAATTTCACAAGTTTAACATTCACTATGGTCAAGTATGATCATCCAATTTCGTTAGGCCACATGACTCATTTTCAATTTCGTTAAAGCCAGCACCAAGAGCTGGTCAACCATTCTATTTCATCAAGTTAAGAATGGTCAACATGTAGTCTTGAATGCCTACATATAAATGAAATAGAATGACTGAAACGAATCTGAATGAGAAAAACAAAATGTGTGCACGAAAACAAAATTGAATGCATTAATAGCTAAAAAGAAACCCTAGTTTGGGTGGATTAAGGGAAAACACGTGAATTTGGACGCCTGCTAATGAAACTGATTGATTTTTTGCTGAAATTGGCCGGAAAACCCATATTTTAAAATTGCAAAGTGCCTTTTGCAAAATAGAAGTTAGAAGTGTAACTGATGTTTACCACACCATCAGGGCACGTCTAATCATATTAGATTAAATTTGATTATTAATTAAATATCAATTATATTATAACAAACCATTTCATTGGGTGACCGTGTTTATCTTTCAGACTACTTTATCTGTTAATACCTAACATTTTAACTTTTCAGACAAAGTATGATATGTACATTTAAAGGCACTGAACACGTTTGGTAATTGTCAAAGACCAGTATTCTCACTTGGTGTATCCCAACATATGCATAAAATAACAAGCCTGTGAAAATTTCGACTCAATTGGTCATTGAAGTTGCAAGAAAATGATGAAAGAAGAAACACCCTTGTTGTACAAATTAGTGTGCTTTCAGATAGGAATAAAAGGCTTCTGGCCAGAAGTCTTTTATTATTTGAGTGAGAAATTACCTCTTTCTCAAAAACTACGTTACTTCAGAGGGAGTCGTTTCTCACAATGTGTTATACTATCAACAGCTCTCCGTTGCTCGTTACCAAGTAATTTTTATGATAATATATATTTTGAGTAATTACCAAACGTGATAATGACTACGTAAATATAAAGTGACAACATGATGACGTCATCACAATTTGTTTTTCAAATTTTAGAAATTTTGACCAATTATTATGTATCTTGAGTAAGCAAGCTATAGTCCAACTTTATTTTGAGAAAAATAAATGAAACTCTTCACGCTACCAACCGCGTGTATTGAAAAAACGGCTCATCATTCCCCCACCACCGGAGCCGAACACCTCGAGTTTGTGGTAACAAACTCTACTGAATCTCTAGTTCCTTACATTATAACATAAGAGAACACATAAAGTAGCATACCGTGCCACACAGTCTTATGGAGGTGTTTTTTACCACACAGGCCACGGGACAGGAATTGTGGCGAGCGAAATCTATTGACTTTACGTTGGGCACTGGTGACGTCATGATGACGTCGTACAATGTTTTAGCCTAACAAACACATCTACAGTATCACACAAGTACACAATCGAAAACAGTTGATCGGACTAATACTTTTCGAGATATGGTGGTCTCAAGATTTGCTAATTACGGTTCTTGTCATAATGTATCATACAATAAACCATTGCAAGCAGTTCTGCAACAAGGCATGAATTTTTACTTTCAGGACACATTTTGTCAATGTACTGTGAAACTATCAAATGTACAAAGTATGTACTGGTTAAATGTACAATAGTGCCTAGACTCCAAAGTTGTATGTAGCGTTTAAATTGTATCAGTCAATAAACCATTGCAAGCAGTCATGCGACAATTAATGACCTATAACTTTTAATACACACTTTGTCAATGTAGGCCTAACTGTGAAAATATATCAAAAAAATGTGCAAATGAATGCAATGGTTGTACACAATAGTGTCTAGACTCCGAAGTTTTATGTAGTGTATACATTGTATGAGACAATTAACCATTGCAAGAAGTCATGCGACAAGTCATGAATGCTTACTTTCGAGACACATTTTGTGAATGTAACTGGATCGGAGCTATCAAATCGTCACCGACGCCACACACACGTAGATTCCAGTAACAATCGGAGAAAATGGCGTTTAATGTTGAACGCTTTTTTAAATCCCGCTTTCTGGTTTTCTTACAGCGGAGACTTGATGCTTTGATTTTCATTTATATGGCGCTTTTGACTACTTTTCGTCCTAAATTTGAGAAAAAATAAATGAAAATCTTTACGATACCAACCGCGTGTATTGAAAAACGGCTCATTATTCCCCTACCACCGGAACCGAACACCTTGAGTTTGTGGTATGACAAACTCTGAATTTCTGGTTCTTTTTGGTTTCCTTTTTATACTCTTTCCCACTTTTAAGCCATCACCTTGAGTAGCCTGTTTTACGGTCTTGTGATTGGCAACTTCCCATACAAAACAAATAAAAAATTAACATAAAGGCTAGATAATATTATAACTTAAAAAACTATGTAGAGCATAAGCATACAAGTACTAAGGGGCTGATGTAGCAAGCACTCTTACCATATCCATACAGTTTTCATCACTAAACCAAAACGGTCCTTGCTAAACATTAACTCGCAATGTAATAATTATTATTAATTTTTATAAAACTTATTACACATTTTGCATTACATTAATCCTCCACCAACTGATATTAGACCAAGTGTTTGTATTATCTATCGACATAATTAAACCACAGCTCGTTATATAATTGCAAATCTTTACAAATGCACATTCAAGACTTTTTGTTCACAACTATTATTAACTGGTGTTATTCCCGACTCTGCACCCTAGCTGCCATACAACGTGGCGTGATCGAACGACAGTTGAGTGGAATTATATTTAAATTTCCTTCGTTGCCACGTGCTTGAAATACGCTACATGAACGCAAACATGCATTGTAAACATTAAAACTAGTAACCTAAATTGCTATTGAATTCTTCTTACCCCATTTTATGTCAATAAACGACTCACTGCGTTGTTATACAACAAAGATTCATGTCTCAAGTAGAAATGCATTCCCTCAATCAAATGATTGTATAAAGCAAATTATTGTACAAAGCAAACTATTGTATAGAGCAAATTATTGTATAGAGCAAAATATTGTAGGCCCTATAGTAAGATATTTTTGCCTTGAGGAATTGTTTTCAGATGCCCTCTCTTTTTTCAACTGAGAGCAACAATTCCTTCTGCGGTTTAGTGGTGAAGTTCATACATGGGACAGGTTCTTGCTCTCCGTCCACCAGACCAAATCGGAACCGACTGACCAACCTTGCTACCATTAACTTCATTTGATTCCAGGCGAACTGCTGCCCGATGCAGTTCCTGGGACCGGCAGAGAACGGCATGAACGCGAAGGGGTCCATCTTGTTAAAGTTCTCCGGGAGGAACCGAGATGGTTTAAACTCCATGTGATCCTCACCCCATACAGTCGGGTTATGGTGGAGCTGGTACAGGTTGACTGCCACGGTGGTTCCAGTGAGAAGGGCCACACCATCAACATCTAACGAGTCAGTCAGAGTGCGGGATATGAGTGCAACAACGTTGTATAACCTGATCGTTTCCTTAATGACTAGGGTCGTGTACTCCATGCGGGCGAAATCATTGCTGTATATTAAAGGAAAAGACGACATCATTCAAAACCGGGAGGGTTTGTATATATTCATATATATATATTTTGCTGTTGCTGTAGCTGTTGTTTCTGAAGATAATATTTTGTGATCATTGACGTCATCCAAGCCGCCATCATCCTAGATATGTTATGTAACATAATAAATAAATTTGTTTTGTTTTATTATCTAATTTTAATATTATTTAATTACTGTCCTTATTTGCTTCGTTTTGTACAAGGCATCCCAGCCTACAAGCTTTTGCTTTTATTGGGTCATGCCTCCATACAGTTTCAATCTCTGTCTCTATTAAGTAATCAAGTAATAATTTTTGTATGGAAATTGTATGGAAATAAATGTTGATTGAATTGAAACAATAGAAACGCGAATTTATGTACGCACTGCGCTCATGATTGGCCAATGAACAACATCCCTTTGACTTCAGGCGAGGGCGCCCCACTCAAATTACGTCATATGCAAAAGGTCTATGAATTATCTGTGAAGATCAATTAGATTATGATGAGGATGAAGTTTAAACTCACCTCGTGAGTTGATCTGATACTCTACCCGATAGGATATCGTCAACTTCATCCCGGACTTTATCCTGGTGTTCTGGGTACTTGGCCAGTACATACAGTATCCATGTCAGGGCGGTAGCTGTGGTCTCAAAGCCACCGAAGATGAACGTATTCGCCTCGTCTTCCATTTCATGGACGGTCAGCCCGGTGCCATCGGCGTCTCGAGCCATCAAGATGGTGTCCAAGAAGTCACAGGGTTTGGTCAAGGGGTCTCCACTCTTCATCTTTAGCACGGGAGACAAGAAGTTGTCATTGTCAATGCTTGGTATAGGCCCTAAACTCCAGCAAATTCGGTCTCAAATTCTACACATTGCTTGAAATCTTACTCACTTTCCTATTCTAACATGACAAAGTATATTTATCACGACGTGCATCGTGTATTTCTCCGCCCATCATATTTACCTTTTTGTCCAATTCATCTTTCCTGCTGGTGATTAATCCATTGGAAAACTTGCGAACGTACTGAATAGCCTCTGCCCAGTCACTGTACATTGAATAAAACTGGAAAGTCCATGGGTGGATTTTGAGCAGATTGCCAGTAATAATTCGAGCTTGAGAGACCCTGCTGAGTACCTCAGCTGCATGTAGCATGTCATACTCTCCATCTTTAAGAGGACCTCGATTCTGAATTAATAAACCGTTATTAATGAACAGGTGCATTATAAATATAAAAAAATTATAGGCAATAAAAGTATGAGGATGTGTTCTTCACCGGGCTAATAATTGTTTTGCCGGGCTGTTCTTGGACCAAGACGAAGGCCACTGACATTTAATGGACCGTGTTATAAGGGACCGAGCGCGCAGTGAAGACCGGGTTTCACACTTTTATTGCCACCAATAAAATTACCCGGGGAAAATTAGAATTTGAGATATTCTGCACAACTTCGGTCGGTCTCAGCGCCTCATGACCGTTATCCAATTATTCGGACGGCCACAGGGGCGAGAAGTCCACCGCATCAAAAATGTTCACCACAACGTAACATCAATGATAGTGTGTAGAGAGTCTGTTAGAAAACAAATATGAAACCAACTTTGAACCTCTTTTTTAAATATCAGTGAGTGTGGATGGAGGATAGGCCTACGTCTTCCTTTCCGCGTGTTTTATAGCCGCCTCAGTCAGATCTTCGTTTCCAGAAAACTCAGATTGAACTAAAATGTTCAGTGCCACTACTATCATTTCAGTGCACCTACCTGGACATTGTATTCGTATGAGAAAGCAGCCCGCAAAACAGCATCGAATGTACAGAGGGAAAACTGATGATAAACCCTCAGGGTAGAATTCTGGGTTGCTATGCGGTCCAACTTCTCAAGGAGCACGTCTGTACACTTGTGGAAGACGGGAATGTACGTCCGGAGAACATTCAAGTGGAAGCTAGCTGTCAACAGGCGTCGGTTTCTTTTCCAGTGTGCCCCGTTCGAAGTTAATAACCCGAGTCCAATCCACTCATCCAATAATTTATACATAACAGACTTATCGGAATGCGTAGAGGTTGAAACTAGAGGCTTGATGGTTTCTGGGTGGACCAGAACGGGTAAAGCGAGTGGGCCGTTCCACATGACGTAAGCCCTGGGATACACCTTAACTGTATCCCTTAGCCATTGAAAGCCAGCTCCGAACGGGTCCAGATTGGAGTGCCCCATCAACCAATGAACCCCCGGG
Organism: Leptasterias polaris; assembly: GCA_037783415.1. Classification (NCBI taxonomy): domain Eukaryota; kingdom Metazoa; phylum Echinodermata; class Asteroidea; order Forcipulatida; family Asteriidae; genus Leptasterias; species Leptasterias polaris. The sequence goes on from JAZGTN010000111.1 coordinate 455,588, forward strand.
GGACATGGCAACTTCTTGACGGCAGTTCGCTCTCTGATGATAATTATTCCGAACAGACAGGAGCAACCGCAAAAAAACGATAGTCCCTATAACGATGGGTAGAGTAACCCACAACATGGTTAACAACGTGAGAGTGACTGTTGGAAAAGGGGGAAAAACTACTCCTGCTGGGCCTATATTGCACAGTACACATTCACTTGAATGTATTACACCAATTGGTATTTAAGATGGTATTGGCCTACACGTTTACTGAATTGTGAAATTAATTACTCCACTTGCTGAAATGGTTTTGTTCGAGGATGCACAGTCGTCGTTTACTCAAGTATTGATATAATTTTGTATGCATGCCCTCCGTGCTGATAAAAACACAAAATAACTCTTTGTGTACGTAGTTTCAAGTAAACAACTTATTGACAGGGTTTTAAGGTCAGAGGCTCACATGACTACGCTTTCAGACTGGCATTGAGTAAATTTTTCAAATGACGTATTTTAGAGGTACCCGGTATTAAGCAAGTAAACAAAATAGACTTAAAGAGTTTGTAAAACAAACTCAATGTGTTCGGGTATCGTTGGTGTGATAGTGTTGTATTAATGGGTGAACTGTTCCTTTGAATCGATGAAAAGATTGATGATAGCTTTTGAAATGTCAAAGAAAGTAAAATGTAAGTCTTTTACGTTTATACCCTAGTTTACACGGGAAACGCTTAAGACTGCTTTCGCTTAAGACTGCATTGAGCTCTACGTAGAACGTGTATTATTTAAACATCTGTCACATTTTTCAGGGCTAAGGAACCAATTGTTTAATTAAACAAGGTTAGGACCTTGATAAAACCTCAATCTCGTAGTTGTGACGTCATGATGACGTCATCAAGTGTTGAAATACAGTAAATCAAAGTTTAATAGTTAAAAAATGCATAACTCAAGAAGTACATAAGCTATATTATAACAATCTAAAATCATCGGAGAGGTCTTGAAAAATGTAAAATGTAGCAAAAACTACACTAAATCTTATACCGTTTGAACTCGACTCCTTGTTCAAACCGGAAGTTGAAAATTTCAAAATTCATACTTTAAAGGCACTGTACACGATTGGTAATTACTCAAAATATGTATTAGCATAAAAACTTACTTGGTAACGAGCAACGGAGAGCTGTTGGTAGTATAAAACATTGTGAGAAACGACTCCCTCTGAAGTAACGTAGTTTTTGAGAAAGAAGTAATCTCCCACTCAAATAATAAAAGACTTCTGGCCAGAAGCCTTTTATTCCTATGTGAAAGCACACTAATTTGTACAACAAGGGTGTTTTTTCTTTCATCATTTTCTTGCAACTTCAATGACCAATTGAGCCCAAATTTTCACAGGCTTGTTATTGTATGCATATGTTGGGATACACCAAGTGAGAATACTGGTCTTTGACAATTACAAAACGTGTTCAGTGCCTTTAAGATATATTCATACTTGCGAATCTTTGATCAACATGAAACTTCACGTAAAGTTAGAACATACTAGCAGAAGCCGAGTAAATTGTGACGTCACGATTACGTCATCGAGTGTCAAATTACAAGTCATTTAAGTTCAAAAAGTGACCTCATGCAAACGCCTGTATGTCGCTGAATATTAAAGCTACAGTATTCATATCGTGGTTTTTAGTCGTCCTGATATAATAGCCGATACATTATTGGCTGAAACAGCGCCCTCTTGTGGATAAACCTCCGTCTTGAACCTACGATCACAGACTTGGGAACATTGTTCAGCGGTTTGCACCCTATGGCGAATTAGTCCAAAAGTGGACGGAACACTCTGATTGGTCAGAATCTCCGAGGCCTTCAATAAAATGCACATTCATAAACGTAAGCGTTTATACCACGGGGTATAGTTCAGAAATACAACATTGATGCACGTACTGTAACTAGTCTGTCTCTGCTCAGTGATTCAACTTACTGTTTGGAAACACACAAAAACAAAGTGATTAGATTCTATTTTTGTCATTCAAAATACGTAAAAAACGTTGGGAAAATCTTTGGACGATTCCATTCAAATTATAGGTATCACAATTTTTCGTCTAGTAAGGATCAGGTTGTTTGTCATGTTTATTTGTCAACATTTTGAGAGTAAATATTGTATTATTTTATGTATAAATTATAAATAGCGTTTTGTACGTACAAAGCACTACAAAATCAAAGCAATGGCTCGATTTTACAGAAAATGCTATTTGGAATAGACGCAGCCAACGGGAGTTTTGTGGTCTCCTGATTGGTCATCTCTCTGACATAGTGTTGTTATGTAAATTTCAGTTGTGAATAAATGAATATCCCGTATACACAAGAGGGTCAAGTCTGAGATTGCGAGCCAGAGCGCGTGTAGCCTAGTCTTGGTGCAAGACGTCCCTGTTCTGTATTTCCACGATCCGCCCGATCACGAATTGCCGCCAATAAAGGGCGCTATCACTCCACGAACCCGCTATCACTCCACGAACCCGCGAACCGCAATCACAGGAACTGAACGCGGTTCGTGGGTGATAACCCACGAACCGCGTTCAGTTCCTGTGATTGCGGTTCGTGGGTGATATGGCGGGTTCGTGGAGTGATAGCGCCCTCTACTGGCGGCAATTCGTGATGGGGCGGATCGCGGACTTTTGAGGGGTCTGTGGAAATACAGAACAGGGACGTCTTGCACCAAGACTAGTGATAGCCACTCGCGGGAGAATTTTGTGTGGCCGATCATGCAGAGAAATAACCGCAGTCTCAGACTTGAAATCAAGTCGAACACAATATGCGACTAAACCAGTTAAAACGGTGAGCGGCTGCTCGCTTCATTGACAACATGCAAAACATGCAACAACAAAATTTATGCTCTTGACAACATGATTGAATCAACCGCAATGTTCAAAGTCCATCAAACATGCTTGTAGTCTATAGTCTCTGTTCAAGGTTCGCGTAACCTGATTTTGACGGTACGCTTATTTGTTAATCTCTAAAACAGCTGTCCACGCAAACCTCGTTAACAATCAAATGCTAGGCTTTTGATCGTGTGCTTTTTAAAACTTTTGCTAAAGACGGTGGGTAGTTTGTTACGCACCTCAAAACAGTAATAGCACCAAAGTTCAACATAATGAAACAGCATTGACACAGCACTGACCCCAGCGATACCCGAACACCTAGTGTTTGTTTTCACAAACACTATAAGTCTAGTTGATGTAATTGGTAATGTAAATCTATTACATGAATTTCAAAATAAAGGTTCTACAAAAACCTTTTGCTTGCATGTAGATATGACTCTACCAATGTACACGTAGCCTAATTAACAAAGGGTAATTAGTAGGCCTACCGGCAAATTTATGCTCTTGACAACATTTTTTTAAATTATATATATATCAGCTGGTATATATGTTAAATATAACACCATAAGCAACCCTATTATAAACTATTAGCGGGAAAAGGACACAATTCATCAGAGTGAGTGTTCTGCCCTTGTATTATTTGAAGGTGAATTAACCCACACCATGCAGTGATCTAATTATTTCGTTTGCGAGTAAAAGTCTGGGGTAAAATTAAATATTTTTTCTTCAAAAATTGTCTTTTATATTCTACCAAAAAACCTCAGATCGCATTTTTGGATAATTTGCGGGAAACGAATGTGTTGCACTGAGAGCATTGGTTTTGTGAGCCGAGAGGGCGCCATTCATGACAACTACGACACGAGCGCCAGAAATTGTTTGGAGGGGGCGGGGATGGTGGGGGAACATTCTCTAAACTTTACGGGTGCCTTTCTCTGCATTTGTTTTCCTACAATACATTAATACAAGTGAGGTGTAGCCAGGGGTGGGTGGAAAGGATGACCACCCCCACAATTTGCCAGTGTCCCCAGAATAATGGTGCTGCAGGGTTCGATAACTTAGAAACAGTTTGCATTTCCAAGTGGGAAATTTTTGACATCCGTCACCTGTTACAAGTCCAATCAGATTCTACATGTCCGTTTCGTGTAGATTCATTTAAAGGCACTTCTAAACTCTTCATGAATAATTAACCATCTTAAAGCACATGTGTCACATTGGCAATTTTCAAAGACCAGTATCCACACTTGATGTGACCCAACATCCCAGCTAACACATTACGTTGCTACAACATTGCACAACGTTGTGATAAGGTTGCAATTTGGTCGATGGGCTGACAACGTTTTGACGACGTTGTATGAACGTCGGATCTTAACATGATTTTCAACCAATGTTGTACTTTGGTTGCATGTTGGTAATTTATGCAACGTTACCGAAAAGTTTTTCACCGAACGTTTTCACAACATTGTATTTAGGTATTATTACAACGTAGTATTTAAGTTAGGGCACCAACGTTGTGAAGAAGTTATTTTTTGGTCTCGTTAAAACGTAGTAATTATGTTGTGACATGCACGTTGTTTGCACATTGCATTTTGGTTTTATCAAAACGTCATATTTACACTGTGGCAGTCACGTTGTCTTGACGTTGTATTTTGGTATTAGTAGTGTTCATGCGTTTTGCTCGTACGTACAACGGTCATAAAGCTCTTGGCCAATAAAAAGCTCTGCTTTGCTGACTCCGCCCAAAGATCCAAGAAGATCCAACCCACCTCAACCGTCGACGTCTATAGAATTTCATAATGAGTCCGGTAGCCGATTGTTCAATTTCGTTTCACTCGTGCATTTGCAACAATGGATATTAACACAACACTGCTGTCCTGACAGGGAAATTGCGACACAGGGAATACGCGTGCGGGGACAGTTTGAAAGTGCACCGGGTTAACCGTGTGGTAAAAAAAGATCCCGTTGCCTCCCCAGAGTTGTATTTCACCGAGAACAGTGGCTGATAATGGTGGGGGCACCCCAACCCCCCGCCTATTACTGGATTAAATTCATATCCCGTAATTATTTTACTCGCTAAGTTGTTGGTGAGTTCCTTGTTTACTTATTGAGTAAACTTGATTTGTAATTGGGTTATAAAAAAAGAGCACTTCTAACCCCAAAACTGGCAAACTATAAGTTCAGGTTTCAAAAATATAATTAAAAATAATTCATTTTTTCGTGGAGTAATAATGTGTAAGTCACAGACGTAGACAGATATATCAGTCTTTCGCTAACCTAGATTAGAGCAATTTGCATTTGACTCATCTACATATGGAAAGTATGTATAAAAGACAATACGTCGTCTGTACAAATGTAATATAAAAGACGTACCTAAAGGATTAGGTGTCTTTTCAAACGATACGTCGTCTATACAATGTAATATAAAAGATGTACCGAAAGGATTAGGTGTCTATTCAAACGATACGTCGTCTGTACAAATGTAATATAAAAGATGTACCTAAAGAATTTGGTGTCTATTCAAACGATACGTCGTCTGTACAAATGTAATATAAAAGACGTACCTAAAGGATTAGGTGTCTTTTCAAACGATACGTCGTCTATACAAATGTATTATAAAAGACGTACCTAAAGGATTAGGTGTCTTTTCAAACGATACGTCGTCTATACAATGTAATATAAAAGATGTACCTAAAGGATTAGGTGTCTATTCAAACGATACGTCGTCTGTACAAATGTAATATAAAAGACGTACCTAAAGGATTAGGTGTCTTTTCAAACGATACGTCGTCTACAAATGTAATATAAAAGATGTACCTATAGATAGGTGCCTATTCAAACGATACGTCGTCTACAAATGTAATATAAAAGATGTACCTATAGATAGGTGTCTATTCAAACGATACGTCGTCTATACAAATGTAATATAAAAGACGTACCTAAAGGATTAGGTGTCTTTTCAAACGATACGTCGTCTATACAATGTAATATAAAAGATGTACCTAAAGGATTAGGTGTCTATTCAAACGATACGTCGTCTGTACAAATGTAATATAAAAGATGTACCTAAAGAATTAGGTGTCTATTCAAACGATACGTCGTCTGTACAAATGTAATATAAAAGATGTACCTAAAGGATTAGGTGTCTATTCAAACGATACGTCGTCTGTACAAATGTAATATAAAAGACGTACCTAAAGGATAGGTGTCTTTTCAAACGATACGTCGTCTACAAATGTAATATAAAAGATGTACCTATAGATAGGTGCCTATTCAAACGATACGTCGTCTACAAATGTAATATAAAAGATGTACCTATAGATAGGTGTCTATTCAAACGATACGTCGTCTGTACAAATGTAATATAAAAGATACCTAAAAAGGATTAGGTGTCTTTTCAAACGATACGTAGTCTGTACAAATGTAATATTGTAGAGCGGTTAAGAGCACCGAACTCAAGCTCTGGTGTTTCTGTTCAGCAGAGTGTGGGTTCGAGTCCCGGTCGTGACACTTGTGTCCCTGAGCAAGACACTTAACTATAATTGCTTCTCTCCACCCAGGGGTAAAATGGGTACCTGTGAGGGCAGAGATGGTTCTTGTGATTGATTTAGCTTAGTAGCGCATATTGCAGCACAGGCTGTATACTCCCCAGGGAGCTGAGATGGTTTAAGGAATGAAATAAATGGTCCAGTGACCAGGGGTAATAATGTTCGAAGCGCTTTGAGACGCCCTTGGGTGTGATAAAGCGCGATATAAATCCATATTATTATTATTATTATTAATATAAAAGACAAAAGATTAAGCAGTTATTCTTTAGGGCCCAAACAGAAATCAGATTTTTGGCGAGCCCAAATTGGATTCCTCCTGTAGGGATCCCAAGTGCGCCCTCAGTGTTTATTTTGTAAAAAGTTTACTTTGGGGTCGCCACCTGTTGACCCAGTCTCTTTTTCTTTTGGTAGCTTTTGCACGAGAGAGCACATTATTTTATCTCGGTATTTCTCTCCATTTTGTGGGGAGCATGGCTCTGGCCATGCTCCACATGCTATTCATTTGGGAGGGATAGTATCGTAGAACCTTCTGTGAGTATTATAATATCTTTAGTATCTTTTGATTATAGAAAGATCGTCTTTTATGAAGCTTTTTCAATCACAGTGTGTATTGTAAACTTGTAGTGTGTGTGTAGCCAGCCTCGTGTTGCGCTGACCTTTTGACCTTTAGTGTAACGGTGTGCATTTGTAATGTAATGTATGCTATTTTGTAGTCTATGTGCTGTATTGCATTGGATAATTAAAATCAGTACAGGAGATCATTATTATAATTAACACGTCATCTATAGAAATTGTTGCTTGCTTATATTATTGTCTTTTGGTGGATCCTCGTCCTTTTTAATTAGAGGACCGGCCTCCTTCCCGTGTCTCTACAAATGGCGTCGTAGACAGGATTGAGAATTCGCCATTTGTTTACATTTTTTTCGCATTTGTTCTGTCTACGCCGTACCTCTACAAATGGCGTCGTAGACAGGATAGAGTTTTCGCCATTCGCTATTTTTATGACGTGTTATTTGCCCTGGATTATAACTCCGGACTTTAGATTTTTCTCCTGTGAGAACTGATGTAATCGTTTTCGCGAAATCGTCGCGATCTATGGATAGGATGGTCACCATAAAGCCTTTTTGCTTTCCCTGCATCGACTGAGGACTTCATCGACGGATTTATATTTTTATTTACATTGTATGTTGTGCAACTGATATTGTAAAGTTCTATTTATAGAATTGTATGTAATATTTGATATTTTCATCCAAGCTTTGATTGCAGATCTGTTTTACATTTTAAAGGCAGTTGTGTCTCATGTGGATCTTTTTGTAAAGATTCTTTTTAGAAACAGATAATTTTAGAGCCAGGTAGGCCCGTGCTTTGGATAAAGTGTCTTAAGTCAAATATATATTTTTGTTGTTGCACACATATTAATGTATTTAACTTGAGGTTTTCAGCTAACCACATTTTTCTAGTACATTTTACACCAGTAAATGTATAATACTTTATGACTTCCTGTGTATTTCAATTATCTTGGCATATTATTGTGTAACTTCTAAGTCTTTGTAAGACTGTATGTCAGTTGGAAATTTTTGAATAGCAATTGTACTTTTTGTCTACAGTGTGGTTAGACAAATTTTGGACTTGTATTTTTATTGTCTGTCTGTGTGCAGACTGTTTTGTAGGTCAATGATTTAGGCCTCATTGTATTTTAACAAGTTAGTCATATTTTGTACGTGCATTGCTAGTAATTTTATTCCAACCATGTCTTTGCCAGATTCTATTTTGAAGTCGAATAGTGAGTTAGCTAGAACGTTAGTCAGTGCCGTCACAGCTTTTGCTTGTGAAAATGATGAAGATGCATGTCCTAATAATACTAATGTGGTCGATGGCATCAAAGCTGCATTAGATGCCAGATTGTTTACTATTTTCAAGTGTTTTGAAGATTTAAATGCAGACAGTATCAGTATTAATAAGTTGCAGTCACCTGACCCTATTACTTTTTCACATTCAGTTGAGGTGGTAGATACAATTTTTGAAGAGGCTGAGCCACTAGTTTTTGATCAAATTTCAGTTGGAACTGCTGCTGTTTATAATGTAGAGGTGGCAGGAGATGTTTTTATTTCTCCTTCTGTGAGTGTTTTTTGTGATAGCCACCATGCAGTTTCCAAGGGCCTCAGTGTATTTAGTAGCCACTGGTTTGGTTTGCCAAATGGCAAAGCCAAAGAAAAAGTAGGGAAGTCTCCCTTGTATTTAGGGATTGTAATTTATTATCATTTGTATATACCTGTCTTGGCAGTAACGGTGACCATCGGTAGACCCACAGTATATTTTATCTTGGGTCTGTGGCCAAATGCCATTACTTAAATTTTGTATTAGCAGAGGAATCCTGCATACTTGTAGTGTCAGCTCAAGCTGCCTCTGATCAACCTAAATATATAACATGGTGTTTCTCTTCATGTCTGGATGTTTTCCGCACCATTATTATATACATGTAGTCCTTTGCATTGTATAAATTTCAAATTTCCTTTTTGTATTTTTTTCTACCTTTTGGATACTTTGAAACCTGCTTCTTTCATAATTTATGGAGGAGATTTATCTGTTGTATTGTATTATACAGCTATTGATATTACATGCCATTGAAGATTTGGTATAATGTAAGTGCATGTATGTGTATTGACTTTTGGATCTACATAATTTCATGATTGTGCAGATGCTTTTATTCAGGTTTATATCCTGATTTGTCAAAGTTTGGTTCATGGAGATAGTTGTCATGTATATTTATCTTTCACAATCTTTGTGATATGGGAATTTTATGATGTCTAATTGCATTTCTAACTTTGTTCCCTAAGAACGTTTCGCGACGGGATTATACATGTAGGTTCCTAATTTTAGTGTGGTTGCTAAGTGAAATATTTTTGTCAGCAGTTTTATAGTTTGGTGTAATCCAACTTTTTATGCTCGCCGATTAATGGGATATTTTTATATACCCATCTGTTGTGAGATCTTTTGTCTGACGTTTTCACCATGTTTACTGCCATTTATAGGACCACTTTTTAAGAAATGCTTTTGTCATATTAAACATTATTCTCATGTCATTGTTGACACCCTAGTACATAGTGATGGGTCTTTGCTCCCTCAATTGTAGATGTTATTATAGTTGGTAGAATTGAAATAATTTTGTCACTTAGCCTGATATGGTTTAGTGTGCATTTTGAAGTTGGCTGTGTTGTCCAACTCTGTTGTTGTTCTCACAGTGTGGGTGAGACTATTTATAATCTACCATGCTTTTCTACCTTGTGGATGCATACATTTTAGTGATTGATAATATATTTGCCTTTTTGCTTTCCAAGCAAATGCAATTAAAGTTACAGCAATTGTTATATTATATTCTCCATTGTAATCTTTGTGAGCTTTGAATGGAACCAAACTGTTCTGCCTGTCTGTTCAGATCCAATTGTTCATTTCATATGTATTGTAGTAAACAAATTGAAAACGATTTGTCTGTAGTGAGATCCAAGATTAATGTCATTTGGATTTAATGATAGGGTTTTGCTTTTTTGAAAGATTTTACACCAAGTTATGTGTAAACTATTTTAGAGTTTTGGACATGATTTTAAGATAGCCATTTTGTTGTGCAGTGTATGTTCATGGTTGCTCTATAAATAGAGACAAAGCTATTTCCGCCATGTGAGTGTATTATGTCTGTTCGTTCAACCCTGTGGTTAACCTCAGTGTATTACATTGTAGCAACTTTGCTATTTTGAGATTGGATTCAAGAATTTGCTGTTTAAACTGTGTGTTTACATGTGAAATTTACTAGACAGGTTTGGTATTGGGATATGCACCTATGTACTGTTACCCTTTACTTGTTTTTGGAGCTGACATGGAATACGTTTTTCGATGAGGATGTTTTATCCATGCATGTGTGTCAGTTTGTATTTAGAAAACCTGGTATTAGTGAACATTCAGTGGATATTATATGCAGTGTATTTTTCTGCTGTGTGTACTGGATTCTGAATCCATCTTGAATAATGTTATAGGATGGATCTTGTGTAGGCCTATCAATTTATGAGATTGTATTAACTATTTGTCGTTTTCATAAATCCTTTCAAGGTCGCACTTGTATTTGTTTTGAGGTTAGCTTGTATCACAACACACTGTGTGTAGTGACTACCTGACATTATTGATCCCTGTGATCTACCTCAATTATTGTAAATTAAAAGTTGTTTTTGGACCACTCGGGTCGCGTGGTCATAAAGTAGGGAACCTGTAGGGATCCCAAGTGCGCCCTCAGTGTTTATTTTGTAAAAAGTTTACTTTGGGGTCGCCACCTGTTGACCCAGTCTCTTTTTCTTTTGGTAGCTTTTGCACGAGAGAGCACATTATTTTATCTCGGTATTTCTCTCCATTTTGTGGGGAGCATGGCTCTGGCCATGCTCCACATGCTATTCATTTGGGAGGGATAGTATCGTAGAACCTTCTGTGAGTATTATAATATCTTTAGTATCTTTTGATTATAGAAAGATCGTCTTTTATGAAGCTTTTTCAATCACAGTGTGTATTGTAAACTTGTAGTGTGTGTGTAGCCAGCCTCGTGTTGCGCTGACCTTTTGACCTTTAGTGTAACGGTGTGCATTTGTAATGTAATGTATGCTATTTTGTAGTCTATGTGCTGTATTGCATTGGATAATTAAAATCAGTACAGGAGATCATTATTATAATTAACACGTCATCTATAGAAATTGTTGCTTGCTTATATTATTGTCTTTTGGTGGATCCTCGTCCTTTTTAATTAGAGGACCGGCCTCCTTCCCGTGTCTCTACACTCCGATGAAGACGGCATCCAACCCGAGTTATGTTTTGGACTGCACTGGGTAAAGACATGTATTAAATGACCCCTTCCCCCCAAAAGAACAATACTTAATTACGTTCAATCTTCCCATTGTTTACAGTAACACTATATCAGTGCAATTTGAAATGTAACTTCTATAGATGATCAAGATAACTGATTTTCATGAACAGAAAATCAGATACGTGATACACAAGTAATTTAAAAATTTATAGCAGCCATTCAAAGGGATCTTCAACGGGGTTTTATGACTTTGTAATTCCTAGCCCGACTGGGCACTGCTGGTAGCTGATTAGTGTCGTAACGACTGGGGATGGGTTTGGGATTGGAATGCTCATTTATCACTTCATCCCCCCCCCCCCCCCCCGCCCAAGAAAAAAAATCCAATTAATCCAATAGGCCTACACACACCCCCACACACCAAACAGGAAAACGTGTATGGCAAGCAAAAATGACGCCACCATCGCCAAAAGATTCCTAACCTCTGAGCTGCAGACAACTCAATGAACTAAAGTGTTAGCATTGTCTTCTTGACGACCTTCCTTGCAAATCAACGGAGTGGAAGAAAACGAACAATGACAGACCGGGCTCATTGTGGGATTATAAGGATGTGGACAGTCGTAGAGGGTGGCGATTGGGGGGGGGAGTCTTCATAACAGAGCCTTTTTATTGGACAAGAGCTTAATGAACGTCGTACGTACGTGCAAAACGCATGAACACTAGTAAAACGTAGTTTTGCCGTTCTGGCAGTCACGTTGTCTACACGTTTTATTTTGGTTACATAACAACGTTGTAATTATGTTGTGACGCACGTTGTCTGCACGTTGCATTGTGGTATTATCAAAACGTCATATTTGCGTTGTGGCAGTCACGTTGTCTTTACGTTGTATTTTGGTATTATATAAACATAATATTTGCGTTGTGGCAGTCACGTTGTCTTCACGTTGTACTTTGGTAACAATAAAAACGTAATTATTAAGTTTCGGCTGTATGTTGTCTTGTTGTTGTATTTTGGTATTGTCAGAACGTAATGTTTAAGTTTTTGTGTTCACGTTGTCATTACGTTGTATGTTTGTATTTATGTTGAGACAGCCACGTTGTCTCAACCTTCAAACATACTATTGTGACCCTCACATCATTTGTAGGCCTTTTAGTTTTATCACAGTATAGTATATCTTTGTTTTTACCATCACGTAATTGTGGCAATAGTTTAATTACAATCATATTGAATATTTCAAGCAGCTCATTGGGATGGTTTTGAAGGACATTATTATCTAACAGTACAAGGGTTGTTTGACATCACAAACAATGTTTTTATCGCAATTTAGTTTTTTACATCGATTGTCATAGTTAGTACAATTAATTGGCACTTGAGGAGCATCCCTATCACATCTGCATCGATCAATCTAAACAGTACAACCGGTAATTGCATTTAATTGAACTTATTGTGTCAAGCAGTGCACATGGGGAGAGAATCCAACCCCCCCCCCCCCCCCCCCCACCCCACCACCACCACCACACACCACCACCACACACCACCACCGTACAGCGGCATTCCAAGCCGTTGACGGAATCTTCGACAGAAATATTTTCCACTGATAGTATGGTCTGTCATCACTTAGGCCGTTTTGTTCCACGCTAAAAACTTCCTCAAAAGCCAAAACTTGTTCATCAATGTTTCAAAGATACTTTCAAAGTTTGAAGTATACTCTCGGGTACTATTAATTGTGTTTTGCCTCACTTTATTAATTACAAAGACCTACGTTTCCGTTCAGATATCATGCGCTCATCTTGACAGATTGAGTAGCGCGGAATGCTGCGGTCTATTAAAAATTATTATGACAACGTCATGACAACGTAAATATCACATATGCAAATTTTTAGATATTTACTATAGGGCTTAGAAGTTGTACAATTCATACAATTTTTTTCAAGAAATTTACAAAATTTATGAACTAGGTGCACTAATTTTTTCTTGTATTTGTCTAGACTGTCAGAGGATTTTATGGATAAAATAAATGCAGTAATTAAAACATGAAATATAATTTCCAATATATAATTAAAATTAAACAACCCTTTAAAAAATATACACCCATGACTGCCAAATAAAAAAAATCGGTCTATATATATAGTACTTGCTGTACGATGTATAGTATACAGGTGCAGAGAAGTCGGGTAAAGTAACGGCAATGTGTAGAAGAGACCTACTGGTAAGGTTGTATTGTTGAAAAAAAATTATCATGATGACATACCAATTAACGACATACCAATTAACGACATACCAATTAACAGTATTGTGTAATTGTGTAATTATGATTGATCTGCCGTTGTGACAACGTTCAGGGTACCGGAAAATTACGTTGTGACAACGTTCTGGGTACTGAAAAAAGTTACGTTGTTGCAACATTCTTTTGAAAACAATTATTTACAACATGGCAACGTTGTGTATACGTGCCTACAACGTGGTAAGTTCGTTGCATCATTACGTTCTAAAAACGTACAGGGGAGTCGACAAAGATTCGTTGCTATAACGTTATAACAACCAAAAACACACACTCTGGCAACGTTGTAGACTTGTGGACAAGTCGTTAAATGTCTGTCGCGGTGATAGCGGAACGGCTTTCTCGCAATATCCCGCGAGAGGGCTGCTCTGTGCGAGATTATTGCTCTCACGACTGGTCGCATTTACCGTAGACTTGTGGACAAGTCGTTAAATGTCTGTCGCGGTGATAGCGGAACGGCTTTCTCGCAATATCCCGCGAGAGGGCTGCTCTGTGCGAGATTATTGCTCTCACGACTGGTCGCATTTACCGACTTGTGAAACCCGCTGGCGGTTTGTGCACGGCCTATGGCCACTTCAGCCGAATTCGTACGGACGCATCTGATTGGTCAATTTCGTTATATCTATGAATATTCAAACTGTAGATGAATATTAAACATCAAATCCTGTACTGGATGGAGTTTTATGTTGCTTTCCTTCCTCCATGCTTTGATCATGCACGATCAAAACCAAACACTGAGTGGTGAGAGTGATTGTGTTCATGAATATTTTGACACAAGAAAATACGTATTCAAATTATGGGTACAACTTGTAAATAATTACAAAAAATCGAACGTAAGATTTTATTTCAGTGTTTGACAGTGCACAGCGTGTGGGGACATGACGTAAAACACACGGGCAAATCGTGTAGCTGCATGCCATGGCGCGCAGAGTTTCTCTCGGTGCAGGTGGGGCTCAGCATGACGGAAACCCCTACCCTAGCATGCCAAGAGATAGCTGTACCTGGAAGCTCATGAACATGTGGGAGGGGTTAGGGAGCCAGACCACCAACTACCTTGTCATTGCGGGTTTGTTAGTCGGTAAACCTCGCTGATCGAATCCGCTGTTTTAAAATCGTTACGTTTCAATGTTCGGTGTACGTTCCTTTCCCCCGATTTGGAAATTAAATAAGATTTATGTCAATAAATAGGAAAACCACTCTTATATTGACGGTGCAATTAAGTTAAACAATTTGTGAGACAAAAACGAGCCCCCCCCAAAAAAAAAAACAACACACAAAACCAGAGCCCCTGAAGGAACAGGTGAAAAATAAATTACAAATTAAAATGTGGAAAAACAATTCTCACTCTGAATTTCTTTTTCCACTCTCGACACACAAAATTCCAACAAAGTCATTTCGTTTCCTCAAAATATTATATAATTCAATCAAAATATAATTTTGTCACATAAAATTATATTTTTTTAAATTTGTAAACAAAGTTGTGTTTTTCTAGGTAGCAAAATAGATTTTTCCTAGAAAATACGTTTTTGTTCCCTCGAACACGCCTTCTCCACCCGAAATACGATTTTGTTACCCAGAAATACGCGTTTGTTCCCTGAAAGATACGCATTCGTTTCCTCGAAATATGATTTTGTTCGCACAAAATATAATTTTGTTCGCTCTAAATATGCTTTCGTTCAATAAAAATAATTTTTTCCACCGAAAGGAGATTTCTTTCCCTGAAAACAAGCTTTCGATTCATCAAAATACGACTTTGAATTAGTTGCCCGAAACATACTTTCATTCGTCCGAAATATGCTTTCGTTCTATAAAAATATGAATTTTTTCCACCGAAAGGAGATTTCTTTCCCTAAAAACAAGCGTTTGTTTCATCAAAATACGACTTTGAATTAGGCCAAGTAAAAAAAAATACCAGTTGATCGTCCCCGCCCGCATCCTTTTTTGAGGCCGCATCCTTTTTTTTACTATTTATTATTTTCGATTTTTCCTAAAAAAGACAATATTTATTTGTATTTTTAATCCACCCTTGACATAATTTAGTATTTAAAAAAATTTTTTTGATGTAAACTTACCGATATTTTAAAATTTGCAACACAAAAAAGGGGGTCGGAAAACACAAAACCGCATTTATTATGGGGCTATGGGTGGGAGATATGGCGATCGGCCGTCGGTAGACTGCACGCTGCATGCAGGCTCAGTACGTGCGTGCAAGATATACATGTACGAGCATAGCTCTATGCAACCTCGCTACCATGCATGGGAGCGTGCCGTATCGAATAGTGCTACGAGATCGATCATCCATGGGAACGAAGTTTAGCTATGGTTACGGTCGTCACTTGCACTTCGACCATTGAGACAACTCGACCTGTTATCTTACGTTGTAAGTTTTGATCGAGTTGACTCGACTGTGGAGTTCTTTCAAACGTGTCGAGTTGGTCTTCATTGCCGCGTTGCTGACCCACGCATCTCGTGTGGCGTCTTCTGAATCTGAACACGTTTTTTTCAGAGTAAAATTTATCAGAGGTGAGCTGCAAGATGGTCTTTGTGTGTGTGTAATTCGCACCAAAAGCAAAATTCTTAAGCCGTGGTGCACGGTCAGTAGGGGACGAAAAACGCATGCTTGTCGATATTTTCTCGGGACTATGCGTCGGGAGACTTCGACAACGGTGTCTGACCAGTACCAGACTACTACTGAGTGTGCATTGTTTGTATAAGATGTAGTCAAGGAACTAGTGCAGGTGGAGCCAAACATTTTTATTTACAAATACAACTCGAAGTTCAAAAGCTCTTTTTGTTTTATTTTTTTGAACTAGCCAAGCCTATGGAATCTTCAAAATGTTGTTTTTAAATATTAATTATAAAAAATAGTAAACTGCATGATGTGTCGGGTACATGACCCACATCATTTTTATTTTTATTTTTTTTAAATTTTTTTACAAATGGTTTTTTCTGGCGTGCCGGGTACATGATCCAACGTCATTTGAATTTTGTTTTCACAAGTATTTTTTCATGATCAAATCTGACTTGGTGTCTCTGATGTATTCTGCATTTTTTGTGTTTTTCTGATTGCTTGGGTGAGGTGTTACTATTTTGTTAATCCTTTGAAAAATACCTGCACACAAATAGATTTTGAGAAAGTGTATTTCTTTTCTAACTATACTTTTCCAGGTTCAGGTCAACATTGGTGAATCCAAGAACAAGTTGGATGTTTCGGCAAACCCCCCTGTTAACCTGGGTTCTCATGCAATAAATTGATATAAAGAAAGTTAGCGATGATTTCAAACTGAAGAATTGGTGGCCTGTTTGAATCGAAATACTTGGCGGCCATCTTGAAAAAAAATAATAAATAATAAATATAAAGGCCCTCATCCTCCTCTTTTTGGAAAAATCAGGACGATCAACTGGTATTTTTTTTTATTTGGCCTTAGTTGCCAGAAATATACGTTCATTCGTCCGAAATATGCTTTCGTTCCCTTAATATACGCTCTCGTTCCTTCGCAATGAGATTTTGTTCCCCAAAATTCCTCTTTCGTTCCCTTAAGATAGCTAGCTTTTGTTCCCTGAAGATAGCTTTCGAAGCCCTGTAGTCCAATCACACAAATTTGTTAAATTCCCTTGTGAGGGGCGACTATGAGAGGGGACGAGTTTGTTGTCAGGGGGCGACTTTGCTAGGGGCGACTTTGTAGTTGGTGACTTTGTACATGTGTTTTTTGAAATTGGCGACTTTGCTAGGGGGACGAGTTGACTGGTTTCCGTGTCTGTTGTTTATACACACTTAATACACACAATCACTGTAGAACACATCGGGTTAAATGATTGGAGCGATCAGTAACTATTCACGGAAGGCATTATTTATTTTTATGAGGCAAAACACACATCTTAAACAATTATTATAATAATGAATTTTAAGATAAGTTTACTTTATTTCTTTAGTTACTAAATTAATGAAGGAGTTAACACCCACAAAACACACCCACAGATGTCTCAAGCGCAAGCATTCAGTACATTTACAGTAACTAAAATTACTACTACCCTTAGATAAAATGGACTCGTCTTCATGATCGTTCCTACAGCAACCGTAATGTACACTGCGTCCGTACATGAATAAATGAATATGAACCGCCGGCGGGTTTCACAAGTCGTTAATGACGAAGAAGAGTTGGCAGCCAGCAACTTCGCGCGAGAGCAGTGATCTCGCGAGAGCATTCTTTTACGCGACAGCACCAGATGCGACTCGACTCACCGCGACCATCATTAACGACTTGTCAACAAGTCTACATTTACCGACTTGTGAAACCCGCTGGCGGTTTGTGCACGGCCTATGGCCACTTCAGCCGAATTCGTACGGACGCATCTGATTGGTCAATTTCGTTATATCTATGAATATTCAAACTGTAGATGAATATTAAACATCAAATCCTGTACTGGATGGAGTTTTATGTTGCTTTGATCATGCACGATCAAAACCAAACACTGAGTGGTGAGAGTGATTGTGTTCATGAATATTTTGACACAAGAAAATACGTATTCAAATTATGGGTACAACTTGTAAATAATTACAAAAAATCGAACGTAAGATTTTATTTCAGTGTTTGACAGTGCACAGCGTGTGGGGACATGACGTAAAACACACGGGCAAATCGTGTAGCTGCATGCCATGGCGCGCAGAGTTTCTCTCGGTGGGGCTCAGCATGACGGAAACCCCTACCCTAGCATGCCAAGAGATAGCTGTACCTGGAAGCTCATGAACATGTGGGAGGGGTTAGGGAGCCAGACCACCAACTACCTTGTCATTGCGGGTTTGTTAGTCGGTAAACCTCGCTGATCGAATCCGCTGTTTTAAAATCGTTACGTTTCAATGTTCGGTGTACGTTCCTTTCCCCCGATTTGGAAATTAAATAAGATTTATGTCAATAAATAGGAAAACCACTCTTATATTGACGGTGCAATTAAGTTAAACAATTTGTGAGACAAAAACGAGCCCCCCCCCAAAAAAAAAAACAACACACAAAACCAGAGCCCCTGAAGGAACAGGTGAAAAATAAATTACAAATTAAAATGTGAAAAAAACATTCTCACTCTGAATTTCTTTTTCCACTCTCGACACACAAAATTCCAACAAAGTCATTTCGTTTCCTCAAAATATTATATAATTCAATCAAAATATAATTTTGTCACATAAAATTATATTTTTTTAAATTTGTAAACAAAGTTGTGTTTTTCTAGGTAGCAAAATAGATTTTTCCTAGAAAATACGTTTTTGTTCCCTCGAACACGCCTTCTCCACCCGAAATACGATTTTGTTACCCAGAAATACGCGTTTGTTCCCTGAAAGATACGCATTCGTTTCCTCGAAATATGATTTTGTTCGCACAAAATATAATTTTGTTCGCTCTAAATATGCTTTTGTTCAATAAAAATAATTTTTTCCACCGAAAGGAGATTTCTTTCCCTGAAAACAAGCTTTCGATTCATCAAAATACGACTTTGAATTAGTTGCCCGAAACATACTTTCATTCGTCCGAAATATGCTTTCGTTCTATAAAAATATGAATTTTTTCCACCGAAAGGAGATTTCTTTCCCTAAAAACAAGCGTTTGTTTCATCAAAATACGACTTTGAATTAGTTGCCAGAAATATACGTTCATTCGTCCGAAATATGCTTTCGTTCCCTTAATATACGCTCTCGTTCCTTCGCAATGAGATTTTGTTCCCCAAAATTCCTCTTTCGTTCCCTTAAGATAGCTAGCTTTTGTTCCCTTAAGATAGCTTTCGAAGCCCTGTAGTCCAATCACACAAATTTGTTAAATTCCCTTGTGAGGGGCGACTATGAGAGGGGACGAGTTTGTTGTCAGGGGCGACTTTGCTAGGGGCGACTTTGTAGTTGGTGACTTTGTACATGTGTTTTTTGAAATTGGCGACTTTGCTAGGGGGGCGAGTTGACTGGTTTCCGTGTCTGTTGTTTATACACACTTAATACACACAATCACTGTAGAACACATCGGGTTAAATGATTGGAGCGATCAGTAACTATTCACGGAAGGCATTATTTATTTTTATGAGGCAAAACACACATCTTAAACAATTATTATAATAATGAATTTTAAGATAAGTTTACTTTATTTCTTTAGTTACTAAATTAATGAAGGAGTTAACACCCACAAAACACACCCACAGATGTCTCAAGCGCAAGCATTCAGTACATTTACAGTAACTAAAATTACTACTACCCTTAGATAAAATGGACTCGTCTTCATGATCGTCGCTACAGCAACCGTAATGTACACTGCGTTCGTACATGAATAAATGAATATGAACCGCCGGCGGGTTTCACAAGTCGTTAATGACGAAGAAGAGTTGGCAGCCAGCAACTTCGCGCGAGAGCAGTGATCTCGCGAGAGCATTCTTTTACGAGACAGCACCAGATGCGACTCGACTCACCGCGACCATCATTAACGACTTGTCAACAAGTCTAGCAACGTTGTTGTAACGTTATATATAAGTTGTCATATGGTCACTTGGAACGTTTCTTAAACGTACCAACAATGTGGTTGTTACATTGCGTCTTTACGTTCGGAAGACGTATAGGGGAGTCGACAAAGTTTCGTTGTGACAACGTTATGTTAATAACGTCACCTACACCAAAGTCTGACTTCATTACAACGTTGTGAGAACGTCAAATTATTAGCTGGGATACACATGAAATAACAAACCTGTGAAAGTTTAAGCTCAATATCGGCCATTGGAGTCACGAAAAATAGTGAAACAAAAATTACAATTCTTTCACTGTTTTCAAACATTGAGTTTTGGACTCTCGAGATCAAAACTAATAGTTTTAATCATTTCTCAAAAACTATAGCAACATTATTTCAAGGGAAGTTTCCCACCATGACTATCTTTGTACCATGTACGTTTTGTGCAAATCTTATATTTTTACCAATGTTTCACCCCAAACCATAGCACCCAAATCGGCACTCCCAGATCAGGAGAAAACTGTCTCCTGCAAACCCAAACATCAGTGACAGGGTATTTTCAGGTGATGCTAAACTATTAGCTTGTGGGATTTTGATTCAAATCTGCCAAACTAATTTCAGTCCCTCACAGGAAAATGGTTCCGGTAATTTCCAATTTTTAAGTTTGCCTCTCTTTTATTATGTTACTAAAACAGATTGTTGTGTGTAAACATTGCAAGCAAGCAAAGATGTAAAAAAATATATATATTTATACGATGATAGATTTGCAGTGGCACCATGTAAACAAATCTCTTTTGAGTAGCAATGGCTCTCGACGTTTCGACCAGTGTCTGTACATGTTGGCAGGGATGGTTAAATGGGTGTACTGATGCGCGGATGATTTCGGCAAAACACAAAAAACACACCTGGCTACATTATCATGGTTTGACAAACAGGCTTAAATACCACATTTTAATTGCAGCAAATCAAAAAAGCAAACATTTAAGAAACATGTAAAGACTTTCAACCATGGAGAAAGTAAATGTATTTCCTTCATCTATGGAATTTTAAACCAATAGTGCATGTCCATTGCATTAGTGCTCTTATAATATAATTATACAGTCGACTCTCGTTATAGCAAAGTTGCTGCAGGGACTGGCCAACTTATCCCCTTATAACAGGAACGTTGTTATAAGAGGGCAGCAAAACAAAGAAACACAAAGTAAAAGTGAGATTCGGGACTTCAGAATGTACCCTTTATAAGCAGAACCTCTGTAGAACAGTCCTCTTTTATAACGAGAGCCGACTGTACCTTTTTATTATCACTTTAGAGGTTTTCCCAGCCAATTCCAACAAAAATCCATTCATTGTAACGGGCTCATTCAATTTTGTTTGAAAATGAATGCTCCCTTGAATCAGCATTAATTCAATTTCACAAGTTTAACATTCACTATGGTCAAGTATGATCATCCAATTTCGTTAGGCCAGTACATGACTCATTTTCAATTTCGTTAGAGCCAGCACCAAGAGCTGGTCAACCATTCTATTTCATCAAGTTAAGAATGCCTACATATAAATGAAATAGAATAACTGAAACGAATCTGAATGAGAAAAACAAAATGTGTGCACGAAAACAAAATTGAATGCAATAACCCTCCTACTGTTCGCAACATTTTCAAGTGAGTTGACCAACCATTTGAAACCATTCAACTGCCAAAGTTGTGTATGGTGGCACAACTGTGCACAGAACTAACTGTGCACTGTGTACATGCATTCCCTCATGGCATCATATTGCAAGGCTGGCATAGCTTATCTATCATTCAAAACCACAGTGAATGGTATTGAATGGTCAGACAGCAAGAGGGTTTTAATAGCTAAAAAGAAACCCTAGTTTGGGTGGATTAAGGGAAAACACGTGAATTTGGACGCCTGCTAATGAAACTGATTGATTTTTTGCTGAAATTGGCCGGAAAACCCATTATTTAAAAATTGCAAAGTGCCTTTTGCAAAATAGAAGTTAGAAGTGTAACTGATGTTTACCACACCATCAGGGCACGTCTAATCATATTAGATTAAATTTGATTATTAATTAAATATCAATTATATTATAACAAACCATTTCATTGGGTGACCGTGTTTATCTTTCAGACTACTTTATCTGTTAATACCTAACATTTTAACTTTTCAGACAAAGTATGATATGTACATTTAAAGGTATTATACAGGATTGGCAGAGCTGACAAAATAATCACAGACAGTGTTCATGTTTTGTGTAATCAACCACATACATGAAATAACAAACCTGTGAAAATTTGAGCTCAATTGGTCATCGAGATCACGAGAAAATAGTGAAAAAAGACCTTATGTGTTTTCTGTTTTTCAAACATGGAGTTTATTATCGCGCGCGATAAAAACTATTGTTTTACTCATTTCTGAGAAACGATAGCATTTCAGGCAGAAATATTTTAAGGAACCCTTTCTACCATTACTTACTTTAAATCATGTAAGTTATGTGTGAATCTGTGAACATTTGTGTTTTTCGATCTTACCAATCGTGTACAGGGCCTTTAAAGGCACTGAACACGTTTGGTAATTGTCAAAGACCAGTATTCTCACTTGGTGTATCCCAACATGCGTTGTAATTCGGTAATTGCTTTTAACCTCTGTATTTAGCACTTTGAGGCCTTTTTTGGCAATTTGGCGCTATATAAATATCTTTTTATTATTATTATTATATGCATAAAATAACAAACCTGTGAAAATTTCGACTCAATTGGTCATTGAAGTTGCAAGAAAATGATGAAAATTAGTGTGCTTTCATATAGGAATAAAAGGCTTCTGGCCAGAAGTCTTATTATTTTAGTGAGAAATTACCTCTTTCTCAAAAACTACGTTACTTCAGAGGGAGTGGTTTCTCACAATGTTTTATACTATCAACAGCTCTCCGTTGCTCGTTACCAAGTAAGTTTTTATGCTAATATATATTTTGAGTAATTACCAAACGTGTACAGTGCCTTTAAGTAATAAACAAATTTGGTAATATAGGGTTTCCCGGTCAATATTAGCAAAAAACTTATTCAGTTTCATTAACATGCATTCAAATTTACGTACGCAAGTTTCCCTAATTCATTCAAACTTTCTTTTTAGCTATACTGTTGCATTCAATTTCATTTTCATGCACACATGATTTCAGTCTTCTCATTAAGTTTGTTTCAGTCATTCTTTTTCATTTACAGACATTCAAGACTACATTTTTCACAATTCTTCGGTTGCAGTTCTACAACAAATGACAAAATTGAATGGTTGACCAGCCTCTTGCTGTTGGCTTTAGCGAAATTGAATGATCTTTGCGACCTAATGAATTTGAATGATCTTGATTGATCAGTGAATGCTTAACTGTTGAAATTGAATCACTCCTTTTGACTGTTGAATATTGAAGCAGCGGAGCATACATTTTCAAACGATTTTTTGAATGAACTGGGTGTTAAATTGAATGAATTTTTGTTGAGTTGACCGGGAATTCACCTATAAATGCAGAGACTTTATTTTAAACGCCAACAATTAAAAATAATTTCACCAGCTTTGCTGAGAAAAATTCAAATGAAAATGAACATTTTTAAAACTTCAAACATAAAATTAATTGTTTTCTTAAAGGCATACCTTTGGTAATTACTCCAAAAATTGATACCCATAAAAACTTACTTGGTAAAGAGCACTGTTGATATTATAAAACAGTTATCAAATAATAAACCACAAGGGAAACTGACTGGGTAAATGTTTAAATGATTTTGGGTTGAACAAAGAAAAATTGACTAGAGCGGGATTTGAACCAACGACCTCCGGTTTAACGTGCCGGCGCTCTACCAACTGAGCTATCCTAGCCCTATGTTGGCGGTCTCCCTATTTTGTCAATATCTTTGTTCGGGGGGTGCCAGTCAGAAGCCATTCAACCGCAAACTGCCGTGTAGCCAGGGATCACACCCAAGTATACGATACAACCTGGGAAGCGGCAGCCAGGGGATCACCTTAAGGGGATGCGACTTTTTATATCAGATATCAAATAATAAACCACAAGGGAAACTGGGTAAATGTTTAAATGATTTTGGGTTGAACAAAGAAAAATTGACTAGAGCGGGATTTGAACCAACGGGATTTAAAACAG
This sequence comes from Leptasterias polaris, assembly GCA_037783415.1. Lineage (NCBI taxonomy): Eukaryota > Metazoa > Echinodermata > Asteroidea > Forcipulatida > Asteriidae > Leptasterias > Leptasterias polaris. The sequence continues at coordinate 479,703 of JAZGTN010000111.1, forward strand.
TGCTAGAAATGTCACCCTTTGAAGTAATGTACATTAGAGAAAGAGGTACGTAATTTGTCACCCAACAATTTGAATCTGATAAAGGCTTGAGACATAGAGCCTTTCTCAGGCATCTGAAAGCACACAATTCTACGCAACAAAGGTTTTTATTTCTTCCATTATTTCCTTGCAACTTCGATGACCAATTGAGCCCCAATGTTTACAAGTTTGTTAGTTATGCATACAGTATGATAGGACACACCAAGTGAGGATACTGGTCTTTGACAATTACCAAAAGTATACCCTGCCTTTATGGAGTTGGATAAAACCTTTGAGAGAAACAGAGAGAAATCAAATAAATATTTAAAAATAACACTCGGAAATACATCTTAATTTATTCCAAGTAAACCATTAAAACCCAAATAAAAGCATATTTGTAGGTAGTCAATACTCAATAACAATAGAACAATTTAAAAGCATTAATACAAATAAATATATGGAATTGAATAAATATCTTTCATAGCATTGCACATAAACACATACATTTGTGTACCTTGTACATTGTACTGTATTTGTGCTTTTTAAGCCGTTTTGCCTACATGTATGTCTGTGCATTGCTAAAAAGCCATTGCAAGCTAGATTTGAATGATGTCTGGTACCATGTGTTGTTCAGTCAAAACTGAATGCTCCTTTTGAATTCCTCAGACTACATCCAAAGATGCTACATGGAGTATCTAACCTACATTGTATATCACATGGTTAGCTGGACAACGCTTTTTATGACAAACACCAGTACACAATTGTCAATACAATGTGTGGCAATGGTCTTTGCTGCTCTGGACTTTGTGGAGGTTGCGATGTGACATGGGCATATGGCAATACAGGGTAGTATGCAGTCTGTGGATTTCAAATTGAGCATTTACGTAGGTGACCAAGCAAGGCATTGTACCAGACATTCAAATCTAAATTTCAAATCACTTATTCACAATATTTTCTTTTGTCTTTTCAAAACAAATTTGACATTCAGTAGGCCTATTAAGGCATTTCTTTAACAACTGATTCTGTCATTGAAAAACTTCACACAATGCATCGCAGACAATCACACAAAACTACATGTTTCGTTCTTTTATAATAATGATTTGGGGTGGAACAAAGAAAATTTGACTAGAGCTGGATTAACAACCTCCGGATTAACGTGCCGGCGCTCTACCAACTGAGCTATCTACATGTAGCCCTATGTTGGCGGTGTGCCTAATTTGTCAATATCTTTGTTCATAGTGCCAGTCAGAAGCCAAAGTTTAGGAGCACAAGCAGAAAAGGCACGATCGCCATATGATGAGGAAGTTCTAGGAATAGTTAAAAGGGTCTTAGCAGAAGAACGAAGAGTGCGAGAAGGGGCGTAAGGTACAAGAAGATTTGCAATGTAAGATGGAGTTAAGCCAATCTGAGATTTAAATGTAATTAGTAAAATTTTGATTTGAATTCGTTGTCGAATGGGAAGCCAGTGAAGTTCCTGCAATATAGGTGTAATACATGTATGATCATGTTTTTTAGATTTTGTTAAAACACGAGCGGCAGCATTTTGTACAAGTTGTAGTTTGTGGAGCTGGTGTTCAGTAACTTCGTATAATAATGAATTACCATTGTCAAGGCGAGAAGTGACCAAAGAATGGATGATGGTACAGTTTTATGTGATAAGGTTTTTCGAATGGTATTTACAGTTCTTAAGTAATAATATGTTGATTGACAAATCCTGCTGACATGTTTATCCATGTGTTATCAAAAATAATTCCCAAATTACGCGCACAAGGTGAGGCAAGAATAGAGGCACTGTCAACGTGGATGTTATGATCAATAATTTTATGTCGCAGATGTTTGGAAGTTATAATGAGAAATTCTGTTTTGTCATCATTTAGTTTTAGCTTGTTTATGGTCATCCAGGACTTAATCTCTGATATACAGGCTTCGGCACACTGGCGAGCCAATTCCTCACTATTAGGTTTGTTCAAATCAAATGGCAAATAGAGTTGCGTGTCATCCGCATACGCAAGTACCCGTAAGCCATGTTTACGTGCGATATTAGCAATTGGGCTAGCATAGATTGTAAAAAGCAACGGCCCCAGAACCGATCCTTGGGGCACGCCGTAAGGGAGTGGATCAAAGTCAGACAGGATACCGGCAATGTTCACTGACTGGGTCCTGTTACTGAAATATGATTGTAGCCACTTCAGAGCCGAGCCCTTGACACCAATTGATGCAAGGCGAGTATAAAGTATGTCATGATCAATGGTGTCAAAGGCTGCAGAAAGATCAAGAAGAATAAGAAATACACCAAATTGATCATCTAGTTCACATAAAATATCATTTTGTACCCTCAGTAAAACTGTTTCTGTACTGTGGTATTTTCTGTAAGCTGATTGAAAGTGTTCATATAGGTTGTTAGAACCTGAGTGAGGGTGCTGATTGAGCTTGTGATATCATACACAAGGAGTATATTCAATAATTTATCAATAAACCACAACCAAATATTATAACTATTTGTTTAGAACACATTTACTTTGATAGAGTTGCAACATCTAAAACTCCCGGCATGGCCTTCCTATTCACCAGCAAACATGCTAGGATATACAATGCTCCAAATAGGAGGTTTAGTTTTGCTGTCCGCTGGGGCAGTTTCGCCATCTCGCCTCTCCGGAAATCTTTCTCCAGACTGAAGGCCATCGGGAGTGTTAGAAACGGAAGTAGATATGCCAAGGAGAAGTTGACACCCATGATGGCAAATGTGATGTAAGGGACAAACATCAGGAGGGTGTAGAGTATATACGAGCCTGTTTTGCCGAGGCACATAGCAATGGTGACTATTCCAGCTTTCTTGTCCGCTTCCATATCTCGCGTATTGTTGCTATGAAGTATAGCTTCTGTATTCATAGCTAGTGGGATGGCGTATAACAAAGGTAGAATATGCATTGTGCCGATTTGCATTGTGTAAGCGAACATAACAGACAATGGTCCGAAGGTAAACATAATCACAAGATCTCCGAGCGCCAAGTACTTCAGTCCGATTCCACCGGTGTATAGGAATGAACTGGATAACCCGCCGAAGTATAGGAGAGCGATATGCTCGAGTTTAGCCGGTGAGAAAAAGTACAAGATTGCGATGGCGAGACAACCAACAATGTACAAGACTTGGCCGAACGTTGCTACATCATCCGGGGACAGAATTCCATCCACTAACGTTCTATCATCACTCTTTTTGCTGTCAATTCCTTTCATATAATCGTAGTACGTGTTGACAAGATTTCCTGCACCGTGAACAGACAGAACAGCGATCAAAGCGGCCATGAAGATGACTAAGTTCCCCCATGTGATGCTCTGCTCTGTCTGTGTCTTAAAGGCTATCGCTGATCCGAGAATGACGGGGTTGAGCGATGCGCTGAATGACCAAGGACGTAAAGCAATGATGTAGGACTTGAGCCTTGTTCTCAGGTCAGGTTTGACTGATAAACGTCCCTCCGGTTCTGAAACTGTTGTTATACTTAGAGCCGAGCCGTTGCCGTTTATCATTTTATTAGGATGTTCCATTTTCAAAATCTGAAATAAAAAGTAAACAAAAAAGTGTTTTCATCAAATTGATTAAAAGTAATGTGATTTGATAAATAACTAACACCCAAAAACCTGATGAGACGAATGTATTTTGTAAAATCTTTCGAAAATTTTTACATTTTAAAAAGTCCAATATGACTCATGAGAGGTAGTTGCGATAATTGTAACCCTCCATCCTCCCGACAGTCGGGACCGTCGGGAGGATGGAGGGTTACAATTATCGCAATAGACTGTCGGGAGGATGGAGGATTGGAGGGTTACAATTATCGCAAAAAGTAAATACTGCTTGCTTAAATTCACACAAAAGTTAGAGAGACTAAGAAGGCACTCCATTCAAATTGAAAGGAAAAAGGGACGGAAAGGACAAACACTACACTACAGCAATTACAGTGCTCCCAAGGCCTTGGGTCTTGAGAGTCCTTCCAACCATCCATAGTCAGGCTTTTCGACCACTGACTGCATGAAATCATGAAATTGAAGGTAGCCGTAAAATTCAAATTTAATTATGAACTCAACCAGGCAGTTTCTTTTCATCAACATACATGGTCAAGGACCAAACAGAACCAGGCAAGCCGACGTGCAATGTGAATGTTGTTTAATTTAATTTTATTTATTTTTTTTAATTAAAAGTAATGACCGAATTAACATGACATACCTGAATGTCAGAAGAAATTTAGGCTTTCAGTCAGATAAATGAAGAAAACCTCACTTTCACAATGAGATTTTACATGTGCCCAAACACAAAATATCTTGAATTAACAGCGGTGTCGTCTGTGAAAATCTGACCAGTGGGATTCATGTACGGGGCGTAGGCGTTTAGCAGAAAATCTTGACTTCCGAAAGGAAGAAGAAGACAAACTGATTCACAAACCGAACACTTCACCAGCTCGAAGAAATCAAACACGACCAGTTTGTGTAATACCTCAAGTTGTCTCACTGTCGTGTGGTGTTAATCGGTCACAACTTCCACTTGTTATAAATAAATGTGTTTACGGGTGATGCAAAACCCGACACATATGTCATTTCGAGATTACAAAATACATGTGTGCATCTGCTAAAAATAGACCATTGATATAAACTAACGGTCCTACTAAATACAGTCAACTCACCGTCAACACGAACGGTACCGTCAACACGCCGTCAACACCTCCAATATACATTTTAAATCAACAAAAGAGGCATAGAGATAAATTTTTTCGCGTGAAATAAACCCAATTTTTATAAAATAAATGTAACCTCAAACCAATAAATTTTCTCTTTTAGCCCATACTTTACAGTTCTATGCCTCTTTTGTCGATTTAAAATGTATATTGGAGGTGTTGACGGCGTGTTGACGGTACCGTGCGTGTTGACGGTGAGTTGACGGTATTTAGTAGGACCGTAACAAACTGGTGCCATACAAATGTGTAGGCTTTACGATTGGAATCGGGCACACATACCAGTTATTACAAACGATAGACCTTTGACATTACCCTTCATCCAAATATTCATGTTTAGATTTGTTAATACAATATCAAAATAAATAATAATTTGTATTATAGTCACTAATGAATCTTTTACAAAACATTTCAAGTTTTTATTTTATTCGTTAAGTATAAATAAAAGATGTAAGTCTTAAATAGAACAATATTTTTTGACAGAGGTTCCATGAAAATGGCGACTTCCAGGGGCGATAAACTTTACAGAGTTTAAAGTTGTCTGTTTCATGAGGTTTCAGAACGAGAGATACATTTAATTTCGTGGTAAGACATTTATACAGACATAGTTCATTTATAAAGATAATTTTGAGTTACAATCTGGGGTTTAGACTTAGAGTGATCCATGAGCATTTGTTTTCCACTAACTAAGCGATTGCAAAGCGCAACTTCCATTTCGCTTCGTAGGCCACACCGCGCGGGTCAAAGGTCACCCATGTTGACAAAAACATAAAAAATAAAACATGCTTCGAAATTATACAAAGTGTTAAAACATTCAGAATCCGAGAGTAATAGTACTTCCAGTTATGTTGTTGATTTAGACTCACTTCTTAGTTCAGTTGTTTTCCATTGATTATTTAAGTTTTGTCTCTAGCTAGAGTCTACCTTTTTACTTATTTTTTTGTTTAACCCCGCCAGACCCCGCCCACTTACCTAATAAATTAAAAAGTATTAATATAAGTCAAGTGCGTGAAAATACATTTTTATTCAGGAAAAAATGTCCAAACCTGACAACCAAGAAAATTGTATGTTTTTTTTTCTTTATTCTTTTTATTAACTTTACAAAAGAAAACAATTTAGAATGCTCCAGATTGCATGGTAGGGTTTATAAAACCAAGATAAACACAAGTAGAAGACATTCCGATTTTTCCAAATACCTTTCAATTCAGCGTGCTCAGGCCAAACTTCCAATATTTTGGTCAAGAATGCTTCACAGTTTTGAAAAATCCTGGGGAGGACCTAGTTGCGATAATCGTAACCCTCCTTTCCCGAACGGCCTTTCCTCCGGCCTAAAGGCCGTTCGGGAAAGGAGGGTTACGATTATCGCAACTAGGGAGGACCCTAGTTGTAGTTCTGATAGAACATTCCATGATCTTACACGTCCTGTGAGCCGATCCTACAGACCGATATGACCCAATTGGAAAAATTACACTCGCTTAGAATGTTTATGACCAGTAATAGTATCTCTGTGGCATAAAACAGGCCTGTAATTACACAGAGGCCATGGCCTTCATTGCCCTGAACTTGGCTTTCCTTCAAGATTTTTCAATTGAAGTGCTCTTTGCAAAAATGAAAATAGCCTTGCCCTTTCAAAGGTAAAATTCCAGGGCTCAATTTCACAAAGCACAAAGATTCATCTTAAAGGAACACGTTGCCTTGGATCGGGCGAGTTGGTCTATGAAAAGCGTTTGAAACCGTTTGTTATGAAATGCATATGGTTAGAATAATGTTTTAAAAGTAGAATATAATGATCCCCACAAATATGCCTCGAAATTGCGTGGTTTTCCTTTTACATCGTGAACTCGCACGGCACGCCATTTTGTAGAGTCAAATGGTTGACTCCACAAAATGGCGGACCGTGTTAGTTCGCAAAGTAAAAGGAAAACCACACAATTTCAAGGCATACTTGTGTGGATCATTGTATTCTACTTTTAAAACATCTTTCTAACCATATGCATTTTATAACAAACGGTTACAAACGCTTTTCATAGACCAACTCGCCCGATCCAAGGCAACGTGTCCCTTTAAGATAAGTTGTCAGTATTACCAGAGTGATTTGTATTGTGACATCACACTTTGCTGAGCACTTAAGCTCTTTATGAAATCGGCACCTGGCCTGGTAAAAGTGATGCATTTAAAAAAAATTTTAGGTTTACATCGTTCAGTTAATCAGCAATCGCCACGATGATTAACCAGTTTGTAAGTGGCCTGAAGAGCCGTAACGAAGAGACGCGGACAAAGACGGCAAAGAACCTGCAGCATTATGTAACAACAGAGCTGCGTGAGATGTCACAAGATGAGAGGACGTCATTTATGGATGAACTTAACCATCACATCTTTGAACTGGTTTCCAGTCAAGATGTGAATGAGAAGAAGGGAGGAATTATGGCGATCGGTAAGTAATCAATTTAAATTAATTAATCACTTATTGATTTATTGATTTGTTAATTAAATGTTTATATCTGAAAGGGGTTTCGGCATCATGATCAAAGCTGGCCTGTGGCTGTATGTACATGGAGCTGAACTGTAGATTTTTGATACTTGTGCTCAACACACATGAAACTTATTCTGTTTGTAAACATGGTAAAGGACACCAACTGCCAGAGGGACTACTTTCACTTTCACTTGCCAAATCTTATGAAGTTCCCTGGCCAGGTCCAAGGTTTTAGCCAGGATTTGGTAAAAGGGTGTCCAAATCTGCTGGAAATTTAAAAACTGGGTGTCCAAATTGTTCACTTACAATACATTTACATGTAAATGACAGATGAAACAGGGTGTCCAAATTTAAAACAGGGTGTCCAAAAGACACCCAGACACCCCTCTGGCTAACACTATGGCCAGGTCTTTGTACTTTTTGATCTTTTCTAGCTCCTTTGAGGCTGCCCTTGGGCTTTATCACCTGGCACAGCTATGTCACTGAGATGTCTTGTGTAAGACTACAACATCCAGACACCCATGATCTATAACATGATCAGTCTGAATGTTAAAGTCCCAGAGGATCGTGACCTGGTCGGTCTCTACAACTTTCTCCGGAACATGGTCATACCATTTTGCAGTCACTTGGACTTCTTTTCACACGGATCCCAGTGAATCACCTTAACCAACTTGTCATGTTTTCCTTTGTACTCTGTCTGGGCCAACATACTACATTCACTAACAATATAAAATACAGTCTCCTCTGCCTTATTACACATTCTACACATAGGAGAGAAGTTTGCTTTCTCTATCTTGCCCTCAATGCATTTGTCCTTGCATGTAGCAACTGGTCTTGCACTGCTGTAATCAAGCCCTCCATTTATTTGGGTACCTGTGAGGGCAGAGATGGTTCTTGTGATGGATTTAGCCTAGTAGCGCATATATTGCAGCACAGGCTGTATATACTCCCCAGGGAGCTGATATGGTTTCAGAAATGATAAAAATGGCCCAGTGACCAGGGGTAATAATATGCGCCTCGGAATAGCTTAGCTAGATAGATGGCGCTTTATAAATGCTTGATATTATTATTATTATTATTTCTTCAGCTCTCCGCTTCTTAACCAGTTCTTTTCTAGGACTTGCCGCTCGCCACCCCTCAGTATTATTATTATTAATATTGTTATTATTATTGTAAATTTTTATCTCCTAATTTCTGACTATTTTACAGTAAGCCTGATCAGCATCGACAGCGATAATGCCAACCGTATCACCCGCTTTGCCAACTACCTTCGTATCTTACTCCCATCTAATGACGTTGCCGTTATGGAAATGGCTGCTAAGGCGATTGGGAGACTCGCTATGGCTGGAGGTACCTTTACTCCTGAGTATGTGGAGTTTGAGGTCCGTAGGGCGCTGGAATGGCTGGGAGGGGACAGGAATGAGGGACGGAGACATGCTGCTGTGAGTTGAAAATTAATAAAAGGCCACACGTCCTTGTTTCATTTCACAGATTTATTCTAAAAAGTATTTGTTTCATTTCACTTAAATTGTGAAAGTTCTGGGTTAGTTTCTCTTTCTGCTTCTGTGTGACACTGATGGGTGACTAATGGGTGGTCCATGTTCGTGTACAAACCTACATGTATGTAAAAGTTTGACATTTTGTAAGCCTGCTGTATGGCTTTTTGCAAATCGGTGCTTTATTGTTTACTGTGAGTTATAGAATTTCTACATTGAACGCTTAATTCAAATACGGTTGTAAAACAAACCCCATTGCACTTGCATCAGTTTCATCACTTAGAAAAATAAGTTTGTTCCACACTCATGCACAAGCCTCAATATGTCGGCATCCTTCGGCATCCAGAAGGTTTGTTAAATCAAAAGTGGAATCGTGAGTTAGCACCCGATACCTCCATATTCTTTTCAATGTTTTTTGTTTTTTGTTTTTGTGTTGCGCATAGAGGCTTCTGCATTATGCGCTATATAAATATCTCGTATTATTATTATTATTATCTTGGGTGGATCACTTATTTAATTTTGCTTTGTTTTCACATTGATTGATGAGGTCACTGATTCACCATAATCTGAATACACCGATCCATTAAGCCACGCCCATTTCTCTTTGACCAATCACAACCGCAAAATCTGATCACCATTTGAACCGTTTGGTGATCTTTGCACTTACGGTGATCGGGTTTCGCGGCTGTGATTGGTCAACTCGTAAGGAGGCGGGGCTTAATGGATCGATCTATTGAGGGACTTTTACTGTTCAGTCTTGAAAGTACAGTACTGTGGTAATAGACCTTATGCATTGACATCATCACACCACCATTTCACAGTTAAAATGTTGATTTAATGGAAACGCACAGCTACATGTATGTATGCCTGGCACTCAAGATGGGCCAATGACCAAACTCCTTTTGACATCTGTGGAAAGGTGCCCTACTCGAGAGTCAGATGACGGCGAGTGCTTTAAAGTCTACAGATAAAACAATGTTTGACTGAGGAAGTAACTATGAATAAATAAATAGTAAACTTGCGGGTACAACCATGTTTTAAATCTCTTTTGTGGAAGTGTTGGCTCTGAAAAGAGCCGGTGTGAGACCACATCGGCTCTTTTCATAGCCAACACTCCCACAAATAAGATTTAATACATTATTATTATTATTATGGTTTATTAAAATACTGCAATACAGCGGCTAAAAGCCAAAATGTACAGTTTACAAAAAGCAGTCATTAAAATATAAAAAGAGCATCAGCAAAAAATTACATAAACAGACAGAAATATCAAACAGTTATTAAGAAATACATAAAAACACACGCTTTGTGATACCACAATATACTCAAAAGGTCAACATGGCTGTACCCGCAAGTTTACTATTTATTTATTTATAGATAGGTTGCAGTATGACGTAAGTCGGCCATCTTTACGGGCAATTTGGAACACACAGTCCCGCGTTACTCGTGAGAAGAACGTGCAGCACGCGCACATTTCACAAAACTCATTGCATGATTGGTTAGTGAATGACGCGGCTGCGTTAATAATTTGAGCGCTTGACGCGCCTGCATGCCAAAATGCGATTTGCCCGTAAAGATGGCGTCTACTGGGAACTATCCATAGTTCTATTTATTCTTTTTATTTATTTATTTGTAGTTACTTCTTATTTTTCACACCATGCAAAGCTTCAAACACCACTCAATGTGTGACTGTGTTTTGTTTAATTTTGATTTAGGTTCTTGTTCTGCGAGAATTGGCGGAGAACACCCCAACATTCTTCTTTCAACAGGTGCAGAGTTTCTTCGATCACATTTTCAACGCGGTCAGAGATCCAAAGGTGAGGATTGTTCTAACATTTCTTCATTCTTCCAACATTTAAAAAAGGTCCTAGCCTTTAGAGACCATAGCAGCTGCAAGTCGCTTGTTCCTAAATAGCCACAGTGGTTTCAAAATGCCTATTAACATAACATAACATAGCAATTAAAATTTATAAGGCGCTATTCCATCAAGATCATAGCGCACATAAAAGCAATTAACATGGAAGCAGGTGAGTCTTTAGAACTTTACAAAATGTAGATAAAGTAACAGATTCCCTAATGACAGTAGGAAGATTGTTCCAAATCATTGGCCCAGCTACACTGAAAGCTTTTTGACCTAGAACTTTGTTTGCTCGGGGGGAACATTCAAGCAAGTGATGTCAAGTGTGGACCGTAGGAATCGTGGTGGAGTGTAATGTGACAGTAAAGTGGAAATATATCGCAGAGTAGTTTTGTTCAAGCCTTTAAAAACAAGAAGAGCAATCTTAAAACAAATTCGTTCTCTATTCGGTAGCCAATGAAGTTCCCTAAGTGATGGGGTTATATGTATTCCACTTCACATTGGAATGTTCTGGTGGATATTCTCATCAGCCGTCCGACGGACTGCAAATATTTAAAGGCGCTCTGAAGTTGTACTATGTGTTAAAAACCTTCCGACGTCAGCCAGCCCAGAAAAAATCGGCATGAATACATGTCATCTGTCATGAGGTGGTTAAGGGGAAAGCATGAGGACATAGTACAGTGATGGTTTTCGACAAGTCAGCTGAAGAGACTTTAGAGGAGTTTTTGAGGGCGTCAGGTGGCAGCAGACTTGCCTGGTAAATCCAATATTCTTGGAAACGTGCACATGCTCAGAACTACCCAAACATGGAAATAGACTGTGACAAGTCTCGCGCGCATTCGAACTTCCGGGACCATAGTGGTCCCAACCATATGGAGTTTTACGTGGGCGAGATTTTGTTTCGTCAATTATTTTAGTTTAACGTAGGTTATGACCTAGAAAAGTATACATGTTGTTGGAATGTAATACTAAGTGATAACAAAATATGAAAGTAAAACCAATTCAACAATATAACGAAGAAAACCCAAGAATTAAACTTGACCTCAGCTTCCGGTTATTGCAAAAAATTAAGAATTTTGTGCTCGCCTCCGATCATAAAACTTACGTAAACGCTTGTTTTGGATGCGCAATTATAATCGCCAGATGCTGTAATTGCAAAGCAAACCCTTTTCATTGCAGTCTATGGTTGTTGAGGCGTCAGCATCCTCTTTAAACTGCGATACGGGTCCATTTAAGACCCGTTTGACCTTTACGAATCCGCGTAAGGGGTTTCTAAAAAGTTAACATCAAATAGGCATCCTTGTCCCAGAGTTTTAATTTGTTTTCAATAATAATATACACACTATTGTGATTTTTTTTTTCAAAAGCTAAACCTTTTCATAAAATTGAAATGATTAATTTTTGTTGTTCAGATTTTGTCATGAGATATAATTTAAAACAAAGATTTAATTTCAGAAATAAAAATGTTCTTCGTTTGACGTGTTTTCTCGTTCGGATACGCGCGAGACTTGCACAGTCTATTGACCTGGTATGTTGCAGCTGTCACCTTTTATTCCATTGTTGCCTTACGTTTTGTGATATCTCTTTGAATTTTAGCAATCCATTCGCGAGGCTGCCGTAGCAGCACTGAGGGCATGCCTGGAGCTGACATCACAGCGAGAGACCAAGGAAATGCAAAAACCACAGTGGTACAAGGTACAGAATCTTTCTTAGTCTCTCCTTACCAAGTGGCAGAAATCAAAACTTAATCTTGTTGTCATGTAATCAAGCAGATCTCATTAAAAAAGTAATAAACAATCCGAAAAGGTTGCCCAAAAGCAAAATTTCAACTTAGTCCAAAGGTGCCTTCCAACTTGCCCAGTTCTGAGCGGCGAAGTTGACACCATTATGTTAAAGTGTTTTGTTTATAACAAGCCCTCAAGTTTGATTTGGTGCTGCATACTCCTCAGGAGTTCTCAAGGATGTTTGGCAGGATCCTCGCTGTTTTCAAAATGTTCTGCATTATTATTATTTCATTTTATCACAGCATGCAAATGAAAGATCACATTTTCCTATGTGCCATAGCCTTATTTTTGTTGTTACTATTTGTTATTATTGCTCTTATTATTATTATTATTATTTTTTTCCCTGAAGCAAACTTATGAAGAGGCGGAAAAGGGGTTTGAGGAAGTGACCTCTAGGGAGAAAGGTCTGAACCGAGATGATCGAGTCCATGGTTCCCTTCTAATCGTCAATGAGCTCATTAGGAACAGCAGTATGGAAGGAGAGGTTGGTTACCAGTCAAAGTTGACATCAAGGTTTTATTTTTAAGGAACCAAATTTTATACAAATGAAATAAATTTTGTTTTAAAGATTTGTGTTTGTTCTGAGAAAAGTGTGGAGACGTCTTTGCTCAGGATGAAAATAGAGGATTTTTTTTTTCAACGGGCAGATGCATTCAAAGGGATTGTTTAAGAAGACTGTTTCTCGATGCCAGTTCGTCTTTCATCTCAGTTCGGGAGGAAGGCAAAATTAAACAAGCAACAAAATTAAACAAACTGGGATGTAGGAGCGGAGCGGTCCAATGCACCAAACTCAAGTTCTGGTGATGTGAAAGTGCCCCCTTTCTTCATATAAAAAAAGAAGTCCAGGCTCCATGGCTCTTTTGTAAACCTGGACGACATTGGTAACACTGTCTATAAAAACTGCTTACTTAAACCCAGGACAAGCTGGGCCCAATTTCATAGAACTGCGTAAGCGCAAAAATTAGCCAAATTATGCTTATCAGAGTAAGGTTACCAGCCAATCTACCATGTAGCATGTACAATATTTGACTGGTATCCTGCTCATTTCTGCTTAGCAGACGAGTGTTAAGCAGTATTTTCTGTTTAAGCAGCTCTATGAAACTGGGCCCTGGTTATTAAAAGCGCTTCAATGCTGACTTACCACTTGTTTAACCTTGCAATCCTCCCTTACTGAACTCGAGTAAGTATTTGCATGAATCTACATTTTCAGAAAATATATATATATTTTTTTTGCAGGTTGTATAAGAAGTTCATCTTTAAAGTTGTCGATGTTTTTGAGTGTACAGAATTGTTATAAAAACGGCCATTAATGCATGCAGTGTGTATGTGTTACTCAAAACTGGTCCTGTGTTACCTATAGACCCTAACGGCTGTTGCATGTATCATTTTACTCAGAATTTTTTTTATGTTTCCCCCCGTCTGTTTAAAAAAATTCAAGTTCTTTTTGTGTCCGCATTATATTTGATTCCACAGCGTCTTCGGCAGGAGATGGAAGAAGTCTCAAATCAACAATCACAACATGAACACAGCTTCAAGGTATAACTATAAATGGAACGCACACTTTTTCTTTTAATCACTTTCCTTAGCGAAGATTTTCACCCTGTATCTGTTAGTAGATGAGTCACAAATTGTTTCTGTGCCGGAAGATATTTAACACTGAGTTGTCTAACTTTTTAAGGAACTACTGTAGTGGCTTGTTGGTCTTCCTCTTGGCTTGTTGGCTGGCTGTCTGTCTTTCATCGTGGTACGCTTGCTGGTTTGACTGACTTATCTTTATTGTTGGCTTCAAAATCTGAGGGCATCGCACATTTTAACCTGTCATTGCAAAGGTTTGCTAGTAATTCCCTTGACTTGCTTCTTTGTTATTGTACCGTAATTTTCGGATTATAAACCGCGGTTTATACGTTGATTTTGACTTTTTTTTAAACTCCTGCGGTTTATTCTCCGGGCGGCTTATACGCCGACGTATAAATATGGAAGAGAAAAAACAGCATTTTTATAAAGAAAGATCGTTTGTAAAATGTTCTAAATAAAAACAATGTTCTTAAACGATAAAAAATCCTGCAAAACATGCCTGTGTGGTGACAAAATCCTCTTGAAAATGCCTGTTGAAAATCCCGCCTCATTTGTTTTCCGTGTTGCCTTTATAAAACGTTTATCAACCGCCCTATTGTTAGAGTTCAGTCCCCCCTCAGAGATGAACAATCAGCGAAACTCGAGTTAGACTAGACTGGCCCCCTGTCTATTTATCCCAGCGATCTCCATATGCTGATTATCTCCGATGCTCCATGCGATCTCCATACGCTAAGCTTGGGCGATATACCACGATATTATCGAAAATCGCGATACAATTTTTTAAACGATTACGATATCGTGTCTGTTTTTTTAAATCGCAATATCGGCAAATCGCGGTTTTGATGAATGATCGCGATGCATTTCCTAATCGAGATGATATGAGCTGTTTAAAAACATAAAAATGCACCGACCGCAACCGCAAGATTCCCTACTATTGATCCCCGACTGGGATTCTTCGAAAAGACCGACATCAAACAGACGGTCTCATACAGACCAACATCAAACAAACGAAAACTGTGCGGTATTGCTCACGCACGTACATGTATAAAAACGTTCCTCCGACCACGAGGTGATTTCTCACAAAGGGAATTTCCCTTGCCTTTTCGTTCCCACAGCTACACGCCGCCATTCCTTCACCCCCTAACTATAAAGTTTACCACGTTAGGAGCATGCAAGCACATCTGCGGGATCGAGGTGATGAATACTATGGCAGTGCTGTGAGAAGCACTACGTCATAATTATTCACGCGATCGGCCAATCGGAAAGCTGTGAGAAGCACTACGTCATAATTATTCACGCGATCGGCCAATCGGAAAGCGGCCGGTCAGGAATCAGCCAATCAGCCTGTGCCAATTGCGCTCGTGGTGCTTCGGGTAACATGAAGAATAAAACCATGGCTAGAATGGAGAGCCTTACAGCCTTTATCAAATTTCCTTACATCAATAACCAATTCGCGGCACTTCAGTTTTAACACTATTTTTAAATCTGAAGTGGGTTCCCTCATCAACTCACGTCACAAATTAACCGCGATATCATCGAATATCGCGATATATTTTTGACGATGTATCGTGAATGAAAAAAAGCAATATCGCCCAAGCTTACCATAACGCAGTTAGTTTTGCGAACTTCACTTCCGTGTTTTGAGGTTAGTTTTTTTTTACATTTTGGCTGCGGTTTATACGCCCGCGCGGTTTATACGTTGACACCTAAATATTTTTTCCATATTTTGGAGCATTGCGGTTTATACGCCGGGCGGTTTATAATCCGAAAAGCCTCGAAGGGAATGTCGCTGGTTGTGCAGATGTTTGGTGCATTCTTGTCTGATTTGTGTTGGCCTTTCCCTTTGCGGCCATCTGTTTCTGTGGCTTGCAGAAATTAACTGGTTTACAAAGTGATTCACTTGACTTGCCTCTTGGCTTTTGTAATTGAAGGCTTGGTAGGAATGTGGCTTGTTGTGCAGAGATTTATTGGCTTCTTGTCTTTTTTACCTATTCGCTGGTGGCCATCTGATTTTTAGGCTTGTCAAATTGGCAGGTGTTTTGGGGTAGCAATTTGAAGTTTTAGTTGTTGTCTTGATGACTTAAAGAATCAAATAATAAACCACAAGGGAAACTGACTGGGTAAATTTTAAATGATTTTGGGTTGAACAAGGAAAAATTGACTAGAGCGGGATTTGAACCAACGACCTCCCGCTCTAGTCAATTTTTCCTTGTTCAACCCAAAATCATTTAAAATTTACCCAGTCAGTTTCCCTTGTGGTTTATTATTTGATATCTGATATAAAAAGTCGCATCCCCTTATGGTGATCCCCTGGCTGCCGCTTCCCAGGTTGTATCGTATACTTGGGTGTGATCCTTGGCTACACGGCAGTTTACGGTTGAATGGCTTCTGACTGGCACCCACTGAACAAGGATATTGACAAAATAGGGAGACCGCCATCATGGGGCTAGATAGCTCAGTTGGTAGAGCGCCGGCACGTCAGTCCGGAGGTCGTTGGTTCAAATCCCGCTCTAGTCAATTTTTCCTTGTTCAACCCAAAATGACTTAAAGAATCTTCAGCACTTGGAAGGCAAGTTTAGTACTGATTGATTCAGTAATGTGTTGGCTGGATATTGCATTGGCTGCTCAATTATAGATTTGAGATCAAGAAGGCAGTTAAACTGTCTTTCTTTTAGGACCTCCTTTGGAGACCTTGATGTCTAGGTAGTCGACATAATGAATGTATAGAGGCCTAAAGTATCTGGTTTGTTCAGTAGATTGAAAGTGGGCTGATTTGTAGGGTAATTATTTAAGTGAATGATAGGCCTTTTGTTAAATGGCTTTCATAGTGGCTTGTTCTTTTATTTGGCTTGTAGATTGAAGCTGGTTGTTTGGGGGTGACCAGTTGAATAAGTAATGGACAACTTTCAATTGTGTTATGACATTTGTCCTGGTTTAGAATTTGATTATGTGGCTTGTAGATTGAAAGTGGCTGGTTTGGAGGTCACCATGTAACTGGTTGATTGGCCTTAAGTTGCGTAATGGCTTGTAAAATTGCTCTCTTAATGGCTTAGGCAGGTAGGGTTTTCGGGATGTGACTTGCAGATTGTGGCTGGTTAGATTGATAATGAATGCTGGCTTTCACTTGTTTTTGAAAAAATGGCTTGCACATTGAATCTGGCTGTTTGGTGTTTGGGTAACCAATGGTATGGTTTGCTCAAATTCCATGAATTGTTCTACTAATTTTACTAACTTACATACAACATACAACAATGTTTTATATACCGCCATTTCATCAAGATCACAGCGGTTTGTGATGATACACAGCAAATACATGGTATAACAATGATGCAAAAATTGCGAAGTAGGAAAACAGACAACCAATCATTGTGGGAATAGGTGTGACTTCAGATGCTTCTTGAAAATGTGAAGTGAATCGGCAGAGCGCAGAGATCGAGGGAGACTATTCCAAAGTTTAGGAGCGACAAAAGAGAATGATTTTTCAGCAGCTGATGCAAGAGATTTGTGATGAATTTTGTGTTCGACGAGCCGGGTAGTGTCTTTTGATGACCGCAAGCCATCTCTTCCTGGGGTATACAAAACCAAGCACGGTTTTAAATACGCTGGGCCCAGATCGTTTAGGCACTTGTAGACGAAGCTCAAAATTTTATGTTGGATTCGTTCCTTGACAGGCAGCCAGTGGAGTTGCTTTAGGAATGATGTTGCATGATCATATTTGTTAGCGCAGTGAATAAGTTTGGATGCCCAGTTTTGAAGACGTTGAAGTTTCAGTGTGTCAGATGCATTAGATCCCAGAAGCAGTGCGTTCCCGTAGTCTAGTCTTGATAGCACCAGAGATCTTACGATGTGGTGGCATGAGTCTTTGTCAAGAAAACGACGTATACGGGTGATGTTGCGAAGATGGTAGGTTACACTGCTGCATAAGCGTGTTATGTGTGGGGACATAGACATTTGGCTGTCAAAGAAAACACCTAGATTGCGAACAGTTTCAGAAGGATGAACAATTTCAGCACCAATCTGCAGGTGGACAGGGGGCATGTTGCGTTTGTTGTGAGAAGAGATGGCTATAAAAAAACTGGTAAACCTTCCAGTTCACAGGAGAGACGGTTGGGAAATTTATTCACAATAAGTAACTGAAATACACACGGACATCTCGTGCATTAAACACAGCGCTGCATGCTGATTTACCTGATATGATTTTCATTTATTTCTTCTTGTGCATGTGCATTGCCAATATTTAACTTTCATTTTTTTTTTTCCAGTTGTATTATTTTCTCTGCATGTGGCTACCATATTTGCCAAACGTTATTAATTGATATGAAAACAGAAATTAAACCCAACCCTCCCAAATCCTTTTCAGGAAGTTGCGTGATTGCGAGGATTGAGGACTGTAGGCCCAAATAACAATTGCTTACATGTATCACTGCATGGGACAGGCATACTTTTGTTGTCAAGAGTCGAAACATTTGGGTGTTGAGTTACCATAGAGTGGAGTATTTTGATGGATTTGGTACTGTACCCCCAAACCACACACTCTTAGCTTGAGGCCAGGCATACCAATCTTAACAGAGTCCAAACATTTGGGTGTTGAGTTACCATAGAGTGGAGTATTTTGATGGATTTGGTACTGTACCCCAAAACCACACACTCTTAGTATGAGGCCAGACATACCAATCTTATCAGAGTCTAAACATTTGGGTTTTGAGTTACCATAGAGTGGAGTATTTTGATGGATTTGGTACTGTACCCCAAAACCACACACTCTTAGTATGAGGCCAGACATACCAATCTTATCAGAGTCTAAACATTTGGGTTTTGAGTTACCATAGAGTGGAGTATTTTGATGGATTTGGTACTGTACCCCCAAACCACCCATTCTTGGCATAAGACCAGGCATACCATTCTTATCTAAGTTCAAATATGTTGGTGTTGAGTGATCATACAGTTAGTGGATGATTGAGGGTTCTTGTCTGCAAGTGGGCATTAGGAGTAAGGGCTGTTACAGTGGTTTCCTGGAATGATTTCATCAGAGGTTTTTCAAAACGTTGTTATTACTTCTTCCGAGATAAATTTTCACATCAAACGTCTTTGCAAGATGAATGTAAATCAAGAAAAATGCTGTCTGATGAAGAAGTATTTGGTTTCCTATGGCAAAACCCCAAAACTTATGTGCTTGCTTATTAACCTTGCAGTCTTTTTCATTAAACATTATTAAAGGAACACTAAAGGACATTTTTGGTTACTAACTCATGCATTATTACATTTTTGCACACTTTAATGTACGCTGTGACAGGAGTTTCATTTGTTACATCAACTGCACCTTGAAAAACAACAATTGAAAAAAACACAAAAGTTGTACAGCTTACCGAACCTGGATCACACATTTTTTCTGAAACTGCCTTTTGAAACTTTGTAATTCAAATTCCTACATCCTTGATGTATTTGCATGAGTATGCTGCATGGTTTGTGTTTTTTGGGTGATTTTTCAGTGCCTGTTGTACCCTAAACATAAACAAGTTTTTGCTTGGCCAAGAGATGATGCATATGCATACATGTTAGCATAAAATGAAATGCTGAAAGGAGATTTAAAATTTTCCTTTTAAAAGGGACAATAAATAATGGTATTTTATTAAGCAAGTTATTGTCCATTCATTTGTTGTACATGTACTTTGTTAATATTGAACAACTGCAACGCTCAAATTTACTTTTCAAAACAGTTTTTTTTTTACATCAGTATGTCAATGAGGTCTGGTACATTGCCTTGTTCGGTCACAACTGAATGCTCTGTTCAGAATTCCCCAGACTAAGTCCAGTTTTGCTATGTCAAATGGTTTAGGAGCAAGCTTTTTCTTTGTTACATAATGGACAACAAATAACTATAGACCTTTCTATTGCAACGTCACAGTCCAAGTTTTTGCCAACCGAGGTTGGAAAACCTTGTAAAGCCATAACTGCAATTCAAAAACAGATAGCCATAGTTTGTAGCAATGTTACACAAATATTCAACAATAGTGTTGAATTTGTTGGAAACAAATCAACCAATCATGGAAGGTGTTTCAGTTCATGAATCTTTACAGAAAATGTTGAATTTGGTCACAACATTTTTAAACACGATTGAATGTTTTGCTAACATTCGGCCGCCCATGCCAACCGGTGTACTTTGTTTATCAACAATGGAAAGGTCTGTACACAATTCTCAATAAAATGTGTGGCACAAGGATACCAGTCACTGCTGATCTGAATGTTACAATAAGAAAAGCTTGCCCCAAACCATATGACATAGCAACACTTGATATAGTCTGGTGAATTCAAATTGAGCATTCATTAGTGACCAAACTAAGGCAATGTACCAGACTTAATTCAAATCTAACTCACAAATAGGTTAGTTATACAACTTTCAAGCACCAAATTAATGGCATAAAACACACTCACAAAACAATACTAAACTGGTTTATCTTGCACTTTTGAGGGATGGGGTATGAGATACAGGAAGGGGGGTCAGTAAATGAGTTTGGGTGGATTGTGGGTAGCTCCCAAGCTCTATGTACGTGGAGGCTGTGTTAATTAAAAATCCTCCTCTTTCGATACTTAACTTGACATCATAGATAAATACTCGGGTTCCACCTTGATTCATTTATTCCTCTTGTTACAGCCGTCTTCAGCCGAAAGTTGGTATAGGCGCAATCGCTTCCTGCGGTTGCCGAAGGTATAAATCGCTCTCATTACGACTCTAGATTACCCATGCACCCTCTAGATGCTGCACTTTTGCATGGTTTCCCATATAAATTTGCGTTTTTGGGTGATACAACTGTTTCAGTCGTTTCAGATAGAAAAAAATTCTCTGGAGTTTTCTAGTGTCTAAAAATCATTGGAAAGTCAATTGAAATTGTTAAATAATTGTTTTACTCTGTACAAATTGTTATAAGACATGTAAGAAAGTGGAAATCACAAACATACATCCTATATTTTGTTACAAATTTGCTCACAGCTTTAGGTACTTGAATGTATCAAATTTAAGAGGTGCCAACATAAAACCCTTTTCGAAACCCTCGCTTAGGCTTAGGCTCCGGCTACATCTCCATTAGAAACTTTTTTTGGGTGGAAGCCTAAGCCGTATCATAAAAACAGCCAGGGTATTATCATTTTGTATATCACCCACGCTGCATTGCGACAACGAAAAAGCGCCCTCTATAGAGCATGGGTCTTCTAGAACTTGGAGACATTTCTGACGAGGGTTGCCGAGTTCCTCAGAGTTCATATCCTAACGCTAAATCAACACATGTTTTTGAACTTAAACCCGCACAGTTTACATTTACATTTATTGCAACATCTTTAACGAGGGGCTCCAAGGTCAGATTCTGTTTCGTGATGCACTCGTTTTCCAAAAGATAGAGTCCTTCATGAAAGCGGAGAAAATATTGCAAGTCCCTTACTTCACATTAAAGGTATTATACAGGATTGGTAGAGCTGACAAAATAATCACAGACAGTGTTCATGTTTTGTGTAATCAACCACATACATGAAATAACAAACCTGTGAAAATTTGAGCTCAATTGGTCATCGAGGTCACGAGAAAATAGTGAAAAAAGACCTTATGTGTTTTCTGTTTTTCAAACATGGAGTTTGTTATCGCGCGCGATAAAAACTATTGTTTTACTCATTTCTCAGAAACGATAACATTTCAGGCAGAAATATTTTAAGGAACCCTTTCTACCATTACTTACTTTAAATCATGTAAGTTATGTGTGAATCTGTGAACATTTGTGTTTTTCGATCTTACCAATCGTGTACAGGGCCTTTAAATGGTGTAAATGTCATTTTATTTGATACGAATTTTAAAACGTGACGCTATTGGATGTGTACAATAAAGTTGTCCGTACATTCCACACACACAAAATTATCTAGTCAAAAGGTCACACTCAATACGGTTATCATGGCTGTGATTGAATATTATAATTGAATTTCAGGAATTAACTTGGAATTAGAAATGAAATGTGACGTCATTGGATGCTTTTTGGATGTTAACAACCTTCGCACTGGAAGGGTATCAAATACATTGGCATTGTACACCGTTTTAACGTTTAGAGACTTGTAGTTGTTTCCCACTTTCATAAGGACTGCATTTGGTGGAAATTGAATGCATCGCAAAACTGATTTGACCTTACAGCCCCTCTGTTAGTATAACAGCCTTTCCTATAGACGATGTGACCTCTGTTTACATTCAAACCGCCCTCTGTTGACAAGTCTGTTGTCCAAGTCATGTTCCGCCGAGCAAAAAGACGCGTAGTCATGGTAATATTGCGTGTACTTTCTAGCTGGCTGTCAAGTACACAAAGGTTTTGCCCGGCGACATGCGCGCGCATCATGTTATGATTTTCAAATGACGTCAGAGGTCACATCGTCTATTGCTATCACTTACAATTTCCTGAAAGCTAGAATTTGTCCGTCTTATATCGATGGTCTGAAACTGTTGACTACATTACTATGATCAGACTTAAAGCTTGTTTTATACGAAATACAAAGGGGACTGGGATTTCATGTACAACTTAGCACTTTCCCTGCCAAAAGCGTACAATAACGTGCACCAAATGGTGAAAGTTGTTGTATTTTGTTGCATTTAGCGGTTTACTCAAATCCCATACTCTGTTGCAATGTGCTGCATTTAGCAGGGATCTACATGGCTCTATCTCTGCCATATACAACAAATTGCACCAAATGGTAAAAGTTACTGTAGTTTGTTGCATTTAGCAGTTTACTCAAATCCCATACTCTGATGCACTGTGCTGTATTTAGCAGGGATCTACATGGCTCTATCTCTGCCATATACAACAAATTGCACCAAATAGTAAAAGTTACTGTAGTTTGTTGCATTTAGAAGTCAACACAACTCCCATGCTCTGTTAAACTGTGCTGTATTTAGCAGAATTCTACATGGCCTTGACATGTTCATTCACGACTGGTCCCCATCAAACTTCAATGCATATTGGTGCATTTAGCAGGTTGCAGGTTGACTGCCCTTTGCCAAGGCTGGCGTAAACCAGTTTACTTCACATTGCAATAGAATCCTGTAGTTAGCAGGGTGCATGGAAAACACCTGATGGTAGATAGGGTTAATGGTAGCATTTTATTAAGTGTCTTGCCCAAGAACACGAGTGTCACAACCAGGATTCGAACCCACACTCTGATGACTCAGCCATCAGAACTTAAGTTCGATGCTCTATACCGCTCGGCCACAACTCGCTCACACGTTGTGTCATGTTCAAGTAAAACACAAGTTATATTTCTTTCACTTGCTTTTTTCATCCTTTATTAAGTGGTCTCTTCAAGCTTGCTGTGTCTTAATTACCACGATTTATTCCGCTATCATTTACAGTTCTTGCTTTAACTGAACTTTCTTCCCACATTTTGCCCAAACCTCACGCTAGCTTTTCTCTATACAGCTTGTTAATCAGAGTACACATGCAAAAGTTTGTCGCATATAATCTTGATTTCACTGCATGTGCATCTTGCTTCTGTTCATATCATATATCTTTGTTTTATTATAATCTCTCAGACATGGTGAGTATTTAAATACTAGTGTGGCGGGAAATTCTGTCGTCCCCCCCCCCCCCCCCCCCCCGGAGATTCTGTCCCCCCATACGTCAAACTGTGTACAAACTTTTTCTGATAGCGCCCTCTTTTGAATCCACCTCCTCCAGCCCATGTTTATTTCCAATATGGGGGACAAAATCTCAGGGGGGGTGGGGGGGACACACAGATTTCCCTATGACACCGATGATTCACAAAACAGTGCGCCCTCTATAGTTTTACCAAGGAGAGGCCATTTTTGTAGCGTATCATGGGAGAAACGACAAGTTTTCGGTTGCTGTAAGTGCTTGCCAGCTACATGTACCCTGGTTGTTTAGGCTTGCGTTCGGTCAGCAGCAAGTCATGACACAAAATAATTATGTTGACTTCAAAAAGCAGCCAGGTTCTATTTTTCTGCTGTTTTTTACAGCATAAGATGGTATTTTTTAATAAGGCTGGTGAATGTTTTTCACATTCGTGTTAGCCATTTAGAGCAATTTTTTAAGTACACCTATCTTTTGGAAGATCGGCTTCTCTTTGGTAAACTTTATAGAGGGTGCACTGCATTGTGAATCATTATTATTGAATGACATGTTCTTGTCTTTTATAACGAATGTAACATTTTAAAACTCTAATTGATAATTTCTTCCATTCTTCTTTTCTTTGTCTACTCCGTTAAAATAATGATATTTTAGAATAACGACTGATTGTTCCTGGAATTTCAAAACATCGTAGTGGCTATTAGCATGCCCTGGTGGACCTAGCCTCTAGTCAAGGTGTGCGAGGCACCCAAGTACACCTATCATGCATTTTTGTCATGCTGAATTGTCTGAGGTGCCATGTGCGCCTTGACTAAAGGCTAAACTTTACCCAATCTCATAAAGTTGTTAGAAAATATTGCTTTCTAATTTCAGGGAACCGGTCGCAACCAATGTACATTTAATATTTTGGTTGGTAACCTGATTTTGCTAAGCAGGGCCCAATTTCAAAGAGCTATTTAAGCACAATGGCTGAAATTTTTTTTTTTCACAAAACAAAACTGAGCAGGAAACCAGTCCAAACTCTCACATGTGGTATGGTATTTTGGCTGGTAACCTAATTCTGGTAAGCGTAATGTTTTGTACTTAGCTACTTTTTGTGCTTTATAAAATTGAGTTATTAAATTTTCTTGCATAACAGCGACTCGGACTTTAGTGCCTTTCTTCGGATCAAAGTACCATACATCTGGTGGAAAATAGCCCCAGCCTATTAGTTTTAGAAAAAAGACATGCCTGCGTTATTCATGAATAAACAGTAGGTCTTCTTTTTACACTCTTCCCCAAGAAATAACCAACAACCTTGACATATCTAGTAAAGTTTGCTGGAACACCATGTCTTAAAATCTCTCTACAAATTAAACCAGTGGCAAAACGATTTGATGTTTCGATCAGTTGTCTTCAAGACACAGCTTGCTCTTGAAGACGATCAGAGCATACTCATCGAAACATCAAGTTGTTACATCATTGGTTTGTTACAGAACCACCACAACTTATAGAGAGACATTTCATGTACAAGATGTTACCACAAGCCTCGTTTGGCCACCACGCTGAGTTAATCCTACTTGACCATTCACCTAGTTTCATGATGCTATATCACACATCACTCTGCTAAGCATATAAAAAGATGCTAAGCTCAAGCATCATACCAGTCAAATATTCACTGCTTTTACATGGTTCCACGCTAATCCATGCTCAGCAAGTGAAACTATTAAAGCGCTATTTGCATTTTAGTCCAACAAAACCGATTTAACCAAAATGAGTTGTGTTTTCATTGAAGGAGTTTTCTGGTTCGTCCGGGTCCAAGTCTAAATTCCACATCCTGACGGCAGGGATTGGTCAAAGTCTACAACACTCCCAGCGATCCTCCAGCGCCCTCTCTTCCTTGGTGTCGCCCAACATGGTGCAGCAGAAACCTCGCTTTGTTGAGAGCCGTTACTGCCGTGACCTCATGGAGTCCAAATTTGATGAGGTACGAAGCAGTCTTGTTATTAAGTCCTCATTCCTTGAGTCTGAGTCGAGTTCTTAGTGTAGAGTCCAAGTCCAAGTCCTAAGTCGTTTGGATCAAGTCCAAATGCAAATCACAAAATGGTCGAGTTTGAGTGTGAGGCATGAGGCACTTAAGTTTAAATATATCTTGATGAGGTACATTTTTTATTTCTATTTTTTTAAATGAGATTTTGCCTAACATTACATGGCCGGACGGCCACTTCAACTTCAAGGTGAGGGCCACCTTTTAACTGATTTGGGCCATCGACCCAAATCAACTGTCACCAGGGGCACGTTGCCACCTACTCCTAGGGCTGAAACAAGGTTGCCCCCTTCACAGTCCGAAAGGATGTAGGCATGGGTATCATCGACTGGGAGGTTGGCTGAGCAGAACACACTACCTTCCCAACTTTTTATGTAGCAATTGGGGTTAAGTACCTTGCTCAAGGGCACAAATGTCATGACCCGGATTCAAACCCACACCAGATTTTGGGTCCGGTGAACTAGACCGCTCGGCCATGACTTACCAGTCTTGTCTTTGAGTCCAAATCTGAATCTGAGTCCTTAATGTCGAGGCATACGTGTCCATGTCCTGAGTCTGTCGATTCCAAGCCCCAAGTCCAGATGGTCATGTCCAAGTCTAGAGTGATTGATTCCGAGTACGACTCGCTAACCATCGTGACACAAGTGATCATGAGTCACAAAAAATGTGACTTGAGTCGAACTTGAGTCTGACTCTGAGTCACAAGACATACAACACTGGTACAAACTTCTGCAACGTTTTCTGGTTTTGACCAATGAAATTATTTTGCTATTATAGATGAAAATCCCCTCAGTTCTCGCCATCACTTTAATTCGAAGGTCACAGATTCGTGTCCCGCTCTCGTAAATTTTTCTTTGTTCCACCCAAAACTATTTTTGAAATTTACCCAGTCAGTTTCCCTTGTGGTTTATTCCTTGATGTTTGATAATCCAGTCATTTGATGGTTGATATTGACAGGTTTGTCAGCAAGTGTTGAAGTACAGGAACAGCCGTAGCCCTCTGATTCAACAGACGCTGCTGACCCTCATCCCGCGCCTCGCAGCGTTTCAACCAACTCTATTTGTCAGCCAGTAAGTAGCATCGGTTTTGTTTCCCACAACAAACGGTGATTAGTTTTGGTGAAGAAGGACAGTACTTGTGTGTGGTATTTTTAACTGGTGAACCATTTAACCGGGGGAAAAAATGGTTAGATCCATTTCAAAATTTCCAAAAGCTGACAGTAAAAAAAAGAGACCTTCCTGTTCTTTATAAAAATGTTTTTGGATACAAGCCACTGCAGCCACTATTGGTATGTTGGTACAAGCCACTTGCAGCCACTGTGGGCATTTTGGTATAAGCCACTTACAGCCACTGTGGGTATGTTGGTACAAGCCACTTGCAGTCACTGTGGGCATTTTGGTACAAGCCACTTACAGCCACTATGGGCATTTTGGTACAAGCCACTTACAGCCACTATGGGTATGTTGGTACAAGCCACTTACAGCCACTATGGGTATGTTGGTACAAGCCGCTTACAGCCACTATGGGTATGTTGGTACAAGCCGCTTGTAGCCACCATGGGTATGTTGGTACAAGCCGCTTGTAGCCACCATGGGCATGTTGGTACAAGCCGCTTGTAGCCACCATTTAACCGGGGGAAAAAATGGTTAGATCCATTTCAAAATTTCCAAAAGCTGACAGTAAAAAAAAGAGACCTTCCTGTTCTTTATAAAAATGTTTTTGGATACAAGCCACTGCAGCCACTATTGGTATGTTGGTACAAGCCACTTGCAGCCACTGTGGGCATTTTGGTATAAGCCACTTACAGCCACTGTGGGTATGTTGGTACAAGCCACTTGCAGTCACTGTGGGCATTTTGGTACAAGCCACTTACAGCCACTATGGGCATTTTGGTACAAGCCACTTACAGCCACTATGGGTATGTTGGTACAAGCCACTTACAGCCACTATGGGTATGTTGGTACAAGCCGCTTACAGCCACTATGGGTATGTTGGTACAAGCCGCTTGTAGCCACCATGGGTATGTTGGTACAAGCCGCTTGTAGCCACCATGGGCATGTTGGTACAAGCCGCTTGTAGCCACCATGGGCATGTTGGTACAAGCCACTTGACAACCAATATTGTTTCACAAAGGTTAGTAACATAAACTGACATAATCCATGTTTTTCAATCCTCAGTTACCTTGATGACTCTGTTCAGCATCTACTCAGCAGTTTAAGAAGGGTAAGACCATTCATATCATTGTATAACCCTCCTACTCTTGGTACCATTTTCCAGCCAGTTTACCAACCATTCCAAATCATTTAAGTGTACTGGGCCCAATTTCATGGCTCTGCTGACCGTCAAATTCTGTGCTCACAATCACCATTCTCCGCTTAGAGGGCAAAAGCAGAATTCCTGCGCCAGCTGTGTATTGAAGAATGTCTAGTAACGTGGACTATGCACGCACACAAGCAAAAACTCTCTGCTATCACGTGAAATGCGCTTGACATAACGTGGAATTCCCTGCTTCTGTAAGCGCTGATTCTTTGCTTACGGTAAGCAGAGCCATGCAATTGGTCCCAGGCTGTGTACGGTGGCACAATATAGTGCACAGAACTGACTGTACATCTGTGTAGATGCATTCGCCACATGATATCATGCAGGCTAGGATGTTTCGATTCTCAGCAGAATTGAAAGATCAGTCTCGAAAACCACATTTGAAAAATATTTTTTGTTTTATTGAAGACGTTCCACAGTGAAGTATAAATATTATTGAATTGAAGAACACAAGACCGCTGGACTTGTCCAGTAGTGAGTTGACTGGCCCCAACGCTCTAACATAACGGGAAAGCTCCATTACAGAAAGAGGCTAAAATGAAACATCCTTTTCACCTGGCAGCTCACACCTGTTATCTCCATGTAATCCCCTTTCCAAACAGCTGACTTAATTGGATCATGCACAAACCAGTAGGGCAGCTGACTGCCCCAGGCAGAATAACTGCTCATCCATTTAGTTTAATGACCCAAGTTATTCAATGTAAGCACACCTAATGGGTGAAAAGGATGTATACTTTCCAAATTGTTGTGGCCAAACTCAGAAATTCTTTAATGGAGCTTTTCCGTAATGAATCTGTGGCCTGGGGTCTGCAGTCTAGTGTTAATTCCAAGCCCTGACAAATTCATGTCTGTGACCTCTGACATGATTTTACCATTATTCTTAATGGGTTAGGAGCGAGAACGAAGCAGCGCTTTCCAAGCTGTGGGTCTACTGTCGGTAGCCGTCAAGCATGAGATTATGCCTCATCTACCAAACATACTGGCCATTGTCAAGTCTGCCTTGCCACATAAAGACTACCACAACAAGTATGTATGACCTCTTGACCTTTGTGATATGACCTTTGATCTTGTTTGCAATGACCTTTTTGCCTTTGACAACAGCTTGAGATCATGGCTCATTTCCCCAACATATTGGTATGGTAATGAAATTAACCAATCCACATTAAGATACTACAAGTATGTTTGACCTCTTGACCTTTGAGATATAACCTTTGACTTTGTTTGGAATTACCTTTTGGCCTTCGACACGATCTTGAGATCACACCTCAACTCCCTAAACATACTGGTATTAGTCAAATCAACCACCACATAAGGACTGCTGCAAGTGTGGATGGCCTTTTAAACTATATACTGTGACCTTGACTCTTGACCTATATACCAGTCATAACTCCAACTTTACCTCACAAGTACACATGTAGTAAAATATGACCGACTATCTGTAACTTTAATCCTTTTATTTTGATTGAACAAAGTTCAAATCTATTCATGCAAAAAACTAACAGTGGGGCCTTCGGAAATTGTTGACCCCTTTGTGTTTTTAAATCTTGGAAGGTTTAAACATCTGAACATTATTATTGTTGTTTAAACACAGGAAACATAAGACCAGCCCAGTAGACCCATCTGTCTTCACCTGTATCAGTATGCTGGCGAGAGCCGTGGGAAGCAACATCTACGCTGATGTCAAAGATATACTCGAACCTATGCTAGCTGTTGGTCTCAGGTAGGATTGAAGTATTTATTATAAAGCAGTTTCTAAACTTTAATAAGGTAAATTATAAATTGTATAGAAATATTTCAAGGAGCACCCAAGGACCAGGGGGCACAGAGAGTTAGGAAGCAGTGGTCGAGCAGTCGAGTGCAGTGGACTCAAGCTCTGGTGTTTCAGATCAGCAGAGTGTGGGTTTGAGTCCCGGTCAGGACACTTGTGTCCTTAAGCAAGACACTTGACCATAATTGCTTCATCATTCCTATGGGATGTCAATCTGTAGGTTCTATGTGTTGCATAATGCATGTAAAAGAATCTAGAAGAGAAGGTGTTTGATTTTGATTTTTGATTTTTTGGTTGGCTGCAGATTGCGCCACAGCACCTTCCAAATAAGTGGGTCTTTTTGTAGAAAAAAAACCCAATAAGCGCGATGAGACAAAGCATTAGATAAGAACTGCATATTAGTATTTTTATTATGAATAAGTCGCATCACCCTGATTAAAAAAAATACTTTTCTACTTTAATTAATTGGGACCTCCCTTTATCCTCTTGCATTCACTTGAAACCGAGTAAATTTAGATGGACTTAAATTTGTTTGTGTTTTTGATGCAGTCCTGCTCTGACTGCCTCCCTGCATGACCTAGCCCAGCAGATTCCGCACCTCAAGAAAGATATTCAAGACGGTTTGTTGAAGATGCTGTCCCTCGTCTTGATGAACAAACCACTCAAGCATCCTGGCACTCCAAAAGGCCTCATGTCACCAGGCGTTCTAGCTGGTATGTTGTTTCTTCACCTCGACCCCCACCCAACCCCCAAACAATCTAAGGTAGTAGATAGATTGTCAAAATATTACAAAGCCTAAAGCACCATGAAGCCCCAAAAAGTCTCATGTCACCAAATGTTCTAGCTGGTAGGTTGTTTAGAAGTTCCCCCTTCTTAACTCCCCCCCCCCTCCTCCGCCGACAATTGAATGTTCTAATGTGTAGATTGCAGAAAACTACAAACCCTAAAGCACCTTTATACCCCAGAAGGCCTCATGTCACGAGGACTAGCAGGTAATCTGTCGGGAAATTTGTTTACTGCAGACAGTCCAAAGGGGTTAGTCACTGTGATTGGTTGTAGAGATGGTCCAACCATAAAAAAAGCACCCTGGGCTTGATTTAAGGAAACTATCTTTAGATGTGTTGTCAATTGCTGTGCTGATTTGTATTGTGATGTCAAATTTTGTTTAGCAATTAAGATTGATACACACCTTAAGATAAATCTTGTTGGCTCTTTGTTAAAACCAAGCCCCGCCACTCAAAAATGCCAATTGTCACCAGGCATTTTTGCTGGTACGTTGTACAGTAGGTCGCAAATAAAAACTTCCTTACTCCTCCCCTTCCCCTTCCCCTCATTTTCTCCTTCCACTCATCAAATGGCGTGTCGTGGCCTAGCGGATAAGTGCACCGAACTCAAGCTCTGGTGTTTATAATCAGCAGAGTGTGGGTTCGAGTCCCGGTGGTGTCCTTAAGCAAGACACTTAACCATTATTGCTTCGTCCTTTGGATGGGACATAAAGCCGTAGGTCCCGTGTGTTGTGTGATGCACGTAAAAGAACCCAGTGCACTTATCGTAAAGAGAAGGGGTTCGCCCCGTTGTTCCTGGTTTGATTGGCTGCATATTGCGCCACAGCACCTTGTAAACCATTACATTGTGCTATGTAAAGGAATAGGTCTCAAACTTCAACACATAGCTCCACATACCTTGTAGGAAAAATACTGAGCGCTTTGAGACGCCCATCGGGAGTAGATAAAGCGCTATATAAGAACTGCGTATTATTATTATTATTATTATCAACTCATAGCAGTTTTAATAGTTTCAAGAATGTTGTCATCTCACTGGCAAATGTGAACAGTAGGATGATTATTAAAAAAACTTCTCCTTGGCCCTCCAACAAAAATGTTTTGACTATTTTTCCGTTCCAGGTTCCAACCAAGGAGGTACAGACTTTGGGGACATCACCAGCACAGTCCTGGCTTTACAGACTCTCGGAAGCTTTGATTTTGAGGGTCACTCCTTGACTCAGTTTGTCCGTCATTGCGCTGACCACTTTCTCTCTAGTGAGCATAAAGAGATAAGAGCTAAGGCTGCTAGAACCTGCGCACAGCTCCTGCAGCCTTCGATCAATGTAAGTACAGATCATCAGGCCTGGAATTTCATCTTTGAGAGGGCAAGGCCATTTTCATTTTTCAAAGGTCACTTTAATTGGACAATCTTAAAGGCTATGGGAAACTATAGAAGGGGCAAATATTTGTATTTCTTAACTCCTAATGTAATCTTTTAGCCTTGAAAATGTTCTTGGTTTTTTTCGTGCAATGTTAATCTGTGATGCATTTTCCTGTACCTTGAACACAATTCAGCCCCTGGGCTGCAATGTTTGATTTTTAACAAACCAATAATAATAACCAAAATAAAAGGGCCAAGGCCAGGGCAACAGAGGCTCAGGCCTTCCGGTAATTTCAAGCCTACACCATTTGAACTTTGTTTACTTCTAAATTGCCCTCTTTAGAAATCTTCTTGCCGAGGTGCGCATAAACCGTGTTTAGCACAAATTTGGGTTTTAAGGAGTGAAGTCGGATGTCGTTGAGAGGGCTAGGGTTATTTTTCATTTTGTAAAGGGCACTTCCATTGGAAAATCTTAACGTCTATGGGAAACTTTTAAAGGGGCACCAAGACCAAGACCGGGGCAACAGAGGCCATGACCTCCCTGGCCTTCGTGTAATTCAAGGCCTAGAACTTTGAACTTTGAACTTTGAACTTTGAACTTTGTTAGCGTCTAAATTGCCCTCTATAGAATTATGTTTTACATAAGTTTGGTTTAAGGAGAGAAGTCAAACGTCCATAGTTAAAAATTCTGCAGCAGG
This sequence comes from Leptasterias polaris, assembly GCA_037783415.1. NCBI lineage: Eukaryota > Metazoa > Echinodermata > Asteroidea > Forcipulatida > Asteriidae > Leptasterias > Leptasterias polaris. Next base: position 512,192 of record JAZGTN010000111.1, read on the forward strand.
CAGAAATCAATTTATTCATTTATATTTCACAAATTCCATATCAATTTGTTCAAATGCGAATCTCAGAAACTATATTCCAAACATGCCCAGAGAAATGTCCTGAGTGATTTGCCTGTGGATCTTTTTTCACAGAACTCGGGTAACTACTGAGTATACAGTGCTTAACACACATCGGTGTACTGGTGTAAGGGTAAAAACCAAATTATATGCCCAGAGAAGGCGCATCCAGAAGCACTGGGGCAAGCCCCTTCTCTTTCATGATGAGTGTCCTTGGTGTTTTATGTCCATTACACAGGACCTACAGTTTTACAGTTATTAAAGAAATATGTTATTGGTCTAAATTTGATATTATGTATGTACAGTTACCCTGTGCTTGCTGTACATATCGTTATTTCTGTTACCTTTTTTGATTTCTTTTTCTTGTAGCTTCGTTCCAATCGCCCTCACCCAGTGAGTACTACCAATATACAAGTGGTTGCTGATGTACTCAGTAAACTACTCGTGGTCGCTATCACTGACTCAGGTAGGTCGGTTTCACTCGTGACATTACTCACAATTTACAGTTCTCATCTGGGATCTGTTGCAGTGAAATAATCGTGATATTTAAAAATGTGTTAAATGGAACTGATGCATTGACTTCGACATGCAGCCATTTTGGAGGTAAAATGATGATGAAACAATGGAAAACGCGCAGCTATTCTAGCGTGGCTTACAGGATTGACCAATGAGCTACCTTCTGTTAACCTCCAGCAGAGGGCGCTCATATCAAATGACGTCATGTGCATAAGGTCTGTTCACTAGCTGTAGAATTGATATTTTTAGAGCTCGAAGCACACGTTTAAGAAATGTCGGGCAAGAAAGTGCCTTTGGAAAAGCCTCGGTCTCATGTGTAATGACCCCTCTCATCTATAACCCCTAGAAGAAGGAAAGCACTGACAAGCGATACTGATTGACTAACAAGTTGACGTCACCCACAATCTTATTTTGGGTGAACAATTTTGTAGGTCGAATAACCATCTTGAAATGCAACCATGACTAAATGAAATAAATTCAACAAGCATGGTGGTCTTTGGCACTGGTGTTTACAGTCTTCTTTTGAAAAAAACTTGATAGCCCTCTTTTTCGGCATGGCTTAGCCGTCCATCTCCGATGATCATCAATGGCACATTGAATGCTCGATCAAAGCGAGATCAAAGAAGATCAATGAGTGGGGACCAGTTGCTCTATGTTAGATATCATTTTTGCTGGATACCAGTGTTGGATTATAGAGTAGTTTGACCACAAGCCTTTGCCATATTTTGCACAAGCGTTGACGACACAGGTAGCAAAAATATGGTTTTCTGAGAATTTTTGTGTGACTTTGTGTATGTTAAGATCTTTTTTAAATCTCGGCATTAATCAGTTTGAATCAGGTTTGGAGGATCAGGTTGGCTCAGTGATTTATTTCCCTTCCTGTCACCTCAGTGGACCTGGTTCGAATCCTGAACTGGAGCGTGCATACATGTAGGGATTGTGTTTTCAGTCCCTACCTGATTGCGTGGGTTTTCTCCATTTGGGGTATAGACCTTATGCATTGACGTCACCAAGCCGCCATCTTAGAGGTAAACTGATGATGAAACAATGGAAACGCGCTGATTTGTACGCGCGGCGCACAAGACTGGCCAATGAGCATCTTCCTTTTGACCTCTAGGTGAGGGCGCCCTACTCAAATGACGTCATATGCATAAGGTCTATTCCTTCCACATCTAAAACTGAACATTTCTTCTTGTTTCCTATTCATCCTGTTATTGGCAGTAATAATTGTGCCGTTGGATGTGTAATAAAATAGAAATATATAAAATAAAATGGAACTGATCAAGTAGTGAAAATCATCAAGAAAATTGATTTGTTATTACTGTGGTCAACCTAAGATGGAATTTCCCCTTTAACAATTTCCTCTCTTTCTACAAAATCCATACAGATCCAGACATTCGTTACTGCGTTCTTGCATCACTTGACGATCGCTTTGATGGTCACCTTGCGCAAGCCGAGAACCTCGGCGCCCTCTTTGTTGCGCTTCACGACGAGATTTTTGAGATTCGAGAGCTGGCCATGTGCACCATCGGTAGACTGAGTAATCTTAACCCAGCATTTGTTATGCCGTCTCTACGCAAGACCTTAATTCAGGTATGACTGGATGTTCACAATCTCATTGGGTTGTAATATTTTCCCCTACTTAGGTGATATTATAAAAAATGGGCAAGATCCGAGATGGGTCCACGTCTAAAAATTATAGTTAGGGTATATATATCAATGAGAAAATAGAATTAGCTGTTGCAAACTGCTTACCAACCAAAAGGACCTGTGGTATAAATGCAAAAAATAAGTTAGTGGACTGACGTTTCGACCCTAGCAGAGTCTTTCTCGAAGGCTAAATGACAACACACAACACACAACACACATACAAGCAGACAAGAGTTGCAAGAGTAGTCAAGTGGAAATACATGAATAGAGAGAGTGGAGGGAGAAAAGCAGAAAGCATTCAGAGAAGGCAGGGGGTAAGCAGGGATTATGAAGACAAAGGGGGGGGGGGTTATGAAGGGAATATATATATATATATATATCAACTGTAAGAATTGTCATGCTTTTAGCACAAAGTGCACAATTTGTTGACATATTGGCTTTAGCAGCGGGACTAATTTCAATGGTGTGCAGAAAGTTGTGATACATGTGTTAACTTTTACTGTGTCCTGTCCAAGCGGTTTAGTGCATTGGACTCGAACTCGGATTGCTAAATCATCGGAGTGTGGGTTCAATTCCTGGTCATGACACTTGTGTCCTTGAGCAAGGCACTTTACCATAATTGCTTTGGGTCTTAACCTAGGTGTTATAAATGGGAAACTGAGAGGGCTGAGACGGTATTGTGTTGGATTAACCCCTCAGTGCTAATTCAAGCAGCTTGGGGTTGTGTGCTCCCCCAGGGAGTTGAGAAAGTTAGGGGAATGGTCTAAAAGTATGCCTGATAAACAGCGATGATAATGCTGTAAAGTTCCTTGATCTGGCTACTAGGAAATGTGCCCTAAATAAGAACCAAATATTATTATTATGGGATTCCAAGACTTTGGTGAGTTTACTGATAAAAAGTGTTGCAATCTGAAAAAAGGAATTGTTAAACGAATATTTGCGTGACCATTTTAAACATAACGAGGAAGCTTTTACAAATGTAAACCGTTTTCAAATTGCGTTTTAGATTTTAACAGAGTTGGAGCACAGCGGAGTAGGGCGTAACAAGGAGCAGAGTGCTAGGATGTTAGCTCATCTAGTCTCCAATGCACCACGCCTGATCAGACCCTACATGGAACCTATCCTCAAGGTACAATGAGAAGCAAGAACAATGAGCTTGGTTCCCACAAATAAAACAAATTAACAAGTATATGTAAGCATAGGCCCAATTTACGTGTCTTGGCTGAGTGGTTAAGAGCATTGGACTCGAGCTCTGGTGTGTCAGATCAGCAGAGTGTGGGTTCGAGTCCCGGTCGTGGCACTCGTGTCCTTAAGCAAGATACTTTACCATAATTGCCTTTGTCCTTCAGATGAGACATAAAGCCGTTGGCCCCGTGCACTAGGATTGGTAGTGCACGTAAAAGAACCCAGAACACTTATCATGGAAGAGTAGGGGTTAACCCCGGTGTTTCTGGTTCACATAGCAAGCACCCTTGTATACAGGTTTCCTCAGGTTTGTGAGCTACAGTGATTAAGTTCACTTATGAAGCATCCTTGGTTTCATGATACCAGAAACATATAATAATAATATACTTCATATATGAAATATACAAGTTGCATCCCCTTAAGGTGATCACTGTACTGGACTGGACTCAAGCTCTTGTGTTTTCTGATCAGTGAGAGAGTGGGTTCGAGTCCCGGTCATGGCACTTGTGTCCTTGAGCAAGATACTTTACCATAAATGCTTTCTCCTTCGTATGGGACATTAAGCCTGTGTACTAGGATTTGTAGTGCACGTAAAAGAACCCAGAAAACTTAATGTGGAAGAGTAGGGGTTAACCTCGGTGTTTCTGGTTCACATAGCAAGCACCCTTGTTTACAGGTTTCCTCAGGTTTGTGAGCTACAGTGATTAAGTTCACTTATGAGAAGCATCCTTGGTTTCATTACCAGAAATAAAGAACAATAATAATAATATAAATTTAACCACATTGTTTAGGCTTTTCTGAAGTTTTTCCAGGAACACAGTAGTGGCCGTCCACCTCTAGTACCCTGGTTCGAATCCTGCCGGGGCACTTTGTGCAGTGGTTTTCAGTCCCTACATGATTGCTTGGGTTTTCCCACGAATAATTTTCTGTGGTTATCCTCCCACATCTAAAACTGAAACTCCCTTCCTTGTCTTCTCTCCATGAGGTTCTTGGCTAGTATAGTCATTAAGTTCGCTTTTCTTGGCTTCACAACCAGAATTAATAAATGCAAACAAATTAAATGAAAGAAATTTGTCAATTATCAAATTCTTTGGTAACCCATGTCTGTTTTTAAAAATATGTTATCAGGCTCTGATTCCGAAACTGAAGGAGGCAGATCCAAACCCAAGTGTGGTTATAAACGTACTGGCTGCAATAGGAGAACAGGCTCAGGTAAGAGTGCAGCATGTATATTAATTATGGGTTTTTAGAAGTGTGAATTCATCTTCTAGTTTTCAATGATAACCAACCTGTGATGGAGATGGATGGATGAATGAGTTCATTGATTATTGATTGATTGATTGACTTATTGGTTGATGGATGGATGGATGGATTGATTGATTAGTAGGTTTATTTATTCATTGATTAAATGAATAATGGATGGATTGATTGATTGATAGGTTTATTGATTGATCGACTTATTGGTTGGTTGATGGATGGATGGATTGATTGATTGATAGGTTTATTGATTGATCGACTTATTGGTTGGTTGATGGATGGATGGATTGATTGATTGATAGGTTTGTTGACTGATTGATTGGATGGTCAATGGATGGATGGATTGATTGATTGATTGATTGATTGATTGATTGATTGATTGATTGATTGATTGATTGATTGATTGATTGATTGATTTGATGGATGGATGGATTGATTGATTGATAGGTTTGTTGACTGATTGATTGGATGGTCAATGGATGGATGGATGGATTGATTGATTGATTGATTGATTGATTGATTGATTGATTGATTGATTGATTGATTGATTGATTGATTGATTGATTGATTGATTGATTGATTGATTGATTGATTGATTGATTGATTGATTGATTGATTGATTGATTGATTGATTGATTGATTGATTGATTGATTGATTGATTGATTGATTGATTGATTGATTGATTGATTGATTGATTGATTGATTGATTGATTGATTGACTATTATATTCTATATTCTATATCTTATTTGTTTTGACAGGTGAGTGGTACAGAGATGAGAAAGTGGATGGATGAACTCTTCCCCATCATTCTAGACATGTTACAAGACTCTGCGTCACTCAGGAAGAGAGAGGTAAGAAGATTGAGAAGTTCATCTTTCTTTTATAAATAATCCCCTTTAATAATGAGTTAAATTTGTATGAGGTCTCTAACCTTAAAACCCATGAGTGATTTACTAGGATCCTTCCTCACTCTAACAAAACCCAACACCATGTGGTAAGTCAGCACCCAAACTGATGGAGGAACAGAGAAATATTTAAGAAGGAAATATTTTCCAAAATGATGAAGAAAAAAATGATTTGGCTCTTGCAAACTGCTTACCAACCTAAATGACCACTGGTATAAATGTAAAATACTGTTAAGGGCCTCTTGTTTCACCCCTTGCAGAGTCTTTCTTAAAAGCTTCAATATACAAAAAAATCATTTGTTTGTTCAACCATTTCTAATGATTTATGATGCCTTTTACCCAAATCGTTTTTGTTAGGTTGCTTTGTGGACTCTAGGACAGCTTGTTGAAAGCACAGGCTCCGTCGTGCATCCATACAAGAAATATTCCAACTTATTAGACGTACTTCTGAACTTCTTGAAGACTGAGCAGTCTGCAAATATCCGCAGAGAGGTTTGTCTAATTTATTAGTTTATTTACTTGATATTTGAAATAAAAAGTTGCATCCCTTTCAGGTGATCCCTCGCTGCTGTTCCCAGGCTGTATTTTATTTATTTATTTTAAATCTTCGGACAAAAGTACATTTATAGATTGAAAATTGTCCGGGTCAAAACAAAAGTAAAAAAAAACTGTCATCATAGATGTGTCTGACCCAATCAAATGTTCTACTACCAAGTTATAGAACAACTTAGTATCACAACTTTGGGGTGGAATCCCTGGCTACATGGCGGTTACAGATTATGGCTTCTGACTGCACCCCCACCCCCGAAGAAAGATATTGACAAAATAGGGAGATCGCCAACATAGGACTAGATGGCTCAGTCAGTAGAGCGCTGGCATGATAATCTGGAGGTCAGAGGTCGCAGGTTCAAGTCCTGCTCTAGTCAATTTTTTTATGTTCAACCCAATATTATTATTATTGTATATTTGGTTTGCACTAACACCATGTACATGTATATATCTACTTGCTAGGTAGATTTTGTTCTTTGAGAACTTGTCTTGCTATTTATTCTACTGCCGCGGAGTAGATTATTCGGAATTCGGGAGAACAAAATCTACCTAGCAAGTAGGTATATACATTGATACCTCACCATGCAATGACTCAAATCCTATATTATTATTATTGTTCTTCAGACCATCCGAGTGCTTGGCCTTCTGGGAGCCTTAGACCCTTACAAACATAAAGTCAACCAAGGTTTTGTCGACAGTCATGGTGAGGGCGGTGCAGCGCTGAGTATTTCAGAGGTCAAGATTGGAACCGAAGGTAGGTCGCCCATATCAAAGATGTGAAGCTTTGCATGTAAAGTTGACTCTTTCATTGCCAAGGTTGTTCATGTACGATCTACTTTTTGTATTCTGAAAGCCCCACCATTGTACATGTACAATCTTTATTATGTTCAATTCAATAAGCATTTGTTTCATGATAATGGTTACACAGACTTGTACAGGTTAATTACAATGAATAATGAATTTCACATAATAGACAAAACAAAAGAAAATTCCAACTACCCGATGAAAATACAGCATTTATAGCCAACGTGTAGGAACAAAAAGTGACGCATAGTGCTTTTATGCCTTTCCCTCTAGACAGACAATGACTTGGGCATAACAAGGACAACAACAAAACATTAACTTTATGTACCCATAAAGTGTCATCAATCGTACATGTGCGACCCATATAATATACATGTTATCACAAGAGGGCACCATCACTCAAGAAATACTATTGACTTGGGATATATCAAGGCAACACAAACCAGAAATATATATTTTGTTTGGTGAGAAAGCCTTTTGTAGTTGTTTTTTATACAGAATTTCAAAAGATCTCAAAAAGCTGGTCATTTTAGGTTCTAAACGCAAAGAAAAACTGGCACTGAAAGAATTAAAATGAGGAATACGAGTTAGTTGGTGACAACAGAGTAGACCTCTTGCGTATGACCTCAAACAGCGCCCTCGCTGAGTTAAAAAGAAAACCTATCACGTCTGAGTGTTGTGTATTTGTTGGGTACACACACGCAGGTTTCTATTGTTTGACTTCAGCGATGGCGGCCCATGCCGAAGTGTTTCTTTCCCTCTTCAACCTTTTCTTTTAGTCTACCTCAGGAGGGATTTTATTGGTTGCACAGTGCCGATCAATCTGAAGGAGAAATCCATTATTGAATTGTGAGCATGCTCAGAGCAAAATGGTTGGATCTGCTGCCACCTACCATCTGAAAATTTTGCGTCTTTGTTTTATGTTAGGGGAGTACACGGCGAGTGAGATGCTAGTCAACATGGGCAGTGCTACTTTGGAGGAGTTTTATCCAGCTGTTGCTATAGCAACGCTAATGCGCATCATGCGAGACTCCTCCTTAGCCAATCACCACACTGGAGTCGTCCAGGGGATCACGTTTATCTTCAAGAGCCTCGGAGTGAAATGCGTGCAGTTCCTCCCACAGATTATGCCGACATACCTGAATGTTATTCGCACTAGCGATGCCAACATACGAGAGGTTAGTCAACAATTAATCTATCAATCAACCAATTTTTAACCAATCTGACCGGCCCGAATACCTGACCAGCTGCCCTGACCAACCTACTGACCTGACTAAAGTGCTCGGTGTGACTGACCTGACCCACCTGACAGACCTGACTAAAGTGCTCGGTGTGACTGACCTGACCCACCTGACAGACCTGACTGACCTGGCCAACCTGACAAACCGACTGACCGACCTGACAAACCTGACGGATCTGACTGATCTGACCAACCGACTTGACAGACCGACCGACCTCACAGACCTCACAGACCTGACCAACCTGACCAACCGACTGACCGACCTGACAAACCTGACGGATCTGACTGATCTGACCAACCGACTTGACAGACCGACCGACCTCACAGACCTCACAGACCTCACAGACCTGACCAACCTGACCAACCGACTGACCGACCTGACAAACCTGATGGATCTGACCGACCTGACCAATCGACCTGACAGACCGACCAACCTGACAGACCTGACTGACCTGACTGACCGACCGATCTGATCTGACCAACCCGGCCGACCTGTCTGACCTGTCCTACCTGTCCGACCCGTCCGACCCGTCCGACCCGTCTGACCTGTCTGACCGGTCTGACCGGTCTGACCTGTCCTTCTTGTCTGACCTGTCTGAACTGTCTGACCTGTCCGACCTGACCGACGTGACTGACCTGTCCGACCTGTCCGACCTGTCTGACCTGTCTTACCTGTCTGACCTGTCTTACCTGTCTGACCTGTCCGACCTGTCTGACCTGTCTGACCTGTCTGACCTGTCCGACCTGTCCGACCTGTCTGACCTGTCTGACCTGTCTGACCTGTCTGACCTGTCTGACCTGTCTGACCTGTCTGACCTGTCTGACCTGTCTGACCTGTCCGACTTGTCTGACCTGTCTGAACTGTCCGACCTGTCCGACCTGTCTGAACTGTCCGACCTGTCCGACCTGTCTGAACTGTCCGACCTGTCCGACCTGTCTGACCTGTCCGACCTGTCCGACCTGTCTGACCTGTCCGACCTGTCTGACCTGTCCGACCTGATCGACCTGTCTGACCTGTCTGACCTGTCCGACCTGACCAACCTGACCAACCTGACCGACCTGACCGACCTGACCTACATACCGACCAACCATGCCAACCTGACCAACCTAACCAACCTGATCGACCTAAAGTACTGAATACACATCAGTGTATGGGTAAAACACAAATAATATAACATTTGTTTTGTTTTGTTTTTTCCAGTTCCTGTTCCAGCAGCTAGGCATCATGATCTCAATCGTCAAACAGCATATCAGGAACTATCTGGATGATATTTTTGATCTTATCAGAGTAAGTACTCTCTACCTGAGCCTGCTTTCATATCCATAATATTCTAATGCTGATTTGGTGGTCATGGTATGTCTGTTTCTGAAGAAAAATCTACATTTTTGTTTCTTGATTTCTTAATTTTTTGATTTCTTAAAAACTTGTTTTCTTATAAAACTTGTTTTCTTAAAAACTTGTTTTCTTGATTTCTTGATTTCTTGTTTTCTTGTTTTCATCTTCATATACTTAAAAAGACAGTTTAAAAAGATGTCAAATAATCAACCTTAAGGGAAACTGACTGCGTAAATTTGTAAATGATTTGGGGTTGAACAAAGACAAATTTACTTGAGAGGGGTCTAAACGACAACCTCAGGCACGTTAATCTGGAGAAAGTTGTCTCAAATCCCGCTCTAGTCAATTCGTACTGTTCAACCCCAAACCAGTTTAAGAACATGTTAGCAACTGTTTCCTGTTTTGTCACAATGTCCAGGATTTCTGGACAGTAAACAGTCCCCTGCAGAACACTGTGATTCAGTTAGTGGAGCAGACAGTGGTGGCACTCGGGGGTGAATTTAAGCTTTACCTCCCACGGATCGTTCCTCAAATGCTGCGTGTCTTCATGCATGATAACAGCCAAGGGCGGATGGTCACAACAAAGGTAAACACAGTTGTTAATAAAATAAACAAATTAACTAATTAGTACATAATAAACAAATTTTAGTTGACACAAGTGCCAGGACTGCGACCCAAACCCACACTCTGACTATAATAATAATAATAATACGAGATATTTATATAGCGCATAATGCAGAAGCCTCTATGCGCAACACAAAACATAAAACAATGAAATGAATATAAAAGCAAGTTACACAAATAAAGATTCAAACAAATGAGTTTTTAAAAGTCCCTTAAAAATCTGAAGAGAGCCAGCTTGGCGAATATGAAGAGGTAAGTCATTCCATAACGAAGGTGCAATGAAGTTGAAGGCTCTTTGATCATAGAATTTAGTGGAAAAAGTAGTTTGCGTCAGTAGGGATTGGCCAGCAGATTGAAGAGGACGAACAGGAATATATTTACGGAGAAGATCAGCTATATAGTTACCCTACAGTGTTTGATTTTGTAAGAGTGAGGAAGGATCCTAGTAAATCACTCATGGGATCAGGCATACCACCATAATCAGAGTCCAACAGTTTGGATGTTGAGTTACCACATGGTGTTGGCCATGAAGAGCTTTGAAAGTGAGAAGATTTAACTTATATACGATACACAGAACTTGAGACCAATGAACTAAACCGCTCAACCTTGACACTTTAATTTGGCTCCATTTCCCATTTGTTTTCAACGTTGGAAATGTTCTTCTTGTTTTTAGCTTCTGAAAGCCATGCAGAAGTTTGGTGCCAACCTAGACGACTACCTTCATCTGCTCTTGCCACCGGTGGTCAAACTGTTTGACTCAAATGACATCCCCATGCCGGTCAAGCGGTAAGCATTGTGGTTGTCAAGTTGTTGTGATGATCGGAGCCCAGCTGCTTAAGTAGAAAATTTTGCTTAAAGAGGAAGGGAAGTGACCGATTCAATTTTGTGACGTACTCATTTTCCAATAGATAGAGTCCTCATGTGAGCGGGGAAAAATTGCAAGTCTCTAACCTCACATTAAAATGGTGTAAAGTACCATTGTATTTGATACCTGCCCAGTGCAAAATTTGTCGACATCCAAAACATCTGATGACATCATTCTGAGAAAAATTGGTCACTTCATTTTTGAACAGGGATGTTTTGGTTCATAACCGACCTTTTGTGAGAGAAATTTGAAACATGACATTGTAATTCAACAACTAACAGAGGAATTTTCCCCACTCACATGAGGACTCTATCTATAAGAAATTGAGTACAAAACAAAATTGAATCGGTCACTTCCCTTCCTCTTTAACAATTTACTGCTAATTGGCAGGATACCAGTCACAGATGGTACATGTGAAATGGTATTTTGGCTGGTAACCTTATTCTGGTAAGCATAATTTTGTTGTGCTTAAAGCAGTTCAATAACATTACAGCCAGATGAGGACAAAGTATGCACATCGTTAAAGGGTGTGTACAACGTTGATAATTGCCAAAGACCTGTATCCACACTTGATGTGACCCAACATATACATGAAATAACAAACCTGTTAAAATGTAAGCTCAATCGGTCTTCGGAGTCATGAGAAAACAGTGAAAAAAAAAACATTATATGTATCAACTTTTTTTCAAACATCGGATTTTATCCTCCACGATAAAGACTATTGTTTTACTAATTTCCTAAAAACTATGGCATTTCAAGCAAAACTGTTTCAAGGGAAGTTTTCCACCATGACCATCTTTATACCATGTAAGTTATGTGCAAATCTGTGAACATTTATATTTTCAATCGTACCAATGTTGTACACACCCTTTAACTCTGAAAGTAGTGTGACTGTAAATAACATTTATTCACACTGTTTATTCGAATAAAGACTCAGCCTTCAAAAAACTGATTTATAAACAGATCTCCTGTTTATTTTGTTATTGGCACTAATTTTCGCATTTAAAAGAAGCTGTATTTCATAATTTTTACCCCAAATAAACTCAATGGTTGGAATGACCCCTAAAAAGGAATTTAAAAATACTGATAAATTTAACAGAGTACAAAATGGGAACAAATGAAACAAATGTTCAAAGTTGATTTATAAACAAATCTTCTGTTTATTTTGTTATCGGCACTAATTTTCTCATTCTAAATCGTTTAAGAAGCTGTATTTCATAATTTTTACCCCAAATAAACTCAATGTTGGAATGACCTCTTTAAAAATTTAAAGTATAACATTTTTGAATTTAAAAATACTGATCAATTTAACAGAGTAAAATATGGGAACAAATGAAACAAATGTTAAAAGTTGATCGGTTGTTCAATTAAAAATCACTTATAGCAATCAGTAAAATGAATTTTCTTTTGTTTCAGAACCGCTCTTGAAACTATCGATCTCCTCTGCGGCACCCTTGACTTCACCGATTTTGCTTCCCGCATCATCCACCCCTTGGTTCGCTCTTTAGACACCACCCCTGAGTTGCGTACCATCGCCATGGATACTCTAGCCTCCCTCGTCCTCCAGCTGGGCAAAAAATACCAGATCTTCGTCCCGATGGTGAACAAGGTGTTGGTGAAACACCGGATCAGCCATCAGAAGTATGAGACGCTGGTACTGAAAATTATCAAGGTAATTTGTCAAATGCTCTACCTGGGTGACCAGAGCATTCAAAGTGTTTCTTGCAATGCCGGGATGTGATTCCTCCATTTTTAACTGGAAATCTAGGTTTTTTTGCCCTCCAAAAATATAAATTTGCTTTTTGTTTGCCCCCCCTAAAAATGTATTTATTATTATTATTTTTTTAACTTTAAATAAAATTCATACAAAAATGAAGATAAAACCATATATGACGCCCCAGATTGCAGAGTAGGGCTTTTAAAACCAAAGTTAAATGTTATTAGTGAGCTTTGTGCTCGCAAGTTTTCGAGCTCGCAAGCTTTCGCGCTTTGCACTCGGAGTACCGTTTTTTTGTTTTTTTTTCAACAGCCTATCACATCCCTGCAATCGGGTTGGCTCAGTGGTTTAATCCCTGCCTTTGAATGTTTGAATCCTGGATCAGAAGTTTGCATGTGGCTGGGGTTTTCAGTCCCTACCTGACTGCGTGGGTTAACTCTATTTGGGGTTTTCCCTCCCACATCTGAAACTGACAATTTCTCCACACCGGTGTCTTCAGGCCTAAGGGTCAAAGTGCATGTCACTTTAGAGGATGCCTTGGTTTCAATAATAATAAGTGGTCTTGTCAAAATTAATCCAGGACAGGTAGTCGGATAACAATTCTCTGATGTCAAAATTTTCTTGGATTTCCGTCGGGACTGTATTTCTATGAGAGACATGGTTTTACTCGCTAAAAGGCACAGTTCTTCGATGCACTGAAGACATGCCCTATGCTAATGCACCCCGCTGAGCGCTCTGCGGTTTGACTGGCTGATTAAATGTAGTATAATTAACTTGCGGTTTTGGAGCGATCTGGAAGGTTTGGTGGTCATTAGTGAGCCATGTAGAGACCCCCTGCTTGTTTTCCAGTAGATAGCGATTTTAAGTCTCTGCGGTTTGTAAACAAATGTGACCCCAAGCACTGTAAACTTCTCCGATGGTTTCTCTGACAGCCAATTTCTAACAAGGTGAATTGATGGCGGGATAAAAACCTTGTCCCAAAGGGTTATTATCCGCTGGTTGTCCTGGACTAAGGCCGTATCCGAATTGGCGGCTACAGCTACGGCTACAGCTGTTGCTAAGGGTGTTGCTAAGGACGTCCTATACTTCAATGCACGATGAAGCGGAAATCTAGCCGTAGCCGTAGCTGTAGCCGCCAATTCGGACACGGCCTTAGTTTGGAAAGGTCCCGAACAATAAAAAAGAACGTTCTTCGAAATTTTGAGAATATACACTTCTCACAAAATACCTTTCTCTGTGTGTGTGACGACACTCTGCTTAATTGGACGACACTACCGGCTTGATGAAAGGTACGATTTATGAAATCTGAATGTTGGGAACTCACTTTTTTAAAACGAATTGAATGGTTCACCTTTTTTTAGGGAAACTCAATCGCCGAGGATGAGATCTTGTTGATGCGTACAAAGGCCAAGAAAGCGACTCGCAAGGACGATGGAAACGCCGGGATGGAACCGGTTAGTCTCAAGAAACTCCACGTCAAGACAAATAATCTCACCAAGGTAAGAAAGAAACTCCTCTGCAGAACTTGAAAAGTGATACCCGCTGTGGTAAAAACCAAAGCTTCTCTTTCTGATAGACATTCTGTCGCCTCCCTACGCCTCTTCTTCAGTTACTTTTATGGTATGTGCTCAAAAGGTTTCTCACTCGCTCCTTTTGTACGCACCTTCACTCCAAAACATACTTTTCTGTATTTTTTCTTCCCTCCACTGCATCTGTTCCAAAGCCACTGCTGCACTTTGGAACTCCCTACCTGTATCTTGCTTTCCACCTCATTACAATTTTTCATAGTACACATTTTACTGCATCTTCTTTTCTTCACTGTGTCTGTTCTAAAGGCCAATACCGTGAAATATTCTTCTAGCTTTTTCTCTCGTACGGCAGCTGCACTTTGGAACTCCTTACCTGTATCTTTTTACCCACCATCTTACAATCTCTTCAAGTTTAAGAGGAATTTGAACAGATACCTTCTCTCCGTTTATTTTCTCTTTGTTTTCCTTGTAGCACTCACCGTGAGTTTTTCATTAAAAAGAAAATATTACCATCTGTACGGACTAAGCTGTATAGCCCTGATGTTGGTGGTCTCCCTATTTTGTCAATATCTTTATTTGGGGTGCCAGTTAGAAGCCATACAACTGTTAGCTGCTGTATAGCTACTGTATAGCCAGGGATCACACCCAAGTTTACGATACAATCTTGGAGGCGGGAGCCAAGGGATCTCTTTTAGGGGATACACATTTTTTATTTCAAGTATCAAGTTATAAACCACAAGGGAAATTGACTGGGTAAAAATTAATCAGTCAGTTTCCCTTGTGGTTTATAATTTGATATTTAAAAAGAAATTATGTACAGTTTGTGTCGCTTGCAAACTGTATACAGGAAAGCATGGCTGCTTCCTACGACGCTTCAGAAGCACCCGGAAGCAGCTATGCTTTTCCATAAACACTGTGCATTGCTTGCTTGGTTTGTTTAATTTGTATACCCACTAAGAGTCACGTGAATCCGGTCACCGATTGTGTCTATTTAGTTGAAGTTTGAAAGTTAATACTCATTCTCTACAAACAGATCTCTTGATCTTTCTGAGAAAAAAGGACTCAAAACCACATATTTATTCAGTGATTCATCGTTTGCTTTTTGTTGTGACAGGCCTGGGCAGTTACTCGCCGAGTATCTCGTGACGACTGGGTCGAGTGGTTGAGGAGATTGAGTGTTGAATTACTCAAGGAGTCACCATCTCATGCACTGAGATCCTGCTGGGCTCTCGCTCAAGCCTACAACACCCTGGCAAGGTATGACCCTTGAACCGTGACCCCTGACACCAACCATAGTTTTTTTGTTTTTAATCTGTTAAAAGTACCAACAAACCACGCACTCTTGGCATGAGGGCAGGCAACCAACCTCATCAGAGTCCAAACATATGGGCGTTGAGTTACCATAGAATGGAGTACTTTGACTCAAGCTCTGGTGTTTCTGTTCAGCAGAGTGTGGGTTCGAGTCCCGGTCATGACACTTGTGTCCTTAAGCAAGACAACCTTAAGCAAGACACTTGACCATTATTGCTGCATCCTTCGGATGGGACGTAATGCCGTTGGTCTCGTGTGTTTTGTAATGCACGTAAAAGAACCCAGTGCACTTATCAAAAAGAGAAGGGGTTCGCCCCGGTGTTCCTGGTTTGATTGGCTGGATATTGTGCCACAGCATCTTGTAAACCATTACATAGTGCTAAGTAAAGGAATAGGTCTCATACTTGGAAAACATAGCTCCGCATACCTCTTGCAGGAAAATACTGAATGTTGAAGCGCCTTGAGCGTCACTGAGTGACGGATATGAGCGCTATATAAGAAGCCACTATTACTATTATTACCCCCAAACCACAACCTTCATACTGTTAGCATTAGAGACACGGTGTCGTATTGTTTTCCCATCACACATTGTTTCAAATCCTACACCTAATCTGTGTTTATTTTTAAGGGATTTGTTCAACGCAGCGTTTGTCTCTTGTTGGTCGGAGCTGACGGAGACCGATCAAGACGGACTCATTCAGAGTTTGCAGAAGGCTTTGACTTCTCAAGATATCCCAGAGATTGTGCAGATTCTGTTAAACCTTGCTGAATTCATGGAGCATTCTGATAAGGTAGGACAAGGTTGGCATGTCATGGTCGAGTGATCAAACACACCGGACTCAAGCTCTGGTGTCTCTGATCAGCAGAGTGTGGGTTCGAGTCCCGATCTTGACACTTGTGCTCTTAAGCAAGGCCCTTAACCAAGACTGCTTCTCCTAACCCAGCTACATGTATATCAATTGAAACCTGAGAGGGCTGAAACAGTATTGTGTTCAATTAACCAATTCGCGCTAGTTCAAGCAGCTTTGAGGTGAATGCTCCACATGACTGACTGAGTCACAACCTTTTCTTCCTGATTATACATGTAAATACATTTCTGTTAAAAACATTTAAAAACCTTTAAAAGGTGAGAACAAATCTGAAAAATTAGCCTCACCTCGCCTTGACTCTGCGATTAGTTTATATCCATATTGAGCGCTAAAGTAGCTCCTGGTGCAAGTTTCGAACTCGCGCAATTAATTTTCAAACAATCGCACACAAGTTTCAAACTCGCAATATGCGACATACCATCTTCAATTGGGTCATGAGATTTGTGTGCTCTATGCAATCATCTGATATCGCCCTCACTTGACTCAATTTCCTCTGGTCATGTTTAAACACCCCTCACTGTTTTTCTATCGCACGTTTAAACGTGGCCACAAGATCTGCTCTCGACCAATCAGAATGGAAAAAACTGTACCAGGTATTTATGAACAATAGATCCATCCATTGTTACTAGTTTAAACTTCATTAATTTAATCTTGATTCATTTAATTTCTGCCAGGGCCCACTGCCTCTGAACACAATCCTGTTAGGGGAATGCGCTTCGAAATGTCGAGCGTACGCTAAGGCTCTCCACTACAAGGAAGAGGAATTCAACCGCGGACCAAACACTGAAATACTAGAAGCTCTGATCAGGTGAGGACCAAGTTGAACATGACTGCAGTGTTTTGCTGCTCTAGTCATTTTGGTGGAAAGCACTTGTTGCAGCTACGAGCTAGATTTCAGAGAGAAAACAGAGCGACCTCCTCATGAATATATTTGAGATCCTCAAAATATTCTATACTGGACAGATTTGAGAGCGTGTCGTGGCCGAGCGGATAGGAGCACCGGATCCAAGCTCTGGTGTTTCTGATCAGCAGAGTGTGGGTTCGAGTCCCGGGATCGTGACACTTGTGTCCCTGAGCAAGACACTTAACTATAATTGCTTCTCTCCACCCAGGGGTAAAATGGGCACCTGTGAGGGCAGAGATGGTTCTTGTGATTGATTTAGCTTGATGCGCTACATATTTGGCAGCACAGGCTGTACATGTATACTCCCAAGGGAGTTGAGATGGTTAAAGTAAAGAAATAAAAATGGCCCAGTGACGGACCTGAGCGCTATATAAGAAGCCACTATTATTAAATAAAAGGGGTACTGTGTAAAAATGTTGCCCAATTGTAACTTGGGGGTTGTTGACTTCTAACTTGAATTTTGTTTTTGACAATCTAGGCCCTGAAAAAAAATGATCTTTTTCCCCAAAAAGGTGTATGTTGGGAATTCTTTTCAAGATTGATGCACAGACTTTTGGAAATTCTCATAGATTTAGGGGTGTAACTCAACGGGCCTTTGGACAACCTAAGTGAAATTAACCCTTTCAATACCGCATTTTTTATAGGGGTCACGCTGCTGTGTACCACATTTTTTCATACAAAAAACAACGTGCAGTGTTCAGCAGTGGTGTTCACTTTTTCCAATCTTTATTTTCTTTGTGAAGACATACTTTAGTGGAAAAACTTTGTACATACAATTTGTAGCTTATGAAATGACCTTTCATATGATGTCCAATTTATATTATCTTCATGTCCTTTGCCACCTCATTCGGCACGAATGGGTCGAGGCCCGCTGAGCTCACGCCCAAGACCACGGCGTTGAAGTGCTCGGTCCAGCTACCGGTGCGGTATATCGTAAGGATTGCTGTCATCATCGGACGTGCCTTGCAACGAAACATCACAAGTTTCATCCGAATATTCACTTGGTTCTTCTTCAGATATTTCGGATTCCAATTCAGAGTTTCTAACGACAAATATTTCAACAAAAACCTCTGGGTAACGAACAGCCATGCTGGTGATTATTTGCCGGGAAAACGGAAGCGTGAAATCTGGACGTAATGTTGCATGCAATGTTGTTATTCTCAGAAAACCGTAATGGCAACCCCCTATACAACACACACCATTGTAAAGCATGGTAAACAAGCTACCAGTCCATATAAGGTTCAACAACAGAGGGCGCCAAACAAAATAAATACAGACTCCCAAACACCGCGGCTTTTTTCCCAAATACCGCGGCTTTTAACGTCGAGTGAACTCGACATTGGTAAGAAAGCACTACACTGCGTGTGGTCGAGTAAACTCGACAATGGTATTGAAAGGGTTAAGCAGAGGATAACAGTGTAGGGGTCAATGGATAATTTTCCTTTTACTGTAAAAAGCTTTGAGAACTCTATAAGTATTTTAGAAGAATTTTTGGATATTTAGCATTTTGCACTATATGCTATGGGACCTGACTCACCTGACCGACCTGACCGACCTGACCGACCTGACCGACCTGACCGACCTGACAGACCTGACCGACCTGACCGACCTGACCGACCTGACCGACCTGACCGACCTGACAGACCTGACCGACCTGACAGACCTGACAGACCTGACCGACCTGACCGACCTGACCGACCTGACTCACCTGACAGACCTGACCGACCTGACCGACCTGACCGACCTGACCGACCTGACCGACCTGACAGACCTGACCGACCTGACCGACCTGACAGACCTGACAGACCTGACAGACCTGACCGACCTGACCGACCTGACCGACCTGACCGACCTGACTCACCTGACAGACCTGACCGACCTGACAGACCTGACCGACCTGACCGACCTGACCGACCTGACCGACCTGACCGACCTGACGGACCTGACGGACCTGACCGACCTGACCGACCTGACCGACCTGACCGACCTGACAGACCTGACCGACCTGACCGACCTGACAGACCTGACCGACCTGACCGACCTGACCGACCTGACTCACCTGACTCACCTGACAGACCTGACAGACCTGACCGACCTGACCGACCTGACCGACCTGACAGACCTGACCGACCTGACAGACCTGACCGACCTGACCGACCTGACAGACCTGACCGACCTGACCGACCTGACCGACCTGACTCACCTGACTCACCTGACAGACCTGACCGTCCTGACTCACCTGACAGACCTGACCGACCTGACCGACCTGACCGACCTGACCGACCTGACCGACCTGACCGACCTGACAGACCTGACCGACCTGACTCACCTGACAGACCTGACCGACCTGACCGACCTGACCGACCTGACCGACCTGACCGACATAAACAACCTGATCTTAGCCTTTTTGCGACCTTTTGTTTTGAGATGTTTATTGACATGAATATCTCTCTGTTTTGTTTTTTGGTGAACCTCAGCATCAACAACAAGCTGCATCAACCAGAGGCAGCCTATGGTGTCTTACAGTACGCTATGAAGAACTACATCAACAGAGCTGAGCTGGTAAAGTCGATTGTCTTTTTGAAATTTCATTCCTTCTGTTTGGCTAGCTCAACCTCAACCATCTCCAACCCATCAGAATCCAACTGCATTTTGTTTGATTCTGTTGAACTGATGACTGCACTAGTAAACTGATTATGCTTTACATGGGATCAGGCATACCACCATAATCAGAATCCAACAGTTTGGGTGTTTAGTTACTGAATGGTGTTGGGCTGAGGACTGCACTAGTAAACTGACTATGCTTTACATGTTAGTTGTGTTGATTGTAACCCTCTGATTTTGACATTCAGCAAATCCAAGAGACGTGGTACGAGAAACTCCACGATTGGGACAACGCCCTCGCTGCGTATGAGAAGAAGCAGAAGGAAGACCCAGAAGACTTTGATCTGACCATCGGTAGGATGCGCTGCATGGAGGCTCTCGGAGACTGGTAATGAGACTGATTGTCATTTAGGTTTTGTTGCATCTATTTGCCTTTACCACTTTGGGTCGGTATTACAAAGTATTGTCCGTGTCTCTGCGCGGTATTATCTTTTGCAAAAAAAAATAGTTAATAACCTGATGTTTCGACCCTAGCAGAGTCTTTCTCGAAGGCTAAATGACAACACAGCACACTTAACAGGTATACAAGTGAAACACAATCAGTCAAATGCTCTTGTTACACTTGTATACATTTGTGTGTGTTGTGTTGTCATTTAGCCTTCGAAAAAGACTCTGCTAGGGTCGAAACGTCAGGCCATTAACTCTTTCGCTCCGGAATTAAATTTTCGAATTTCGCGCGTTTGTACGTAATTTATTGTCTACACTGACGTCAACGAGCCGCTGTGAGCGGCTTTCCGTAGGGAACGGGACATTTATGTGAGCCGCTGTGAGCGGCTCGCCGTAGCGAAAGAGTTAACTATTTATTGCATTTAGACCACAGGTCCTTTTGGTTGGTTAGCAGTTTGCCACAGCTAATTATATTTTCTCGGTATTCTTTTTTGGAACTTTTTTGAGCTTCTGGGGTAATAGTTTTTCTTTGAAAATATCGTTGCCGCGATGAAACCCTGACTTGACAAAGGAGACAACAAAGGTTGTCATGATAAGCTCTTGGATTTGTTGCTTTTACTTTTGAAAAATGATGAGTCGGATTTCACCGTGATAAAAAAAAAAATTGGCTGTAAGCCATTGCCGAGAACCAGCCGTGGTATGCTGGAATCTGGAATAGAGCTGAATACATTGATAAACAAAGGTGGTAGCCTGCATTAAAGTCTGTCCATTCTTGTAAGGCACATACATGTACTGTATATGTAAAAAAGGGACAAAGATCTGGAATTAGGGATTGAGGGAAATCAGAGAACTATAAAAAGGAAGATTTCAAGCATGACTTCCAGTACCCTCTGCCTCTCTTTGTACGAGGAAAACGAAGCCTAGCACGGTAGGTGTGCACCTGCGCATACTACACAGTTAAATGTTTGGGTGAAAAAACAGGTCATTCGTCCAGCTGACCGCAAAAAATAAGAGGGCGCTTGGAAGTGGTGTTAAAATTTTCGGGAAATTTGCTTAGTGCAAGAGGGGCTATACTTCAGTTTGGCCTGTGTACACAATTGAGAAATTTCTAGCTCCTTCCACAACGAAGCCTGATTACAAAATTAATTTTTCAAGTTTCAATAGTTGTTATAATGTATTTCCTTTGAATTGTCTAGGCGGCAACTCCATGATCTTGCCTGTGAGAGGTGGCCGATGGTCTCCGATGACGGCAGACAGCAGATGGCACGGATGGCCGCCGCAGCAGCATGGGGGCTCGGGAACTGGGACAGCATGGAGGAATATTCCTGCTTGATCCCTCGGGAGTCATACGACGGGGCGTTCTATCGTGCCGTCTTGGCGGTGCACCAGGATCACTTCGGACAAGCACAACAGGTTTGTAAAAGTCTTTTTATTGGGGAAGTCAGAGTAGATGTACAGACACAGAGGGGACAGGCTTTCGCTTAGCTCATATCAGATAAGCACAAACAAATTTTGGTTAGTATCGGTTACCAGCTAAAGGTCTGTATAAAGTGTACCGAGTTTAGCTGGTTTCCTCTTTAAAGAGCTAACCATTTCTCATCAGTGAAGTTTAGCTTAGTATATTCATAACACTCGTCATAGCTAAGAAAAATATTTGCCTGCCTTCATTCATGAATTGTTTCTTAGATTCAAATAATTTGGGGATGAAATATTATCCAAACCGTATTACTTCGAAGGGAATCCTTCCTCAAAATAATTTAAACCATTAACAGTTGCAGTGTTTCTCACCAAGTAAGTTTTTATGTTCATTAATTTTGGGAGTAGTTACCAATCTATGACCCTATCTTTAAATAGCTGTGCTCACCACATACTGAGCAGCGCAGACTGCATACTCCTAGGAGTGTCGTGGCCGAGCGGTCTAGTTCACCGGACCAAAGCTGTGTTGTTGTGCCCTTGAGCAAGGCACTTAACCATAATTGCTTCGTAAAAAGCTGGGAAGGTAGTGCATTCTGCTGCACCAGCCAGGCTCCTAGTGGATGATACCCGTGCATACATCCTTACGGACTGTAAAGGGGGTAACCCTGTTTCAGCCCCAGGAGTAGGAGGCATCGTGCCCCTGGTGGCAGTTGATTTGGGTCAATAGTCAAAATCAGTTGAGTGTAGCCCTCATCTTGAAGTGGCCGTCCGAGGCCTTGTGATGTTAGACGATCTCTCATAAAAATATAAACAATTTTTAAAGGCTAGGATGGTTTTCAGAAATTAAACAACTTTTCTAATGACACGGGTAATAAAATTCATGTGCCATTAATGTCATAAAAATATTCGTTATTGTTTTTTGTATTAGTGCATTGACAAGGCTCGTGATATTCTTGACACTGAGTTGACAGCTATGGCTGGTGAGAGTTACGACCGTGCCTACGGCGCGATGGTCTCGGCTCAGATGTTATCCGAGCTGGAGGAGATTATTCGCTACAAGCTGGTCTCGGAGAGACGAGATATTATCAAGCAGATGTGGTGGGATCGACTACAGGTTTGTGTAAAATTGTAAAAGAATTTTCATGGAGTTTTCAAGGTCGTAATATATAGTCTTAGCTATCGCACTTAACTGCTAATAAGGTACTAAGGTGCTTGAACAAACGGAAACATTTTAAGACAGGTTTTTAAATATTTTTAATTATGAGAAAATAAAATAAACTGTTGCAAACTGCTTACCAACAAAATGACCTATGGTATAAATGCAAAAATTAGTATAAATTTGCCTGACGTTTCGACCCTAGCAGAGTCTTTCTCGGAGGCTAAATTAAAGACTCTGCTAGGGTCGAAACGTCAGGCTACTTACTAAGTTTTTGTATTTTAAATTATGAGACCAATTTATGTAGCACCTTACAAGGGTTGACTGCGGCAGTTAGGTGGCAATAAAGTATATGGGCCCTGCTTAAGGACACAAATGTCAAGACCGGGACTCGAACCCACACTCTGCTGATCAGAAACACCAGAGCTTTAGTCCAGTGTGCTTGCAAGTTTTCAAGGTTGTGTTGAAGATGATAGACCAAAAGGGACTGAAATCATGTACTCTTGGTAAAGAATAAGGGTTATCAATTTTGTTCGCCTCATCTGTAAACTATTTTGAATTGATTGGGTTTTAAAACCATGCGGTGCGGTAAGAGGATGCAATCACAGCGTTACGGCTTTCAAATTAATTTAGAGAAAAAGCCCCATGGGATGCACATTTTTTGTGAAGTCTTTGATGTGATGTTTGTTTGTTCCTTGACAGGGATGCCAGCGTAATGTTGAGGATTGGCAGAGGATTATCCAAGTGAGATCTCTTGTCATTAATCCTCAAGATGATCTCCGGACATGGCTCAAGTATGCCAGCCTCTGCCGCAAGACTGGACGAATGGTATGTATAACCTACTGGCCAATAGTTGGTACGTATATAGCACAATGGCCAGTGGCTGGTCATATTACCTACTGGCCAGTGGCTGGTACCTGCTGGCCAGAGGCTGGTACGTATAGCCTACTGTACAGCCCTCTGGCCATTGGCTGGTCATATAGCCTACTGGCCAGTGACTGGTAGTACAACCTGCCGGCCACAGGCTTGTACATATAGCCTACTGGCCAAGGACAGGTAATAAAATCTACTGCCCGATGGTTGGTATGTATAGCCCTCTGGCCAATGGCTGGTCATATAGCCTACTGGCCAGTGACTGGTAGTATAACCTGCTGGCCAGAGGCTGGTATGTATAGCCTACTGGCCAGTGACTGGTAATAATCTACTGGCCGATAGTTGGTATGAATAGCCCTCTGGCCAATGGCTGGTCATATAGCCTACCGGCCAGTGACTGGTAATGTAATCTACTGGCCAGTGGCTGGTCATATACATGTAGCCTACTGGCCAGTGGCTGGAAGTATAACCTGCTGGCCAGAGGCTGGTACGTATAGCCTAACTGGCCAGTGACTGGTAATATAATCTACTGGCCAATGGTTGGTATGAATAGCCCTCTAGCCAGTGGCTGGTCATATAGCCTACTGGCTTCTGACTCATAGTAAAACCTCCTTCTGGCCAGTGGCTTGAATGTATGCAACCTACTGGCCAGTGACTCATACATATCAAAATACTGGTTGGTAAGTGTACCACTTGGCTGTGTAGAAAAGTTTAAACGCTTGACGGCAAAGCCAAAACCTAAGTTGCCCAGAGAGATTGCCCCTATCGGAAACTATCTATAGAAGTAATCAAGACAGACTCTTTCAAATTATTATTCATGGTTTATAAAAAAAATCTAAATTGTTGTCGGAGGCAAAATTGCAACGAATTGTACATAAAAAATTACATTTTAAAATTGTCAAAATTGCAAAAACATGACAACTATATGTACAGGCTGAATAAATAGAATATACAACAATGTGGAAAAAAGGGACAGCAAAACTGCTGGAACTTCAGTTAGATGAAAAACAATCATTAGGCAAAATAAAATATTAAAAACTAAAAGAAAATTCCAACGCACCGAGCCTACAATATCAGAACACACTGTTTCCCCCGCTAAACTCCAATTTAAAAACCTTTTCCACTCTTAAATATTCAGTTCGTTAACACCGTTTTGTTGGTTTGTTTTTATGCAGCAACTCTCCCACAAGACTCTAGTGATGCTGCTCGGGGTAGACCCTAAGAGTGTTCCGGACACGCCATTTGAGACCCTAACGACAGCCAAACACCCCCGCGTTGTCTTCGCTTACCTCAAACATATGTGGAAGGAGGATAAACAGGTAGGAATCTTGGCGAAGTTTGAAACACTTTCACCAATGCTCCGTATTTTTGACCGCGTGAGGGCGCTCTCAAAAATATTTCTATCACTTCCGGGGGTATAAGCGATTATTGTCTGCTCAGCTCTGTGTAAAGTTTTAACATCGGCGTTCTGTCACTTCTGTGCGCGGTATAGTTTTTAGTTGCTTCCTTTCTAATCTCCCGCAATTAGCAACAAACAAATATTATGTTTGGAGTGGCAGTTCCTGACAACACACTTGTCACTCGTTTTATTCATCTTGTTAAACATTTAACAATTCTTCAATACAGAAATCCGTAAGTCAGTCCAACAATTTTTCATTACGAATAAATATACAACATACGTACATAACTCGCTTGTAATTAAAACAAACACGAGAAGGCATATTGCCTGAAATTCTGCCAAACGACACACGCAGATTACTCGTCAATGCGACGTACCAGACTAAAGCTGCAGCTCCGAGTCAATGGTCACCGAGCTAAAACCAAGCTCCAAGCCAATTACTCGTCAATGCGACGTACATGGGCACCAGACTAAAGCTACAGCTCCGAGTCAATGGTCACCAAGCTAATTACTTGTCAATGCGACAATCATGGGCACCAGACTAAAGCTCTCAGCTCCAAGTCGATGGTGATATCATGACTAATATGCTATCGGTCCAATATCGGACACATCTGCTGCCAATCCAGCATCGGCCTGTGCATCAAGTTCTAATGAGTCAGCACACACGCAACCCCTACGCTTGCCTAGATAAAAACCCGTGGGCCAAAAAACTAGGAGAGAGGACGTGTCTGGGAGTAGGCATGACTCAAAGTACCCAGGTCACTTGAACTAATGCAATCCTACCACAATATGTAACCTGCAAAAATTATGTAAAGTAAACTTGGCGTGTACGCCATATAAGTGTGTCAGAAAGCCGAATGACATACCACAAGAACACAATACTTATATAGCCCGCCTAAGCAACGCTTGATTGCCCAGGCAGGCCATACCCCCATTCTAATTGCTTACGAACCGAAAGGAAAGTGTTTCTCTTCTAACAAAAGACCGAAAAGAAACACATTTCCTTTCTAATCTCCCGCAATTAGCAACAAACAAATATTATGTTTGGAGTGGCAGTTCCTGACAACACACTTGTCACTCCCGAAGCGCAAAGATAGCGAGATTGTTGGAATTAGAGACCCAAGGATGAACTTACAGACAATTTAGAATTGATACAGTCCTTTACATACATATCTTTCGCTGTCTCGCTTACCCAGCGCCCGTGAGACTTGAAAAGTCGATCAGGCACACCTGCATTGGCTGCGGCTGAAGCGCCGCCAGACCTAAGGCTATGAAGACCATACAAACTTTTGTTTAAACCGACACTTTCGAGTTTTTCTAAAAAGATCTCTCTAGCCCTTGTGTATGAGAGCAGCACATTGTTTGCTCTTAAGGCAGACCCATTGGGAGTGAGTGCACGGAATAAATATAACTCCGAGTCCATTGGACTGAACAAACCTATTTTCATTAGATACAATTTCAGTCGTTCATGAGGACAAAGCTCTGAGAAGGTTTTAGCAATAAAAACCGTATTTCCCTGACGAAATTGATCCGTTTTACACTTCTCGATAAAAATGGTCAAGTGGTGATCAAATAATTTAACATCACATCTCTTTATGGAACGTAATTCGCCATATCTAAGGAAACCAGAGAAAGCTAAAAGACACATAGTCATAAATCTCAAATTGACCAGGGGTGCAGATGGCATTCCATACATATTGTTTAACAGAAGCAGGATATCCACACTTAAAGGCTCTTTTGCATTTCTTGGTTTGCCAAGTGACCTGCGCGCAGAATCTCTGATTGATTTGACAACCCTAGATTCGCATGGGTTAAACAATCCGCAATTTGAACAAAAACCATATATCCAACTTATGGCATAGTACGCTGCATCAATTTGTGCAGGTGAACTACTTGTCTGGGATAACGAGATCAAGTATAAAGAAAAATATAACGGGTCGACCGGGAAAGGTTTTACACCTGGATACACTTCTGTCCATTTCCTCCATCTCGCATAGGCATAGCTGTACTTCCTCGTAGTTGCATTTGCTCTGGACGCAGTTAAGGTGTGCTTCAATTGATTGAACAGCGCTTTCAGAGATGGATCGGATAAGGCTTTCCCGGCCAACCAGAGACCATCCACTTTCTCGATATCTGAAAAAATAATAGCCATGTAAAGAAAATAACATCAATTAAATTAAAATTTTTAAGTTCAATACAAGAACGTTGGAAATAAATGGAGAATTACAGAAAACTGAGGAATCGTGTGACCCCGGTTGAAAAAATCCGGTTGGTCGGACATACTCTACAAGATCAATGGCTACACTACCGTTTATAACTTTGGCTATTAACGGCCAAAAGTAGGCGCTGTGCCATTTAGGCACTACTAATGTACCCGAGCACTTGTATAGATGCATGAATGCAAGCAATTTGCCAATCATACTGACTGGGGGAACAAGCCAGCTATTAAATGTGTGTAATTCATGGGCAAACGCATCAATACCGGCTGTACCCGGGCACCAATACTTAGAGAAAAACTGCGAAACTTTGGCGTTGTGGTTATTTGCAAAAGCATCTAATTCATATGGGCCCCAACGTCTGTTAAAAAGAGTAAAGACCGACTGAGAGACGCCCCAGTCATCATAGTCCACAATTCTGCTTATGTGGTCTGCTTTGTCATTGAGGCTGCGTGGGATCCATTCGGGAAAAATATTAATATTCTTCTCGAGACAAAACGTGACTATGGATAAAACCAATTGTTGCAGATCGACCTTCATGCTACCCGTCGCCAAGATCGTAGCAACATTCTGGCTGTCAGTGTACCATTTAACGTAAGAATTTGCTAAATCGTCAGCCCTTGATATTATGGTTATAAAAACAGCCTTCAGTTCTCTCCAGGCCGAACTCTTTTTCTGTTCGATCGGGGAGAATACATCGTAACAGGGGTGATCGTCAACATTTACAATGTACCCTCCGCATGCATATTGAGAAGCGTCACTATATACAACCCTTGTTAATCTAGGTTTACTCTGTAGGGAGACTCCGTTACATTTCAACAGCTGTTTTCTCCAAAATTGCAATTCGTACAAACCAGCGCTATCAATATGCAGTGGGCTGTCCCATGCACGCCTGTTCGCTATCAGTACTTGTAAGGATTTAGTCATGAGTATTGCAATGTTACCAACGCCAGGTCGGCATGCGACTAAACGACCGACCAATTGTGCAACAAGCCTAGCTGTAACACTAGCATTAGAGAGGGTCGTTTGGATAAGTGAATCTAACATGTCCAAAATATGAGTAATTTTCGACAAGGGAACCGAAATAGTAAACCGCTTTGTATCTATAACAAAACCTAACCAGGTGAGACTCTGAATGGGGAACCAATTAGATTTTTGTTCATTAACGACAAAACCAGCATTACGCAAGTCATTTGAAACAATATCCGCTTGCTTTGTAAGTTGCTGTTCATTTGTATTGGCCACTATACCGTCATCTAAATACAATACAATGGCAATACCTAGTCGGCGCCATCGCTTTACCAACGGCCTTAACAATTTAGTGAAAATATGACAAGCTGTAGAGAGGCCGAAGGGTAGAACCTTAAAAACAAAATAGCGACTTGTTTCGGATTTGGCAAATTGCCGAGAAAACCCGAGATATTTGCAATGTGGGCTACTAATCTCAACGTGGTGATAACCCGACTTTAAGTCGAATGAGAACATATAGGAGTTTGGTCCCAAGTATTGCTTCAGAATTTTTAGGCCTTCGTATTTCACTGGTAAATAATCCAAGTGCTTGTTAACTTCTCGAAGGTCCAAAATCAATCTGCACTTGCCAGAACGATTGGTGGAAACACTCAAAGGGTTAACGACAGTTGGGGGAGAAAAAACCTCTACAACTAAATTGTTAATCAGTAATTCAGCTATGGCAGACTCTACAAAGACTGAATTTTCTTTCGTTGAACGATTATTGGAAAGAAAACACGAATTAGGCATTGATAAGAATGGCAATTTATAACCTAGCTCAATGGTCTGCAGAATAAATTGGGAGGCCTCGATTTCCCTCCAAAAGGAGAGACTTTTAAGGAGACTACCACGCAAAGGTAACAATTTCGTCGGAACATTAACGTTGAAATCAATACTTTCTCCGAACCCTAGATCTGTGAACACATCATTGAGAACAGCAAATTCACTTATCTTATCATCTACAGTGTTTTGTACTCGGTTAAGCTGAGGGTTGGGTAGAACTTCCGGGACCAATGGTGCAGGCTTTTGCCCAATGTCCTTGTTGCCCACAGCGGAAGCAATATCCTCTTTCTTGGGCGCGTCTGGATACCCCTGCAATGGCGCCTCGTGCAGGGGCGGTGTTACGAAAGGGCCTCCAAGGTGCAGGACTTGGTCTGGACCCCACAGCATTGGTAGTCTTGAGCCGCTTCTGCTTGCGCTCTTTTAAGGTACGTGCGGCGTCCTTCTCTGCTTTGCGCATCTTCTTATCATCATCCGAATCTGAAGCCAAGTCGTCAGCGATGTACTGGTTGACGGTCTCCCATCCAGACGGTGATTTATCCGCCAGCTTTATCAGCTTGATGCGATTGTCGACGACGGCCTGCAGTTTGTCAAGCTTCTCTAGTGCGTCATCGCGGTGTCGATCCAAAATGGCCGACTTCACTTCTGCAACACCCTCCGCAACGTTAGCGCAGAATTTGTACTGGGCCAAATTCCCTTTGCTCTTTATGTCCGGGAGCTGAAGCGTGGCCTTTGTTGCTTCCCTTGCATTCTGCTCTTTGAGGCTGTCGAATTTTCTGTCGAGGTAAGTCATAAGCCCGGCTATGTCTACTGGAGGCGCACCATTTTCAGCCATGGCGTATGCGTGTGGCGAGGTAGACGTGCAGACGCATTGGGGCATGTAGGCAGGGGAGAAAGTAAACTTGGCGTGTACGCCATATAAGTGTGTCAGAAAGCCGAATGACATACCACAAGAACACAATACTTATATAGCCCGCCTAAGCAACGCTTGATTGCCCAGGCAGGCCATACCCCCATTCTAATTGCTTACGAACCGAAAGGAAAGTGTTTCTCTTCTAACAAAAGACCGAAAAGAAACACATTTCTAAGGTGGGTTATAACGGCTCCTTTAAAGGTCTTATTGTACGTGATGAATATGATGTCTGGTGGTAACGTGTTCCAGTCTTTAACTGTCTACACGATGTAGTTTAGGATCAACAGTCAATGAACATGAACTGTTCGTTTACCTTTTTACAAGCTCTGTTTCATTGCCAGAAGTTGATGCTCCTCTTCTGCTTGCTAACCAACGTTTGAGCTGAATAACTGATGCTGCAGTGGGGTCATCAAGTTCTGGGATGTCTTTTTGTCACACGCCAATCCAGACACAATCACATTCACAGCAAAGTGCAAGGCCTACATTACCAACTGTTCTCCGCAAACAAAGAGTAAATTTAGACTGCTTCAAATACTTCCCCCTAACAGTTATTAAAAAGACTGGAACACGTTACCACCAGACATCATATCCATTACGAACAATAAGACCTTTAAAGGAGCCGTTATAACCCACCTTAGAAGCAACTAAAAACTATACCGCGCACAGAAGTGAAGCCGACGTTAAAACTGTACACAGAGCTGAGCAGACGATAATCGCTTATACCCCCGGAAGTGATAAAAATATTGTTGAGAGCGCCCTCACGCGGTCAAAAATACGGCGCATTTTTAAATCATCCTGAGCTCAATCTCTTTGTTCAGATTAATCACAGTTCTGATATCCTTTGATTTTGGGGGATTACAGACGCAGGCTTTTGAGCAGTTGCATCACTTTGTCCACTCTACACTGACCCAACACATGCAAGGCGTAATGGGATCATCAGATGAGGCAGAACGTAGAGAGGTACAAACACTCATGGCAAGGTAGGTTTCATCTTTTATTTCAGGAAATGTTTGTAGGAATTTCAACCCCCCCCCAAAAAAAACCAAAATATTATGAAAAACATTTCCCTGACCCATTTGACTTAAGTAACACTGCCTGAGCCTGAATTTACCTTTGTCGCCCCCAGTTAGAATCCCCTTCACTCGAACGTCAAACAGTCCATGGAGTTTGTCAATGGATTTTTGTTGAGCAGACGACAGGCCCAACGAAATGTTGACATGTCATATTAATTTTCTGTTAATTTTTGTTCTCTTAACTTAGTGCATTAAATAATTATTTGTCTTACTGCAAATGTAAATTATTGTCTTTTGGAACAAAAGCTGCTATTTATTGTTAAACTATTCTGTAATTCTGTAATTATTAGTTATTAGCGTGTCATGGCCGAGTGGTTAAGAGCATCGGATTCAAGTTCTGGTGGTTTAGTCATCGGGGTGTGGGTTCGAGTCCCGGTCATGACGCTTGTGTCCTTGAGCAAGACACTTTGCTATAATTGCTTCTCTTCACCCAGGGGTATAAATGGGTACCTGCAAGGGTAGAGGTTGAAATTGTGTTTGAAAAAGCCTTCGGAGCGCCACGGCAGCCCAGGGTTGTATACTCCCCAGGGAGCTGAGAAAGATTAAAGGAATGTTATTGGCCCAATGACCAGGGCACTAATGTAAAGCGCATTGAGACGTTATTGTGAAATGCGCTATATAAGAACTAGTTGTTATTATTAGGTGTTCGGGCACACAGCCCGTAACACCTCTTGTTTTTGTTCCGGTTTTTTTTCTTACTTTTTAATACTTCTTATTCTTCTTCTTATCCCCCGCGATTGTCCGCTAACAAAAGCACACTTCCCAAGCTCGTATAAACTTGAAATTTCTACCATAGTTAGATATCCATTAGGAGACGAAACCGTTTCATTTACGTCATGATGACGTCATCAGGTGTCAAATTACAAGGTTTTTAGAAAAAAATAAATTAATCTTTGAAAATCTGTAACAAATCACACTTAAGAGACCGGCGGTTGTTTTATGCGGGATCATACTTAGGTCATATAGGTCTTTATTTTTTGTCGTGTGCGTGACCTCACATGACCTCTACTTCCGGTCGTAACATGAAGAAACAGGAAGTGCCTTGTAATTTAAAAGTGGCACACTTTTTGAAGTTTTTTTTAACGGTGTTATAGTCGAGCAAGAGTCTGGTTTAACAAAAAAAGACAAATGACGTCATAAAAGTCAAGAGTGCCCTCTAGCGGCAGGTTGAAAACAATTAAAAATGCACTTTTCCTAGATGTCTGTGGCGAAGTTTAAGATAATCGTTTCGAAATTGGTATACATAATGACCTTCATGCAGACAACATATGTGTGAAGTTTTAGATTGATGACGTCATCGTGTGTCACATGGTATTGCCTTAAAGGTTTACTTTTTGAAGCCGTGTATTTACAAAACCACAAGATCGACTGAGTTGAAACTTGGCATGTTGAAAGACAGTGATATTGACTATGTAAATCTAAAGAGAAAACATGATGACGTCATTCCTTTTTTTTATACAAATATTTGAAATATTGACCAATTATTACGGGTATTTATTGACCCGCTGTCAAACCACGGGCTACACACACACTACGCGAACTAAACCAGTTTACTGTTTTGTTATCACGTAGTGTGTGTGTATACGTTGAGCAAATCATCCGCAAGGTTCAAAGTCCATCAAACATGCTTGTGGTCTAGTCTCTGTTCAAGGTTCGCGCAACCTGCTTTTGACAATACGCTTTGTTAGTCTCTAAAACAGCAGTCCATGCAAACCTCGTTAACTAGCAAATGCTGTGCTTTCGATCGTGTGCTTTTTAAAACTTTTGCTAAAGCTGGTGGTGCTATATCAAATTATGGTCATGCTTTTACCACGCTCTGTGGCATTATTGGCTTGCTCTGTGACAGATCGGCTCGTTTTAGTCTACGCAAACACCAATGTGAGCATTTTTGTTGGCCAACAAAGACACACTTTGAGTCGTGCGTAGCGCGTACACGCGTGCACTTTTCCATTGTTTTTCATCAATGATGGTGGTCAATGACGTGGTCAATTTGCTTTGATTTGCTGTAAAACGTTAATCGGTGACAGGGTACGCTGAATATAAGGCATTTCATCACTAAGGTGACAAAAGGAATTGTCGTGTCCTTATTAATACTAGCAGAAAACATGCGTATAACGTAACAACGATCTACAACCACGTTGCAAATTTACAATAAATTTGCAATGTTGTGTTTTGCACTCGTGGGGCCCAATTTAATTATATTATGTACTGGAGCATTATTTTTGTGCTCCTATAGTAAATTGCAAGATTGAGCTCAAGCCGCGATATATTACATTTAACGCTTGTTTTCCTGATAAAAGACGTCATCAATTGTAACATGACTTCGACTTAAAGTTGCAGTTTTACCAGATTTGTATACACAGTATTACAATTGCCTGGTCAAGCTTAAAACCAAATTGATGTATTCAAGCTGACAATGAGTAACATCCCATATTTGAACGTCATGCCGAACACCTTGTTTTTGTTGTGTAACAAAAATTTAAGTCTAGTTATTATTAACTGTGTTAACAAAAATTTGCAAAATATGCTCCTGTTTACATTTCGATCATCTTGAATCAGTGACGTAACTTGCAAGTAGCCTTACATTACTTGTGACTTAAGAAACAGTGCTCTGGGGCTAGGTTGGACTAGCTAGTCAAACCACGCAGCGTTCGGGTGACATCTAGATAGACTATGGAACCCTGCGAGAAGCGAATATTTTGTGATTTGCTCCGAGGAACGAGGTGGCTCACGCGGTAGGCGCATTATGTAATTAGTGAAATTGACACATGAAACAGCCACAGGGTGAAAACAAGCAGTAACCAGGTCACCTAGATATACCCTGAGGGTATTTCTGGTCAGGATTGTAAACAAACAGCTCTGGTTTCCATTCACAGACATATGACAGACAGCACTAGCGGAACCGAGGAACGAGGTTGCTCACGCGGTAGGCGCATTAAGGATTGCCGCCTTGGCACTTTGTGACAGCTGGCTTACCCGGTGAACGACCTCTAGGGCAAAATCGGTTCAGCCACTTTGTTAAGGGGTGTTCAGGGTTGGATGAAAATTAAGTTCAGCGAAAATTTTTTTTAAAAAGTGTTTTAATTAACAAAAATAGAAAAATTGTTCTACCGCTTGAGACCATCCGCTGACCCCAGGGTTAAGTCTTGTCGACCCCAGTCACCAACCCAGACTCACTTCAAACTGGCAGCAGCGTGCACGAACTACCTCAAAGCAGATACACACTGATAACTACACACAGAGCAGTCTCCAGCTTATAATTCTATTGGACACA
This sequence comes from Leptasterias polaris, assembly GCA_037783415.1. Classification (NCBI taxonomy): domain Eukaryota; kingdom Metazoa; phylum Echinodermata; class Asteroidea; order Forcipulatida; family Asteriidae; genus Leptasterias; species Leptasterias polaris. The sequence goes on from JAZGTN010000111.1 coordinate 546,671, forward strand.
TATTCACTGGTACTCTGCCCCCCTCTATTCCGTGTAGGTGTTATTTGAAGCTTGGTGAATGGCAGCAGAGTCTGGAGGGAACCAGTCAACACACCATTGAAGACAGTCTGGTATACTTCAGCAAAGCCACTGAGCATGATCGAGATTGGTATAAGGTAGGTGGACGTCATTTACCATTCAAATCAATGTAATGATATAGAGGCTGGGGGTGGGGGACGTCATTTACCATTCAAATCAATGTAATGATATAGAGGCTTGAAGAACAAAATGGTCTGGTGTGACGGGGAACATGACCAAACGGCAAGATAAAGCATTTGGTGCTCGATATGGGGCATGTCGGTACCACCCTCTATTGTGTCTTCATTGTGAGCTTGGAACCTCAGGAATTTGTTAGAGGATTTTAAGGGGGGGGGGGGTGTTATTTCTGTACAAGAGGAATATAGTGTGTTAAAGTATGGGAACATTTAGGGGGAGGTGCTACCCTAACCCCCATATTGGGCATTGTATAAGATAAAGGGGTTTAACCCTTTCCTTATCATAGGTGACTTATAGTCGACTGCACTCATACCCCCTCTTCCTTACCACCTACCTAAGGTGACTGTAGTTGACTGCACTCATACCCCCATCTTCCTTACCATGGGCGACTTTATCACTGTGAGTTCATGCACGATGCACGCTGCACAATATTCACGTCGATCAGCGGCATCCTGCGGACAGTTTTAAAGTGGATTTATCGGGCCTCCATTTCTGTGTCTGAAAAGTTTGCTCGTCACCCGGCGTTTAGTGGTTTGAGTCCACATAAGAAGTTGAAGATATTTCTTTGTTTGAAAGCCCTTTTTCTTTTCTCAATCCAGGCCTGGCATTCTTGGGCGTTTATGAACTACGAGGCCACCTTATACTACAAGAACCAACCCAGCTCAGCATTCCAAGCCTTACCCCAGCCCCCGTCCTCCAGCACCCCAAAGAGCAAGACAGAAGAGGAGGAAGAGGGAGACGAAGGGGAGGGGTCTACTGAGGATAAGAAGGGGGAGGACTTGTCCGAAACGTCAGATGAACTGAGATCGGAGATGACTCCGCAGCAACCGTCATCAACCCAGATGGTAAGTGACGATTGTCTTGTGTTTCTTTTGGGGAAAATACCCACAATGTTTTGTTATGTCAACAGGCATGGAGTTACACTGAGGCCATGGCCTCTGTTGCCCTGGTCTTGGCCTTGGTGCCCCTGTAAAAGTTTCCCATAGACTCTAAGATATTCCAATGGAAGTGCCCTTTGCCAAAATGAAAATGGCCTTGCCCTCTCAAAGATGAAATTTAGGCCTGTGTCATGGCCGAGAGGTCTAGCGCATTAAACTTAGGGAGTGATCCAATGGGTTCCTATGCCTGCAAGCTCAAACAAAAGAAAACCCACACAGTGTCACCACTGTCATGTGTTCTTCTGCAATCACTTGGTCTTGAGGGAGACTCACTGTATAACAAAGGAACAATGGTGTTGTGTAGTTATAATCAGCTTGCTAGATAAACCCTAGTATACCTGAGCTAGACCACAAACACTAATCCTTCACTCCTTTGTGGGCTATTTTTGCTCTGCCTTGTCCATGTAATCCGACCGACAAAAGGCACCAACAACAGAGTTTGATAATGAGGGAACCTAAAAATCACTCGAGTGCAAATCCCATCATTGCTGTGACAATTTAGGAACGACTCTGTGCAGCAACGTGTGAACACGTTCTTAATTAATCCATGGTCCTAAGTTCTGATGGTGAGTTATTGGAGTGTGGGTTGTCTCCTTGAGCAAGATACTTGACTGTAATTACTTCAAATCACCCAGCAGTAAATGTGTACATGCAAGGGTAAAGATTGTTGATGTAAACGATTAGTCTCAGCAACAAAAACAAATTGTTTTCTGTAACAGTCAGGTTACAGTCAGGCAGTCAGGTTGGTGTAGTGGTATCTTGCCTCGCCTTCCACCTCTGGGACCCCGGTTCGAACCCCACCAGGGGCACTATGTGGATTGGGTTTTCAGTCCTTGCCTGATTGCGTGGGTTTTCCCTGGAATAATTCTCTGGGGTTTTCCTCCCACATCTAAAACTGAAACTTCCTTCATTGTCTTCTCTCCACGGGGTTCTTGGCTAGTCTAGTGATTAAGTTCGCTTTTCTGAGAGTCCTTGGCTTCACAACCAGAATTAATAAATGAAAATGAACATGCTGGGGAAAAAGGGGGTCGTTTGGTAGGAAAATTCTGAAATATTTTAGGGAAATGTTTTACATTTGCACACTGAGAAGAAAAGATTGTTGACCAGAGGAGAAATTGATCTACCTGCAGTTGTTATACAACATGTTGCTACAAAAAGGAAAACATAAATGTTGACTCCCAGAGTTGGATGTGTAAACATGCACTGCACATCTGGAAATTATTTGAGAATTAAACATTCGAACAAACATTCAGTTACAGGCAGGGTATACTTTTTGTAATTGTCAAAGACCACTATCCTCACTTAGTGTATACCAACATAGTGCATAAAATAACAAACTTGTGAAACTTTGGGCTCAATTTGTCATCGAAGTTGCAAGAAAATAATGGAATAAAAAAACACCGTTGTTGCATAGAATAGTTTGCTTTCAGATGATGCCAGAGAAAGACTTCATGCCTGAAGCCTTTCTCAGATTCAATCTTTTCATTGAAAAATTACCTCTTTCTCAAAAACTACATTACTTTAAAGGTATTATACAGGATTGGCAGAGCTGACAAAATAATCACAGACAGTGCTCATGTTTTGTGTAATCAACCACATACATGAAATAACAAACCTGTGAAAATTTGAGCTCAATTGGTCATCGAGGTCACGAGAAAATAGTGAAAAGAGACCTTATGTGTTTTCTGTTTTTCAAACATCGAGTTTATTACCGCGCGCGATAAAAACTATTGTTTTACTCATTTCTCAGAAACGATAGCATTTTAGGCAGAAATATTTTAAGGAACCCTTTCTACCATTACTTACTTTAAATCATGTAAGTTATGTGTGAATCTGTGAACATTTGTGTTTTTCGATCTTACCAATAGTGTACAGGGCCTTTAAAGGGTGTCGTTTCTGACAATGTTTTATAATATCAGCAGCTCTCCAGTGCTCTTTACTAAGTAAGTTTTTATGGTAATTAATTTTTTGAGTAATTACCAAAGGTATATCCTGCCTTAAAGTCTTGAAATATGCAGTCAGTCAGGAAAACAATAATTTATCTTTTCAAATTGTTTGTAAAAGTGATTATGTTCGACAGGTTTTGAATGAATGGTCAGTTTAAAGGAAGCAAATAAAAATTTGGGTTAAGCTATTATCATGTGCACCCACTTTGCTGCCGGTGCTGCATACTCATAAAGAGTTGAAATAGTATCAGGAATGGTTAGAGCTTGATGTAGCGGACAGTCATAACATACAGTGCTTTGACAGCTAGTCTAAAAGTGCCTTAAAAATGCTGATTATTTATAGGATCAAACAGCACCACTATTACAAACTTATTTGTTCCTTCGTGTTCTTGTAGAATAACATAGAGAAGTACGCAGTGCCGGCCGTCCAAGGATTCTTCCGTTCTATATCCTTGTCGAGAGGGAATTCCTTACAAGACACGCTTCGTCTCTTGACGCTATGGTTCGATTACGGACAATGCAGTGACGTGTACGACGCCCTCGTTGAAGGGATCAAGTCCATACAGATCGACACTTGGCTCCAGGTAAGTGACATTTTAACAGTTTCTTAATGTAGTTCCGCTGAATTTGGTCACCAGCCAAAGTGACTTGTTATGTATGTTGGTTGTTGCTGGTCCCCTTCAAATTAATGATTGGTTCTGGTGTACTATTGTGAGATCTTATTACTCTACAGTAAAGGACTTTCAGAGATGCTAGAGACTTGGGCGGGTACGATGTGTTTGGAAATGTACACAAGATCAGACTTGCCACCTAGCGTTTTGAAGTCTCCCATTTAGCATCTGCTGCCACCTGCCTTTATTAGATTTAGTGGAGAAGTGTTTTAGAGTTGGGATCATCGTTACAGCCTCTTTCCCACCGTAGGTCTGTAGCCAGCCTCTGTCTTTTCTACAGATATTGTCATGGTAAATGTGCTACCAGTGTGTCAGAGTGTTTGAGTGTTAAACCAGGCTTTCTGCTTGTTTTTACCATACACTCTAGCTTTGCTGAGATGTAGAACAAAGAGCGATTCCAATAACTTTATGCCACGTACTGCATCTCTTTGGAACTTCTTGCCTGGTGTTTGTTTCCCTCCATCCTTCAATCTAGACTATTTTAAGAGGAATATCAATCCCTACCTTCAGCTCCCCTGAGGTTTTCTCATACTAAATACTTTCTGCTTGTAACCCTTACCATAACAAAAATATTAAATAAAAACCTAGTGTTTTGAAGTCTCCCATTTAGCTAGTCTGCTGCCACCTAGTGTTTTGAAGTCTTCCATTTGGCTACTCTCACTCTGAGGGCGCTTTTTAGTGGTCATTTGTGACTTAGTCATTCTACCAGACATTGTTCAAATCTGACTCGCAAACGGTTTATTGTGTTATTACATGTAGTATTGTTGGGATTTGATAACTTTGTGTGATTGGAATACAGGCCTCTTCTCAGAGTCATTAGGGAGATCATTTTCATGGTGTTTAGGCAAACCTTAGTTTATGTAATTTTTTCCAAAAATCTTACATTTCATCATTCAAAAGCATTTCTTTTCACAAACTTTTGATTCTTTACAACATTGGTTGTTTAAGTGAAGGCCAAGTGTATTTATTAAAACTTGTCTTTCATAAATCATCAAAGGAAAACGAGCCCAATGCAACCCCTGTGTTCTTCTGGTAATCAGTGGAGCCAGGTTGTGCAAAGTGGGCGTGGCTTACAGTGAAATTACATGACACATTTTTGAACAGGATACTAGTGCAACAGTACAGTTATTTGTTTAGGGGGCACCACCTTATAAGGCAGGTATTGTTTCTCCGTGTACCCCTTCTTCTAGACCAAAGTCTACTGTTATAAAAATCCTAAGTGGCTTCTGGAAAACGGGGAACAGACTCTTTTACAAACTGTCAGAAGGTCCGAGTATTTAGATATATAGAAGAGTAAACATTGTGCATAAGTTGCAGGAAAAGTTGTCCTAGCCTTGCCAAAAGATTTATAATTATTATTATGAACAAACAAAACTCATGTAAATTTGCTGCTCATGTTGTTCGTTAAAACTCTTCTTGATGTTTAAAATCATGAGTTCCCTTTAGAGTTCCTGTTGCGGCCACACAAAGATGACTTATTGCTTATAAGGGATCCCCCAAGGATCACTTCTTTCAACCTCGCCGATCATGACGGGAAAATTGTCATCATATCAGTCATTTCATTTCATTTATTAATTCTGGTTGTGAAGCCAAGGATTCTCAGAAAAGCGAACTTAATCACTATACTAGCCAAAAAAAACCCTTGGAGAGAAGACAATGAAGGAAGTTTCAGTTTTAGATGTGGGAGGAAAACCCCTAAGAATTATTCCAGGGAAAACCCATGCAATCCGGCAGGGACTGAAAACCCAATCCACATAGTGCCCCTGGTGGGATTCGAACCGGGGTCCCAGAGGTGGAAGGCAAGGCAAGATACCACTACACCAACCTGACATAAAAGATTAACTTTTCAAATCAGTTGTCAATCTGTCTTCAGATCTGTATTTACTCATCCTTCACCCCCTCCCCCATTTTTCCATCAGGAAAAAGCAGTTCCAAGTTTCTTAAGATTTTATAGACATTCCTTTCCCCCTGAAAGGTTGGTTCATACTTTGGTAATGACCCCAAATTAACAATTTGTGTAATTTCTATCTGAAAGCTGACTTGTTACAAAGATAGTAATGGTTGTAAGCATCCTGTGAAATTGTTCCGTCTGAAATGCGGCCGCTGATTAGAAATCAATAACAATATTTGAATCTGAGAAACGATTTATGCATGAATGGTTTCTCAGATTTGTAAGGGTTGGTGTTTGTTTGCGAATGCTGCGGCCACAGATGCAGTTGGTACCCGCTGTCACGTCATTTAATGATGATGGATTTGACATTCTTGTGAAAGTAACACGACAGGTTTTTGCTGTTTTCTCAACAAGCAGACACTGACTTTTGTTGTATTTTTCTTGAAAATGTTGCCAATAAATAAATCAGCATTACGTTGACAAAAGGCAATCTACAACCCTTTAACGGATGGCCTACTTATGTCAGTTATTTTGTAGTCAAATAAGTGAACAAAGACAATTTTACTAGAAGGTATTTTGAACCTTTGTCTTCCAGGTATAGTGCCTGTTAAAACTTTGTTACAAGTCATAATAAGTGTAAGGAAAAGTTCAAAATGTGTTACATGTACATAATAGGCCATTCTGGGTCTATGGTGGTCTTGACAACGTTAATCGCTACACTCCATTGTAGTTCTTTTGGGCATGACTTTGCAAGAGTTCCGTCTGCGCGCTATGAAATGTTCACTTGATTGTTTTTTTAAAGGACAACAGTTTATTGTTTTAGCTACCAGTTCCTCAAGAAGAGTATTTAAAAAAGGAATATAAAGTCCAACATCCATTAAGAGAACAAATTATCCCTTAGAAAGTGGCTGCCGGATACGGAAATGTTTTCATTCTTCCTCTTTGTTACTTTTTTGGCCTGTCTTGAAAGGCTGAATGGCTTAGTGCACCGGACTCAAGTTCTAGTGGCTAAGTTGGTTCAAATCTTAGTATTACTTTTGTGTCCTTGAGCAAGATACTTTGACTGTAATTGCTTCCCTTCACCCAGGAGTAAATGGGTACCTGTGAATGCGCAGGTTCTTGTGATCGATTTTGTTGCTCTACTTTGGCAGCTCCAGGCTGTATACTCCCCAGGGAGCTGAGATGGTTTAAGGAATGAAATAAATGGCCTTGTGACCGAAGTAATATTAATTCAAGCACCATGAGTGTCACTGCGTGGTAGATTACTTTTTACAAAATTGTTTTTTATTTATTTCACTCTTCAACTTTTGTCAACTTATGTAAACTTTTACAAGAATCTAATTTCAGTAAAATTATTAGAAATACATAATAAGCCTGAGCTTCAATAAATGAACATATTTTAAAAATAAGAATTTTAATAGATTTCAAAGGCCGGTAGAGAATAGATTTAGATTGTCCACTAACTAAAGGGAAGGTGTACGTTTGGTAATCACTCTTAAAATTAATGGCAATAAAAACTTATTTGGTAAGAAGTACATGGAGCAGCTTTCGATAGTTTAAAGGCACTGGACACGTTTGGTAATTACTCAAAGTAATTGTTAGCATAACAACTTACTTGGTAACGAGCAACGGAGAGCTGTTGATAGTATAAAACATTGTGAGAAACCACTCCCTCTGAAGTAACGTAGTTTTTGAGAAAGAGGTAATTTCTCACTCAAATAATAAAAGACTTCTTGCTGAAGCCTTTTATTATGCATCTGAAAGCAGACAAAGTAATGCAACAAGGGTGTTTTTTCTTTCATTATTTTCTTGCAACTTCGATGACCAATTGAGCCCAAATTTTCACAGGTTTGTTATTTTATGCATATGTTGGGATACACCAAGTGAGAATACTGGTCTTTGACAATTACCAAACGTGTCCAGTGCCTTTAAAGCCTTTTGAGAAACATTTCACTTCGAAGTAATGCGGTATTAAGTATCAGTATGCCCCACAATTTGAATCCCAGAAACGTTACTGTCGGATACGCTTCTCAGATTGTGTAGTCCATTTGGGGTTTATTCTTCGTGATGTCTCAAAAACATGACCACCTTTTGAAGTGAAATTTTCACAATTGTATCCTCATTTTTATAGGATATCAAATAACAAACCACAAGGGAAACTGACTGGGTAAATTTTTGAATGATTTTGGGTTGAACAAGGAAAAATTGACTAGAGCGGGATTTGACTTCTGTTTGACTTCTGACTGGCACCCACCGAACAAGGATATTGACAAAATAGGGAGACCGCCATCATAGGGCTAGATAGCTCAGTTGGTAGAGCGCCGGCACGTCAATCCGGAGGTCGTTGGTTCAAATCCCGCTCCAGTCAATTTTTCCTTGTTCAACCCAAAATCATTTTTATAGGATTAAAATAATCGAGCGGTTCAAAAAACCAAAGGTACACTTTGCCTCTAAATATCTGGAGATTGCCCAAAGTAACAAAAAAAATTACAAAACATTAAACATTTGTAAAACAAAAAAAAATCAATCCATGTTGATTAAGATATTTTGAAAAAAGAGTCATGAAGTTAACTTAAGAAACCATAAAATTACAGATGATACAATGCCTAAAGATAAATAGTTTGAAAACAATTATGATTTTAACAAGGTTACTTAAACAAATTATATTTCATAGCATAGAATATCTGCCGCATACAAAGTTTCAATTTAAAACTAAATTTCACATAAAAATAGTCAAGTTCTAACAGAAGCAATAAGATGTTATATTTCTCGACAAACCTTTTATACAATACTTTAATTTGAAGACAATTCTTTTTCAAAGAACAAAAATGATTGATTCTTGAAGAGTGATGTAAAATAGGGACTTTTTGTTTTAGTTTCAAAAATAAATTCACAAAAGTTATTACAAAATTTCCACTCCAATCTTATAGGTTTTCAATATTACATCTGCTTTTGACCATTAACACAATTAAATACTTACTTAATCTACATACATAAACATCTCAAATCTACATACATTTCAACAGCTGCCATCTTTGTCTTGTTCCTGATAGGCATGCTTAACATTAACTATAACAGAATCAGTCCATCATGAGCACCATACTATTTTCACCACAAGCCTCACTTTCACTCTCATAGCCTTGTGTGTAAATATTTTCAAAATGGCCCTTTTTCTGTGATGTACAGCTTCACTGTACATACAGCACCCTGTATTTTCACTATGTACATTTATTGATTTCAAATATGAAAATAATTTCGAGCGAATTCAAAATAAAGCACTGCGTTTCTTTTTGTCTTGTTTAAGCTATTTTCATTCACAATTTCAGTGGGATTATGTTCAGAAAAATAAGAATTTATTTTACTCTATGCCAGTAAATGTAAAAGACAATGCGGTGTTTTTTTTATATAATTATTTTAGACCCTTACATGGCAGTAAATAATTTGTCTTTCGATCCCCTGACATTTTTTCCCACAAAAATGAGTCATTTCCGTTGCCCTTGTCTTGACCTTGGTGCCCTTTCAGAAGTTTTTGATAGACTTGAATAGTTTCTAATGAAAGTGCCCTTTGCAAATTGAAAGTGGTCTTGCCCTCTCACAGATGAAATCCCAAGCCTGGATTTTGCAGACGAGCTCCCCCAGAGTGTCGTTATGGCTCGAACAATTAATTGTTTACTCTCTATTTTGAGTTTTGCTGATCAGATTTTTATGGGTTGTAAAACTGTCTTTACATTCCTGATCGAGTGACAATTCTACGGCAGTTCAAATAGCATGTTTCCAGAGAAAGTAGTGTAGCGATTTGAATTGCTGTGAACTTCATTCCCCATGTCAAGCTTCAGCCACACTAAGTCTCCCCTTTCTAGCTCGATAATTAAGCTGTTACTAGCGGAGTCGTAGGCGTCGCTGGCGTCGTAATCGTGAACCGCTAACAGCATCTCGCTGTTGTTCTGGCTGTTGTGCATCAGTTTGACGTAAGGGCTGTTTGTGGTGGAGGCCATGTGGATATTGACCAGGAACATGTAAGCTCCGTGTCGAGGGGCAGTGTAAATGCCGGTTGAAATGTCCAGATGTTGACCGAAGTTAATGAAGACGTGCTCGTACTTGATGTTGACGTCTCTGTCTGAAGGGGCAACTAGAGTCGTCGTACGGGCTACGGAGAACGCAGAGTGGAACGTGGGCGCTGGTGCAGTGGGCGGGTTTAGGACTTTGTTAGCTTCTTGCTCGCTTGGTGACGACCTCTCTCCAGAGCGACCTTGCAGCCCAGCGACCCCAGCAGGACCCGATTCACCTTGGTCACCACGCGGTCCTGTCTCGCCCCTTTCACCAGCTTCCCCTTTTGGTCCGGGTGGACCAGGCATCCCGTTGATCCCATTCCCGCCGTGGTTACCGGGGATTCCATGCATCCCAGATGCACCGGGGGTACCAGGGGGACCGGGTGGGCCTGCTGGCCCCTGCATACAACATGACCCGCATTGTCCCTCGGTATTACTTTTAGTTGGTTCTGCATCGGCAAGCTCTGCCCCCCTGGAGGATGATGACCGCGTTGAGGATGAGGATCTGGCATAACCAGTTACAACATTCTGTGTCACAAACGCTAACAGAACTATCACAAGTGCGATCTTCTCCATTGTCAATAGATAACTTCTCCAAAATCAAATCTGACGTCGAATTTAACTTCAGATCTCCAGTGCGTAACAATCCAACCACAAATTTCTGAACACTATTTGTCAGTATCTCGGAAACGGATGTCAAATTCAGCACCCTGACAACTTCACCGTTGAGGCAGGTTGACACCACCTCTGAAGACAAAGATTAAAAGCTGTTTCAGTTGAATCCTTGAGCTGTGGTCAAACACTTGAGTTGATCTCACGTCCTTGACTATGAAACTTATCCAAAAAAGTCAGTTGCAGCGACAGTTTATCAGCTAGTCATCCACTGAAATTGAAAATGTAAGAAATTTGTTAGTATTTGAGCGACAGTTTCCAATGTGATCCACCCTGTAGAAGATCAACTTTTTTCTAGACTGATGATCAACAGCACGTCTTTATATATGAGAAGGTTGCAACAATCCGTTCCAAATGACTTTGGGTGATCTAGAAACAACAATAGAACTCTTTGAAAAAGTTGTGACATCAAAAGTCTGGGAGCGGCTGATTATAATGAGAACGGCGCGACAGAAAAGTTTGCTGGGAGAGTTTTTTTTTAGGGGGCTATCAAGTCATGCATTTTCCAGCAAGGTGGTGTTGTAGTTCAGGTGGACAACAATAGGGTAGTTTACATGTACATCTGCCTGATTGGTCACTTTGTGGTCTATTGTTGTGAGGGACAATGGGAAAGCCTGGAAGGTGTTTCTCAAAGGACAATTTTCATGGAATATGATCATTGCCGAGGTCTTTGGATGTCAGGGGATACGCAAATAATTATTTAATACATGCTGGGAAGGACTACATGTATCAAATGAAACACATGATATGGCTGGGCTGGGAACAGTGCAGTCCCTGGTTGTATTTTAGTTGGCCGTGGACCAAGAATGATAAAAAAGTCCTGAGAAATAAAACTAAATGTTTTAACTTTTTGTGACCTTTTTTAGGTAACAGGTGAAAGTTAGATGTTTGTTGAATTTAAGCAAAATAACAAAATTTACAAGTGAACAATAGGTTTCTTTGTATTTTAAAAACTCCTGGTTTGCTCTTCAAAGTGTGTGCAGCATTTAGCAAGATTGAAAATATGAATGTTCACAGTTTTCACATTATTAAACAAAATGGTGTAAAGATGGCCATAGTGAAAAACTTTCCTTGAAGTATTTATGCTTAAAATGATGTAGTTTGGGAAAAGTCAGCAATTCGTGTTAAGAGAAAGGGCCATTTTCTTTGTGCCCCTGGTCATTGCCTCTCAACCCCTTCAAATGTTTCAGTACAAGTTTAAATTTTCCCAAAAGGACTGCCCTTTAATAATAAAGCAAACTGCCTTGTCCCCACAAGAACAAAGCAGATTTATTAGGCTTGAGCTAGGAGCTTCATAATATGCTTAAAAATCATTTTTATAAAACTCATACAAAATTGTTTTAAAGGTATTATACAGGATTGGCAGAGCTGACAAAATAATCACAGACAGTGTTCATGTTTTGTGTAATCAACCACATACATGAAATAACAAACCTGTGAAAATTTGAGCTCAATTGGTCATCGAGGTCACGAGAAAATAGTGAAAAGAGACCTTATGTGTTTTCTGTTTTTCAAACGTCGAGTTTATTATCGCGCGCGATAAAAACTATTGTTTTACTCATTTCTCAGAAACGATAGCATTTTAGACAGAAATATTTTAAGGAACCCTTTCTACCATTACTTACTTTAAATCATGTAAGTTATGTGTGAATCTGTGAACATTTGTGTTTTTCGATCTTACCAATAGTGTACAGGGCCTTTAAGGACCAGTAGGCCTATAGTACAGAGCCAATTATACATGTTTTGTACAAAGCTACAAAACAGAGTTAAACCAGGCTGGAATTTCATCTTTGAGAGGGCAAGGCCATTTTCATTTTTGTAAGATGGGCACTTTCACTGAAAAATCTGAAAGTCTATGGGAAAATGTTGAAGGGACACCAAGGCCAAGTTCAGGGGCAACAGAAGCCGTGCACTCCGTGTAGCTCCAGGCCTGTTAGACTCTTCACAGACAATGCCACGAGAAATTATTTGTTGGATTTATTTATAGTTATTCTTTATAACCCTGCTTGACATGCTCCAATGGGAAAAATTGGGTACAATTGGTGTACATTTTGATAAATGTTTATTGAACAAACAAGGAAATAGTTAGTGGTAGTATTTTTGAAGGGTGCATGTGACATCTTCACTTCACTGCTCAGCATTTGTCTTTTTTGTATGTTTTTGGGGTTTTTTTTGTTGATAAATTTATTTTAAATTGACTGTGCTGTTTTTTGTTGCTCCTGTGCTGTGAACTTTGCTTGGTTGCTCTTTCCAATAGTACAACTGGCCGGAGGGGATGATTTTAAAATACAAACAGATGTTTATTATTTATCATCTAGGGTTTAAAGTACAAGTTTAAAAACTAACTTTGGAAGTTGACAGGAACTTGTTCACAAAAGCTGTGTCAAAAGGTAGACTTTCTATTTCAGTATACATTTTACAGTTTCTCAACAATGAAAACATTTCCATTGGAAATTTCTGTGTCATGGAAATTGATCAAAATGATTTTGCACCGTAATCATAACTCGCTTCTTGAATGCTTGAATTGCTCTAATTTGTTTTAAAACAAATAAGGGCAATTGATTATTTTTCTCTGCCACAGTCCTATACTTTAAAGGGTGTGTACAACATTGGTAAGATTGAAAATATAAATGTTCACAGATTTGCACATGACTCACATGGTATAAAAATGGTCATGGTGGAAAACTTCCCTTGAAATAGTTTTGCTTGAAATGCCATAGTTTTTAGGAAATGAGTAAAACAATAGTCTTTAAATCCTGCAGGATAAAATCCGATGTTTGAAAAAGGTTAAAACATATAATGGTGTTTTTCACTGTTTTCTCATGACTCCGAAGACCGATTGAGCTTAAACTTCAGACCTGCCAACCTGTACACATTTTGCGTACCATGCACGCATTTTCACATCTGAGTACGGCGGTACGAAATATATGCAGAAAGTACGCAAAAGACGCAAAATCTAAATCGCGGTGTTAAAAACTGCAGCACGAACGGACAATTTTGTTCTCAATTTATTAAACTGTCATTCGTTCGAACCCAAGTGCAAAAACAACCGAACAAAGACACCCTGCATCTGAGTGATTATTATGCACTTCGATAAAAAAGAGGTTGTGCCTAGAAATATATTTTAAATTCTTACTCCCGCTGGAAAACTAATAAACCAATGCGTAACAAAGGGGGTGGGAATGGCGCAATCCAGTTTCGGTCAATCTTTTACTGTACATTGTATGGCCGTATGCATGGATGTACATGCACACAACGCACGTGTTCGGCATCGCCGTGTGAATAACATGGACGCCGATCGAAGTGTCAGATTTATACATCGTTTCTGGTAGTTTTACTTTTATTAGGGGAGAATAATGGGAATTTAATGGCCTGTGATCTTTTTATAAGAGAAACAAATGATGAATTGAAGTGGAACTGGAAAATTCTACGGTAGGCTTTCGTTTGTCCGCAACCAAAGAAAAGATGGAACCTTTCGCATTTTTATTGTCGTCAAGTTATTTGCATGCCGAGTAAGTTACTAAGAATTTAGGAACATTGTTCAACAGTGCTTTTCATAGAAATTAATAAATGTTATTTGAATAGAAATCAGTCAAAATGGGCTCACCGCCCGTAGGGAAACCTCTGGCCATTTTTTTTTTTATATCAGAATTTTTTAAATATTTTTTGTTTTTAATATAATTTTTTAAAAATTTTTTTACAACTTTTTGCCACTTGAGTTTACCATCTATGATCTAGGCAATTGGAACATACAGTCGAACTGGTTATTTATTTTTTCTGATTGGGCTTCTGGGTTATCGCCGTGCACGGGCTTCTGGTTTTAATGCCGCCGCGCTAATGTGGTACTCAAAAAAAATTTACAAGGTTGGCAGGTCTGCAGGTTTGTTAGTTCATGTATATGTTACAAATGTAGGCCACATCAAGTTTTTGGCAATTACCAATGTTGTACACACCCTTTAAAGAAATCGAGAAATGCAATGCATGATCTCTGGCGACATAGCAGTTCAAGGTTGCTTAACTTCTGACTGCCCCCTCCCCCCTCCCCCAACAGGGATTGACAAAATAGGGAGACCCCCCCCCCCACAAAGTGATTAATAGCTCAGTTGGTAGTGCACCTGCACGTAAACCCGACAGTCAAAAGTTCAGTTCCTGCCTCAGTCAACTTGTCTTTGTTTATCACTCACTCCAGAATTGAACAAGCTGTAAGAGCATACAGTAGTATTCCTGCTGGTCTGTTTTTGATTTTTTTTCACAGGCCATCCATGTGGCTAAATACAGAATTCATAACTCCCTAATTTCCGCCCAGGCAGTGGAACAATTTCGGACTCTGCCTCACCTCACCCCATGACCCCCTTGGGCGGTCCTTTCATCTTTATTTGCCACAATTTCATAACTTGTTTCTACAGTGTAGGTCGTGCAAACTGACCAACCACAAAATACCCCCTGTGATTTTGAAAATTTATTTTGTGTGCTGAAAACAACTTGATTTATGTACATGATGTATGAATTTGATATTTGTAGAGTTTTAAAAGCAGTTGTTCAAACGTTTGATTTGAAAATTGCACCTCATGTGAGAAATAGAGAAGAAAAAAAAGGCAAGTTTGCTAGAAAATGTTGAAACACAAACAGCAGAATGATTGTTTTCAACTTGACCATTAGTAGCTTAAAATCAGTAAATTCAGGTATAAGAAATTCAGATAAAATTGTTGTCTGCCAGTTGTAAAAAATAACTCTAGGAAAAAAAGAAAAAGTTAGTCCGGATGTCATTGGTTCAAGTCCTGCTCCAGTCAATTTTTCTTTGTTTAAAACCCAAACTATTTAAAAAATACCCAGTCAGTTTTCCTTGTGATTTATTACTTGATAAAAACAAAAAGGACAAACAAACTTTAGCCTAAAAGTAATTCCCAGCATTGTCTAGATGATGCAATTTAATGTTAAACATTTGATCCCATCACTCAAGCCATGTTCGCATTAGATTAATATTCAACCGAGACCATAGGTAGCATTCCAATGGGTAATTATTAGTGGTGTCTGCACTTGGATTAGGCTACATGTATATGGCATTGATAAAACAAACCGACTGACTAAATATAAAAACTTGGGACGATGCATCTACACTTGCCTTTTTGGCACGGTTAGTTTGACCATGTTAGTGTACCTGGGTAGAAGGTGGTTGGTCAAACCACCCATTGGACTCAGTAAAGTTACCCTGGGTGAAATTTTCCCGGGCTGTTCGCACTGGACTTAAAATGGTAAAGTTACCCATTTGGTTGGTTAGTTTGCTCCAAAAAAGTCCAATATGAACAAGGCTTAAGATGATATTTATCAACAACTATCCATTAGCGGTCTCAACTTTGATCAAGCAAAACTCTTTGTCACCAAAATAAGAATTCTTTGTCTGTGGTAATAGAAACTACAAGATATGTATGTATTTTCGGTAACACTCTATCAGCCCCTGGGAAGGTTTAGATCGCACCAGTGAGACACCTTAAAATGTCTTTACCTAACCCTTAAACTAAATCCCTCCATCACCTCCATGACCTCTGACTCTTAAGGTCATCCATATGTGTCAATTTCCTACTCAAAACACCAGGCCTGGGGCTGCTTTATGGGACTGAAGTGTATTTAATGATGGGTCTTTTGGGGGATGGTGACCAATCACTTTGTAGTCAGTGATACAGTGGTAGATAACAGCTGGTCCCCTAGTGAATGGGAGGAATGTGGATTGATTTGTGCGGATTCAGGAGTCAATGAGTAGTTTTGTTGTAGATCAGGAAGTTGTTGTATTTTCCAATTTTGAATTGATCAAAACAGTTATAAGTATTTCAAAAAAAATGGGAAGTTGTTGTATTTTCCAATTTTGAATTGATCAAAACAGTTATATAAGTATTTCAAAAAAAATGGGAAGTTGTTGTATTTTCCAATTTTGAATTGATCAAAACAGTTAGAAGTATTTCAAAACAGTTCTGTTTTTACAATCCTGTTTGTATCTACTTCCTCCATGCTTAACAGTTCTAAAGTTGGTTTAAATGTTTATTGTTAAAAATAAAAAAGCAACCAACAAACACTGTGATTTCTTTTAACATTTTTATCAGTCATCAATCTCGCCAATATGAGATCATTATGGGGAATTTGTACTTACGCAAAAGTCAAATATTTTGATTATATATATTTTAATAACAAGTTTTTCATCAACCATTTCTCTCGAGGTCCCAGTCAGTACAGCCAGTGTTTCTCATTAATCATGGCCATCTCTGTAATTATCTGACAAGTAATTTTTATTATGAGTGATTGGTTTACTAATGAGACTAAAGACTGCGTGCATGACCCAGTTGTGTAGCAGCGAGGATGCACTCATTTTTATCAACATCTCAGATATTTTATGATCACACTTGACATTTATTAAGATACATCTGTTGGGAAAAATGATGAAGTATGCATGTTTTTCAAAGAAACTTTGGAGTAATGAGGACAAGCATGTTGTCTATTTCTAAGAGTGGTTTAGGCAGTGGGAACAGTACCAAATCCATCAAAATACTCCACTCTATGGTAACTCAACATCCAAATGTTTGGACTCTAATAAGATTGGTATGCCTGGCCTCATGCTAAGAGTGTGTGGTTTGGGGGTACAGTACCAAATCCATCAAAATACTCCACTCTATGGTAACTCAACATCCAAATGTTTGGACTCTGATAAGATTGGTATGCCTGGCCTCATGCTAAGACGAGTGTGTGGTTTGGGGGTACAGTACCAAATCCATCAAAATACTCCACTCTATGGTAACTCAACATCCAAATGTTTGGACTCTGATAAGATTGGTATGCCTGGCCTCATGCTAAGAGTGTGTGGTTTGGGGGTACAGTACCAAATCCATCAAAATACTCCACTCTATGGTATGTAATTCAGCACCCACAGGTTGGTACTTGATAAGATTGGTGTGACTACAATGTAGCTTCATGCTAAGTGGTTTGGGGGTACAGTACCAAATCCATCAAACTCAAGTAAAATAGTGGGATATGTACTGGCAAAGTTCGAACTAGCGGCTGGTGCTTGGTAATCGTATACATTTACATGTATGAAGAACATCGAATGATCGGTACCCTACAGCAACACCAATAGTAACAATCCTAGTCATCGACATCAATTTAGTCATGACCTAACTTCAGGCATGGGTTAGTTGGCACTTGACAGTGATATTCTCTATTTTGTATTCATTGAGGCATTGCAACATCACTTGCCTGATGGGTGTCAATGTTCAATGGTGTCAAGTGTGGGTGTGGGTATGAATTCCCTCCGAAGCCTGTCATGAACAAGGTTACCCAAAGCAAGTGACATGAACAAAGAGCTCTACATGTTAGAGTTTGACTTAGCAGTGAAAAAGACAAGGCCT
Source organism: Leptasterias polaris (assembly GCA_037783415.1). Classification (NCBI taxonomy): domain Eukaryota; kingdom Metazoa; phylum Echinodermata; class Asteroidea; order Forcipulatida; family Asteriidae; genus Leptasterias; species Leptasterias polaris. The sequence continues at coordinate 564,484 of JAZGTN010000111.1, forward strand.
TGAAAGAGTATATGCAAGCCTGGAATTACACAGAGGCCCTTCTCTCTGTTGCCCTGGTCTTGACCTTGGTGCCCTTCAAACGTTTCCCATAGAATTGAGTAATTGTCAAAGACGAGTATTCTCACTTGGTGTATCCCAACATATATATATGCATAAAATAACAAGCCTGTGAAAATGTGGGCTCAATTGATCATCAAAGTTGCAAGAAAACAGTGAAAGAAAAAACACCCTTGTTGCATAGAATTGTGTGCTTTCAGATGCCTGAGAAAGGCTTCATGCATGATGCCTTTCGCAGATTCAAAATTTGGGGTGAAAAACTACCTCTTTCTCTAAAACTACATTACTTCAAACATCAAAGGGTTTCACTTCTAACAGTGTTTTATAATATCAACAGCCCTCCAGTACTCTGTACTAAGTAAGTTTTGATGGTCATTAATCTTTGGAGTAACTACCATGCCCTCCAATTCAATATGTATTTTTTGAGAATTTGAATGTGCAAAATGATCTACATTTTCATATTTCATATGCAATTATTTGTTAAATTTTAGTCACTGGCACAAGCCATTTTACTTTTTTAATGTATTAAAACAAATTGTATTTATTTATGTTTTTTTCTGTAATTTTTAACATATCTATTTTTATAAATCTCTGTATTTTAAACCCAATTCAGCCTTTGGCTGCGATGTTTGAATGTTTTTAATAAACCAATAATAATAATAATATCAAAAACTTTGTTATAAAAAAAAGCTGTTGATTTTATTCGAGTAAAATCCTTTACGAATCTGGCAACAAACTTATCATGTTGAGCTCTCTTTTAACCTTTTAAAGTTTGGCCTACATTAGTGAACTGATGTAAGAGGTTAATCATTGAATAGTTTAACACTAACTGAGTCTGTTAGACCATTATACGAAAAGTCCTACAAACACCCCAGACTTGTGGTAGCCAGACCCACAGTATTTTCATTTTGTTATCACAGCAGTCGTTCTATTACTGTCAAAGATGACACAATTTGTTTTATTAGAACCCCTCGAGTTCAACCTAGTTGTGAAGATCTTAAACTTGGGGACAACTCGCTGCCGACCCCCTGTGGATTTCTGCATGAGGTCTCCCACCAATAGAGGGAGGCTTGGGTGGGTGAAGACAATGTTTTATTGCTGGACTGTGAAAGATGATAAGTTTTGCATGAAGGATGTGCTAGATTTGTCATGTAGGGTCTTCGCCTTTCCAAAGGTGTTGGACGGCCGTCCCGGCTGGCATACCAATAGGCTGACATCATGGGCGAGACCTGCTTGTCTTTTTCGATTGTATTATTAGGTCCCCAGGAACTTCAGTTTTGTACTTACTGCTTTTTTGTTTTTTAGGAAAATATTTGTATGCAATTTTGGAACTGAATGCATTTTGTTATGGTGTCAAACAGTCTGTAGTTTACATGTACTGTACATTGTTTACAAAAAAAAATGCTTTCTATTCATTTTTCCACCTGATGACTGCTTCTAAAACAGACTCTGCTGAGGAGGTCATGAACAATTTTTAACGTAAAAAATATAATAACATTTTGTAACTGAATGCACTTCTGTTATGGTGTCGAAACAGTCTGTAGTTACATGTACTGTACATTGTTAAAAAAAATGCTTTCTTTTCATTTCTCCACCTGATATGACTCTGCTGGCTGGGGTCAAAACGTGAGGCCTTGACCAATTTTCACATTTTATATACATCAAGCAATGTTGATTGGTTTGCAACAAAGTAACTTGTTAACCTTACAATGTGTTACATAAATGGGTTTCATAATTCCCAAACCTCAAAAACCTGTCTGGAGACGCCCACAGACAAAGCACTATATAAATACTCGTAATTATTATTATCATGAATAGCTGTTTCTGTTTTTGTGAGCTTATCTGAAATGATGCATGGCGATCGTGTCCATAGTACCAGTACATTATGTACACAGTACATGGCCTCACCCCTAAAATAATTTCCTCTGAATTAAAAATTAAACATAACTGATTTTAAAATTTTCCTGCTTGACAGTAACTTAGTTTACTTTTTTTGTCAGACAACAAAGAAAACTGAATGCAAAAGCCCTCCGCCCCCAAAATGTATGCAGTCACGGAATCTTAATCCAGTAAGATTAGTAGAGCTTCTTACAGGTAAAATCTGAAATATGGAGCTCTGAAATTTGTTTTCCCTGGAAAAGGACTGTCATATCCATGTCCAACTGTTGTATTTAATGCAAAAGTAGGAGGCCTCCAGGGCCAGCTTCAAGTTGTACAGGTTCAGGGTTTGAATGAGGCCCCACACAGATTTACTCCCAAGCCACAGTGCCCCAAGAGGGCACTAAATACAATAAAATCACGCACAGAAAACGAAATGTCATTGTGGAAAACAGAGCAGCAGTGTTGTTATGTTGACCTTGGTAGGTGGAGCCCTTAGGGAGGGTCTTTGCTGTCAGTCTGATTGGGACAACAAACCCTAATTTATTTTGTATCGTCAAACCTTCATAATGTCTGAACTCACACCTGTACAGTGTGGTTACATTCAATATGTGATGTGGGACTACTGCTGCAATATAGTCAAAGAAATATCTGAGTTTTTTGTTGCACCCTGTCACTGTTTTCACAAAGAGATGCTTAACTTTTTAGAGACCACGACTTCTGTAGTCATCACCAATTGCCCAAATAAAGTTTCATTTTAGTTTTTTTAATATTTTCTTTTCTTGCATAAGGGTCGCAAAAAAAATTATAAAACAGAAATAAATTTTGTTTTAGAAACATAATTAACATGAGAAATATTTTTTGTCATGACCTTTACTTTGAACTTTTTGGTTGAGTGAAAAAGGGTTAGGTCTTTCGGCCGTTTGCGGCCACTATTGACATTTTGGTACAAGCCATTTGCAGCCGGCTGGTTTGGTCTCATGCTGCCAAACTTTCATGTTGTGAGTTAATCGCGTTTGACGTTCAACTATTTTTCAAATCATTGTTTCTAAGATTTGTAGTCACTTAATCAATTTTACTGCCTATAAGTAGATTCACTTAAATTATGCAAATTTGTTGTTAAGTACTCATGGCACCTTTTATTAATGAGTAGTTAATTTTAAGATAAACTTCTTAAAAACCAGAGCCCTCAAATGATTAGAGTAAACTGGGGTAAAAACGCAAAAATTCTCAATTTTTGCAAAGTATCTCAGCATTGCTTTGAGATACTATTGGAAATAAATGTGTTGTTTTATGCAATACATGTACATGTACATCTCCTCTATTGTGCGCAAATACTCTGTAAAAAAAAGAAGCTAACTATTCTATCAACGCAGACACATTTTTGCACTTTACACATGGGTGTGTTTCAGAAGTTACAGCTGCCCACATTTCTCCCTCATAACATTGCCGGAAATAAATCTAGATCACTGTATCCACACGAAGGTCTGCGCTGTTGAGATACGAGGCACCCACTGGATTATTAAAGTTGTATCAACCATTTTGTGTAATATTTTGTGCTTGTTGTATACATTTTGATATTTTAATAGTATGTCAAAACTGCTTCGGGGATGCTCCTCACCGGGCACAGGAGGTGGTCTAGTGGTAAGATATCTGCTCTAGAATGGGGGTGGGGTAGTGGGTGGGGGGTTTCACAGGTTTCAATCCCACCTGAGAAGTATGTCTGTGGATTTTTATTCCCACAGGACTAAAAAAAGCAGGTTTTTTTTTTAGTCCTGTAGGAGTGACCGAGTAAACAGTGCTTACCACACATTGGTGTAGGGTAAAATGATATAATGATTGATAAAAACATTTGTATAGAATGTTGTGTATGTTTTGTTTTGTTTTGCTTTGGGGTTTGTCTGTTTTTTAGATGTTTTTATTTTTATTTTTTATAAAGACTCTATAGTTCAATTCAAGACACACTGATGATTGTCAGAACTTGATTTGGTTTGCGGAAAGCTTTTGGTGATACTGTAGGCCCTATGTCTGTTAAGAGTTTTATTCTTTCAATTTGTTTGGGGATAAACAAGACGTTCCACGAATGTTCCCTATGTATCATTGTGAACAAGTCCTTGATAAAATAGCAGTTTCTTGTCTCAATGACTGATGATGTTCTGAACAGGTTGAAGTTTCTTTTAGACACATTGTCAAAACTTCCATCATCAATATTTTACTTTCTGTTATTCTTCCTGCCATTCAGCAACTTTCGTCCTTTGTTTGTCCACTTTCCGATGTTTTTCCAGACCCTTAAAACCTTGCCCTACCGCCAACCCCTACAATTACCCAATTGGTACCTTATTTACCTTACGCCTTGCTTAGTTTAAGGCTTAGTTTATACAGCGACTGTCAATCTTTTATCATAATCCAGGTAATTCAAAGTCATCAACCCCACACTGCAAAATTTTGGGAGCAGAACCTTTTCAGCGTCAGTCAAACTCAATTATCATAGACACTCTAGAGACCTTAGGAGACTGGCCACATTGTAAAGGTTGCTGCTATGTGGGTGTGTGTATAATGTAAGAAATCTGTCAGGGACGTGAGTGACTGCCCACAATGAGCAGGTGCTGGCTCTTGCACTCAAGCTGGTAAAAATTGAAATTAGTATCAACTTAGTCAGGCCTGGAATTTCATCTTTGAGTGGGCTGGGCCAGTTTCATTTTGCAAAGGGAACTTTCATTGTAAATTCTTACGGTCAATGGGAAACTTTTGAAGGGGCGCAATGCCAAGACTTTCAATTTTTACAAGCTTGAGTGCAACAGCACCTGCTCATGGCCGAGTGGTTTAGAGCATCGTATTCAAGTTCTGGTGGTTTAGTCATCAGGGGTGTGGGTTTGAGTCCCGGTCGTGACGCTTGTGTCCTTGAGCTAGACACTTCGCTATAATTGCTTCTCTTCACCCAGGGGTATAAATGGGTACCTGCGAGGGTAGAGGTTGATATTGTGTTTGAAAAAGCCTTCTGAGCGCCACGGCAGCTCGGGGCTGTATACTCCCCATGGAAGCTGAGAAAGATTAAAGGAATTTTATTGGCCCAATGACCAAGGCACTAATGTAAAGCGCATTGATACGTTATTGTAAAATGCGCTATATAAGAACTAGTTATTATTATTATATTATTATATTAAGACCAAGGCAATAGAGAACGTGGCTTCTGTATAATTTCAGGCTTGTTTAGTATCAGCAAACGTACTTGAATAATTACAGTAATGTAGAGCAGATACTATCACCAGGCATCAATGCGACTGGTCATTGCCTTGGTGCCCTTCAAAATGTTCCTGTATAAACATTATCAAGTCATCTTTCTCACAAAGAGGTGCAAGAAAAATGCCTTACTCTTACAACATTTCGTCACGCGTACCACGAAGTGACCTATCTGTCAAAAATAATAAATTTTTGCAAATCGGGTTTCATACAAATTATTAATATACTCACTACTGTTAACATTTTCAGCAAGTTTGAATACCTAATACTTAATAGTTTCGTAATTACACTAATTAGTAAAAACGACGTGTCACTAGATTTGCCGTTTTGTATTTCCACGAAGTGACCTATCTCGACGCGCTACTTCACCAATGATGAACAAAGCGTTACGACACAGTCCAGCGCGCGTGTGTGACATTTCAAATTTTCACGAAGTGACCTATCTGGAAGCGTAGTATTTTCACGAAGTGACCTATCGCGATAGGTCTCAATATGCAGGGAACGATTTCCCTTGTATCGCATCGCAATTTGCGATGCAATTTGGACAATTTGCTATGCAATTTTAAAAAGTGGATCGCAAATTTGCGATCCAATTTGCGATACAATTTTTGCAATATTTATTCTTAAATCAAACATTTGACAGCATTTTTTCAAAACCTTTCATACCTTTTGGGTTTTTTTTACAAAAATCTCTCAGTTAATAAAGCAATAAACATTTTACTTTAGAGGCCATCGGCACCACCGCCCGACGACGCGACGAACGTAATTTCTGCCATGCCACAGTCAATCAGTACACACCGCTCGGCCAATGAAAAAATTTGTTACACGAGCGATGAAGAAATACAACAGCCAATAGAAATATTTGTTTCTTAGACTGTTTGCTTGGTCTGGTTCCCCCCTGTACATAGCACCTATGCACTGTACAGAAAACTGGTTTGCAACCAGACTGCATTCTTGTTTTACAGTCACACGTCCCTGTCTGTAGAGTTTTTTCTGATTGACGGTGATTTGGGATTTTATAACTAAACTGATGTCTCCTATCCTTGCAAAGTAAGACAAAACAGTTGTTTAGTTATGTTAAGAACATCTGCAAACTGTAATAAGTTGTTTTTCTGCAGGGAAGTTGGAGAATTGCATGGACTTTGGTCCTTTTTTAAAATCATGTGTGTGAAGAAACATCGCTACACTTTCTACACAGCATGCAGTACGTTCGTTGGGTGTATGTTTAATATTCAGTTGAGAGGGATCTCCAACTCACAACTGAATAACCTTCTCTAGGTTAAATAACTTGTTCATGTCCTTCCTTTTAAGAGGTTTTAAAGTTACTTTGTTTCTCCTTATTTTATTAAGTTTTATTCATGGAAATTCTCGGTGGGTCTTTGGTTTGTTGTTACATTGTTATTGTAAAATATCCGAAGATCCTTTCAAACTTGTATCTGACCTGTGTCCCATCCAGTTTTTTAGTTATTGTTGGTATTCAGGACATTATTTTTGTGAAAAGTTCAACAATAATTGTCTAAAGATAAATTGCGTCTGTTGATGCAATCATTTTGACATTTTCAATTAAATTCTAGTCAATTTCTTTCTCTTTTTTTTCCATAAATAAACTTGGTGCAAACTTTTTTTAAACATCTTACTTCTTAGGCCGATGTTGGTGTGTTTATTTCATATAAAACAAAGTCTGAACCTTAATAATTGTGGGCTAAATAAACAATGATTTGATAGTCATTAAATCTTTAACCTCGCTCGATGTCGAGTTATTTAGCACGCCAATTTTTCCCAAGGTTCATGCCGAGAGTTGTGACTTTTTTATTTTTATGTCACAATGGAAGTCTGGAACTAAGGCCATTTGTACTTTCCACACAGCATTTTCAACATGGCATTTCCTGAAATTAAGCCTAAAACATAAAAACGTTTCACAAGTTTACATATTTGCAATATTTAAGCATTTAAAAATTTGCTATGCAAAATTTATGGACTGCTATGCAAAATTATCGTTTTGCTATACAAAAAAAATAATTGCATAGCAGTTTTGCTATGCAAAAAATTAGGATGAAATCGTTCCCTGATATGCAATGTGTTTGTACACAACGCTCTGCGGGCAATATTCGCTTTTTATTTTTCACGAAGTGACGTTTGTGTTTAGGACTTAATTACTAATTAAAATAGTTGCAGGAATGAAAACACTCTGACAGTTATGCACGAATAAAGTATTCAGCTTTATTGTTGTCTTAAAAAATAAAACAAACATATTTAGTATACCCCGAAGCAGCACTTTGAAAAGTAGTGCAACTTTAATCGCGATTTTCTCCGAACACGTTTTCGGGGGCTGTGAACGAGATAGGTCACTTCATGGTACGCGTGACGATTTGTACAACAACGAAATATCATTACCAAAGTACAAAGCATCTAGATATTTGAAGGTATCCTAAAAGAAAAGCCTGAGCATATTTTTTCTTTTAAAAATAAGTACAAAATCCGGAGGAGTTTTATTTCCAAAATAACATACATGTTTTTGGCGTGTCGTGGCCGAGCGGATAAGAGCACCGATCTCAAGCTCTGGTTTTTCTGTTCAGCAGAGTGTGGGTTCGAGTCCCGGTCGTGACACTTGTGTGTCTTTTAAGCAAGACACTTAACCATTATTGCTTCGTCCTTCGGATGGGATGAAAGCCGTTGGTCCCGTGTGTTGTGTAATGCACGTAAAAGAACCCAATTGCACTTAACAAAAAGAGAAGGGGTTCGCCCCAGTGTTCCTTGTTTGATTGGCTGCATATTGCGCCACAGCACCTTGTAAACCATTACACGTCGTCGTCGTCGTCCTATGAGTCATGGCTGACCCTTTGTGACCCTGTTTATGATGTAGTTCCACTTCTGTCTATCCAGTGCAGATCGATAAGCAACGTTTATTGATAAGCCCGTGAGTTCTTTGATTCCGTCTGTCCAACGAAGTTTTTGACGGCCACGTTGGCGACTACCTGCAACACATCCTTGCATAAAGATCTTCTCAAGGTTGTCCCCCTCTCTTCTGGATATGTGACCAAAGTACTGAAGCTTGTTTTTGTTAATTTTTGAGGACACGGTGGGTCTTTCTTCTCCTATCAGGTTTCTAACAAAAACATTGGTCTTGTGCTCTTGCCATGATATTCTCAGCATTCTCCTCCAGCACCACATCTCAAAAGCGTTGATCCTGTTCCTGTCTGCTTTACCCACAGCCCACGTTTCAGACCCATAGGTGGCTATTGGGAAGACGAGAGCATTCATGAGTCGAATTTTGGTTGTTCTGGAGATCCCTCTGTCCTTCCAGATGTCAGTCAAGGAGATAGCTGATGTTCTTGCCATAGCAAGGCGCCTTCTGATGTCCCTTGAACTTCCACCTTCGTTGACGATCAAAGAGCCCAGAAAATTGAAGTTATTAACTACCTCACACCATTACACAGTGTTACATGTATGTAAAGGAATAGGTCTCAAACTTCAAAACGTATGTAGCTCCACATACTTTACAGGAAAATACTGACTGTTGAAGCACCTTGAGCATCACTGAGTGACGGATATGAGCGCTATTATAAGAAGCCACTTTGACTACTATTATTATTATTATATGTTTGCTAAAATTTGTGAAAGTACAAGACAAGAGCATCATCAAAAACAACATTCTGTAACCCGGACACCAGAAAAATATGATTTAATTAAAGTTAACAGCGGCCATCTTGGAATCACCTACAAGCAACTATCTGTCACGTATTGCTTATGATTTTGTCACAGCGTGTTTTTTATCACCGGTATCCGTGATGTTTTCCTGTGTAGGAAACCGGTGGAAGTCTGTTAAGTCACGTAGCCTCTTTACTAAACAAACATATAAGTTTAGCGAATTGAGAGACGCTAATTCTAGGATGTGTAAAGTTGCCCACCTCTAAAAATGTTTCCTTCCGCTTGGTGGAATAATAGTTTTACACTGACAGGCTGTTAACATTGGCTGCAAAAACTGACATGTTCCTTTTTATGGGTTTTTTTTCTTCTTCTTTTAGAGATTAGTTTGCAGATTGCTCAAGAAGGGTCATACAAATTTCTGTTTATTTTGGTCTCCTCACATTGAACATAAAATGTTCTTTAGTGTGCATAATTTGATTTAATTTATAAGCAAAAATAACAAAATTTGCTCTAATTGCTTTGATATTGAATATTTAGATAATTTTTTTTTATACTTGGGGCAAAATGGTTTTGATCTTGGTTAAAATGGTGTTGGTTCTGATTGTAATGGCTTTGATCTGTACCACACTTGATATACATGAAAAAACAAACCTGTGAAAGTTTAAGCTCAATCGGTCTTAGGAGTCATGAGAAAACAGTGAAAAACCCCATTACATGTACAGTGTATATGTTTTTAAAAATTTTCAAACATCGGATTTTATCCTGCAGGATAAAGACTATTGTTTCACTCATCTCCTAAAAACTATGGCATTTCAAGCAAAACTATTTCAAGGGAGGTTTTCCACCATGACCATCTTTATACCATGTAAATTATGTGCAAATCTGTATTTCAATCTTACCAATGTTGTACACACCCTTTAATTTAAGTTGGTTTTGATCTTGATTAAAATTGCTTTGATCTCGGTCAATGTGGCTTTGATCTTTTTTTCAAATTGAAACTTTGAAATTTGAGTTGCCAAAATACCTGGATGCAGATTTTTTTCAGCCACCTTTCTTGGTACTCCATTTTTCCCCCAAGGCACTTTAACAAATTTAGCTATTAATTGATAACTTCCTTTAAGTTATGTTGCCCCTGTGATTGGTTACAGATGAACTGTCAAATGAACTTAGCCCTCTGACCATTGATGAGTGGTCAAGCCATGGGTGGACAGACCCACAGTGTGTGACCCTTCAGCCTGGTGAAATTATTACCAAATTATAACATTAACTTGTGCAATGAACACTTAAATTAAGCGGTCACCTGTGTTTTTCACCTGTTCTAATATTTCGCCCCTAAATTTTCGATGGAAATGTTCACCCAATAAGTTGTTGTTTCAGTTTGATGCTGTATTATATGGACCACCTAACCTGCTGATATTTGTAATGCTATTGAAACAATATATTGTTTAACTGTATGTTTCCTGGTTGCCACTGAACACTTTATCATCTTTCCTTTTAAAATGAAGCTGAAAAGAAAAAAACAATCTTGATGAAATAACGTCTTGTTATCACAACTTTTGTTTGGTTCTAGACAATACAGCATTTCGTTTTTCAAAATATTGTAGATCAGAATCTATGTCAGCAGGAAAATGTACTTATTTTGATTATTAAAAAAAATTACTTGTATTCCAATGGAAGGTGAAACATCATTGATCCAAAGCTTTTAACTCGTTGACTGCCGCCTACGAGTATATTCGTAGTAACAGGTGTAACGGATTCTGCCACTACGAGTATACTCGTAGAGAATGAAAGGCTTTTGTATAGTGAATTGAATACACTGGCATCGCTGAGAACGCAACGAATACGCTTCTGGCAGTGGTGAGGACACATCATCAGAATTTGTATGCTACAACATGTAGACACACACAAAAATACCTATTTGGTATGCGCGCATGCGCACCACACTTAGATGCTTGGCAAATGGGATGCCCCTACGAGTTTATGACCGGCAGTCAACGTGTTAAAGACGGTCTATGAGCAGATTACAAAGTGTTGTGATTGTGTTTTTTTATCTACGACCATCCAAGCCCCCTCCCCAAACTCAGCGATTTTTGGAGCAGACAAAACAAGATTATGGTGAGACTATAATTAGCTACGCACTTCAAGTAGCAACACAAACACACCCACCCAAGTTTGTCAACCTAGTCAATCAAGGACTTTCCTTGAAACTGGTCTCCCATTGTATGGTCTTCTTTTTAGCAATGTCTCCATTGGTTTTGCACATGAAAGCGGAGCAAGGGCGCCCTCGCTCTTTCAAAACAACCATTTCCTTTTTGTAAAGTCCTCGGTTTCTCAAGGTAGACACACCGACAAACGCACATAGCTCTGTGGATATTCCTTTGTTCTGTACACTTAAGGAAAAATCTTATTCTTCTACACTGTAAAAGACACTGTGTGAACGTGTGTAAGTCCACAAAGTGTTTCAAGTCCCTACATTATGTGGACCTCTTTTGTTCTCAGGTCCACACTTTGTATGTAGCGTTAAAACACACATGCTGTCTAATTAAACATTTACCATCCATAACATTGTTTCAACTGTAGATTCTTTTAGTTGAAGTTTTTTTATCAGTTAAAAACCAAAAAGTGTGAACGCTAACCGGTTAAACGGTTAGTTAATAAGGTTACCATCACAGCTTGCTCATAGTGAGTACATTTTCTGCCAAAAATGATGGGAGAAATTGTGGGTTTTTTTTTACTTTCATATTTCCGTAGAAGAAAACTTGCCCAAACCTTCATTGGCCTATCCACAAAAGAACTTTTCAGCAAAGTCCACACAAAACAACCTTTACATTTTGTCCAAACACAAAACAACTTCCAGGTGGACAAAACAAAGCACTACACCCCTTGCTGTGACAATTTAGTTTCAAGAATAGATTAACAGTTTCTGCTTGGTATTTATTTAAAGGCACTGAACACGTTTGGTAATTATCAAAGACCGCAGGGTTCTGCCCACATTGGTCGGTGCCGGAAAACCTGACCGGCACTCATGATTCCCCGACCGGCACTCGCAGAATTTTTTCTTTTTCCGACCACCACACATTTTCCCTTTTTTTTGCCCATTTCCTTCAAAATATTTTGAACAACGTGTAAAACAAATTATTTACCAGTAAACAGTTTTATCCAAAGTTTCGAGTAGCCTACTTCTTTGGTTTGAGTCTATTTTAATGATCCAGGATAGAGCATTCCTCCCGCCTGTACGATGTACAATATATCCAAAGCACGAAACCCGCATTGATTTTGCAATGGTTTCCAGTCACGCTGATTATAGCTTTACGCTTGGAATAACATGATACCAGTTTCATCATGTTGCGAACCCTATTCTACAGCGTTTTATACAACGGAAATGAACTGCAGAGTAAGCACCATGCTATAGATGCTGTAAATTGTTTTCCCATGGCGGTAAAGGCGTGCGCGCACTGAGGGCCTACACACAGCTGCAGGGCGCACGTGTGTAACCACTCTAATGCACGATCGAAAGGAAATTGACTTGACTGTACTAGGAAAAAAAAGATTTCCGGCACTAAACAAATCCTGGGCAGAACCCTGAAGACCAGTATTGTCACTCGGTGTATCCCAACATATGCATAAAATAACAAACCTGTGAAAATTTGGGCTGAATCGGTCATCGAAGTTGCAAGAAAATAAAGAAAAAACACCCTTGTTGCACAATTTTGTGTGCTTTCATATGCTAATAAAAGGCTTCATGCATGAAGTCTTTTATTATTTTAGTGAGAAGTTACCTCTTTCTCAAAAACTACGTTACTTCAGAGGGAGTGGTTTCTCACAATGTTTTATACTATCAACAGCTCTCCGTTGCTGGTTACCAAGTAAGTTTTTAGGCTAATATATATTTTGAGTAATTACCAAACGTGTTCAGTGCCTTTAAGCATTGGTTATGGGTTAAAAACAAAATAGGTACCCATATCTTGAAAAATTCTTTGATTGATTGCTAAAACGTTTGAGATAATTGAAAGGTCACGCCACAGCTGTAGGTATGTCATGGTTTATTAACTGTGGTTTGAGAAATTCCACATCTGTGTGCGAGACACTTCACTTTATACTTGCTGACAATATCCTCCATGCCACTTGTACACACAACATACTTTGAAACAGTTCGGTAATTGGTCGATACCTCAAAAATACACTCCTTATTTTTTGTTAATTTATCTTGTTCTGACATTAGGGGAATTTTGTTTTTTTGTTTAGGGGGGGGTTAGATTGCAACAATTTCTTAATTTAGTACAAAAAGCTTTTTGATGATGTCCATCATGTTTGGATGAATGCGTGTCCTGGCTGAGGGGTTAAGGGTACTGGACTCAAGCTCTGGGGTTTCTGTTCAGCGGAGTGTGGGTTCGAGTCCCGGTCATAGCACTTGTGTCCTTGAGCAAGATACTATACAATAATTGATTTGTCCTTCGGATGGGACATTAAGCTCTGTATACTAGGATTGGTAGTGCACATTAAAGAACCAAGAACACTTATCCAGGGTTCTGCCCACGGTGGTCGGTGCCGGAAAACCCGACCGGCACTCATGATTCCCCGACCGGCACTCGCAGATTTTTTTCTTTTTCCGACCACCACACATTTTCCCTTTTTTTTGGCCCATTTCCTTCAAAATATTTTGAACAACGTGTAAAACAAATTATTTACCAGTAAACAGTTTTATCCAAAGTTTCGAGTAGCCTACTTCTTTGGTTTGAGTCTATTTTAATGATCCAGGATCGAGCATTCCTCCCGCCTGTACGATGTACAATATATCCAACGCACGAAACCCGCATTGATTTTGCAATGGTTTCCAGTCACGCTGATTATAGCTTTACGCTTGGAATAACATGATACCAGTTTCATCATGTTGCGAACCCTATTCTACAGCGTTTTATACAACGGAAATGAACTGCAGAGTAAGCACCATGCTATAGATGCTGTAAATTGTTTTCTCATGGCGGTAAAGGCGTGCGCGCACTGAGGGCCTACACACAGCTGCAGGGCGCACGTGTGTAACCACTCTAATGCACGATCGAAAGGAAATTGACTTGACTGTACTAGGAAAAAAAAGATTTCCGGCACTAAACAAATCCTGGGCAGAACCCTGAAGACCAGTATTGTCACTCGGTGTATCCCAACATATGCATAAAATAACAAACCTGTGAAAATTTGGGCTGAATCGGTCATCGAAGTTGCAAGAAAATAAAGAAAAAACACCCTTGTTGCACAATTTTGTGTGCTTTCATATGCTAATAAAAGGCTTCATGCATGAAGTCTTTTATTATTTTAGTGAGAAGTTACCTCTTTCTCAAAAACTACGTTACTTCAGAGGGAGTGGTTTCTCACAATGTTTTATACTATCAACAGCTCTCCGTTGCTGGTTACCAAGTAAGTTTTTAGGCTAATATATATTTTGAGTAATTACCAAACGTGTTCAGTGCCTTTAAGCATTGGTTATGGGTTAAAAACAAAATAGGTACCCATATCTTGAAAAATTCTTTGATTGATTGCTAAAACGTTTGAGATAATTGAAAGGTCACGCCACAGCTGTAGGTATGTCATGGTTTATTAACTGTGGTTTGAGAAATTCCACATCTGTGTGCGAGACACTTCACTTTATACTTGCTGACAATATCCTCCATGCCACTTGTACACACAACATACTTTGAAACAGTTCGGTAATTGGTCGATACCTCAAAAATACACTCCTTATTTTTTGTTAATTTATCTTGTTCTGACATTAGGGGAATTTTGTTTTTTTGTTTAGGGGGGGGTTAGATTGCAACAATTTCTTAATTTAGTACAAAAAGCTTTTTGATGATGTCCATCATGTTTGGATGAATGCGTGTCCTGGCTGAGGGGTTAAGGGTACTGGACTCAAGCTCTGGGGTTTCTGTTCAGCGGAGTGTGGGTTCGAGTCCCGGTCATAGCACTTGTGTCCTTGAGCAAGATACTATACAATAATTGATTTGTCCTTCGGATGGGACATTAAGCTCTGTATACTAGGATTGGTAGTGCACATTAAAGAACCAAGAACACTTATCCAGGGTTCTGCCCACGGTGGTCGGTGCCGGAAAACCCGACCGGCACTCATGATTCCCCGACCGGCACTCGCAGATTTTTTTCTTTTTCCGACCACCACACATTTTCCCTTTTTTTTGGCCCATTTCCTTCAAAATATTTTGAACAACGTGTAAAACAAATTAATTACCAGTAAACAGTTTTATCCAAAGTTTCGAGTAGCCTACTTCTTTGGTTTGAGTCTATTTTAATGATCCAGGATCGAGCATTCCTCCCGCCTGTACGATGTACAATATATCCAACGCACGAAACCCGCATTGATTTTGCAATGGTTTCCAGTCACGCTGATTATAGCTTTACGCTTGGAATAACATGATACCAGTTTCATCATGTTGCGAACCCTATTCTACAGCGTTTAATACAACGGAAATGAACTGCAGAGTAAGCACCATGCTATAGATGCTGTAAATTGTTTTCCCATGGCGGTAAAGGCGTGCGCGCACTGAGGGCCTACATTCAAGGCACAGCTGCAGGGCGCACGTGTGTAACCACTCCGTGCACGATCGAAAGGAAATTGACTTGACTGTACTAGGGGAACAAAAATTCCGGCACTAAACAAATCCTGGGCAGAACCCTGCTTATCTTGTAAGAGTACAGGTTTTCCCTTTAATGGTGATGTAGAGAGTCTGTAAATTCTTTAAAATGTAGCACTTTAAAAGGAGAGAGACCGCCATGTAACACTAACAGCGCTTCCTATTTCCCAAGATTTTTTAATGAAGCGTACATTTATTTCCACTTTCATCACTCTGAACTTGAACTTGTCAAATCATAACAGACATTTCCTACATAATCATTACTAAGTAATTTTACAGCATTTCCCTACAAGTCCAAGGTAAATTTGTCATTTCTTCAGACTGTCAAAATTAATCACACTCGGATGACCCATCTGTAGGGGCGGAAATTATACAGATTACTTGTATAAAGTGTTTAAATTTGATTTTGGGTTGAACAAAGAAAAATTGACTAGAGCGGGATTTGAACCAACGACCTCCGGTTTAACGTGCCGGTGCTCTACCAACTGAGCTATCCAGCCCTATGTTGGCGGTCTCCCTATTTTGTCAATATCTTTGTTCGGGGGGGGGGGGGGGGGGGGGGGTGCCAGTCAGAAGCCATGACTGTAAACTGTGGTGTGGCCAGGGATGTTTAAATTTGATAACACCTGTTCCAGTATGAGGATAATTATTTTAATTGGATTACCCCTCCCCCCTGCTGGACACAGTTGACACCTCTGTTTTATCATAGAGCTAGTCCTACTAGGCTCTATGGTTTAATGAGGTCTTGATCAGGTTATGGAGCAAACCATTCACGGATCCAGGGGTGTAAAGGGGGCCTTCCTACCTATTTTATGGCATGCTGGATTCGCGGCTCTCCACAAACTGAAGTAAGACTCAATCCTACCTTGTGGTAATCTACTTAAAAATCTGTCTTTAGGGAAAAAAAGCAACACTGACAAAAAAATTCCACTTGGGTCTGGATCGTTAACTACCACTACCATGAAATAACTTCCGACTGAGAAGTTTTCTTTTCCTGAGGTGATGAAACAAGAAGTTTCCTAAGAACTTTATCAATCTCCCAGTTTAATTTTAGTTCATGATTCAGAAGAACTGACTCACAGTTCTTCTTATATCCCTAAATTCAATCTAACCTATCACGTACCACATTGTAAATCTCTCTAATCCTATGTTCATGTGAAATTACTTTTCCTTTGACTTCCCTTACCACCCTTCTTGATCCTCATTTTCTTACCCCTCCAGCTAGAAGTCCCTATATGTAGGTCTTTTAAGTAATGACATCTTTCAATAAATTTCTGCAGATGAAGTTGGTCTCTTCTCAAGGTGTTAAGCTCCCCTTTTAATAAGCTTTGGGTATGTTGACAGAACTCTAAGTTGTGTCTTCATTTTACAGGTTTGTTAGCTATTGTTAAACTGTACAGCTAGTCCCTGTAGGTCTTTTTATGTTATGAAACCTCTTAACAAACTTCTGCACATGAAGTTGGTCTCTTCTCAAGGCGTTAAGTTTCCTTCTTAACAAGCTTTGGGTATGACAGAAGTAGTTGTGTCTTAATTCTACAGGTTTAGCTTTTTTTTAACCTTCCAGTATGCTTGAACAAAGAGTTTTGCTAAAACAACCCATCTTTGAATATATCAATTTGACTTTGTTCTGCTTCCTCAAAACGTTTATATGAAGTTTTCTAGTATCCTGACTTTGTAAACATAAGTCATATTTAGAGCAATATTTTAGACAGCACCAGTCTATTTCAGACACAAGCCTCGATTTGGTTCCTGCAGTCTTCTGTATAAAAAAGATTCAAGATAGCTTGTCATTTTGTTTGAAGTATTCCCAGAGACATTTGGGGGGAAATGTGCCAGAAAAAAATGATCTAAAAATAAAAACTATTTGGCGTTGAGGAATTCCCTTTCGGCTTTCAACACTAAGGTAAAAGTTTGTTATCAGCAAGTTCCCTTTTCTTGTCATGTGAGCGAAAGTAAACGAGGGTATTTCCTCTGTGAAGATTGAACTCAGCTGCTAGGGGCCAAACCCTTCCAATTAAAAAAAATGCTCCTAAATGTTCAACTACATGTCAGCGTGTCAGCGTGTAGCGTGTAGTTAAATCTGTATCTAAGATAAATTCAATTTTAAGTTTGGAAGGTTTTAAAAGCATGGTGTTTTTGTGCGTTTTTTGAAGATAATAATAGGCATTTATGAGGCATTTATAAGACGTTCTTAAACTTTGTTTTGAAGCGCCTTACACTAAAACTATCCTGTTAAAGGCACTGAACATGTTTGGTAATTATCAAAGACCAGTATTGTCACTCGGTGTATCCCAACATATGCATAAAATAACAAACCTGTGAAAATTTGGGCTGAATCAGTCATCGAAGTTGCAAGAAAATAAAGAAAGATAAAACACCCTTGTTGCACACTTTTGTGTGCTTTCAGATGCTAATAAAAGGCTTCATGCATGAAGTCTTTTATTATTTTAGTGACAAGTTACCTCTTTCTCAAAAACTACGTTACTTCAGAGGGAGTGGTTTCTCACAATGTTTTATACTATCAACAGCTCTCCGTTGCTGGTTACCAAGTAAGTTTTTATGCTAATATATATTTTGAGTAATTACCAAACGTGTTCAGTGCCTTTAATTGGGTATTCCTACAATCATCTCAACTCCTTTGCAGTATGCAGCACCTTCAACCAAATGATAGCACAGGTTGCTATTCATTCACATCAACATTGTCCACCCTCACAGGTACCCATTTATTCCTGGGTGATGAGAAGCAATTATGGTTAAAGAGAATTTTTTTTTTTTTCCCCCACATTCATAAGGATTCTGTATATTTGGAATAATGAGAGCATCAATTGACCAAAAGAGCCCCTGTTGATAACTAATTCTTGTGGGGATTTTACGGAAGCGTTTTTTATTCCAGGCATATTTGTACAACTTGCCGTTAATCAAGGCGGGATGGGCTGATCAATGGCCCAGTCTAAGATCCCATCTCTTGGGAAGATGTACTCCTCATTTCCCCTCAGGTTCCCCTCCTAACTTTCTTCTAATAAAACTTGTTTTGATCAATTTAACTACACATTCAATCGTTTCTTCGGCTTATTTGACAAAGTTTTCGGAGAGATTTGAGGCAGCACATAGGCAGGAAATCTGCTTGAGCAGAATGTCCTCCCCATAATGCCCCCTCCAGCCCATGCCATCAATCATCAAACTAAACTACCCTTAAGACCTACAACTTGTCACTTGAGAAATCTTCAAGTGGGAACTGACCTGTAGTTTACTTTAAAGAGTGGCTCCGTTTTGGTTTTCAGACATCACAGAGTTTGAAATATCCACCGTAGTATTTTAGAGTGTGCTAAATTGCTTGTACAGTGAAGTCACAAGACACAGACTGCCACAAAGTACCATACATGTACATGCACTTTCTAGGATGTCTTTGGTGCATGAGTCTCTTCAGTTTGTACAGCTGGTATTATCATGAAACCCCATAGTTTATGTATTGTGGACTTGGTCTCTTGTGGTATTTTGTGGAGAAGAGCCAGTTTGGCAGGAGAGTGCACTGATAAAAGTGAAAGTGGCTTGTGTACTGTGGACTTAGTCTCCACAGTCTCCTGTGGTATTTTGTGGAAAGAGCCAGTTAAGCAGAACAGTGCACCGATAGTACAAATTAAAAGGTTTTTAATGAAAGACGTGCAGTGGAAACCAAGGCCTAGAATTTCATCTTTTCAAGGGCAAGGCCATTTTCATTTTGCAAAGAGCACTTCCATTGGAAAATCTATGGGAAACTTTTGAAGGGGCACCAAGGCCAAGACCAGGGGCAACAGAGGCAATTTTGCCTCCATGGCTGTGCGTAATTCCAGGCATATTGTCATTAAATGTTAATGTAGAAGAGAATAAAACAAACATGGGTAGGTACTGGTGGTACAACAACCCAGAGCTGCAAACCAGGTACTTTTTCATGAGACGTTGTTTTTAAAGTGTACAAATTCTCGCAGGAAAAATAACCCCTTTTTTTATTGTAGACAGAAAGCTTTTAACAATAGCTCTGTGGGTGACATTTCCAAATTAAGCCAGGGGGTCCTTGCCTTTGTAAATGAATGTGTCAGTCCAGGAGCTAGAGTGATTTATGTGGACTTTAAAAATTTAACATACACCACCCCTGTACACTGGGAGAGACATTGATCGTAGAGTACAAAGAACACACAGAGCCTAATTTTGGCAAGATCAGGTTTCAAAAAAGAACTGTAGGCAAGCAAATGTGAAGGGCAAAAATTTTCAAATAGGATTTCGTACCTGTGAGGTTCGTGGAGACAATAGCAGAACGAACCTCGTTACTCTAGGAGTAGTCCGAATCTACAATGTACAGTGTAGATGTTCGGATAGCCACATAAATAGTGCCAATACACTCATGATCTTTCAAAATCGACATTACCTATCTAGTCTTTTCCGTGTTGCTGCAGCGTGCTGTTTTACTCAACGCTGTTTTACTCATTAATTACAAATCAAATATTTACAAAGTTCTCTTCAACTAGTAAGTAGTAGATGATTCCATCATCGATTCCATCCACACTTTGGTTTTCCGATCCCTCCTTATTGACTATGAAAAATCCCCTGTTTAATTTAATTTCCTTTGAGAATGGCGAGTGTTTTCCATCCACACTGTTTCCTTTTTAAAACTTTTATTTCCTTTGAAAATGGCAAACATTTTGCAGCATGCCGGTGGCGTTGGTGAAAATGAGTAAAAAGAAAAAAAAAAAAAAAAAAAAAGCATAACAAAAAAGTGGCATTACTGTTCAATTTTTGTTGCTAGAATTACCCCAGAGATATGTTTTATGTACCAATCCCATGCAGAGTTTAACCTTCCTATGATGACTAATAAATGGCAGAAAACCGATCAAACTGTAACAGTCAGTTTTCTTGAAACACAATTTTGCACAGTAGTTCCTTACACCCTTTCTCTGATTACTTTTCATTACGTCCTTTTTCAAATGATTTTGGGTTGAACAAAGACAAATTGACTAGGCGGGATTTGAACCAATGACCTCCGGATTAATGTGCCGGCGCTCTACCAACTGAGCTATATATAGTCCTATGTTGGCGGTCTACGTCCTTTTTCCACGCACATAACAAGTTCATAAACTCGAAACATGGTATCAGGATGATCACATCTTTTGTTAAAAAGTACCTCAAATCATAAACTTTTGAACCTTATTATCTCCAAGATTTTCTCAAGTGAAAATGATATTTGAGTTTGCCTATAACCCATGGATATTCAAACAAGCCAACCAAATCAAAGCTCAGCTTCATGTACTCCTAGAACTACAAGGTTCGTTCCGCTATCATCTCCACGAATATGGAGACGATAGCGGCACAAGCCTACATGTACATGTAGTAGTTCTAGGTGTAAGCTTCATGTACGAAAGAAACTTTCTGCTCAAGAACTTAATAAACAAAAACTAAAAAAACTACTTTATTTCCAACACTTGCAGAGTGAAACCAGTAAACTTACCGAGAACTCAAAAGCCCTGTAGAAATTCACCTTTAGTCCTGACTCGGGAAAAAAAAAATTCCTTCCTCACAAAACCAGTTTGTTGAAGCGTGATTTGAGGTAAAATTGATCCAAGTTCACATGAGAGTGGCATTTACTACAATGTGAGTGTCTGTGATACTGCATTAGCTTTTGTCCACTTGATCAGCTTTATTCATTGGCTTTCACTGGATGTGCAATTGACCAATGAAATTAGCTGCTTTTCAGCCCTGATGTACTCTAGAAAAAGAAAGTTATGTTTGCTGTGCCTGTGGGATAGATTCTTATACAGCCAGTGGATTTATTGTTACAGAGTGGGATGATTAGGCCATTTAAAGTAGCTTAGAAGAAACAGTGTACCAACCGAATACCGCATGTTATGTTTAGTGTTTGCGACCGGTCCCCCACTGTTTTTGATTCAGCAGCTAAGCCGTAGGAATTTTCAAAAAATCACTTTATGCACAGTGAATTCTGCTCACTGGTTACCAACTATATGATCCAACTGGTTCCCTGCTGGTTTTCACTAAACGAGTGTTTTTCTTGCCCATATTTTCGGCTTTTCATAGAAATTTTGCCCAGAGAAAAAAAATCAGTGAACGGTCAGGGGGATTAGTTGACTCAAATAACATATCCTAAGGGGAAATATCAAATGGGAATTGCAGTCAAAAGTCTCTACTATCGGAAGCAATTATTGTTAGCACTAACTTTTTTTATCACTTGTGTCAAAGTCACCAGTGAAGGTTTCAACCCCTTTTCAAGCTGGTGTGAAAGCCAGGAATTCCACGATAGAAATCAAGTTTGACTTGATGTTAGCCACTGGAGCAATCCGTGTCATGGAACTCTTCAAAAAGAATTGAGTGCTTTGAGTTTCCGGAACAGTGTTTTCTAAATTTGGTAAGATTAAAGCTACAGGCCAATTTCATGAAAGTGTTCAGCAGAAAATACTTCTTAGCATATTTGTCTTTCTAAGCTGAAAAGTAGAAGGGCGCCAGTTGCAACAACGTGAACTTTATGGATTTTTTGGCTGGTAACCAGTTTTTGCTAAGCACGATTTGTCATTACAGGCTTCATGAAATTTTAAAGTGAGGTTAGAGTCATTGGTAATTGTCAAAGACCAGTATCCACACTTAATAATATGACCCAACATATACATGAAAATCTGTGAACAGTGAAAGTTTAAGCTCAATCGGTCATTGGAGTCACAAGGAAGAAATTTGGAAAACCCTTAAATGGTTTCACTGTTTTCAAACATTGAGTTTCATGGACTTGCAAAATCAAAACTATTTGTTTTACTAATTTCTCAAAAACTATTGCTTTTCAAGCACAAATATTTCAAAGGGAGTTTCCCACCATGACCATCTTTATACCATGTACGTTGTGTGCAAATCTTTGAACATTTATATTTTAATGTTATGCACACCCTTTAAGCAAAGAAGTAGTAGGGCACCAGTCGCAACAGTTAACTTTATGGAATTTTGGCTGGTAACCAGTTTCTGCTAAGCAGGATTTGTCGGTGCCTAGTAAGTTTTTGTGCTTACAGGCTTCATGAAATTTTAAAGTGAGGTAAGAGACTTGAAAGTGTTTCCCCTACTTTCATGAGGACTCTATCTATAGACCATGTGACCTGTGACATCACATGTTTACAAAAGAGCCACAGAGCCTGGACTTCCTGCAGGCACAGTTTGTACACAGCTCAATGGAAGAAAACAACAAATCTTATGTTTTATGGTGATTGCACTGATTTTTCTCAACTTTTGATATGAAGAAAGGGGGGACATCTCAAAAGCTGTACAGCTGTTGCTTTTGTAAATTTTGAATTTATGTGAAAATTATGACACAACATGTAAATTTTCCCATATAGCCTGTGTAGTATCTTGCCCAGCAGGAAACGCTTTAGAATGTACAAGGTCACCACTCTGTAAACAAAGGTAACATGGTCTATTGGAATAATGAGTGCATCATAAAACTGAATTTGATCTTGGAGTCCCTCTGCAAAGTTGTTACAACAATCCTAAAGAACACAAATTGTAAGTTTTGAATCAGAGACTATGTAGTTGTTGTATTAGTCGAAAGTTTTCAAAATTATAGCCATAAAAAACAAGACTTTGACAAGTTGTCTTATCCTTGATTGTAGTGAACATGAATATTGGTTGTGAAGTTGGCCTTGAAAGGTTTGGACATAAATCTTTCATTAAAGAGGCACTTCAGGAAGAGTGTAGAATTTTTTTATTAAGGTTAAAAAAAGTCCCCCCATTAAATGTTTTGGCTCCTCTGGCAAATTTCTGTAACAGTTCAAACCAGGTTTATGTTGAAAAAGATCTGCCGAACAATAAATTACTTGAATCTGACAAATCGAGGTGAGACATTCCGAATCTTACATTTAACTCTGTTGAGTTTTGTCTGAGTTTTGATTTACTCTCCGACCCCGGCAACCCCAAATTTTAAAAACAAACTAATAATTCAGTCAGAATTTAAGTAGCCAAAACTAAGATATTTTGATTTGTTTTGTTTATTTGATTTGAAGTTGTTTATCGGGAAACATTCCATCGTTGCCAGGGACCGAATTGTGAAATCTTTAACAAAATTTTCTGCAATTACAAAATCAAATGCAAGAATGCAAATAAGTTAAGATAAAGTATCAACAGCTTGCTTACAAAGAAAATTTGAAAAAAGAGGAGGGGATATGTTTATAACAATTATGCTCTTATTGGCTAGAAATACTGTTCAGCAGTTGAACTAAGTAATATAACATGGTTTGAGGTCGGACAGACAATTTTTAATGTACATGTAGCTCCCAAAGGTATTGGAAATTGACAAAATAGTTTGACATGTACAGTTTAATCAGGTGAGGTTTGTGGTAGCACCATGTGTAAATCTTGAGTGATGTTGGTTCTGAAAAGAACCAACTTTTCAGAAGCAAAATCACTCAAAAGAGATTTACACATGGTGGCTACTGCAAACCTCACCTGATTAAACTCCCTCCATACAAAGTTTCAAATCCTACTTGTGCACAGTTTATACATGTATACAAGAACAATCCAATTAAACGTTCCAGTCCTTTCTCAAACAGCCAAGTCCACTTTGTGAGTTCTATGACTAGTTTCTTCTAACAAGCCATTTGCGAGTTAGATTTGAATTGAGATTTGGTAAAGTGACTTGTTTGATCACAAGTTAGTTCCCGCTTAAATTTCAATTTCCCAGACTATAGAGACAGTTTTGGCGCGTCGTGGTCGAGCAGTCAATTGCCCTCAAGCTCAGTTTTTGATCAGCAGAGTGTGGGTTTGAGTCCCGGTCTTGACACTTTTGGCCTTTTGGCGGAATTCCGACTTTCATGACTTTGAAAAACCGTCTTTTCTTTTCAGTTCCGACAATTGAAAATCTCTGACTTTGGCAAATTGACTTTCGAAACTTTCACTTTCCAACATTTTAATATGAAGTTTTGAAGATTTTGAAATGAAATAAACGGTTTTTGATTATGATTACCGTTGCTTTGTGGACGTCGTCTTTCTCAAATGTTGTAATAATAATGCCTTGCGTACGTCATGTACATGCACGCTGTCTCTCTCTCTGCACGCGGCACGGCCACGTGCACGGCCGGCCGTCGGTAGCTTGGCTAGACTCCAACTCAATACACGTTCACGAGCCAAGTAAAACAGCTGCACTGTTTCGCGCAGGCCTATGAATTCTGGACTTTACACAGCCTTGGATTAAGGCTATAATATCGACAACTTTTGCCGATGGAGGGCCTTGCGTGCGATCGATGATGCGGGGCAAAGTTTATTGGGTTTTCCCAATGTGCGTCGTCGAGCACCTATGTATCATTGAATCACGAAGATGTCAGTGAAAAAGAAGCTATACAGAACCAATCCTCAAATCAAGACATTTGTGTTGAAGAAATTACCAATATTTAGGCAGAAATTAGGCATTAATATTTCAAAACACGCAATTTATTTTATTTTTATTTTTTTCTCGATGTTTCAAAAATTGTGAGCATGCGTACGTGCGGGCTAGTGATGTTCAATTTTCCGACTTTTAAATTTGTTCATAATCTCATCCCTGACTTGTGTCACTTAACCATTATTGCTACGTCATTCGGACAATCACAATAAACAAGAGTGATTTGTGGTGTTTTTATTTTCTATTTCCTCGACACTGACAGTATTTGAGATGAAAATATTCTGTGGAAGATTGATACAGTTATGAGTTTAATAACCAGAAAGTTTTGAAATTGAAATTAACTCAAAACTTGTTCCCTCTAGCTCCAACCGTGTACTGTTCCACTGTCTACAATTTGTGTGAATCAGTTCAATTATTGGACCATCCAGCACCCAATAAATAAACTTTTTGATCAAATCATCACAAGTTAGTTTTCTTGTAACAATAGTCAGTATTGACATGATTTAGGTGGCTGCAGCCAGGCGTGATCAAAAGGTCATGGAGTGCATGACCACGATCATTCTTAGCATCCCCAGGGCTCGAATTTAGGGACAAAATCCACAAGACCACAGGGCTTGTATCCCAGAATTTTTACTGGACTGGAACATTTTTTACAAGACTGAAGTCACAAGAGAAGAGAAAAACAGGGTTAAAAAATCATTACAAAAAATATTGGGCTATCTTGGCTTCAAATTGGGGAAAATACAGTTAGTGGATTGCAGTAATCGCTACCATTATTACGATGTGGGGCATTAATACGATGTGGGGCGAACTTAAATGCAGCTCCTAAAAATCTTGGGGGTACATGCACTAAAGTCAACTTCGCGCGGCGCATAAAAGTCAGTCTTCCTACATGTATTTATGTAAATAGAAAGGGAGATAAATACAGTTTATTTTCTGTATCTTTTATTTGCTTTTACAATTTTTTTTATTGCAAGTTGAAAAACAAAAGACCGCCGGACTTGTTCAGTCGAAAGTTTACTGGCCCGACGCTAAAATCACTGGCCTCGGGACTTCGGTCCAGTGTAAAATTCGAGCCAGTGTAAAATTCGAGCCCTGATCCCCCCCCCCCCCCCCCCCCAACAAATGTCCCTGCCCTGGTGCTACAACAAAGGTTTATTCGCCAACAATACGTCCTCGCATATACAACTATTTGAGCAATGATTTATAACGTACAGCAGGACATCAGCACTTTAGGATGAACATGCAGTGCAATTCTTCCCTTTACTGTCAAACTGATTTTACAATTACTAGAATAAGTATTATCGACGAGTTACTGAACCTCAATTTCTTGATTTGTGTAATTCGTACATGATGGTGCTGTCAAATTCAGTGACACTTTATGACTGTTGACTTGAAAATCACAAGGTTGTGAGTTAGATCCGGCCGCTGATTTCACAATGATAAGAATAAGTATTGTCGATGAGTTACTGAATCACAATTTCTTGAAATGTGTAATTCATAATCATAGACGTTAAACCAGTGTTGGCATGAGAGAGATTTACTGTTTATAACCCCTTTGTGGGAGCTTTGCCGAGCTTGTTGCAAAGATCATCTAAACAACCAAATAAACAAACATACAAACAAACAAACAAGTATGCTATGTACATGTACCTCTGAGATGTACATATGTACACAGATACAGAGTCCTTGATAAGAGGATCAATTTCCGGGGCGGACAATTTTCAGAGGTCAATAATTCAAATCTTACCTGAAAGAAGCGACTAATCTCACTGGATTAACATTCCGTGGCAGTGGGTTTTGGGCATCAGATATTCCTTAAAAATCTGTCATTTTTGTAAAATGATTCAGCTCTCAATGTTAAACTTGTTTGCAAATTTTAAACACGGTTGATTACACAAACCTACATGTACAAAGTGTACAAAGCGTATCAGCCGCAATTTTGCAGGATACGCTAGCTTGTGCGTTGGGAGAACACTACATATGTACATTGTACATGTAGAGTGCATTGTGTAATGATATTATGCCAACCTGAGTTTCGATTGTACAAATGTACATACATGTATGTACAGTGCCTGACTATAATTTAGGGTTAAAGAAAAACATAAATGGTTCCAAACAGGGTTTTCCCCTTAACTTTTTTAATAATAATAATAATAATAATAATATGGATTTATATCGCGCTTTATCACACCCAAGGGCGTCTCAAAGCGCTTATTATTACCCCTGGTCACTGGGCCATTTATTTCATTCCTTAAACCATCTCAGCTCCCTGGGGAGTATACAGCCTGTGCTGCAATATATGCGCTACTAAGCTAAATCAATCACAAGAACCATCTCTGCCCTCACAGGTACCCATTTTACCCCTGGGTGGAGAGAAGCAATTATAGTTAAGTGTCTTGCTCAGGGACACAAGTGTCACGACTGGGACTCGAACCCACACTCTGCTGAACAGAAACACCAGAGCTTGAGTTCGGTGCCACTCGGCCATGACGCTCACTTTTTTAGTGAGTGGCCAGCGGGACAAGTCAGCTTGTCATTTCACTAGTCCACCCGCTTTTTCACTATTCAATATTGCAAGTGAAATGGAGGCATTTCAACTATGTATGAACTAGTCAGCCGGACCACTTGGAGGTCCTCTTGTGCTTTTACTGGTTTTTCTCAGTGGTCAAATTGCTGTTCTGAAAATCTTACCTCAACTACCTGTTCACTTCTTTCACATGCTAATTTCTGTATGATTTGAAAGGAGACAGCCTATACAATAGACCATGTTACCTTTGTTTACAGATTGGTGACCTTGTACATTCTAAAGCGTTTCCTGACAGGCAAGATACTACACAGGCTATATGGGAAAATTTACATTTTGTGTCATAATTTTCACATAAATTCAAAATGTACAAAAGCAACAGCTGTACAGCTTTTGAGATGTCCCGCCTTTCTTCATATCAAAAGTTGAGAAAAATCAGACAGTGCAATCTCCATAAAACATAAGATTTGTTGTTTTCTTCCATTGATCTGTGTACAAATGTGCCTGCAGGAAGTCCAGGCTCTGTGGCTCTTTTGTAAACATGTGATGTCACAGGTCACATCATCTATAGGTCAGTCAACTAAACAGCTTTAGCTTGTGTACACCTACATAAGTCTCTTACACCAAAATACAAAAGCTCAACTTTAAATCATAGATAAACTCTTTTCAAAGCCATTGTTGGGGACTGTTGTGCGTGAAATCAGTGTGGTGATTATGCTCTCTACTGTTTAGCCTTTGATGTCTTATAGAAGCATGGGACTAGCCCTTGTCAGAGTTAAAGTAAATTAAGCGTCGTCTACAGCTGTGTCATTTGGCATACTTCCAACAGAAGAATGATCCCACCTTTCGTTGACTTGCTGCATAAATTTGGATTTTGGCCGTATTTTTGCATTTTTGTGTAAGGCCAAGTAAAATAAATAACATGTTGCTCGTCCCCGCCCGCTCCGATTTTGGACGCCGCACCGAATTATTTGTTATTTAAATAAAAATAAAAAAATTCATCATCTTTCTTGCATGTAGCCCTACAAAAAATGCTATTTCCACAACGCAATCGTGAGAAAATCCTCATTTTCTTCGAAACGTTTTGCCCTTCACGTTTGCATGCCACAGTTCTTTTTTGAATGAGATCTTTGCACCAGGACGTGATGCCACACACACAGAATAATTTTGCAAAAGCAAGAAGAACTCTTGGAAAAAATAACAAATGGACACAGAAACACACATGGCAACCTTAAAAACAGAATTTGAGGACATACAGAACATGCTCATAAAACCATAAAACCATATTCAAATACGATATGGCGGCCATCTTAGACATGGTGGCCATCTTGAAAAAAATAACAAAACATTTGAAAATAACAAATAACAAGGACCTCCCTCACCAATTTTTTTAAAAGTCCGGACGAGCAACATGTTATTTATTTTACTCGGCCTAATCTATCACTTTTCTGTATGTCGAGCAAAGTTCCGAGAGCACATCACACCGGTCCTTCAATCCCTTCACTGGCTTCCCATTAACAAACGTATCCAATTCAAAGTCCTCCTCCTTGTTTTTAAAGTCAGAAATGATCTAGCTCCTACTTATCTTCAGAACCTTATTTCTACTAATAATAATAATAATAATAATAATACAGAGCATTTCTACCGCGCTATACAAAGAACACAGCGCCGAACAGTGAAGTAAGGTGAAAACAAAAACAAAAGATGCACAAAAGAGGACAAAACAAAAATAAACATAAACACTAAAGCCCACAGTTCTCGCAATCTACGTTCTTCTTGTACTTCTCATTTGTGCTTGTCCCCCGCACCCCGCACTTATACACGGTACGGCCAACGAGCATTTACAGTCAGTGCACCGACATTATGGAACAATCTCCCTCTTCACATCCGTCAGGCATCATCTCTTGAATCCTTCAAAGCCATGTTAAAAACTCATTTGCTTTTATTCTAAGTAACTAAAATTTGTGTTCATTGTTTTTGTACAGCGCCTTGAAACCTTTGTAAAAGGCACTTTATAAATGTTATTATTATTATTATTATGTATTTATTAATTAATTTATTTTATTTATAATTTATATATCGGGGGACGTTGCAGGATGAATTACAGCTTAAATGTTTGTAGAGACATGAACAATTTGTGACAATGCCCCTGGTTTTGATCAACCGGTGCCCTTGGGTCAACAATACATACATCCTTGTAATGACTGACAATGAGGGCACTAGTGCACATCTATTGCCCGCAGGGCAACATGCAGGGTCTGTAAGTTATCCCCTAAATGGACATTATTAATTCCCGGAAGCTTTGAAAGCTTTGAAAGCTTTGAAAGCGTAGATAAAGCCACAACAGGATTTATATATCTTTACATTAATTTGCCATGGTAAATCCACACCAACAATGCCGCATTGGGCACCTGCTTGCTGCCTACATTTTTCAAAAGTTTTAGAATGAAGCAAAACAAAAATATGCAAAATCAAAAATATGCAGTAACAATAGACTACAAGGTATTGGTTTACTCTACAGCGTTATTGCAGGGTCTAGCCTTTATATATCTTTTAGTCATGCAGTTTTTCGAGGCCTGATGTACAAAGTGCAGAGTAATCTACTCAATGTGGTAAAGTGTACAATGTACATGTATGTAAACATGGTAAATGGATGTACAGGTATGGTGCTTCGTGGGTGCTACATTGTACGGGGGAAAATTCCCCATTTTACCTCGCAATTGCCTCATTGCAGGCCTCATGGAATTACACAAGGACCACGGAGGCCATGGCCTATGTTACCCCTTGTCTTGGCCATAGTGCCCCTTCAAAAGTTTCCTTGATAAAGCACATGTGTCACATTGGTAACAGACCCTTCCCACGAAATATGTAAATTGCACAACGCGCGTGCACACTAACACTTTGGTTGGCAAAATGATGGAACATTGCACCTTTTTGTACATGGGGATGATGGTGGCGTGACGCAGACGCATTTGTGCGTCTGATTAGTGCACATCTCTATGGCGTTTGCCAACCAATAGTGTCTGGTACATTGACATGCGTGAATGTAATTAGCATACTTCATGGGTTAAGGGCTCCATTGCCAAAGACCAGTATCCACACTTGATGTGACATAAGATAACAAACCTGTAAAAGTTTAAGCTCAATCGGACATTGGAGTCACGAGAATTTTTTTTGGGAAAACCTTAAATGTACATTATTCACTGTTTTCAAACATTGAGGGTTGGACTCATTTCATTTAATTTCAAGACGTTTATTTCCCCTCCAACAGAGAATCATCATTTAAACAATAACAAGGAACAGTAAGAGGATAATTGGAAATGGGGGAATAGACAGAGAAGCCAAAGCTTGTGGTACATGTAGGTTTGCCCAGACAAACAAAAACACAAATGGACTAACATAAACAAGTACAGTGTGAGTTGGTACGTTATTTAACTAAGACAGAATAGACTCTAAGTGAACTAAAGTGGCTTCAGAGGGATGCAAATTAAAACAATGCAAGATCAAAACTATTGTTTTACTCATTTCTCAAAAAACTATTGCATTTCAAGCCGACATATTCCAACAGGAGTTTCCAACCATGACCATCTTTATACCATGAAGGCCTATGCTGTGTGCAAAAACATTTATATTGTTACGCTTACCAATGTTACCCTTTAAGATTTCCCAAAGATGAAACTCCAAGCCTTGGTTGGTGAGGGAGAGGACATAAAAAAAGAGAGGGGATTTTGAAGGGATAAAGTTTGAGTTTTTTTCTCATAAATCAGTCGAGGAATTCTAGTCCTAGAGGAGCAAGGTTTGAGTCAAGGGCTCAGTCATTAAACGATCAGAGGCCTTGGCTGATTTAAACCTTTTCAAAGGATACCCAAGGCCTAGACCAGCAGAGACCGTGACCTCGTTTGACCCCATGTCACACCAGCTTGAACATTCTATGAGAAAGGAAAATTGTCAAATAGTGTCAAACATTTTTGCCACCCCCAAAAAAGCAACAATATGAAATTTACTGATTGTAATAAAAAAAGGGGGAGACCAAGGTCAAAGAATGAAACATAAATATTGAGCCGCAAATCCAAATCTTTGTGGCGCCATTACCCGGTATGTTATGGTTTCATTGTAGTATATATTTATTTAAGGATCTTTCCACTTCGTGCTGACTAAATAGGTTCTGGGCATTCTGTTGTCACGTACACGTGTATCAAGTTGTAACGAGGCACATGTAGTAAAACATGGAGAAACCATGTGAGTGCATTTAGCTTGTTGACGACTGCATGTGTGTGCTGGGCCTGTGCAATAGACCTTATGCATTGACGTCACCAAGCCGCCATCTTAGAGGTAAACTGATGATGAAACAATGGGAACGCGCTGATTTGTACGCGCGGCGCACAGGCCATGGCCAATGAACATCTTCCGTTTGACCTCTAGGCGAGGGCGCCCTACTCAAATGACGTCATGTGCATAAGGTCCATTGTCAGGGATGGGGACGGTATATGTACTCATTGTAAAGTGTCGACTATTTTGGTCCGGATTGTAAGTTTTGGGACGGGTGGAAGGGGGCAAGGGAGGGCACAGGCCTAGTCCCTACCTTTGGGGGTTGGGGCGCCAAATTGACCAATGTTGTTGTTGTTGTTTTTGTTGTTTTACTACTTGTTTCTTCTGCCATGTCTGCGAGGATGAATCCATCTTGAAACCTCTCTGGATTGTGACTAATATCAAATCATATGGTTCTTTTTAATATCCCAAAATATATTAAAAGACAAAGTGAGTGATTAGGGGCACCATCCTGTATCCTTGCACCTAGTCACCAGGAACCCTAGCTATGCAACTGAAAATAATCAAATGTTTTAAACTTTTGGTGCCAATATTGTGTAGTGTCTTGAAACATTGATTGTCGAGTGCACCAGACTCGAGCTCTGGTGTTTCTGATCAGTAGAATGTGGGTTCGAGTCCTAGTCATGAGACTTTGTGCCCTTGAGCAAGACACTTAACCATTATTGAGCAAATGTCTGAATTTCCATGAGGTTTTTAAAACTTTGTTGTTGGCAAGTTGGTAATTTATTTGTAAAAAGACCTAGGAATGCACATGACAAAAAATGTGGGGAATTTAAGGCAACTTGTTTACCAAGTTTCTTTTATGAAAACGTTATGCTCCATCAGGAAGGTAGTTTATATAATTATAACCCATTGTGAAAGAGGAAGTTTTTTGATATTTTTATTTTCTATTACTGGGAAAACCAGAGGTGTGTTTACAACTAAATAACCCAGTCTTCCCAAAATAAATGTTTAAGTGTGTTGCACTTTGATAGTTTGTTTCAAAGGGTCTTACAAGTCTGTTCTGCTGAGGTAAAATTGTATCTTTAAAAATAACCTTGGCCCATAAACAATGAGGAGGCGTACCTAGACCTTTGTTTTTGCAAAGGTTGACATCGTTTTTTCTTCTTTAAGTTAAAGGCACTGGACACGTTTGGTAATTGTCAAAGACCAGTATTCTCACTTGGTGTATCCCAACATATGCATAAAGTAACAAACCTGTGAAAAATTGGGCTCAATTGGTCATCGAAGTAGCAAGAAAACAATGAAAGAAAAGACACCCTTGTTGCACAAATTAGTGTGCTTTCAGATGTCTGAAAAAGGCTTCAGCCTTTTTCAGATTCAAATATTTGAGTGAGAAATTACCTCTTTCTCAAAAACTACGTTACTTCAGAGGGAGTCGTTTCTCAAAATGTTTTATACTATCAACAGTTCTCCGTTGCTCGTTACCAAGTAAGTTTTTATGCTAATATATATTTTGAGTAATTACCAAACATGTCCAGTGCCTTTAAAGGGCACCTCTGTGAGAAAAAAACTTGAGTTCTATTTGAACTTTTCACTGGGATTCAGGCAGGCACATTGGTTCCTTCTCTGCCTCTGTGGACCCTTGGACTGGAGCCTTGCATGTGGATTGGGTTTGCTTTGTTTGGGGTTTTCCTCCCACATCTACACACATGTATCTTCAGGCCCACTATTCACATTTCGTCACCGTTTTCACGAAGGGACGGGTATCTTTAAATGACAAATTATTGATTATTTCAGCAGGGGCTTTCATCTCAATAAATGCGTTTTGCGTTTTCACGAAGAGACGTTGGCCCCGAAAATGCATTGTAATACGTTGTAACAGAATGTAGCAAAAGTCGTTTTTCAGGTTTCACGAAGGGACGGGTATCTTTGCGCGCGCGTGATCACGTGACACGCGGTGGGGGGGGGTGGGTGGGTAGGGTTTTCCCCAAGATTTTCCAAATTTGTGGGACATTCTGGACCCACATTTTGGAGATTTGGCCGAAGCACGCTGAATTGAAATGAGGTCTTCGGAATGTATTTTGCTTGGTGCTTATCTTTGGTTTTAAAAGCCCTACTGTGTAATGGAGCAGTCTAAATGATTTTATCTTGAATTTGATCTGAAGTCAAAGTTACTACAGTTGTTGTTTGTCATTTTGTACAGCACTTTAAAAGCTTTGTAAAAGGCGCTTTATGAATATTGTTTTTTGGTTGGACAAGGACAAATTTACTAGAGGAGGACTTGAACCCGCGACCTCCGGATATATGATACAACCTGGGAAGTGGCAGCAGAGGGATCACCTAAAGGGGATGCATCCTTTTATTGCAAAATCAAAATAAACCACAAGGGAAACTGACTGGGTGCATTTTAAAGTAATTTGGGGTTGAACAAAGAAAAATTTACATGAGCGGGACTTGACCCTGCGACCTCCAGATTAACGTGCTGCGCTCTACCAACTGAGCCTTAGGTTGGCAGTCTTCCTATTGTGTCAATATCTTTGTTTGGGGGTGCCAGTCAGAAGCCATACAACCTCAATGTATTAATAGTGCAGGTTGCGATTCTAGCATCCATTTTCTAGACAAGATGAACGTTAGATTTGGAAACCATGGTGTACTGCCTCTTCATATTGAGGGATTTAGCCAGAACTTAAAAGGTTGATGTACTTTTTTTTTAACCAGGTCGAAGAAAGCATCCCCCTGGGTGAACTGTGGTGCTGTGATTGAACCCTTCCTATCAAAAGAGGGATTCAAATCGCCAGGGGATTTACCGGTTTATGTGGTTAACCACAAACCTTATGATATTGTCAAACCACATATTGTCAAAACATGGATTTTCTACTCGTGAAATTTAAGATATTTCCAACCAGTAATCTGTCCTTTACTGTTGTTTTCAAATTGGATCCAAACATCAGAGAAACTTTGGCTAACCAGAAAAAAAGTTATGTTTAAGGAGCTGCCACCACGAGCGATCCTTTACCCAGTTACCATCTTGATCTTGTCTCGGACAGCCTTTAGATGTTATGAGATTGAAGACTAGAACAGCTTGGCACATGGGTTTTGAAGAAGCTCCGAGATGTGACGTGAACACGTAGGAACCTAGGATTTTAACACTCCTGACTTTCCCATCCAACTCCAAATTTGGTAAAAATTGTTGTCACCCCCTTGAGGATTCACATGGAAAAATGCATCACAAAATCCTACCCTCGTGTCTTAAAAACCCATGATCAGAAATGTTCTCTCATCCCAAGCATACCACTTGGTTATTTGGTGAAAGGATAGTTCTGTTTGCCAGACGAAGGTATGTGGGGAGTGGGGACAATTTGTCAGGAAGGTCCATTTCATCTGTCTTTCGTGTCGAATTAGTTTCAAAATAAAGGAGCTGGCATGTGGTTAAGACATTTTTTTTTCTTTTCATTAGATTCTTTGAAAGTGCTCATATATAGTGGTTATTTACACATTCAGGTTTACAGTAACACCAACATAATTCAAAACAACAATGACATATTTCATGATACATCCAGAAATGTTGACATAAGGGGCCATTCAGAGCCCACAATGTTTAAAATAGTTTAATCTTTTTTAAAATTGTTTTGAACCACCCACCCCGCACCCAAAATTTTGATTTTTAAATGCCCTATACACTGAAGAACAAAGTAACGCCTCAAATGAAGCAAATGTTTTATATCAATGTACTCCTAGCTCAGTTTGCAACTTTGTAGTTAAGAAAATGTTTGCCATCTCGGATCGAACCGATTACAACAATAGACAGCACAGACATGACAGACAATTTGGAAGAGACCACTTGGTATTTCCCCCTTAAAAATTGTGGGGTTTTTCACTTATAATTTAATTGTAAACTGAATTTCTTTTTTTCAGTTATTTCCTTTTGAACCACCCACCCTCAATTTCGAAAAAACAGAAAGATTTTTACACATTGATTATTCTAAATGGCTTCTTGCATGTATTTTCATTCAATTGTACTGTACTTAAATGTGAGTGAGCAACACTGCATTTGACTCTACGGAGTCTACGGTTGTCGTTACAGATCTGCCTTGCTAACAAAGTGTATGTGTGTGACCAGGCACCTCCTGCCAAAACATTTAGTACGTTGAAGGCAGCAAATCAGATTGATGGCATGGCTGATGTTTTGGTTGTGTTCATTTTGAATTTTTCCAGGAAATGCCCGAGTTTTACGTTGGGTGTTTGGCATCCCATTTATTGTAATAGCTGTCAATCCCAATGAGTTCTGCCAAACTAGGAGAGAGCACTGATTTACAAATTCTAGAAATCAAACAAAGACGTTGTCCTTACCACTCTGCTGCTTGGATTGTATCTCTCACACACTATACCTGTAGTGTAGTATGATGATCTAGCAATATGGCGTCCTGCAAATCTGTGTTATTTATTCAGCACTAACACTAAAAAAAAAATAAAAATCAACAAAATTTTGAGAATAGAATGATGGGCATGTGACTAAATAAATATTACAGCATTATCGTTTACATTGAACATCGGTAACGTTGTTATAATTATTGTTGACCCAGCCATTTCTTTTCAACTGTACACACTTTGTTGTTTACGTAGACAGTTGAGTGGAACAGTTCAGCGGCTTGGAGTGGTAGAAACTCACCATTGCATTCTTATTATTTGACTATTTGACTGGGTTTTTTTTTATCAGCGTCACTGATAGCCGTGAAAGGGTAGGTCTCATTGACAACAGGGGATTAACGTCTGAGTTTTTTTATGGTTTGTAAAATTTGGCACGGTACGTTAAGTTTGTGGTGTTTGTGACAAACTCTTGATAAGGCCTGGCAGTAAAAATAGTTTGTTTCTTTGTGAGAATTATGCTTTGTGGCTCATAAGTTTGAACGTTTTATTATAATCATGTTATGCTTTAGTATAATAAAAAATTTCAAACTGTTCGGTGTATTGTGGTCAAGCAATCTAGTGCACATGAATCAAGTTCTGAAGGTTAAGTCATCAGGGTATGGGTCCGAGTCCCAGTCATGACACTTGTGTCCTTGAGCAAGACACTTAACTATCATTGCTTCTCTTCACCTAGGAGTAATCAATGGGTACCTGTGTGGGAGGGCAGAGATGGTTCTTGTGGTTGATTTAGCTTGGTGCACTACATGTACCTACATGTACATGTACTTGGCAGCATAGGCTGTATGCCCCCAAGGGAGCTGAGATGGTTTAAGGAATGAAATAAACAGCCCAGTGACTGGAGTATGCTCATGGGCCATGAGTGAGCGGCAACAATGAAGTCTACTAAGCTATACAAATGCCCATCATTGTTAATATGCTTTGTTTAACAGAAAATATATGGGTTAGGAAGTGCCCAGTCAGCACTGATGGTCACATATTTATTTGCAATAGTACCGTATTTTCCTGCGGATAAGACGCTCGGCGGACAAGACGCAGGACCCTAAAATGACCCAAACAAAATTCAATCGTCAGCAGAAAAGACGCACCGCCGCAAAAGACGCATGTTTAACAGCACACAGAAGAACACCAGGCGCCACCCGGTGTCGGTACATTGACACAAAGACGTCATTTTGTTGCCTTTTGGAGCGTTCACACTATTCGAAGCATGAATGAAACCGTAACCACATGGGCGTGTAGAGCCATGCAGAAAAGACCAACGTAAATTGATACCGACCTTCGTCCATCCATTCAGCCAACGCTGTGCATTGTTAATAATATGAAGTCCGGCCCAATCAGCGGCCAGAAACAATGGTCCACGCACTGTCTGAAGATATTGCAACACGAACCCAGGCCCTCCTAGCATGAACATCCGACGTCCCACAATGAGGATCCTTGCTGATAAAGACAGGTTACCAGTCTAAGTCCCTCCGAGCCAGTAGATGTTGCGCCCTCTACCGGTGACTAATACCAAAACTAGCGTCGCCTTTATATATACCTTACGCAAATAATCCCCACACCCGGGAAGACGTAACAAAATGTTTCATTATATATATTTGTTTAAGTTTTTGTAATGTGTTTCTTTTTGTATATAAAATTCTTTTCCATTATTTCAAACCTTTAATTTGTTAATCTCGTTCATAAGATTTTGTTTTAAAGTTCTTTTTATTTATTTCAAACTTATAATCTCGTTCATAAGATATTTGTTTAAAACATCTATCCTCTTCTTAAATAATGTTAGTTTTGTTTTCAAGGGTCATTACCTTGTTTTCAAGGATAATTTTTTTTATTTGACTAAAAAGAGGCAATTAAAAAATGAATATTTGAACGTTTAATGAAACAAACGAAAGTGCAATTCGTATAGGTTGGCCAACAAACATTGGTACTTAATTATCCCATCCTTAAATAGTACGTCAAGCCATAATAGTACGTCAAGCACACTTCGGAGATATTCTGTACAATAAAAACCCTCAAAGTTCACCACACAATAGAGGTTGGGTGAATGCCGTTTGTACAACAGCATTGACAGTAAATCTGATTGCAGCATTTTCGGAACGAATACGCGGCCACACAGAAAAACGTTTGTACGACGCCGACGTCTGTTGGACCGAAAGTACCAACACATTGCGGCATTGTTGGAATGAAAGCACGGTCATGGGGGATGAACAAGTTGCGGCATTGTTGGAATGAAAGGACAGTCTGGGGGATTGCGGCATTGTTGAAACAAAAATACGGTCTCAGTGTCTGGATAGTTGAGCCTTGTTTGACCGCATTATTGAGTAAGGATTCTTCACACAAAGACCGTTGATTTGAACTGGACAAAATAAAGGTATTATTGTA
This sequence comes from Leptasterias polaris, assembly GCA_037783415.1. Taxonomy (NCBI): domain Eukaryota; kingdom Metazoa; phylum Echinodermata; class Asteroidea; order Forcipulatida; family Asteriidae; genus Leptasterias; species Leptasterias polaris. The sequence continues at coordinate 602,942 of JAZGTN010000111.1, forward strand.
CGCAGTGATCATCCCCAAAAAAATCAATCGTCAGCAGACAAGACGCATCGAAAGATAAGACGCACCGATGTTTTGGGGGTCTAAAAAGTCAGATAAGACGCGTCTTATCCGCAGGAAAATACGGTAGGCATCCTTTAGTCTCGGCAAACCATGGATCTGCGCCCCTAGTTGACTTGGTAGAGGTTGAAGCAGCGTTGTCTATGGCTGTAGAGGCCCACATGGGAGTGGCAGTTTCTGTTCAGATTGCAGATGATGGTGGTGGTATAGCTGCTTGACCTGCAGTTTGTCTTGCCTTCCTGCAAGCCTATATTTGCACTATAGCCAACTGTTTTGACTTTGAGTATCCCTCCAAACATTATTGCCAGAGGTAAATGTCAAACAAAGTTACTTCCAAACTTGAAAACAGCTGACCAGATTTCGGCTGACACCGATTTTTCTTCATCTCTGACAACAAATCCTCCAATTCACCTTGAATTTGATCAAATAATACCCTAATCTCCCACTTTTATTATCCAATTTTAAGGGCGCTTGACCATTTATTAACTCCCGGGTCATCAAAGAATTTTGATGGGGAAACCGAGATGAAATTATGATTTGGATCAACAGATTGCGTTTAGACAGTTAGAGGGATTTTATTTTGTTTTGTTGGTTTTAAGGAAGTATTCGTTTATCAAAAGCAGGAGGTGGGGGGTTTTATGACCACCCAACCCAAAGTATGTGACCTACTCTGTCAGAATGCAGAGTCAAATTTGGAATGGCCTGCCTAGTGAGATTAACTAATAAAATTGGAATGTTGAAACAGTTTGGATTTACGGAACTGTGTTCCCCCCTGGCTGATGAACTGAGCAAGGTGTTAGAAATTCAAACTGATGATCGAAGCAAATATTGCCAGTTTGTGAATGGACAATTAAGAATGCAACGCTCACACAAATGCCTGATGAATTCATCTGCACTTCCAGATTCGGAGTCCTTTCAGAGAGGTCAAGGAAAAAGCTCATAAATGACACAAAATGAATTTTGTTTTTTACAAACACTGCTAAAAATGGTATGCTTGAAATAAGAAACAAATCTTATTTCAAGAAAAAATTTCTTGTGGCACTCCCCAGAAATATTTTCTAGTAACACAAGAAAAGTTTTTCGAAAATATCGTTTTTGTTCTTAATTATTTCACAAGTACAATTTTTAGCAGTGAGGCCATCAATAGACTTGCCTTACAATACATCACGGATCTCAAACCACTTCAGTCATCTTCTCACAACTTAGGGTCCTCATATAAACTTCTTCTCCACATTTCCAAATAGAAACTTAACTCAAGTGTGGCACAAATATTATGGAATGACCTCCCTAGTCAGACATCAAAACCTCCCTAGTCAGACATCAAAACCTCCCTAGTCAGACATCAAAACCTCCCTAGTCAGACATCAAAACCTCCCTAGTCAGACATCAAAACCTCCCTAGTCAGACATCAAAACCTCCCTAGTCAGACATCAAAACCTCCCTAGTCAGACATCAAAACCTCCCTAGTCAGACATCAAAACCTCCCTAGTCAGACATCAAAACCTCCCTAGTCAGACATCAAAACCTCCCTAGTCAGACATCAAAACCTCCCTAGTCAGACATCAAAACCTCCCTAGTCAGACATCAAAACCTCCCTAGTCAGACATCAAAACCTCCCTAGTCAGACATCAAAACCTCCCGAGTCAGACATCAAAACCTCCCTAGTCAGACATCAAAACCTCCCTAGTCAGACATCAAAACCTCCCTAGTCAGACATCAAAACCTCCCTAGTCAGACATCAAAACCTCCCTAGTCAGACATCAAAACCTCCCTAGTCAGACATCAAAACCTCCCTAGTCAGACATCAAAACCTCCCTAGTCAGACATCAAAACCTCCCTAGTCAGACATCAAAACCTCCCTAGTCAGACATCAAAACCTCCCTAGTCAGACATCAAAACCTCCCTAGTCAGACATCAAAACCTCCCTAGTCAGACATCAAAACCTCCCTAGTCAGACATCAAAACCTCCCTAGTCAGACATCAAAACCTCCCTAGTCAGACATCAAAACCTCCCTAGTCAGACATCAAAACCTCCCTAGTCAGACATCAAAACCTCCCTAGTCAGACATCAAAACCTCCCTAGTCAGACATCAAAACCTCCCTAGTCAGACATCAAAACCTCCCGAGTCAGACATCAAAACCTCCCTAGTCAGACATCAAAACCTCCCTAGTCAGACATCAAAACCTCCCTAGTCAGACATCAAAACCTCCCTAGTCAGACATCAAAACCTCCCTAGTCAGACATCAAAACCTCCCTAGTCAGACATCAAAACCTCCCTAGTCAGACATCAAAACCTCCCTAGTCAGACATCAAAACCTCCCTAGTCAGACATCAAAACCTCCCTAGTCAGACATCAAAACCTCCCTAGTCAGACATCAAAACCTCCCTAGTCAGACATCAAAACCTCCCTAGTCAGACATCAAAACCTCCCTAGTCAGACATCAAAACCTCCCTAGTCAGACATCAAAACCTCCCTAGTCAGACATCAAAACCTCCCTAGTCAGACATCAAAACCTCCCTAGTCAGACATCAAAACCTCCCTAGTCAGACATCAAAACCTCCCTAGTCAGACATCAAAACCTCCCTAGTCAGACATCAAAACCTCCCTAGTCAGACATCAAAACCTCCCTAGTCAGACATCAAAACCTCCCGAGTCAGACATCAAAACCTCCCTAGTCAGACATCAAAACCTCCCTAGTCAGACATCAAAACCTCCCTAGTCAGACATCAAAACCTCCCTAGTCAGACATCAAAACCTCCCTAGTCAGACATCAAAACCTCCCTAGTCAGACATCAAAACCTCCCTAGTCAGACATCAAAACCTCCCTAGTCAGACATCAAAACCTCCCTAGTCAGACATCAAAACCTCCCTAGTCAGACATCAAAACCTCCCTAGTCAGACATCAAAACCTCCCTAGTCAGACATCAAAACCTCCCTAGTCAGACATCAAAACCTCCCCAAGTGTGAACATGTTAAAAAAGAGACTCAAAACTCATTTGATCTCTAAAGCATTTTCTGTGCGGAAATTTGTATATTTTGTGTACAAAAAACTTGTTGTCAAAGCGCCTTTTGACATCATTTGTTATGGTTACCAGTGATATAATAAGTTGTTTATTGATTGATTTGTTGATTGATTGATTGATTGACTGATTGATTGATTGATTGACTGATTGATTGAATGGTTTACAATAAGCACATACAGGTATGTAATTCAATATCATGTAGTGAAAAAAAAACAAGGTTTTGGATCAAATCATTTGCCAAGATCAAAGAACAATTCAAATCCTGTTCACTCCACAACCAAAATCTACATTTGTATAAATTAATAGACCTAGCCATAGTCTAAATATCTGTAGATAAATCTATCATGTTTATTTTGTCATTATCACTTCGACAACCTTCTGTGTGCTGCTCGAATTTTTTAGTCGAGTCAGGGTTGTAGGGGGTCACTGTCCACTGAATACAAACAGCCGGCTGACATCAAAGACTTCTTAACAACTGTGTGACTGACAGCGTGAACAATTTGAAGTCCATTTATTTGCTCCCCTATTCTGAAATAAATCCAATGTAATGGAGGCTAATTGCAATGCTGTGGACTTGTGATTTGGGACATGAAGTTCAGGGCAGTGAACTCGAAGCTGGCGGAGCGTAGTCGGGTTTTCACAAGCCCATGAAAGTGGTGAGGGGAGGTTATCACCTTGGCCTGCTTGCATGATTTGAAGTGTTGAAAGTGTTTGTAGGATAATAATAAAAATAATAATTTATTCTTGATATAGTGTTTGACATAAAATCTCAAAACGTTGTACAGGAAATCACAACAAAATAAACAGTAAATCAGTAATCAAATAATTACATAATTATATACCATAGATCAAAAGCACACAATGACATGAATGAGTTGTAAAAACGCACAATCACAAACGTAATTTTAAAATCTAACTATTTGTTAAGAAGTTTATATACATTTATTGCGCATTCATGCTCGGTGTGAACACCATGGTGGGAAGGATTGAATAGATGAAAAACCTGTCACTTTGGGTCTTGGAACATGCTGAACTCTAACAGAGTTTTGTCGGAAGAGGGAGTGTGTGAACTTAGTTTGGTGTTTTGGCATCCATTTGTAATGTGAAGCCCTTTTCTCACAATCGCCCCAAAACCTAGATTCGTTGTGATAAATTTTACGAGCGCGGATTGTTTACTTCTCATCTTGCACTTCAGACTTTTTGCAAGCTTTCACAATGACACCAGGTAATGAATTTACCAACATTCCATGCGACAAGAATACAAAGCTGGTTACCACTGAACTATCGAGTTTTCGTTCTTAATTATCACCAGTACCAGTGAAATGATGACGTATCGCGTACATTATTATTATTATTATTATTATTATTTATTCGACCAAAACAAACAACAAACCAAAGTTACAATAGCACAAGAAAGAACATTAACGGAAAAACAGTTATAAAAAAGCAAGTAATAGGGAAAATAAATACAAAATTAGAAAAATTTAATTTAATTAATAAATAAAATAAAATAAATAAGTAAGAAAATAAAAGCAAAAACCAAAAATATATGAGGGCAGAGCATGCAGGAGGGGAACAAAACCAAATGGGAAGGACAACCAGAAGGGATAAAAACAAGGACAAATCATGCGGGTCAGGGGAAACAAAAGTAAACTAAATTACTGTTGCTCGGAAGCATGCTGCCCCACGCATGACCAACAAACACAATGAACACAGAAACAACAATAGGGAGTTTTGAACACAACGTGTTCATGTTCAGATTGTTAGCGTGGCGCACATTTTAAAAACAGTAGCGCAAACATTCTCATGGTTAAATCCGCTTTCCTTTTGGAGACCAATGAAGTTTTTTGATGTCTCATGTCTTAGGCCTTCACAGCTTATTCCTAAATCATGGACCACCCTTTATTTATTTACAAAGTCTACAAATATTTACGCTATTTCTTTGTCATAAACTTGTCTGCAGTTATATTCCTTCAAGCTGGTAGACACTGTAGCTGCATTGTTGGTTTCATGTTTATACATAGGCTACTTTATGAATGTAACATGGTACAGTATTGAGTATGTATCGAAAGATTCTGTCATGTCAGTCTGGTTTGAGGTCGTTCACCTCAGGTTTAATAAACCATCACAACTTTATAACCCTCGTTCATCTATCAGGGATGACAAATTCAGACCTTTATCTAAATTCAGACTCTTTTATGTTTGCCTGGAGTGGTGAAAAAAGTCGTTGTTACTTTCTCCATAATAATATAAAGAAATCTTGCTCTCTGGCCCCAATTTCATGGCTGTGCTTGCTGTTAGCAAAGAATCGGCGCTTACGGAAGCAGCGAATTCCACGCTTACATCAAGCGTATTTCACGGGTTAGCAGGGACTTTTTGCTTGTGCGCTTGCGTAGTCCACATTACTAGGCATTCTACGCTTACACAGCTAGCGCAGAATTTTGGCAATTGCTTGGTAAGCGGAGAAAGGCGGTAAGCAGAGCCATGAAATTGGGCCTTGATCTGCTTCTCTAGCACTGAGGAGCTGTTCCCAAAAGCTCCTTTGAAATCTACAACTCCAGGGGTTGCCAAAAGGTAGAGAAAGGTAGAGAAGTCTTCATTTCAACATACATTGTACCTTCTACAATTTGGAGTCTAACTTTCAAACCTTTGTGTCTGCGGTGGCTCCCACTCCTGAGGTATGCCATAGAACATTTAAGCATTCTCCATTGTAAGGTAAAAAGTTGCACTAGTCCTACATGAGGATTACTTTTCTTTGAGTTTCATGTATATTTCTGACATGTTTGAGTTCGTTTTGTGAGTTTCAAGATTGATTTTGAAACTCGAAAAAATTAAACCCTTAACTCAAAAAATAATCATTTAACTTGAAAAACAAATTTGGAACTCGAAAAACAACTTTGGATTCTGTGTTCAATACATAAATCATGTTTTAAGCCTGCGGCAAATTAGTCAATGAACCATAAACCAGTTTTAACTGTCCTATATTTCAAATCCTATAATAGGACGCAGAATCATTCCTCAGAATTTCACTAGAGCTTTCGCCCAAAGGTCTTTCGCTTATACATATACAGTAGCCTTTTTGTCACAAAATCCAGAAACGATATATCAATGTAGAAGTACGTGTACATTCCTGCACATGCTGGGTGTGGAGTTGTCACAACATTTTAGAAGTCACATACATGTGTACACTGGAGCTACATGTACATGTACATGTATGGGTAGGAAATTCCAATTGATTTGTCTAAAACCACGCATGGAATTTACAACTGAACTGGGAGCCAATCCTGGCTTAAAAAAATACAAAGCCTGAAGTTGTCCGCGTAAATGTTTTGATTTAGTTAACATTCATACGCAGGCATTATAGAACAATAGAAGTGTTTGTTTGGAGTCAAAGTCAAACCAATGTGTTTTAGGAAATCGTCTTATACACAGAAACTAGAAACGTCTTTAAAAAACATTGCTCCGTTTTCACAGAACCGCAAATGTGTCCAAAATCACAAAACCAATTTGTGTACCATTTCTTGGCATAGTCATTGCTGCTAACATTTTCAGCAGGTTTCAGGACCTACCCGTAACTAAGATGATTTCACAATTACACTAATAAGCATTAATGACAAATCACTAGATTTGCTATTTTGTTTTTTTCACAAAGTGGCGAATAATTTTTTTAAATTTTATCCATTGAAATACGTACATGTAGCGCAACACACGTACACTGTAGTATGACATTCGCATTTTAACTAATTGGCAAATTTGTTATAAGTGAAAATTTTCACGAATCGGCGAATCTCAGTTTGAATTAATTTACACACAGCGCTCTGAATGCATGTTTTGTAAAAACGGTGACGATATGATTGTCATGTACATGTATGTACACCAGAAAGTAGAACTCATTCCTTTAATTTAATCTTAGAGAGGGCAAGGTCATTTTCATTTTGCCAAGGGCACTTCCACTTCTATACAGCAATCCTTCAGCGATCTTGAACTCTTGGTGGCAGCAGAAATGCCTCCATTACTGTGGTGGTACCTGGGTGGTACTGCGCTGCCTAGCGACTGGTATAAGGTTTGGGCTACACGGCGATCATTTGATCAGTCACGGGTTATTGGACTTTTACTTTGCAAATCGCTTAAACCCGTCGCAAGGCAGCGCAGTACCACCCAGGTACCACCGCAATAATGGCGGTATCTGCTGCCACCAAGAGTTCAAGATCAGTGAAGGATTGCTGTATAGGAAACTGTTGAAGGCGCACCAAGGCCAAGACTAGGGCAATGAAGGCCATGGCCTCAGTTGCCTCCGTGTAATTCCAGGCCTGAGAACTTTAAACTTGTTCTCACTTGAACATACTGATGAAAACGCAAAGTGCTTCTTCCCAAATCATTCAAAAAAGTTGCTCCAAAACAATCCTCACTTCCATAACTTCAGGTTTGAACACAAATTTTCTTCTGGCTTCTTCTAAGCTATTTCTTACAAAGGTACTGATGAAAACGCCCAGTAATTCTTCCCCAAGTCTGAAAGTTACTCCAAAACATCCTCACTTCCAAGCACCTGGTACCTTCAGGTTTGGACAGCAATTTTCTTCTGGCAGTCGTTCCATCTTTAACTAATTGAGATTAATATAAGTTTTCCCAAAACGATTTTGTCGTGGCTCATTTAAAAGGAAGCTTCCATCTAGACGTTGTTCCTGGGTTTTGCTGGATCTTAGCAGGCCTGTTGTTGTCGAGAAAACACCCCTGTTAATGATCCCCAATAAGTTTTTAGTTTGTCATTTCTTAAAACTTTTTTTTTTAAGTTAGTCTATGACAAGGGATATTTGTGGCTATTTAGAGGAGCTTGTTTCTTCTAAACAATTGTAAATCTGATTTGTGCCCTAACATCACTCATAACTGAGGAAAAAAAGATGGTTTATTATTGATATTTAATACTTTCCTCAACATTCCCAAATTCTCCAAAATCATAATCAGCAAATTTGCTGACTTTGTAGGATTCAAAATATTTTGATGGATTTGGTACTCCCAAACCACACTCTTACATGTAGCATGAGGCCAGGCATACCAATCTTATCAGAGTCTAAACATTTAGGTGTTGAGTTACCATAGAGTGGAGTATTTTGATGGATTTGGTACTGTACCCCCAAACCACACACTCTTAGCATGAGGCCAGGCATACTAATCTTATCAGAGTCTAAACATTTGGGTGTTGAGTTACCATAGAGTGGAGTATTTTGATTGATTTGGTACTGTATCCCCAAACCACACACTCTTAGCAGGAGGCCAGGCAAACCAATCTTATCAGAGTCCAAACACTTGGGTGTTGAGTTACCATAGAGTGAAGTGTTTTGATGGATTTGGTACTTTATCCCCAAACCACACACTCTTAGCATGAGGCCAGGCAAACCAATCTTATCAGAGTCCAAACATTTGGGTGTTGAGTTACCATAGGGTGCAGTGTTTTGATGGATTTGGTACTGATCCCCAAACCACACACTCTTAGCATGAGGCCAGGCATACCAATCTTATCGGAGTCCAAACATTTGGGTGTTGAGTTCCCATAGAGTGGAGTATTTTGGAGGACATGGTAGGCCATTCTCAAGCCAAAATCACTATGGTTTAGGGTTAATTAGTGAAAATAAATTATACAGCATTGTTCAAAATATTACTTCTCGAAAACTACTGAACTAACTGTTTCTCAACCCAAGTCCTGTCTGATTGCAACAAGTCAATGTTTAAGATCTACCGGCAGGCCTGGAATTTCATATTCAAGAGGGCAAGGCCATTTTCACTTTGCAAAGAGCACTTTTATTGGAAAATCTTAAAGTCTATGGGAAGCTTTTGAAAAGGCACCAAGGCCAAGACCAGGGACAACAGAGGCCATGGCCTCCGTGTAATTCCATGCCTGTACTTGTACATGTACATGTTTGTCTTACATAGATGATAAATAAAATACACAGATTTTGATATTAATTTGCAATTACAACTAGGTCAATGCAATTACAACTAGGTCAATGCAATTATTGAATCAACCCACCTAGGCCCATAATCCATGTACAGTATTCCTCCGATCCCATTGACTTGAATCTGAACAGCATCACGAACTGAGCTATCGCCCATGTGTCTCTCTTCCGAAACACGCCAAGTAACTATTTAATGCCAACTGTAGGAAACATGCAACTAATTGTGACAGACAGGAAGGGAATGAGCTCGGACATGAACGCTGAGATAAGATAGTTCCCTTGGGGATAGTTCAAGCTCACGTTCGGACTACTGGGGATTTGTAGAGAGATTCGCGGGATGGAAGTTCATCCAACGCAATCCCCGGTTGAAATTTTATTCTTCAGACTTTTGGGAATAAGAAATAAATATCTCGCTCCAATTCATTGAATGTGATTTCGGAAGATGTTAATTTATAAGGCATGCTGGGGACAAGAATGAGATACAGCAATTTTTTTCATCTCGAACCAATGCAACTTAGATGAGCCTGAAATGGAAAAAAGGAACTTAAAAGGTGCCTAAAGTTTTAGACAAACTTTTTTGAAGAACGTTGCTTTAACATTCCATGAAATTTGGGTTGGAGTTCAAAAACAATTCTGTTTAACTGACGCTGGCATCGCATTTTTTTTCAAAGTCGGTTTTCATAATGGCTGTAAAAAAAATTTAACCAATAAATCAATGAGTAGAGACTCTTTCATACTTTTACGCTTAGGATATTAGGTCACATGCATGGTTGTGTAAACAGTTTTTTTTTTACTTGAAATAGAGGGTCGTGGCCGAGCGGTCAAGCCCATTGGACTCAAGCTCTTAATTCAGACTTTTATCTGCTTGGTGAAAAAAGTAGCTGTTATTCAGATATAAATAAATCTTGCTCTCTGATCTACTTCTCTAGCACTGAGGACTCTGTTCTCAGAAGCTCCTTGAAATCTCTAACCAATAACTCCGGGGGTTACCAAAAGGTGGCAGTGCCCTCATTTCAAGATAGAAATGCCTTCATTTCAAGGTAGCAATGCCCTCATTTCAAAGTGGCAGTGCCCACATTTCAAGGTGACAGTGCCCTCATTTCAAGGTGAAAATGCCCTACTTTCAAGGTGTGAAATGCCCTAATTTCAAGGTGGCAATGCCCTCATTTCAAGGTGAAAATGCCCTCATATATACCTCCCAGAATTTGGATCCTTGTTTCAGAGCTCGTTGTCATCGATAACGCTCACCTCTTTTATAAGAGTACATGTATCCTTGGCCCAATTTCATAGAGCTGCTTAAGCACAAAAAGTAGCTAAGCACAGCAAAATTGCGCTTACCAGAATAAGGTTACCAGCCAAACTACCAAGTCACACAATACAATTTGTTACTGGTGTCCTGCTCGTTTCTGGTTGGCAGACAATCGTTGAGCAATATTTTCTGCTGCAGCTCTATGAAGTCAGATGACCGATTGACTTGGAATCCGAAACAACAATGTTACACAGGATGTTTCCTATGTTATTCTTCTCGCTGCCTATCATCCTACAGCAATTAGTAAAACTGTAACTGAACTCGCTCAACATCTTGAAATGGTTATCGGAACTCCAGGTTACCTCCTGTGAGAAAACAAACCCAGATTATTTTTTAGTTATGTCAGAGAAAATATTATTGTAACATCACAGGGTCATCTTTCATATCCTTAAAGCAAAGTACCTTAGAGTAATTTATAAACAAAAATATTTTTTTTGAAGTTCAGTGGATAGAAAGTATAAGGTTGAACAAAGAAAAATTGACTAGAGCAGGACTTGAACCTGTGTCCGCTGGATTAACAAGCCAGCACTTTACCAACTCGGCTATCTAGCCCTAAATGTTGGCGGTCTCCCTATGTTGTCAATATCTTTGTTCGGGGGGGGCGGCCAGTCAGAAACCACTCAACCTGGAGCTGCCATAAAGCCAGGAATCACACCCAAGTTTTTTTTGTTTTTTTTTTGGGGGGGGGGGGTGGGGGTTGCGGCAATCACAAGGCCATGGTGCCAGTCAAAGGAGGTTAACAAAATAACATTTTGATCTCATTAATTCTACTTAAAAAGTCAAACTTCATGTAGCCCATGTTTTGTGAAATACATTGTATATCAAAACAGCAAAAATCAGATCATCTTACTCTAGTTTTCTTCAAGAACAGTAACTGGAGCCATTTTAGTAACTATGACTGTACTTTCACAGCCGGAGGTCAACGATAACATTACTTTTATGATCTTGTAAGGTTTGCCCTAGGCCTACACCATTTACATAGTACATGAAAATAATCTCTCTTGTGAGTTGTGGTGGTTCTGAAAAGAACTGGTGGATCTCAAATCAACGTTTCGATCAGTATGCTCTGATTGTCTTCAGGAGAAAGTCAAAGAGAGACTAATGGATTGAACTCTCTTGCCCAATGATTTTAGTATTTATCTTCATTTGGAGAAACTTTGGTTGACTTCATAGTCTCCTGTGCTTTCTGTTTCTTTCGTGGCCGAGCGGATAAGAGCACCGGACTCAAGCTCTGGTGTTTCTGTTCAGCAGAGTGTGGGTTCGAGTCCCGGTCGTGACACTTGTGTCCTTATTAAGCAAGACACTTAACCATTATTGCTTTGTCCTTCGGATGGGACGTAAAGCCGTTGGTCCCGTGTGTTGTGTAATTAATGCACGTAAAAGAACCCAGTGCACTTATCGAAAAGAGAAGGGGTTTGCCCCGGTGTTCCTGGTTTGATTGGCTGCATATTGCGCCACAGCACCTTGTAAACCATTACATGGTGCTATGTAAAGAAATAGGTCTCAAAATTCAAAAAGTATATACCTTGCAGGAAAATACTGACTGTTGAAGCGCCTTGAGCGTCACTGAGTGACGGATATGAGCGCTATATAAGAAGCCACTATTATAATGTAGTGTTTAAATTTGGCCGCTTTTCACTCAAACTACCCCCATTGGGGTATATACTTGTACCCAGATGAACATGCAGTATTGATGGTAACCAAATGTACATGTACATATATGTACATGTACATGAAAATAATCTATGAGTTGTGGTGGTTCTAAACCGAACTGGGCCCAATTTCATAGAGCTGGTTAAGCACAAAAAGCAGCTAAGCACTACAAAATTATGCTTACCAGAATAAGGTTACCAGCTAAACTACCATGTCACATGTACAATTTGTGAATGGTGTCCTGCTCATTTCTGCTATTAAAGCAGAAAATGTTTAAGCAATATTTTCTGCTTAAGCATCTCTATGAAATTGTGCCCTGGTGGATAGCAACTCAGATATTAACATGAGTAGAGGTGAGTCTTAAGAGCTTTTCGATATAAAAAAAAATAAAATAGATTCCTTAATGACAGAAGACCAAAGAAACATAAACTGAAGAGAACATGGAGGGGAATGTAATAAGACAGTAAATTGGAAAGATATCTTGGAGAAGTTTTGTTCAAAACATTTTTGTTCAAAAGCATTTATAAACAAAAAGAGTAAATTTTTAAATGAATTTGTTCTCTAATCGGTAGCCAATGAAGTTCCCTGAGTGATGGGGTAATATGTTCCCCCAAGATGTGGAACAAATTTTCTTAAGAAGCTGTGAAAGTTTCTATTTGAACAAGGTCGTTGTTTTTAAACTATCCCCATTTGGATACAAAATTACCCCAAATGCAACTCTCTTCTCCAAGTCAGGATATTAATGCTACAATGGGGAGCTGTTGGTTGACTATCAGTGTAAGCCTTGCCTTCTGTTTCTTCATCAATGTTCTACAGAAATATAATGTACAAACATGTACCTTTGTAGAGCACATTATCACCTAAACTATCCCAATTAGGGTATATATGTGTACCATGATTGAACTCCCCAATGAAGCGAATAATGATCTTCACTTCTTCTAAACTTCTCAGTAGAAGTAGTGTGTACAAATTTGGCCGAATTTCACTCAAACTACCCCCATTGAGGTATACTTGTATCCCAATGGAACTCTCTTCCCCAATGAGGATAATAATCGCAATCGGTTAAACCCTCTTGAGACAGCCCACTCTCGTTGAAATATTTTCTTTCGTAGCGATGAAACATTTGTATTATATCTGTCACTTAGACTGTATAAGCCGGTGTCGAGGGAATTGTTACATTTGCAATGTTGGAAACGTGATGAAGCTATCAAATTGTCCCTTCAGAGGGAAGGAACATTCTATCTCCATACTTCTCTAGTTTGGAAGATAAATACCTCGCCAGGTGTTTCTGAACATGAGCAGCCGAAGGAAAGGCAACACTCTTTTCAAAAAGAAAATTTCAAAGATGTCAAGTATCTCCTACCGGGACCTCAAATTCTCAAAGCGCTTTTTCGGATCTGAGCCTTCGAGCCCCAGAAACCTAAATAGTTTCTGAAGTATTTAGGTTAAAAATTATTGAGCTTTTCTTGTATTTAGTTCTCATTCTGCTTTGAGGAACCATTCTATAAAAGAAGTGGTAAGAATAAAATAGCGTTGTACAAGTTACATTTAACAAAATAAAGCAATATCGTTGTTGTCTTAACTCCTTTTTCTACATTTCTTTGTTTAAGATTTTTACTGTCCTGTTCTGGAGCTTTAATCAATTTTAGACAAGTTAATTTTCCATTTTTATCTTTTTAAAGAGTGAACAATAAAGAAAGAATTGATTGATTGAATTGATAGCACAACTAGTGGAATAGAGAAAACAATTAAAGAACTCGCTCTGCGGCATTGAAGTTCATAATGAGAAGTCCCCTCGATCCACTAAACAAAAAAGTCCTGGCAATTTTCTACCTCCCAGAAAGCACTTAAAGGCACTGAACATGTTTGGTAATTATCAAAGACCAGTATTGTCACTCGGTGTATCCCAACATATGCATAAAATAACAAACCTGTGAAAATTTGGGCTGAATCGGTCATCGAAGTTTCAAGAAAATAAAGAAAGAAAAAACACCCTTGTTGCACAATTTTGTGTGCTTTCAGATGCTAATAAAAGGCTTCATGCATGAAGTATTTTATTATTTTAGTGAGAAGTTACCTCTTTCTCAAAAACTGCGTTACTTCAGAGGGAGTCGTTTCTCACAATGTGTTACACTATCAACAGCTCTCCGTTGCTGGTTACCAAGTAAGTTTTTATGCTAATATATATTTTGAGTAATTACCAAACGTGTTCAGTGCCTTTAATAAGCAGGACAGTTCTTTTCAGACTGAAGTAGGAGTCTCCCGAATAGACCTTTAAATGCACATGACGTCATTTGAGTAGGGCGCCCTCACCTAGAGGTCAAAAGGAAGATGTTCATTGGCCAGTCCTGTGCGCCGCGCGTACAAATAGGCGCGTTTCCATTGTTTCATCATCAGTTTACCTCTAAGATGGCGGCTTGGTGACGTCAACGCATAAGGTCTATATTCCGAAATCTACTGCAAGCCAGTAGAATAGATAGCAAGACAAGTTCTCAAAAACAAATCTACACAGCAAAATAGATATACATGTACATAGTGTTTACCACAAACATACATGAAACCTCAGCATGCAATGCCTCAAAACCCTAGTAGAATATGAATCATGTTTTACATTCCTAATTTGTTCTTCTTTGTTATCTTGGGTTTTCTCCCATTCAAACCATTGTATCCAAACTGAGCCTCGGTGGAAGAAGTTGTCCAATACATGTACTTAGGGAAACTGACAAAAATAGTCACTTCTAATTCTATAAAGAATTGATGTTGAACTCAGCTTTTGTAGCTTTTACATATTTTGTTCAGCTCAATGGGCCAAGTTTCCTGACTCTATACTTACCATACATGTAAGTTAGCAAGTAATTTTGTTATTACTTGCATGTACATACTTCATTTTGCTAAGCATACTTCACCTATACAGCTAGCACACATTCAGTGCTAACCCTGTAAGCAGAGATGGTGACCCTAAGTGCAGAGTTTCACGCTAAGCAGATCCATGAAATAGGGACCATGTCAAGCTTCAAGTGGTTTTCACATACTCCCATAAGTCTTTTACTTGATGTCTGCCAGGCTTGCGTTAACATCAAGGTTTGCTGTAAACGAAATCTCAAATTTGCCCAGGAAAAAACAAAAAGACTAAAACAATGTTCTCCAGACTTCATAGGTCACATAGATATAGGTTAAACCATTTTGTGTTGATAGCCTTGCTAAACTCAACAATTTAACCTTCCTGAGACTGGATTTATCAGAAAACAAAAACACCAGCAGTCTCCCAAAAGCATTAATTATTTCCTTAAAGAGGCCAAAGTGTCCTGAAATAACTTGGTTCTTGCATAAGAATGAAACAAACAATTTGAAGACCTAAAGGTTCTACCAGTCCTTGTGCACAAACACCCGAAGGCTTAAAGGGACACGTTACCTTGGATCGGGCGAGTTGGTCTATAAAAAGCGTTTGTAACCGTTTGTTATAAAATGCATATGGTTAGAAAGATGTTTTAAAAGTAGAATACAATGATCCACACAAATATGCCTCGAAATTGCGTGGTTTTCCTTTTACTTTGCGAACTAACATGGTCGACCATTTTGTGGAGTCAAAAATTTGACTCCACAAAATGGCTGATTGTGTTAGTTCACGATGTAATTTTATAACAAACGGTTACAAAAGCTTTTTATAGACCAACTTGCCCGATCCAAGGTAACGTGTCCCTTTAATGTCTCATCCGAAGGACATAGCAATTACGGTAAAGTATTTTGCACAAACACACAAGTGTCAAGACCAGGACTCGAACCAACACTCTGCTGATCAGAAACACCAGAGCTTGAGTCCAGTCCTCCTAGCCGCTTAGTCATGACGCTCCACATGTAGGCACCTACGTTACAAATTGATTCTGTAAACTGACTGTTTTAGCTTAACTTACAAAATTTGTTTCAGTCAGTGAATTTCAGGCAAGAAATTTGTTTCTGGTCCAATATTCACTAAAACACACCCCAGATTCAAATCAAAAGAAACATAGTATAATAAATGGAATGCATCCAAAACCTGTTTAAGCTTGTCCACAATAGTAAACACAACTTTGTTTCTTTATGGCCAAAGTTCAAACTCCACTTCAAGAAATGTAGTACTTCTACATTACACCTCAGCTGTTGTGCTTTCATTGATTCTAATTAAAAAATGAAAACAACGACACATGTTGATATGCGTTTGTTTGTGTGCTGAGATTGATTGTACCTATCTGGACCCCAAAAGGCCAAGGCAAGGGTGGAAATTTTTTCGTCCTAAACAATTTGAAGTGTAGATTTTCAACCTTGCGCTGTTTCTTTGAACTTCAAACATGTTCAAAAGTTTTCTTAAGTTAGTCAGTGATTTATTTTAAAAAAATAAATCACCCCTGGCTACACATGTAATTGAACCCAACAGCCTTTTCCAACAATTTATTTTATTTTAATTTTTTTTGAAAAAAAATAACTGTTTTCTTTCTTTTCCTTTTTGTTTCCTCTTTTCAAGGAAAATGCCTGAACCATGTGCAAAATAAAATCTACAGCTGGCCTACTACAATTTAAAGTGTTTGGTTTTTTCAACTGTTTTCACTCCCATTTTGCAAGCAAACTCTGCTGATAAAAAACTTCGAAAAAAAGGAGAATGCCTAACTCATTTGAGCTTATTTTACTTTTATCGCTTAGCAAAATGAGCAGGGAACCATTTATGTGCATGGTACATTAAATGGAAATCTGGTTGGTAACCTACATTGTACTTCTATTTCCATGCTTAGCACGTATAGGCCAACATGAAATCAGATGGTGTTAATTTCAGATCCAACAAAACTCCTGATAGATTGTTTTTACCTCTGCCACAGATTTCCAGTCTGTCTCTCAAACCCTGCAAAGTTATTCATTGTTTCATTTAATTAAGTTTATGGAAAATTCCATTTTCACATCAAATCCACACACAACATTAATTTCACAACAACAGGATTGCTCTTGCCACAAGAATCTCCAACCTTGGCACAGATCTTCTTGGATAGGTTACAGCCAAGGAATTCCGGAACTGACCTATATTTTCAAAACCTTGGAGCCTTATATAGCAGAGACTTGAAAAACAACAGACTAATAACTACAAACACACTTTGTACTGCACATGTACATTGTACATACAACACAGTACTATACTGAAGTGCAAGGGCAGAAATCATGCAGGGTTCTTAGCTGCCTTGACTTAAAAATTCAGCGGCGAAAAAAGGTCAGAAATAAATTGAGAGTTCCAGTTGATCCAAGTTATTTGATCCTGCTGTCTGTTTTAGACACAGCTTGTTTGTGTCCCTCCCAGCTTGACTAACCACAGGCCCCAGCCTTATAAGCAGAAATGATTGATTATCAGATTTGCTAAGCAGAATGTTAGGGTTAGCACTAGTCATAAGTAATAACAAATCACATCACACTGTCAGACCCCACAGAACTTTATGACAGTGATTTCAAATGAAAATTTCTTCTCATACAGGTACATGGTAGTGCTTCTCCATCAATATGTAGGCCTACTGCATGTATGTTGTTGCAATGATTGAAGCTGTTGGTCACGTCCCTTGCACCGTCATTGTAATAGCTTTGACAGAACTTGTGTTTGAATACTGTCAAATGAGCCTGTTTCAGTTTTGCACTTTATTTTTCATTGTTTTAAATGTACATGTACCCAGTTGCCCCGCCATTATTACTCAAGTTGCCTTTCATACTCAATAAGCAATAAAACCAAAATTACAATAAAAAAAAATTAAAAGTTCAGTTGACGAACACAAGACTGCTGGACTTGTCTGGTCATGAGTTCACTGGCCCACACTAAAACCACTGGCCTCGGGCCTGCGGTCCAGTGTAAAATTTGAGTATCCCATCCTCATATCTTCATCCATGTGGGTTCACCAGTAAATGTTCCTCGCGTGTCATCATTGCCCGGCCTGTCATCATCATTGCAAACCCTCTCTCAACTCACTCCTGTCAAACTCCTCAAAGATCTCCAGAACTTTCCTACCATCTAGAAAAGAAACCTTCTAAAAAAAAACTGTCTTGTCTGAACAATGCTTATTCTCTTTTTGAGAAATCAAGGTCATGTTTTGGTTGGAATTTTTCTTGGGGGGGGGGGGGGGGTCATGCAGGTCGCAATCTCCTTGGCAGATGTTTGATCCTGTCCTAGATTGATCAACAGCTGACTTCGATACCTGTTGCTATCAGTAGCAAAGTTCAAGCCCTCCACTAGGGTGGTACTTAGTCTTGTACTTGAAGGGACCACACCTCCTATCTAGCTCACAGCACACCCCTCCTGTTTCCTCCTCTGGTTCAATACTCTCCTGTCATACTTTAATAACCTCTCACCCACTACCCAGTAACCTACATTTGCCACCCAATGTATCCCAGGTGGGATATGATTAATTCTATAGATGAAACCCAGTGTTACCTATTTATTACTTAATGTTTCCCAGTAGGGAGTTCCTGAAGTGACAAAATAACCACCCATCCCATCAAAACCACTGGATACACTCAGGAGGGAAAATAATGTTAATACAAATATGTTTACCATTTGTAAATTAGATTTTATTTTTCCGGCCTATCTGCTGCTTTTATTTGAATTTGTTTACAATAAATCATATACCATACATGTATATATGACTTCTTTGAGTGGTTTGCTATCCCTCCTCGCTCTAACAAAAATCCAAAACCATGTACATGTAGTAACTCGACACCCAAACTGTTTGACTCTGATCATAATGGTATGACTACACCCATGAGTGATTTACGAGGATCCTTCCTCACTCCAACAAAATCCAATGCCATATGGTAACTCAACACCAAAACTATTGGACTGTGATAATTATGGTGGTATGCCTGATCCCATGCAAAGCATAGCTTACTAGTACAGTTCTCAGTCCAACAGAATCAAACAAAACATGCAGTTTGATTTTGATGGATTTGGGGATGTCAGGGTAAATGCTCAGTTGTTATACATGTAGTGCTTTCACACCAGGGCCCAATTTCATAGAGCTGCTTGAGCAGAAAATATTGCTTAACAATTTGTTGCTTAGCAGAAACGAGCAGGATACCGGTTACAAATTGTACATGTGACATGGTAGTTTGGCTGGTAACCTTATTCTGGTAAGCCCAGTTTTGTTGTGCTAAGCTACTTTTTGTGCTTAAGCAGCTCTATGAAATTGGGTCGAGATGGGTGTCTCAAAATGCTCGTTTTTGCAGAGCTATATTTGAGCCATTTGTAACATCTTGTGAGGGTTTACTGGTGATGCCGTACAATCTGCAACCAACCATACCAGAAACTCTGGGGCAAACCCCTGCTCTTATATAATAAGTGAATAGGGTTGTTATACGTACAAATGTTTTTGGTGGTGTGTTTTTAGTGGGGTTTTTTACATCCTTATTTCAAAACCTTTCTAAAAACTTCCCCCAAGTAAAAAAAACAAGTAAATAAATAAAAATTTAAACTAATATTGACTGTAATATTGACTGAGTAGTGGCCCTACTCTAGATTTGTTGCACTAGTTCTTTGGTTTGTTAGATTAGTGTTGAGTCCACACTACTATAAGCCCATTGGTTAATAATTGGTAGGATATGAGTTGTTGGCTGACTTAGGCAACTCTAATGTTCTTGCTACTGGTTTTGGTTTGCTCAATAAGTATTCACAAGAGAGTTAGTGTAGTTTGTTCTGTTTTGTAATGCAGCCTAATGAAACTAGAATGTATAGTCATGTGTGCAGTGGAAATTTTATGTATTTTGTATACTCAATTAAAACAAAAATATCTTTAAATTAACCCAGTTCAGTTTGTTCTCAAATCAACTGCTTTATACTTACAGCAAGTCAATTTTACCTAAATATTTGGCAAATATTCAGTTCTTTGAACAAGGCTTTTCTAGTGAAGCTGTTAAGTATCTGACCTTGAATTGTTTCTGTCTTTTCCCCCTAACAAATAACAGCTCTGAGTTGGTCCTTCCTTTGAAATTCACTACCATCATTCATTGTGTCCATTTATGCATCAATTATTTCTGCTACCTTTTCTTTTTTTTGTTCACGGAAACACCTGTTTTGTTTCTCTGGAACTTTGACAGCAGCCAGCTGCGGCTACTGGTCACTGTCAAAGGAGGGATTCTTTGTCTTTTTATAAAAGTCTTTTCATCTCTTGCAATTGCAGGTTCATCTCCTTTGGGGGTTGGTTGGTGGGCTTAGAACTGTTAGAAATTCCAGTAAAAATGCCCTGATCATTGCTTGATTAAATAGTGGGTAACTTTGTCTTGGCCCAATTTCAAGGCACTGCTTCCCACAGAATTCTGCACCTACAGCACCCTACATGTATAAAGTGCGTGATTCTAAATCTAAGTGCCGTATAAAGATGGTCGCAGAGGACAAACTTCCCGGCTTTCAAATAATTTTACACCTTTTCTCATTTGGCTCCCCATACTGGAATAAACACTCACCATTCCTAAATTCAAGAAGTGTATCAACAAATTATTTATACCCAATCCAATGCGCTGCGTTCTTGATGTAGTGGCGCTATATAAATGTACATGTATGTACAACTGTATGTACATGTATGATATGCTATAGTTTTTGAGAAATTTAAGTTCAATAGGGTTTTCAGATCGAGTGGTTGAGCTTAAAATGTCTACACGTTTATGATTTCATGGATGTGTTGGTCTTGGACATGCAAATGTTGGCCAAGTGCACACACTTTAAGACAAACCTTTGTTGATATTCAAGTTGAAGTGTTTCAGTTTGAAGAAAAAGTTGTGAGCCATATTTGTTTTTTACAAGTTCATATTATTTTGTTACATTAAAGAAATTCTACTTAGAAACAACACTTAAAGGCCCTGTACACTATTGGTAAGATCGAAAAACACAATAGTTCACAGATTCACACATAACTTACATGGTTTAAAGTAAGTAATGGTAGAAAGGGTTCCTTAAAATATTTCTGCCTAAAATGTTATCGTTTCTGAGAAATGAGTAAAACAATAATTGTTATCGCGCGCGATAATAACCTCGATGTTTGAAAAACAGAAAACACATAAGGTCTCTTTTCACTATTTTCTCGTGACCTCGATGACCAATTGAGCTCAAATTTTCACAGGTTTGTTATTTCATGTATGTGGTTGATTGCACAAAACATGAACACTGTCTGTGATTATTTTGTCAGCTCTGCCAATCCTGTAATACCTTTAAGGTCAGTTGAAGTACGAATAGTTGTCTTTAAAATAAATCCAAGTTTTTGCCAACCGAGGTTGGAAAAGTATGGAAATTAGCCATAGAAAATCAAAAACAAATAGCCATAGTTTGTAGCAATTCAAAAATAGTGTTGAGTTTGTTGGAAACAAATCAACCAATCATATGGAAGGTATTTCAGTTCATGAATCTTTACAGAAAATGTTGAACGCACTTTGTTTATCAACAATGGAAAGGTCTATTGGTTTTGTGGGTAAAACCAAATTTTCATATCCTTTGCCAATAGAGGGAGCCCTTGCCCTTATAAACCTCACCCTGATTAGTTTTATTTAGTGCAATTTCTGCATACTCCAGAATTCAAAGCAATGTACATATGTCATGATTAAACAAAATTATCTTTTTCCTGTAAACAAGAAACTTGCTGTAAACACATAACTTTGAGCAATCGATCATTTGTCATTTGTAGAGATGCAAGATAAGGCTGCCTTCCATTTTTCACGGTGTATTTTGGGGGAAATTATGGCCGTATCCCTTTCGAGACCATTGATTTCCTGTAACCATCACCATACGCCCCGACATGGCTAATTTTGTTGATTTTTTGACTCAATTTACATCATTAAAAAAAACGTCTGGAGCATTAACATGAAACAGAAAGTTGGTTTTGTTTCAGATATGAACGGATGTAAACAATGTTAACATGGGAAACATTAGGAAGTGGAGTCAATTCAAGACAACTTTACTTTGACCTTTGGTTAAGTGGAAGTAGGACAAATTGTCAGTACCCGAAAGAAGGGCAAGGCTCTACCGCCTGTCTTTCAGCCACACATAGTACTTTTTCCAGTAACAAAAGGCCGAAAGTAATAAAATGGCTGCCGTTGGTAGCGTTCTCATTACACGTACCAATTGCAATACCAGTGCTCAATACAAGTGTGCATAAGTACTGTACATCATGTATACTGCATCGACAATTAATGTACAGTCTGTCACGCATTGTATGATTGGATTTAGATCGGTAAGATGCTCGCTTTACTGTGTTTGGTCAAGCAAGCTTAGAAGTAAATGAAAAAGAATAATTTTGCAATTATTCAATTAAGTCGTTCAGGATTCTTCACTTTTAAAATTGATTGCCGGTCGGGCAGACTTCATGTTTATTTTGTTCCAGCCGGCATTACCAAGTGGTGGTCGATGCCGACCGGGGTTGACCAACTTTGCTACAACCCTGCCTAACACTAACAGTGAATGAAGGATGTGTTGTTATTCCTGAAATAAAATCATTCCAAGTTGCTGTCAGATTTGTGCGACTTTGAGAAGTAAGACGATTGAGTAGCTCCGTCTCCCACCCCTTCATTCCCCTGGAAATCGAGATCCATCTATATTTACTCATCAATCCCTCAGGAACATCTGCACATTTCGTTGAACCGTCAATATTTTTACGGATGTGCATGAAGAACTGCCATTGCGTGATTTATAATGAGCTCTGATTAGTAGAACCACGTCCACTTACGAGTAACAAACCTCAGATACATGTAGTTAGGGTGGGAGGGAAAGGGGCAGGTTCACACAGAGGCCACGGGGGGGTCTTGGCACGCAAGGAAGTCAGCCAATTGTAGTTTCCTTAGTTTCTCACCAGAGTCTTTTCTCAGCCTGGGTGGAGCCAGAGCGTGAAGCAGCTCGTAAAGCCCACTTGCATCAAGTACTTTTATATAATGGATAAGTTGTACTGAAGAAACGACTTCGTTAACAGGGTGCCTGTTTAGGAAGAATATTTGTTACAAAAATAAGCCTAGGTGGGAACTTTTAAGTGGGCACATTTTGCTTACCAGCCAAAAATACAATGTGTCATGTGTACTGTTGGTGATTGGTTTCCTGCTTATTTCTCCTTAATAGCAAAAATTTGTTAATTTTGGGGTGAACACAAAAACGGGATGTTAACCTGTGACCTCCGGGTTTATGTGCCACTGCTCTACCAGCGAAGCTAGTCCTATGTTGGGGGTTTATTTTTTCAATATCTTTGTACGGGAGGTGCCAGTCAGAAGTCATACAATCATGTAGGGTGTCATGGCCGAGTGGTTAAGAGCATCGGATTCAAGTTCTGGTGGTTTAGTCATCGGGGTGTGGGTTCGAGTCCCGGTTATGACGCTTGTGTCCTTGAGCAAGACACTTTGCTATAATTGCTTCTCTTCACCCAGGGGTATAAATGGTTACCTGCGAGGGTAGAGGTTGATATTGTGTTTGAAAAAGCCTTCTGAGCGCCACAGCAGCTCGGGCTGTATACTCCCCAGGGAGCTGAGACAGATTAAAGGAATGTTATTGACCCAATGACCAGGGCACTAATGTAAAGCGCATTGATACGTTATTGTGAAATGCGCTATATAAGAACTAGTTATTATTATTATTATTATTATTATATACTGCCATATAGCCAGGGATCACGCCCAGTTTGTGTTACAACTTGAAAAGCAGATACAAAATTTGACCTTGATGTTTATTGAAAAATTCCAAACTTTTGACGGTTAAGATGAGTTGAACTGTCATCATTGATGGATATCTTGTCCCATTAAGAGGAAAGTATCGTCTGGTCAGCTGACAGACTTGGCATGATTGCTAAGTGATAATTTCCCAATTGCCTTCCTTCTAGTTGCACATCTTGCCTGGGATGACATAGTTGACCTACATTGAGATAACAAGCCTAATTCAGTCTCAAAATAATTAAAAAACGGGAAAAAGCATCATCCACCATAGATGTTATCCAAATATTTCTAGATCAGCATATAAGAAAAACAAGACTTGACAGAAACTAGCCTAAAATAGTCCCAAAACAGATATCAAGTTTGAGTTTAGATTGTAGAATAAGGTTAACAAAACAAGTGCAAATTACTATCAAGGAATGGATACCGCTTCGGTGGGATATGACTTTGCATTTACCTCTTAGCCACTTGTGACACCAGCTGGTACCCTGCTAAATATAGAAACATTTAGGTGATACAATCTTAAAAGCAGAACAACGTAGCCGTCTCATCAGGATGTTGGTTTTAGTGGAGGGTTTGAATTGAGCATTTTTTTTGTTTAATAATAATAATAATAACCAGTTCTTATATAGCGCATTTCACAATAACGTCTCAATGCGCTTTACATTAGTGCCCTGGTCATTGGGCCAATAACATTCCTTTAATCTGTCTCAGCTCCCTGGGGAGTATACAGCCCAAGGTGCCGTGGCGCTCAGAAGGCTTTTTCAAACACAATATCAACCTCTACCCTCGCAGGTACCCATTTATACCCCTGGGTGAAGAGAAGCAATATTATAGCGAAGTGTCTTGCTCAAGGACACAAGCGTCACGACCGGGACTCGAACCCACACCCCGATGACTAAACCCACACCCCGATGACTAAACCACCAGAACTTGAATCCGATGATCTACATGTAAACCACTCGGCCATGCCACCCTGTTTCTATTGCTTTGAAGCTATACAGCTTCATTTATTCACAAATAACAAAAACATTGACACATCAATGGTCCACATTAAAAGAAGTCCACATAGAATACTGCTATTACATAGCAATTACAGAGAATACAGGAATAACAAATACATAAATATATACTTATAGTTATATTGATATACACAATTTATCGTGATTTGATCACGTAAAGGGATATAAAATAAGTTTGGTGAAAAAAATTCAATGACTTCAATCAGAATTTAAAGATTAGTCTGTCATCTTCATTCAAACTTTGTAGACTTTGTTAAACCCATATGTTTGAAGTCTACTCCTTTCCCTTATTAGGAAATGTTTGAGTGCCTGTTTAAATATTTCTACAATGTTGACTTGGGAGCACTTTTTCTCTTCATTAAAAACAAGATCACATCGATCGATATTTTTAACTTCAAGATCTAGTTTATGAGAAGTCAATATTGCTACCCCTCGTGATTGGCGATTTCCATGATTGAAATACATTTTCCCTTGCCACTCCATAATAGTTCATCTTGGGTTCTCCTTCGCTTGATTCACAAGTAATCTTGAAATATTGATTTCCCGTTTTGAAAGACCCAGTTTCTCCTGAGGAAATGAACAAATTAAAGTTTAAAGGTTCTACCAGTTGGTGTTTGTATAAGAAAAGTCTACTGACTGTAAAGGAATTGTACAACATTGGTTTGTTGAATTAAGAGTACATTTATTCCAATCCTCTAGTTATCAAGAAACATACCATAAAGGGATGGTACATCATTGGTTATTGGAAGAGTACATTCATTCCAATCCTCTAGTTATCAAGAAACATACCATAAAGGGATGGTACATCATTGGTTATTGGAAGAGTACATTCATTCCAATCCTCTAGTTATCAAGAAACATACCATAAAGGGATGGTACATCATTGGTTATTGGAAGAGTACATTCATTCCAATCCTCTAGTTATCAAGAAACATATCATAAAGGGATGGTACATCATTGGTTATTGAAAGAGTACATTCGTTCCAATCCTCTAGTTATCAAGAAACATACCATAAAGGGATGGTACATCATTGGTTATTGGAAGAGTACATTCATTCCAATCCTCTAGTAATCAAGAAACATATCATAAAGGGATGGTACATCATTGGTTATTGGAAGAGTACATTCATTCCAATCCTCTAGTTATCAAGAAACATACCATAAAGGGATGGTACATCATTGGTTATTGAAAGAGTACATTCATTCCAATCCTCTAGTAATCAAGAAACATACCATAAAGGGATGGTACATCATTGGTTATTGGAAGAGTACATTCATTCCAATTCGCTAGTTACAAGAAACAGAAACATATCATAAAGAGATTGTACATAATTAGTTAATGGAGGAGTACATTCACAGAGCTGCCAACTCTCTGAATACAAACCAATCTGTCCGTGTTCTGATGAACAAGTTTGAAATCTTCTTGATTATTCAAAAAACATATAGTACATGTACATGTATGTTGAATGTAATTCTGAATATCTCCCTGATTGTTGGACAAAATCTGATTGCAAGACGCAAATGTTGGCAGCTCTACACCCATTCCATCTAGCCCTAATGTTGGTGGTTTTCCTATTTTGTCAAGATTTGTTCAGAAGCCATCCAACCAGCTGCAATAACCAAGGATCACACCCAAGTTTACAATCCAACCTGGGAAGCAGCAGCAGAGGGAGCACCTTAAGGGATGCAACTTTTTACCTCTAATTTAAAGTAAACCATTTTTAATTTGTCATTATTCAGGTTATCCCACAACTCATCGCAAGAATAGACACACCAAGACAGCTAGTGGGTCGACAGATTCACCAGCTTCTGATGGACATTGGAAAACAACATCCACAGGTAAGGAGCGGGGCAATTTAGGAGGGGTGTAAGAAGGCATTAGAGGAAAAAACAAGATTTCATATTTTGACAAAAACATTTGTTCCAGTCTTCAATTTTTAAGAAGACTCATGAAGAAACGCAAGGCTCGATTGCACAAAACACCAAGCTTCATCTTAAGATGGGTTGTCATTATATCAACTGTGATTTGTATTGTTTTGATTTGTATCACACTTTGCTTAGCGATTAAGATTGACACACATCTTAAGATCAATCTTAGCTCTTTGTGAAATTAAGCCCTGTAAGCAGGTCATCACATTAAATGTTTAGGATTTTTGATTTGGAGTTGAACAAAGAAAAATTTACTAGAGCGGGATTTGAACCAACGACCTCCACATTAACATGCCGGCGCTCTACCAACTGAGCTACATGTATCTAGCCCTATGTTGGCGGTCCCCCTATTTTGTCAATATCTTTGATCGGTTTAGGATCTGTTTGTGTGGTGTGTCAGGGCCGAGCGGTCTACTGCATCGGACTCAAGTTCTGATGGTTGAATCATCAGAGTGTGGGTTCGAATCCAGGTCATGACTCTTGTGTCCTTGAGAAAGTCACTTAGCCATAATTGATTCTCTTAACCCAGGTGTATAAATGGGAACCTGAGAGGGCTGAGACAGTATTGTGTTGGATTAATCCCTAAGCGCTAATTTAAGCAGCCTTTGGTTGTATGTGTATGCTCCCCAGGGAGTTAGAGGAATGGTCTACAATAAGTAATAATAATAACTAGTTCTTATGTAGCGCATTTCACAATAACGTCTCAATGCGCTTTACATTAGTGCCCTGGTCATTGGGCCAATAACATTCCTTTATTCTTTCTCAGCTCCCTGGGGAGTATACAGCCCGGGCTGCCGTGATGGCGCTCCGAAGGCTTTTTCAAACACAATATCAACCTCTACCCTTGCAGGTACCCATTTATACCCCTGGGTGAAGAGAAGCAATTATAGCAAAGTGTCTTGCTCAATGACACAAGCGTCATGACCGGGACTCGAACCCACACCCCGATGACTAAACCACCAGAACTTGAATCCGATGCTCTTAACCACTCGGCCATGACACCCTACGTCCGATGAACAGGGATAATAGTGTTGTAAAGCACCTTGATCTACCTACGAGGATATGTGTGCTATTTTAGAACCAATTATCATTATTGCTAGTTTCAAAAGGGGGAACAATTTTGTTTCTGATCTTGTGTTTCACAGGCCTTGATTTATCCACTGACCGTGGCCTCCAAATCGCAGAGTACGGCGCGTCACAATGCTGCCAATAAGGTGCTAAAGAACATGTGTGATCACAGCAACACGCTAGTTCAACAAGCTATGATGGTATGTATTATTTCTGAAGATTTACGGTGAGGTACTCTTGGAGAAAGAGATGAATAAGACATAAGAAAATAGAGAAAAACAGAGTTTGGGGGAAAAGTTTCACTGTGGTACCCATGATTGGGGTGAGGGTTTGGAGAAATAATCCTCACAGTCAGTGGTACCAACATGTACTATACAATTGGTATGAGGGTTTGAAGAAATAAGCCTCACAGTGGTACCTGTGATTGATGTGAGGGGTTTAGATACATGAGTCTCATAGTCAGTTGTGCCTATGATTGGTTTGAGGGTTTGGAGAACAAATTTCACAGTCACAGGTACCTGTGATTTGTGTGAGGGTTTGGAGAGATAAGCCTCACATTCAGCGGTACCTACATGTATGATTGGTCTGAGGGTTGGAAGAAGAAGCCTCACAGTAAGTGTTGATCATGATTGGTCTGAGGGTTTGAAGAAATGAGCCTCACTGTGATACATGTACATTGTGTACCTCTGCTTGATATTTTTATTCTGTTCTTCCATTGCAGATTGTAAAAAAGGAGATTTCTTCTTGTTTGAGGGTTTAAATGCATTAGCCTCTCATAAGTACCTCAGTTTGACTCTCTTTATCTTGCTTTTGTTTCAGGTCAGTGAGGAGCTGATTCGCGTGGCAATCCTCTGGCATGAGTTATGGCATGAGGGTTTAGAAGAAGCCTCACGACTCTACTTTGGTGAGAGGAACGTGAAAGGAATGTTTGGAGTTCTTGAACCTCTTCATGCCATGATGGAACGAGGGCCTCAAACCATGAAGGAAACCTCATTCAATCAGGTATTTATTCTGCTTCCAACCGCCTTGTCAATAGTTTGGTGGTATCACAATAGAGTGCACCTCTGAGAATTTGCAGAATTGTAACTGCATGTTAAAGAACCCAGAACAGTTATTGTGGATGAGTATGGGTTTCTGGTTCACATAGGAAGCATTCCTGTTTACATGTTTCCTCAAGCTTACGAGCTACAGTGATGAAGTTCACTCATTAACTTCACTCATGGTTTCATTACCAGAAATATAAAATGATAATAGTAACACTAAACAAAGTCAGTTACGGAACAATTTCCATTGCAGCTGCCCTCTTCTGGAATCGGTCTTCCTTTTCTCATTAGAAACACAGAGACTCTTTTGTGTTTCAAAAAGCCCTTACCAAAATTTCCAATTGAATTTTCCAATTGGAACCAATTGGAATTTTTCCATTCTTGTGTTTTGGCACAAAACCAATTGGACCCAATTGGACTCAGTTGGATTAATTATTTATTTTTTTTTTCCCAACTACATGTGTAGACCCTGTTGGGAAATAACATTTACCATTGGAAATATATTAGGAGGTGAATTTTTCCATTTGGTAGAAACAAATCCCAAATCATTCCAATTCAATTAAATCCCAATGATTAAAGTATTTGTGGAGTGTCGTGGCCGAGCGGTTAAGAGCACCGAACTCAAGCTCTTGTGTTTCTGTTCAGCAGAGTGTGGGTTCGAGTCCCGGGATCGTGACACTTGTGTCCCTGAGCAAGACACTTAACTATAATTGCTTCTCTCCACCCAGGGGTAAAATGGGTACCTGTGAGGGCAGAGATGGTTCTTGTGATTGATTTCCCTCACCGAAATCAAACAGAGAAAAAACATGTTTTTATCCTACCTAAAACATGTTTTTATCCTACCTAAAACAGGTTTTTTTAAAACAGTTCTGTTTTTAAAAAACATGTTTTTTTTGGTTGGATTTCGCCACCTCAGAAAACAGGGAAAAAATAAAGCAGTTTAAAAGCATGTTTTAAACCTGTTTTTAAACCCCAAAACAGGTTTTTTCCCTGTTTAAAACAGGTTTTCTTAAAACAGTTAAAAAAAAAAAAAAATCTGTTTAGGGAAACTGTTTTGAAAACAACTGTTTTAAAAAAACATGTTTTTCCTGTCTGTCTTAATTGAGTAGCTTAGTAGCGCATATTATTGCAGCACAGGCTGTATACTCCCCAGCGAGCTGAGATGGTTTAAGGAATGAAATAAATGGCCCAGTGACCAGGGGTAATAATAATGAGCGCTTTGAGACGCCCTTGGGTGTGATAAAGCGCGATATAAATCCATATTATTATTATTATTATTATTAATTAAATCAAGCCAACTTTTGGACTGAGTTGGTCTAAGATTATATTCCAATTGGAAATTCAGTTTTCCAACATAAACCAACTCACACCAACTCAATCCAATTCTTTCCAACTGGATCCAATTGGAATGATTGGGAAATTTTGGTAAGGGAGGGTCTCAAGACCCCACTTGTTGTGGTTATCCCCAGTATTTTTGTTCCCTTCAAGTGCCTTGTATCCTTTTTTAATTTGGCGCTACATAAATCCAGTTTTTGTTATAATTCTTATTATTGTTAAAGATGAACTCAAAAATGTAAAAAAAAAAAAATAAAAAAAAACATGTGGCGTGTTGTGGCTGAGCGGTCTACTGTATCGAGCTCAAGCTCTGATGGTTGAATCATTGGAGTGCGGGTTCGATTCCTGGTCATTACACTTGTGTCCTTGGGCAAGGTACTTTACCATAACTGCTTCTCCTAAACTAAGAGGGCTGAGACAGTGTTGTGTTGGATTGACCCCTTAGTGCTTGGGGTTTTATCTCCCCAGGGAGTTGAGAAAAATAGAGGAATGGTCTACCTTGATCTAGTTACTAGGAGGTGTACCGTATATAAGAACCTATCACTTCCGTGGGTTCGAATCCCACCCAAGTGATTTGCCTGTGGATTTTTTTCACAGATATCGGGAAAGTACTGAGTATACAGTGATTAACACACATCGTGTAGGGTAAAAAACAAAATTATATTTATTATCCCTGATGCAAAAATTAACATCTATTAAAACAATTTTAAAGTCTTAGAGAATATATTGATGGAGCACCAAGGCCAAGCCGAAGACCAGGTGCCGGAGGGCATCTCTGTGAGTCCATACCTAATCAGTGTGATTCCATTCATTTATAACAGGCGTATGGTCGTGATTTAATGGAAGCGCAGGAGTGGTGCCGGAAATACACACGGTCCCGCAATGTCAAAGACCTTACACAAGCCTGGGACCTGTACTACCACGTCTTTAGACGTATATCAAAACAACTCCCTCAGGTAGGTCTCAGTCTAAGTTTAGATGATCACAACTCTTTCGAAAGATATTGCTGTCACTAAAGTATTTCTTTTTTAAGTTATTTAATAAGGGAATAAAAGAGTGGGCGACGAGTTCTTAAACACCTGTTTAAAAGTGGCAGGTTTGTTGACCAAGCTAAAGTAAGTAGCTTCTCGCATAAGTTTCAAACGTGCATGCTTAAGTTTCAAACTTTGCACACAAGTTTAAAATGTATGCAAGCAAAATATGCAAGCTACCTACAAATCATATATGGGATTTGAGGCATTGCATGGTGAGGTATCAGTGTATATATCTACTTGCTAGGTAGATGATGTTCTTTGAGAAATAGCAAGACAAGTTCTCAAAGAACAAAATCTACCTAGCAAGTAGATATACACAGGGTGTTACCGCAAACCAAAATATACATACCGACATATACCAACTTAAATTGTCAATAATTTGTTTTCAATTTGGTTTTTTTGTTTTAGTTAACTCAGCTAGAGCTTCAGCTTGTATCTCCCAAACTCTTGATGTGTCGAGACCTTGAACTCGCTGTCCCAGGGACGTACAACCCCAATCGACCAATCGTACGCATCCAGCGTGTCCAGTCATCACTACAGGTCATCACGTCTAAACAGCGCCCTCGCAAGCTCAGTATCTTCGGTATGGCCGTCAGCATTCCTCCACATTTACCTAATTCATAAACAATGTACAAAGGATAAGTAACGGACGTTCAATCTGAAAGCTCGCTTATTTTAAAGTTCATACTTGTACCGATTCTCCGGAGAACTATTTCCGTCTGAAATGCTGTAGAAGTTTAGGAAATAACATTTCAAGACCCTCCCCCCGCGAAAAAAATAAATCAAAAAATGTAATAGATAGAAATAAACAAATTCTTGAGGGAGCAGTTAATTGAAATAAAATTAATATGAGCGTTCACAAATTTCCTGGGAAAAAAAACAACATAGTGGTTTGTTTCCTGCCTAGGAACTTATAAACACAATAAATGAGGGATCCATGCAAAGGGCGAATTCAAGGAGCATAAGAATTCCACTGTTGTTTTGCAAAACTAATTACATTTTCCATCTTTACCTACGATTCTTGACCGATCTCATAGGGCAAAGTATATGATGAAAGAAGACTTAAGAAGATTCAGACTCTATATTGCCACTTGGTTCATGCTATTTTAGTTTAAATTGTCACAATGTCTGAATTCTTGAATATTCCAAACACGAGCAAAGAGTTATGCTATGCTATGGCTCTACTTACCATCAGCAAAGAATCGGCGCTTACGAAAGCAGGGAATTCCGCACTTATTTCAAGCGTATTTCACAGGTTAGCAGGGAATTTTTGCTTGTTGGTGTGTATAGTCCACGCTACTAGGCATTTTTCGCTTACACAGCTAGTGCAGAAAGTGCACAGTAAGTTGAAAATTGTGGTCGTAAGCACAGAATTCGGCAGTTTGCAGAGACATGAAATCGAGCACTGGTCTTCATTATAAGGTGTCATGGCCGAGTGGTTTAGATCATCGGTTTCAAGTTCTGGTGGTTTAGTCATCGGGGTGTGGGTTCGAGTCCCAGTCATGATGCTTGTGTCCTTGAGCAAGACACTTTGCTATAATTGCTTCTCTTCACCCAGGGGTATAAATGGGTACCTGTGAGGGTAGTGATTGATATTGTGTTTGAAAAAGCCTTCTGAGCGCCACGGCAGGTTGGGGCTGTAAATGTATACTCCCCAGGGAGCTGAGAAAGATTAAAGGAATGTCATTGAGACGTTATTGTAAAATGTGCTTTATAAAAACTAGTTATTATTATTATTATTACAAATGTGCCTTTGGAAAATATGCTATTTTGAATTTTGAATTTTGTTTCACTTAGGGAGTGATGGAGCAGAGTACATGTATCTGTTGAAGGGGCATGAAGATCTGAGACAGGACGAGAGAGTGATGCAACTGTTTGGTTTGGTCAACACCCTCTTGGCTAACAACCCTGATACATTCAGGAGACATCTCAAGTAAGTTACGAGAAAATCTAAAACTTGACCCCAATAGGAGACTTTGGAGCGCTAGGTGGCAGCAGACTTACCGGGTAAATTTCCATTGTTTACGTTGTTCTTAGCATGCGCACAATACCGAGAGCAATGGATTATACCTGGTAGGTCTGGTGCCACGTAGCATCCCAAAAGTCACCCATTGCAGAAAAATAACCTTGAAGTCAAAAACATGCCCTGCAGTTTGAAGGTACAGATTATTGATATTGTTATCTTGCACACCATTTTTTGTCAAATAGGAACTGCTGGGTTGCTGTTAAAAGGGCTTATTCACATCTCCCTACTCCCAACAAAATTACAGACAAAAGAAAAAACAACCCCACAATCAAGTACATTCCCACTTGTGGTTTAAAAATGCAGACTTTTGACATCGTACTCTCACACGCAATTTTTCGCCGAAGTAACCACTGATTTCTTTTGAGAATTTAACATTTCCCCCCCCCCCCCCTCTCGTTCCCCGATACCAAACAGCAAGGATTATTGATATCGTTATCTTGCAAACCATTTTTTGTCAAACAGGAACTGCTGGGTTGCTGTTAAAAGGGCTTATTCACACCTCCCCCCCCCCCCTCCATATAACCCTCACTCAAAATACAGAAAAAGCAACCCCACAATTACGAACATGCCCCCTGTGGTTTAAGAATGCAGACTTTTTACTAAGTAATCTCACATGCAATTTCCTTTAAAGTAACGACTGATTACCTTTAAGGGTTTAACATGACCACCACCCCCCTCCTACAACCATACCCCAACCCCCATCCCCGTACCAAACAACGAGGGCTGTTCTGACAAACCAGTCAATATAACTTGATACTTCCCCTAACATCAATCCAAAAGGAAATCAAGTTCCTTTCCACTTGTGCTTAAACGCTCGTAATAGGAAGTCTGAATTGTGATCTTGAAGATTAGACTGTTTTTGCCATGGGTCGTCAAAGCTGGGGCTAATTTCCATAATACTTACCCAATCATAGACTTGATTTCCAAAAGAGATAAGATTCAAACTCAAGATGTGTTCCCATCACATCGTGATTTGTGTTGTGACATCACTTTATACTTAGCAGTGACGATTAATTTATGGGCTAACTGTAGCAGGCATATATTTTGGTTCTACCGATGTGTGTTAAGCACTGTATACTCAGTACTTACCCGAGTTCTGTGAAAAAAAATCCACAGGCAAATCACTCGGGTGGGATTCGAACCCACAACCTTTGCATTGCTAGAGCAGAAGTCTTACCACTAGACCACCGAGCTAGGAGGCATAATCAGGGCTCAAATTTTACACTGGACCACAGGCCCGAGGCCAGTGGTTTTAGTGTCAGGCCAGTAAACTCATGACCAGACAAGTCCAGCAGTCTTGGTGTTTTACAGACCTTGAGTCTGGAAAATACCTTTCCACTCTGTTAAACGACGTGGCGTGTCGTGGCCGAGCGGATAAGAGCACCGAACTCAAGCTCTGGTGTTTCTGATCAGCAGAGTGTGAGTTCGAATCCCAGTCGTGACACTTGTGTCCTTAAGCAAGACACTTAACCACATGCTTCGTCCTTCGGATGGGGCGTAAAGCCGTAGGTCCTATGTGTTGTGTAATGCACGTAAAAGAACCCAGTGCACTTATCGTAAAGAGAAGGGGTTTGCCCCGGTGTTCCTGGTTTGATTGGCTGCATATTGCGCCGTGCAGCACCTTGTAAACCATTGCATGGTGCTATGTAAAGGAATAGGTCTCATATTTCAACACGTAACCCCACATACCTTGTATGACTCTATCCTTTCTTGTTAAAAGCGCTTAGAGGCTGGCCTGCAGTAGGCGCTATACAAATACGTTATATTATTATTATTATTAAACAATGAAGTATACTTAGTACCCATAAAGACAAATGAGATCAATCCTCTCTTACATGTACATGTCTTAGTGCTTAATTGTTCAAATAAAGACAGTTAAATTCATGTTAAAGGGTGTGTACAACATTGGTAATTGCCAAAGACCAGTATCCACACTTGATGTGACCCAACATGTACATGAAATAACAAACCTGTGAAAGTTTAAGCTCAGTCGGTAATCGGAGTCATGAGAAAACACTGAAAAACCCCATTGTATGTTTTAACTTTTTTTCAAACATCAGATTTTATCCTGCAGGATAAAGACTATTGTTTTACTCGTTTCCTAAAGACTAAAGCATTTCAAGCAAAACTATATCAAGGGAAGTTTTCCACCATGACCATCTTTATACCATGTAAGTCATGTGCAAATCTGTGAACATTTTTATTTTCAATCTTAACAATGGTGTACACACCCTTTAAACTGTGTTTAGGCTCAGGAAGTTTTTCTCTCATTTTGATTCTTGTCTTGTACAAACATTGCTGGTCCAGTTCAAATTTTGAGCTACAAGCCCTGTAGTCTTGTGGTATTATCTCTCAAATTAGAGCCCTGGTGATAATATCTTCCTACTTCAGTCTGATTTTCGATTTTAAGTCCTTAAAAAAAATCAGAAAATTTGTAATTATATTGCCTGAGAAGTCTATTACAGCCTACACCATACATTGTACATGTATGTACATAAAACTGTCATCCCTTGTACTCAGTAAAATGTTCCTATTTTTTTTTTCTAAGGACCAAATATCATGCGTTGATGTAGAAATAGAACATGGCCAAATTCTGAGTGTAGTTGACGTCTGTGCCTGCCATTCACGCCCTCTATGTCAGCTGTGGACATAGAGTGTTAGTACCATGTGATGCCTGTTTGTTATACCACGGTAATAGATTGTGAATTTTTATTGGTGGAGAACCATCATGTGACTTGTTACAAAGACACATTTACATGGCCCAGGGGAACATGAGTGATTCACCCCAAGGGTTACATTACGTGTACCTTGATCTTGCCCACCGTTGGTAATTTCCAGCGCCTTGTACAGTTATTAGAAATAGCCTTGGGTTCAAGGTTGTAATTACGCTGGTACTAGGTAAATTTATTTATGTTCCTGTGTGATGTGCCCTAGGGAACAGTGAAGCAATATTTCCCAAAAGAAATTTGCATATCTGTTAATGTCTGCTGCCACCTAGTGTTGAAAAACTCTCCCATTTAAGAGTTACACTTTTCAAGAACTCAAACATTTTCATGGAATTGATTCTAACATTTATGGCTCTAAGCACATGAAATAATGGTGTCAGATTAACATTCCTTTAGGGAAGTATACATGTACCGCCAAACCACAGACGTCATGTACTATGAGTCATACTCTATCACCTTGAATCAGTACAACATGAAGAGAAACGGTTTGAGGTTTCAGAACACCCTCACCAGAAAACAGTAGCGCACCCTGGGGGGTGGGTGGGGGGGGGGACGGGGACGACAAGCCCCTTCCCTCAAGGGTCTGCTGATTGCTTATATTTCGTTTGTTTTGGCACACCCCAAAAGCCTGCCTGTTTCAGTTTGTTAGTGTTTCAGTTTGCTTTTAGTGAGTGTTTCATTTTCATTTAACTTAATCCCCAGCAATTTTTTTTTAATTTTTTATTTTTTCCCCCCCAAAGATAATTGTTTAGCTTGACACTGCTACAAAATTCTAATCGGCAAACTACACAAACCACTATCCCTAATACAATGTGTCAGCTGATTACTCCCATGTTGCTTGGCAAGAGATGCTTGGTCTATATCTGCCACATACTGCCATTAGTTCCTACCATCAACCATTTCTTGTCCCCCATGGATTACACAGTCTTGACCTTTCCATTAATGTTTGATTGAACGGGTTGCAACCTAGTTCCACAAATGCCAAATGATCAAAAAGGCTGACTTGAGTTGGCACCAGACCACTCTCACTCTAAGCTATAGGTATTTAATTACAGTCAGCCATTTGAGAGTTAGTTTTGAATGAAGTCTGGTACAATGACTCGTTTACTCAAAATACAACTCTTCAGTTTGAATTCCTCAGACTAGGGATAGCCCAAGTTTTTGCCAACCGAGGTTGGAAAACTATGGAAAGCCATAACTGCAAATCAAATACAGATAGCCATAGTTTGTAGCAATTTTACACAAATATTCAAAAATAGTGTTGAATTTGTTGGAAACAAATCAACCAATCATGGAAGGTATTTCAGTTCATGAATCTTTACAGAAAATGTTGAATTTGGTCGCAACATTTTTTAACACGATAGAATGTTTTGCTAACATTCGGCCATCCATGCCAACCGGCGCACTTTGTTTATCAACAATGGAAAGGTCTATAAGCAAGGGTGCTTGCTTTGTGAACTAGAAACACAACTGTTAACTGTTAACCCCTACTCTTCCATGATGTTCTGGGTTCTTTTAACGTGCACTACCAATCCTAGAGCACGGGCCCTATGGCTTAGTGTCCCATCCAAGAACAAAGCAATTATGGTAAAATGTCTTGCTCAAGAGCACAAGTGCCTCGACCGGGACTCGAACCCACACTCTGCTGATCAGAAACACCAGAAATGGCCACAGCACGTGGTTATACTGCAAGTTGCTGTAAATTTCCACCAAAGGAGGACTCTTTAAAATAATCATTGATTTTTCGGATTAAACTTTTTTGTTGTTTATCAACCTAATACTTTGACTTTAAAGTAGTACATTGTACTAGGAGGTGCCTCAGGAAAGTCAAGTGCTGGCAAATAGAGTGAAAAAAGATTGCGTCAGTCCTTGTAGAGTTAGTGTTTAGATGGGGCAATTCTCAATTTCCCTGGGTCCATATACCCCACACAGGAACACCTGACATCTAACCCACTTTCTGAGTAACTTATTTCTTGGGAAAACAAACACGCCATTGATTTCATTGCAAAGAAAACATTCCCCAGAGAGCAGTCCCAGAGGCAGATTGCCAACTATTTTAAGACTTTGTTTTTCAATCTACCTTCCTGTACCCATCACCGAAGCGGATTGAAGTGTTGCCGCAAGCAAAACTTTCACGGGGGACTACAGGTATCAGTTAGTGTTGCCATGTCCTGAGTTCTGGCCAGCTACCGGTAAATCCTAATTTGGAATATGGAATCCTGAAGTTATTTTTGTAAAGTATGGCAACAACAAGTTTCTGGCTGTTTAATATTGTGACTCCATTTCCTTTAGCCATCTGTGAACTTTCAGTAAACTAATTAAGGCCGGCGTCATTAGGTGTTTCTTAGACTGTTATCAACCCAAGTTCCGGTAATAATCCATGGAATTAATGAAGATCCCATCAAGAACACCGTTTAAGACTGATTTTAATTTTTGTCCAGACGTCTTGACATAATCAGTGATATTGATCAGGCCTTTCCGCTCTGAGTACATTTTAGTTCATCGACTTGCAGGTGTTTGATCTTGTTTTTAAATGTGGCGTGTTGTGGCCGAGTGGTTAAGAGCAAGGGACTAAGAGTGTGGGTTCGAGTCCTGGTGTTGACACTTGTGTCCTTTAGCAAGGTACCTTTCAAGTGTCTTGACAAGGATTCGACCCCAAACTTTGCTGCCGACAACACCAAAGTTTTGGTTCAGTGAACTAGACTGCTCGGTCACGACGCGAATTAACAGCATTGCTGTGACTTCCTTTTCAGCCATCAATAACTTACAGTTGTTTTTGATCCAACCTTCTGCAACCATTTTTCGCAACCATCACTGAAATTGACATTGCCCTTATTTTTTTGTTTAGACTGGTAAACTTGTTACCTCTTTAACCACCTTCCTGCACCTATCAAAGAAACTGAGTATAATTTGTGGTCATAACTTACATGTAGGTACGCAGTCAATTACTGGCATTGGTTGTGAACTTCCTGCATGCGACCCTACTAATCATCGGGGTAATTGATTGATATTTTCCGCATTGAAAACCCTTTTTAAAACTGTCAATTGCTGGTACTTTTAAGAGGCTTTGACTTTTAAGGGCATTTTAATTTATTGTTGTTGTTGTTGTTGTTGTGTCTGTCTTTTAGGCCCTCCGATCATTTGCAGGAATTCATTTTAAAGTGGACTTCCTATCTGCCCTGGTCTTGAAATCATCAACGAAATTGATTGCGATTTTCTGTTCTTTTTCATAACTGGTGATTGTCAGTGAAATTTACAGCAATTTGTTTTTGTGTCTCCTTAAAGGCAGAGTATATACCTTTGGTTTTTGGAACCGTTCGATTGTTTTATTAATCCTATATAAATGTAGATACATACTAATAAAACTAACTTGTGAAAATTTCATTTCAAAAGTTGTTTGCATTTTTAGATATCGTCGAAAGTCCAGAGCGATTTTGTCCAAGGGGAGGAATAATCCCTAATAGGAATACACAATCTGAGAAACGTTTTTGACTGTAACGTTTCTCAGATACAGATTTTGACGCATAAAAACTGATATCTTTTTACATACATTAACACAGTACTTCGAAGTGAAATGTTTCCCAAAATGCTTTATACTATCAAAAGCTGCTCTAGACTTCCAACCAATAAGTTTTTATTGCCATTAATTTTAAGAGTGATTACCAAATGTATACATGTACCTTACCTTGAACATGATTTGGTGTTTGTACCCTTAATAATAATAATAGTGGCTTCTTATATAGCGCTCATATCCGTCACTCAGTGACGCTCAAGGCGCTTCAACAGTCAGTAATTTCCTGCAAGGTATATATGTGGAGCTATTGAAGTTTGAGACCTATTCCTTTACATAGCACCATGCAATGGTTTACAAGGTGCTGTGGCGCAATATGCAGCCAATCAAACCAGGAACACCGTTAAGCACTGTGTACTCAGTACTTACCTGAGTTCTGTGAAAAAAATCCACATGCAAATCACTCGGGTGGTATTCGAACCCACGACCTTTGCTTTGCTTGAGCAGATGTCCGATGGCTAGAGGCAGTTTGAATACTTAGCAGCGGGTACCGAAACGATTTAATATATGTTGAATTTAGCATCGGGGGAAAAGAATATGATTTGGTATGCCTTCCCTTTAAGTTAGCCGCTGGCTGTTGGTTGTTTTTAAGCGCGTGGCATGGAACAGTTAATGATTGGATTGAGGTTTACTCAGACAGAGGAAACCTGTTGACTTTTTAATTCCAGATCTTACGGTGTTGGGAGGGAAACTATTTGTCAAGGGAGTAATTGGACGTAGCACTGTCCAGATTGGATTGCAGTGTCATCTGTAACGTTTTAATCATTGGAGTCTAGACTTCTGTTAATTCTTACCACGCAAGACTGGTACTGTGTCCTAAAGTGACCATCCACATATTCATGTTTTTTAGCTGAATTATTGTAGATAGACACAGTACCAGCTGCGTGTCCATGTTTTCAGGCTCAATTAAGCAGGGATGAGATTTGTCAGACTTTTGTCTGATTTCAGACTTTTTATGTCAGCCTGGTGAATAAACAAAGCCTTTCATTTTTCCACATAAAAGAAAGACTGTCCTTTGATCTACTTCACTAGTGCTTGGGACACTGTTCCTAAAAGCCCTTTGAATTCCAAACCCTCCCTAGGGGTTACCAAAAGGTAGAAACGCCATCATTTCAACATACATGTAGGCCCTCCATGTATGTCCTAAAAGTTTGATCCAACATGTGGTTTCAGACTTTTTTTTGCCAGCAATAACTCTCATCCCTGATTAAGACTATTCGATAAAAAGACATCTTTCTGATTTGATCGAGGGGTCAATCCAGGGGGTAGGTCCAAGGGTGGGACGGATGGGACGTAAAGCCGTTGATCTCGTATGTTGTGTAATGCAAGTAAAAGAACCTAGTTATACTTATCGCTAAGAGAAGGGGTTTGCCCCAGTGTTTCTGGCAGTGGCTGCTGAATGCGCCCAGCACCTTGTAAACCATTGCAAGGTGTTACATAAAAAATGGGTCTCGTAATTCAAAAACTTAAAAAACTGGAAATAAATGATGATAAGTGCTTAGCTCATAGATAAAGCACTATATAAAAACTATATGGGATTTAAGGCATTGCATGTTGAGGTATCAATGTATATTTGGTTTGCGGTAACACCATGTGTATATACAGTGTATCTACTCGCTAGGTGGATTTTGTTCTTTGAGAACTTGTCTTGCTATTTATTCTACTGCCGCGGAGTAGATTATTCGGAATACGGGAGACTTCTAGGAGAAAACTAGTTATTAGTATTTACTGCTATGTGTTTGTGTTTTACCAATTTTGTGTACAAACTAAAGGAAGAAAGCATCCAGCCAAGTCCTTTTGGGCGTAGTTTAGGATGATTTATGATTTCTGTCTCCAAAAATAGTTGTTTAAAGTTGGAGCAAATGTAAACAGGAAAGTGTCTTCGGTCAGGATTGAGCCGAATTGTAGAATTAGAGATTTGAACGTAACAGTTTTGTCTTGATTTTATCGTAGCTTGCGAGGTACATTGGTCCCAAGTGTAAACATGAGTAGGTAACCACATTCAAACCGGGGACCTATAACAAAAGAGGACAATAGGTCCACGGTTGCTATCACAAAGGAAAGCATTGTGGTCCACGGTTGCTATCACAAAGAGTTGAACAAAGGAGGGTCCACGATTGCAGGCTGTTACACACTTGGGTGTGTGGTTTGTCAATACAAATAATGAGTTCCACTTCAAGAGAGGCTGTAAGGTCAAACTCGGTTATGTCAGTTGTGTGATGCACTCATTTTCCAGTACCGTACTAGATACATGTAGAGTCTGTATGAAAATGGGGGGAAATGGCAAGTCTTTATCTTGACTTTAAAGACGATGTAAATGCCTTCTTTCTTTTCAATTTCTGTCTGATCGTAAAGCAATCCAAGTGTGAAAGGGTCGGCCGTTATTCCCTGCGGATGCCCCCGAGGAATAGACTAGTGTGAAAGGGGCTTTAATTACGCCCAGATTACATAAAAAGTTGCCTTTAAAAATTTACCAAAAACATTAAAACAAAATACTTTAGATCATCTGGACAAGGAAACCTGTTGGTCATTCAGCCAATTAACCAAATTACAAACCCCCCCAACATGCACAAGGCAGAAAAAAACGCAAATTCTGATGACCACACAACTTTGCTGATAACGATTTTTCAAAGCCACAAAAAATTTGCTGGAGAGGAGACCAAAACAGGATACATATG
The DNA here is from genome assembly GCA_037783415.1 of Leptasterias polaris. Lineage (NCBI taxonomy): Eukaryota > Metazoa > Echinodermata > Asteroidea > Forcipulatida > Asteriidae > Leptasterias > Leptasterias polaris. Next base: position 645,039 of record JAZGTN010000111.1, read on the forward strand.
TGCACTTTGAAGATTTCCACTGGGTCAACGCTTCTTACAGGAAATATTTTTCATCCAAAAACTTCCTGAATTTATTAGCTAATTTTATATTTGATGATTGTTCAAATGATAAGAATACATGACAGCACGTTTGCTGGTCCATCTACCATCCCCACCTTGCCCCAACCCCATCCCATAATCTTTAAGTGTATGACCTGGTTTTGTAAACTTCGATGGAGAAAGTATAAGAATGACTTCTCAGGATTTTCTCAGGATGTTTTCAAAATGTCCATCTGTGTTCAACTTTTTCTTGAAAGAAGTAACGCAATCACCAAAGGAAGGCAGAAGTAACTAGTTCATATTGTATTGTGTCCAAACTTGAAGGTTTGTATTTCTCAGGGATGTGATTTCTCTGTTTTTTACCGGGAATTTTTTATTTTTTTTGGCCCACCTCAAAGAAAGAAAAAAAAAGTAAAGTAAAATGAAAAAATTCATACTTAAGATAAACTTCATTTAGAAAAATGAAAACCATATAGAACATCCCCAGATTGCAGATTAGGGCTTTTAAAACCAAAGATAACTGTATATTAGTGGGCTTTGCGCTTCCAAGCTTTCTAGCTCGCAAGCTTTCACGCTTTGCACTCACAGTTCAGGTTTTTTTTTCAACAGCCCATCACATCCCTGATTTCTGGTGACCTGCACAGAGTCTGTAAATCTCCTGAATTGTAACATCTTGCCTAGAATAAGGGGGAACCCAGGCCAGCAGGCCATATTTTAAGAATATTCACATTTGTCAAATCTCATCCTTGTATTAAGAAAAGTCGATTGGTGAGCACAAGTTATCAGGGAGCCAGTGACAAACAACAGCTCAGTATAAATATATGGTATTTTAGCTTTTTTAAGCGCAGGGAATCTTTGTTTATAGTACAGCCAGGGTTTGAAGGGCTTGAATGGAGGACTTGGACTCAACCAAAATGGCTTTAGACTCAGACTAAGACTCAAACTAAATAAATCCACTCTGTTACAAGCTCTGTAAAATAGACCTGTGGTGTTTGTAAAAGAGAAAAACAAACATAGTGGTTACTTTTTCAGTTGTTTAGGGAAGTTACAGTCTTTTAATTTTAAAACGGATAACTTCCTCAAAACTTGAAGTAGATCTGTTGGTTTAACTTTTTATTGATTGTATTCCTTGAGATACCCAATCATATTCTGTGTTTTGACCCCAAAATTTCCACAAGGTACAGTGTGTATAAAGCTGTGATTAATTTGCAAGGGGCAGTGGTGGCGCTACGGGGGGAAGATTGGGGCAGTTGCCTCAAAGTTACTTTCTTTGCCCCAGCCCTACCCCTAATTCCTTCCTCTCCGAAACTAAATTCAACCCCAAACCATTGCATAAATATTAATGCAATGATGTTTTTAAAAATGAATATATATTCTTTAACCCAATGCAATCATTATTTCTACAATGCTTGTCTTTATTTCCTGGTTTATTTGAAAAACTGCTTAACCAAAATGGTATATATTTTTGGTTATTTAGCATCCAGCGTTACTCCATCATCCCACTGTCAACAAACTCTGGTTTAATCGGATGGCTGCGTCACTGTGACACACTTCATACTCTCATCAGGGATTACCGAGACAAGAAGAAGAAGATCTTGCTGAACATTGAGCACAGAATTATGCTTAGGGTAAGCTGGAAAAAAACATCTGGGCCCAATTTCTGTATTAAGCAGTGCAATGAAATTACAGCCAGTGCCCAATTTCATAGATTTGCTTAAGCAGGAAAAAAATGCTTAACAATTTTTTACTTAGTACATGTAGAAAGGGGCAGGATACCCGTAAAAATGTGAACACATGACATGGTAGGTAGGCATACCCAGAGCTGTGGGGACTTTTATACAATGGAACAAAGGTCCCCACAACGTTCTTCTTTGTTAAACTGGGTCCCCACAATGTGATTCTTTAGAAAAGGGAATAATAGAACAACAATAGGAAGTCCCCACAAGGGTGTGTGCACCCGGATATGTAGCTTGGTTGGTAATGTTTATGCGCAGCCAGAGGGATGCCATCGTTCCGTGTGCTAGCCGAGAGTGGTCAGGTTGTGATACCACCGAACTCAAATCAGCAGCACTAGAAAGACGGGCTGTGGTGGGAGCGGTACCAGTGATTCCAGCGGGGTACAATTTGAGGAGGAGACCATGGGCAAATGCTTACATGTATGTCTACTAGAGAGAGAGGGGGTGTGGCAGGGAGGCCTGGGTTTTGTCAATGTGTGGGGGTTGTTATGCTTTTTTAATACAATTACAAATGTTTTGGGGGTGTTTTTTCTTGACTGTATTCTATATGAAGGCATACAACTCACAGACTTTTAATCAGAATGTGCCTTTTTCTGACACTAGATGGCGCCAGACTATGAGCATCTGACCTTGATGCAGAAGGTTGAGGTATTTGAGCATGCGTTGGAACACACTCAAGGAGATGACTTGGCTAAGCTTCTCTGGCTCAAGAGTCCAAGCTCAGAGGTAAGTAGCCATGACTAGGGGTTAACAATCTAATATTTATTGTGTACTTTATCAAGCCAAGTTGCCTCTCCAATAAAGTACCTCCCTGATTTTGCAGAAAGTTCCATGAAATTAAACCAATCTTTCCATGGAAAAAATTTGAAAATCTCCCTGATTATATTAACCACTGTATACTCAGTACTTTCCTACTCAGTACTTTCCCGAGCTCTGTGAAAAAAAAAAACCACAGGCAAATCACTCAGGTGGGATTCGAACCCACGACCTTTGCATTGCTAGAGCAGATGTCTTACCACTAGACCACTGGGCTAGCCCGGTGGCTAGAGGCAGTTGGAATCCTATGTTTTAAGCAGCGGGTACGGTAACGATTTAATAAATGTTATGATAGATGTTTTAATAGTAATTTTTTAGATTTTAACTCTTTCAGTGCCCGCGACATTTCAAAAGTTTAACCCTAAAAAAAGTAAATAAGTTTTAATCACCAAATTTGTTGTATCTTACTCTCTGGTATATCCTTGGTACATTCGATAGTCAATAGTAGTCACACACATAGTGATACACCCTGAAACACTGTCATGCACACAGGGGAATTCCGCACTTTTTCGCTTGTTTACTGGGCGCCGCCATCTTTTCCCACAAGCCGAAACTACGCCCTCCCGCAAGAATTCGAAGAAGAAGAAAAATACAGGTCGTACATGAATGAAAATGGTACCATTAGAAAGAGCGAGAGCGCCCCCTTGTGATAACATGTTTACTCTACCTCGTACATGTACGAGGTTTGGCGATTTTAAGTATGAACATTACCTCGTACATTACGAGGTTGGCGCTTTCGAACTAACAAATATACCTCGTACATCTACGAGTTTGGCACTGAAAGAGTTAATGCAATTTTTTGTTGTACATTGAAGTGATTTTGGCCTTTGGGCCTCCTGTTTCAATTTCTAATGTGATAGTAATAAACCAGAAATATTTAATATATCATTGATCATTGATCATTGTTATTATTTAATGCAGTGCTTTTTTCTGTTGATCTTCTCTCTAGGTTTGGTTTGAGAGGCGAACCAACTACACAAGATCTCTGGCAGTCATGTCCATGGTGGGTTACATTCTAGGACTTGGAGACAGGTAAATCAACAATTATTTCGCCCTCTTATTTTATGCCAACTACGCAGCAGGCTAAGTGATGAAGTAATGTTTGGGTGTTTCCTATTAATGGAAGAGGTAGCTGTATAAAGGCTAAGTGAAGCACACCTTGACTGTGGTCAGTCATTGGATGGGAGTTTATTCCATGTATTGTCACGGTTGGTGGCTAGTCTAGGATATGATTGGGCTCCTTAACTTAACATCAAGCCTGTATAGGGTGAATGGTTACTTTAATTATTCTTACCCTACTTCTGCATCTTGGGTGACTAACTGGCCTCCTGTTGACGTTATTACGCTGGTCCGTTACACTGACTCCAGTCAAATAATGTGGTTTAATTTATTTACAAACTTATCTATAGTAATTATTCCTAGAGAAAATACCTAAAAGACTATGGTGTCCTCAAGCCAGAAGGTTGCTGTCTAGGAGTGGTTTACTGCCAATTCAGTTCCCAACCAGCCTTTGGACGACCATCTAAATACTAACCCTAAATAAGATATAACTAGCTAACATGAGGAGCTAACTTGTCTCTCTTGAAAGCTGGAGAAGAGTGAGAGAGAGAGTCCTTGCCTCCATGGGTTTTTATATGCCTATGTACAACAATTAAAGGATTAGGGTATGCTCTATGCATACACAAAAGAAGTTAACTAAATGCCTTTATATAACACTTGGGGTTTTTGGGCTCTTCCTAGCTAAAGTAGAGAGTCCATTGTGATTATTCACAGTTGACATTCCAAGTACAGTTACACAAAAGGAGAAGGCAACAGCTGTTAATGGAATTTCACTACACCTGCATCTTTTAGATGGGAAGTAAAACTGTAGGTCCTCTGAAACATCAAGGACACTTAAAATGAAAGAGAAGCACACAACCCTCCGATGCACTAAAGATACATGTATGCCCGATGACAATGCACCACCGCTGAGCGCTCTGTGGTTTGATTGGCTGATTAAATATAATATAAACAAAATTGCGGTTTTGGAGCGATCTGGAAGGTTTGTAGAGGTGAATGTATTTAACTAAGATGTGTAGTGTGATTTTGTTTAGTGAAACACATAATGAGACTCCCCGTTTGTTTTCTAGTAGATAGCAAACTAAGTCTCTTTGGTTTGTTAACAATATGTAACCCCAGGCACTGTGAACTTCTCCCAGGTTTTCTCCGACACCCAATTTCAAACAAGGTGACTTAACGGCAGGTAAAAAACCTTGTCCTGGATGGTTGTTACTTACAAGGTGACTTAACGGCAGGTAAAAAACCTTGTCCTGGATGGTTGTTACTTACAAGGTGACTTAACGGCAGGTAAAAAACCTTGTCCTGGATGGTTGTTACTTACAAGGTGACTTAACGGCAGGTAAAAAACCTTGTCCTGGATGGTTGTTACTTACAAGGTGACTTAACGGCAGGTAAAAAACCTTGTCCTGGATGGTTGTTACTTACAAGGTGATTTAACGGCAGGTAAAAAACCTTGTCCTGGATGGTTGTTACTTATCCTGGACTAATTTTGACATGGTCCCTAAGTGAGGCACACACCTTGACTGAGGTCAGTCATTGGACGGGAGACCATGGCCATTCCATGTATTGTCACGGTTGGTGGCTTGTCTAGGACATGATTGGGCTCCCTAACATCAAACCTGCATATTCTGGCTTGGGATATCAAGTTAGGTCCTGTGTGTTAATGCAGAGCTGCCGACTCTCCCTGATTCTGCAGAAAGTTCCCTGGAAGTAAACCAATCTTTCCATATTCAGATGAACAAATTTGAAAGTCTCCCTGATTATGGAAACTTTGTCCCTAATATGTTGAATGTATATGGGATTTGAGGCATTGCATGGTGAGGTATCAATGTATATTTGGTTTGCGGTAACGCCATGTGTATATCTACTTGCTACATGTAGGTAGATTTTGTTCTTTGAAAACTTGTCTTGCTACATTTTGTATTTATTCTGCTGCCGCGGAGTAGATTATTCGGAATTCCGGAGACTTCGGGAGACTTCTCAGTTCTGAAAAGAACTGTCCTGCTTATTAACTTCTACCTGGGCGGCAGGTAGGAAATCGGCTGGGACTACTTCTTTCGCTTTGTGGATCGGGGGGACTTTTCATTATTAACTACACTGCCTCGGCGCGAGTGCTTAATTTGGTCTCAACGTTTCGACTAGCTTGCTCTAGTCATCGTCAGGAGACTGATCTCCCTGATTGTTGTAAAAAATCGTCCCTGATTGAAAGCTGCGAATGTTTTGTTAATGCATATGAAACACCAAGGACACTTATCGTGAAAGAGAAGGGGCTCGCCCAAAAAACTAATAATATTTCAACTGATTCTATTTGTAACCACCTCCAGTTTAATAGATCGATCCATTAAGCCCCGCCTCCTTACGAGTTGACCAATCACAGCCGCGAAACCCGATCACCATTAGAGCAAAGATCACCAAACGGCTCAAATGGTGATCAGATTTCGCGGTTGTGATTGGTCAATGAGAAATGGGCGTGGCTTAATGGATCGGTGTATTTTTATCACCAGGGAATTTTTGGTAAAAGTATGCCAAAGGAAGTTTCTGATGGATTTATTTTTTTCTTTTTTTCAGACATCCGTCAAATCTGATGTTGGATCGGATGTCAGGCAAGATCATTCACATTGACTTTGGTGATTGTTTTGAGGTGAGACATCAGTCTTGAATAAGGGAATAAAATAATAGGCGAGGATGTTTTAACTGGCTGTTTTAAAACCGGCAGGGTTGTTGCCGTGGAAGGTTTTAAACAGACGTTGAAGATGGAGTCACTACTCTTTTTATTCCCATTCATGAATGCCCTTTTTGTTAAAAAGTGTGATCATTTTTGAAAATCTGTACAACTTTTCTGTTCTGTAGGCCTACATTTTCAACTCCTACACTGCTAAAAATGGTATTCTTGAAATGAGAACAGATCTTATTTAAGAAAACTTTTCTTGTGTTACGCCCAAAAATCTCAATAGAAAATGTTTCTATGGAGTAACACAAGAACTTTTCTCTTGAAATAACATTTTCCATTCATGAATGCTCTTTTTGTTAAAACGTGTGATCATTTTTGAAAATTTGTTCAAATTGTTTGTTCTGTTGGCCTACATGTTCAACTCCTACACTGGTAAAAATGGTATTCTTGAAATAAGAACAAATCTTATTTAAGAAAACTTTTCTTGTGTTACGCCCAAAAATCTCAATAGAAAATGTTTCTATGGAGTAACACAAGAACTTTTCTCTTGAAATAACATTTTCCATTCATGAATGCTCTTTTTGTTAAAACGTGTGATCATTTTTGAAAATTTGTTCAAATTGTTTGTTCTGTTGGCCTACATGTTCAACTCCTACACTGGTAAAAATGGTATTCTTGAAATAAGAACAAATCTTATTTAAGAAAACTTTTCTTGTGTTACGCCCAAAAATCTCAATAGAAAATGTTTCTATGGAGTAACACAAGAACTTTTCTCTTGAAATAACATTTTCCATTCATGAATGCTCTTTTTGTTAAAACGTGTGATCATTTTTGAAAATTTGTTCAAATTGTTTGTTCTGTTGGCCTACATGTTCAACTCCTACACTGGTAAAAATGGTATTCTTGAAATAAGAACAAATCTTATTTCAAGAAAACTTTTCTTTGTGTTAATTACTCCCAAAAATATTAACAGAGAACTTTTCTAGGGAGTGACACAAGAACGTTTTTCTTGAAATTAGATTTGTTTTCTTATTTCAAGAATACCATTTTTAGCATTGTATAATGCCCTCATTCAGGCTCCAATTCAAGAGGGGTCAAATTGCATGCGATGCTCAACAGTTGTGCGTATGTGCTCATACTAGATTTTACATTGAGTACGGGTATGCATTGATTGCATTACGCGTAAATTAGCGCCCACGTAAGCCAGTGCGCCAAACGCGTACAGCTTTTTAGTGCCGAATGCACCTTCACAGTTCTAGTTTGTATGTCTATATAAGCCATTTACAACCAGTCTTAAACTGTTACGTGACCACCTTTCAACCAACTGCCCAAGCTAACTGGGATATTTATGAACAATTTTTAACATCAATTTTGCAAAAGATTAGGCGATGCATCTTTAATCCTTTTGGTGTTTTGATAGGTTGCCATGACGAGGGAGAAGTTCCCAGAGAAGATTCCGTTCCGCCTCACGAGGATGCTCATAAATGCCATGGAGGTAAAATAGACTTGTCTCAGTCCTTGTCTACTCCTTTCCTAACTCCCCTAGGTCCACATCCAGAGTTTTCATGGTTAAGTTGAACCAGTGTACTTTGCACCGAGGTAGAGACTGGCTGATGTTTAATGCCTGCAGGGTCATGCTCGGATCAAATGGAGAGGATTTGTTTAGTTTTTTTCACTAGCCCATCGGTCTACCAAATCCCTGCCGATAGTAGACCGGTAGAAAATGTACGAGCCTCGGGGTAGTGGATTCTGTTAATTTCTGTTAATTTCTAGTTTTGCGTGGCCGAGCGGTCTTGAGCATTGATCTCAAGTTCTGATGGCTGAGTCATGAGAGTGTTGGTTCGATTCCTGGTCTTGACACTTGGGCAAAACTAATTGCTTCTCATCACCCAGGAGTAAATTGGTAAATGTCATGAATGTGAGGGCACAGATGGTTCTTGTGATGATTGTTGATGTGAATGATTAGCAACCTGTGCGCCCATTTGGCTGCCGGTGCTGCATACTCCAAAGGAGTTGAGATGGTTTCAGGAATGCTTAAGGTCCAATGAGCAGGGGTAATAGTGCATTGTGCTTTACTACAATGTTTAAGAGCATCTTTATAAATGCCTATTATTATTTACGTTTGTCTGTGTCAAGGGTAGTGGTCCACTGCCGGCAATTTTCTCTCTTTAGAAATAATTTTGCATCAAACACAGAGTTGCCAACTCTCCCTGATTCTGCAGAAAGTTCCCTGAAATCAAACCAATCTTTCCATGTTCTGATTATGGAAACTGTTTCACCTATTATGTTGAATCTAACTCTAAATACCTCCCTGATTGTCGTACCAAATCTCCCTGATTGCGAGGTGCAAATGTTGGCAGCTTTGCTCCAAGGAGCATGTTTTTTGTGACCTGACCAGAAACATGTTTAAAAAGAGTAGGCGTGCACCGCATCTGTGAACTTACTACTCAATTATTTCATAGTTATCATGTACCGGTGTGTTTTCCGTTATATTTCCCATCTTTTGTCTCAGGTTCAGCATTTGATATACCACCATAAAAAGTTCCATTCCGCTTACCGGTACTGTGATTTATTGACAGCATGGGCTCAAAATTCTTACTGTCATAAAACGAACACAACCAAAGCTGACCACTTCATTCGAAGAAAACGAAGTAATTTTTGATTTTTTACTTTGTCTCTTGAAAAGGTTACTGGTATCGATGGCAACTACCGGATCACCTGTGCCAGCCTCATGCAAGTGTTGAGGGAGCATAAAGACAGTATTATGGCTGTACTAGAGGCGTTCGTCTATGATCCACTGCTGAATTGGAGACTAATGGATAGTAAGATGATAAAGGGGTTATGGGAATGGGTTAATAACGACTTGAAAGATAGACTAGCATGATTCATTGATAAATAGGGGGAGATTGGAGGTGTACAAATGAATGTAACGCCCCATACCCTGGAGCGCGAAACCAGGCTTTCTGCTTCTTCTCACCCATATACTCTTGCTTTGCTGAGATGTAGAACAAAGAGCCATTCCAATAGCTTTATTACATTTCTACTACAGACACTCCAAATATTCCATGTTAATTCTACCGGATTTCTACTGAAGTCACTCCAAATATTATGTGGGTTGACTCTACTTCATTTCTACCACAACCACTCCAAATATTTAGGTTTAAATATACCTCAATTCCACCACACCCACTTCAAATACTCCTGAGTTAACCATATCTTGTTCTTTTATTACAGCTGCACCTAAAGCCAAGCGCTCCAAGGCACGATCAGATTCCTTCTCCTCAAGTCAGAATAATGCAGGTGAGTGTCTGTCTGAACGGTTCACAAATTATCATACGCCTGATACACAATGTACAAATGCCTCCTTGCCCTTGGGCATTGCCTATTTGCCCTGTGCATTGCCTCGGTGCCCCTGTCTTTGCCGCCTTGCCCTTGGGCATTACCTCCTTGCCCTTGGGCATTGCCTCCTTGCCCTTGGGTATTGCCTCCTTGCCCTTGGGTATTACCTCCTTGCCCTTGGGCATTGCCTCCTTGCCCTTGGGCATTGCCTCCTTACCCTTGGGCATTGCTTCTGTGTTTCTGGGCATTGCCTGCTTGCCCCTGGGATTGCCTCCTTGCCCCTGGGATTGCCTCCTTGCCCTTGGGCATTGCCTCCTTGCCCCTGGGATTGCCTCCTTGCCCTTGGGCATTGCCTCCTTGCCCCTGGGATTGCCTGCTTGCCCGTGGGCATTGCCTCCTTGGCCCTGGGATTGCCTGCTTGCCCGTGGGCATTGCCTCCTTGCCCCTGGGATTGCCTCCTTGCCCTTGGGCATTGCCTCCTTGCCCCTGGGATTGCCTCCTCCCTTGGCATTGCCACCTTGCCTGGGCATTGCCTCCATGCACTTAGGCAAGTACCGAGAATGTTATTTTGATTTTTGTCTGCATCCTTTTCATGCTTTCATATCAACAAACATTGTACATTTTGCAAGACGCCGACAGCCACTTTTCATATTTCACTTCAGAGCTGTTGCATAACATACATCGCTCTGCATTCATTACACTGGTTGTTTCAGAAAATTAATGAAAATGAATAGTTTGTCAAAATCAAAACTTCTCTACTTCATACTGAAAGGCAGGGTATACCTTTGGTAATTACTCCAAAATTAGTGACCATAAAAACTTACCTGGTAAGAAGCACTGCAGCTGTTGATAATGTTACTGATGCATAACATTTTGAGAAACCATTTCACTCCTTGGAATGTGGTTTTAGAAAGAGGGATTCAAAGACATTTCAATCTGAGACGCATTTCAACATGAAACGTTTCTCAGATTGTGTATTCCAATTACGGATTATTCTTCCTGCGTGGACACAACCGCTCCGGATTTTCGGCATTATCTCAAAAATGCTACCACCTTTTGAAAGTAAACTTTCACAGGGTAGTTTCATTGTTTGTATCTAAGTTTATATAGGATTGGGTCAATCTAATGGTTCCAAAAACGAAAGGGATACTTTGACCTAAGAATTAACAATTAAACGAAAAAATGTAGAAACCTCCTGAATTTGTGCTTAAGGTATTATACAGGATTGGCAGAGCTGACAAAATAATCACAGACAGTGTTCATGTTTTGTGTAATCAACCACATACATGAAATAACAAACCTGTGAAAATTTGAGCTCAATTGGTCATCGAGGTCACGAGAAAATAGTGAAAAGAGACCTTATGTGTTTTCTGTTTTTCAAACATCGAGTTTATTATCACGCGTGATAAAAACTATTGTTTTACTCATTTCTCATAAACGATAGCATTTCAGGCAGAAATATTTTAAGGAACCCTTTCTACCATTACTTACTTTAAATCATGTAAATTATGTGTGAATCTGTGAACATTTGTGTTTTTCGATCTTAGCAATAGTGTACAGGGCCTTTAAAGGGTGTGTACAACATTAATTGCCAAAGACCTGTATCCAAACTTGATGTGACCCAACATATACATGAAATAACTTACCTGTGAAAGTTTAAGCTCAATCGGTCTTCGGAGTCATGAGAAAACACTGAGTGGAAAAAAACCTTATGTGTTTTAACTTCTTTTCAAACATCGGATTTATCCTGCAAGATAAAGACTATTATTTTACTCATTTCCTAAAAACTATGGCATTTCAAGCAAAACTATTTCAAGGGAAGTTTTCCACCATGATCATCTTTATACCATGTAAGTTATGTGCAAAATCTGTGAACATTTATATTTTCATTCTTACCAATGTTGTACACACCCTTTAAAGATCCATACATGCCCAATATATGGCAAGGGTGCCCCCATAAACGTTCCTTTACTTATGCACACTCTTCTCCTCTAGTACAGAAGTACCACTCTAAAGAATAGATCGATCCATTAAGCCCCGCCTCCTTACGAGTTGACCAATCACAGCCGCGAAACCCGATCACCCCGTTAATGCAAAGATCACCAAACGGCTCAAAATGGTGATCAGATTTCGCGGTTGTGATTGGTCAATGAGAAATGGGCGTGGCTTAATGGATCGGTGTATTCCTGAGATTCCCAGAACACAATGGAAGGGGTACACCCATGCCACATATCCAGCACCAAATGTAAAGATCGATCCATTATTGAGAAATATAAAGAAATGCCAGCCAAAAAACTTGCTATCAATAGACTGTGCAAGTCTCGCGCGTATCGGAGCGAGAAAACATGTCAAGTGAAGAACATATTTTTTCTGAAATCAAATCATTGTTTTTAAATTAGATCTATGAAACAATCTGACCAACAAAAATACTCATTACAATTTGCATAAAATGAGTTTTAGCTTCCATAATAAACACACAATTGATTTGTTAGTTTTTGTTGAAACAAACTAAAAACTCTGGGACAAGGATGCTTATTTGATCTGAACTTTTTAGGAAACCCTTTTGTAAATCCATGCCTGAATACGTGCAACCACTAAAAGCAGGTTTAAACGCAGACGCGCGATGATCGCACGGGCGTAGAATTAACGTGTGACGCAGTTTAAAGAGGACGCTGACGCCTCGACAACCGTAGACTGCAATGAAAATGCTTAGCGTCTGGCAATTACAGCGTCTGGTGATTATCATCGCGCGACCAAAACAAATTTGGTGATCGGAGGTGGGCACAAATTCTTAATTTTTTGCAAGTAACCGGAAGCAGAGGTCAAGTTTAATTCTTGGGTTTTCTTCGTTGCATTGTTGAATTGATTTTACTTTCATATTTTTGATCACTTAGTACTACATTCCCAACAACATATTTAATGTTCATGGTCATAAAGTACGTTAAACTAAAATTATAGACGAAACAAAATCTTGCCAACGTAAAACTCCATATGGTTGGGACCACGATGGTCCCGGAAGTTCGCTTACGCGCGAGACTTGCACAGTCTATGGCACAAACATGGGTAGTGCGATTGACACATTTTCTGCCCACACCACACAAAATACACTTGAGACAATGATCCAAGCAGCTGAAACTTGGGATTTGAACATGTCAAACTTTTGTGGGGCATGTGTTCAAAGTTCTGATTGGTCAGCACATGAAGGGTTGGAGCTTAAAGGATTGGTCCAATCAAAGCCCTCCTTTTCTTTCTTCCCTTTTTAGTCATTCATATTGCACATGCTTGCTTTTCCCAATTCATGCATTTAGATCTCCTTGACGATGTGAATATAGACACGCCCAAACAGAAGAAGGCAGGCGAAGCCGGGTCGTTGCAATCATCTGGTAAGGTCAAAAGTCAATCAGGACATTTAAAAAAAAATATTTTCACTTCATGACAACAAGAACATTGCTTCCACTGCTGATAGCAATCTGCTTACTTTCCATGACTTAATATTGCAAAAACACCAAGAAATGTTCCCATAATGTGAGAGTGACGCCATCTTGGGGAAGGTGGATGTATGTATGTATCACTGCTTAGGAAAGTAACAAGTTTTATATTTTAAATCTCCCCCTCTCTCCCCCCCCCCCCCTCCCCCCCAAAAGGGTAAAGAGCACCATACTCAAGCTCTGGTGTTTCTGATCAGCAGAGTGTGGGGTTCCAGTCCCGGTCCTGACACTTATGTCCTTGAGCAAGATACTTTACCATATTTGCTTTGTCCTTCGGATGGGACATTAAGCTGTACGTCCCATGTACTAGGATTGGTAATGCACAGAAAAAGAACCCAGAACACTTATTGTAGAAGAGAAGAGGTTAACCCCAGTGTCTCTGGTTCACATAGCAAGCACCCTTGTTGACAGGTTTCCTCAGGCTTGTGAGCTACGGTGATTAAGTAATGGGGCATCCTTAATTTCATTACCAGAAATATTTATAGTTTTACCTTGTATAAATTACACTTTCTCATTCTAGAAATTGAGGGCGCTGTTCAACCGGAAGCTCTTAACAAGAAAGCTATCACTATTATCAACAGAGTTCGAGACAAACTCACAGGTACGTAGTTTTGGGGGTTTTTTTTCCATTCTTTGTTTTTGAGCAAAATGCAACTGCCCCAACCAATGCTCCTCCCCCTTAAGATAGAAGATACTTTTGCTTCATGTTTTCACAACTATTCAGTGTTGACATTTCGTTTTCATTTTTTAATTCTGGTTGTGAAGCCAAGGACTCTCAGAAAAACAAACTTTATCACTATACTAGCCAAGAACCCCGTGGAGAGAAGACATAGTTTTAGTTTTAGATGTGGGAGGAAAAACCCCAGAGAATTATTCCAGGGAAAACCCACGCAATCCGGCAGGGACTGAAAACCCAATCCACATAGTGCCCCTGGTGGGGTTCGAACCGGGTCCCAGAGGTGGAAGGTGAGGCAAGATACCACTACACACCAACCTGACTGCCAACAAAATTTCAAAAATTTCAAAACTGCTTACAGTAAATGGTTTTTGTGCGATTTTGTTTTGGTTTCCCCCAGGTTGTGACTTTGCTCAGAAGGATTCAGTGGATGTTGCTAAGCAGGTTGAGCTGCTGATACAGCAGGCTACATCCCATGAAAACCTCTGCCAGTGCTACATTGGATGGTATGTATAGCTCCATAGGTCAGAGGTCATTGTAGGCTCCACTCAAGGCTGAATCATTATAAGTGCTGACTGGGGACTGGTTCTCATACACAAAATGGCACCAGTCTGGCCATCCAGCCTCACTTTGAATGGATGAATTAATCGCATTCAAATATACCCGTTTCTGATTGTATATAGTTTTGCTGACATTTTTCTTGTGTTTCATTCTACAGGTGCCCGTTCTGGTAAAGTGTGCTGCAGTCAGATACACATCCAGCTCAAACAGAATTGCCTCAAATTGGTGAAGATCTGTGTCCACAAAGTTTTAACATTGTTCTTTAATCTATTCTATCATAACAATCAAATGTACCTGATACTTTAAAGGGGAAGTACAGGTTGTTTTCCTTTTTCTTTCAATTAAAGCAAAAAACTTTGAATTTAGAATAAGTTATTGTAATTATTTTTATAAAAATGTCAAATAAAGTATTATTTTCTGGATAATGTTTTTCCAAATGCCTAATTTTATGAGTTTAATTTTACAGTTTATTTGAAGTTTGCCTTCATTTTACTATAGGTTTAGCCAGGAAATGCTGTCTGTAGTTGTTAAGAATTCTTAAAATGTTCACTTCGCCTTATTAAGAATAGAGTTATCTATCAACATTCTGGTGTAGTGTAACCCATACCATGAAACATGGCCCAGCATACACAGGCCTGGAATTTCACCTTTGAGAGGGTAAGGCCATTTGCATTTTTGTAAAGAGCACTTCCATGGGAAACTTTTGAAGGGGCACCAAGACCAGGGGCAACGGCCTCTGTGGCCTGCGTGAAATTCCAGGCCCATATACAAACTGAAGGTGCAGAGTTATTAAGTTAAATTGAAGTTTTCATCTCTCACCAACGCGTACACAATCTAATTTGCTAGAGTTGGAATCATCAGGCCACTAACTATTTGTTTGCATATTAAATGCCATAGTTGGTAAGCAATTTGCAACAGCTAATTTTATTTTCTCACAACATAATTAGTAAACAGCAGTCGCCCTAGAAGCACAAGTACTCTTAAACGGCGACTT
This sequence comes from Leptasterias polaris, assembly GCA_037783415.1. Lineage (NCBI taxonomy): Eukaryota > Metazoa > Echinodermata > Asteroidea > Forcipulatida > Asteriidae > Leptasterias > Leptasterias polaris. The sequence goes on from JAZGTN010000111.1 coordinate 660,418, forward strand.
GATTTCTTCCTTGAAACATTTTAAGGAAATCAATTTACAGATGTTTATGAAGACAAGTTAGTTGTTTGTTTGTTTTTGTCTTTGTCTTTTGGCATTGTCAGAGAAATTGCTTTTGTTTGATTCTTGTAATGTGTGTAGTAATGTTACTTTCCTTATACAAAAAGGACAGAAACAAGCATGAATAATCATGTGAAGATTTGCATAAAATACCATAAATTATGTATATTATAATGATTGTGTTAAGCTCTGTATAAGTTACTTCAAATGTCAAAAGAACTTTGAGTTGTCTCCCTGGCTTCAGCCATAGCAACAAAAACAGATGTAGAAATTATTTCCTAGAAAAATCACGATTTATTTTTTCTGCTAAGCAAAAATGTACAGGTAATCAGTTTAAACAATAAACAGCGCTTATTTGACTGGTAACACAGCTCTGCTGAAAAGCAGTATTTGTCTGTGCTTAGCCATTGTGTATGCTTAAAGAACTACATTATAATTATATATTGGGAAGGTAGTGCATTCTGCTCTACCAGACAGGCTCCTAGTGGATGATACCCATGCCTACATCCTTAAGGACTGTGAAGGGGGTAACCCTGTTTCAGCCCCAGGAGTAGGAGGCAACGTGCCCCTGGTGTCAATTGATTTGGGTTGATAGCCCAAATCAGTTATGTGTAGCCCTCACCTTGAGTGGCCGTCCGTGGCCTTGTGAGTTAGGCGATATCTCATAAAAAAAAAATAATAATAATTAATGACCTCTGATGGTCATGTCTGAATTAAGTGACTTTTTCTGTGCTTAGCCATTGTGTATGCTTAAAGAACTACATTATAATTAATGACCTCTGATGGTCATGTCTGAATTAAGTGACTTCGACTAAAGCCAAAGCCATCAATACAGACACAACCTTATTACTTAAAAAAGGCACTGGACACGTTTGGTAATTGTCAAAGACCAGTATTCTAACTTAGTGTATCCCAACATTTAAGCATACCTGTGGGAATTTGGGCTCAATTGGTCATTGAAGTTGCAAGATAATAATAAAAATATTTAAAAACAAATTTGTGTGCTTTCAGATTCAAATATTTTAGTGAGAAATTACCTCTTTCTCAAAAACTACGTTACTTCAGAGGGAGTGGTTTCTCACAATGTTTTATACTATCAACAGCTCTCCGTTGCTCGTTACCAAGTAAGTTTTTATGCTAATATATATTTTGAGTAATTACCAAACGTGTCCAGTGCCTTTAAAGGGGCTGTGTCATCATGATCAAAGCAGGCCTGTGGCTGTAATTATGCGCGCCCTCCCTGTTTATCGTCCATGGAGAGCATGTATGCAAGTGATGGGAGGTCATAAATCCATGTACAACTACAAGCCTGCTTTGATGATGAGTGACGACACAACCCCTTCCCTGCAAGGAGTCCACCGAGCTTGCCTAATGTGAAGCCAGCTTAAAGGCACTGGACACATATTTTGGTAATTACTCAAAATATTAGCATAAAAACTTACTTGGTGCAACGGAGAGCTGTTGATAGTATAAAACATTGTGAGAAACTTCTCACTCAAATAATAAGACTTCTGGCCAGAAGCCTTTTATTCCTATCTGAAAGCACACTAATTTGTACAACAAGGGTGTTTTTTCTTTCATCATTTTCTTGCAACTTCGATGACCAATTGAGCCCAAATTTTCACAGGCTTGTTATTTTATGCATATGTTGGGATACACCAAGTGAGAATACTGGTCTTTGACAATTACAAAACGTGTTCAGTGCATGTATAATTAGCGGATGATATTTCAATAAAATAACAAAATTAATACAAAATCATGTGATTCTTTCATAGAGAATAAGGTTTTGTTCTTCAGCAATGTACAGATTAATACGGTGGCCTTGAAGAGACATTGCAAATCGCGATTAATACAATAGACCAAATCTCGCTCCTATTCAAACATTTCTGGGACTACTTTGGTTCCACATATATTGCTTTTTACACGTGAAGGGAACTAGCTCACAGCCTTTGACAGGTCCCAATGTTTAAATACGCACATGACTATTATGTTGTCATATAATATCTGCAAATGTGTGCAAGGACTTTCTTTACTCGGTTTCATTTTATTTTTATCATAATGCGCGCAACAGAGACTTTGGGGTACTACCAGGCAAACTAAGAATTGTTAAGTTTGTCAGGGTAGCTTAACAAATAACCAAGTGTTGAAGTATATATTGAAGTGTAGACACTGGAAAAAGTGTTTTTATCACATTTAATAAATTATCTACATACAGTCTGAACACTAATTGTTCAATATAAGTCGTTTGCATTGTGTTTGATTAAATGTACATGTGTAGTCAAACATTACGAAAGCCTGTTGGTACTAGTAAAGCGAAATTGTAAATCGGCCTGGCAAGTTAGCAATTTGGGTCATTTGGTTTGAGGTTTTTTGCCAAGTCCTAAATAATATTTGTTTCCGTAAAAATCTCATGAATGTTTTTTTTAAAAGGATGTTTGTGATCCAAAATGTGAAGCATCACTTTTACATCACAACCACCTGTTAAAAACATGCCCCTCCCCTTTTCTGGTTTCTGACAGGGCTTCAAAGTAGGCCTTTAACTCTCTTGCTGTCTGACCATTCACTGTGGTTTTGAATGATAGATAAGCTATAGATAAGCTACATGTATGCCAGCCTTGCAATATGATACCATGAGGGAATGCATGTACACAGTACACAGTTAGTTCTGTGCACAGTTGTGCCACCATACACAACTTTGGCAGTTGAATGGTTTCAAATGGTTGGTCAACTCACTTGAAAATGTTGCGGACAGTAGGAGGGTTAATCTCTGAGATTTACCTTTGTTATAAATATGTGGGAAACTAACTGCAATGTAATGAATATCTAGATAACTATATACTCGCACATGTCACTCTGATTTAATTTCCTTCGTAATATGCACGACTCTTCAGTTAAAAAATGTTATATGAGTACTAATACTGCATGGATATGAACCCATAGTGGTACAGTATGTAAAAGCGGCTAGTGAGTTATTGCAGGCTGAACTTTGGCAAGTCAGATCTTGAAAGAAATATTACAAAATACATGTAGCTGTGGGTTGATGTGTATGGGGAATAAAACTAAAGCAGCCCATCCTTCATCAAAATAACAACTACATTTACATGAATTAGGCTATTTTAGCACTAAGTTTGTGTGGTACCGTTCAAAGCATGGCACCGCACACATTGGACGATCGCATTTAGTGCAGCATATTGTAGTTTGTTTCCGTCCGCCCTTCTTTGAACGGTCGCTGCACACAATACAGTCTGGGCAGCTAGTGCCAGGAACACGGCCAGGGAAATGGCCACGCTCTGTGAGCCGTGCAGGCAAGTCTTCCCTTGATGATCTTCTTCCTCGGCGCACTTCGTCCCGTTCCCAGCCCTCAAGAAGTCCTTTGATGACTGCCTGTCGGAACTTCAGTGATGTAAGTTTGACGTTGTCAGGAATACTTGAGTACACTATGTGCGCGTTCACCATGCAGACCTCCAGAAGATGGAAAAAAACCCGTTTCCACCACTTGACGCTTCTGTGAGTGTGATTGTAATACTGGAAGTACTTGTTGGCTAGGTCGGTCCCTCCCACGAAAGTATTGTAGTCATCAATTGACTTCGGCTTGATAACTTCACGGTGTCCATCTTCACCATGTCGACACCGTATACGCTTATGCATAGCGCTACAATCACCAACAGTGGTGAGGACGTTGACACATTTCTTATCGAACCAAGAAATACAGAGCTGTCCGGCCTTACTGTGGAAAATAGGGGCATCTCCCTTCTTTATTTTGTTTTTCTTGGGATTTGCAATTTCTGGCATGCCCTTACTGGCGTACTTTACAGTTCCACAGCACCCGAATCCAAGTTGTGTCAATTTTAGGAACAGTGACGGGCTTGTGTAATAGTTATCACAATATATTATGTGGCCTTTGTTCTCAAAACCTTTGATGAGATCCAATATCACGTGTCCACTCACGTACAGGTCTGATGGATGATGTTGGGATGGGTTTTTAGGTTGTTGTAAACGGGGAGCGACGGGATAGTCCTGGTGACCGGTATACAGCTGCCATGAACAGGTGTAGCCAGTTTTTGATTCGTTAAGGGAAAATGCCTTCATTCCCCGTTTCACTGGTTTCTTGGGCATGTTCTGCACAAAACTCAGTCGTCCCTTGAAGCTGAGCATGCTTTCATTGGGAGAAAGCTGTTGTCCAGGAGTGTAAATGGAGTAAAACGTTGGTAGAATGATGTCAAGAAATGGCTGAAGTTTTGCTAGTTTGTTGCGTGGTTCCTGGGATCTACTACGAGGGGCACAGTTGTCGGCAAGATGGAGATAGCGCAAGATGGCCTGAAAACGATTACGAGACATAATTGATGGGAAAAAACGGTTGATCAAAGTCTCTGTTGTAGACCAGTACATGTGGTATTGTGGCAACCTTTTTATCCCCATTGTAAGAAGGAGTGCAACAAATGCCTTCATCTCATCTGTGTTGGTGGGATTATTCGCCCAATTGTTTGCCCCTGGCTTGGCCTGCCATGCCTGCATAAACTGATCTGCATACATGGCATACCTGTTTGTTTCAGTGACAAGTAGGTCCCATACATCAGCGTTGAAATACAGCATAAATATCTGTACAGGAGAAAACCCACCGTAGCTTCCAGTAGGTCCTTGCAATCCAGTAAATGGCATTGGTGGGGGCCTAAAATCATCTGTTGCACTCCACCCCTCACGGAAACTCGGTGCCTTTTGGCCTCTTGGGCGACCACGACCTTTGCCACCTCGACCGGCACGAGTGGGTCGAGGCCCGCCGAGGCCGAGCCCAAGTCCACGGCATTGAACGGCGGGTCCAGCTACTGGTCTATCATTAGGATCGCTGTCAATGTCTTTATCTGACGCGTCTGGCGACGAAACGTCACAAGTTTCATCAACATCTTCTTCTTCTTCTTCCTCAGAACTTTCCGAGTCCAACTCGGAATCACTATCTGCAAATATTTCGGCTTTAACTTCCGCGGCACGATCAGCCATGATGATGATTTTTTGAAGTGTAGTTTTTCTCGGAAAATCGTAGTATACTAGCTTGATAAACAATCTACACGTCTACATAAAGGTCAACAACAGAGGGCGCCAAACAAAATAAATACAGGCTCTCAGGGCGCACCACTCTAAATAATCTCCCATAGGAACCAATGCTAAAATGATAAATATTCAAAAATACTCAAAAAATCGTGTAAGTCTCTCAGCCTCTTGAAAACCAATCAGACATATTTTCGGACAACTAAACTTCAGAATTCTTTTCAAATTTTGGTAGGTTGCCGTTTGGAATTTTTGCTAACTACCCCAGAAGAAAAAAACACGAACGTGTGTTTTTTTCCAAAACCCGAACATGTGTTTTTTTCCAAAACCGACTTTTTAATTGCTGCCAGCTTTAACGCCTAAATTTATCAAGTCTCCTCAAAAGTTGAAGCACAGAACCCCCAGGTTGTGATAGATTCTTATATTTGCACAGTCTATTAATGACCCCCAAAACGTCACAATTAAAAATAAGTTGTGGGTTTACAAATTATATAAGTAGCTTGGCGCATGAATTTTGGCTTATTTAGTGTGGTGCAACCCTCAAGGGCGCACACCACAAACAACACATTACGAAAGCCTGTTGGTGGTAAAGGGAACTAGTAAATCGCCCCGGCAAAATTTAAGCAATCCTGGTTTTGGGTTTGTTTGTTTTTTGTTTTTTTTTGCCATGTCCTAAATAAAATTCGCTTCCGTAAAAAGCTCAATAAAGTTTTTTTAACAGGATGTATGTGATTCAAAAATATGAAGCAGAAGAGATCTTAAAGTGAAGATATGGAATAAGGAGACATTGTTGGGTGTGACATCTCACTTTTACATCACAACCACCAGTTAAAACACGCCCCTCCCCCTCAAGTTTTTCTTGTGACTGGGCTTGACAGTACATAGGCCTATAATCTCCAAGAAGAACTATACCTTCGTAATAAATATGTGGAAAACTAACTCCAATGTAATACTTTCGTAAGTATCTGAATATCTAGAAAAGAATACAACTATACTCGCACATGTCACTCTGATTTAATTAATTTCCTTCGTAAGAAAGTAATGCCCTTGCATGCACATAAACAGAAAAACATGCGGTTAATGTTTGTTGTGATGGAGTGCGCCCTCTCTAGTTGGTTTTAGTATCAACAATAGTCAACTTGGCGTTAGACAAAAGACACATCTCTGTTTGACGGTGGCCAGGTGGCGAATAGTTATTGTTCAACGTTTAACCTTCACAGACAACTGAGACAAGCCTGGAGTATCAATCCAGTACCTACTCCTAGAACTATGACTATGAGGTTCAATCCGGAGACGATAGCGGATCGAACCTCATAGTTCTAGGAGTATCCATGACCATGTGCCTACTCCTACCCAGGCATAGTAGCCCCATGAATAGGGGGCCAATCCACTTCGTATCCTTGGTTGGTCCTGGCACCATTGCAAACCTATTTTTGTGTCCTATGTTATGACATGAGATTTTTAAACCATTTTAATATCTAGATCATGGAACCATGGAGGTAGGCTACCTCCATGATGGAACTTACTAAATCGCATGCCAGCCAATGTACTTGTGGATAGCCGGACTGCTGGAGTTTGTTTTAAAAAACATCACACGTCTTGGTGAAAATCAAATGATTTTAGAGAGAGTGAACTTTTAAAAATATCTTACGTTAAAAAGGTGCTTTTCAGCGTTACTGTACAACGGGATCGAGCACCAATACAAACACTCATTTGGGTTGGAAAACTGTGGGTTTTGTCGGGCTCCCTCAATCATTGGAAATAAAACGATACAAACGAGTACTACTGTACTAGACTTATTTACTCGGCGCCCGTCAAAACCTAGGACAATTCCAGTTAATCAAATTCAAACAAGCAAAAGTCACACTCGTGCTATTTTGTTGAGAGTTTATGTCGCAATTGAGCAATGACTCTGTTGACAAGTTTTCCTTTTCCATGCTTGTGTTGACAAACTTCAGATCAGCTGTTCAGACAGCGCCCTCAAGAGACGACCTTCAAACAATAACACACTTACGCAACATCACTCCAAAGTTCAAGACCAAAGCGGAAGAACTTGAGCAATAAAAAGCCGGCAAAAACAATGAACAATTGTCCCCAGTTACAAGTGGAATGTATTGTAAAACTTGGTGGGAGTGCTGTTACTGTGAAAGACCAGTTGGAAACGGAAAAACTTGATGAAATCAGGAAGATTGCCGAGTTTCTAAAATCGCAACAGCAGCAAACGACGGCACACCATGCACAACAATACAAATCATGTGTTTTATTAGTTCACGGTGCTGGGTAAGCTAAAGTAAAAACTTCAGCAGCAGAAATCAAGTTCTCATCGGCTTCACATAACCAAAGTTCAAATTTACACAAACAACAACACACTTTCCAAGAATGTTTGTTGATAAATTAATTTGTATTAAAAAACATTTATTTATTAAACTTTAAAGTTTAACATTATTATATTCCCTCAAAATGTTATTTCCTTCCCTCAAAATACTTTTCCTTCTCTCGAAATATTTAATAATATTTTGTTCTCTTGAAAAATTCATTTTTTCGAAGGAACAAAATAACAACTCAAAGTTGTTATTTTGTTCCTTCCTCAAAGGGAACAAAACAATATCAAATTATTAAAAAATAATATTTTGTTCCCTTGAAATGCTATAAGGAACTGAGATAATATTGGGAAGGAACTAGACCAAGTTGGTGCTATACTCCTTTTTTTTTTTTTTTTTTTTTTTTTTTTTAGACATCTTCGGTCGTAGTAACTATAAATAGCGAAGATGTCAACATTTCAAAAAAAAAAAGGAGTACAGCGCCCCAGTTCCTGGGTCCAGGAAGGAACAAAATAATTTTTTGAAGGAACGAAACTCCGCTTCCCCCCTCACCCGAAAAAAATATATATGTGTAGCAATTTTAGCATTTTGTTCCTTTTTGGGTGTGCCCGCCAAGACTGCTGAGTCATGAATATTCATCTACTGCTGATTCTTCTGATTGGCAGCCAGGACGGAACCCCATTTAAAACAAAAGCTTAAAAGTATCTTCAGTACACTTTATCTACAGTTCCCAAAAATCTAGTTTTAAAATGGAATTTTTTATATTCCAAACCACAGCCTTCCTAAATCCGTCTGCTTGTGTTTTGGAAGATAAATGTTTTCATCCCTTTTTAGTTCATCCAAACATTGCCAATTCTTGTTTAAAATAACACTTACAACAATATTCAACACTGCTTGCCCGATATGAATCAGTTACCTTGCATTGCAAACAATCGTAGCCCAACACACACACACACAGACACTGCGTTTGTTGTTCACGTTCAAGTTGTAGGCCTACTGAAATTAGCCCACCTTGTTGGGCTGTTATGGCTCATTTTTAACATCGGTCTTAAAGGCACTGTACACGTTTGGTAATTACTCAAAATAATTGTTAGCATAAAAACTTACTTGGTAACACGCAATGGAGAGCTGTTGATAGTATAAAACATTGTGAGAAACGGCTCCCTCTGAAGTAACGTAGTTTTTGAGAAAGAGGTAATTTCTCACTCAAATAATAAAAGACTTCTTGCTGAAGCCTTTTATTATGCATCTGAAAGCAGACAAAGTAATGCAACAAGGGTGTTTTTTCTTTCATTATTCTCTTGCAAATTCGATGACCAATTGAGCCCAAATTTTCACAGGTTTGTTATTTTATGCATACAGTACAAGTGAGAATACTGGTCTTCGGCAATTACCAAACGTGTCCAGTGCTTTTAAATGGCGACTATGATAAGAGAGTGCCATAACAGCTCAACAAGGTGGGCTATACTAAAATGTGCTTATGTGGGAATATGACATTGTTTTCTAATCATCGAGACACAAGAAGAAATTTTGCTAACATTTATAAAAGGCTTTGGGTTGAACATAGACAAATTTACTAGAACGGGATTTGAACCAACAACCTCTGGAAATGTGCCGGCGCTCTACTAACTGAGCTATCTAGCCCTATGTTGGCGGTCTTCCTATTTTGTCAATATCTTTGTTCGGGGGGTGCCAGTCAGAAGCCATTCAATCATAAACTGCCGTGTAGCCAGGGATCACACCCAAGTATACGATACAACCCGGGGAGGGGCAGCCAGGGGATCACCTTAAGGGGATGCGACTTTTTATATAATATCAAATAATAAATTTATAAAACGCTTCCAACAGGTCGTTTGGTCATTTTCAAGCCAAGGAATATGGCGTGGCAGAAGGTTACCATAGCAACATGGATGATGCTCAGATCCGGAAAGTCAAGGAAGGCTTTTGCAAAACGAGAATCTCTGTTACAAAAGTATGTTGAATTTGTTGTCTGTAATGTACATGTAAGAGTTTTTATTTGCCCGTTTGTAAAAACGGTGAAAAAGGAAAGTCCTATAAAATTTTCAGGGTTAGGGAAGGAAAGAAATGTATAATTGAATAAGACTTTGAGAAACTAATGTTTGAAATTAGTATGATTTGAAACCTTGCATAGTGGACACGTTGTGGAGACACAATCTTTGCGGTAGCACCACATGTACTTTCTGAAAAGATCCCACGGTTCAGCAATTTGCAGCTTTCGCCTGAAGACAATCAGAGCATACTGATCGAAACTTCAAGTTACACCATTGGTCTTTTCAGAACTAAGTACTACAACTCAAAGAGAGAGGTTTTTCAAGTATGGTGTTACCGCAGAAGTTGTCGGGAATGGATACTAAAACAAAACGTGATGTATTTTGTCATAAATAGGGGTTTATTGTTGGCTTCTGACGACAAAATAATGAAATATTCAGCATTTTCGGTCGAGTTTATTGCCGGTCAGTAAAGCTTTTAGTATAGCAAAATCCCGGTCGGGTAGCTCTGAATGCCGGCAGGCCCGACCGGCGTAGTGACAATGTTTAATCAAATGTTTTAAATTGCTGATGACGTAAACCTTAAAGTTTGTTTTCTTTACCACTACAATTTATTAATAATATATATATTATTACTACATGTATTATAATTTGTATATTTTTTTATTGTAGTTAAATCACATCATTGTAAAGGAGCTGAACGCACAAGGTGTCAATGCAGTTGGATTATCAGTGAGTACACCTTTTAAGTGTTTCAGTTTTTAAAGTTTCAAATCAGACTTTACAGAAACAGTATAAAAATACAAAAACTTTATAGTGGTTTCAATGTGGTGTGTCGTGGCCGAGCAGATAAGAGCACCGGACTCAAGCTCTGGTGTTTTAGAGCAGAGTGTGGGTTCCAGTCTCGGTCGTGACACTTGTGTCGTTAAGCAAGACACCTAACCAGTATTGCTTCATCCTTCGGATGGGACGTTAAGCCGTTGGACCCATGTGTTGTGTGATGCATGTTAAAGAACCCAGTGCACTTATCATAAAGAGAAGGGGTTCGCCCCGGTGCTCCTGGTTTGATTGGCTGCATATTGCGCCACAGTACCTTGTAAACCATTACATGGTGCTATGTAGTCTCATACTTAAAAAACGTAGCTCCACATGCCTTTCAGGAAAATACTGACTGTTGAAGCGCTTTGAGCGTCACCGAGTGACAGATATGCACGCTATATAAGAAGCCATTATTATTATTATAATGTGTATTTTAAAATGTTGGTTGTCTTTATCTTCTTTCTTAAAGCCATGCAATGGATGGGAAACAGACGATGGGCGATTGGTGAAATTAGACATAGATTCCATCCAGAACCTATTGGCTGCAGGGTACCTCCCTGTACTGCATGGAGACTGTGTACAGGATAGACAGAGAGGCTGTACCATACTCAGCGGGGATACGATAATTGAGGTAAAACATTTGACCATGGAGAAATAAACACTGCAAGTTCCGATGAGAGTTCATGAGAATTTTATCTCGGTTTGGAAACAGAATTTCCAAAACAAATTTGCAAAAAAGAATGTTGCTCATTTTCCCGTTTACCTTGCTCATGTTAATCCTACCCACCTCTGCAAGTCATACCAATTCAAAAGCAGGATTTGTTTGATGCAGTGGGATTTAGGACTGCACTAGTAAACTGATTATGCTTTAAATGGGATCAGGCATACCTGACCACCATAATCAGAGTCCAACAGTTTGGGTGTTGAGTGTGTTGGACTGAGGACTGCACTAGTAAACTGATTATGCTTTACATGGGATCCGACATACCAGCATAATCAGAGTCCAACAGTTTGCGTGTTGAGTTACTGTATGGTGTTGGACTGAGGACTGCACTAGTAAACTGATGATGCTTTACATGGGATCAGGCATACCACCATAATCAGAGTCCAACAGTTTGGGTGTTGAGTTACTGAATGGTGTTGGACTAAGAACTGCACTAGTAAACTGAGTATGCTTTACATTGGATCAGGCACACCACCATAATCAGAGTACATCAGTTTGAGTGTTGAGTTACTGTATGGTGTTGGACTGAGGACTGCACTAGTAAACTGATGATGCTTTACATGGGATCAGGCATACCAGCATAATCAGAGTCCAACAGTTTGGGTGTTGAGTTACTGTATGGTGTTGGACTGAGGACTGCACTAGTAAACTGATGATGCTTTACATTGGATCAGGCATACCACCATAATCAGAGTACATCAGTTTGATTGTTGAGTTACTGAATGGTGTTGACTAAGTAAACTTGCACAAGTAAACTGATTATGCACACCCATGTTTGTGTTGCAGTCACTGTGTGGCATTCCTTTGTTCTATACACTTAAGGAAAACCCTATTCCTCAACACTGTAAATAACTGTGTGGACGTGTGTAAGTCCACAAAGTGTTTCAAAACTCTGCCTTACATGTATGTGGAATCTTTTGTTCTCAGGTCCACACTTTGTACGTAATGCTTACCCAGTAATTCTGACTTACACACACACTGTCAATCTAATCTTTATCATTACAATTTTTGTATTTTCAGAAGTTGTGTTCAGAGTACCATCCTAAACGAGTGATTTTTTTGGCTGATATGGACGGGATCTATGATAGGCCACCATCTGATCCAAACTCTAGCACACTGCCTGTTGTCACGGTAACTGAAGATGGAAGCATCTCTGCTGCCATAGCAACCACTTGCCTAGAGCATGATGTCACCGGTGGCATCCGGAAGAAATTAAAGTCGGCAACTTCAATTGTGATCGAGAGCAAAAGAGCAACAAAAGTTTTTGTGTGTAGGATCAACACTGTCGGAGCTTATAACGCTTTTACACAAGGGGATCTACTAGGTGAACTGGGAACTGAAATTCAGTTCCAGGAAAAGGTTTCTTAAACTTGGTTAGGATTTTACTAAATAATTAAAAATGTTGCAATTTTAATCTGCCTTTTTAGAAAGTCTAAATGTTCAATTTTGTTATCACACAACGGACCTGGAATTACATGTAGCTATGTGGAGCTGCGACACAGCTCGCATTTTTACTGTATTCTAGCATTTGAATTACCCCCTTTGGGATATCTAATAAAGAGTTATTGATATTGATATTGAGGCCACGGCCTCTGCTGCCCAAAGTCTTTGCCTTTGTACCCCTCCAAAAGTTTCCCATAGATATTCAGGTTGTCCAACGGAAGTGCCTTTTGCAAGATTAAAATGAGAGAACTGGAAACCGAAGTTTGGTTCCACAAAAAGGGCTGCTAAACTTGAACAGGATGTTTTTGGATAGTTATTATTAATATTATTATGATTATAATAAGGTTTTTGGGTTGAACAAGGAAAAATTGACTAGAGCGGGATTTGAACCAACGACCTCCGGATTGACGTGCCAGCGCTCTACCAACTGAGCTATCTAGCCCTATGTTGGCGGTCTCCCTATATTGTCAATATCCTTGTTCGGTGGGTGCCAGTCAGAAGCCATTCAACCGTAAACTGCCGTGTAGCCCCTGGCTGCCGCTTCCCAGGTTGTATCGTATACTTGGGTGTGATCCTTGGCTACACGGCAGTTTACGGTTGAATGGCTTCTGACTGGCACCCACCGAACAAGGGTATTGACAATATAGGGAGACCGCCAACATAGGGCTAGATAGCTCAGTTGGTAGAGCGCTGGCACGTCAATCCGGAGGTCGTTGGTTCAAATCCCGCTCTAGTCAATTTTTCCTTGTTCAACCCAAAATCATTAAAATTTACCTAGTCAGTTTCCCTTGTGGTTTGTTATTTGATATCTGATTATAATAAGGTGTACACTTGGCCTCATGGCCTGTGCTGCCCTTGATCTTGGCCTTGGTGCCCCTCCATAGGTTTCCCAAAGACTTTTAGATTGTCCAACGGAAGCGCCTCTTTCAAGATTAAAATGGCTTTCCCCTAAAAAAAACATTCCAGGCCTGTTACAAGTATCTTATAAATTTTTGTTGAGATGTATAATATAAGCAGCAGATAATGTGTGAACTAAAGTTTTACGTTACAAATTTTGTATCGAAAATGCCGGACTCAATTTCACAAATCGCCAAATTTCATCAAGGATGTGTGCTACCTTGTCCATATGCCATTTCATACTTTGTAATTAATTAATACTGAAGCAGCAGAGAACGTCTGTACGTCATTACCATACAGGCAGGTAGTGCTGTTGTAGCACAAGCATTTGTTCCTTCCACTTCTATTAGACATAGGCATTTGGAATCCTCCTCAAATTGTACCCCGCTGGAATCACTAGTGCCGCTCCCACCACAGCCCATCTTTCCAGTGCTGCTGCTCTCTTTTCAGGCACTTTTTTTAAACACTTCTCATTCCATCATTGATGTCAATTGAAGTAAATCATGAGTCAGACTTTTTTCTCTTTTCTTTCTCTCTCTTTTTTTTTCTTATGGGGGGGGGAGCGTTCTCAGAGAACATTATTTTAATGAAATACATTGGGTGGAAATATATTTAGGGGGTGACGACAGGTATTTTTTCATTTAATATAAATTATTATTAATACAAACCTCCCTTGACATGGCATACTTGTAAAGGCAGTACTGCACCAACTGAAGCTCCTGCAGTTTGTTTGTCCCTTTTTCCACAATGTTGTATATATATATTGTAATTATTCAGCCTGTACATATAGTTGTCATGTTTTACATTTATATTTGTTTGTCTGTTTTAATGTTGTTCTCTTGTTTTGCATTGGATGTGCTATTTTTAACATTTTTAAATCATGCAATTTTTTATGTACAATTCATTGCAATTTTGCCTCTGGCAACAAGTTTGAATAATAATAATATTAATAAAAATAACATATCTCTAAAGATGAGTTGTCAGTTTCACCATAGTGATTTGTGTGGTGACATTACAGGAAGTAGCAATTAAAGGGTGTGTACAACATTGGTAAGATAAATGTCCACAGATTTGCACATAGCTTACATGGTATAAAGATGGTCATGGTGGAAAACCTCCCTTGATATATTTTTGCTTGAAATGCCATAGTTTTTAGGAAATGACTAAAATGATTTATCACTGGTGATAAAATCCGATGTTTGTAAACAGTGCAAAACATATAATGGGGGTTTTTCACTGTTTTCTCATGACTCCGATGACTGATTGAGCTTAAACTTTCACAGGTTTGTTATTTCATGTATATGTTGGGTCACATCAAGTGTGAATACTGGTCTTTGACAAAAATACCAATGTTGTACACACCCTTTAATATTGGCATCTTAATATTAATCATAACTCTTTGTGAAAACGGGCTATGTAGAAGAATGATAAACTAGCTGCAATGTAACAAATAAAGTCAGTACAAATTTATTTCAGTCTTTCTTGCACTTTCTTGCACTTTCTGGAAGTCAACTTACACACTAAATAAAAATGTTGGGAGCAGGGGGGGGGGGAGTCGAAGCTTTGAGTGCATAAACTGAAATGAGCACCTGAAAAAAATGATGCAAGATGAACTGCACATGAACCAATTTCACTGAGCTGCTAAACGGCTAATTGAGTGCTTACTGTGGGTCCTGGTTTTAGCACTTGTGTCCTTGAGCAAGATAGCTTCACCATAATTGGTTTGTCCTTAGGATGGGACATTAAGCCGTAGGTCCCGTGCACTAGGATTGGTAGTGCTCGTAAAAGAACCCAGAACACTTATCGTGGAAGAGTAGGGGTTAACCCAAATGCTTCAGGTTCACATAGCAAGCACCCTTGTATACAGGTTTCCTCAGGCTTGTGAGCTACAGTTCACTTATGAGGCATCCTTGGTTTAATTACCGGAAATATTTAATAATAACAATTACCGTAAGTATGGGAAAAACAATGCAACCCTTCGGCTAATTTTCTTGCTAACCTGTGAAATACGCTTACTCTTGAGCAAATTTGTCTGCTTACCGAAAGCAACTCTATGAACTTTGCCCCAGTGCTTCACATCTATTATTCATGGAAGGCAAGACTGAGGTTTACTGCAGGTTCTAGGGGTTTATGTCCTCTAAGTATTTTGGAAGCATTCAGTGAACAATGCTGTAAATTTAGGGTCATAGGAGAGTGGTAAATACTCAAAAGATCAATGGCCATATTAAACAACTTACTTGGTGAGAAGCACTGCAGCTGTTGATAGTAAAACTATTTGGAGGAAGGATTCCCTTCGAAGAAGCATGGTTTGAATAATTGTTCACCTCAAAAGAAATTGGAATCTGGGAAGTGATTCATTCATGAATCGTTCCTCAGATTTACGAGAGTAACACTAAAAACTCAAATTTCTGTGGTCATTCTCGGCTAGAGATGCATTGGTACCCGCTGTCACTTCACTAATTGTGGATGGATTCGACGCTCTTGATAAAAGTACTGAGAGAGGTTTTTTTTGCTGTTCTCTCATCAAGCTGGGACTGTATTCAGCTGGGACTTTCACAGATGACTTTAATTGCATCTTTATTGATAATCTGGCCAATAAATCAGCATCACATTGACAAAAACCAGTCTACGACCCTCCCGTTAAAAGCTATGCTAAGTTAGTCTGGTTAATACAAACAGTGACTGATTAACACTGATGTTACCCCGGCTGTCATAACGGATCTTCAATGGAAGATTTGATTGCAGCTTCCTCAACGTACAGTTGCATCTGATGGGTAGAAAAGTGGAGAGAAAAAACACCTGTTATGTAGCAACAGTAAGAAGCGCTGAATACCTGACTGGGCAATCTATGCTAATGCAGTCCCTGTTATCAGTACAGTGGGATGTTGTGGCCGAGCCGCCTAGTGCATCAGATGACTGAATCATCAAAGTATGGGTTTGATTCCCGATCTTGACACTTCAGTCCTTTAGCAAGACACTTGACCATAATTGCTTCTCTTCACCCAGGTGAGGGCCAAGAACATATTGTGTTGGATGAACCCCTAATATAAGCAGCTTGGGGTTGTATGCTCCCCAGGAATTTGTGAAAGTTTAAGGAATGATCAGAGGCCGTTATCCCGGTCTTGCCACTTATGTCCTTGAGCAAGGCACTTTACCATAATTGCTTCTCTTCACCCATGTGTATAAGGGAACCTGCGAGAGCCAAGAACATATTGTGTTGGATGAACCCCTAATATAAGAAGCTTGGGGCTGTATGCTCCCACAGGGATAATGTAAAGTGCCTTGATCCAGCTACTAGGATATGTGCGATATACAACATGTACGAATTGCGGATTATTACAGTGGTTTACGTTTAATGATAAATGATAAGCTGGTAGTACTAGTGCCTACCAGCATGACCAGCCCCTCTCTGGTTCAATGGGACTCTTTGTGCCTTGAGCTGTCCACTCTAATTCTTTTAAAAGCTGCTGGATGCCACGGTTGTGTACAAGCTACTGGATGCCATGCATGTGTGCACAGCCCCATTTCACAAACATAAGCACAGCTCATAGATGGTGGCAGATAAGGATGTAATGATGCCCTACCTCTGGCAAGCCAGCCCCACCCCCCACCCGACCAGGTGTGCCAGTACAAGCTCAGTCAGTAATCGCATTACCCTTTTGTTCCTCTAAGACATACCTTAATAAGATCTGAAGACATCATCTTGAGGGGTGTCATTGAAGAGTCCTTAAGAGTGCTAAGATGTTCATCTGCTTCGATCCATGGAAATTCCTAAGGAACCAAAAGAAAAATTTATAAAGATTGGAGGCCTAGTAAGAGTAGAATTCAAGAGCTCAGTGCAAAAAGTTAGGTTTATGTCAGCAGAAAATTCCATTCTATAACACAATTTCACAGGTTAATGAAATTAGTTACACAAATGTGAAACACAAGAATGGACACTGGCTGCCTTCATTGCTTATCTTTGTTGAGCTCATCTCGAGTTAAATCTGAGAGTTCCCGAGATTCCAGCATACCATGGAAGATTATCGGCGATGGCTGACGGCAGAGATTTGCGATTCACAGTGAATGCATACTCATACCGAGAACAAATAATAATAATAATAATAAACAGTTCTTATAAAGCGCATACTACAATGAAGTCACTTATCACTTCCAGACTTGACTTCTGTAATAGTCTACTTGCTGGCCTTCCGCAGAGCACGCTGCAGCATCTTCAATCTGTTCAGAACGCTGCAGCACGTCTCTTGACTGGTAACAAAATACATGACCACATCACTCCCATCCTCTATAATCTACATTGGCTTCCCATCAAACAACGCATCCACTTCAAAATAATCATTCTCACTTTCAAGGCACGCCAAGGTTCAGCCCCACTCTACATTCAAAACCTGTTGACTCCCCGTACTACAAGACCAGGTCTAAGATTCACCAGCAACATGCTCCTTGTTCCCCGGTCTCGTTTAGCCAGCTACGGGGACAGGGGTTTTTCCAGCATAGCACCCAGGCTCTGGAATTCACTTCCTGAAAACCTCAGGGAAATACACAACATCTCACTCTTTCAGCAGCAACTGAAGACACACCTGTTCACACTTGCTTTTCCTACCACTTGAGATTTCCCTCCTTTCCATCTTGACCGGCGCCTTTGAATGGTTTTATATCAGTTTCAGTGCGCCTTTACAAATGCTGTGTAATTATTATTATTAATTATTAAGTCTCTATGCGCTTGAGTGGGTAAACAGGTTTGTTTTAAGTCGCAACATAAATTGTTCCAGGGTGGGGCAGTTTTTGATGTGGTGTGGAAGATTGTTCCATAAATCAGGTGCATTGAATTGGAAGGCACGTTGACGATATGATTTGGTGAGAACTGGATGCGGAGTGAGAAGATCTTTGTTGCTGGAGCGAAGAGTCCTTGATTATTAGAACCTTCGCTGTCTTTCCTTTGTCAAGTCAGGGTTTCATTGTGGTAACAAAATTTTCGAAGGAAAATGATTACTCCGGAAACTCAAAAATAATCCAAAAAATAATACCGGTTAAGAGGTCAAAATAATAACACATAAGATGTTACTCTTGGTGCAAGACGTACTTAAGTTAAGTTAGTAAAACCGCAAACTCAACACTACACACGTCGCGACTATTCCACTGATAGAGGGCCTCCTCTGGAAGCCACGAAACCTGTTGTTTCGTGTGGTGGGTGATGGAAGCTTTTACAACAGCGCCCGCTATTGTTCGATACTAATGTGCACTGCGCGGAGCGGGGAATTGCAATAGTTGAGTGATACTGACAACAACGTCTTGTACCAAGACTACTTAGATGTAAGTAGGAAAGATTTTGTGGTAAATGTACCTGAATAAACTGACTATCTTCCATGGAAAAGACAGCGGAACTCTTGGTGTGGACGAGGATCTTAAAGGAGCAGTCTGAAAACAAACAAAACAGGGAATTCAGTTGAAGGGCAAGTAACATCCTTTGATTTCAAAGAGATCGTATTTCCCCTCAGTTGGTGTTAAAGGGAAACTGTAGGACCTTCTTTAAGAGTAGATTCATTGGAAATTTAAAGCTCTTACTATTACAGCAGCTCTGGAGGCCTTTCACATTTTACTATAAATACTACAGTGACGTCGTCCTGGATATGAAGATTCATTTCCGGGGCAGAAAATGTTCAGACCTCAATAATTCAAATATTACCTGTAAGAAGATACTGACCTTACTGGATTAACATTCCATGACAGTGTACATTTCGTCGCGCGTACCACGAACCGACCTAACTCGTACACAGTATAAAAAAACATGTTTGGAGAAAATCACGAATGAAGTTGCACTATTTTTCAAACTGCTGTTTCGGGTTCTGCTAACTATTTGTATACAATTTTTTAAGACAAAAATAAAGCCGACTACTTTATTAATACAGAACTGTCAATTTCATTTAATCCCCGCAACTATTTTAATTAGTAAATAATACCTAAACAGATAGGTCACTTTGTGAAAATTAAAATCCGAGTTTTGCCTGCAGAGCGCCGTGTACAAACCAATGCATAATAGAGACGTATTTAGTTAGGTCACTTTGTGAAAATACCACGCTTTGAGTTAGGTCAGTTCGTGGTACGCAAATTTTACACGCGGGCCCGAACTGCGCGCGCGCTGTAGCGCATAGTACATCATTGGTAAAGTGGCGTATCTAGATAGGTCACTTTGTGAAAAGACAAAACGGCAAATCTAGTGATACGTCGTTTTGAGTAATTAGTGTAATTACAAAACTACTACGTATTTAGTTCTGAAACTTGCTGAAAATGTTAACAGTAATGAGTATATTAATAATTTGTAAAAAAAAATGTTTGCAAAAGTGTGTGATTTTTGTCAGTTAGGTCGGTTCGTGGTACGAGCGACGATTTTTGGTGGTGGGTTTAGGACTTCATATATTCCTCATTTCCTCTTAAATCTTCAATTTTTGTGAACAAATTCTGCTCACAACGTTAACAAGTTTTTGTTTGTTCATCTCAACGGCGCTCATGCTAATACACAAGTAATAGGTTTGCGTTAATACAAAGAGGTTTAAAGTTTGCAGAAATTTGTAACACCATAAGTCAATATGAGGAGGATTAAAGTTTGCATGTGAATGGGGAAACATGTATTTGGGGATAATTTTAGCAACAAAAATGTAACAAATTCCATATTTTTTGTCAGGAGCCATTTTATTGCTTACGACCTTCTGTTACTGGATGTGCCTGAAAGAAGGGCGCAGAGCCTTAC
Organism: Leptasterias polaris; assembly: GCA_037783415.1. Classification (NCBI taxonomy): domain Eukaryota; kingdom Metazoa; phylum Echinodermata; class Asteroidea; order Forcipulatida; family Asteriidae; genus Leptasterias; species Leptasterias polaris. The sequence continues at coordinate 680,479 of JAZGTN010000111.1, forward strand.
GCCCGTTTTCTGGGCACACGACAAGCTATTTCAGAATTATTCGTACCTGGCGGGTTAGATTTTAATGCAGCATCACATGTGTTGATTCTAAGAAGGAAGGCTCTCAGTGACTGTTCAATGTTGATTAGAAAGCTGTCATTGCTGCAAAGAGATGAATAAACATGAAATAGTCAATGGTTTGTTGGTTCCTAGTTATACCAACTGTTTGAGAAAAGAAAAACACTTTTGGGTTGAACAAAGAAAAATTAACTAGAGTGGGATTTGAACCTGGGACCTCCAGATTAACCCTCCTACTCTTGGTAACATTTTCCAGTGAGTTGACCAACCATTTGAAACCATTCAACTGCACTGGTTGTGTATGATGGCACAACTGTGCACAGAACTAACTGTGTACTGTGTAGATGCATTTACCACATGATATTACATTGCAGGCTGGCATAGTTTATCTACCATTCAAAACCACAGTGGATGATATTGAATGGTCAGACAGTAGAAGGGTTAACGAGCCGGTGGACTACCAACTGAGCTATCTAACCCTAATGTTGGTGGCCTCCCTATTTTGTCAATCTCTTTGTTCAGGGTGCCAGTCAACCTGTAACTGCCATTATAGCCAGGGATCACACCCAAGTTTACGATACAATGTGGGAAGCGGCAGCAGAGGGATCCCCTTAAGGGGATTTGACTTTTTATTTCAAGGTTGCTTGCTATGTGAACCAGACACACCAGGGTTAACCCCTACTCTTCCACGATAAGTGTTCTGGGTTATTTTATATGCATTACCAATCCAAGTACACGGGACCTACGGCTTAATGTCCCATCCAAAGGACAAAGCAATTATGGTAAAGCATCTTGCTCAAGAACACAGGCGCCACGACCGTGTTTCGAACCCACACTCTGCTGATCAAAAAATACCAGTGCTCGCGTCCGATGCTCTTAACCGCTCGGCCACAACACACCAAACACTATGAATGCTGCCCAAGATGTTGAGAAATGTTTGAAGACAGATTTGAGTATGCCCACACTACGAATATAGCTTACAGGGATGCACTATAAAATAACCAAGTACAATAAACTGAAAAACCTTTTCAAAAAAAGTACAAATTAGTCAATCTTGAAAATATCAGTTAAGAAAAACACTAAGCTACAGCAATTAATCGATTTTGGGATTGCTAGCTCTTAAATTATTGGATCCAGGCCAGTGGTCCAGTGGGCAAGGTGGGATTGCTAGCTCTTAAATTATTGGATCCAGGCCAGTGGTCCAGTGGGCATGGTGGGATTGCTAGCTCTTAAATTATTGGATCCAGGCCAGTGGTCCAGTGGGCATGGTGGGATTGCTAGCTCTTAAATTATTGGATCCAGGCCAGTGGTCCAGTGGGCATGGTTGGATTGCTAGCTCTTAAATTATTGGATCCAGGCCAGTGGTCCAGTGGGCATGGTGGGATTGCTAGCTCTTAAATTATTGGATCCAGGCCAGTGGTCCAGTGGGCATGGTGGGATTGCTAGCTCTTAAATTATTGGATCCAGGCCAGTGGTCCAGTGGGCATGGTGGGATTGCTAGCTCTTAAATTATTGGATCCAGGCCAGTGGTCCAGTGGGCATGGTGGGATTGCTAGCTCTTAAATTATTGGATCCAGGCCAGTGGTCCAGTGGGCATGGTGGGATTGTTATTAATTTCGAGTCCAACAGGTACGTGTGTAATAGTTTCATACCTGATCGATCTTGACAATGGGGGCGCTATCTCGAAGACAAAACGTTCAACTGGATGTTGCCGTGCATGGATGATCACCAGGGAGACACACTGAATTTCATCCTAGATGGTTAAAAATACAGAAGTGAGAATTGTTGCTGACAAAAAGGTCTGAAACTTACTCCGGGGCCCATTTTGATAGAACTACTTAACGGCTGATTTTGTGCTCACTGCGAGAGTTTCCATTTCATAGTGCTGCTAACCGTAAACACACGAAAAGGCATGCTAATTTCGGTACATACTGCTTTTAAAAGAGAATGACACAATAATGTAAGACCATGGTAAGCGCGCAAGCTGACCGCCAAATTTTCTCGATGGCCTGTGAAATATATGCAGACACTGAAGCAAATTTTTCTGCTATAGTTATCACAAAAACTTTGCTTACCGTTTAGCAGCGCTACGAAATTGGACATTGATCTTAGGAGGAATGTTTAAACGATGGATAATCCCTAGATTTGTAGATTTCAAGTAGCTCTTGGGAACAGCAGGAAGAGCATTATTTTTTTTCGGGGGGGGGGGTAAATGATAGCATTACGTTTGACCAGACAGCCATGAAAATTCTGAATTCAGATAAAAGAATAAACTGTTGTCAACTCTGAATAATACCAGCCTGGAAATTTCATCTTGGAGACGGCATGGTCACCCATTTTGCAAAGGGCACCATTTAAAAGTCTGTGGGAGACTTTTGAAGGGGCACCAAGGCCAAGAACAGGGGCAACAGAGGCCATGGCCTCAGTGTAACTCCAGGCCTGTGAGTATCAGAATTAATTTAATAAGTATTAAAGGTGCTGTATACGTTTGGTAATTGGAGCCCACTGTTTGTTTCAAACCTATATAATTGTAATATACAATAAAACTAACCTGTACAAATTTCACTTCAAAAGGTGGTCGCGTTTTTGAGATATCACCGAAAAACCGGAGCGAATATTTCCACGCAGGAAGAATATTCCCTATAGGAATATACAGTCTGAGAAGCGTTACGGCTCAGATTCAAATTTTTGGGGCATAACAAGTGAAATATTTGTCCATAACTGCAGTACTTTGAAATGAAAAGTTTCCCAAAATGCTTTATACTATCCAAAGCTGCTGTACTTCTTACCAAGCAAGTTTTTATTGCCATTAATTGTCAGAGTCATTACCAAACGTGTACTGTGCCTTTAAGGAAAGTAGGTGCATTTAATTCCGGCAAAATACTTTTATTTTTAAGTAGTTATTGATTGAACTCACTTTGACTAACAAAGGTTTTATTCCTGCCATGACATCTGTAATGTACTGATTGAGTTCTGGATGACGGGACATCTAAGAGACAAGAAAAATCAAGATATTCTTTAGGTATAGTACATGTACATCATGTGTAGGGGTTAATTAATGTGTGGGGTAACAAGTTCGAGGGGTCCCGGCAGGACGGAGGACTCAAGTTCTGTAATTTACAGAATGTGGGTTTGCATCCTGGCCTGGTCAGTCTTAACGCTGGTCTCCTTGAGCAAGGCACTTTATCATAATTGCTTCTCTTCACCAAGGAGTACAAATGGGCACTGGAGAGAACTGAGAAGTAACTTGTGATGGACTGGCTTTCTGTCCAGCGGGAATAGAAATGCAATGTGTTCTTACTCGTTTAATGCCAATGAAACCGGATACAATCCCAAGGTACCTTCCACAAATATTACCTCTATTCATTTGGCCCTGAGCCAGCCTGAAACTATCTCAACTCCTTAGGAGTATGCAGTACCGACAGCCAAAATAATGCACAGGTTGCTATTATGGTTAAGTGTAGTGCTCAATGAAGCAGGTGTCATGACTAGGATTCGAACCTGCAACTCAGCCCCTCAGCCACTGCCTTTTGAAAGGAAACTCATTCACACCAAGCCTGGAATTAGATGGAGGCATTGGGTCCTATTGTTTGAATACGTTCAAGACTTGCACACAATTTTTATTTTATTTTTTTCACTCACCTGTACTGGCACATTGTACTTTTTCCTGCGATCGAAAATTCCAGATGGGTAAAGATTTCTGATGTACAAAATCTGATTAACTGCAACTTCCAGAAACTCACACAAGATATCGGCCGTAACTTTAAAAACAGAAATTATTAAAGATGTTACAAAATTGTGCAATTTCTTCCTCAAATGAAATTGGTGTTTAAAACATGCCATGGTGCATTGTATTTTTGTAAGATATCAATTTTGGTAATCAAAGGTTTTGGGGAAAATATGGCAAATGGATTGGGGCATTGTACTTTCCTTTCAAATTTGTTATGTGTGAAAAAAAAAAATGAGTGGTTTGTTGCTTATTCATACTAATTTTAACATTAAGCCTTTACATCAATTACTTTTAGTCATTTAAGCGCAGATCAAATGGGAAGGCCATGTGTTCTGCATTTAATGACCATCGACATCCTTTCGTTTCGTTTGCTTAAATTGTGGACCACATGTCAATTTAGAGTACAAAAAATGATTGCGAGTACATTAAATGTTTGATATTTCATCTTTGACATTTGAGAAGCCAGTGCCAGTACTCAGCAGGCAGTTTTCAAGCTTTTTGGAAAGTATTTTCTGTTGTTTTGGGGCAACCTTTTTAATCAATCTTAGTGTGCGGAAAATCATGGTAAATCATGGGATGGTGATGCGTATTTATCGCACAAATATAATCTGTCAATATTTCAAAAAGGAGTACAGCACCTCAGTATCAGTCACTACCAAGTCCAAAGTCTACTTTTGTTGGCCCACGATCAGGATGTAGATCTCAGCCATTGTTATTTTTGTGTGAAATTAGTTATTGCCCACTACTGTACTAGTAGTAGGCCTACTAGTACTAGTAGACCCAGTAACTGGGGCGCTGTACTCCTTTTTTCGAAATTTTGACATCATCGGTCGCCGATGATGTCAAAATTTCGAAAAAAGGAGTACAGTGCCCCAGTTACTGGGTCTAGCCTACTAGTACAGTCATTTGACCAGTTCCGGATCACTTTTTGAATTCACAATGTTTTTGTTGCATTCTCTTTAACATTTTAAACAAACAAAAGTCGATCAGTTTACCTACACATGTCATAACATTCACCAAATATCCATTGGCAAAAAAAAAGTAATACTTTTAAAGTGGCTTCGAGAAAAGTATCGTCACCCGTTTGACCAGTTGATCGGTTGAATCTATTCCGAATCAGTAGTGCGCCCTCTATTGCAAACCAACTCCCAATCCCATTCATAAAACTGAAAATACATGCAACGTTATCGACGGCTGTTGGATGAAGTACATGTAGTTTTACATGCTTTGAAATATAAAAATGCACGCTTACAGTGCAACTGAAATGACTTAACTTTCTACAACAGCCGTATGATTTTAACTAACTGAGTGCGCCACCATTTGACGCACCAACATATTGAGTGATCCGGAACTAGGCAAGGGTACCAGGGCTCGAATTTGGGGAAAAAATCCACAAGACCGCAGGGCTTGTTGCTCAGAATTTTTACTGGACCGGAACATTTTTTACAAGACCGAAGTCATACGAGAAGAAAAAATCCAAAACGGAACAAAAACACACCAAAAGTTAACTTGTTTTTTCATACTTCTGCGCCCGTGCAAGTTTTTCACTTGCAGATCGCTTGGGCTTTGAAACCCCTTCGAGAAATGTCCACATACCTTCTTTTTACGCGACGTTTGCTTCCATAGAAAAAATTAAATCAGTTTTGACAGAACAACAACGTTGTCAATGCAAGACGTGTGGAAACAAGACGTTGCTTTTAATCCATGCAACACAGGGATGTGTGGTGTTGAAAGCATACAACCAAGACGTTATCGATACGATTTCAACACTATGTAATTCGTTTGTAAGGTATCAGACTTCAAAGTGACTACATCCAATGTGTATGTACACGGTCAGTGGTATACGAACGATGCGCTGTTTACTGTGTTGTGCCCAATCGGATACAGGTTGCAGACGAAACCGGTAATGCGGTCATCGATGCAGATGGTCAAGAAGAGATCATCAGAAACTGGTTTCAAAGCAAGTTTGACCTGAATGATGAAGCTATAATTGAAGAATTTCCACCACAAACAATGAGCAAACCATTCACCAAAGTAGAAGTTGTGAAAGCCATTAAATCGTAAAAAAATGGCAAGAGTGCTGGAAAAGACAACCTCAATGCTGAATTGCTGAAGTATGGACCAGAGATAATTGCTCAAGAAGTCGCTCTTACTCTGAATGATATAGCAAGCACAGGTATCTACCCAAATGACATCGAAGAAGGCATTCTCATCCCCCTTCCCAAGCCAGGCAAACCAAAGGGACCCCCCGAAAACATAAGACCAATTGTCTTACTGACAATAATCCGCAAAATATTGGCCATATGTTTGACGAGAAGAATTGCTGACAGACTAAATGACCATATACCGGCTTCCCAAGCCGCTTATCGACACGGTAGAAGCACTACAGAACAAGTCTTCACTTTAAAGATCCTAGCAGAAAAGGCCATCACAGCTGATAACTACGAACTTCACCTTTTGCTTCTTGACATGTCAAAGGCATTTGACTCCGTGAAGAGAGTAGTTCTTTTTAAAGACCTTAAAGAAATGCTAGAGCAGGATGAACTTCATCTTTTGGCAATCATACTCAGAGAAGTCCGCTTACAAGTTAGAGTGGGTACAATCTTAGGTAAGCCTTTCAAAACCAACATTGGCGTACCTCAAGGAGACTGCCTGAGTCCCATTCTCTTTACAATCTACCTTGCGAAAGCACTGAGACAACTAAATGTACAAACACCAGCGGCACCACCGAATCTCCAAGATCATAACTACTCTGCCAATCTACTGCAGTCTCAGTCCCAGCCCCTACCTGCGGAACTTGAAAACCACAACTATGCCATTTGTCCACCATCATACTTTGAGATTGGGCTACAATATGCTGATGACATCACATGGGCAAGTAACAATGCTCACCCACTTAGGGAAATAGAACGGAGGGCACCTGAGGTACTTAAAGAGCGAAACCCGAAGGTAAACAACGCTAAGACAGAAAAACATCACATCAGCAGAAACGGAATTAACACCAGCTGGAAAAAGTGTAAATACTTAGGCTCCCTACTGGACACTGAGGAAGACATCACCAGAAGAAAAGTACTTTCGATGGTATCCTTCAATAAATTTCGAAGTGTTTTCAACAGCAAGTCGATCTCCCATGCAACGAAACTCAAAACATTCCGTGCATTCATAGCATCCATATTTCTATACAACAGTGAATTATGGACACTAACCAAGTCACTAGAACAGAAAATCGACGCCTTTCACAGGAGGCTCATGCGTTCAATCCTCGGCCTTCAGTGGCCCAAAAAGGTGTCAAACAAGGTGCTCTATGAAAAAACCAACGAGAAACCTTGGAGTGTCATAATCGCAAAAAGACGCCTGAGATGGACAGGCCATCTCCTGAGACTACCTGATGAAACACCAGCCAAGCAAGCGCTTATGGAGTGTATACGTCATCACAAGCTGCCAAGGGGCGGTCAAAGAACAACATGGCTGAAAAGAATAAATGAAGACCTGAAAGCCACGGACATAAACATCAAGAACCGAAATACCTGGCACTTGGCAGCTGATAGAGTGCAGTGGAGGAAACTTACAGAGTGCGCAATGTCAGATGCACTTGACGAAAGCGCTTAGATGATGATGTGTTGTGCCGCCGGGCACCAATACATCATGCATGCACTGTGGAAACGGAGGGTGCTGTTCGCTCGCCCCCGGGTGCCTAAACATGGTTTGAGCCCAGCAGTTTTACAAGGTGGTGGGCATGAGTAAACTGCTGGATGGTAAACTTGCACGCAGCAGCATCACGACGAAGAACGGTCGGCTGGGTTTGACGTTCCGCGCTCGGAATTGATTTGACGACAACAAGTAAAAACAGAAACTTTTAAAACTGAGATTGAAATACATTTATTTAATGAAAGATAATATATTTTACATTATTATTAATAATAATATTAGTTTGTTAAAAGAAATACACAAGACCGGCGGACTTGTTCGACATAAAGTTTACTGGACCGAAGCTAAAATCACTGGCCTCGGGCCTGCGGTCCAGCGTAAATTTCGAGCCCTGGGTACGATGCCTCCCAACAAACGATTTCGGTAATTTTATCGTATCCAAAAAACAAGAAGTCTGCTCAGGTGAAATATTTTTTACACACACTTAGTCTTACCATTTTATATAATGTATTGTTATTCGCCCTGGCGTTCAAATTTGAAAGGTGAGAAGTTTTAACAGCGTTTTTCAACCAAACTTTTTTGTTTTAATAATGATCATTATCACCGAAAAACTTCAGAAAAATTGCCATAATTTATTTGTTGATGATGTTTGGCACCTTATTTTGGGTTTGTTGGTTTATTGGATGTTATTCTTCACATATACATGTACCAACAGAAATTGGTAATGTGAGAAGTAATTTAATTATGTGGCTGTTGCAAAGTTTAAGTGATCCGGAACTGGTCAATGATCCGGAACTGGTCAAACGACTGTATTAAATTTAAAAAAGTACTGGGGGGGGGGGGGGGGGGGGGGGCTAACAATTGTTTTACAATACTAAAAATAAACGAATGAGCGATGCAAATAATACCATTGTGTCATTGTTGAATTATTCTACACTCTATTATCACTGAATCACCATTGTTTTATATATATACAGAAAGATGCCCGATGTATTTGTATGGCCAGTTACTTTAGTTATTTTATCACGTAACAGATGCAGTGATGATTCTGGTAACTGTGTGTTTCCAGACAAACAACCAAGTATTTTCAGTACAAACCTTGAGACAACTTTATCCTGCTGCCATAATTCCCTTCCTCAGCAGCCATGGTCAACAATACATCCTTTATTCCAACGTTTAAGAGGCTTCAATGTCACTGAAACAATCACTAATAAACACATGACATTTCCGGCGACTTCCTCAGAGTCAGAATCAGATCGTTGTTTTCTTCTTGTCAAATTAATTTTTCGCGGTAGGTTTAAATAGCGCCGCCAAGCGTCCGAAAAATTATGCGGAAACACCGAAGTGGCGCATTTTGCTCAATAACAACTACAAGTTGTCGTTAACATACTTTAAAAAAGGGTCTCTCAGCCTCTTGAAATATAACCAACAATATTTGGTTGCAACTAAACCTCCTTATTCTTTTCGGGGACTCAGCAGTTGCGTAACTAGGGGTGGGGCATGGGGGCGTGCCCCCCTCGATAAATTTCCGTGTCCTCGAGCTCGTCGTGTGTCCCCCCATTTGAAAGATTGACCTTTGCCCGAGTAAAATGTTACCTTTTATACGCTTTAATGTGATAACTTTAATGTTTGTAAAACTATATGCTTCCATTTACAAGCAGACAATTGTTTTTACACTCTTAAAATTATCTTATGAAAAAGTTACTAATTAATTATGAGCACTCAAAATGGCAGGCAGCCTTTTGGCAAGAAGAAAATGGTGCGCCATCACCCTTGTTTGGCCCGTAAAATGTTACCCTAGTTCCAGAGCTGTCAGAGAGCGGCCGCTTCTCTATGAGTGATTTTTTTAGCTATACAAACCCGACACCCATGATGCATAAAGAGAACAAACTACATCTTTGAAAATGCTGCAACAACATTATTTATTTCCTTTTTTCTTTTGCCAAAATTAATGCGTATAATGTCTCACCCCCAGCAGTTCCGAAGTCGCACCTCACAGAGAAGTAAATCACCAATATACCAGCTGCACCAAACCTTTTGGATGATCTTTCTTCAAAAGAAAAACACCCTCCCGCTAATGAAGTTATGCAGATTCCATTTATAAATATTTGTATCTGACTAAATTCTGCCCAAACAGCTACAATGGTGTTATTTTAACACAAAATTGTGTTAGTTTTGGGTCTCTCTTTTAATTTGGTATGTGACAATACCAATGGTGTCAATTGTATTACTTTTGTTTTGGCAGTGTAGGCCTAGATGCGTGTGGGTGAGCATTCATACATAAAAGCAACGCCCCCAAGCCCCTCTCCCATTTTTGTTTGCTCTTCGTCCTTTCTCTCCTTATTATCTTGATGAAGACGATCAGACCATATCAAAACGTCGAGTTACACCACCGGTCACATCAAACCTTATGTTTCAAGAATGTTTCCCCACCGTAAAAAGCACAACTTTTCAAGCTAATCAAAATAGTTCTCGTAACTAATGTTTTTCCAACCTCAATTTGACGGCATGAAGAAAAAAAGAAGCACGAAGAAAAAAAGAAGGGAAAACAAAAATGTTTGCCATGCAAGACCGAGTCCTCTTTTGGCGCATCAACCATTGTGAATTACACACAAAAGTAGCAGTAACAAAAACCCTCCATCGTGACCAGCGGGTTATTATTTTGTCACATTATAATCATTCAGAAAATGAACATGGTTTACTGTTACCTTTTTGTATTATAAAAAAAAATTCAGTAATAGATTCTGTGTGCCTTGAAGCCATGCCGTATGTAAAAAGAGACGGATTTTTCCTGAAGAAAATTTTATTAATAACCGTTTTTGTTTTCATCATAAACGATTTGTATTCAGGTTTCAATGCTTAAGGTTGAACGGGAGATTATTCTCTTACCTCAGTCATGGAGTCTACTACTTTAAATTCTAGGACCAGAGGTGCTTTTAAAGAAAACAGTTCAAATTACCAAACACGCCCCAAGAGAAATGAAGCAAACAAGAAGGAATTTCACAAAGCACTATGATTCATCTAAAGTTGCTTTTGCAGTACTATCATGGTGATTCGTATTGAGACATCACACTTTGCTTAGTAATTAAGATTGATACACAGTTAGAGATCAATCTTAGCTCTTTGTGAAATCGGCCCCAGCAGAGGTGCTTTTAAAACAGTTCAAAGTATCCAACCCCCCCTCCCCCCCCCAGAGAAATGAAGCAAACAAGAAGGAGCAATAACACACACAACGAAAAATCAACACAAAAGCAACACATGAAATCAGTGACGATTGCACCCCAAATATGACATCAGCTAACATTTTAGCGTGGTTTGCGAAGACGCCATGTGCATAGCACGCTCTCTTTTACTTGTTGTGGTTCGGTGATTTCTCGTTTCGATTGCTCTGATCGTCTTCGGGAGAATGCTGAAGACAATCTCCTGCATTCTCCTGAAGACGATCAGAGCAAACAGATCAAACGTCAAGATGTTATCTCTTATAATAATAATAATAATAACATTTATATAGCGCCTTTTACAAAGGTAGATACAAAGCGCTTAAACAAACAACAACAATAATTACAGATACAAAACTATACATTATACAAATGTTCTCAACAAAAAGAGACCAACTACAGAAAGTGAATACTTATGAATGTTCATATAGTTCAAGATAATATTAGTAGCATAACTTTGGATACAAGTGGGTTTTTAGTTGAGATTTAAAAGTACTGAGGGTGTTCACTGATCGAACAAAATTAGGGAGACGATTCCAGCATTTCGGTCCAGTGACTGCAAAAGCTTTAGAGCCAATGTTTGTGCGAGATCGTGGGGTAGTCAATACTACAGCAGAAGTGGACCTTAAGTTGTACGAAGACTGACGGGTGTGGAGTAGATTACAAAGGTACGATGGAGCTAGATTAGATAAGGATTTATAATTATGTAAGTACAGCAGTCTTGTATTCAATTCTTTGAGGTACCGGTAGCCAGTGCAGGGACTGGATGAGAGGTGATGTATGCGTATATTTAGGTTTCTTGTAGATTAGACGGGCAGCTTGATTCTGTAGGAGCTGTAGGATGTGCAAGTTCTTAGTTGATGTTCCATAGAGAAGGCTATTACAATAGTCTAGCCTTGAAAGAACGAGTGCCCGAATTGCTGCATGTGTGGAACTTTCATCAAGATACTTCCTGATCAAGGTCAGGTTACGGAGATGAAATTTGACAGTTCTCGAAATGTTTGCCACTTGAGCATCATGAAGGAGACGATTATCAAAGATGACACCGAGAATCCGAAGGGACTGTGATGGTTCCAGAACAACGTCATCAAGGGTCAACTTGACATCAGTGAGCTTTCGATGATGTGCTTGCGATGCAACTACTAGAAATTTTGTTTTGTCTTTGTTGAGCTTGAGTTTGTTGACAGTCATCCAGGTTTGAGTGTCTTTGATGATGTCTGTCAGCTTGGAGAGTGCACCTTGGATAGAATCCTGAGACCCTGGATCACATGTTAGATACAGCTGTATGTCGTCAGAATACATGCGATATGTGACAGCATGTTTGTGAAAGATTTCAACAATTGGTTGCAAATACAAGGTGAACAGCAGGGGCCCTACGACTGACCCCTGTGGGACCCCGTACTCCAGTTTATCCTCGGTAGATTTAGCATCATCGATGGCAACAGTGCATGTCCTGTTCTGAAGATAGGACACAAACCACTCTAAGGCTAATCCACATAATATACCAAAGTGAGTGTGAAGTCTGTCAGTGAGAATGACGTGGTCAAGCGTATCAAACGCTGCGGACAGATCAAGGGATAACATGAACGTAGCCTTCTTGTCATCTATGCCACGTGAAATGTCATTCTGCAGGGACAGTAGAGCTGTTTCGGTGCTGTGGTTCCTCTTATATGCAGACTGTCTGGGATTATCCAGGTGATTCTGGTCAATGTAATCCTGCAGCTGATGAGTAACAACTTTCTCTTCTCAGAACCACCACAAGTCACAGAGAGAGTGTTATGAACATGGTGTCATCGCAAACCTCGCTAATTGTTTTCCGACCAGGCCACCATGTAATGTTCAAAATCTTACTAATCGGCCAACATCACAACAAAAATGTAAATTTTGCATCGGGGATAATGAATAGAAATAGGTTTTTACCCTTACACCGATGTGAGTTAAGCACTGCAGTACTTTCCCGAGTTCTGTGAAAAAAACCCACAGGCAAACCACTCGGGTGGGATTCGAACCCACGACCTTTGCATAGCTAGAGCAGATGTCTTACCACTAGACCACCGAGCTAGCCCGATAGCTAGAGGCAGTTCGAATCTTAGGCAGCGGGTACCGCAACAATTTTAATAGATGTTAATTTTCAACGGGGATAACAAACAAATAAACATACACACCAATATACCCCATCACCCAACAAACACAAACGACAACAATTTGCAAACTTCTCCCCCCCCCCAAATTCACACAACATGGCAGAGAAATCAAGAATTTAAAAAACAAGACATTAGAAGAACATGGTTGAAACTGTTCATTATTAATTAGCAGTGTTTTAATGACGTCATACCTGCACAATTACAAGCAAAAATTATGTACAAAGGAGTATTGTAACAGTGTTAACTGTTTTTATGAACATTTACAAAATCTATCATTAAAGTTGGAAAGATGATCGAAATCGAGTTTATTCCCGTTTTTTGTTATAGAAGTTCATAATAAAAATGTATACATCGAGGGAAGGACCAACAATATTTCACTTAGGTAACTGACAAAGATGGTCCGAAGTAGTAACTAAAGAATGTATTCCAAATTCTGACAATGTTTCGGGAGTAATTAGTACATTAAACAATGCTTAACGTAGGGTATTTGGCTGGTTCGTAAGAAGGGTAGCTGCAGTGTGTGTATGTGAGTGTATTTTACTTTAACAAAAGGGATCCGAGTGTTTGACAAAGCGAGGACGTCTCGCTTCGCTTTCGTGTACAAAACCAATGGGGACGTCGCAAAAAAAAAACTAGGTTCAAAACGGGAGAACAAAGAGAAGTCCTCGATTTATGGGATTCACAAACGGGTGTCTGTGTGTGTGTGTGTTGGGGGGGGTGGGGGGCAAGTCGGATGCTTCGTTTTTATTTTAAGATAAAATAGGGGCACAGCTTTTCCCCAGAAAAGGGCACATCTACGAGAGATCTTTCAAAGTCTGTTACAATAAATTCTAGGGGCCCCAAGACAATGATCAGGATTATGGGGGCAAATGACCAGTTGCCTCTGTGAAGTGTCAGGCCTGGTGTGGTGGTTGGGGTTTGGGGTTGTTTCCCAATACGAGCAAGTACAAACTGTTTGGACAGAATATCCTGCAGGCAAAGCTATGGTCCTTTAATATCAAAGCAAAGCCCTTGCTTTCTTCACTTGCTTTTACAAAAGATTAAACTAAACATTTTCATTGTTCAGAAACTGATGGTAGGCTACCTTTTTAATTTCCCTTGCTAGCTGTCTAATCAATTATTTACACTACTGTCACTTTAACATTTCTGAATAATCCGAGGTCATGTCAACCAAACGGTTTTGAGATTCACAGAATAGGGCGCCACCAAGAGTTTGGGCTTGGTGGATATAGGTCAATTTCAAACACAACAGTTATGCACTGGTGCCCTGTCTCTATCCATCAGACACAGGTATAATAACTCAATTGTTGATATCGGAGATAGTCGGTTTGTGTTTCAAACCACCAAATTGCCCGTTGAAGACATTACACACAAGGGCAAAGGTACATGTCCATCGAAGCCTGGCTGGTTATAGCCGGTATTTGTGTAAAACCATTGAAGAAACCAAACTAAAGGTCAAAGGTAATGTTCATCGATCCCTTGCAGTTTTATGATAGTTTTGGAAGGTAGGGATTTGGCGTCATTCACAAGCTTTGCTCAGAATAATACGACAGTTGATGTGTTGCATGCATAACAGTGTCTGAAATTTCGAAGCCTCCCTCCCATCAAAAATATTCACACTACCCGCAAAAGAAAACCAAAGTGTAACACACCACCATCAAGTGAAAGCACATGTGTCACATCGTTAATTTTCATAGACCAGTATCCACACTTGATGTGACCCAACCCAAACATGAAATAACAAACCTGTGGAAGTTTAAGCTCAATCGGTCATTGAAATCATGAGAAAAAAGAGGGGGAAAAAACCTGAAATGTTTTCACTGTTTTCAAACATTGAGTTTTTGACTTGCAAGATCAAAGCCAATTGTTTTACTTATTTCTAAAAAACTATTGCATTTCAAGCAAACAGTATTTCAAAGGGAGATTCCCACCATGGCCATCTTTATACCATAATACGTTGTGTGCAAATCTGTGAACATTTATATTTTTACTCTAAATACAAATGTTATGCACGCCCTCTAAGTTCAATTTCTCCCAGGTGAATGAACTCAGTCTTGTATACTTATTAGACAGACATTCTATTTCAATTCACGATCTAGCTTGAGCCTTCCTCGAAAAACACCTGTACACGATTTAAATCAATTTCATTATATACAGAAAGCGACCAGAAAGGTAAAATAATGATCAATCACCGAGTATGGGGTAAGTATACTGTTACAAATCAACTAGTTGTAATAAAAAGAACCCGTAGTATGAACCCATAATTGTGAGCATTTAATACCAAAGCAGGTGCTTGCTAGTTCTTCGAGCCTACTCGTTTTTACTCAAAAGTTAATTTTTCATTAAGCTATTTTTGTAAGCAGAGTGCTTAACATAATGTCTCTGCTAAATTAAAATAGCAGGAAACCAGTCACTAATAATAATTTATACACGTGACGTGACATTTTCGTTGGTAACCTCTTTATGTTTAGCAATACTGTATTTTGTTTGTGATTGACAAATTAACTGTATGCACATAATGAGACTAGTCACACAATTTTTTGCAAATAAATTTGTAGTTATGACAATAATTTGTTTACAATTTTTGGCTATCGCAAATCTCTGACTGCAGTTTATAAAAATTACTCATCGGTAATTGTTTAGCAAAATAATGTTATAGTTTAAAGGTAATTATACAGGATTGGTGGAGCTGACAGACAGTGTTCATGTTTTGTGTGATCAACCACATACATGACATAACAAACCTGTGAAAATTTGGACTTAATCCGTAGTTTGAGCCAGGGGCAAATAGTGACACACCATGCACAATTTTCAGCATAAAACACATTGTCCAAGTTAATTTAGGATTTCGGTTGTAACAACCGGAATCACCTGTTGCGTTTAAAGTAATTTAAAAATAGGTTTTCAGATAAAGTTTTCTCGAACATGACTTCATTTCAGAGGAAAACATTACACAGAAAAAAGGAGTTCTAGTTTAAACCTCATAATCAGTAAGCTTTCAGACAGACATTCTAAAATTATAAACAATTATTATGTTATCCTTACCGATCCTGTATAATACCTTGAATAATTAGCTTATATATAAACTTAAGATTTTTGTTAGAAAATCATTCTACCACTGCGGTACCATCTCTCTCAGACGGGGAAAGGGTTGGGAAATGGGAGACTTTGGAACGCTAGGTGGCAGCAGACTTTCCATTGTTTACGTCGTTCTGAGCATGCTCACAATTTCCAAGAACTAAAGGGTGCACCACACTAAATAAACTCCCATATAGGAACTAATGCTAAATGAAGATATTCAAAAATACTCAAAAAATCTTTGAAGACTCTCAGCCTCTTGAAAACCAATTAAACATATTTTCGGACGAATGAACTTCAGAATTCTTGTACATTTTTGGCAGGTCAGCCGTTTGGAATTTTTGCTAACTACCCCAGAAAAAACCAAAAACGAAATGTGCTTTTCCCAAACCGACTTGCTGCCAGCTTTCGCGAAGCACATCTCCACTTCCCAGGTCAAATAGGGCCAACTTTAACGCCTAAATTTATCAAGTCTCCTCAAAAGTTGAAACACAGAACCCACGGGTTGTGATAGATTCTTATAATTATTTACACAATCTATTAATTGCATGACCCCCAAAACGGGTTTACAAATTATGATAATGTGCTTGGCGCATGAATACTGGCCAATTTAGTGTGGTGCACCCAAATGGATTCACCTGGTAAGTCTGCTGCCACCAAGAGTCCCTAAAAGTCTCTCATAAGGAATTCGGAAGGAGGTGACATGTGAAAGAGGGGCGTGGGGGGGGGGGGACATGGGGGTTAAGGGGGAGGGTGTTATACTAGCACTCGTCGTGATATGAGAAGTCTGTACACGTGGCCTGGTCAATATACGTTGGGTCTTCGTAGAGGAGATACTCCTGCTCACTGTCGCACGGCGGGAAATCTCGCGGATCCACGCACTGAGAGAAGTCTCGCCGATTCTCGTGCTGCGGAAATTCATCTGTGACCTATGAACAGGGAAAACAATACACAAATATTCACCAATTAAACACTTAACCTTCACTCCGTGGCACTGTAAGTTTTGACCTCAAACCTTGCTAACCATCTTCGATGAAAAAAGATTTTGTCTTTCATATTCATTACATGCATTTTTACTAATAAAGATTAGGGCCATATAAAGAGTACTGCTGATTTGTAGGCAAAATTATAAAGCAAGATACGATAAAAGTCACATGTGAAATTTTCTGCTGAATACAGTGACTACTTGCTAAGAACACTGCAAAAAAACTCCCACTGTATGTTTTACAAAAACGTATAGAATCTATCCATGTTTAGCGAAGTGACAGCGGGTACCAACCGCATCTCTTACCGCAGCATTCGCGAACGGACACCAGCCCCCAGAAGTCTGAGACGTAAACCGTTTCTCAGGTTCAAAAATTACCTTACAATATTACTTCAAAGAGAATCTTTTCTCAAAATGGTTCATATATTATCAAAAGCTGCTGTGCTTCTCACCAAATCTATAACCCAACCTTTAAAAAGACAATAATAATAACGGATTTTTTTCTCTTCCTTTTTTTCAAATCACATTAATGATCGGAAAATTTTGAAAATTACTGCTTTCCGGAAAACTATACAATATTATAAAACACGTCCGAGCGAAATCGCACGTTCTGGCGAACAGATCGATTTAGCCGGCGGGTGAAGAGCTCCGCACCGCCCGTATAGGAGGTGCTCGTCGACCGGGCGGCCATCCCGTATAATAAACCGTGTAGAACAACCACACAAACCTGGCGGCTACTCGTCATTGGGATCGTTATTAAACCGGGGTGAATAATAAATCAACTCTTCCCAACTGCATGAATAAAAAACCCTATACAAGTCATATTTTGGCTGAGCCGTTTTTAGGCTCAAAAGACACAGTCCATAGCCAGAGTCAAGTAGTGTTAATAACTCAATTAAACAGGAATAAAAAAATAAGTATTTGGTATGAATTATGGATGAAGTTGTCTTTCGTAGGAAATGGTTAATATAGTGTGTGATCGGATGGTCTATAACCTGCAGGGATCGAGGGGCTAAAGACAGTTGTAGCTTCACAGTACAAAAGGTTCAGCAATAAAGCCGTGGGATTTTGAATACAAGATCCATGAATACTTTATTCACCAAAACGTTGCCATCTTATTTTCTCCAGTTTAAGCTATAATGTCAACGAAACTGAGATTGGAAGGGAAAACAGTCTGGTTCCCACAACATAAATGGTTTCA
This sequence comes from Leptasterias polaris, assembly GCA_037783415.1. Taxonomy (NCBI): domain Eukaryota; kingdom Metazoa; phylum Echinodermata; class Asteroidea; order Forcipulatida; family Asteriidae; genus Leptasterias; species Leptasterias polaris. Next base: position 698,540 of record JAZGTN010000111.1, read on the forward strand.
GAGATTGCTAGTTAATTCCGTGATACACCGACCCTGTCCGGCGCGCCGTAATACGACGTTGTTAAGTTGTTGGGACGAACGGGCGGTAACGATTATTTTGGAAACGACGCTGCGAAGCTTGGCTGCATATGAGTGTCATTTTAAAAATTAAAATGTACACAAAGGAATTTACTTTTAAAACGGTGGAAGTGGTAGACGCAAGTTGTACGGAAGTGCGTTCCGCATTGTGCAAGGGGTCAATATAGGACTCCTATAATATTAAATATTGGAGCAGCACGCGTCGTTGCAGTAAATACATGGCAAAATAAAGTATGACACGCGACGCAAATTCCACCGAGAAAAATGAAACGGATCTATGTTTGCGGTAAATCTAGCTTTTTTTTTTTTTTTTTTTTTTTTTTTTAAATATATACTTATTTACCGTTATTTACAAAGATACATTACCCTGCCCGACAGGTGTGTAGCTATACGGGAAGTAACATGTACATTTACATATAATAGAAGTTAGGCCTAATGGATTTTAAAAACGAATATTGAACGCACAGGTAAATTTGAACTTAAGGGAGAGTTGTACAACATAATTTGAAGTTCCGCTGAGTACACTTTGTATCTGTTAACCTTTGACTATGGTATTTTTGTAATCAAGGTACGAGTCTATATCTGAGGGGAGAAATCGATAGGGTAAGAGTTGGAGCGAGTCCAAGCTATTTTGTCAATAGTTAATTTACATATTCATGAAGCTGAGAATTCAATAAAGGTAAGAAGGCCGAACAGGAACGTTGACCGGTTTGTTATTTTTTCAATCTTGAAAGTTGTGTAAGCAGCCGAACGATCGAATAGTTATTAATAAAACACGAACAGAATCCTGAACGTAAAGGTCGGGCAACACGAAACAAGTACTGCTTGCCTCTTCTTACCCCAAACAAGGCTTAAAGCCACTCTTGGTGAGGGGCCAAATTAAGAAAACATTTAGGATGATAATAAATCAGGGGAGCTGAAAGTAGGACTTGATAGGCCTATTCCTCTTAAAACAGTCTAGGCTGGAGGGAAATATGCACCAGGCACCGAGTTCCAAAGAGACGCAGTACGTGGAATAAAGCTGTATTTGTTCTATCTTAAGCAAAGCAAGAGTGTATGGATGAGAAGAAGCAGAAAGCCTGGTTTCACACTCAAACACTCTGACACACTGGTGCTACATTTACCATAACAATATCTGTGGAAGAGACAGAGGCTGGCGGTGGGAAAGAGGTTGTTACGTCGATCCCAACCCTTCACTAACAAGATACGGTAGAGTTGACAATACCTTAAAGCAAACAATAAACTTGTTAAATAAAAAATTGGCAAACCAACTTGGCAATACGTCTCAGCCCAGAAAAATGCACAAAAAACCATGACAACTTACAAATGAAAACGTACATAACTGATGTTATTTCATAGCCATAGAAACACCAAGCATTGTTTTCTTCTTTCAACTGTTTAATTTGATAACTACACGTAACTCGCAAACATGATTAAAGAAAACAAATCCATATTGCTCCTGGGAGTTTCAATATGAAAGATAAATTTGCATTACAAACGGTGAAATAATAATTTGTTTATGGACATTATTCCAACAGAAATTCGCTTCACTAAGAATTCTTCAAGAATTTTCATTCATTCATAACATCTACTCCTGCTTGAAAACATTCATTTCACTGCATTTTTAGCATCCGTTGTGCACGCAACGCACTAATCGAATTTATTGGCAACGAGATAAAAAGTCACAAACACGAGGCTTTGTTGAGACATAAACGCAAGGTCTTGATAAAAAAGAAAAAACCAACACTGAGTTTTCCACGCGCCGAAATGGAAGAAATTCATTCAAACACCCGGTCATCAACCTCAAGCACAACAACAAACCTAAGTTTGATTTGTGTGCCGTTAATATATATTCAAAGGTCCCGTGGGGGAAGTCCCGCTCATTACATTAAAAGGCCTTTGTAGGGCTTTGAAAATATTCAGGAATATTTAATGTTTATTTCACCGTAAGAAGGGCCAGTGCACGATTGTAATGTTAAGGGTACGTTTAAGTAAGCTGTTTAGTTTTCGATGGAAATTTGAAACAGTTGGGGAAACTTTCTTATAAGAAATGGCCCTGTCTTGCGAGAGTATAACGCAGAAATAAGTATTAAGTTATTACATTTTTTAGCTCATTTTTATGTTTCTTTGCCAGATTTTTGTTTTAAGAGAATGTATCAAACGAGCCCTTTTCCCCCCCAAAACACCCCCCCCCCAAAATCGAACCACAACCCCCCTCCCCCCCAAAAAACCCCAAAACGACCAAACAATCAAACAAACACCCCAACAAACAAGCAAACAAAGTCAGACCAAAACTAAAAACGACTTCCAATTTATCTGACAATGATTACATTTTTATCCACTATTTTTTAGTTATTTCATTACAAAAAAAAAAAAAATAAAAAAAAATAAGTCACTTTGTCTTTGTTCAACCCCAAACTATTTAAAATGTACCCAGTCAGTTTCCCTTACGGTTTATTAATTGTGATTCTTTTTAACGAAAGTGCGCCCGAAATAAAGCTAAAAGACACTCTTGGTATAAAGAGCGACAAGAAGAAAACATGTATGATGAACATTTAATAGATTGTGAAACAGTCTATAGATTGTAAGGAGTTCCGAAGAGATGCAGTACGTGGAGAAAAGGCTGTTGGAATGGTTCTCTGGTCGACACCCTCAACAACATATTTTCACTATTTGGAAAAGAAAAACACATCCAAGGAGCATTTCATATGTAATTTGCCTCAAAGGGAAATACATTTTTAAAGCGATCGCCAGATTAAAAACAGGTCTCGAAACAATTTCTAATTGGATTTGGAATGTTTGTACCTAATGTATTTTTCTTACTAACACGATGACAAATAGAATGTCCGTTTGCTTTTAGAGGAAAACAAAATTACCGATTCAATTTCGTGGTGTACCCATTTTCCAATAGTTAGAGTCCTTACTGAGTGGGGAGAAAATTACAAGTCTCTAACCTCATGTTAAAATTGTGTAAACTGCCAATTCGATCCCCTTCCAGTGCGAAATGTGTTAACACCCAAAACATCTGCTGGCATCATTCTGAACAAAATGTGTCTCTACATTTTTGTACGGGGATGTTTTGGTTCATAACTGGCTTTTTTTAGAGCGAAATTTGAAACATGACGTCATTGGATTTCAACAACAAATTGGTCTTTACATTCCAAAGAGGAATATTTCGTCCGTCAAAATTTCAAACTTAAGGCCGCCTTGATTAAAATATTATCGAAAGCCAGGAAATTATCTATTGGAAGGTATTGGAAGGTATGTAATATCCACTGCTATTTAAGTGTTACATACGAAGTGTGGCCAGACCACGAACGAAGTACACATAATGTAGGGATTTGAAACATTTTGTGGACTTACACACGTACACACAGTGTTGTTTTTATATTTTTTTTAAAAACAGTATTGAAGAATATATAGTTTTTTTTAAGTGTACAGAACAAAGGAGTTCCCACAGAGTGTATGCAACGAAGAGCTGTGTGTGTGCAGCGGACTTTTTAGCTTTATGCACAAAGGGAAACGCCAGCACACGGCACGTGCATATTTTCAGAACACTTTCATTAAACACAGTCATGATATAATCCAGCTATTCACTTGAACCCTCTTCGTCTCTTGCGCTTCGCAGTTAACTGACAATGGATGCATTTTCTTTTTCAATAATCTAGCCATTTCTTATAAAAAAATTATTATTTTTTGTTTAGCTTCGCAAACAGCAACATAGGATACTTGCAGTAATCCAACTATTGATGTTATACTTAGAACGAAAAAATAATCTACTAAGTAATCATGGATTGATGGATTGATATGAATTGTTTTGTATAACAATAAAAACCAATGGGGAATCGTATATTTTTTCTTCAGAGTCACTCAGAGTAGAACTTAATAAAATGCCATGTACTTCACTGTCAATCCCAAGTGCCACCGCTGTACTCTTTAGTCTACAGATTCAGCGCGTCTCTAAGGGACAGTAGGCGAAATGATGGGCCTGTTTGTTCAGGCACAGTAAGTCAACTTGAGTTCGCCTAGACTGCAAGCATTAAACCTTAAGTGGCTGTCAAGTGTATAATGGCTAGTTCTACTGGTTGGGATCGACCGATGTATGCAGCCAAAAAATTATCTCTCGCTTGGTTTGAAGCTTGTGTATAGCTAAACATCTTCTGGCCGTGGAACCACAGGTGCCTAAAAGTGGCCCGGGGTGTGATGATGAAACTTTTAGAGTGACCAAGAGAATCCAAACATGGGCAACGAAGAATTTGTGTTCAACCGCGAATTTAGAATGTTTTAGATGTAGAAACTTAGGTTTGCAAAACACAATCTCCCTATTATTTGTTATTTAGAAGTTCTGGTTGTGAAGCCAAGAATTCTCAGAAAAGAGATCTCAATCACTTTACTAGCCAAGAACCCCGTGGAGAGAAGACAAGGAAGGCAGTTTTAATTTTGGATGAGGTAGGGAAACCCCCAGAGAATTATTCCAGGGAAAACCCACGTAATCAGGCGGGGACTGAGAACCCAATACACATGGTGCCCCTGGTGGGGTTCGAACCAGGGTCCCAGAGGAAATATACCACATAAGTACGCCAACCCGACCTCCCTTGAACTCCCGAGTTAGTGCTGGCCCTGGAAAAGAACCGGTGTTGTAAACTCAACAAATGTACCTTTTACACAACCGGTTCTTGTTAGAACTATTACAACGTAAACATATTTTTAAAAGATGTATCTAGTCTGCTGGTGACAACCTCATAAAATTCCTTCTGGAATAAGTGGTTGTTTTGATGAGGAACACTGTGTTGAGATCGGGAGTTCTGGACAGTATAAAAACAACCTTCTTCTTCAACCGCAAACCTTAGCGTCTACATTTTCCCCCACCAAGACAAGTCTTAAATCATGTAGAAGTTGAGTTTGACATTTCAGGATTGGGGGATTACATTTGTCTGATCGGTACTGTACTGCGGTTAAATGTTGCCTTATGGTTTACTGGGCTGTTAAAAATACAGAAGATGAAGAAAACAAATTAAACAACTCCAGACGGTTCAAGCCACAGGCCAAAGAGATTAGTCATTTTTTAGTGATTTTTATATTAAGAATGGCTCGCTAGGCGGCAGACGATTTTCAAATTCCTTCCGCTTACCTCGTGTGCCCGAGTGAATTTTTTAATAACAGTGGAAGCAGCAACGCATGGGACACCGAATATGCACTTTTTGTACTGAAATTACAGGAGGCCTTTGGGTTATTCTCCATAATGTTAAGCATAAATTGAGGAAACATAAAACAAATAAAAAATAATAATAACCACATCATTTTTTGGAACAATGAGACATGCGCAGACAGGATGTTGGGAAGACTTGGTTTAGATGAGAGGGGAGGCGGGTCCTCGAATCGGAAATTTTTATCAGCTGGGTCGTTGATACCCAAGCCATATACAAGGCTCCAATAACAGATAGAATCCATAGGTCCACAGAGTGGAAAGGCATGGGACGAGCAAATAATTGCAAATAGTTTACAGTAGGACGTGTACACTTTGCTGTTAAAGCAGACTGTGTGGAGACGGTTTTTGAAGGCGAGCACATCATTTTAAGTCTGATAACTACATTTTATATACAGCAATCCTTCACCGATCTTGAACTCTTGGTGGCAGCAGATATGCCTCCATTACTGCGGTGTACCTGGGTGGTACTGCGCTGCCTAGCGACTGGTATAAGGTTTGGGCTACACGGCGATCATTTGATCAGTCGCGGGTTATTGGACTTTTACTTTGCAAATCGCTTAAACACGTCGCTAGGCAGCGCAGTACCACCCAGGTACCACCGCAATAATGGCGGTATCTGCTGCCACCAAGAGTTCAAGATCGGTGAAGGATTGCTGTATATAAGCAAATTTACGTTCAGAGCAAATAATTACTTTTTTTTACTATTAAACAAAATACACAATAACATGACATTTGGTCAGTCTAACTGTTTTGAAGTATAACACTTACACCATAGTTGTCGTATTCCATGTTGTTGTCATCATACTCAGGTTGATCTTCGGGCTCATTCTCGAATCGTGAATAAGGACGGGGAGAGTCTTGCCAGTCAGGTCTGAGGAGAAGGAAACAAAGATACCCTCCATGTCAAAGTTCATGTAAAGGTAGATTAACAAATCTGTGAAATGTTTCCCTTTTCTGTTTCTCTGTTTGTCAAATTGGGGCGCCCTCAAGAGTCCTTATGCTTCAGGATAGTTAACAAATTACCCAATTAGTGCCTTTTCCAAACTCAGGCTGGAACTGCAGGCTCCAGACTTGGGATCCGTTATCAATTGTGGCGCCGTGCGATTTTTCATGGTGTTTCTTCATAAAGGAGCACAGGGCTGGAGCAGGAGACTAAGCTGAGGTTTGGAAAAAGCTAAAGACAGCAAAGTCTTACTCTCATGTATTTTAAGTGTAGGTAACAAAGGATTAAAAGGAACTATTTGTTTCAAAAATTAAACGCTCAAGGAATGGCGCCCTTAGGGCCTATCGCTACTCTTGAAAAAGTCTTCGTCTTATTTTGTGCGAATGGTTACGAAGGAATTCTGACTAGTTAATACCTAAATTTTATCTAAACCACCACCTATAGCGCCCCCAAGAGTCCTTATGCATACCTGGTTCTGTTATATATTACAAGAGCTGTGATGTATGACACCAAGACGACTACAAAGCCTATGGTAATCCATAATGCAGCGTGATTGATGACTCGTCTGGTTCTCAGAGACCTCTCGTATTCTGTCTCGACGCTGTCGCTGTATTCCTCGTCATATTCATCTTCATCTGAAAAAGATAAAAAAATAATTTTCAAACACTTACATTCTTTAATTTTCAAACGTCAATATGTATTTGTAGTATATTCAGATATATTTTTTGTTAGACTGGTGTGCCGTTTGCTATTTCATGAACGACAGTAGTCTATCAGAACACTCGAATGCCCCAATGCAAAATACATCAAAGACAAACATAGTCCTTTCAAGATATACTCTAGCTTAGATAGCAAGACCTCGTTTATTTAACTAGAGGTGTATTTGACTCATAAACCATTGTTTCCATGGGAAGTCGTGGCTAAGCGGTTTAGAGCACCGGAATCCACCGAGTGTGGGTTCGGATCCAGGTCGTGGCACTTGTTTCCTTGAGCAAGACACTTTACCGTAATTGCTTTGTCCTTCGAATTGGGACATTGTGCCGTAGGTCCCGTGCACTAGGATTGGTAGTACACGGAAAAGAACTCAGAACAGTTATCATGGAAGAGTAGGGGTTAACCCCGGTGTTTCTGGTTCACATAGCAAGCACCCTTGTTTACAGGTTTCCTCAGGCTTGCGAGCTGCAGTGATTAAAATTCACTTACAAGGCATCCTTGGTCTCATTACCAGAAATATAGACTAGAGGAGTATTTGACTCATAAACCATTGTTTCCATGGGAAGTCGTGGCTAAGCGGTTTAGAGCACCGGAATCCACCGAGTGTGGGTTCGGATCCAGGTCGTGGCACTTGATAAAGGCAAATTAGAAGCAAGTACTGCACCATAATACAAAGGAACGCTTCGATAGGTCAAGAATTCAAGCTTGTCACTTCGTCAAATAATAATCTATTAACAACTAGCTCCAGCTTAGATAGCACACCTTAATTGATTTTAAATAGCAGTGATGAAAGGTATTGATTGTCACACGAGACCACTTTGTTGCAGGCAATTTGGAAGCAACGCTGTACACCAAGGAAAACATTTTTGACTGTCACTACTATTGGCATTACGTAAAAACTGAAATATTATTGTTGATATTTTTGGTGATTGACTGTAAACTGCTTCTTGCAACATGACCCTTATATGTGCCGGGTCAGAATTGAACCAGAGAATGGTCCGTGGGCCATACTCATTTCCGGGTCAGTATGACCCCTGACCCATTAGGGGGGTCAACAACAATTTACAGACACTCACATTTAGGTTACGTTGAGCCCCAAAACAGGTGCTGATCAGAAAATGGGGACGCTTTTCCTATAGTCACTGTTGTAACCAGGCACTTTGTCTCAGTGTATTGCCCTCCAAAAACATGACTTTAATTTTCGGTTAATAATAAGTAGAGACACCAATAACAAGCGACATACTGAGGGAGGGCGGTCACGAGGTGATATCTCAGTTAACCATCCTCTACAATCAAATCTTCATGGAACAAAAGATACCAAGACATTGTTGATATTTTTGGTGATTGACTGTAAACTGCTTCTTGCAACATGACCCTTATATGTGCCGGGTCAGAATTGAACCAGAGAATGGTCCGTGGGCCATACTCATTTCCGGGTCAGTATGACCCCTGACCCATTAGGGGGGGTCAACAACAATTTACAGACACTCACATTTAGGTTACGTTGAGCCCCAAAACAGGTGCTGATCAGAAAATGGGGGCGCTTTTCCTATAGTCAGTTGTAACCAGGCACTTTGTCTCAGTGTATTGCCCTCCAAAAACATGACTTTAATTTTCGGTTAATAATAAGTAGAGACACCAATAACAAGCGACATACTGAGGGAGGGCGGTCACGAGGTGATATCTCAGTTAACCATCCTCTATAATCAAATCTTCATGGAACAAAAGATACCAAGACATTGGAAAGAAGCGAAGGTCATTCTTCTTCATAAAAAGGAGACAAAGCTGACATAAAGAATTACAGACCCATCAGTCTTTTATCTCATCTCTACAAAAATCATACACAAAAGGATTGCGACAGTTCTAGATGAACATCAACCAAGAGAACAGGCTGGGTTCAGAAAAGGCTTCTCAACAACAGATCATTTATACTCACTAAACCAACTCATTGAAAAAGTCAACGAATATCAACTGGACTTGTGCGTGGGATTTATTGATTACGAGAAGGCATTCGACTCTGTGGAACACAAATATCTGTTTCAAGCGCTGAGGAAAATGGAAATCAGTGAAGGATATATAAAGTTACTGGAAGATATCTACACTGAAGCAACAGCAAGGATTTACTTTGACAAAGACGTCTCACAGGAAATAAACATCAACAGAGGAGTAATAGGCAAGGGGACCCAATATCACCCAAAATATTCACTGCGGTGTTGGAAGAGGTTTTCAAGAACACGTCACTGGATGAGAAAGGGTACAACATCGATGGAGAAATGTTAACAGATCTACGTTTTGCAGATGATGTGGCTCTAATCACCTCTTCCGTTAACGACTTAGAAGCGCAAATGAATGAAGTAAACAGCAAAAGTAAAGACATAGGTTTGAAGATGCACCAAGGAAAGACAAAGTACATGACAAACTTCAATACAGATGACTCAATAACGGTGGAGGACCAAGAGATCAGCAGGGTCAATGAATACAAATATCTGGGCCAAACAGTAAAAATGAACGACAACACAAAAGATGAAGTATCAACCAAGATTAAGGCAGGATGGAGCTCCTTTGGACGATACAGAGGAGTACTTGGTGATAAGAACATACCTATGGCACTTAGGAGAAAAGTATATGATCAGTGTGTGCTACCAACAATAACTTATGGAGCAGAAACATGGACAACAACAAAACTGATAGAACATAAACTCCGCACAGCACAAAGAGCAATGGAGAGACAAATGCTACATATCTCAATTAGAGACAGGATTAAATGCACAGAAATACGAAAGAAAACTGGAGTAAGAGACATTATAAGGACAATAAAACAAGCTAATTGGAGATGGGCTGGACACACTGCCCGAAGAAATGACAATAGATGGACAACAAGAATAATGGATTGGCAACCAAGGACAGGGAAAAGGAAAAGAGGTAGACAGAGAAGAAGATGGAGAGATGACATCAGGGTATATGCAGGAACAACATGGACCAGAACTGCAAGAAATAGAAATGAATGGCATTTTCATGAGGAGGGCTACATCCTACACTAGATGAACACAGCCTAAATGATGATGATGATGATGAGAGACACCAAAATGATCGAGACCTAAAAATTGCATACATTCTATAAAAACACATCCATAGATATCCACAACCCTCCTGCTCGTTATAAGACACTGTATATACCCGTGCAAGTCCATATTCTTTCGAATGCATCTGCCTCGCTATTTATGAATGATCGCCACCTGTTCAAATTACTCTCTTTCAATCTACAGAAAAACAAGTTCGATCCAATCACACAAAAAACCCTAATACAAATCACACTTTCGGGTGGCAAGGTTATGTAGTCTCCTTGTCGACGGAACAAACAAGCATCTATAATTCTTGAATGTGAATCCCTCACTTGCCGGTATATGCAATTGTGGGCTGACTGTGGAACCCTTCTTGCCCCCGACTGTATTATTAATGGTCACACTCTTGAAGGACGGAGGATGTGTATTGGAACGATACGGGAAATGGTGGCGGGTATCCTGAACGAAATTGATAAAGATGACGTCAACTTGAAGGCTACGGGTTCAATGGATTGCTATGAAGACCATCTGCATTTGGCACCCTGTATCACGTACTGATGTTTATAGTTGTAATCATTGGTTTCTACTAAAAGAGGCCAGACTGATTATGGTCGTGTTAGCTGTATGCAATACCACTAATGAATACCCATTCTTATTCTGCTAGAATGGCACCTGACCATTATGCTAACTAAGGTTGTTTTCACAATAGTGGCTACAGCATACGGTTTGGTCACCACATCATCGTGCGTTGAAGTAAAGGCTGCCATTGGTTTAGGCTGCTAACCTGGGTTTCTCCTGTCTGCCCGGCCTTCCCCTTTTTATTTTATTTTTTTATTATATTTTTATTTTATTTCTTACACTCTTAAATCTATAGTGTTGAATTCACACTCAAAAGAGTGCGGTCAGTGAGTACTCAATTAAAATTAGATTTAGCAATATGAAAAAGTTACATTAACTTTATCAAAGCTAAATCTAACATACTATAATGATGTAACTCCTTTTCAATCAGTGAATTTCACTTTACAAAGAGTTGTCACTCACTGCACTCTTTTAGTGTTGAATTTAACAATTATTCGTTTACAGTGTTCTTTGCTTCGACTGGTAAAAGACGCTTTACAAATGTCCTGTTTATTATTCAATTAATATTTTTAATCATTAAACCACAGTATAAGATAGGAAACAGTCAGCAAGGAAACAAAAAACACAGTTCGGTTGACACACTTCAAGCAACGCTTCCAGACAAAACCTCCCCACACAAAAAAATAATTTAGTAAAAAGCTTTGTAGAGCGCCCCTCGTTAAATCTCTCGACTTGATGTCATTAAATGATCAAGTTCTGGAATTGGCATGGCGCCGTTTAGAACTCCTGACGTGAAACAGCCAATCATTATTATATTCAGTGGACAAACAATTAAGGATGACAAAACTGACGTTGAAAGTCTAAATTAATTTACATCGTTTACGGTGAGGTATCAAATTCCCCGTTCTATTCAGAAACCACTAGACTATATCTTTAATTCGATGGTTTTGCCTTTCAAGTAAAACCTGATCTATATCACTCTTTTTTCCCCGCTCTCTACTGAAGACCGTGTTTTATCACTATATGTAGTATTTTTCAGAAGCTAAGAGAGGGTGATATTGAACGGTTGTAATAATTAAATCAGTCCCATCACATTCTGGTGCGAGCGATGGGAACATGATCTCTCTCTCGTAGCATTACCGAGGACGGGGTCCTTGCACGCACGTCCCGGCCACCGGCCCTGCCAACGAACGGGATAAAAAGAAAGAAGAAAAAAATCCCGGACGCGTGTTCCGGAAATTTAACCACCGTTTTGTAAGATATGGGAAACGATTGGTGAGAAGTAAAATATGGAGAACTATTGAGTACACAAAAGGACATTCAACTGCTTTTTGTCAAGACATTTGTCTGAGCTTTTAGGAGACTGTTCTTGACTCAGCATTGTGTCTAAAATTAGAGCTTTTATTGGAAAACGTTGAAAGCACGTCCTTGGGTTAGCAAAAGATGCAAAATTTGAATGCAAAATAAGTACTTCAAAAACATTATGTCTGTGGCACGAACAATGGACATTTTCCCACTTATAAATCTAAATTTTTCACATTATGAAATGTTCAAAGATACAATCTTGAAAGCTCACTGTTTACAACATTCAAACCAGTACCAATTTTCCACACAGTTGTTCAGTCTGTAATGCAGTCAAAATTGTTTTAGAAAAAAAAATGGTTGAACACAACCAAATTTAAACTTGCAATTTCGATTGTAAGAACTGAAATGTCGTATATACGAACGTGTACAAAATCCTAGAAAAAATTAAACCTCGTTTCTGTTGTGTTCACAACGAGGAGACCACTGATTTTGATTATATTTTCACAGGCTTGTTAAAGGAAGGGGCATTGGTAAATACTCCAAAAATAATGACTTTACAAACTTAGGCCTACTTGATGAGTTCGCACTGCAGCTGTTGATGTAGGCCTGTAAACTATTTTAAGAATGGGTTCCCGACGAAATCATATAGTTTGGATACTTTTCACCCCAAAGACATTAGAATCTTAGAAACGATTCACGCATGAATTGTTTCTCAGATTTCTGAGGGTTGGTGTCTGTTCGCGAATGCTGCAGCCAGAGATGCGGCTGGTACCCGCTGTCAACTCGCTAAACGTGGATGGATTCGACGCTCTGGTGAAAATAAGTTTGTTGCTGTTTTCTCAGCAAGCAGATACTGTATTCAGCTGAAACTTTCACATGCGACCTTTATTGTATCTTTCTTTATACTTTAATAATAATGATAATGATAGTGGCTTCTTATATAGCGCTCATATCTGTCACTCAGTGACGCTCAAGGCGCTTCAACAGTCAGTAATTTCCTGCAAGGTATATATGTGGAGCTATTGAAGTTTCAGACCTATTCCTTTACATAGCACCATGTAATGGTTTACAAGGTGCTGTGGCGCAATATGCAGCCAATCAAACCAGGGACACCGGGGCGAACCCCTTCTCTTTTCGATAAGTGCACTGGGTTCTTGTACGTGCATTACACAACACACGGGACCAACGGCTTTACGTCCCATCTGAAGCCTAAAAATCGGCACTACGTTGACAAAGCCAATCTATGACCTAACCCTTTAATGGTGTGTTATGATTATAATTTGTTATGAATTGCCTCTTCCAAATAGCAAATATTGTATTATCTCATTAACAGCCTGTCGCTGAACAGCTAGGCCCACACATAACTAAACCCGTTGGATGTAGCAGATCTTCGACCGCATTTACATTATGTTTTTCACTGCCGGCTTATGCCCAAAACGCTATATCTTTTAATACTCAAACACTGTCCCACGTTGAAACAAATTAACAAATTTATTTCACATTTTCCATGGCCAGTCCTTGCAACAGAAACTAATACAATTTACTTGGACCGTGTATCTTAAATGGGCTATTCCATCATGATCAAAGCAGGGCCAAATTTCATAGAGCTGCTTAAGCAGAAAATTGTTCTTGGCATTTTTCTCCTAAGCAAAAATTAGCAAGAAACCAGTCACAAGTGGTATACGTAGAATGGTATTTTGGGTGGTAACCTTATTCTGGTAAGCATAATTTGTTTTGTGCTTAGCAACATTTTGTGCTTACATCAGCTCTATTATAATGGGCCCCGTGCCCAATTTCATAGAGCTGCTTAACGGCCATTTTTGTGCTTACTGTGCGAGTTTCCATTTCACAGCACAGCTTACTATAAGCACACGAAAAGGCAGGCTAATCTTCAGGTGCTTATTGTATGACAAATTGAATGACGTCACAATGTAAATCCATGGTGAAAGCGCAAGCTGGCCGCTAATTTTTCTCACTAACCTTTGAAATATGCTTCCACTTAAGCAACATTTTGTCTGCTATAGTTAGCAAGAACATTTGCTTACCGATAAGAAGCGCTTTGAAATTGGCCCTGGGCCCAATTTTATAAAGTTCCTTAAGCACATTAAAAGGTAGCTGGGCAAAATACAATTTTGGTTTCCAGCAATAGATAACCAGACAAAATACCATTTCACGCGTACAACTTGTGAATGCTTTCCTGCTAAACAGTGCTTAGATGAACATGTTTTGCTTAAGCAGCTTTATGAAATTGGGCCTTGGATGCAGTTCTCACACATGGTGTAAGAATATTGCCTTGTGGCGAGTGAGTCGTCATTAGTGCTTAAGACATATCACTCATCATAGCGCAATATATTAGCGTGCGACACAGTGTCAAATTATAAAGATTTTTTTTTACTGAGACAACACGACCTTCCCGAGATTCTCAACAAAAACATGAACCGTTAAAGGCTGGGTACTTTTTGTAATTGTCAAAGACCAGTATCCTCACTTGGTGTTATCCCAACATAAGCATAAAATAACAAGCCTGTGAAAACTTTGGCTCAATTGGTCATCGAATTGCAAGAAAATAATGAAAGAAAAAAACACCATTGCTGCTTAAAATTGTGTGCTTTCAGATGCCTAAGACTGAAGACTTTCTCAGATTTAAATTTTTGGGTGAAAAATTACCTCTTTCTCTAAAACTACAATACTTTATAGTGCCGTTTCTAACAATGTTTTTGGCGTGTCGTGGCCGAGCGGATAAGAACACCGGACTCAAGCTCTGGTGTTTTCGATCAGCAGGGTGTGGGTTCGAGTCCCGGTCGTGACACTTGTGTTCTTAAGCAAGACACTTAACCAATATTGTTTCGTCCTTCGGATGGGACGTAAAGCCGTTGGTCCCGTGTGTTGTGTAATGCACGTAAAAGAACCCAGTGCACTTATCGTAAAGAGAAGGGGTTCGCCCCGGTGTTCCTGGTTTGATTGGCTGCATATTGCGCCACAGCACCTTGTAAACCACTACATGGTGCTATAAGAAAAGGGTCTCATACTTCAAAAACCTAGCTCCACATACCTTACAGGAAAAAATACTGAGCGCTTTGTTTCGCCCCTAAGGGTATGATAAAAAGCGCTATATAAGAACCAAGTATTATTATTATTATCAGTAGCTCTCAAGTGCTCTTTATACAGCAATCCTTCACCGATCTTGAACTCTTGGTGGCAGCAGATACCGCCATTATTGCGGTGGTACCTGGGTGGTACTGCGCTGCCTAGCGACGGGTTTAAGCGATTTGCAAAGTAAAAGTCCAATAACCCGCGACTGATCAAATGATCGCCGTGTAGCCCAAACCTTATACCAGTCGCTAGGCAGCGCAGTACCACCCAGGTACACCGCAGTAATGGAGGCATATCTGCTGCCACCAAGAGTTCAGGATCGGTGAAGGATTGCTGTATTAAGAACGTTGTTATGGTTGGTAATTTTTGAAGTAATTACCAAAGCTGTACACCCTCCCTATAATCAAGGTATCCTTGGTAGAGCTGACAAAACAGTCGTAGTCAGTGTTCATGTTTTGTGTGATCCGTCAACCATATTCATGAATTAACAGACCTGTGAAAATGTGTGCTTGTAATTGTGTGAGTCCGGAGAAAATAGCGAAAACCTAGCACAGTGTTCAGCATGTAAACACAGTGTCCTTAAATTTGGTTGTATCAACCAAAACCAGCTATGGTGTTTTTTTTAGGTTTTCAGAAACAGTTTTCTCGAATATGACTTCATTTCACCGGAAATTATCTTACAGGAAAAAACCCATTCTAGTATGAACTTCATTATTAGATATCAGACTAAAATATTAAACAATTTTTTGTTTGTTTATCCTTATCACTTCTGTATCATACCTTTAATTTCATTACATTTTGACGGGTTGGTTGTCTGGTGTGTTCATTAAAAACTAGAAGACTTGAATAAATGTTGCACCGTCCCGTTATAATAATGTTTGTCATAACAAAACAAAAAAGCGAAAACTTAATTATTAATCACACCTTTAAAAGGGTTTGCATAACACTTAAAATAGTTGCAAATAATATTTCACTTATTTACAGGAGCATATTTTTGGCATAGAAGATTATTAGCTACGAGGAAAATTAATTGCCAGTCACGTACAGTACGCCCGACATGGTGTTTTCTTTACTTTTTGTGCTTGATCAGCTCCTTGAAAAATGTCACGGACGGAAATCCCAGAGGAATGTGGGGGGGACAAACTCACCTTTTGGACGGGGCGGGGCGGGGTGGCATCAGGGTCATAACCCGGAGCGTACTTATAGCTCGCTAAAAAAAACATCAGCAAACGACGAGGAGGAAGTCATACGCTTGTCTTCAAAATGTAATGCAATGTTGTACACTATAATTATTTTGTATGATGTAATGAATACGTAATTACGTACGGGTGATTGCCTACGTAATTACGTTGAGAGTGTAAGGATATCTCAAACAAATTATCCAGAGCTTTTCAACGCTGACTTTTTTTTTTCGCCACAAAGCAATTGCCCACCTATTACTTGCTGTTCAAATGACCTCGATATAGTCTCTCAATATTTGATTGAACAATCACATTTTAAAATGATTAAAAATTGACTGAAATATTAGGAAGCTTTTCAACACATCCGTCTTCGAGAGTATTATTTTGTATAATATTGTTGTGGTACAAAAGTGCCAAAAATGGATACCTTTTACAGATATAGGGAATAACCAGACACTCTCAAAACTCCCGGACCAAGAGATGGGTCAAACTGACGCAGAATCCAAGTTGAAATCCCATGGTTAACCCATATCCGGGTCAACCCGACCCGGAAATGGGTCAGGTCCCACGCTGGGGCCCGAAGTCCAGGTCAAGTCTGACCCTGGATTTTTAAAGTGTTTGGCTATTTTCTATCTATAAAATATCTCCTTATTGGGCTATTTGTACCAGATACAACAATTACACAAAATATAAATATAGAAATACGTATATGGCACGCACCGAACAAGGATATTGACAAAATAGGGAGACCGCCAACATAGGGCTAGATAGCTCAGTTGGTAGAGCGCCGGCACGTCAATCCGGAGGTCGTTGGTTCAAATCCCGCTCTAGTCCCGCTCCCGACACTTAACCACATGCTTCGTCCTTCGGATGGGACGTTAAGCCGTAGGTCCTGTGTGTTGTGTAATGCACGTAAAAGAACCCAGTGCACTTATCGTAAAGAGAAGGGGTTCGCCCCGGTGTTCCTGTTTTGATTGGCTGCATATTGCGCCACAGCACCTTGTAAACCATTACATGGTGCTATGCAAAGGAATAGGTCTCATACTTCAACACGTAACTCCACATACCTTGTAGGAAAAATACTGAGCGCTTTGAGACACCCATCGGGAGTATAAAGCGCTATATAAGAACTGCGTATTATTATTATTATTATTATTAGTCAATTTTTCCTTGTTCAACCCAAAATCAATACGTATATATATATATAAGTATTACCATCGACATCAGTGCAATCTCACAACACCGAATTACCACCATTGCTAAATCAATTATAGGAAATAACTCCAATCCACTACATCAGTTTTAAGAACCAATGAGGTCTGACAGCAACTGGGAAGTCTAAAATGTCGCATTAAAATGATTTTTTGAAAACCTTTGTGTCCTCTTCTATTTGAGTTTGTAATGCCAGTCAGTAATTGCCAACAATAATGTGCCTACTGCTTTAATAATTTAAGTCTCGTTGGCTTTGTGAAGTCAGGAATAAAAAAATACCCACGAGGTATCAAAAGCCCATTGTGTTTCTCAACAAAACTCACAAGCACCAATTAATGTTCTCGCATTTTATAGTTGTTTTTTTTACGTTAATAACTGAAAATTAAATGAAACCTGTTTTTAGATTTTATTGAGCTGTCGTCTGAACAATTTTCCTTTGAGGATAAAAACAGTAAATAATAATAATACATAATAATAATAACAATATGTCCGTGTCCAAAGTAAACAACTTGAGATATGTCCTACTTTCTGTTTCCGAGGAAAGGATTTCTGAGGAAAGGGTATAGGCTTAGGCCGTGACCTTCATTCTGTAACACTAGGCACTCTAAACTATTTCTGTCTTTCAAATGAGACTGCATCTTAAATATCTTCCCTGAAACCCGATCGCCCAGTTGGTTATCCGAGATGGAGGGAGCCCCACATTAAAATGCGTTCGAAACCGGTGTCTTAACATCCCCCGGATCCACCGCCGGCTTGGATCCGGTTGTGAAAATAATCCGGTAAACATAATCCGGCTACAGTAACATCTGTAGTCCGTGTATGTTCAGCATTACAGAGAAAACCCCTGTGAGTTCGAGAAGTATATGCATTTATATGTAGCTCTCTGGCGACGCATGTCTTCATTTGTATATTTCAAAATGATTGGGGGGGAAAAAAATTCCTCAAACAACTGAAAACACAGAGTTTAGAATGTGATACATTTGAGAGTAATACATGCCTTTCGGTTCGGTCCACGGTCGTTTTCATGCCGTGCTAGCGCGGCGTAACTGCCCCGCGAGGGCCGAACTCAATCACTGAAGCTAAGTGGGTCCGCGGTCCCACGCGATATCACCCCATCAAAAAATTAAAGATTTTTCGTTGTTAAAGAAGAACAGTCACTTCGTGGTGTCGCTGTACATTTCTCAGACAAGGTATAAATACATAGTGAATAATATAACTTGCGCGAGGAGGGAGCTAGCCCCGTGGCATCAAGTATACACTTTTCATGTGAAATGATTAGTTACTAGGTCTTAGCTCACGTCTGTAGATTGCAACTTCGGTACGGGGTGATATATTCTACCCCGAGTCCAAGCAGCTGATGCGATTAGCTCCAGGCGTAAGAACCGGTTTAATTACACGATAGTAATACCATAGGCACGGCTGGCACGAAATAAAAGCCTCAAAAATAAGAGCAAAATATGCCGAAGTCTGGGTGAGGTGCGGAAGGGGCGTCTGAGATTATCGAACAAGGCGAGCCCTGTTTAAACACAATTTAAATCGTGACGAGAAACTAATTTCGACCGACTCCTTTTTTTTACCTTAGGAAAGTTGAATAAGAACAAATCCCTCCAAACTTTAAGGCGAGCGGTATTCAAAATGGAGTTCAGACATTTCAGTAAAGGACCATTTCTTAAACTTTGCTATTTAAAGTGCTTTTGAATTGGGTAACAAAATGCCGCACAAACGTTACGATCAGGCCGTAAGAATCCCAGAAATCTTCACAACTCCTTAGGAGTATGCAGCACCGGTAACCAAATTGGCGTACACGGGATGCCGGTTGTTCACACCAACAATCTCAACCATTGCAAAGTAACCATTTACTCGTGGATGATGAAATGCAATTAAATAGTCAATTGTCTTGCCAAAGAACACAAGTGTCACTACCGGGATTCGAACCTCCAGGCCGGTAGACATCAGAAATTGAGTTAAAGTTTCACCAAATAATAATAATTTGAAAGGCTAATCATCCTTACTGGCAGCTAAGAAGCTGGATTGCGAAGGATGCGGCAACAACGTGTTCGAGAAGCAGGCAAGCAAGGACGCCTTTGGCAGCCAGCCACATCAACCCATTATATGAACACGGAGCACAGCCTAAGATCGAAAGTGTTTGATTTTTCCGGAGGGAGGAAAACCGGAGGGCCCGGAGAAAAACCCTCGTGGCATAGGAGAGAACCAACGCACAACTCTATTCACATACAAGTATGGCCTTAGTCGGGTATCGAACCAGGGCCACACGTGGCGAGAGGCAAGCGCTTTACGCACTAGCTAGTCTAGCTATACCCATGTAAGTACGTTAGTTCCTGAAAAAACAATGGATGTGATGTTTTTAGATTTTATTGAGCTGTCGTCTGTACGCGAGAGGCAAGCGCTTTACGCACTAGCTTTTCTAGCTACCCATGTAAATCAACGCGTTGTAACGAAACAACAGTTTATGTTTCGTCAATGATAGTTGCACGTGCATAATACCCTTATTTCGATTGCTGTAACCAAAATAAGAAACATATGCTATTCTGACTGCAGCAATCGAAATCAGAAAAATACAGTTCTTATTTTTATTGCAGCAATCAAAATAAGGATATATGCACTAAAGGCATTTCAGCTGTAAATAAATAACTGGAGGATTGATACTAAACTTTATAATCGGAGAGAAAACAGAGTGAAACTCATCAACATTTTTCGATGATCACCAAATTTGTTACGATGTCTACAAATGTTTGCATGGCAGAGAATCAAACAGATTTTCAAGTATACTGAGTCACTATTCTCACACTTAAAGCTATGTGTAACATCTGTCATTGTCAAAGACTAGTATCCACACTTGATGTGACCCAACATTATACATGAAATAACAACCCTGCGAAAGTATAAGCTCAATAAGTCATCAGAGTCCACGAGAAAATAATAATAGGAACACCCTTAAATATTGTCACTGTTTTCAAACGTTGAGTTTTACACTTGCAAGATCAAAACTATTTACTTCACTCACTTTCTCAAAAGGCAAAGCTATTAAATTTCAAGCGGAACAAGGGAGTTTCCCACCACGACCAACTTTATACCATGTAAGTTGGTGCAAATCTGTAAACATTTATATTTTTACTCTTAACCAATGTTATAAACACTCTTTAAAGACTGACATTCACCGAACACTTTATCTTCGATGGTTAAGTAAACGGAAGACACCGGGCTCTTCACCGCCGTTTAGGAAACGACAACTACGACCAAGTACAAGGATCTAAAAAGTATAAATTCATCTCAAGATCGTACAAGGTGTCATCAAGCACGGTGAGAGCATCTTGACAGCCACTTAAACCGTCTTGAAGATTTGTTGTTTTAGACTCACGGGCACCGAAAGCGTAACTGCATCATCTTCTCCCCTATGATAGTTAGTATTGATTGATGGATGCTTCTTGTTTTTTAGTTGGAGAATTGTTTGATTTCCGTAAATTTTGAGCTGCCTCGAGGGTGTATATGCATTTCTATCGAGTGTTTTTGTGTTTCTTGTGTTCAGTGAAACGATCGACACTTACTACTTGGACTATCGGTTGACGTCTAGATTTTTTCGCGTCAACGGAAGACGTAATAGAAGACATTTAAGAAGCACTTTTAAACCAAGAATCAAGAGTACTTTTGTGCTATCCCTAGGCCTGGAACTATACGGTGGCCACGAAGGCCATGGCCTCTGTTGCCCTTGTCTTTGGTGTGTACATCCATATAGTGTTACAAGTCCCTACATTTTGTGCACCTCTTTTGTTCCCAGGTCCACACTTCGATTAAACATCTACCAACTTTCGGCCAGTGAGGCACCATCTTTGACACCATTGAGGACGCTGACGCCAAATGCAAGGGTTGTTGTCAAAGCGTTCAAGCAAAGACCTTTCAAGGAGACCTTTTCCTAAACTACGGCTTCATTAGACTTATAGACAAGTCGTTAATATTTGTCGCGGTGATTGTCGAGTCGCGTGGTGGTAGTAGCGTAATAAAGACTGCTCTCGCGAGATTACTGCTCTCGCGCGAAGTTGCTGGCTGCCGACACTGTGACCAGTCGTGAGAGCAGTAGTCTCGCGCAAAGCAGCCCTCTCGCGGGATATTGCGAGAGAGCCGTTTCGCTATCACCGCAACAGACATTTAACGACTTGTCAACAAGTCTATGGATTCATCAAAGGCTCGTTTTAAACCTCTTCTTGAAGACACGTACACCTAGTACAGTTAGTTTCAAGATGGCTTGACGTAGCCGTAGCCTGATTAAGCCGTTTAATAATGGATGTCTATGGCTTACCGGTTATTTCCTCCGTTACTCGCAAGGTTGAAGCACCAGGGAGAGACTCCTGAGCTAAACCAGGTGTTGCATTTTTCACAGGAAGTTCAGATGTTGACAGAACTTCGTATTCCTTAGAGACAGTTTCTGAAATGATGACACTCTTAACCTCAGACGGCGAGGTTTTTTCTGTCCTCCATAATGTCTCCGTTGAAGGTGTTTTAGTCGATGTGGGGTAGGTTGTTGTCGACGAAGAGGGCGTCGTATGAAGACTTTCCTGAGGCACTGACGAGATTGAGGTAAATGTTGCTGCTCTGCTAGAGCTTGAGTTTGTCTTGGACTCTAGACTAGTGACTAGGTCCTCCGTGACATCATTTCTTCCAACAGCACCAGCAGTGCTCGAACTCGTAATTGAAGAGTTCACTGTTGACGAGTCTACTAACGTTTTGCTAGTTGGTATCGCTGAAGATGACGGATGTAATGTTGAGCTTACAGATTCAAGAGTTGGAATGAGCTCTTTTTGCTGTGTGTCCACTGTCTGTAGCTCGGTTTCTGTAGCATAAGAGGTAATTATCTCAGTTTGTAAAGTCGTTAGCGGTTCTATTGTTAAAGTATGACCGGAAAGTTCGGTTGATTCATTTTGCGAGCTCTCAACTCCAATGAATTTTTCCTCGCTCTTGCTATCGTTATTTTTCACCAGGACCACTGTTTTATTTCCTGACTGGGTGTCATTAATCAATGCGTGTTCCACATGCACCAACGTGGACAACAGAGAGGGCGCTTCAGATGTAACATCGTGAACACTTTTGTTGACGTCATCAGATTCTGCTGTGACGTCTACAGCCTCGGTGTAGTTGCCTACAACGTCAGTCTGTATTTCCACATAGTATTCTGACGCTGGCACAACTTCAGTGGTCGTGTCATTATCTTTAAAAAAGAGGAAGTAAAACACAAAGCAATCGTTAGAAATATAATTTCAAGCTTTTGTATTCATTACATAAAATTAAAATAGTAATAGTAATACACAAGAATAGATTGACATAAAAATTATATTGGCTTAGCTTCTGGCTACATTTCTTGCCTCATCCATTTTCTCTCTCTGTCACTTGTCCTGGTATACTATATTTGTAGCCCCTAAACTTGTTGGGCATCACTCCAAAAGAAGTTGCGGGGCAGGGCATCTGATACAGTTGCTCCATGGATGTGGAATTTGTTATCGCCCCACATACAAACATATAATTCTTTAAGACTTTTAAATCTCAACTCAAAACGTATTTGATATCTCTAGCCTTTTGTCACTCACTGTAATTGCATTTTTCACTGTCATTTTCCATATTATGTATTTAGTTTCTGTATATTTATTTTGCATTGTATTCTTGTAAGGCGCCTCGAGCACTCTAGGGGTGGATATTTGCGCGTTGTAAGTTTTGTTGTTGTTATTAATAATATTGTTGACATCATACTCGGTGAGGGAACCATTGACACTTTATATTTCGCGCGTGTTACAGCAAAACTGGTACCCATTCGTTTCTTGTGCAAACCCTTTCTGATAGAACATGCATCTTCATGAACGATTTTATTAAAAGGATTTAACACGTATTAAATTACGTGATAATAATATTAAGGTCAGTTTCAAGCTGGTTGGATTACCGATAATCCATTCCCAGTTTTTTGATCCAATTTCCGGAGTCGTTGTCGATGTATATGCCTCCCCCGCTTTGACCGAGTGAAATGCTTTCTAGGTCAAATCCGACCAAAAAGATGTTTGTTTTCAAATTTCTCGTATCCAACACTTTTTCCCTGTCCATTGCAGCTAATTCTCCCTTGACAATAGTCCGCTGGCCAGATACCAGTTGAAACACCTGGGGACCAGTCACATTTCACTCCAAAGTGGTCCGGCTGGCTAACCCAGTGTTGAAACATGCCCATATTAATAATATGAAAGTGCAAAAGCTGACTGAGTAGTCAAATGGAAAGTTCACTGGTCCTGCTGGCTGGTCACTGACAAAGTTATGAACAAACCATGTGTAGGGAACCAAAGTGCACCCTCAGTGTTCAAGTGTGGACTCAACTTTTGTTTATTAACAGTAATTATTTACAATAAAAAGTTAACTTTGGGGTCGTGACCTTTCAGCTCACGCGCTTTTCCATTTCTAGCTTTGAACAAGAGAGAGCACATCATTTTCGGTCTGAATTTATCTCCATTTTGTGGGGAGCATGGCCTTGGCCATGCTCCAAATATTATTCATTGCGGAGGGATAATGTCCTAGAACTCGTTGTGAGTATCATTTTGTCTTGAATTATCTTCTGAGAAATATTGTGATTTATAGGGCTGTTTCAATCGGTATTATATTGTTGTAAACTTGTGTGTGTGTGAGTAGGTAACCACATTCAAACCGGGAACCTATAACAAAAGAGGACAATAGGTCCACGGTTGCTATCACAAAGGAAAGCATTGTGGTCCACGGTTGCTATCACAAAGAGTTGAACAAAGGAGGGTCCACGATTGCAGGCTGTTGCACACTTGTGTGTGTGTGTAGCCAGCCTCGTGTTGTGCTGACCTTTTGCCCTTTAGTCTTTACATAAGTGACTGTGATTGTGTTAATGCTATTTTGTATTCAATGTGCTGTTTTGCATTGAAGGATTAAATCAGTACAGGAGATCATTTTATATTTTAGACGTCATCTTTTGGAATTTGTTGCTTTTATTGTATTCTGGTGAATCCTCGTCCTTTTTAAATAGAGGACCGGCCTCCTTCCCGTGTCTCTACACTTGCATTGGAAACTTATTCCTTAAATACGAGCAGACGTTTCACGCAGTGGTTTATCGCACAGTCATTGACGAGTACAAAATAATTAATTCGAAAAAGAAAAAAAACATACCATGCTAAAATACATTTGAATTACTGTGATATGGTTTGAGACCATTCACGGCAGTAAAATGATCGTAGGTTTCGGTTAACATAATCTGTTCTTAGTCGTGCTGGTTCTGAAGACAACCATTTGTGTAAAAACTCCTCGTTTCCATCCGTATAATCGTGATCAAGATTGTATTTTCCCGCCTAAACCTTACAAAAAACTTGCGGTACCCCTACTAAAATGTTACCCTAGTTTATTCGCTGTTTTGTTTTTGTATTTTCCCGCCTAAACCTTACAAAAAACTTGCGGTACCCCTACTAAAATGTTACCCTAGTTTATTCGCTGTTTTTTTTTTAAAGACACCTACTATTGAATACTAAAGGTCGCTGGTCCCACTCCAACCAGGATTCGGATAGACTCATCAGCACTGCACAGGACTTGAAATTAATATAATTTTACGTAGGATTTAAAACTTTGCATTGTGGGAGTGTAATCAGATAAGGCTTGCGGTAGCACCATGTGTAAATCTTATTTGAGTAGTGTTGGTTCTGAAAAGAGTTGTCAACAACCGGTTCCATTCAGAACCAACTACTCAAAAAGAGATTTCCACATGGTGCTACCGCAAACCTTACCTGAATATAATTGTAGTAAAGAATATCAGACTGGTCTCTGCTGCGTGTGTACACGCAGTAAATTATTAAACAGTACGGGCAAGTTAGTGTTAACAGAACGCAGGTGCTCACAACAACCATAATTAATAACACCAAAGATTATTTTCATCCGTAGTGTCAGTTTTCCCAACAATCACATGCTTACGGGCGCCATTTATCCCGATCTCGAGGGAGCTCATTTTAATTTGCATAATTTCTCATATCAATTATCATCAGGAAACCCAACACAAATATTTGCTTAAAAAAAAAAAAAAAAAAAAAAATTAAACCCCAAGGAAATTGCATGTGAATGCTTCATTCAATGTGAAAATAACAGAAACATGAATATTAATAATAAAATACATCCGTGACCTTGGAAACTGATCCATCTGAAATGTAAATGAAATTGTTACGATTGAGTTTGGTTCCTCGGGCGCTATTTGAAATTACATTCCAAAAGCACGGAGGTCTAGCTCACCAAATCTCATATGCACATAAGCTGTCACCAACGACCCACGTTTCTATTCATGGAGTCACATGAGCCAGCCGTGAAGTTAAAGACAAAGTCTGAGTTATAGTATCATTGTGAGGGAGAGAACAGATGATGTTAAAGCTCGTCCCAGAAAGCTCACTGTTTAAACAGTTCAAACCAGAACCAATCTTACAGAGAGTACTGCATAAGGACTGATACGTCACTGAGACAATTTAAGGCCCTCCATTGCCCCTGGTTATTGCCTTGGTGCCAATAGAAATGTACAATTTCCTCATAAAGGTGCCCTTTACCAAGGAGAAAACGAACTGGTGTCCGATCCTTGCCCTTTTAAAAACAAAGCATCGGGCTTTCTACCATCTCAATAGTGTCCTCCAAAAAGGAAAACATGGTCCCTGCACCCCCCCCCCACCCCCCCCCCCCCCAACTTGAAAGCAATGCCCCCGGTGCTCCTCCTCAAGTGAAAATCCTGGCTACGCCACTGGTCTCAAATAGTGTCAAAGTCGAGAAAATAGCATTTGAAGGCCATTCCAAATCTACCGTTGCCTATGTTGATTGCATTCATTGAAATATTAGTTCCCAGATTAAAAAAAGGAAACAAATAAGGAACCCCCCAAACCCCCCCCCCCCCAAAAAAAACCCCCAAAAAACCCAAAACACCCCACACAAACAAACTGAAACCGAAAACAGTAACTTTTTAAACTCTTCTCGAAAACCCGGCCATGCATTTTGATGAAATGTCACAGATTAGTGTTTACTGCAGAGGAAAGCTAAATGAATGTGAATGAATTTGTCTACTTTTCATAAACCGAAGATGTGTTATTCACAAACCGAAGATGTGTTATTCCGATCCCTTTAACGCGAGAAGAAATGTGGAGGCATCTGATAAATCACGTGCGGGGAGGGGAAAAAACTGCAGCGTGGCTGCGAAATTACGTTTTACGCTCGAGTGGTTTGTTCAAGGGCAGCCAAGCAAGGCCTTCTATTGGCTTCATTAGTTTTGTTTGTCGAGTAATTCCAGGATTTCCGAAAGGATAATTGGAATGTGGTGACATGGATATCTTGCAGAACGTAGAGCCCGGGTCGAATGCGTTTATCCAATTTCGAATGTTTTCGAGTAGAAAAACGAGGGAAGATTTCTGCCTTTAAAGCTAAGTTACAATGTGAAAGTTGTAGGCATTCGTGGGGGACATCTGGGGCTAATGTGTTGACTCAGCCAAATAATAAGCGACAAATTGTGATTATACGGTGGCAGAAAAACAAATCTGCGCTCAACGTAAGCGTATTTCACATACAGGATAGAAGGGAAGTTGTATTTGTGCGCTTGCGTTTCACGTTATACTAAAGCGTTGTTTGCTTAAGTTGCCGCTAAGCAGAGAACGGTGACGCAGAAGACCAGAATTCCTTGGGACATGCAATGGCTGCTCTAGAATATAAAATGTCGAAAGCTATATTTTGTTTTCCCTGTGCATCAACATCTGGGTCAAATTCCACAGAGCTGCTTAAGCCCAAAATGTTCCTAAACCCAACATGCTTAACAATAATAAGGTTACCAGCCAAAATTGTCATGTGTACCATCTGTGAATGGTATTTTATTTCTGCGAAGCATAAATAGTCGCAGCAATAATTTATTAAACAGTTCGAAGTGAATGTGAAACCTGCCCTAGAATATGAACGATCTCATGAGTTCCAATGCTTCACAGTTCAACCTTAAATTTTGAGTACCTCCGAAAAGAGCATATCAAAAAAGGCAAACTTTAAAGGGTGTGTACAACATTGGTAATTGCCAGAGACCTGTATCTACACTTGATGTGACCCAACATATACATGAAATAACAAACCTGAGAAAGTTTAAGCTCAATCGGTCTTCGGAGTCATGAGAAAACATTGAAAAACCTCATTATATGTTTTAACTTTTATTCAAACATCGCATTTTATCCTGCAGGATAAAGACTATTGTTTTACTCATTTCCTAAAAACTATGTCATTTCAAGCAAAAATATTTCAAGGGAAGTTTTTCACCATGACCATCTTTATACCATATCAGTTATGTGCAAATCTGTGAGCATATATATTTTCAATCTTACCAATGTTGTACACACCCTTTAATCAAGATACTTCGCTTTCTTCTCGTACTAATGGTGTATTTCTTATAACATCAATCATGAATGCTCTTGCGAGGACATTAATTTTTAATTACAGCGCGCCTTTGTTAAAATATTGGCCCGCAGTGATAGACCTTGTGTTCAAGGGGCAATTTTTATTATTATGCCCTAAGAACTTCAAGAACGGAACTCTACGCAATTGAGATAATTATAATCGATCATGGAGTTACGGTCATTATTATTTTTCTTGTCTGATAGGCACGACTTATCTTTTGCTCATTTTAGCAATTTTAGGGCCATGTCACACGAGGCGATTTACAGGCACTCAGTTCCAGGCATTCTCGAAGAAGAACAGGCATTCTCATATCAATTTGCACCTATCTTTCTTGAGTAATGTAAGGCATTGTTAGAAAAACACCTCCTGTGCGATTAAAGTGTGTTATATTGTACGATTCCCTTCAGTAATCCAACAAGACGCAAGGTACATGTTTCTGTTATAATTATTGTTTAATTATAGCAATTATTGCATTGCATTACCCAGGTGCCTGGTCTCGTATAAGCCTCGGCTTTCTATCAGACACCTCCATACTTCTACTTCTTTAAAACTCTATAATTGCCCTGTGTGACATGATCCATACACTTGTCAGTTGTAAACCGTGGGGACTGACCCATTTCTGGGTCAGTCCAAACCCGGAATCAGTGTCAAAAATTACCCGGAAATGGATCAAAATGATGCAGAAAATGAGTTAAAATCCCCCTTTTTCGGACCAGCCTGACCCCAAATCTGAGTCAATTGTGACCGGGGCGGTTTTTGAATGCACTGATAGGATCTTAAAATGCTTTAGAAATTTGCAGCGTTTGTTAAACCGTCTCCTTATCATTGCGGTGCATGGCCTGTGTGGAAGAACCTCACAGAAAAGTGAATATTCATGACATTGTATCACGTCACCCCCCAGCTAGATAGTCCGTTATTGCCGGCCATTGGTAGGTTTGGATAAGGATCGGAAAGATTGTACACCTATACTTCACATAGGAAGGTTTGCTACGCGCTAATACCACATTCATGAAGATTGTGCCTTTTTTGATGATGTGCTGGGTGTCACGGGACACATGACTATAGACCATGTTACCTGTGACATCACATGTTTACAAAAGAGCCACAGAGCCTGGACTTCCTGCAGGCACAGCTTGTACACAGCTCAATGGAAGAATACAATCAATATTATTTTTTATGGAGATAACACTGTCTGATTTTTCTCAACTTTTGATATGAAGAAAGGGGGGACATCTCAAAAGCTGTACAGCTGTTGCTTTTAGTTCTCTTAAATTTATGTGAAGATTATGACCAAAAATGTAAATTTTCCTATATGGTCTGCGTGTAGTATCCTGCCTGTCAGGAAATGCATTAGAATGTACAAGGTCACTATTTCTGTAAACAAAGGTAACATTGTCTATATTGGAACATAATCGTGTAGCTGGCTTAGATTTGCTCTGCTCTTGGTATATCAGATACGGGAAACAATAAAGGACCCTAATTAGGGTAAGCTATAATTACCCTAATTACAGGACGGTGTGGATGATGACCTTTCACACACGTGTACCTTGGTGTTTAATGCTCATACTTGGTACCTTATGGTGACCGCGGACAAAACAAAATAGTGAAAATAAAAAGTCTTCTATGAGGAATTCTAAAGACTAAGGTGCTTCCACAAAAAAATTTGTTTGACAGAAGATTTTAAGTACAGGGACAATGAAAGAACAATAGAAGTCTCCATGACAATGTATCTTTGAGAATCTGTGCGCCCGCAGGATTTTTGAAAGTATGCTCCGTTTCAATAGAAATTGACACTTCTAATGGAAACCTGTGTTTGTTAGTAAAAACAAAAAAAGGTGTTTGCAACAAAAGTCATTCCAATTTATGAAACGCTCTTTCTATACCTTCGCGTGAAAAAGATCTGCTTGCGATTTTGTTAAGTGCATAGCTCAGAGGCTGTGAGCGAACGCTGGCTTAACGTCTATATGGTAATGAGCCACACGATAGAATTAATCACGGCTGCCTAAACCGGACGACCCATTTTATCCTTAATTGGCTTTGTGGTGTCGTGTAGAATCTTTACATGTAAATTGCTCACAGCCGTCGAGATTTTGAACCCGCAACCTTCTGATGGCTGTACTCAAACCAATTAAATAAAACGAATCGACTTCAATTCATGTTTTCGTCGAGGAAGACATCGATTTCGAACCCAAAGCAACCTTCTTATACATACACTCGACCAATTGAATAATAAATAATTCAAGACCAAAAATACACTTTCGAGTTTTAGAGCCTGATTTAGAACCAGCAAGATTTTCTTTGTGCAAGCTTTTCTGTGTACTTGACCACAAACTATTTGAAACAATTCGCAAAAGTGAAAGAAAAAGAAGCAAAGAAAGAACAGGGCCCAGCTTCATAGAGCTGCTCAAACAGAAAATATTGCTTTACAGTTTTCTGCTTAGCAGAAATGAGCAGGATACCAGTCACAAATTGTACATGTGACATTGTAGTTTGGCTGGTAACCTTATTCATGGTAAGCATAATTTTGTTGTGCTTAGCTACTTGTTGTGCTTAAGCAGTTCCATGAAATTGGGCTCCGAGATTAGCCGCAATATTGAGGAAGGAAATTGTGACACTATAAATTAACCCTCCACGCTCTGACATTAAAATAACACTGACTCACTATAATGAACCGCTTTGATTAAAAGTCAAATAAAAATTTAAAAAACTGAGAATACTTGTTTCCAATGTTGCATTTTTCAAATACTTTTCAAAATATCTCAACATTTAATTACAAGTAACCGAGAATACTTTCGATCAAGAGAGGTTTAATCAAAATGCAATAATCGATTTGTATTTGTGAGTTATAGTCGTTCTGAAGAACTCTGATCTTCAGCTGAACAATCGAATACGTGTAATCCATTCTACGATTTAGTAGAAGCGATTAGTTATATAATGGATAAAGAAATTATAAATTGATTCCAGATCAAAGATAAATTATACGTACTTCAGTATAAGAGAGTCGAAATTAAAATAATCGACTTGTTTCATTTCTTTGCAAACCGCACACACATTCCCGCTTCGGCCTCCAGATCTTCTATCGACTACGTCACTCTTCTCTTACTTGAAAAGGTTAACTGATACTGGAGATTTGAATCTCTTTCAGGAACGTGTCACTCAGCTTTTGTTGTGTGATGTTTATAGAATTAAATCCATACACATGCATTTTCTATTTTAATAGCTTTGAGTGAGTTAATTAACTATTTAATAACATGATGCCAAAAAGCTATTTGTCCTTTCATGGAACTTTTAAGAAATACATTTTTCACGAACCGACAAAATGTAAAAATTGTAAACACAAACGGTCAAATGTGCTTTAAAAAAATTCCTACTAATGTCATGATTTTCAGTAGCAATAAAAAAACAAATTTATTTCAATTCCTTATAAAAGAGAATCACTGCCTTAATTTGATTTAAATATATTTCAAACTTATTAGTGCGCGTATTAAAGAAAAGTGTTAAGACAGAATGCATTTGTTTTGTGTAAACATCGATATTTTTTATACACAATACTTCTGCAAACTGTAAAATATATTAGCCTTTTTGCAGCATTTTTTTCAACAGATTTTATTTGACAGATATCATACGAATTAAACAATACAAGAAGCATGTAAATGACATTTGTTTGCATTGGCGATAAAATAATAATATTTTACGAGTTTTCTCCCTACATTGTCTCACAATAAATCCCCATTTTATGCAGACATTCCTCCGAACAAATATACACACAGATGAGAAGCAATGGAAAATCTTGTTCGTCCCACAACATATAAGTTTTTCTCTTTGAGTGAACTTTACGCCCTACTAGTCGATTATAACTCCAACATTTCTGGAACCGATCACAAAAAACCAGGACATGATTAAACATTCCATTAACGTCAGTCAGGATCCATGCATTTACAGATTATCTGAGCCACTTCATCATTCAACACAGCTTCTCTATTAACGAGAAAACTGCGGGCAAGACGAATCCACCGGATTGTCTTGTCTACCGACGCCGTCATCCCAGCCGTATATGACGGCAGAGGCGATGGGTAAAGACTCGGTGACAAATTGCTAAAACCCTAAATAAAAAAACAGGCCATTATCTTTACAGTGGTCTAGAGATCGTATTATATCAAAATCTCTCCATGTCCGACTCGGCGGCTGTGGCTACAGCTACAACTGGATCGCCGCGTCATCATGCATTGAAGTATAGGACATCCTTAGCAACACCCTTAGAAACAGTCATAGCCGTAATCCGAGCAGCCAACGGATACGGTCTAAGCAAAAAGTTTTGTCCGTACAAAATCCACTTTTAAGTAAAGTAAATATTTCTTGTTTTGGAAAGGGTACCTTCTATGAAATCTTCGTACAAGCTGAAAAAGATCTTATTTATTTATTTATTTTAACTATTTTTTGTTTGCATACCTTGTTTTGAGAGCCTCGTAGACATCAACATAACGAGAGTTTCGGAAATATTTACCAATATTTACACTGCTGTACTATGTCTTGATTCAAATAGAGTTAATGGCAGAAGGAGCCATTTGAACAACATTACCCAATTACCCAATTACCTTCTCTCGATTTGTGTTGCTATTGTCATCAGTAGGTAGGCTACCTTTTAATACTGTAGAGTAGAGTAGCAACAGTTTCTCCAAAATTGCTAATGATGTACCTTATCTTGATTCAAGAAATCATCCATAATAGAACATGTCACATTTACACTCATACATCAAATCTGAATCAAGGAGACTGACCAATGTCGGTCAATAAACACTGCTGTACTTTGTATTGCTTCAAAGACAGTTTGCACAACAGTCTTCCTAACCAGCGGTGAAGTTGGAAACATCACAAATTCTGTACCACAACCTCTCCTATTCGCCCCGTACATGGTCAGTCATTTCCGTGTAGAGCCTCAAATTTGGGGACAGGAGTGAATAGAAGCATTATATAACTCTGTGGTGTCACGGTTAGGTAATGAAACTTTCATCCAAACATAAATACAATACAAATGAAGCAAGAAGTTGAGGCTCTACACACGCACATGGCAGATCTGTGCAAAGAGCGAATACCATTCCGAGTATGTGGCAGAAGGTGTCCCCCTAATATTCCCATACTTTTAACACACTCTTTTCCTTTTGTACAGAAGTATCCCCTCGATTCCCCTAAAGAATTCCCGAGATTCCCAGAATACGGTGAAGACACAACAGAAAGGGGGGGGGGGGGGGGGGGGGGGTACACCTATCGAGCACCAAATGACCACTCTCCCATACTGATAATAATAATGATAGTGGCTTCTTATATAGCGCTCATATCTGTCATTCAGTGACACTCAAGGCGCTTCAGCAGTCGGCATTTTCATGCAGGGTATGTGGAGCTATAAAGTATGGGACATATTCCTTTTACATAGCACCATGCAATGGTTTTACAAGGTGCTGCCATGGCGCAATATGCAGCCAATCAAACCAGGAACACCGGGGCGAACCCCTTCTCTTTTCGATAAGTGCACTGGGTTATTTTACGTGCATTAGCCTACACGGGACCAACACACGGGACCAACGGCTTTACGTCCGACCCGAAGGACGAAGCAATAATGGTTAAGTGTCTTGCTCAAGGACACAAGTGTCACGACCAGGACTCGAACCCACACTCTGCTGAACAGAAACACCAGAGCTTGAGTCCGGTGCTCTTAACCGCTCGGCCATGACACGCCATAGATTAATTAATAACACAATACGTTTTTTCACAAAACTAGGATGAGAACCGAGTAAAGAGTGCTTAACACATCGGTGTTAGGGTAAAAAACAAACTAATAGTAATAATCCCCGATGCCAACAAAAATTAATAAAAAAAACAAAACACACACACAAAAACACACGTCTATTTAAACAATAAGTGGTGTTTGAAATAAAGAAGAACTAGAGTGTGTGTTTACTCACCAGTGGAAGCAACTTGGAGATGAGCGAAAAGGACTGTCACCAGCCACATCCACTGCATAATCTTGATTATCATCCTGTCCTCCGGAGAAGGCGACCGTCTTTCATCCTCGGCGGAGACCAAATGACACGAACGGCGCAGTGTCAGCCTCTCATATACATACGGAGCTCACATCACTGCGTGATGACACAATGCACCGCCTTTGTGGTCATAGGCTGCTCGTAAAGGTATCCCCGTTGAGTCAGCAGCGAAGAGTGCAAAGGGAAGTGTTTCAACGATTCTGAAATGAGAACATTTAATAAGAGATACACTGAAACTAATGTGGTATCAAGGTTATTGCTACGGAAACAATTTTGCTGGTGAGAGTTTGCATATATCTTAACCAATATATTTTTGTCAGAACATTTGTTGAAAAACTGTATTAATATTTGATTACATAAACCAATGGTTTAATAAACGATGGTTAACAATACATTTCAACAACTGTTGGGCATTACATTAACACTTAGATGGTGTTTGATCTATTTGCGTTATTCAAGCACCCTTGTTTAAAGGATTCCTCAGGCTTGCAAGCTACAGTGAATAAATTCACTTATGGGGCAACCTATTCCTTGGTTTCATTACCAGAAATATATGATAGCAATAATAAAAGTTAGAGAATTAATTTAAAACTTTAACAAATCACAATGATTCCAAAATATCAAGCAAGAACATTAATGTATAAACAGGTAGTCACTAATCCTGGCGTTGTGTCCAGTTGACGTCACTACAATGTTACCAACTCGGCTGTTTAGCATAATTTATGAATAAATTAAATGATGTTCTTAAATCGTGCACAATCAAGATTCGATGAAACAGTCACGTTGATCCCTAATGGATATTCAAGGAACGACCGAGGAGTTTGTGTATCTGTGGGCCAGATGCCATCCATCGCACATGCATAATTAATGCATGTTCATCACCATGCATTATTCATTAACCAGTCTTAGGTGTTGCACTGAAACAACATGGTTTATTCATGAATGAGTACCTCATGAATAACTCAAATATAATTATTTCCAGTGGTATATCTTACAACCCCCAAGGAATTATCGACTTCTTAAAGAGACAAGTGGAGGTCAATAATTAATGGGGGTGTCTCTTCAGAGATTGGTTAATTTTACGGTAAAGAAGGAGACTTTTCTCCGCAGGCAATGATGGTTTTGCTTTGGAGATTTTAAAGGTAACTATAAGCCCCCTAGTGTCTTAAGGCTAGAAATGGCGTGGCGTGGCCGAGCGGTCTATTATTTCACTGGGCCAAAGCTCTGGTGTTGTCGGCACAGCAGGGTGTTGGTTCGAATCCAGGTCATGACACTTGTGCCCTTGAGCAGGGCACTAACCACAATTGCTTCGTAAAAAATTGGGTAGGTAGTTTATTTTGCTCTCCCAGCCAGGCTCCTAGTGGATGTGCCCATGCCTACATCATTACGGACTGTAGAGGGGTACTCTGTTTCAGCCCCATGGTTAGAATGCAACTTGCCCCTGGTGACAGCTGATTTGGGTCGACAGGCGACAGCCCAAATCAAAGTGTATCCCTCACCTTGAAGTGGATGTCCGGCCTTGTGATGTTAGGCGATACCTCATTTTTTTAAACCTCCAGCGTCCTTAAAATCCTCCAATCTACGGTAAGATTGATATGCCTGTTCTAATGACTAGCAATTGTTATTTGGTCATGCAGTACCGTGACCCTCCAAATTCAGACAACTGATTTTGGGACTGGTGTACTCTTCAACGATTTAAAATAGTTGGTAATCTATGGTGTCCCGTGTACGCCAATTTATCATGTTATACAGAGTTATATTGCCGTACTACTGCAGATTGGTTTGCAAATAATGTACTTCCTTCAGACGATTTCAAATAATCTAATATTTTGATTTATCATTTATCTAAATTGAATATAGGCCGAGCAGGGACGCAGGTTAAGGGTGTTGGAAGCTAACGTCTTGTAAAGTTATATACTGTGTGATTAGATTAAAAAATGAAATAAAAACAAATTCGGAGGGGAGGGAAATGATAATTTAATTATTGTTGATTTTTCACGGATGGCACATCAAACATGAAACCAAGCGTGTTCAGGCTAAAACACAACCTGAACACGAAATATAGAGTCCTGCTTTGACGTAGCTCTGTATAATGACGTCACGAGCAGTGAGGCATCGGCCTCTCAGTTTTGAGGATATATAGTCAACTTTGACCCTTAAGGCTGGTGCTGTATCCAGCCAGCAATGCATTTTTACATGCACACCAGCCATCTCAGTTGTGAGTAGCCGAGTAATAGCCGCTCTAAACCAATGGCACGCTGGACATGCAGCACCCGGAGTGTGTCCTTTAAGACAAGCGTAAAATGTGGAAAGATGCGAGGCTGGATTGATGCTTCTAATACGTACAACAATATCACCCTGCCAGTCTTGTATTTACACAGCGTGAGTAAAATAACCACTGATGTCGTAATTTCTGTTTATCTTGGACATTAGTGCTAGCATCTTGACGGAAATGGAAAAACAATACGAACAAATGGCGTTGGAAACGGAACAAACACCATGCGATTCAGGGGACGCACTGAAATTAATGTATGTTTGCCCGTAAGTGTAAATTAATGAACGTACTATGCTAAGAGGAAGAAAGAGGGGGAGAGAGAGAGGGGGGGGGGGGGGGGCTACGTTAAAACAATGTTTGTTCTTGGGCTGATGTACTAGGAAGAATGCATGAACTATCTTCAAGCGGCTCATCATAATGTTCATGGGAATGATTTGCTATAATAAGATTTCGTGGACTAATATCTACTAATTTAGAAGGTAAGTTTCGGGTAAAATGTGTGTTTCTTTTATATTCACCTCAAAATTTACCCGGATCCCGGGATCCAGGGGCCTGACCCACTTCCGGGTCAGGGTGACCCGACAAGTGATTACAAATGGGATTTTAACCCATTTCTGGGTCACTTTGAAACAGCTTCCGGGTTAAACTGACCCAGAAATGGGACAGGTTCCACGGGACCCAGATCAATCCTGACCAAGAAGTTTTTAGGTGTAAAACGCTCTAAGATTTTTTTTAAATTATAGTATAATAAATGTATTAATAAATGTAAATGTAAATATGTATTACATATAAATATTGTACTTTCTATTCACTGATAAATTTGATAATCACTAATAAGTCTGCGGGGAACCAGTCAAAACAACACACACCATACGGCATTTTGGATGGTGACCTGTTTCGTGACACAGTGTAAGCAACTAAATCAAAATATGGAATTGGGTCGAGGCCGTAAAAAAAAAATCAATTCGGTCATGAAACATGTTTACTGTTCCAGCTTTCAGTCCAGTAATAGAGGAAACTACAGCAGTTGAAATAACTAAAATGGTAGGCCATGCGATCCCATGGAAATATTAGCATGCCTGACCAAGATTTTTTAGCTGGATCGATAGGATCTGAAACACCGCAAATTTGATCAGACTCCTTCATAACACAATCAAAACTCAACAGGGTTAAAAGTGTTTCGCTGTTGAGCGGCTGTGAGAGATACTTGTGTATTTGCTTTAAAGATGTAAAGTGTTGCATTTTGCCAAACTACTGCTGCTATTGATTATGATCACATTATTTTCAAAATAGCGTACAGCAAGGCATTACTGCCTCTAATGGTGTATTTAATCTCTTTGCTTCAAATACAACATTGTGCAGTCGTGAGGAAACTGCTGATGCAATTTGCTTTGAATTGATGTATGGTACAGCACTGGTAGTGTTTTTCAAATGTTTGTAAAAGCTTGCGTATTAAATCTGAAACAAGATAAGGTATATCTCTCCTGCTGAAATGCCACACTGCTTTAAATCATGTTCAGGTGACGCGTTTCTGCTTGTCAACTGATACTTTTTATAGTCAATATGAGGTACAGCACTGCTAATGTTTACCAAACTGTCACTTGCGGTATGCATCCTGATTTGATCCAAAAGGTATAGACTGATGTTAAAGCAATCTGATGCTGCTGTTACTAGAATGTTTACTCTCTTTGAATGAAGATAGGGTACATCATTTGTGACAGAACGCACAGTTTTTACTTCTGCGTATTGTTTATTACAAGCTACAGACCCATCAAAAATAATCTACGAAATTTTAGCTCATGGAGCCTTCGATAATAGAAATGAGTTTGCCAAAATTGTGTTCATGTTAAATACGGAATTGTGAAAGAGTACTTATTCATAGTTCAAACTGTTATCTGGTAAAAAAGAAATTACAGAACAAAATCAAAACAAATATCTGAAGGAAATGCACAAAATTGTTTTAAGGTTGAAAAAAAAGAACGTTCATAGATTTGCAAATAACTTCCACACTCTTAAAAAAGGATTTCAACCCGGATTCTAAGTAATTTGGCCCCGTTTCTGGGTCATTTTGACCCCGATTCCGGGTCACACTGACCCAGAAATGGGTCAGGCTCCAGAAGACCCACATCCGGGTCAATTCTGACCAATGAGTTTTTATAGTGCACGGTAAATAGATAAACAAAGGTGTGAAACTTACCATGAAACATTTTTTACTTGAAACGCTATAATATAGTTTTTGAGAAATGGGTAAAACAATTAGTTTGTTCTTGCGAGATAACTCTCTACATTTGAAAATATTGAAAGCACACTTCCGCTCACTATTTTCCCGTGAAACTGAAAAATTCTTCTTGAATGTTTCCTATTCACTAACCTGTTATTGGCGCTCCGATGTGTAATGAAATAAATGACCGGTTGAGCTTACATTTTCACACTGTCAGATCTGTTATTTTATGTTGATGTTGGGTCACATAATGTATGGACACTGGGTTTTGACAATTGTGTTGCCAATGTGCTTTGGGAGGTGGGTTGGTGCGACTATACAAATACGTTAACGACGTACGTTTTTTCACGGAAATTTGTCGAGTAAACCGAAGAAAAATTCAATATCTTTAATTTGTATCCCTGCTGCAGTGCATTTAATGCTATTTTACTTCATCTTAGAGTTTATTTACTAGAGATACAGCCTGTAATTTAATTATGATACGAGGGGCTCATCGTCTAAGTAGCAACGAAGTCCCGATACCACAAAATCTGAAGGTTCTTTATTGATTAGATATCGCCGGAATCAGATTAAACCCCCGTTCCGGTAAACTAATTTTGACAATCCACGTTATCGTGGATAATGTTGAGCAATCCCTCAACATCTAAATTGCGTTGTCATGGTAACGGTAAATTTGAAAATGCCCTGGGTGTTCCATCAAAAATCGCGATCACCTTCTCTCCTTCCGTGGCCGTTTGCTGTATACGAGTAACAATACCTTCACCACGTTATCAGTGGACTATTTATTGACTTGCAAATTTGGCAGTTATCGCGGCACGGCTTTCGTCCGCATGGAATATAATAATTCTTAAACAGATAGAGTAGAGATTTTGGCTGCTACCGTTATTGGCTAACGCTGGATAAAAATCCGTCTAACAATCTTAAATCTTCTTTTAATGGAATTGAAAAAAGTGCTGCGTTTAAAGGTTGAGCAATTTTCATCCTATTTGGACCGATATCAAACGGTACATTGTAAACATGTTTAGACCGTTTACCCTACAGCCATATCGGTCTGACAGTTCATAACATATTAGAGACACGGGACCAACATAACTTCGAAATGATCACATCGAAAGCTCGAGGGTAAGTTTTCGCGGGGGAGAGAAATTGAGCAATGTTGTCGTCGAGAGCTCGTCGTTAACTGAGAGCAACACCGACATCCAGACGTCAGGGTCCCAGATTGAGTGGGAGATTAAAGCCCAAAAGGCCTGACACGGACACCGAGCTCGTGACCGCTGCATATATACTCTAAACTTTGTGTTATCAAATGCTTACTAACTTTGGGTTGAACCAAGAAAACTGAGCTATATTTGGCGGTCTCCCTATTTTGTCAATATCTTTGTTCGCGTTTGCCAGTCAGAAGACATTCAACCTGTAATTGCTGTGACCAGGGATCACATCAAGTTTACTTAGAGGTATCTTGCTTCACCTTCCACCTCTGGGACCCCGGTTTGAATCCCACCAGGGGCACTATGTGGATTGAGTTTTCAGTCCCTGCCTAATTGCGTGGGTTTTCCCCATGGAATAATTCTCTGGGGTTTTCCTCCCACATCTAAAACTGAAACTTCCTTCTTTGTCTTCTTTCCACGGGGTTTTCGGCTAGTATGGTGATTAAGTTCGCTTTCTGAGAATAATTGGCTTCACATCCAGAATTTAAAAAACGAAATGAAATAAAATGCAACCTGAGAAGGGGCAAAAGTATACTGACTACGGAATACAAAATCTGTGAATCTGTGAAATAAAAATGAAACTGTTTCTTGATTTATAGTCCAAATTTCAATATGACTCCGTGTAAGAAATTTTGCACACGATGAAGGCTTTCTTTATTTATACACACGTTTTGGGGTGATAATATTTCCATTGTCTTAAAGTACATGTGTATCATTTGTAATTGTCAAAAACAAGTATCCACACTTGACGTGACCCAACACATACGTGAAATAACCAGCCTGTTTTGCTAATTATCGCATTTCAAAGGCAGTTTCCCAACATGACCAACTTTATACCATGTACGTTGTGTGCAGATCTGTGAACATTTAAATTTTTACTCTTAATACATTTGTTATGAACACCCTTTAACCATCGTACACACTGATCAAGTCATTGTTGTGTTACCCTAAGCTATAAACCATGCCACACAACCTACTAGAGGGGTGTAAATCTGCAGGGGTAAGCAATTTGGTTAGAAGGGGGACAGGACAAAAATCTGCCGGCATCCTTTTTTGTACAAAATTGGTATGTCGATTGTCAATGGTAGATGAAACAAAATGTTTAAACTTTATTAATTGACCAAACAAACAATCTGAAACTAACACATGCAACTCCTGGACATCTGAAAAAACACACTTTGAAAACTCTTTGAATAATGTAAAACCATCTTAACTTATGGAAAAAGTTTGTCAGTATGTGATGACAACGTACCACAGGGTCGTTGCTACCAAACAGGGCCCTCGCTTAAACACATTCAAACATTTCAGCTCGATAGGGAAGCAGGGTGTAGAGTAACATCTTACACTGGGAAAGTATGGAACGCCCCACCGTAATAATATTTACTTAACGGATCACCCAGAAATTTGCATTTAAAATTAACGTCTACATCTCCGATGTTGAGGGCATTGCACATAGAGCTAAACTTCAAAATAAAGACTCGCTTTGCTTGTGCGCAAAATACGCAAATAAGTGTGAGCACATCCACGTAGATCAATTTAACTTTAAGCGCCTAGTACAAGTCTAGTACACATTTGACTAAAAGCATCCGGAGCAAGTCTAAAAAGACACAAAATGTATTTTATCTGGGTGAACGAACGGGAGTCTCTGGATCGTAGAGATGTATTCTATAATTATTTCGAGATGTGGCACATTTTCCCCCGCAGGACAAACAAACCACGCGGACGCACTTTCCTGTTTTCTTACCCATTTGTAAATGTTCCAGCTTGAACAGTTGTTTTAAATCAATCATATTTCCATGCGTAATGTAAACATTTACCTAAGGGATTCACTTATTGCACCAGGGGTGGTAACCGCAGCAATTAACCAGCATTGATTATGCAAATGTGTTCAACCGGGGCGCCCTCTTGTGAAATTATGCTGGCAAGTAACCCAATTATAGAAGCGCGAGGCATTGAGTGTACACACAGCTACGGGGAAGCTTGAACATGATCATGGCTGATGACTGCAAGGGTTTGTGAGGAAAAACAAGAAATGCGACAAGAAGAGAATTTACTTCACCAAAGAGTCCCCTGGCCAAGATATCTAATCACTTAACAAGTTACAGGAACCTCCCGGGATCAGAGCAATCAAATTAATGTTCCATGCTTAACGTACAGACCAACGACACAGTCAAACTGATAAGAGGGTACGTCTACAACAGTTTCTTTAAAGACAGAAATATCCACGATGAATTAAGAGGACGGTAAAATGCGCTTGTGAATTTAATTTCGATTTCTAAGAATAAAGTTGTCAGCCTTTTATTTGAAATCTAGGATAAACAAGATCATAAAAACATAATGCATGAATTTCATGAAAGCTGAATCACATTACGGTGGGACAAAACACAATCTGGCAAAAATAAAGTCATTTTTTTTGCCCATTTAACATGAAGGACATAACACAAAATTTCAAATTATCCCTGTATTTTTCCTTCAATGATTCAAAGATTCAAGTAGATAGACAAAATATAATATTAGTTCTTTTAAATTAATGCAATCGCTCACAACAAACAATTTTCAAGATAGATAACCCCGTAATGTTGTTTTAAAGGCGCCAAAACTAATGTACAATATAGATAGATGATTTGGTTTCTAAATGTGTATTATTTATTCTGTTTCCCCCTTTTTGCTTGTTTGTTTGATTGTTGTTGTTGCTGTGGTTGTTGCTGTTGCTGCTGCTGCTGCTGCTGCTGCTGTTGTTGTTATTGTTGATGTTTGCAGTTGTTGTTGACGATGTTGTTTTTACTGGTTTTTAAAAAGCTTTTGTTGCTGTTGTTATTTTTTCAGTTCTCTTGACATGCAAGAAATGTTTCCCAACCATGATTTCATCGCTAATGGAATAATTTCTTTTAGTACGCGTTTTGTATTAATGTAGAGACACGGGAAGGAGGCCGGTCCTCTAGTTAAAAAGGACGAGTATTCACCAGAAGAATACAATACAATACAACAAAAAATTCTACATGATGACGTGTTAAATATAAAACAATGATCTCCTGTACTGATTTAATTCAATGCCATACAGCACATAGACTACAAAATAGCATACATACAAATCCACACAGTCAATTATGTACAGCTAAAGGGCAAAAGGTCACAAGGTCAGTTTACCACGAGGCTGGCTACACACACAACACAAGTTTACAATGTACCGATTCAAACGGCCTTATAAATCACAATATTTCTCAACTCAAAAGATATTTCAAGACAAAATAATACTCACAGAGAGTTCTACGAAACTATCTCTCACAGATAAATAGTATTTGGAGCATGGCCAGAGCCATGCTCCCCACAAAATGGAGAGAAAGACAGACAGTAAATTAATGTGCTCTCTCGTGCTCAAATCTAGAAAAGTAAAAAAGAGCCTGGGGCTACAGGTCGCGACCCCAAAGTAAACTTTTTACAATATAAACACTGAGGGCGCACTTGGACTCCCTACATTAACATTTGCATTTTTTTGTCTGACCACATGTAAAGCTTTAACAAAGAAATGCACGATACACAGAATCAACACTAAATATAACAACACTATAACCGGCTGTTGATAGAGATATCACGTTATCGGATACTTGTCATGTGGTGTACAAGTTACCTGTGAAATATGACAGCAAAAGTGTTAATAATAATAACAATGGCTTCTTATTTCGTAAAGTAAGACCTAAAGTCTAATAGCCCTGCGCATACCTCACGTAATAATAAGAATAGTGGATTCCTACATAGCGCTCATATCCGTCACTCAGTGACGCTCAAGGCGCTTCAACAGTCAGTATTTTTCCTGCAAGGTATAATGCGGAGCTACTTTTTGAAGTTTGAGACCTATTCCTTTACATAGCACCATGTAATGGTTTACAAGGTGCTGTGGCGCAATATGCAGCCAATCAAACCAGGGACACCGGGGCGAACCCCTTCTCTTTTCGATAAGTGCACTGGGTTATTTTACGTGCATTACACAACACACGGGACCAACGGCTTTACGTCTCAGCCGAAGGACGAAGCAATAATGGTTAAGTGTCTTGCTTAGGGACACAAGTTTCTCGACCGGGACTCGAACCCACACTCTGTTGAACAGAAACATCAGAGATTGAGTCCGGTGCTCTTATCCGCTCGGCCACGACACGCCATTTTGAGCCCATGCTGCCTGGTAAAGCAACCAAGACATAAAATGAAAAATTATGACCTCCTTAGATAAAAGCAATCAAATTACGCCGTCTACGACAGTTTCTCAAAAAAAATATCAACGGCGAAGAGTTTAAAACTGCGCTTGTGAATTTAATTTCGTTTTCTTTGAATGAAGTGAACAGCCTTTGTGTGAATTCTATGACAGTAAGAGTTTTGTTTAGCCCATGCTGTCAGTAAATATGACTGGAATATTTTACGGTGGTATATCAAATGCTGCACCAAGACAAACAATGGGAAATATATTACGGCAAACGCACCGGTACATGAAAACTGTGAAATAATTCTAGAATTAAGTTTACAGATGCGGTGTACACCTATACTCTCTTAAAACATGTTTTTGGTCAGGTCGCCAAAACGCATCCCAAGAAGCACGAGCTGCCAACATTTGCATCTTGTAATCGGGGAGATTTTGTACAACAATCAGGGAGAAATAAAGAATTACATTCAACATAATACGGGAAAAAATTTACCATAATCAGAGAGATTTTCAAATTTGTCAATCATAACATGGAAAGATTGGTTTATTTTGGCGTGTCGTGGCCGAGCGGTTAGAGCACCAGACTCAAGCTCTGGTGTTTCTGATCAGCAGAGTGTGGGTCCGTGTCCAAGTCATGACACCTGTGTCCCTGAACAAGATGGGACTTTAAGCCATAGGATCGGTAGTGCACATAAAAGAACCCTGACCACTTTAATACAGGAAGAGTAGGGGTTAACATAGCAAGCACCCTCGTTACAGGTTTCATCGGGTTTGCGAGCTACAGTGATTCAGTTCACTTATGAGGCATTCTCGGAGTCCTTACTAGAAATATAACATAATAATAATAATAATAATATGTTTCAGGGAACTTTCTGCCCGTACGGAGAGCGAAGATCAAACATATTGTATTCACCGTTATTTCTTGCATTCGTCTCAAAGGAGCATCATTCCATGCATGTTTGCCTATGACTTATTCTAAAATGAATTCAACACGACCGAGCGGAACAAAGCTTCGATGAAATATCATGCCGTAAAATGCACACAAAGGGATTTACCATAACAGCATCTCGCATAAACAATCTCACTGAAGCTTGGGAATATTTT
This sequence comes from Leptasterias polaris, assembly GCA_037783415.1. Taxonomy (NCBI): domain Eukaryota; kingdom Metazoa; phylum Echinodermata; class Asteroidea; order Forcipulatida; family Asteriidae; genus Leptasterias; species Leptasterias polaris. The sequence goes on from JAZGTN010000111.1 coordinate 743,406, forward strand.
GCCATTACGATATTATGGCCGCGGGTTAAGTCTCAATGGGTTCCCAGAAAGGAAACGACGACGCGGGAACTCAATGCAGTGGCCAAAGATATCAATGTTTAATTGCAATGTGGTAAACAACACTTAGAAAAATGCTTTTAAAACAATATGAGGTTATACCTACCTCATTTTCTCAGCAACCCCTCAAAAGAAAAGAAACACAAAACATAACAATTAAAATGGTCATAAATAATTAACAAATAAATAAATAAAAATAAAATAAATATAACATTTATGCATACATAAACAAATAGTATTTCAGAATAAACAAAACATATATGAAATGTAAAATAAATACAGATAATAACTTATGTTAATGAAACAAATCAATCAATATATAGATATAGAAATTAAAGTGCATAGATAAGTAACAGCAAAAAATATAGATGATGCCTATACTTATTTAATATTCTGCCTTGTTAAAAATTTATTTAAGGTAATTTTTATATATTTTTTTATTTATTGCTATGTATTGTTTGTAAACGTTCATGAAGTATGGAAATACATGCGAGTAATGTTTGGTAATGTTCATGAAGTACGGAAACATTATGTGAGTTTGAATTGAATTGAATATTCATTTCACCCAAAATATAAATAAAAACATAACAATACCCCCCTTGAAAAAATAAATAAAAATAAACCAAACAAACAAAACAAAACAAAACAAAACAAACAAAACCATACACACACACAAAAAAACACCCAAAGAACACAAGCGAACACACAATCCGAAACAAACAAAATGTTAGTATTTTGAGTACTAGAAGTCTGCAATAGCTACAAGGGGCCACTCATGTTCGGAATAGCCACCTTTGGTACCCGAATTTGGATCAGTTATGTACCCCTGACGTGCCCCTAACCCTAACCCTAACCCTAACCCTAACCCTAACCCTAACCCTAACCCTAACCCTAACCGGTATGATTTACGTTACCGTACATGTCCGATTCCTGTCAGACATAACCAATAACACAAAGGTTCTGTACGCAACCAAATGTAATAACCCTGGTCAAGTATATCCCTATTTCAACCTTTGACCCTTCCGTCTATTATTAGCTATCAAATGGACCAGACAGCTACGTCACACCATCCGTACTATATGAAGAGCAATTAGTATCAACGCTAGTTAAATTACTATCCAAATAACAGTCACCCTCTGCTTTAATGATATATGCTGCCTCCTCAAATAACCAAAGTACATTTCTATAGTACTAACAAAAAGCCTTTTAAGAAAATTCCAGGAGTAATTAAATGTGTCCGCACAATGGCGTGAACAGATCGTCAGATATCTAAAGGAATGGATATAATGATATAACTGATGGAACATTTTGCCTTCCTGACAATTAATTGTCAACGATGAACCACGAAAAAGTACAGCATTTGGTATTTTGACAGAAAAGCAGAACTGATGCTTCACGGGGCAACGAATTTCCTACATGCCCCTGGTCATTGCCTACGTGCTCCTGGCCATTGCCTACGTGCCCCAGGTCATTGCCTTGATCCCCTGGTCATTGCCTACGTGCCCCTGGCCATTGCCTACGTGCCCATACCCTGGTCATTGCCTACGTGCCCCTGGTCATTGCCTACGTGCCCCTGCTCATTGCCTACGTGCCCCTGGCCATTGCCTACGTGCCCATACCCTGGTCATTGCCTACGTGCTCCTGGTCATTGCCTACGTGCATCTGGCCATTGCCTACGTGCCCATACCCTGGTCATTGCCTACGTGCCCATACCCTGGTCATTGCCTACGTGCCCCTGGTCATTGCCTACGTGCCTCTGGTCATTGCCTACGTGCCTCTGGTCATTGCCTACGTGCCCCTGGCCATTGCCTACGTGCCCCTGGCCATTGCCTACGTGCCCCTGGTCATTGCCTACGTGCACCTGGCCATTGCCTACGTGCCCATACCCTGGTCATTGCCCACGTGCCCCGGTCATTGCATGCATGCCCCTGGTCATTGAATTTGTGCCCATGTAGTCATTGTCAACGAACCATGGTCATTGCTACGAACCCTGGTCATTGCCTACGTATCACTGGTCATTGCCTACGTGCCCATGGTCATTGCTTACGTGCCCCTGGTCATTGCCTACGTGACCCTGGCCATTGCCTACGTGCTCCTGGCCATTGCCTATGCGCCCCAGGCCATTGCCTACGCGCCCCAGGTCATTGCCTACGTGCCCCTGGCCATTGCCTACGTGCCCCTGGCCATTGCCTACGTGCCCATACCCTGGTCATTGCCTACGTGCCCCTGGTCATTGCCTACGTGCCCCTGGTCATTGCATACGTGCCCCTGGCCATTGCCTACGTGCTCCTGGTCATTGCCTACGTGCACCTGGCCATTGCCTACGTGCATCTGGCCATTGCCTACGTGCCCCTGGTCATTGCCTACGTGCCCCTGGTCATTGCCTACGTGCCCCTGGCCATTGCCTACGTGCCCCTGGTCATTACCTACGTACCCATACCCTGGTCATTGCCTACGTGTCCCTGGTCATTGCCTACGTGCCCCTGGTCATTGCCTACGTGCCCCTGGTCATTGCCTACGTATCACTGGTCCATGCCTACGTACCCATACCCTGGTCATTGCACACGTGCCCCTGGTCATTGCCTACGTGCCCCTGGTCATTGCCTACATATCAATGGTCCATGCCTACGTACCCATGGTCATTGCACACGTGCCCCTGGTCATTGCCTACGTGCCCCTGGTCATTGCCTACGTGCCCCTGGTCATTGCCTACGTGCCCCTGGTCATTGCCTACGTATCACTGGTCCATTCCTACGTGCCCATGGTCATTGCACACGTGCCCCTGGTCATTGCCTACGTGCCCCCTGGTCATTGTCTACGTGCCCCTGGTCATTGCTTGGTGCCCCTGCAATGCTCCAGTACAAATATACGTTTCCCTCATTGAGGCGCCCTTTGATAAGGACAAAGTTGTCTTGTCTTTACAAGAACAAAATACAAGGCCTGCGAATGCACCATAAATACTGCAACTGATACGTTTACTGTCTCTGAATCAATATAATGTACAGTTTGGTATGGGTAGTAAAACTTCGATTACCATGGTTTATCCGCTCTCTCCATAAAAAGCGATGACGTATTAAACAAAACTGACAGAATATTGTAAGAATCTCAAGTGAAGCTTTTCCAATGTTAAACTGATCCCCTGCTAATCCAGGCACAGCCTTCCAACAGAAATGGCTCCAAGAAGAAAGACAAAGGTATTTTCTAATTAGGTATATTTATTGTGATTGAGCATGGCTTTAGTAAAGCAAAACCATCGATTAGTTTCGTAAAATAAATACTTTTCTGAGATTCGTCCCCCGCACTACTAATTAAAATGCAACAATTTAAGGTGCTTTTGGTGAAGATCAATAAATAATTTCACCCTTCGTCAGCACAAGGCGACAGAAGTCCGACACCGACGCTAGCTAATTACATCTCCGCCAAGCAAGTCGTAACAAAACTGTCGTCTTTTGCTTTTTTCAAATTAAAAATGACGTTGAATTTCGCGATAAAGCAATTAAGCTTTCCCTGCAATCTAGACGTGATTTCATTTCCCATGAGCCGGCTACCAGCCTAATTTAAAAAAAAACTTAAAAAAAAAGAATAAAAGGCTCTCGTTTCACTCGTCTGAGCGCGATGTTCCCTTAAATTAGCATCGCCCGGAAGAGGAAAACCGTGGATTTGTTTCACCTCGAGCAAAAGTTGAAAGACGAAAAAAATAAAAATAAAAAAAAGCAACTCAGCGAAACACCATATTGTGAGACATGAAATGCTAATTAATAATGCTAATAACGAGCGCTTCAACTTGATGAATATTCAGTAGGCGACATGAACGTAGAAAAGCAGTGGCATATTAGTCAGTGATTACATCATTGAATGATGTCATTCGCGTTATAAATGGTAAATATCGCTAATTGATAAATGCCTTTCTTACTTTTCAGGACTGTACCGTTTCTAGAATCAAAGCATAAAGGTAAACTCAGTGGTTACACCATCGTAGTTTAATCATAATGAATGAAATGTCACGAACGGTTCTTTAACTGGCAGTTCTAATGTGCCAACTAATTACCGTAAGGTCTACGTGTGTATAACGCTTTTAAAACAATGCACTGTATACCGGTCCGTATCGACCGTAAATTTTACACGGCAAATTCCGTGGCCGGATTTTTTTCTGTTAATGGACACTACTGAACATGACGGTATTTCTGATTGAATACCGGTTATAAAATGTTGACACGTAAAACCGAAAACCCATAAATTTATACGGGTAACGCGTGCTTTTTGGCAACAAGATTTCCAGGTACTATTAAGTCGAAAGAATTACAGCAACACTCTAAACATTTCCAATTGGGCCCCGTGGGGGCCTGACTCTTTTCTGGGTCAGTATGCCCTGGAATATGTCAAATTTACCCAGAAATGGGTCAAAAGTAGAATCCGGGTCAAACTCTTATTCCAAAAAAAGTTTCTGGGTCACCCTGACCCAGGAATGGGTCATGGGAGCCAGATCAGGGTAAATTCTGACAACGGATTTTCTTTTAGAGTGAACACTTCTTTTTTGCCCGCGCTCCGGGTAAAAAATATAGTTGGGTTGATGTAGCGAAAAGTGAATACATAAAACACAACTAAAAACACGGGAGCAGCAGCTTTTAGGTGTGGCGTAAAGCTGATCCTTTATTCAGTTAAATCAGATAATTCAATTGAAATAGTATTTACGTTTCTGTCCCTCGACCTACTTGTCACAACTCATCGCGGAAGACAACGCACAACTTCTTGTTATGGCAGCTGCAACTTAGGGTGTTTTAAACTAGAAATTAAGGTTGTAAGCTGTGATTTGAGGCGTGTATCTAAGCCCAGCTGGGCCCGGTGTTTCCAGCAACTTGTCGCCGGTCGTTATTTTAATTTCCGTCGTGAGGATGCTGCGTTTTGGAGAAAAAGCTAGAACCTAGATTCTGACAGGCTACACCGATCAGCAATGTTGCATTTCATGACAGTCCAGAGTTTATGGGATATTAATTTTTATAGATTTAACATCAGAAGGATTATTGTTAATAATATAATAAATTTAGATTTAATCCGTTTCCATGTCCTGGTCTCGCTATTGATCTCTGTTGACGAAAAATAAAAAGTACCACCCTATTTTCCGTTTGGCCCGATTGTGATTTCGTCTATGATGTAAATACAAAAGGACACTCTTTCAAAAAGCCCTTTTACGAATTTGTAATTCGTCCGAGCAAGTTTACCATTAGCTTACATTTTGCAGCATCATTCTCTACCCCCCCCCCCCCCCCCCCACCCCCCCCCCCCCCCCCCCCGCCCACAGAATGATTTGACGTCTCACAGTATATAAAGGCGGCCATCTTTACGGGAAATTTCAATCATTTTTCAACGCACAATTACTATATAAGCGTTATGCTTTTAATAAATACCGCCAGCGGCTCGCAGGATTTCTATCAAATTCCTTGCACGATTGGTGGATGAACAACTTGGCCGCGTATCAAAGTAAGAAAACTTGACACAGCAGCTCAAATCAAAAATCCAAGTCGTCCGTAAAGATGGCGTCTATCTAATACTATCTTTGCTATTTAAGGCAACGGATCTCCTATGTTGAATATCATTGAATCGTCCATCCCAAATGAAATGGTTTGTGTTCCATAAAACTTGGATCGGGCACAGTAGGTCAGGTTCAAATAATTCTATCAAATGGTGCCTCAAAATGCGAACAACGTTCGTCAGGGTCAAGCTCTGAACTACATCTCCGGATTGTGTTACCAAATCTTACTTTTGGAAAAGAAAAAAAACAACGAGGTCTCTCTCATCCATTTTCATGTTCGAAATTAGACCAAAAGGATTCGAATTCAGCTTCTGTTAGCCGATTGGAATTACTCGCCGTGCGCCCAGAGTGCTAATTTTGACAGCGATGACAGTAAAGTGCCCGATGGGGCAATCGGAGCATTGGAGCCCCTCTGTAATTGCGGTGAAATCGCTGTTTTAGGTCGTCGACGCGAATCTGCACCTTGCAGCGATGGGGAATTTGTCAGGTGGCTCTATTAAAATTGGCGGGAACGCGTTTTTGACTGAGGGCACGCTCCCGGTGAAACGCCGGGGCTCTGCACAAGTGGAATATATTGGTGCGAGAAACTTCAAGCAGGCCGTCTACTTCTCTTCGTGTGGTGGAATGAAATTACTTGGTTTAAAGTAGAAACTTGTTCTCTTGAAGTATAATGAGATATACTTGAAGTATTGTGAGATACTCCAACACCTACTGCAACACCGATTCAAAAAACTTGGGAGAAACACATTGTGAAATTAGGAAAGGAATACGACACATAATAAACAATATTGCCAATAGACCTTCAGCAATGACGTCATCAAGCCGACATGAACCAATGGAAAACATGTAGGCCTACGCGTAGCCGAGGGCGCCCTTTACACAAATGACGTCATGTGCATAAAGTCTATTGACAATTAAACAGACTGCACAAGTCAAGCATGTATTTTAATATTTAATTACACATTTCACGAGACTTACACATCAGTTACACACTTCCCCAAAAGTTCCAGGATGTTAGCATGAGACTTACACACCAGTAACACATTTCCCCAAAGGCTCCGTGAAGATTGTACGAGACTTACACAATTCAGTCTATAATCTTGCCCTCTATAATTTTATGTAATTTTACTTAAGATATTCTATGAAAATTGAAGTCTATTGGTTAATTGTTTATTTGTTGTGAGGATTGCTTTTATCACAATTATTAAAGGCAAAGTCCACCGTTTGATTTTGAGGAATAGGAATTTAATTTCCATCCTCTGTTTGTTTATTTAATATTTAATTTTAGGGGGCGGGGGTCTTTGAAAATGCTATATCAAACAGAAATATTTCCCAATAATAGGCTTGGGTATGATATACGCTTTATAATCAATGAAGTTTAAGATTGAAAAATGCATTTGTGATAATGCCTTGGTGAAATTTCAGCCCCTGGCTCATGGACTCTATAAGGACCATTGTCTACAACCTTCGCTTCTTAAAGTGAATGGATCCCTCCGCAATATCACATTTACTCTGTTCTCGTCTCTATAATTTCATTTCAATGTAGATCTACTTTGTCTAGTTTAATACTGTAGAATACATAAACTGAAACCTGAACCTGAACTATTCTCTTTTCGATGATTACAATCCCAAACTGTTCCTTTGATTTATCGAAACAGCGCGCGATTTACAAAACTTTGCCATACGTTAATTCTAAATCATTTCACCTTCACACAATATAAATTGCAATAAATGAATGATAAATTACGTTATTTGAGCTATAAATTACGTTAAAATGAATTTACGTATATTAATGGACAAAATGGCGAAACAACAGAGATCACCAATCATAACGAGTAACTTTAAAATTGCAAATATGAAGAGAAAAACAGACTTGAGAAATCTTGAACAAACAGGAATAATGAACAATTTATTCCACGTATAGGTCGACCGAAAACTTTTGTTTATAATTAATTCCTAGATGCTACGGTAAATTCACATGTACCTTCTCGCTCGTTGCTTGTGTAATTAGTGCTCTACAAACGCTTCGGTTTGTTCAAAGCAATAATAACCAATTTGAATTATTTCTGTTCGACTTGCCGCCAAGACCGGGGTTTTCTGTCCAGGTATGAAATTGAATTACACTAGGAGCGAGAAAGAACTTTGTTTACGGTTACTGACTAGGCACAGTAGCGGGCGGAGGCGACTTGGCCAGGCCGTGCGAGTGGCTCATTGCATCGGCCAATTTCCTCTTGCTTGCAAAGGTAGCCCACGGGCTATAACGGAGAAATGAACAGCATTTGGGAGACGATAAATTGAAGTTGATTGATCCAATTTGGCGCGTATTTTCGGGACATTTGTCCTCCATTATGACCTCATCGTTATTTAATTACGGTGGTAAATGGATTGGTGATTGGCGCTACGAGCCGTTACTTGGTGACGTCACGGTCTACGTTGTAATGACTTTATAACAGTCGAAAATAAAGTTACTTCTTGTTCAAAGAATCTACAAAACGATTATTTATGAAAGTTCTTACAAAACAACCCTGTTAATAGTTTATCATGAAGTTGTCTTTATACCTAGGCCTTTTACATTAAATTTATAGCTAAGTTTTTTCTCAGAAGAACAAAGGTTGAGTTAAAGATTCTGTCTGTGACACAACGTTTACTCAATGGATTTAATGGATTTCTACACACATACACAAAGCAGGTTTATTTCATCTTGTACTTAATTAAGTGGTTAATTCCATAAATCCGTAATTAAGTGGGTAAAGTGGTTAATTCCATCGAAAACAATTCCCACTTCACACGGCGCTGAGTTGCACTCACTCTGTGGACACTCCTTTGTTTTGTACACTTAAGGAAAATCCTATTCTTCAACACTGTAAAAAACACTGTTTGGACGTGTGTAAGTCCACATAGTGTTTCAAGTTCCTATAAGTGGACTTCTTTTGTTCAAGTGATGCACATAAAGCCCAAGTGAGACACATTAAGCAGACAGATTTAACATTCAACTGGACCCACTTTAAATGAAATCTTGTATTGTGTCCAAACACCAAACAGCGTTTCTCTATTTTGCGACATTCTCAGCTCTCGTTACATGCTGAAAATGATAACAGCAATATTTTTAAAGTATGTCAAGGGGTTGTACAGAAGCCGGTTTGACACAATTTTGTGATTTTGAAACATTCGTCGCTCCGTGTAAACGGTAAAGAGATAGTTAAAGATCGTGACTCATCTTAAAGTAGGTCTTAATCAAGGTTAGGATTCAGTAAAAGGAACAAGTCTTTTATTCACTGCCTAGATCTTAAAATTGTTTAAGATGTAAAGAGTATTCGGGATTACATATTAAAAGTGTCATGTTGTAAATTAAAAAGCTGTTGGTGATACTGCACTGCAATAGACTGTGCAAGTCTGGCGCGCATTCGAACTTCCGGGACCATAGTGGTCCCAACCCATGGAGTTTTACGTGGGCGAGATTTTGTTTCGTCAATTTATTTTAGTTTAACGTAGTTTATGACCTAGAAATTTATACATGTTGTTGGGAATATAACACTAAGTGATAACAAAATATGAAAGTAAAACCAATTCAATAATATAACGAAGAAAACCCGAGAATTAAACTTGACCTCAGCTTCAGGTTATTGCAATTTTTTTTTAATTTTGTGCTCGCCTCCGATCATAAAACTTATGTTAACGCTTGTTTTGGATGCGCGATTATAATCGCAAGATGCTGTAATTGCAAAGCGAACCATTTTCATTGCAGTCTATGGTTGTTGAGGCGTCGGCATTCCTCTTTAAACTGCGATACGGGTCAATTTTCAACCCGTTTGACCATCACGAATCCGCGTAAGGGGTTTCTAAAAAGTTAACATCAAATAAGCATCCTTGTCCCAGAGTTTTAATTTTTTCCCAATAATAATTAACACACTATTGTGTATTTTTTTCAAAAGCTAAAACTAATTTCATGAAATTGTAATGATCTATTTTTGTTGTTAAGATTTTGTCATGAGATATAATTTAAAACAAAGATTTGATTTCAGAAAGAAAGAAAAATGTTCTTCGTTTGACGTTTTTTCTCGTTCGGATACGCGCGAGACTTGCACAGTCTATGACGTGGGTGTTAAAATTGACACCATGAGTGTTGTCGCATCCAAGAGATAATACAAATTAAAACCACATGGTGTTAAAATAACACCAATGAAATTATGTTGGCAGAAATTTATTTGAACACCCTTTGCTGTAATTTTTGATTCTCTTTTTTGTATCTATAGTGGATAAAAAACAAAACAACTGTGTTCTTTCGCTAGCAACAATTTCTAAAAACATAAACCAACTGTTCGGTTAATTCCTGTTCATAAACCAACGCCATACCGTTCCTTTAAAGTAATGTACATTATTTCCCTACAAATCATACACCACGTCGCATCCCTTCCAGTCACTACTTGATTGATATTACAAATGAACAGTCTAATCGCGCCATAATTAACTTCCATTATGTCGTCATCCGAAGCATCAAGAATGATGGCTAACCCTTCTACAAAATCATCCCCATAGTAAATCTCAACTGACTACTCAAGAACTCATCTTAATTCCCGCGAGGTTCCCACTTCTTCACGTCAAACTAAACTCCTTTGTCATTCTCTGGTTTCACCCGAAACGGCGTCCTCTGACAGCGAAAATAGTCTGAAGGGCCTGGTGCCAAAACTAAAAAATCCAATAAAAACGTCAGATTTGCTATGGGAGGTACTTCAGTGACGTTCGCATAAATAACGAAAAGGTCAGGGTGTCAGACCTGGTATATTCTTTACAAGTCATGAAAGGAAAGGAATGAGGCAAGAGTTTAAGTGTGTGATAGAAGAATGACATCCAAGTACAGAAGTACCAATGACAAATGAAATAGTGGACGGTTGGTTATCAATAGTTAGAGTCAGCAACGTTGGAACAAACCCTAACGGGGCTGCCGGCGCCGCTTCGAGAGCGTATGTACACCGTTAATTGCATGGTAGTCTGTAAAATATACGCCATTTTAAAGGTGTCGTTTGTGTACCGGCCGGGTAGCGCTTGCAAAACACTGCATCAACCTTTGACCTAGCCTACAAGTAGCTGAACAAATAATGAGCTTTGCTGTTTAGAATTGACCCCGGATCGGAAATCTTGACACGGATCTAAAATTTGATCAAGACCCATTGTCAGCTCGATGGGGTTTTTTTTCTGGTTACAAAATTGGACCCACAATCTGAGTCAGTGAAACGTTTTATACTGACCCGTCTTCCTGGTCTTCCTGGTCTTCCTGGTCGATGTAAGCATCGAAACGGGTCATGCTGACCAAGAACGGGTAATGTTAACCCGGATTGGGTCAAGCTCCGATTGTGATAAATCCCTTAGACCAGAAACGTTTTATACTGACCCGTCTTCCTGGTCTTCCTGGTCTTCCTGGTCGATGTAAGCATCGAAACGGGTCATGCTGACCAAGAACGGGTAATGTTAACCCGGATTGGGTCAAGCTCCGATTGTGATAAATCCCTTAGACCAGAAACGTTTTATACTGACCCGTCTTCCTGGTCTTCCTGGTCTTCCTGGTCGATGTAAGCATCGAAACGGGTCATGCTGACCAAGAACGGGTAATGTTAACCCGGATTGGGTCAAGCTCCGATTGTGATAAATCCCTTAGACCAGAAACGTTTTATACTGACCCGTCTTCCTGGTCTTCCTGGTCTTCCTGGTCGATGTAAGCATCGAAACGGGTCATGCTGACCAAGAACGGGTAATGTTAACCCGGATTGGGTCAAGCTCCGATTGTGATAAATCCCTTAGACCAGAAATTCGGACCCGGAACGTTTTGGACGTGGCCCCCATTGAGCCTCCCTAACAGGTTGGGCATTGATGAGTACAGACATGTGAGGTATAAAGTGCAACGTTGTAACAATTTAAGAACAAAAAGTTTCAATTGCAGCAAAATACACTAGCAGTTGTTTTTGCCCATTGTTTTATATTTCAAAAAAAAAACCCTGATGAACCCTTTTTTCACAAAGTGTTACCGTTGTGGACTTATAGTCCACAGGCGAAGGTAACTTGTGGATCATGAAAATGCGTTGTTATAAAAACAAATGATTTCATCAATTATTAAAATATAAAAAAATACTTGTTATAAAAAAACATTGCTATTTTCAAAACGAATGTTCGAATATGAAGCTCTCATAAAACACCACTGGTTCAGAATAATGTCTCTTAAAAACGCTTAAGACAAAAAAGGTCGTCTGTAAAAAAACAAAACGAAGCTTGCATATACTAGTGAGTACAGCGTCGTCTTTAAGACGAGCTAGATGAAGGCACCGTCAAATTGTATTGTAATAGAAATGAGTTCAACCAGGCGGTTTGATGGCATTTTTATAGAGGAGAAGAAGCGGTGATGTCCCACCAAACATAACAAGCCTGAGGAGTTGGCTTTATTATGCTTCTAAGCAATTCCAAACAAGACATGTTTATCCTAACCATGGGCTAAGACGGTCACACAAACTGTTTCCATATCAAAAATCCCCAGGGGTAGACTTGTATTAAGTCGTTTGCTCATACCGTCAGCCAAGAAAACCCTTTGAGACCTTAGATCGTATTCCTTGTGTTCCCCCAGTGTGTGTATAATTATGGCCAATCCGCAGTGCTGGTGGGGTACTATTTTGGTGATCCAGCGCTATAGCGGAAAGCTTAAGGTTGTCTGTGTGGATATTCAACTTAGACTCGCCACCAAGCTCCGACTGCTTTCAAGAGCATATCAGCCTGTTTAGGCAAACGAAATTACATTAACACGAGAAGCGTAATAGGCCAAGACTGGCACTATAATAATAAAATTCGTAAAATCACGTGCGTTCTCGTGATCATCTATACCACAATTGTATCATAATCTCAGGCGTGAGAGTATGAACCGTAAGAAGCCATTTAAAGACAGTAAAACTCGCAAAAAAAACCACCCCAAAAACAACATGAAATGTAAAAGATAAAGGAAGAAAAATATAAAGGATAAGTTGTACTAACAAAAATAATAAATAAATGTGTATCATAATTAAGACACTTAAGGAAAATCCTACTCCTCAACACAGTAAATAACACTATGTGGACGTGTGTAAGTCCACATAGTGTACTCAAGTCCCTACATTATGTGGACTTCTTTTGTTCTCAGGTCCACACTTCGTATGTAGCGTTAAAACACAACTCTCTTGCTACGGATGTGGCTGTTCCTGAGGGTGTTACCATGGTAATAAGGCTATTTCACGTGAAGATCAAGCCACAGCCCAAGATATAGCCGGTAATTCGGACACGGCATCTAGTAATATCATAGTCTGGTGTATGAAAACACTGACCCGTTCACCAATAGAAAAGTCACACTATACGACCACCAGGAAACACACCGCTATAATCCTACCAGCCTCGGATTGGAAACATTAAATTGAATGTAATAGACCTTATGCATTGACGTCACCAAGCCGCCATCTTAGAGGTAAACTGATGACGAAACAATGGAAACGCGCTGATTTGTACGCGCAGCGCACAGGACTGACCAATGAACATCTTCCTTTTGACATCTAGGCGAGGGCGCCCTACTCAAATGACGTCATATGCATAAGGTCTATATGGAAAACTAGATGGTTAGGCCTACTTCCAATATGCCGAATTTTAAACCAAGATGTATTTGAGATTCCAACATGGTGAGACACTTGAGCAGTTCGAGAACAAAATGAACTGTTCGTGTAAAAAAAGTGACATAGTGAAAACAATACAATTAGGGCGACTAGGTCAAGTCTACATCGCAATTTGTGATGCCCGAGGTTAAACCTGCCAACAGGTGCCAATTTCATAGAACTGCAGAAAATACTGCTTAATAATGTGCTGCAAAGTGAAAATGAGTAGGATACCAGTCGCAAATTGTGCATGTGACATGGTATTTTGGATGGTAAACCATAGTCTGGTAAGCGCAATTTTGTTGTGACTTATCTTCTTATTATAAAAGCAGCTCTATGATTTGGGCCAGGCAAGCCTGGCTGTGACTGGTTCTAATTCCCATCTCTTGGTTGACGTATCGTAGGACTAAAGAGCGACTTGGTTAAGTCTTTTCTTTTCCAAGTGTAGGAGAAAAACAAACAACAGAGTTGGGAGAGACAGGATGTGCAAGGGCACTGCATGGTGAGACTGCCAAAAGAAGAAGATGGAGAAGAAGAAAAAACTACGCTGAGAAAAACTCCGTACAGTACATAATACCGGATGAGTCGGTCCCTTGGGATATCCGCCATCGATCCTGGCTGGCCTCCCCGTGGAGACCCTTCATCGTGTCAGGGATGCCGGGAGGATATGCACATAATCACCGACAGAGGGGCGCGAGGGAAATCTAAAGCCCGGATTGTTTTGCTGACAACAAACAACCGGTTTACCATTTTGGTGATGAAAGGTCATCAATACTCTTCTCATAGGAGAAAAATATTCTGTCTTTCAAGTGATCGGCGTGAACGACATGTTGAGTAGGAGAGCTGTCCCAGCGGTCAGTTCAAATATTTACTTTGCCGCTGGTGGGTTTTATATTTAGGAGTATAGACTGATTTCTTAAGGAGCGATGAGTCAAATTTGCGCAGTGAAAGCTCCTCACATCAGCCTCACAGTTGCCAAATTTTTGCTAAAAACTATTTCACCAAAAAATTGTCATTTTTATCTATCCAGTTACCCGATGAATATCGCCTAAAACTAATAATACCTCAATTTAAAACCACGAAGGCGTTCTAGAAACTTAATAATATTTCATACGAGTTGTTTTGGTTCTAACAGAGAATCACTCTATAAAAAACTGACCTTTCGATCAATCTTACACTGATCGAGACTACGTTTATCAATAAATTTTACGGCAAAATTGTTGCACCCATGCTGGGTAACATTAATGGAATTGTTTTACAGCGTGAGTTTGATAAGGAAAAAAATGGGTGTACTTGCATAATACACTCTTAATAAATCCTGGGTCATAACTGACCTGGACTCCGGTGTCGCGCACTGAGCATTCCGGCGTACTAACCGTTCCAGATGACCAAAATAATAACATTACGTCATGTCATGCCTGCGCGCAGCAAGCAAAAGTAGTCCATTTTGTGCCGCACTGAGTGTTCCTCCACTCTCTAGACTCTCGCAGAAGCTGTCATGGCGGCGTCCACGAGCTCTATAGCTAGTAGTGCTGAACGTACAAATCGTTTTAGAGAATTGTTCACTATTTGAGCGGCAGCAAGTATATGGAAGGGTTGACAGAGGGGGAGAAGAGGGTCTTCCGTTCACAATCAAAAAAAAATTTGTCTGACAATTTAAGAGCACGGGAAGGAGACCACGACTACTGAAATGACCGGCTACGTCACCCACACGACAGGAACGCACAGTACGGCCGCGCATGCGTACTTCACTTGGAACACTCAGAACGCCGGAACGCTTAGACACCGGGTTACAGGGGGCCCTGACCCAATTCTGGGTCAGGCTGAGCTGTGAAATGGTTAAAAACTCGGATTTTACGTCAGTTTGACCCCTTTCTGTGTCAAATTGACACATATTGTGGGTCAAATTGACCCATAAATTGGTCAAGCTCAACGGGACCAGGATCCGTGTCAATTCTGACCACGAATTGTTTTTAGAGTGTACCTACGTTTACGGTGCATCGGTTAACGGTTAAATTTGGGACAATGCGCATGTTTTTGTACGTTACCCACAGATGGCAATTTGCAACTACTTCGCCATGTAAATCTGTGTAAGACACACGACGTGTACATTTCATGAAAGCGGCCATGGATGGGATTACATTACGGTACGGGTTACATAAATGGCAGGCAGTGAGTAAGACCCGACGCAGGGTATAATGACGCGAGTGGATAGGTGATATCCCTGTTTTATCTATTATACATCGAAAGCCAACTTGCGGAAACAGGTCAGCACGGGACACGGTAGGGGGTAGCACCTTCATTAAAATGCAACAGCATTCACGTACCCCAGAAAGAAGCGAATTAAATAACTCTTCGAAGCGCATTTATATTCTAGTCATGGCTGTTCGCTGGTGCTTTGGTAAGCTTCGGATTACCGCTGTCTGCATATATGTACGGTCGGTTGCATTGCCCGTGAAGGAGGGGCGAGCGCCTCTGAGAGACGGTCACACACTTTGCTTCTTTAAAGATGTCCGCTGACTCTAGTAAATAATTGCAAAAAACACACAGCACTTACAACAACGACGACGACAACGACAACAACGACAGCAGCAGCATCAACAACTACAACTGTGTCGTACTCTCTTTGAACCAAGATTAAGGCCCATATCGCTTGTGTTGGCGGAACTGGAAATTTTTTTCAAACAAAGCTGTCGAGCTAAAAGCAAAATGTCAATGGGGCACGAGTCATTCAACTTTGCTTTAATTTTCTTTGCGAAATAGTTTGTTTTTGTTTACAAGGTTTATGAAGCTGTGCCCTGGTGTTACCTGTGTGCTTTTCTATCTTTGAATCAAATTTGGGTACATAACATTGTTAACAATAAATTATTACCGGTACTGTACTTGGTATACTGCAATATACCATTATGGAGGTATTTTAATTGCAAGGATTGTTACACAAAAACTTCCCTTTTCATTTGTTATTGTATTTTTTTATATAAACTCAATACAACGATCATATTATTGTAGTCGTTAGTATTAAAACAAATTTATATTGAAACGTAGGCCACGCGTTTCAATTGTATTGTCAAAATAAATAAACCAGAAATATATTTTCTATTTGAATAAAGAGAAGGTAAACACTGGTTGTGTTACAAAACTGGTGTTACAGGTACGTTTACACTCTTTAAAGTTAAGATAATGTTCCGATAACTCTTTTCAAACGAAAGTCAAGTTTTGCATAAAACTGCCGCTACAGGTGAAAGCAATATCTTTAAATCAATATAAAGTATAGGCCATCAATGGAAATATTGTGTCACTTCTATTCTTACTATCTTTTAATCAAGATGAGGTATGTGTACAACGCTTCTTCCACCCCTTCTCCCTTTATCATTGTCAAATGCGAAATATTGATCATTGTCACATTTGTTTACTATTTTGTAAAACACCTTTAAAGGCACTGTACACGTTTGGTAATTACTCAAAATATATATTAGCATAAAAACTTACTTGGTAACGAGCAACGGAGAGCTGTTGATAGTATAAAACATTGCGAGAAACGACTCCCTCTGAAGTAACGTAGTTTTTGAGAAAGGGGTAATTTCTCACTAAAATAATAAAAGACTTCTGGCCAGAAGCCTTTTATTCCTATCTGAAAGCACACTAATTTGTACAACAAGGGTGTTTTTTCTTGCAACTTCAATGACCAATTGAGCCCAAATTTTCACAGATTTGTTACTTTATGCATATGTTGGGATACACCAAGTGGGAATACTGGTCTTTGACAATTACAAAACGTGTTCAGTGCCTTTAAACGAACCTTCCCGCTGGCTACTCTTTGTAATATTTAATGGATAAGCCCGAGCGGAAGACATCTCGCTACTCAGAGGGGAAAACATCTTGGAATACATGGAAAGTGTTGCTTAATAACTCTGGCGTTTCACTCGAGTTTGATGTGCGGACATGCGTGTCCGCGGGATGGTGTGATAAGCATGATTCAGGCTTCGCTTAGAATATGTTAACAATATGTGCGTATAATGTAGCAAACTCATCCAAGATTAAACTACATTTCCCCCCGTATTTTAATATGTCCAAGTGATTAGAATTAAGGACTGTGAGAGGGAGTAACCCTGTTTCAGCCCAAGGAGTAGGTGGCAACGTGCTCCTGAGTGACAGCTGATTTGGGTCGACAGCCCAAATCAATTAAATGGAGCCCTCACCTTGAAGTTGAAGTGGCCTCACCTTGAAGTTGAAGTGGCCCTCCGGCCTTGTGATAGACAATGGTAAAGACCCATACGCGTCACTAGTATTGTCAGCTTAGGCTGGTTCCTTGGATACACAATGTGAATGATAGTTCTAATCATCATCTACTACACTGGTACCAGACTATCATTTACTTCCAGTCTCATTTTGAAGGCATTGGGTTGAACGGTGGAAAAACTTAGTATGGATTGTATAGGGCCTAGACCTTTCTATTGTTGATAAACAAACCACGCTGGTTGGCATGGACGGCAGAATGTTAGCAAAACATTCATACGTGTCAACAGATGCTGTGACCAAATTCTAAATTTCTGCAAACTTTCAACAACAAAACACATCCCATGATCGGTTGGTTTGTTTCCATCAAAGTCAACGCTATTTTTGTATATTTGTGTACTATTATTATAAACTGTTGCTATCTGTTTTTGCTTTGCATTTATGGCCTCCCATAGTTTTCCAACCTTGGTTGGCAAAAACTTGGGCTGTGGCGCTGCAGTAGAAATGGCTATAGGGAAATTGTTTACAAGATGATCACAGTTTGTCTTCTTGAGTCTTAGTCAGGTTTCCTGTATACACAATACAAATAACAGTTCGTATGATCATTTCATATCAAGGGACCTGACTAAAAAATTACTTTAGCCTCATTTTGGATACATTGAGGGATAGACGAAACAAGAATTGGTTTAGTTCGACTACCATGACTCATTAAAGGGAATTATTTATAATTTTGATCAATACAACCTGTTTCATTCACTGACAATGGTAAGTACACAATGGATTTGGCCTCGGGGTAAAAACAAGCATTATTGAAACAAATGGTAATGACAATTGACAGAAACACGACTAGATATGTAGGTTAGGAAACGACCTGTGAATCGATTGTGAAAGGCTACGTGTAAGATAACATGGGGGAGGTACTTAGTTTAAAGGAGCATTCTTGGTGCACAACCACTGCGTCTTCACCCAACGGCGTACAGAGATCAGAGAAATGGTTTAAAGGGGCACTCTTATGATGGTGTAAAGACCCATGAATATGAAAAACTCTAAAAACTCAGAATTGACCCGGTTCCGGATCTCAGGGGACGTGACCCTTTTTGGTAAATGTAAACGTTAATACACAGGTAGTTGTAAAGGTTTATTAAGGTTTATGTACCAGTTTATGTAATGGTTTACGTTTAGTGTTTCAGTAAAGGTAATTGTAAAGGTTTATGTAAAGGCAAATGTTGAGGTCTATGTAAACGTTTGTGTAAAGGTAAATGTTAAGGTTTATGAAAAAGTTTATGTAAAGGTTTACGTTTAAGGTTTAAGTAAAGGTTATTGTAAAGGTTTGTGTAAAGGTAAATGTGAAGGTAAATGTAAATGTAAATGACTTTGTAAAGATTTATGTAAAGGTTTATGTGAAGGTAATTGTAAAGGTTTATGTAAATTCGAATGTTAAGGTTTATGTTAACGTTTCTGTATTTATGATAAACGTTAAGATTTATGTAAACGTTTATGTAAAGATTTACGTTAAAGGTTTAAAGTAAAGGTATAATTGTAAAGGTTTGTGTAAAGGTAAATGTTCAGGTAAATATTCAGGTAAATGACTTTATTAAGGTTAATTATTAAAGGTTTATGTGAAGGTAAATGTACAGGTTTTTGTAAAGGTAGGTTTATGTAAAGGTTTTTGTAAAGGTAGGTTTATGTAAAGGTAGGTTTATGTAAAGGTTTTTGTAAAGGTAGGTTTATGTAAAGGTTTTTGTAAAGGTAGGTTTATGTAAAGGTTTTTGTAAAGGTAGGTTTATGTAAAGGTTTTTGTAAAGGTAGGTTTATGTAAAGGTTTACGTTCAGTGAGAACCGTAAATGTTTGTGTGAACTTCAGGTAGATGTAAAGGTAAGGGTTATGTAAGGCAAGCTTTATGTAAAGGTTTACGTTAAGGTTAAAGGTTTATGTAAAGGTAATTAAAAGGTTGATGTAAAGGCAAATGTGAAGGTAACTTACTTTGTAAAGATTTAGGTACAGATTTAGGTAAATGCAGAGGTTTATGTATTAAGAATGTGAAGGTAAGGTTTATGTATAGACAGTAAATGTTAAGGTTAGTGTATATAAAGGTAAGGTTTACGTCAAAGCTTGCGTTATGAAAGGTAAATGTATATATCAATGTAAATGTAAGGGGAAAGGGAATTACAAAGGCAAAGAGAGTGTTCCAGATCTTTGAAGATGCTCCCTTGCAGTCTCACTAAAGATAGCCGTGTCACAAATTGAAATGGTAACTGAACACCGTCAATACCACCTTCAATGTATTAGCACGTTCGTGATCCAAGCCTGATTGATTTGACCCTCCAGACAAATATCTACTTAACACTGTGACAGAGCGATAGGTTACACAATTGTAACGGAGCGAGCGAGCTGACCTTTAAAAACTACAAAGAACTTGAGAGGCCTCGGAACTTGTGGGCACTTCCTGTCCTCCGCGTAAGTAGTGACGTACTTCCGGTTGCCGTCTATAGGATGAGCGTGAAGCGTTGCGGTAGTCCAGTGCTTGAGAACTGCGTTTGTGCTTTTGGTGTGCATGGCACTTCCGGCTCAAATTACGTCAGTGATTACGAA
Organism: Leptasterias polaris; assembly: GCA_037783415.1. Classification (NCBI taxonomy): domain Eukaryota; kingdom Metazoa; phylum Echinodermata; class Asteroidea; order Forcipulatida; family Asteriidae; genus Leptasterias; species Leptasterias polaris. The sequence continues at coordinate 763,477 of JAZGTN010000111.1, forward strand.
CAACATAAACATACTACAGGCTCTATGGCAAGATTAATCTTCGTTGTCTAAACTTCCAAGTTCCCACTTTTGCCTACGGTCACTGCAAACATACGAGCCTGGGCCCAATAACACAGAGCTGCTTAATAAGCAGAAAAGTGTGCTAAACAAATTTCTTCTGCGCAAAAATTAGCAGGAAACCAGTGAAATGGCTTTTTGGTTGTAACCTATATTATTTGGTAATATCAATGATTGTTTGCTTAGTTAATTTTTGTGCTCAAGCAGCCCAATGAAATTGGACCCTGTGCAAAATTTCATAGAACTGCTTATGCACAAAAAGTGGCTAAGCAAAACTGTTGATTACCAGAATAAGGTTACCAACCAAAATACCATTTCACATGCGTAATTTGTGACGTTTTTTTGGGGCTAAATTGCACTTAGCAGAAATGTGTTAAACATTAATTTCTGCTTCAGCAGTTATGTGAAATTAGGCCCTGGTCTGAATCTCACCGATTCACAAACACGGCGGAGCTCCGAAAGGATCAAGCATCTAACACCACCGTCGAAAGGACCAGAGTAATTAGATTAACTTTAGCCAGAAATAAAATTGGACTCAGCGCGAGGTAGAACTACGTTTGTGCGAGATATCTCGCCTTGCATGTATTGAATGGCATTGATAATTAATAGAGGTGAAACCTTGCAAAAGAAGCCGAGCATACACGCTATTCTCATTTCAGAAATGCAATTATTGTTAGACAGCTATACAGGAACCTTTCCATGAAAAACTAGCTTAGAACTGACATTGATTCACGCTCATGAATACTACTTCCTGATGTGCAGTGGAAGGACCAATTTCATAGAGCTGTTTAAGCAGAAAATAGTAGAAATGAACAGGATACCAGTCACAAATTGTACATGTGACATGGTAGTTTGGCTGGTAACCTTATTCTGGTAAGCATAAAAAAAAAACCCATATTTAAGTGCAAAGAGTTGCTTCATTTCAGTTGATTCTAAACTGTATTTGTAACAGACAACAGTATCCGTAGGACATTACACGATTACAAAACGGCGCCCTCTAACGACCATGCACAGACTATGACAACTTGTCTTGACCGTAAATAACCCATCTTTAACAGTGCGGAGGCTGGGTTCAATTCAATTGATTCTATTTGCTCCAACAATGAGAGATAAAAGTCTCCGTAGGACATGAACTGATCACGTTTCACCGAGTCCGTTCAAATTAAAGCGGGGAGAAATAACGGCCACGCACCGGGAGGGAATCTAGGGGTGTGTAAGCCAAGAAGAAGTTTCGACCGAGCCCCTGAAAAAATCTATTCCTTTGAGATCCGTTGTTGTGAGTGTGTGACAAATTAGTGGGTCCCAGAAAGACCCTATAACGATTTCGTTCCAGGCAAAGCCACATTTGTAGATTAGGAGAGACAACCTGTGAATAATGAAAGTGCTAACACAATTATAATGTTTTGCACAAGTTAGGTTCGCCTACAAGCTTGCGAGATATTTCGAATTATGTTCATTAGTGATCAACACTCGTTCACAAAAAGTTCAGAGAGAATTCACCAAAATGTTTAGGAGGCATCACTGAAATGTTTTAAATATAAAAAATAGCTTAACCACGCAGAAATTTCACCATAGGTTGAGGAATATTTCATCATAATATTTAACAAAGGTAAAGACTTCCAAACATAGGTTGACATTGTGTTGCCGTATGTTAATATGTTACCCCCAGGTTGCCATACATATACCAATAGTCGACATAGATTGTTGACCGGTTAAGTCAGCGAATGTTAACAGCCGCTTGCACAAACATTAAATCTCATTCACACTCGTTTTAACTATATAATTTATCAGATATTTCACAAAATATCTACCAATGTTCCACCGCACTCTAAAAACTTCCAGGTCATATTGACCATGACATTGTGTACCGTGGGTCCCGATTCATTTCAGGGTCAAGTATGACCCGGAATCCGTGTCAAAATGGCAAATAATGGGTCAAACTGACAGAGAATCCAAGTTAAATTCAATTTTTTTTCACCAGTTTACGGATCAGTTTGATCCAAAAATGGATCACGTCCCCCTGGAACCCGGAATACGGGTCAAATCTGACCCGGGGACATTGTACACTACATACGTAACAAACAAGCATTTAACAACCTCGAACACGGAATTACAACCTCCTTTAAAATCAATTACCCGACGTTTTCATATTCCTGGCCTCATCCAGGAGTACATGGCCTAGACATGCTCACAACAATACAACAACCAAGTAGGCGAAGAAGCATCAATCTCCACACATTCCCACCTCTAAGGCATCAATACAGGATGCCCGTTAAACAACAGGTGCATAAGGACCTATACAATGGTACAAACCTGTACCAAACTGCCCCCCCCCCCCCTACCTTCAATGGCCGTGCGGGTGTGAGGATGTAGCTATCGATCGAAAAGCATCCTTCAATTCCATCTCTCACTGAAGGAGGTGACTCACCGGCGAGATTTATACGAAAGAGGTGTGAAAGAGATAGATGTATATCTTTCCTTTCTGTCCTTTAAAGGGATCTAATAAAGCCCTTAAGTGTTGAAAACTTATCCGGTGCTGGATACTTTAAGGCGCCATTTTGAGTTGTTAAGTTTTTGCTTTAGAGAAGCCCACAGTCTGGGCCCAATTCCATGGCTCTGCTTACCGCCGAATTCTGCGCTTACGATCACCATTCTCCGCTTACCGAGCAAGCGCCAAATTTCTGCGCTAGCTGTGTAAGCGTAGAATGCACAGTAACTTGGAAAACGCAATCGCACAAGCAAAAATTCCCTGCTAACCCGTGAAATACGCTTGACGTAAGCGCGGAATGCACTGCTTCCGTTAGCGCCGATTCTTTGCTTACGGCGCGCGCAGAGCCATGAATTTGGGCCCTGGTCATACAAGAGGTATACGGTCGTAGAGATTACCAGGTCTAATTTCATACAGCTGCATGCTACGTCCAGCACAAACAAGAACCGAGCACAAAAACTTAACAGACAAAAGGTTAATTAGACAAAACCCCATGTCATATGAACCGTTGGCAATCGGGTTCCTGCTCAATGGCAACTGGGTTCCTGCTTATTTTGCTTAGCAGAAAAGTGAAAAAAATAAAATAATGAGAAACAAAATAATTATATGGCTGACCTACATCTTTTCAATCTTAATGATTTTCCGAGTACAAAATTCAGATTTAAAAAAAAGAATAGTATGCCACTTCACTTCACGACCAAAGGTAATCAGAAATTCAACATTTGACAAATAAATGATATGGCTTAACTACAATTTCTGATATTATTTCAAACAATAGTGTAATGCTTGTTGTTCTTTCTCGAAAAACTTTAGTTTTTAGTCTACTTTTAGTGGGTTTAAAAATGTAATTTTGTTTGTATTGATGCTGATCTATCTCTCATTAGACTTTAACCTATACAGTAAGGGTCGGTATGACCACAAGCTGATAAAGGGAAAGTACTGCTAAGCAAATTTACTTATGTCACCAAAATAGTTGCAGGGTACCAGTGGCAACAATGCCAAAGCATAGGAACTTGTCCGGTTTCCTTGTTTCTCAAGAAGATCTTTCTATGAGCAAGTTCGGGCGTAAGTCAATTTGCCGTTTAAATCACGCATGCGTGGTTTGTGTTTCACTCGAACGCGTTTAGTTGATTGATTCGGCAAATATGGCAACCAACATGGCGACGACGTATCGAAGAGAAGAAAAGTATTGTTCCAAAACGCCATCTTGACAGAGTGACGTAACTTTGTTAGTTGACTAGAGAAACAGTGCTCCGGTGCTAGGTTGATCTAGTTGGACTAGCTGGTTCAACCATGCAGCGTTCGAGTGACATCTAGATCGACTATGGTTAAGTCTAGTCGACTCTAGTCAGCCAACCGAACTTGCTCTATGCTAAACACATTTGTATAATTATGATATTGGGTCTATGTTTTGATAAACCTCGTTGTTGTTTGTTGTTGATTTATTGTTTTATTGCTGCTGCTGCTGTTGTTGTAGTGATTGCTTTAACGATTTTGCACATGTACTCAATATAAGAAATTCTTAGATACCAAGGCTACAACAACATCATCTGCTTGAGACTGATGATCTAGAGGGCAATGTCGTTCTGTCGCCTTGAATGCATAACAGAGTGTGTGAATTCACCCCGGGTTGTGTGAATACAAGGACGAGGCTTCGATCGTGAACTAGAAATACTTCCCACCAAAACACCAGAGCCCATATTAATAACGCTTAACAAATTTCAATAAGCAAAACCTGGCAGGTATCTAGTCGCGAGCAATGTATACGTTCCGTTGTGTTTCGGCAGGTAACCCGATTCTGCTCAGCAAGTTGTGTGCTTGCTTAGCACCTTTTGTGGAGAGTACAGACATGCATCCATCTTACTTGTTAACAATTGAAAGCTGGAGGGGGTATTTAAATTGGTCGTGTTCCTAGACGAAGGTAATCTGAACGCACAAAAGGTCTTAGAGTCCCCTTTATTGGCGAATCTGATCCTCTAGAGGGCTTTGGAACATGCATGACTCACTCATCATTCTGCACACATAAATTGGAACATTTTAATAATAGAAATCGGTCGTGTCCCCTGACGCTGGTAATTTAGACGTATGCAATGCCCCCAAAGTATGAACACTGGCGAATATAATCCGCTGGAGGGCTTTGGTGCGTTAAAAATATGAGTCACACTTTAATTGAAATCCATAATCTGGAATATTTCTAACGCTGAAATCGGTCGTGTCCCTAGACGACAGTAATGTAATATACACATTCGGTTCCCCTTAAGGTCGTGCCCAAACTAACGGCTTTAGACAGTGGCTGTGGCTAAAATGCTGAAACATAGCCGTAGCCGAAGTCACTTCGTTCGGAGGTTGCATAATGTCATGTGACACTTAACCTTTCCACGTTACTTAGACCATTAGACATCACTCAGGTCACGTGTTATCCGAAACGGCGTGCACACATGTTTATGAAAGAGACCATAGCACCCTACAATAATTGCTAAAAACGCCAAATTTGACCATTGTTTATTATATTTAGTTACAGAAAACGCATGCTCAGATTCAATCAATGGTCCTCGTTGCATCGTTACCCCCACGGGGGGAAAACCCCTCCAATATACATTTCACGATAATTAGAAAGAAAAACACAACTCAAATCCTAAATGAAATTGATTGAACCCGAAACATAAACTAATCAAACGGCGAGTTCGTCCCAGTCCCCAAGGACGGTGCAGGCGAAGGGCTGTCGCACGTTGAGTGTCCTACGCGGTATCGACCCGTGTGAAATTGAGGGATATCGGTTGCGGTTTTTGTGGGGAGTAGCGGGAGGGTTTACGGCGGGCAGCGGGAAAGTAAAGATGGACTTGACACATTCGTTCCTTTTTACACTATTAAAGAACCCTAAACTTCCGACTTCCTATAACACTGCCCTTTCATTGACCAACCAGTCAACTGCATGAACATTCATTTATTTATTTGTTATTCATTTTTTTATGAGAGATCGCCTATTATCACAAGGCCACGGACGGCCACATCAAGGTGAGGGCTACACTTAACTGATATGGGCTTTCAAATCAACTGTCACCAGGGACACGTTGCCACCTACTCTTGGAGCTGAAAACAGGGTTACCCCCCTTCAGTCCGAAATCCATGCTGTGTATGGTAGTTCCTAACTGTGCACAGAATTATCCATGTACTATAGATGCACTTCAATATCATTGCACTATGGAAATGTGCATCTATCACATCAAACAATGTGGATGATAATGATTGGTCAGACAGTAGGAGGGTTAAGACCCTTACTCCCTAGGCCTTTTTGCCCACAGACTGATGACCACATTCATCCCATGTCCTCCTCTCCATTGTCGCTCTTCGGCAAGTTGTTTAATTTATTACACATCCAGCAGCACGATTAGTGCCAATAACAAGACGAGAAGAAGTTTTAGATGTGGGAGGAAAACCCCAATGGGGGAAAACCCCAATTGGGGAAAACCCGTGCAATCAGGTAGGGACTGAAAAACAATCCACATGAAAGGCTCCGGTCTGAGGTGAGATTCAAACCGGTGTCGCGCACTGAGCATTCCGGCGTCCTAACCGTTCCGGATGAGCAAATATTGTAACGTTACGTCATGTCATGCCTGCGCGCAGCAAGCGAAAGTAAACCATTAATTGTGCCGCACTGAGTGTTCCTCACTCTCTAGACTCTTGAAGAAGCTGTCATGGCGGCGTCCACGAGCTCTATAGTAGTACTAGTAGTGTTGAAACGAGAAAAGGGGTTAGTTTTTTGTATAAGTTTAACATGCTTAAGTTTTCGCATGAGTACCTCCAGTTAAAACTCAAATTTGAGTATTTAGGAAGTTACGCCAACCATGGAGGAAGGAATAGACACCAACCAAGAACCAAGAACACGTTTAAAGATGTGACAAAGAGGGCGGTATTGTCTGACAATTTAAGAGCACGGGAAGGAGACCACGACTACTGAAATGACCGGCTACGCACTGTATGGCCGCGCATGCGTACGTCACCGGGAACACTCAGTACGCCGGTACGCCAAGGACATGACACCGGGGTCCAAAAATGTAGGAATAGCACCGAGCAAACCTGACTCCCAGAGATACGATTGGAATTCCTGACCCAGAGATAACTTATTTGGGCCTGCAGCCCCAGTAGTCATAAATTCCTTTCAGCAAGCATTATCATTGGTAATTTAAACACAATTTTCGATTTGATCCTCAAATCTACTTTTTTATCCCACATTTGCCACTCCACCCATTAATAGTAGAGTCTAAATGCTAAAAATGAATACTAAATTTGCAAATCTATATTTTCTGCTTCAGAGCTTTATGAATTTCAGACCAGGTGCTCTTCGATCGCGGCAGTCTATTTAGATCATTTGCTTGGTTTCTTTTTTGAGCATGTAACCACCACTGCAGTACTGTCATCACCTCTTGACAATGCAGAAAAGTATATAGAAATATGAAATGTGTAAATCGTAATTGTTTCGGATTGAGTTCTTTGTGACACAAAGAGGTAGGAATACCACCAAACAGAGCTTACTATAAGTAGGTTAGAGGCAACACCGTGTAATAATCTCTCAATCAGTTGTAATGGTTTATGAAAAAACTGGTGGTTTAACAACTCAATGTTTCGATCAGTATGCTCATATTGTCTTCAAGAGAAGGGCTGGTACACCGTTACCATCTCATAACAACTTGAAATACTGTCAAATAGTAATTTTGTTAAATACTGTCAAGGAGTTTTTATACCACACACAGAACAACCCCACAAGAAAACAAGATGTACTTATCCCTTGAAAAAATATAGAACATGATAGGGAAACCAACACGGCGCAGTATATGCACAAAACCTCTGGCGAGACTTAGAAGTTGATGTTTTCTAGCTGAACATGAGCACCTTTATGTGACGAGCTTCACTGGTGATTGGTTGTATACAGTGTTCGTTGAAAAGTGGTAACCAATGAACTCTTCCGAGAACCAACGATGCATTGCATCTTTAATTTGACAAATTCCCAATGAAAACAGGATGATCCCGCATTGATAAACTCCCAACAATTTACAAGGATTGCTTGGGCCTTTTCTGTTCCATCATAAAATACTTACAAGACAATCCCCCATCGCAGCTGCCTCTCTGATGAATTTTCCCTTGAACTCAGAGTCGGGCACCGGGCACCGGGTACCGCCCTTTTCCCCACTCAATCATGGCCTATCCGTTGGATGTAAAACAAATTTATTCAGAGGGAACTGAAGTTTTCCCCCAAGCCCTATCAAATATTCATAAAGCACCAGAACATCTGTGCTGAAGAGTTCATCTTGTACATGCATCCTATAATGATCCCTTGCATCTATAGCTGACATAAATATTGTACTCGTGGAGTGAGCGGGTTCTTGTTATTTTCTATTCTCTTCTTTTACATCTTGGGCCTGCTTCAATAATTGTTTACCCCGGGGGCATGGATGCGTTCTGGATGAGAGTAGAAGGAGACGCCTCCAAGGTACCCTCATCATCGTTTCATCCGCGTCTTCAGAGAAAAATCATTACTTCTTGAATATGAAGAGCTGAATCGTGCACAGACACACGACGACATTTATCGTGTAAAGTCCCAGGCTGTGTTCGAGACGTGTTTAAAACGGATCACTATGGTTTTCTTAATAAATATTATTAAATATTTTGGGATGAAGCTATGCAAGAGAATATTCATGAATCCTGCTGAAATCGTTTGAAGCCAACGAGCCATTGAATTCATTATGACGTCACAGAGCAAAGGTAGAATGTACACACACGCACAAGCCATTTATTGATGTATGTATTTGATAAGGTTGCTCTTTGAAACATTTTTGGGAAACTTTATTTATGGTGAGTAATATATTATGACATTACTAGCACCTAAAACTAAATAATGACTGAATTAGGCGACTTGTGTAGCATTTTAAAACGATTTCCAGGAGAGTATATTATGCGTGGATAAAAACTAACCTAGAATCCGGGTGAACTCTGACCCGGGCGTTTTTACAATTTACATTGTCTTGAAAAAAAGAAGAAGAATAATTAGAGTACACCGGAAGCAGCAGGGTAATGTCATCATTACTAATGCTGTACCACATCTTTATTCATTTAGCATAACACACAACAATGAGAAGTTTTAACTTTGCCAAGAAACCCGCGTGCTTCATCGTGAAATCACACAAGAAACAGCAGTTTTTCAAAACAATAAATGTTGTGCCTTATCTTGATTCATAAAGTGTCCACATCGTAAGCAGTAGTTTTGACAACAGTACACAGCAATGTCCAATCTCCAATGCGCATCTTATCTACTAAAGCTCGGAACAATAAATAAAGAAAAACAAGCTTACCTTTACCGATGGTTCTCTTCACAAAACGCTGAGAAAGGTTCAATATTCTTCACAAGTGCGTCTTAAGATTTCTGCATCATAGATCTATTGGAAGAAATATAAAGGCCCACAATATTTGTTTAATAAATTTATGAGTATTTGAGAAATGACCTGGTCTTGGAGGATATCAAAAGAGATACAATATTTGTATCTTTGATGCCATTCTTTAGTAAACCAAAATTCAATCAATGTCTTTTCTTACAGATATATACAACAACGTTGCGGTGCAATATTTCCTCAAGAGAGTCAGAATGTTTCGTCAAAACAGTAAATAACGAACTTTCAAGAAAATAAATCCTCGTCTCTCCTTAGAATAGAATTCTGCGTTGACGGATCCAGTAAAGCCCGGAGATCGTAAGCGTAGAATTCCGCAGGAAGCACTAGCATGAAATTTGACCCTAATGGCTGTGCCGGTCTTAGCATAGGGGAAAATGCTTGTAAACAATTGTAATTTTCAAGAAAATCCAAACTTGACCAGATTCTTAATTTTTTTTTTTAAGATGAGACAACGATTTGATGTAGAAAGCACATGATGTGAAGACAGACAAAACCACGTTTGAACCAATGAATCCCACTTTACCTGCTGGATATTGAAACCTGATAGACAAGACGCAAACAAGACATGCTAAAACGTATCCATCTCAAACTTCACTCTTCCCCTCCTGCAGAGTGCAACGCCACATGAACTCGATATCCTAGGAAGTATTGCAGACTTGAAATGAGCTGATTATCACTGATCTACCACCAAAAGCTTTTAGTACACTATACCTTCCGAAGAGCTCACTAATACTGTTAAAGGTTGCCCGTCAATGACTACACATAAAAGAGGCGGCGTATGTGTGCGAGTTGGCGAAGCTCAGGTATAGCCATGGGGCATGCTCAATGCTATCTACTGAAGATAGCAGAAACTACTCATGTCATGTATAACCTTGATGGAAGGTGTGATTAGCCTGTGCCACGTGGTGCGTGTTAAAGCCACCGTAATGCGATAAATGTATACTTTCCTGAAATGGCAGTACAGTGGGTATACAATGACAAGGTATAATTTTCACAAGGTATAATTTCCATCCGGTGTAGTGGCATCTTGTCAAAGCATAACTGAAAGTGGTTCCCCTTTTAAAGGTATAATGCATCAATTTTCCCCCCGAAAAGTTTTGGGTCAGTTTGACACCGTTTCCAATTTCAAAAGTGAAAACTCAGCACTAAGGGGTTAACCCAACACAATACTATGGCCCTCTCAGGTTCCTATTTATACACCTGGGTGAGGAGAAGCAATTATGGTTAATTATCTTGCTCAAGGACACAAGTGTCATGTCAGGAAATCGAACCCACACGCCGATGATTCAGCCATAAGCTTGCGTCAGATGCAATGGAACGCTCAACCACGACAAGCCATGCTACCATTTTGACATGTTCCCGACTTATCATGGATACATATTCCCTTTATATCAAAGTACCAGACTAGTATCATACTTCACCCTCGATTCTATTTAACTGGCATGAACATAGTGTAGCTACACCTCTCGAAGGTCATACTTTATAGAAATATTGTAGGCAACATTCTGGATTCAAACTTTAAGTTAGCCACGTGTTTTTTTTCTTCACACACATTAATATAAATACGAAGAAAGAAGAATAAAAACAAAATAAAAACAAAAACAGCACCGCAATAAAACGCCTACAAAAATACATATTTTACTGAACTTTGGGAACAGTCTTGTCCTATGTCGAATTCGTATGCTATTTTTAACAAAAATAATAATAGGAAACATTTATTTAGCGCATAATGCAGGAGCTATGCGCAACACAAAACCAATGAAATTAAGCAATTTGTTACAAATAGATTCAACCAAGTAAGTCTTTAGAAGTCCCTTGAAAAACAGACTAGAGTCAGCTTGGCGAATATGGAGAGGTCAGCAAGACTTTTTGATCATATATTTTGGGGGAACAGTAGTTTGCGTCAGTAGTAAGACTCCAGTTTAATATAGGCACAAAGTACATACTAACAAACTCTAAAATTTCCTTTAAGTTCTTTTTTGACTTTTGGAATGGAAACTTTTGTGACAGTATTGCTATGTTGAAAGTTGACACTCCTTCATGATACCGTAATCACGACGTATAGAAACAATCTATTGGGAAGTTACTGCCAATCCTCTGATCCCCCAAGCCTCGTTCTGGTGTCATTGCCATGGAGTGAGATACACACAAAAATGGCTACAGCAATCTGTGGAGTTTCTCCTTAGATCCACTGATTAGGGTTCTGTAGCTTTAAGTTGCAATCGGGAATGTGGGAACCATGTATCATGCTCCAGTTACATTCGTGCATTGATTGAAAATGGTTCCTCGCCAGTCAATTCTTAAAACAAACAACCAATTCATTTTCAAGAAAACACTGACTCATTGGAAGAGGTTCAAATCCACAGGGACTATTGACCGACAAATGTGCCTGATTCCATGGCTCTGCTTACACTGGATTTTTGCGCTTATAGGCAACATTTTCCGATCAGTGGCCATTTTCATAGAGCTGTTTAAGCAGAAAGTATTGCTTAGCAGTTTGCTGCTAGGCGAAAATGAGCAGGATAGTAATTTTGTTGTACTTAATAATAATAATAACAACATTTATAATGCGCACATATCCACCCCAAGGGATGCTCAAGGCGCCTAACATACTATTACCCCTGGTCACTGGGCCATTTATTTCATTCCTTAAACCATCTCAGCTCCCTGGGGAGTATACAGCCTGTGCTGCAAGATATGCGCTACTAGGCTAAATCAATCACAAGAACCATCTCTGCCCTCACAGGTACCCATTTTACCCCTGGGTGGAGAGAAGCAATTATAGTTAAGTGTCTTGCTCAGGGACACAAGTGTCACGACCGGGACTCGAACCCACACTCTGCTGAACAGAAACACCAGAGCTTGAGTTCGGTGCTCTTAACCGCTCGGCCACGACACGCTACTTGTTATGCTTAAGCAGCTCAATAAAATTAGGCCCTGGGTTCAATTTCATAGAGCTGCTTAAGCTGGAGATATTGCCTAACAGTTTTCTGCTAACAAGATTGAGCATGATACCAGCCATAAATTGTACATAAGACACGGTATTTTGGCTGGTAACCTTATTCTGTTAAGCATAATCATTGTGCTTAGCTACTTTTTGTGCTTAAGCCGCTCTATGAAACTGGGCCCAGGGGCCAAATTCATAGAGTTGCTTAAGCACAATTAGTAGTTCAGCACAGTAATAAGGTTACCAGCCAAAAATCCCTGGTCACATGTACCATTTGTGACTGGTGCACTGCTCATTTTTGCTGAGCAGAATTTTTTAAACATAATTTTCAGCTTAAGCAGCTCTATGAAATTGGAACCTGATTCAGAATCTTACCATGAGATCGAAGAATGCACAATCCCCCATGTAAAGAATTATACGCACGCGCAGAAGCAAACATTCCTTAGACCTAAAGCAAGGATTTCTTCTTCAGAAACTGCCGAGTTTCCCCGTAAGCAACGATTGTTCGTTACGGTAAGCATAAGCCATACAAAATGGCCCCTTGAGTGACAGGACATCCGCAGAGTGAAGCCGAGCCTGCTATTTTGAACAAAAACAACCCTTCTCGGCACCTTGATTACTCCCTATAGACTATGTGTTAGCCTTTCCCAAGAAATATTCTAGATCCGCGCATGCGTACAGACACTATCGATGGGGAAATGCTACAGAGTTGTGCACTAGGCAGACGCACAAAAGCGTATGCGTCACACAACCCGTCAGCCCCAAACAAAAGGGTGCCAAGTTCCCTCGTTTTTTTCACACGTTTAGTGCGCACACGCGATGTGCAGTTTACATACTATTTCACGGGAAAGGTCCATTATTGCGGTTTTTCAAGCCGTATATATATCTTTGTTACCACCGAGAACGTTCTCAAAGGGTGTGCTGCATAACATTGGTAGAGTAAACATTTTAATGATCAGAGATTTGAACATGGTATAAAGATGGTCATGCTCGGAAACTCCCTTTGAAACATTTTTGCTTGGAATACAATAGTTTTTGAGAAATGAGTAAAACAATAAGTCTTGATCTCGCAAGTCCAGAACTCAATGTTTAAAATGTGAAAACATTTGAGTTTTTCCCCCACTTTTTTCTCTCGTGACTCCAATGACCGATTGAGCTTAAACTTTCACAGGTTAGTTATTTTATGTATATGTTGGGTCACATCAAGTATTGATACTGGTCCCTAACAATAACCAATCACATGTGGTCAAAAGGGAACCGGGTACTGATTGTTAAAGGGACTATACCTGAAATCATGATCTTCCAGTCTCACACAGTTACAGCACGCGAGCATGCCCCCCCCCCCCAAGACAAGATGGGGGGGGGGGGGGGGGGGTGGTGGAGGGGGGGGGGGGGTGCGCGTGCCGTAACTGGGTGAGAGTTCATAACTCCAAACAGCCACAGGTCTGCTTTGATCATGACGACACACTGCCCCTAAAGCTGTCACAGAGAACACTACATCAAAAGAGATGATAAATTATTGACTTTAGGAAGGAATTCTTCCCCATCCTCTTATTAAATACCACGTTATCCAGCAACAATGAAAAGAAAAATCCATCAAATGATGTGGTCGCGCCAAACAAAGCCTGTAAACAAATAGATTCAATTGCTTATTTCAGTTGCTGTGATTGGAATAAGCTATGGCGATTTTGGGGGTCTTCAACTGCTATTTTAAGGTTTTCTACGTTGGCAGTACTTCAGGCAGAAATATTTCTCTGGAGGATTGGTACCGTATTGAACTTGATAATCAGTGAAACTGAAACTAAATAATTTCTTGGATGCTATCATTCGAAGCAGAGAAACTGCCCACCCCTCCCTATCTATCTGCCCTCGTTGGATCTAATTGATCGTTAGATGGCGCTATTTATACAAGCCGGCAGGCATGTGACTTGCCTTGCTACTATAGGTGACACGACAGAATGAAAACTACTTCTGAATCGTAAAAAAATTTAAACGTCGTCAAAAATTAAATTATACGCTTTATGAGAGGACAGGCAGCTATCCTTCTGAATGACTAATAATGGACTGCAAAGGTCTGTTTTTAGATTCTGGAAAACGGCACATTACGGAAGGAAGTATCCCTCAATCTGCCAAACATCTCGGCCTCGATTGACGGCTTGTCATGGGGGTAGGTTCCGGCTGGATTGCGGTCTATTGCAGCTGCAATGAAAGGACTCCGAAAAAGGCCGCATCCAAATGATAGTTAAACCACAATCAGCCTTACATCTACTGCTCGTGTTGTAGCCCGAAGTGCCCCGACGTACGCCTTATGGGTTTAATTTGTGTGCAACTTTTGTTAAGGGGGTTGGGGGAGAGACATGGGATTTATAATGTCAGCAAAGGGTGACAGGATATCTAGCAAAAAGTACCCAAAGGGTGACAGGTTACCTAGCAAAAAGTACCCAAAGGGTGATAGGTTACAAAAAGTACCCAAAGGGTGACAGGTTACCTAGCAAAAAGTACCCAAAGGGTGACAGGTTACCTAGCAAAAAGTACCCAAAGGGTGATAGGTTACCTAGCAAAAAGTACCCAAAGGGTGACAACCTACCTAGCAAAGTACCCAAAGGGTGACAGGTTACCTAGTAAAAAGTACCCAAAGGGTGACAGGTTACCTAGCAAAAAGTACCTAAAGGGTGACAGGTTACCTAGCAAAAAGTACCCAAAGGGTGACAGGTTACCCTAGTAAAAAGTACCCAAAGGGTGACAGCTTACCTAGCAAAAAGTGTTGTGCCCATTCCGTTGTCAAGTTTTGCTCAATCTTGTTCTTTCAGGGGCTAACACTATAGTTCATTCAACATTGTTTCAAACACTTATATATAACAATGATATATAAGCTCTTTCACTGTTCCTTGAAAAATATAAAGGATTTGATTGAATATGCCCTTTCCGATGGCTTATTCATCCCTTATAACCTTCAGAAAAAAACCTCTCTTTTGTGAAAAACATTGTGATTTGAATGAATGTGCTCTTCCAAAAACTGTATAATGATGTTATATCAATGATTTGCAGGGGTAAGTTTGACAAAATATGAAAATTCCTGAAATAACGGCTTGCGGGCCTGGGTCCTCCCTTATTCCACACCAGAACATTCCAGATGTCACAATTTCAGGAGGCTGTACTCTGTGCAGCACTAAAACTACAAAACTACAGTTTTATACACAATGTGGACTACTTTCTCTCTTTGGTGACTGATTTATTTATTAAAAGTGAAGCCTCAAGGAGGTTTTGGGGAAAAAATCATAAAATCAGGAAAAATCCTGAGAAATCACATGCCTGCTATGCATCCTAAAAACTAGACACTTTGAAACATCATTTTCCACCCAAAATAACTTCAATGTGTACACTTGCCACTCTTAAGTTCCCTTCTCACACTAAGTATGTCAATACCGCACATGCCGTTCGGAAAAATCATTCAACATTCTGCATTTCCCGGAAACGAAAGAATTATTGAGAGCCGATGCGTAATAGTTCAGTTTAGAGGTCTCCTATGAGTCCACATAATGAATAGCAGTGATCGTTAAAAAACTGAGTTGACTACGTAGACAAATTTACTACAGGCAGGACTTGAACCTTCGACCTCCGGATTAAGGTGCCGGCACTCTACAACTGAGCTAAACTTGCCCAAGTGTTAGCGGTCTCCCTATTTTGTCAGAATCTTTGATCAGGGTGGCAGTCAGAAGCCATTCAACCCGTAACTGCCGTGTAGACAGGGATCACAATCTAAGTTTACGATACAACCTGGGAAGCGGCAGCAGAGGCATCCCCTTAAGGGGGGGGGGGGGGGGGGGGGGGACTTTTTGTTTCAAATGTCAAGCAATAAACCATATAAGGGAAACTGACTGAGTGGGTAAACTTTAAATAATTTGGGATTAACAAAGACAAAATTGAGGTCGCAGTTTCACATCCAACTTTAGCAACATTTTCTGTGAACAACCCAAAATTATTTAAAATTACCCAGTCAGTATCTCTCGTGGTGTATTACTTGATAATACATCATTCTGTCCTTTTAAAATGTTATTAGACAAAAGGCACGGCAATAATTTAACAGAATACCACAACAATTAAAATAATATGCCAGTCACATGAGTATACTGACAGCAACAAGAAAACAACTTATTAAAGTTAATTTTTCCGCATTTTGAGTTCGCCTACGTGCTTCGTTTTTCCAAAACATGTTGAATAAATAATTTTATTCGTAGTTATTTTAAGTTTTTTTTCCCACTTACTAATAGGTATTGACATGTACAGGTTCAACTGTGTTTCATGCGGGCTTGAAAGAAATAAGACAGCCAAAAAGCACACGGAGTTCCCATCATGATGTACATGTAGGTCAAACAGTCGGCAGGTTGTGGTTTTATTTGAAGTCCCTTAGGTCAAGAGGTCACAAAATCATACCTTGAGGGAATTCCGGATCTTTCTAACAGAAACCCTTCTTTCTAGGCAGGACGTGGGAAATGAGCAGACAGGAACAGTGTGTGTGTTTGTACTGCGTGTTGGGAACAGTCTCTGGTAATTTGAAAGGTTTTTTTCGGTTAATGTGGTAAAACTTAAGGATTTCGGAACAAATTAGAGTCAATTTAAGTACAAAAACAGCCGAGTCACTACAGCACCCCACGGCGACAGCCTGCGTGAAACTTCCTGGAAAAAAAACTTTGTTTGGAAAATACTTTGAGGAAAAAGGCAAAACTGTTAAATTTGCATCGAAACGACAGCTGGAGACACTTTGCCAAGGAATTTGAGTTAACCTGTAGAGATGTTTTAATGCTAACAACTTCACACTGACTTCAAAACGATGCGAAACTTTGATATTCAAGCAAATCAACGATCCTGAAAAATACTTTAATTTGTGTTTAGAGGTCTGTATTATGACATCTGCTTCGAAACACAACCGAGAACTCAGAAATTTTCGGTTTCCCAGACCGGCAGCTCTAGGCCTGTAGCCGGAAATATTTTCCGTGTTCATTCATTTTGAAGACTGGCAAAAGATTGTTGCTTCAAGAAAGCCATTCAGTAAAAATAACATTTCGAAATACCAATATTTTGCAGCGGACTAAGACAACCGGACTATTTTAGTAGGATATTGTACTTTCCCTTGCAGCAGCTGCTCTTTTGAGAATTTCGTTGTGGTCGTTCAAGTTGATGAGATCGTAAGTATTAATGAGTTCACACACAAAAAATACCATAAATTCTGCATCAAAAGAACTACTTTATCATCCATTTATTATTTTCTTTATGATATGTTTCCTTGATAAGTAGAGGATTTGAATGAATGTAATCTTTCCAAAACCAATGATGTACAACCCTTTATGATATGATTCTTGATAACTAGATAATTGGAATAATGTACTCTTCCAATAACCAACGATGTACCATCCCTTTATATGTTTCTTGATAACTAGAGGATTTGAATGAATGTACTCTTCCAATAACCAATGATGTACATCCCTTTATGATATGTTTCTTGATAACTAGAGGATTGGAATGAATGCACTCTTCCAATAACCAATGATGTCCATCCCTTTATGATTATGTTTCTTGATAACTAGAGGATTGGAACGAATGTACTCTTCCAATGACCAACGATGTACCATCCCTTCATGATATGTTTCTTGACAGCTAGCGAATTGGAATGAATGCATTTTAATTATTCTTTTGCTTGCCATCTTTTGTTTACTTTTTACTGCAATTTTAGATTTCTGTGTACATGATATAAATTTTTATTCTTTTAAATGAGCAAGGTCTGGGAGGGCACATCTTTTTTGATGACAGTTTTTTGACTTTTGCCTTTCCCCGGACGGCCTCTGCTTGTATATTGTATTGTCCAAAGAATTAAAATAAATAAAATAACCAATAATTTACCATCCCTTTATGATTATGTTTCTTGATAACTACATGATTGGAATGAATGTACTTTTCCAATAACCAATGGTGTACCATCCCTTTATGATATGTTTCTTGATAACTAGAGGATTGGAATGAATGCACTCTTCCAATAACCAATGATGTACCATGCCTTTATGATATGTTTCTTGATAACTAGAGGATTGGAATGAATGTACTCTTCCAATAACCAATGTATACCATCCCTTTATGATTATGTTTCTTGATAACTAGAGGATTGGAATGAATGTACTCTTCCAATAACCAATGATGTACCATCCCTTTATGATATGTTTCTTGATAACTAGAGGATTGGAATGAATGTACTCTTCCAATAACCAATGATGTACCATCCCTTTATGATATGTTTCTTGATAACTAGAGGATTGGAATGAATGTACTCTTCCAATAACCAATGTATACCATCCCTTTATGATTATGTTTCTTGATAACTAGAGGATTGGAATGAATGTACTCTTCCAATAACCAATGATGTACCATCCCTTTATGATATGTTTCTTGATAACTAGAGGATTGGAATGAATGCACTCTTCCAATAACCAATGTATACCATCCCTTTATGATTATGTTTCTTGATAACTAGAGGATTGGAATGAATGTACTCTTCCAATAACCAATGATGTACCATGCCTTTATGATATGTGTCTTGATAACTAGAGGATTGGAATGAATGTACTCTTCCAATAACCAATGATGTACCATGCCTTTATGATGTTTCTTGATAACTAGAGGATTGGAATGAATGTACTCTTCCAATAACCAATGATGTACCATGCCTTTATGATATGTTTCTTGATAACTAGAGGATTGGAATGGATGTACTCTTCCAATAACCAATGATGTACCATCCCTTTACGATATGTTTCTTGATAACTAGCGAATTGGAATGAATGAACTCGTCCAATAACCAATGATGTACCATCCCTTTGTGATGTTTCTTGATAACTAGAGGATTAGAATGAATGTACTCTTCCAATAACCAATGATGTACCATGCCTTTATGATATGTTTCTTGATAACTAGCGAATTGGAATGAATGAACTCGTCCAATAACCAATGATGTACCATCCCTTTGTGATGTTTCTTGATAACTAGAGGATTGGAATGAATGTACTCTTCCAATAACCAATGATGTACCATCCCTTTATGATATGTTTCTTGATAACTAGCGAATTGAAATGAATGTACTCTTCCAATAACCAATGATGTACCATCCCTTTTATGATATTTTTCTTGATAACTAGAGGATTGGAATGAATGCACTCTTCAAAAAACCAATGATGTACCAAACTACCATGATGTACCATCCCTTTATGATAATCTTGATAACTGAGGATTGGATTGAATGTACTCCCTTTCAATAACCCGAAAATGTACCATCCCATTACGAAATATTTCTTAAAACAGGAGGATTTAAAGGCACTGAACACGTTTTGTAATTGTCAAAGACCAGTATTCTCACTTGGTGTATCCCAACATACGCATAAAATAACAAGCCTGTGAAAATTTGGGCTCAATTGGTCATCGAAGTTGCAAGAAAATGATGAAAGAAAAAACACCCTTGCTGTACAAATTAGTGTGCTTTCAGATAGGAATAAAAGGCTTCTGGCCAGAAGTCTTTTATTATTTTAGTGAGAAATTACCTCTTTCTCAAAAACTACGTTACTTCAGAGGGAGTCGTTTCTCACAATGTTTTATACTATCAACAACTCTCCGTTGCTCGTTACCGAGTAAGTTTTTATGCTAATATATATTTTTAGTAATTACCAAACGTGTACAATGCCTTTAAATGAATTTCTTCAACAAACCCATTGACGTAGCATCCCTTTAATCTAACCACATTGTAAATTGAGGCCTTCCAGTTTCTTTCACGATGGAGCGGATGTTTTATTTGTGAATTCCTCCTGATTGACAGGCCAATTACTGGATTGGCGTGAATTGTTTCTTAAATCATGCCAACAGAGAGGGTCTGAAGTGCCCCCCCGCCAGACCAAAAGGCCATGAGTGTCCCCGGTTTAACAACCATCATTCTCAAGTACCGTCAGTTACGCTCATAAGGGGGCTCGGTGTAACGGTTTCCAGGACGTTTACCGTACAATAGTTCGCTGTTATTCAAGTTGAAAGCTCGGTGACAAAAGGGGAACTCCGGTTGAAGGGCTTGCGGCTGGCAGAGTTGTTTTTGTTGAAGGGGTCGTAGTTGGAGATTACTTAAACTACAATACCGGCGGTATCGATCGCGGTTTATGCCAAAATTGTGAAGCCTCCTACCATTTTCCGTGTTCTTATCGACAAGGGAACAAGTTGTGAAGTTACAGGTGAGTTTTCTAGTTACTAATTTCCTCCAAATTCTGGCAGTTTATTCATCAATTTGTTTGTGTAAAATATTGATAAATGTGTGAGATGACACAGAAATAGTGATGGTTCCGTTTTTGTATAACGAGCAATGATTCCATTTACATTTACGGAGTACCAAAACGTAAGCAGGTTTTGCTTATCACAATTCAGAAAGTCTGCATTATGGCCAAGTGATTTGACAATTGTATCAAGAATTGTCCACACCAATTTTTCCATGAAGGTGTGCAAAACATTGGTAAGAGTATGAACACAAACGTTCACAGATTTGCCCATAACATATAAATGGTGTAAAGTTAGTCATAGTGGGAAACTTCCCTTGAAATGTTTTTGCTTGAAATGCAATAGTTTTTGAGAAATGAATAAAACAACTTGTTTTGATCGTGCAAGTCCAAAACTCAAAGTTTGGTCAGCCTGGCCAAATTCTGGGTCAGCCTGAGCCAATTCTGGGTTAGGCTGACCCAATTCAGGGTCAGCCTGACCCAATTATTGGTCATGCTAAACAAAATTCAGGGTCATGCTATACAAAAACAAAAAATTCTGGGTTAGGCTGACCCAATTCTAGGTCAGGCTGACCCAATTCTAGGTCAGGCTGACCCAATTCTAGGTCAGGCTGACCCAATTCTGGGTCAGCCTGACCCAATCCCAATTCAGGATCAGCCTGACCCAATTATTGGTCATGCTAAACAAAATTCAGGGTCATGCTAAACAAAAACAAAAAATTCTGGGTTAGGCTGACCCAATTCTAGGTCAGGCTGACCCAATTCTAGGTCAGGCTGACCCAATTCTAGGTCAGGCTGACCCAATTCTGGGTCAGCCTGACCCAATCCCAATTCAGGATCAGCCTGACCCAGTTCTGGGTCAGCTGACCCAAATTCAGGGTCAGCCTGACCCAATTATTGGTCAGCCTGACCCAATTCAGGGTCAGCCTTGCTCAATTTAGGGTTAGCCTGGCCCAATTCAGTGTCAGTCTGACCCAATTCAGGGTCAGCCTGACCCAATTCAGGGTCATGCTAAACAAAATTCAGGGTCATGCTAAACAAAAACTTGTTTAAAAAAAAAATGGATTTTGACTCAGATTCTGTGTCAGGTTGACCTATTTCTGGGTCAGTTTGACACAGATTGTGGGTCCAAACTGACCAAGAAACGAGTCAGGAATCTGACCTGGGGGTTAATAGAGTGTATAGTGTTGGTATGCTTACCATTATCCGAATGAGCAAGTACATCAATGGTGATGGCTGAATCGAAATGCAGGAATGTAAAAATCTCTTTGAACCAATCGGTCACGTTGGCAGAGTTGATGTGCTGGGATTTTGTATCCTTTTGAATAAACATAAAGATAAAGTACATGAAGTTATACAGCTGCTATTAGTTATACAGCTGCTACTTATAATGACATTGAGTCAAGATAAATTAAGAAGCTTGCAAAACTGCTGCCGTATGTTTTTCACTTCCATAGATTCTACACACGGTATACAACATTGATAACAATGTATACTACAACTCGTTTGCTTAACTTATTTGAGTCAATATAATGTACAGCATTTGTAGAGCTGGTAAAACCACAAGTACTGGTTTTGTTTTACTCTCTTTGAACCAACATAAGGTACATAATTAAATTACTTGTACCGGTTTGCAGTTACAATACTCTCTTCAAATCAAGGTAAGGTACAGAAAGCTAAACGACTGGTACCAGTTTCTTTACTCGACTGGTGTCGGTTTCTGAACTCTCCTTGAATCAATATAATGTACAGTATCCTAAACAACTGGTACCCGTTTCTTTACTCTGTTTGAATCAGGATAAAGTACAGTATACTGAACCACTGGTACCGGTTTCTTAACACTCTTTGAATCAAAATACGGTACAAAACCACTGGTACCCGTTTACTTTCTTCCCTGCTCTTCCCTGTGAATCACAATTGGTACCGGTTTCTTTACTATCTTTGAATCAAGATAAGGTACAGTAACTCTCTTTGAGTCAAGAAAAGGTACAGCACACTAAACATTTAGTACCGGTTTCTTTACTCTCTTTGAATCAAGATAAGGTACAGCACACTAGTTCCGGTTTCTTTACTCTCTTTGAATCAAGGTAAGGCTCATATTTTGTTGAACAAAACGTTGACATGCTGTACCTCCTCCTGATTGTACATGCAGCATGCAGCATGCACCATGCAAAACCATAAAGTGCACTGCTTCAGTGTTATGTGCCAGGAAATGGTGACAGACATTTATGACTTTCATTAATGACAGAATTAGGAAAAAGTAACCATTATAGTTATGTTCCTTTATTCAAAAGTGGTCATTTCCAGGGAGATTTATCACAAGGTTGTCTCACGATGAAATAGGTCATTATTTCATAGGTCACCGTGAAGGAAGTGGCGCCCACAACCCCAAAATAGTCTTAAAGTCTGTCAGGATCGGTAGAGCTGACAAAATAGTCCCAGACAGTGTTCATGTTTTGTGGGATCAACTACGAAAATAATAACAAACCTGTGAAAATTACAGCTTAACCCGTTGTGCGAGTCTGGAGAAAATAGTGAACAACCATGCACAAAGGTCAGCATGTACAGACATTGTCCTTAATATAAAGATGTTGCGTTATTTCAGGTTTTCATATAATAATAATAATAATAATAATAACGTAAACTTATATAGCGCCAAAATCCGCCTAAAAAGACGCTCAAAGCGCTTCACAGAAAAACAGTTTAAAAAGCTACGGCCAAACACAATTAACAAAGCAATAAACCTGAGAGAACACAAATTTAAAAAAAATCAGTCATTAAAACAATTAAAACAAAACCCAAAAAAGTCTAAAAACTGGACCAGCCAGTAGCAGTTAAAAAAACCAAAACAATTAAAAAGACGACAAACAGGCAATATAAAAACCCGACCAGAACCCCCCCCCCCCCCCCCAAGAAAATGCGACCCCACCCCTCTCCGTGAACAAAGTAGAGGATTGTGTAAAACTGACACTGTGTAAACTTAAACCCCCACATAGTAACCAAAAACCTGGAAGGTAGTACAATTATTTAGAAAACAAGTGAGTCTTCAAACGGGTCTTGAAGGAAGCAATGGATGTAGATGAGGAAATTACAGTTGGTAGGCAGTTCCAGAGTGAAGTGGCAGAATGGTGTATTGAACGGCCTCCCCATGAACGTTGAACACGGGGAACAACGAGCAAAACGGCCTACAATTTTCTCGAATGTCATGACTTCATTTCAGAGGAAAACATTTCACAGAAAACAAAATGGATCTAGATGAACTTCATAATCAGTAAGCTTTCAAACTAAACTTAAACAATGATGATTTTTATCCTAACCCACCCAGTAAAATACATTTAAGGGTATGGCTCATCATCAGTTTTTCGATTAGAAAGTCTACCCCCATCCTCTAGGTTTGGGTTAGCACATCTGAATATGTTCAATCTGAAGAAACTAAACGTTGTTCAAACTAGGTGCAGGTTTTTGAGACCAGAAAACGGTTTAAATCAATCAACAACCCAAATCTTAAGCTCTTTCAGCGCCCGCTATCGTTTTGAATTTTACACCTAAAATGCCCAGCGCCTTGATGTTTTTCGAAATTCTTTACAATAAAAAAAAAACTAATTAGTCTTTCTCACCAAACAAAATGTATCTTGCTGATTTGTGTTGCCTTGATACACCCCAAAGTCAATAGTATTTATTGAGTGTTACTGCCTTTTCGTGATAATGTGTGTATTATGGGTTGTACATGTACGATTGATGACACCTTTTGAGTACATAAAATAAATCGTGCATGTACGACCTTGGCTTTTTTATAATATTACATAAAATAGATCGTACATGTACGAACTTGACACTGAAAGGAACTGGATATCAGTACAATTTGCCCTGTGAAATATTTCTGTATGAAACACTAAATTGGAGGAGAAGTGCACTGTAAAAAAAAAAGGGTAAAAATTACCCAACTTTTTACCCAACGTTGGTTCAAATATCAGCCCCACCAGTATTGGGGCAATTATTGCCCAACAGCCGTTGGGTAAACCATTTACTAAATTATTGGGCAAACCCAACTACACATAGTTGGTTAATTCTAATTACACAGCTGTTGGATATGCTTTGGATACCATTTATTGGTTAAAAGTATTTGTTCATATACTGGGCACTTTTCAACCAACTGTTATAGTGAATATTTTATTGAATTATTGGGCTTGTTTAAAGTATATATCCATTCATTGGTAATTTTTTTCACCAATTGTTGGTAAATGTTGTATCCAATTATTGGGATTGTTTAAATTTTTGTGATAAGTCGTACAACCAGGCATATAAACGATCTTTTCCACAATGGCAATCGGTGGCGAACTGTGCCCTTGGCGTCTCTCTCACAAACGTGAGGTTGCCCAGTAGTTTATAGATGCCTTGGAAGGTTAGTTTTTAACTAAATAAAGTTTGTTTCCAGTTCAGTTGTTGTACACAGTCGTGACAGTTGCAGCGCAAGCAATGCAGTGATAGTCCATGCATGTATTGTCATACATGTACATGTACTACACACACATACAACACAACATACACGCATACATGCCACGGGACGCGGCGTTGCACATAATGGCATGATAAAACTGAAAATAATTCAACGGTAGTGTCACTGTGTTGCTTGCTCTGCAACTGTCACGACGACTAGTTACGACTGAATAGGAAACACAACTTCATTTTTAGTTAAAAACTAACCTTCAATGTGGATCTATAACCACTGGGCAACCCCGCTCGTTTAAGAGAGACGACACAGTCACAGCCACTCCTCCACTCGCCATGTTGGAAAATATCGTTTTTATGCTTTTAATGCACACACACGGCGTTTGGCGGGAACAATGCCCAACTTTGGGGTAAAATGTGCCCAGTTCTTGGACAACTCTTTGATCGTAGTGCGCATGATCGGACGATTTTGCCCAACTAATGTGCATAATTTTTACCAACAATCGAGATTAATTAAAATTACCAAAAAGTTGCCCAATACATAAGCAAAAGTGTAACCAACAATTATGATGAATTCAGATTACGAAATATTTGCCCAACACTTGCCCAACTTTTGTTCCGCTTCTTATACAAAAAATGGGCAAACAAAATGTTTGCCCAACAACACCAATTATTGCTTTCGTTGGGCAATTGTCGACCAATAATTGTGGATGTTACTTTGCCCAACAAATGATTTGACCAACGTTTTTGCAGTGTGGGCACCCAAAATACTCAGTTGTTAAATCGATTGGCCAAAGTGAGGTGATACAAAGGTGATATTAACTTCTAGGCAAACAATCCTTAGTTTCAAATCAGTGAGAACCCAGGAAAGTCAATTTAATCTGTTCTTTGCTATGTGTGCAATGCTTTAAAAATCTTAACTACATAAAAAATAATGAAAAACAAAAATGTACGGACATTTTTTTCCTCAAGCACAGCTCAGTCGATAACACTTCATTGAATTCCCATTCATGGTTTTTCCGGAGCACTTCGCGGATATATGAAAATTTCATGGAACTAATTAAATTTTGATGATTAGGTGGTCCGGGAGAATTATATGGCTCCCAAGAGCACAGGAAAGCCTCGTCGGCCGTTCTTTTTGGTCGTTCGTCAGGGTGCTTAGAGGGTGCCGCGGCATGGGCTGACTGGCCTCGCAACGCACTCATCACTTTCGCTTGTGATACCGGGGCTGGCCATGGACCTCTAGGCAGTAGCTTTATTACATTCGGATCAAATAACTGGGCGTTCAACAAAGGCAGAAATTTGATTAAAAAAATTGTAGATGTATTTTATATTACGCTTAATGTGACTTGTAAGTAGCTTAAAGATGTGGTTGTTAATAACGGAAAAGGCGATTCGCTTTCATGTTTAAATCGATGTAAAATAATTTTGCGACTGCAATATACAATTTTATTCGTTTATTGAGATTCTTTTATCAACGTTGGCATTTTAGGTAGAAAAATTTCTCTTGCGGATTAAAACTACGGTGATTTATTTAATTTTTTGTATTTCCATTTTCATTTGTGTTGTTATTTTATTATGGAGACGACCATGTAATAATATCTCTTAGAAAGAAGCAGTGATTAAACGGTGTCCTCTGTTTATTTGATCTACTTATTTTATTTATCTTTTTATGTATACTCAAAGTCTTACTTTCAAAGTCTTAACACAGCGTGACACCATCAAAACAAATACACACAATTACATTGACGGTCACTTTTTAAGTGACCGTCTGATATTTCCGCGTGTAGGCCAAATACATTTTAAGTGACCGTCTAATATTTCCGCGTGTAGGCCAAATACATTTTTCTGGAGAACACAATCACTTTTAAATCGCCCAAACCATTAGATATAGGGGATTATAGACCCTTGTGACTAAATAAAATGTATTCTAGCCAAATTTCCTTTGAAATTAGCCAACATGGTGTGTCTATTTATAGTTTATACCAAAATGGTTCATTCCACCTAGTAGTGGTAATTAGGTCCAAGGCTAAGAAAATGCCCCAAATAACACTAGTGACTGTACCACATGTTTAAATGCGGCGGCGAGACCCATTCTTGTTAATGATAATAACATGAGCAGCTCGGAAATTATACTTTTAAATATATATAACCCAAACTTTCATATAACCCATTCAAGTACATAAACTGTTATGGCATAAGTGTAAAAACAACCAGTTAGTATGAGCACTCTGCGTCCAAGCAAATCTAGTAGGAATTGGTTCATTTCTCAGAATGATTGATAGCTAAATAGTTTACACAGTTTACATGACAATTGATTTATAGGATACGCTTGCAATTACCCATGTTCCCACTTCAGACCCTCGAAACTCTAGTTCCAACGACAGATCACGGGCAAACAAGATGCATTTGTCAAATTCACAGTTCGTTCTTCCACTTCACGAAACGTCGATGAACTATGTATTATAGTTCTTTGCATTAACAATTCCGGTCAGCATTGGTGATGCTGGTAAGACTGCTAACAACTAGTATACTCTCTTTGATGCAAGGTAAGGTACAACGTATGTAATATATTAATTTTTGCATCGGGATAAAGAAGATAATTTGTTTTTTACCCTCACACCGATGTGTGTTAAGCACTGTATACTCAGTACTTACCTGAGTTCTGTGAAGAAGAAAAAAATCCACAGGCAAACCACTGGGATTCTAGCAACGCAAAGGTCGTGGGTTCGAATCCCACCCAAGTGATTTGCCTGTGGATTTGTTTTCACAGAACTCAGGTAAGTACTGAGTAGAGAGTGCTTAACACACATCGGTGTAAGGGTAACAACTTAATTATAATATGTAATATGGAAAGGTGATAATCTCACTATACGCTTTACTCTCTTTGCACCAAGATAAGGTACAACGCTAGTAAAACATAAAGCTGTTGTAACATTATTTTACTTGCATTAAGATAAGGTACAAGTAACACTGACATAAGTGTAGCTACTGTACGCTTGTTTGATTTGCATCAAGATAATGTACATGACTGGTACGAGTGTAGCTACTGTACGTTTATTATATCTGCATCAAGATAAAGTACATCAGTGGTATAAATATATCAGTGGTATAAGTGTCATCAAGATAAGGTACATCACTGATATAAGTAGCTACTGTACGTTTAATATATTTGCATCAAGGTAAGGTACATCACTGGTATAAGTGTAGCTGCTGTACGTTTATTCTATCTGCATCAAGATAAGGTACATCAGTGGTATACGCGTATCAGTGGTATAAGTGTCATCAAGATAAGGTACATCACTGATATAAGTGTAGTTACTGTACGTTTAATATATTTGCATCAAGGTAAGGTACATCACTGGTATAAGTGTAGCTACTGTATGTTTATTATATATGCATCAAGATAAGGTAATCAGTGGTATACGCGTATCAGTGGTATAAGTGTAGCTACTGTAACTCTTTGCATCAAGATAAGGAACATCACTGATAAGTGTAGCTACTGTACGTTTAAAACGGTCTTTGTATCAAGATAAGGTACATCACTACATAAGTATTGCTATAGACATTATGCATATGACGTCATTTGAGTAGGGCGCCCTCACCTAGAGGTCAAAAGGAAGATGCTCATTGGCCAGTCTTGTGCGCCGCGCGTACAAATCAGCGCGTTTCCATTGTTTCATCATCAGTTTACCTCTAAGATGGCGGCTTGGTGACGTCAATGCATAAGGTCTATACTGGTGTTAGTTTACTGTCGTTGCATCTACACCATATAACAATGGTAATGTGACAAAAATGCTGCTGCTTGTAAGTTTACACTATTAGCATCAAGATAAGGTACATACTCGTTGGTAATGTTATAAAAAGTTGCTTATGTTCATAAGCTTATTCCTTTTAAATGAAGATAAGGTATGGCATTGGTCAAGTTTGCAAAAGAAACTGGCAACGAAGTATTTATGCTCTCTCCTTCTATCTTTGAACAAAGATAAGGTAGAGCGTTGTTAAAGCTGCTGCAGCTTGCATGTTTATTTTATTTGGGTTAAGTGCCGCTAGTATGTGCATACTTTCATGATTTAGTTAAAATGGATTCTTTAAATAAAAAAAACACCTCTACGTTTTTTTCCCCCCAACATGGAATGCAACTCTGATAAAACATATTTGAAGCGAGCTTTGTAACTAGCTACGTTGAAATTTGAAAACAAAAACAAAAAAAGGTTTATGAGTAACTGATACTGTTCAAATGTATTTTGACAAAATACCACTCTCTTTCAAACAGTTTAAATAAAAGCGTGGCTGGAATTGTTTCACGAACTACAATCCATTAAAGAAAGCGTGTAAAACATCATCACTTGTAATTCACGAGGCCGAGGACACTTCGAGAGGCTTTGTCCAATCCATCACAATCATTTTATGGGTTCAGCAGAACGAGTTGGTTGTTGATTTATACACCATAATAACACCCACGGAGTTATGATTTTTACGGGCACATTAAAGGGGCTATGTCGTCAAGATCAAAGCTGGCCCCAAATTCATAGAGCTGCTTAGGCACAAAAAAGTAGGCTAAGCACAATTAACTTTTGGTTACCAGAATATGGTTAGCAGCCAAAATGTAATTTCGCATGTTGACTGGTATCCTGCCAATTTGTGCAGAGAAGAAACTGTTAAGCAATATTGTGTGCTTAAGCAGTTCTATGAAATTGGGCCCAAGCCTGTGGCTGTACATGGAATTATGGTCTCTCATCCAGTTACCTGGGGCGGATTTCACAAAGCACTAAGACTCATCTGAAGATGAGTTGTCATTATTACCATAGTGATTTGTATTGTGACGTCACACTTTGGTTGGCAATGGGGGACTTTTGAGACGCTAGGTGGCAGCAGACTTGCCAGGTACATCTATTGTTCTCGGTAATGTGCGCACGCTCAGAACAACGTAAACAATGCAAATTTAACTGGTAAGTATGATGCCCACTGATCTCTATATATAGAGATCAGTGATGCTGCCACCTAGCTTTCCAAAGTTCCATTAAGAGTGATTTGCAGTTAAGATCTATCTTAGCTCTTTGTATTCGAAACCTGCACGCGCGCGCCCTGCCCCGTATCATCTATGGAGAGCGCACTTGCACGTGCAGTAACTTGGTGAGAGTTCATAATTCCATGTACAGCCACAGGCCTGCCTTGATCATGACGACACAGCCCCGTTAAAAGGCTGAAAGAACAACCATTGTGTTGTTAGCGCTTTTTATGGCAAATGAACTTCATTTCAACAGTCACATTTTCAAAAAGGCATAAATGGAGAGCATTGCGCATTGGATTTGCTTTAAAACAACTCGATTTAGACAGGCAAGTTGTCAAGAAACATGATTGGGAATAAAGTAAAAAAAACTTTTTCATATTGTGTATTTGTTTAAGTTACCAATATACTTGTCATTGTTTGTTTGTCAAATCATTTGTATCTAATCATGTATCTATTGATAGATCGATTGATTGATCGATGGATCGTTTGATCGATCGATCAAATCAGCAAGCGAAACAAGAGATTAATGCATTTTGTCTGAACGTGGAACCAGCCACCACACTGACAAAGTTCAAGCAAACATGTACCAACAAGCGATTCAGAGAAAAATACAAAGAACAGTAAAACCGCGATGCTATAATTGTCGATAAAAGGTGACAGAATTTCCAATTTGCACCAAATTTACCTTATACATGACACAAAGGCGTTTTTATTGGGTCATTTTCACTCTCTTGACAAATCGCAGGCGCGGACCGCGGGTCACCAAACGCGCTTTAAAGGAGGTCCAGGCTGCACCGACCATAAATCAAAATGATAAATATTCCTCGTTCGGTGCTTTGCTTTTATCTCAAGCGACCGGTGCCGTAATTTATAGCGGTAGAGCGCTCTTTCAGCGAGCTTGCTTCGTCAAAGAATATATGAGCCGCCCCGATGTAAGGAATTAGGGCAATAATATACACACCTTTTTGGCTTTCCCAGGTGGAATAAATCCGGGTTGGGAAGCTGGAAGAGGAGAAGTGTGAGAGTCTCCGAGTTGGAATTCAGACGTTCTGGTTGAGGTGGGAAGGAGGTTTTATTAAGAGTCGTGCGAAAGACGTTTGAACAACGTAAAGGTATGTGGTATTTTTTTCACTTGTTGTTTTTGTTCAGGAAGGAAGCCATCTTTGAAATTAACATGTGCATTGTACCTTTGTTCAGTAACGTTGGGGGGGGGGGGGGGGGGGGGGGGGGTAGCAGGATAACATAAATGGGGGAGGGGCTTTAATGTATCGAGCCATTCGTTATATTGGCATGTTTTTGGTCTTATTGATTACGCTGCCCTTATTAATGATACATGACAAAGTAAAGATCGGGACCCCAATTCACTGAGTTGCTTCAGCAGACAAATTAATTGCTTAACACTTAAGCAAAACTAAGCCCGAAACCAGTCAGAGACGGCACGTGATGTGATAAGGTATAATTTGGCTGGTAACTTTATTATGGTGTATAAAACTGTTTTTCTGCTCAGCACCTTTCGGTTTATGCTTAAGCAGCTCTATGAAATTCGCCGGGTTGGGGGGGGGGGGCAGAATTTCCTTCCACATAGGGCTGTATAGGCCTTTACATGGCATACTTACATATAAAAAGTAAAAAATAAAAACTAAACGAAAATGATAAGCCTTTATATATTATGGGTTTTTTATTTAGCTCTTTTATTTTGTTTTGGGTTTGTTTGTTAGTTTTTCTTGTAAAAATAAGAAAAACGAAAAAAAATGAAATTGCACAACAAATAATTATAGTTGTTTGACACCAACTGTGAGTTTCTAAAGAATTCATGAAATGTCCGTTCCGAGCCAACCAGTCGCCACGAATCATTTCTTACCAACCAACCCTCCCCAATAATCAGGAATACCACATACCTGATTGAACGGAACAATGTCGTCATGGTTGACGTGGAGAAGACAGAACACTACTGAGGCAACAATAGTTAGGACGTGTTGATGTTATCTAAAATTCCTTTTGATGTTTTAGAGTTTGACATTCAAGTAAGAAAACGGATTGCGAACAGTACATTATAGTCCAGTCCTGCAGTTGGATGGTGCACAAAGTATTTTTAAAGAGCTCGTCAATTTTAATATTTTAGTTTTCCGAGGAAAAATTGTATTTTCCATTGGTTTTTGAATGAATACATTCACTCCAATCTTCCAGTTTCCCCCACAAAGAAATGTATATTAACAATACTATAAGAAGAGTTCACTACAAATCCTTTAGTAAAGACAAATGCACATTATAATTTATAAGTATATAGACCATGTGACCTTTGTTTACAAAGTAAGAGTGACCTTTGTACATTCCATGGCCTTTATGGCTGGCAAGATGCTACACTGGTCGAAATGTGTTCTTTCTTCATATCCGATAAAAATCAGACAGTGCAATCTCCATAATAAGATTTAATGTTTTCTTTCCCTGCAATAAAGTCCATGCGCAGTACTGTGGCTCTTTTGTAAACATGTGACATCAGCACAAAACAGGCACATGGTCTTTAGTACAAGATATTTGAACCCTTAAACTGTTTTGAGAGTTGATTTCACTCTGTTGAGCCCTACAATATTCCACATCTTTTTGAGACGAATACCCACACATTGGAAAATCGGATTCAATTTTAAGAAAAAAGAAGAAGAGATTTTTCTAGTTCGGGAAAACAGTGAGCGTTTCTGTCAGTAATGTTTCTTATACTGTGTTTTCCTATTAGTTATTATTTTTCCTGCGTGCACATATTCGCTTCGGCTTTTCGGCGACATATTATCACAAAACGGGACCACCTTTTGAAACGAAATTTTCAAAGGTTAGTTTAACTGTGTATATCTAAATTTGTGAAATTAAAACAATGGAACGGTTCTGAAAACCAAAAGTATGTTTTGCCTTTAAACAAATATACAATCTGAGACCAAACGTGTGTGTAAGTCCAAAGAATGTCAAGAGCATCCCAATTATTGCAAAGGCTCGATATTCCTTGGTTTGCAATGCCCCCATAAAATAAAAAAATAAAAAAATCAAAAAAACTTCTCAAGACTTAAAGACAATGACAGACACAAAACGCACTTCTGTGAGGAGCGATTATTTTATGACGTACGTGATGTTTTTTCAAGGTGCAGCTATCTACCCCAAAAGGTGGGGACGCTGTCAGGAGATTTAAGATCAAACTGTCAAGGTTTTTTTTACCGAGCGTTTGCCCTGACCACAGACAGCATGTCATAAATACGACGATAATGAGTGATTTAAAGCTTCTTAAGAAGCGGTAGAAAGGTTCTGTACAAAGTACCACCACATCAAAAACACTTCTGAAGTATAACTATTGTGTTTAACACCTAATATGACAATTTCTGAAGAATTATTACACGTTTTCCCACACCCCAATGGTAATGGTTTTCGATTGTTAGGAAAACACCTTAAAGGTGCTATTGCGTCGCATATTCACAACCAATCTAGAACTAGCTGTATGAAAAGATACGTGCTGCTAGTCACTAGAGGGCCAAATCGTCGGTGCGCAAAACTATTGTTTGAAAAGTATCAATGGGAGACTTTTTCGGACGATGATGGCAGCAAATTCTTAAAACTTCCAGGCCAGATTTGAACCGGATCCGGGTTCCGTGGGGCTTCTGGCTCAATACCCGGAATTTGTGTCAAAAATAACCACTTCCCGGGTCAGCCTGACCCCTGGGCCCCGGAATCTGACTCAATTCTGATCTGGGAGTTTGTAGAGTGCAGAGTGTATGTCAGACATCATTCAGATTTACGTAAGCTCCTCGACTACGTTAAATAATGGACAGTTACCTGGCTTGTCTGCTGCCACCTAGTGGCAAAGTCTGATGCTCTTCTGGAATGGCGTGATTACATAGTGTTCAAACTTATTTGTACTTAAGAATACTTGTCGATAAGAATTTTGAACATTGAAAAAAAAAAACCCACACACATACATGTTTGTGTTGCAGTCACTAGGTGGACATTCCTTATTTCTATACACAACGGAAATCCTATTCCTCAACGCTGTAAATAACTCTTGTGTGGACGGGGTGTATAAGTCCACATAGTGTTTCAAAACCCTGCCTTGTGTGGACCTCTTTTGTTCTCAGGTCCACACTTCGTATACTTACGCCAAAAAAATTCCCCGAAAACAAACAAACCAATAAACAAACAAACAAACAAACAACCCAACAAACAAACAAACAAACAAGTTGGCTGCATTTATCTGATGAAAGTTCATTCTAAGCACTAGCTAAATCACATGACGTGTGCAAATGCAGAACGTAGGTTTGCAAGTGATAAACATTTCCATTAATTCGTCATAAGCAGTATTTCATTTGTATTGTATGTACAAATCCCATCATGATTTACGATCAACGACATTTACGATCTGCGCAATTCCTTGCAGCTTTTCTTCAACTGCAACTCGGCTAGTTGATGAGTCGAGTTTAAACAGAGGTTAAAAACGCATTCACAAGATTTATCTTCCCGTGTGGAGTTTACTGTCCAAGGCTCGAGCAGCTTCTTCTGCTGGGCCACGTTCGTCTATCAGACAGCATCGGTTACCGATGAAAACAAGATTTTACAGGGCATTGAGGCAATGTGAAACAACAGAGAGATTGTTCTGAGTAGGGAGAAACTGTGGATAAGGCGCCTCCAAAACATTCAAACCAATGGTCTGAACATCCAGGAAGGAAATAACCAATAACATTTTGTCTTTTTCTTATCCTTTTTAACACATTATATCCCCCTGCTTAATATGCCTCATTCACGAATGTTTCACTTTTTCTCCCTCTTCCCATCATTGGTTGTTTTAGGTTTTGTTTTTTTTCATTTTGCCCTGCCCATGTGGTCAAACTAGCCCCCCCCCCCCCCCCCCCCCCCCCCCCCCCGATGTCACCCTCCTCTTTGTTCATCCCCTGCTTTTTCTGTGTGCTTTCATCTCTGTCATCTCGTTCCACTTGACTGCTTTTGTTACACCAGTATACCTGTCTTTTATGTGCGTTGTGTTGACATTTAACCTTCGAGAAAGACTCTGCTGGGGTCGTAATTTTTGCATTAATTTTATACAACAGGTCCTTTTGGTTGGTAAGCACTCTGCAACAGCTAATTCTACTTTCCCGCAAACAGGATTCAATACGGAACAAACAACGTCAAGAAAAATGAGCATCACGTTGAAGACCGGGCTGTCTCGATTATCGCATTCGAAACACGACCACTAGGAACGTGTGCAAAAACCCTGACAATTCATCCACCATATTTTCTATGTTTTAACCAAAGCATGACCATATAATTTTGATCAAATTTTCACAGGTTAGTTGGGGAATGGTAATTTCGCAGAAAACAAGAACAAATTTGAATAAATCTTGGCCCATCCAACTTCCCTTTATATATATCCTCCAGTGACAAAGCTGAACCAATGAGCTAATCTAGCTGGCTACTGAAAATAATGATAAAGAACAAATTCTGATATTGTGCAACATCAATCTTGTTAGTTTCTAAAAAACAAATTTCTTGATTTTGGGGAGAGTTGTGGTAAGACCAAAGCAACTGCGAACTTTTGCGGCGAGTATGACACAAATCTGTTTTGCTACAGGCGAATTGTTTTTGTTTATTAGACTTGTGGTTTGGGGTTTTTAGTCGTTCAATCATATTTTTTATGTGTTCAAATAAATGTCCTTTTTTGATGAAGGGTTGCTTATATTCGGGCTGTGATTATAAACATTTAGAACACTATACAATTTAGCGAAGGTCAGTTAATCTTGTGAAAGTATAAACATTTACGTTATAAATTGGTGTGACCCGACGACACTTTCTTGTTTCCGTTTTTCTTGTTTGTTTACAAAAACAGCGGCCTCTTACAAAACACACGTGGAATGCTGGCAGAAAGCGAAAAATAGCATTAGAAGACACTGGCCTCCAAATCACAGTTGCTTGGGTCTATTTCGATTGCAGCAACCAAAATAAGAACTTATGCAAGTTCAAAAAACCTTTGAACAGCATAAACAATCCCTTCAAAATTAAAGCTCAATGTGGCGGCGTGTTTACCCAAGCTTGACGTGTGTGCATGTACATGTACCTTCCTAATTT
Organism: Leptasterias polaris; assembly: GCA_037783415.1. NCBI lineage: Eukaryota > Metazoa > Echinodermata > Asteroidea > Forcipulatida > Asteriidae > Leptasterias > Leptasterias polaris. The sequence goes on from JAZGTN010000111.1 coordinate 799,262, forward strand.
ACAAAGTGAAACAGAATGTAAAACGCGCCCGGGGCACTTGTACCGTCTAGACTTGTACAAGTTAAGTTGACCCCCAGGGGTCAAGTACGTTGGGAAACATGATAGGCTTGACTCAATGCGTTTATTTTAGTTGTCTTAAGAATTGCGGTATAGACAGATAAGTGCATTTTATAAGTTATACTTTCCCCAAGTGATTTGTTTCTTCTCCGTGTATTTTGAACACTTGTGGACAAGTCGTTAATGTTTGTTGCGGTGATTTTCGAGTCGCGTTGTGGTCTTTTTAAAGCTTGTGGCGTCTTATGCAAGGGGGTCTGTACTTCGATTTAAAACAAATTGTTGAATGTAAAGCCTCGAGGCAAGACTACGTGATCCGCACTGCCGTTGATATTAAATTTGCTTTTGCGGGTTTAATGCGGGGTAAACATCGGGTTATGCGGTTAAGCGGTCCGTCACACCAAAACACACCCGTTACATACGTCTCGTCTCAGGGTATATGATTTCAGCTACTGAACAACCTGCGCTAAACGTCGCACTTCTGCCGTGTCAAATTCAAATGATTTCGCATGGCAATTAGTGCGGCAAATAAAACGAATCGATGACAACCGGCGAATTTAATAAAATGGTTTGCCACACTTTAAGTGATTCAAAATGGCGGACGTGTGAGAAAACTTTTTAAGAGTCACGGTTCATGGTTGCAATTTGAACGGTGACTCTCAAATGTTAATGGCAACAAACTTAATGACAACGTTCCCCACCTTAAATTGTGTCAACGGTGATTATTTGGGGCGACTGAGAGACAGTATTCGAGACGGCAAATATTTATCTAGCTCATGGACTAATATGAATAATAATTTTATGATAACTTTTTCCCTCTCTAGGTACACATTTTGGAATTCAAATGGCATCAAACAGCGCCCTCACACACGTACTGACCATAGCAGTTTGGATAGCGGTCTTGGTACTTTCGACAGCGTGGGCACGACCCGGTGGTAGGGGCGGCCACACCGGTGCGCAACCCGTGGACAGGTTGCCTCTCTTCCCGGACAAGTCAGCGTGGTGTGAGGCTCAGGGCATACAGCAAGTTATCAGCCATGAAGGATGCACGTCCAAGAAAATTTCTAACAAGGTTAACAAATGACTTGTTTTTTGTTTAAAGATAAAAATACACTACGCCATGCAGGGTTTTTTTCTTTTGGAGACTTTTGCACTTACCAATCCCACGTAGTTAGTTCAAAAAATCATTGCGGTTCAATAATCTGAATATATTCATGAATGAAATATTTTAGGGTTGACAAGGGGAAGATTGCCAAATTGCCAAATTATCCGTATCTGTATCGGCTTGTCCGTACGGTCTTGCAAAATAAAAAATGTGTTTCATTGTTTAGCATGCATTAACATTTTAACTCCTGACTGATTTTTAGGTGTGTCTTGGTCAGTGTTACAGCTACAGTGTTCCCCGCACGATGCCAGTCGAGCCAAATTCACAACTCCATTACTGCAGTTGCTGCAAGCCTTCCAGAGCCACATGGCAGAAGGTAATCACAATTTTCATTTATCCTCATCAATTTGCCATCAGAAATGGGCGGGGAAAAGTTACAAATCTTTTCCCCATTTTGTTGATTTAAGTTTGAGAGCAGTTAAACAATTTATATTTCTAATCAACTCAACATTTGTTTGTATTGCCCATTCACATGTTGAAACACTTTTGGGTGGTTTCGGGTAGGCCTACTTATAAACAAAACGTTACAACCATTACGAAAAACTGCAATCGTGACGTGAAGGCTCCATTCAATAAAATCGTTGGAATGAGTGATCATATTCAATTTTTATTCTTAAAACATGGTTTGACAGTAGTATTTTCTAAACTAAAACTGGTAGGTAATCAGTCAGCATCAATGTACAACTAACAGTGATTTGGCTGGTACAAAAGTACTTTTTTTTCCTTTGCTGAGCATTTTATGTCTGCTTAAAACATCCTTTGTGAAACTTGGCCCCAGCCTTAGGATTTCCTCAGCCCCAATTCCTGGCATGATGTAGCCTAACAGACATGTTTACCCACTACGTCTGGGACTAACTGGGTAGAATTTTTTTCATTTAAATCCACCTGTTTTGTCACGCAGATGCCGCTGGATTGCGTCATAGAGGGCGTTTCCCAAAAGGTGGACAAACTGGTGGAGTTGGTGCAAGAATGTGAGTGCCAGAGTTGTACTGGTACAACCTCCAGCGGCTTCGACGGCTTCATTAACCTGTAACTTCATCTGAGCGGAAGAGGGCGCTCTATAAACTCACAGAAATTCAATTTTTGTGAGGAGATCGCTGTGCCAGATCAACATCCGTGTTACTGTTAGCGGATGTTAGCAATGGACACCCCAAAATATCAATAACAAGTGACATACATAAGTGTACGGTAAATGACAATTTGCAAAACGGCTAAAAAAAAGTGGATGTGCGAATGAAAATCTGCCACGAGACTTGCACGGGTATGATGTTATTCCCATCAGCGGTCACTCTCGGGGTTTCAATGTTTGAGGTAGTTTTTACAGTATACGATTGGGTTCCACATTTTTGACTGTGGTGGGAGCAGTTTGGGACGGGGTTATTCAAAGTAGAAAACATAACAACTTCTATAGACCTGTCAGACGTAATTTTGAATATAGTTAAAATGAGTTTGCCCCCGTTGTTTTCAACGAGAAGCAACTTTAACATGTATCCAAATGTAGATATTAAGTAATAAACCACAAGAGAAACTTACTAGATCAATGTTAAACAATTTGTGGTTGAACAAAGACAATTATTGAATGGAGCGGGATTTGACCTGCGACCTCCTGATCCAGCCAACTGAGCTATCTCGCTCTAACTGTTGGCGGTCTCCCTATTTTGTCAATATCTTTGTTCCGGTGTGAATGGAGCGGGATTTGACCTGCGACCTCCTGATCCAGCCAACTGAGCTATCTCGCTCCAACTGTTGGCGGTCTCCCTATTTTGTCAATATCTTTGTTCCGGTGTGAATGGAGCGGGATTTGACCTGCGACCTCCTGATCCAGCCAACTGAGCTATCTCGCTCTAACTGTTGGCGGTCTCCCTATTTTGTCAATATCTTTGTTCCGGTGTGAATGGAGCGGGATTTGACCTGCGACCTCCTGATCCAGCCAACTGAGCTATCTCGCTCTAACTGTTGGCGGTCTCCCTATTTTGTCAATATCTTTGTTCCGGTGTGAATGGAGCGGGATTTGACCTGCGACCTCCTGATCCAGCCAACTGAGCTATCTCGCTCTAACTGTTGGCGGTCTCCCTATTTTGTCAATATCTTTGTTCCGGTGTGAATGGAGCGGGATTTGACCTGCGACCTCCTGATCCAGCCAACTGAGCTATCTCGCTCTAACTGTTGGCGGTCTCCCTATTTTGTCAATATCTTTGTTCCGGTGTGAATGGAGCGGGATTTGACCTGCGACCTCCTGATCCAGCCAACTGAGCTATCTCGCTCTAACTGTTGGCGGTCTCCCTATTTTGTCAATATCTTTGTTCCGGTGTGAATGGAGCGGGATTTGACCTGCGACCTCCTGATCCAGCCAACTGAGCTATCTCGCTCTAACTGTTGGCGGTCTCCCTATTTTGTCAATATCTTTGTTCCGGTGTGAATGGAGCGGGATTTGACCTGCGACCTCCTGATCCAGCCAACTGAGCTATCTCGCTCTAACTGTTGGCGGTCTCCCTATTTTGTCAATATCTTTGTTCCGGTGTGAATGGAGCGGGATTTGACCTGCGACCTCCTGATCCAGCCAACTGAGCTATCTCGCTCTAACTGTTGGCGGTCTCCCTATTTTGTCAATATCTTTGTTCCGGTGTGAATGGAGCGGGATTTGACCTGCGACCTCCTGATCCAGCCAACTGAGCTATCTCGCTCTAACTGTTGGCGGTCTCCCTATTTTGTCAATATCTTTGTTCGGTGTCATTTCAGAAGCCATTTAACCAGAAACTGCAAACTTGGGGAAGCAGCCGCAGCAGTGGGATTAAATGTAAATATATTAATAACAAAAACTGTACATATAATAATAATAATAATAATAATAAAGACTTGTTATGCGCACATATCCACCCTGCTGGGTGTTCAAGGCGCAGTAAACCAAAAAAACAAACAAAAGAAAAACAGAAACAACTAAATTATTCCTTGAAAACCTGTGACATTAGATAAGTTTTGAGAAGTGATTTAAATTTTGTGGTACAAAGACAAGATCTAAGATTATGTGGTAGAGAGTTCCAGATGCGTGGCGCAGCTACAGAAAAAGACCTGTCACCCCAGGAGTGTTGAGACTTGGGTTCCTTGAGGAGAAGCATGGTACTGGATCGAAGATTCCTTGACGGAGTGTAAACTTGAAGCAGTTCAGAGATATAGTGGGGAGCCTTGCAGTTAAGTGCTTTGTGGACAATGAGCATCAGCTTGAAGATGATACGTTGAGAGACAGGGAGCCAGTGAAGTTGTTTCAGAATGGGGGTGATAGAACAAGACTTTTTAGACAGTGTCACGATGCGGGCTGCGGTGTTTTGGAGGCGTTGAAGGCGGGAAATCTGGTTGTTAGGAAGACTGTAGAGAAGAGCATTGCCGTTGTCAAGACGAGAAGTTACGAATGCATGAATGACTTTTTCAGTGGCACTCTTGTTCAAGTACTTGCGTATCTTACCAATATTCCTGATGTGAAATGATGACACACGTATGATGTTGTTGATGTGTGGTTGAAGTGTCATTGATGAATCAAAAATAACCCCCAAGTTCCGAGCTTGCAACGAGGGAGCTATCCGAGCATTACCAATGGAAATGTATGGCACTGAAACCTTTGTTAATTGTTGACGAGACCCAAAAAGAATGAACTCTGTTTTATCATCATTCAACTTCAGGAAGTTCTGTTGGGTCCAACGTCGAATCTCTTGGATGCAATTCTCAAGTCTTTCAATAGAGGTATTGGCATTTTCTTGAGTAGATTTAAACGTGATGTATAGCTGAGTGTCGTCTGCGTACACATGGTAATTCAGGTTAAATTTCAGGATGATGTCACGAATCGGTAAAGTGTACAGTGTAAACCACTGTGGGCCCAGTACCGACCCCTGTGGCACAGAGTAATTTAGGACAACAGGGTCTGATACCACATTGCCGATACACACATGCTGAGTTCTATTGAATAGATAGGATTTGCACCATGCCAGGGCTGTGTCCTGGATGCCAAGATGATTCTGGAGCCGAGAGAGAAGGATGTTGTGATCAACAGTGTCAAAGGCAGCACTCAAGTCTAACAGTACTAGTGCTGTAAGGTTGCCATTGTCCATTGCTGTAAGAATATCGTTGCTCACACGGACTAGTGCAGCTTCTGTCCCATGGAAAGGCTTGTATGCCGACTGGAACATGTCGGACAGGTTGAAAGCATGAATGTGATCGCTAATGCGTGATGAAACTACTCGTTCGATGACTTTTCCAAGATATTTTAAGTTCGCAACCGGTCTGTAGTTTTTGAATACCTCCTTGTCCAGGTTAGGTTTCTTGATGAGCGGCCTGATGTAGGAAACTTTTAGGCTATCGGGGAAACAACCAGAGCTAAGAGATTCATTAACAAGATTAGTGATGTACGGAGCAAATACATCAATGTTTTGTTTTATCATGGATGTCGACACTGGATCCAGCTCACAGGATTTTGAAGGAGATTTCATGATACTTCTTTTAATCTCAGTAACAGTGGCAGGCTCAAACACAGACAGTCTACACTCTGGTTGAAGATCTGGCATTGTCTGCAGCACGTCATAAGGGACTGATGAAAATGATGAGCGGATGTCTGAAATCTTGGTGACAAAGAATTTTTGTAATTCATTTGCCAGTTCCTGATCATTGTTGGTTGATGGGAGGACAGGGGTTTTGGGTTTGAGCAACAGCTTATCAATTATCTTGAAGAGCTTCTTTTGATCTCCTGAGGATTCATGCACTTGGGATGAGTAATGTGTAATCTTTGCCTGGTTGATCAATTTCCTTACCACAGTACATTGGTTGCGGTATTCCCGTCGTTGTGATTCCAGTTTGCCGTTTTTCCGCCATTTCCGCTCAAGTTGACGACAAATCTTTCTCGCGGTTCGAATATCAGCATTGAACCAGGAGACTTCAGTTCGGACCTTGACTGATCTTGTTTTCCAAGGTGCGTGTTTATCCAAGATGTCACGGACAGTACTTTCGTATTGGCTAACATAGGAATCCAAGCAATCATGATCAAGTTTTAGCTTTTCTAAGTGAGTTCCTATGTCTTGGAACACTTCAGGAAAATTTACTTTTTTCCACTGTCGGCTCTTTACAGTGATGGTTGGGACTTTGGGCTTGCACAGGCTCAAGTTACACATAACTGCATAATGGTCTGATAACCCAGGTAGAGTGACAATGTTTGAGACAATAGGTGGGGTGATATCACGAGTTATGACAAGGTCCAGGCAATGGCCAAGACGATGAGTCGGCTCCATGACATGCTGGGTGAGACCAAAAGCCAGAAGCAAAAGCTTAAATTGGTTTGCATTGGTGTTATGGATGTCATCAACATGAATGTTAAAGTCACCAGTGATGATGATGTCAGATGGATGAAGGAGATATTCCAAAATCAAATTCTCAAATTCTCTTAGAAAACTTGAGAAAGTCACATGTCGGCCGTTGGAATCTCTTTCTGGTCTGTACACAATGACAAGGCGAACAGATTTAGAGTTTCCAGAAATCTCAGCATGAAGAGATTCAAAGGTTGTGTATTGGACGTCATTACTTTTCACAGAGACAGATAAAGTGGATCTGTACAGTATTGCAACTCCTCCACCAGTCTTTACAGGTCTAGGGATGTGATGAAAATAGTAGCCAGCAGGGGTACACTGACGGCATGTTAAGTCGTCACCTGGTCTCAGCCATGTTTCTGAAACAGCGACAAGATCCAGATTTTTGTGCAGAACAAAATCAACAAAATCATCATACTTGTTGCAAATGGACTGTGTGTTCAGAACACAAAGGCTGAGTTGAGATTTTGCAGGAGTCACTGTTGCTTGAACAGATGGAAGAATAAATTCAGGTTTTGGGGTATCATGGACTGTTCTACGGCGGCCAGCTTTTTTACCACGATGTGTAGGCCGGTAAACACTGCTGGGATTTACAAAAAGTCCAATGTTCTGTAAAGCAAAGCTACACGAAGGCAGGGTTGTAGCACATATGGATGGGGCATATCGTAGACTAAGAAGCTTATTACGCGAGTATGAAATCGCAGAGTTAGGACTATTAAATGATAACTATAATTTAAATTGTTTTATTTCTTAGTTATCAAATATTTATCAGAAACCTATATAGCAACCGTTCCCTAAAAAACATGTAGCTTACTTTTCTTGATAAGGCTGGGTTGTTTTTTGCTTAGCGTACCTTACATCATCACTGCCAGTATTAAATAAATTGTAACTCTAGATATTATGTAACATTAATCTGTTTATCTAGTATTCAGAAGAAGATTTCATCTTTTGATATAGATTAAAACTGAGGCACAGTATCGGTTAAATTGCTAATGCAACCAACGTGCAAGGCCTATGTAATATTTCTACATGGTATACACAGGTATCCAGTTGTTCAAAGTGCCGCCATTTTCGTTTTTGTTTCAATGCAGTTACCAACTAACGATGTTTCTGTATGGTTAGATGACTTAGGCAAAGGTTATGGCCTCGAAAACTACACATATTATAGTACATTCAATGTATTTCTGTGGTATAAAAGTCGCAGCCGCAGCCAATGAATCTAACTTTAGCCACAGCCAAACTTGTGGCTGTTGACTCAATAAGCCATTGGTGAGTTAGACTTGAAAAAGTCTACAGGTCTATAGTGCAATCCAATGGCTTGCTTAGTCACAAGTTACCACTTAATTTTCAATTCCTCGCAGGATAATGAGACAGTTGCTATGTCACAAGCTTTTGCATAGTTACGGAAGAGACAGCAAACACCCATAACATACAAACTTGAATGAATTTTGTATGACTAAATTATTACTATGTGGTTTGCTCATCTGGAGGTTGCTATACAAAAGCTTGCCCCAAACCATTTGACATAGCTGCAACTGCCTCTATAGTTTGAGGAATTCAAATTTAAGCGGTAACTTGTGACTTATCAAGTCACAGTACCATTATTCAAATCAAACTCGCAAATGGATTATCCACTTGGGAATAAATCTTGGTTGTGCTTTTTGGGGGAGTCACGTTGTGTGCTGTGTGCAGTGCGCATTGTTTGGTCATGTTAGTTTGATCATGGATGGTTTTATCATGCTGCATCTACGATTAAAATAATCGAAGAGCTCCAAAACTATTAAGCTTTCAAGTGTACTTTTTTTTTTTTTTTCCCCACTAAAGTCACACAATAGGTACATCGCAAGCAACTTATAGTCCCCTCTCATTAGTGTAACACGACATAAATGATTCCAATTTTAGGGATGGAATAAAAAATAAACAAATTGTCCATTGCTTATTTATTTTCTTCTTTGTTACACAAAATACGAGTTGTACAACCTCATTTATTTATAAACTGTAAAATTAATTTAATACCAATCTTTAAATGTTCATTTATTCATTAATTTAATTTTTTGGTGAAGAATAAAACAAAAACCCGAAGACCGTAAGCCTCCATGATTAGTGGTATATAAATTATTTCTCTTATTTGTTTTTCTTGATTTTATGTTTAAAACAAAATCATAATTTACAAATAAATAATAAGTATGAAAAAGCTATTAGAAAAGTTGGAACAATTGCATTCTATAACCTTGATAAAAAGGGAGTAAAATTTGAAACTAATTTGAAAGCAATTTTGTATTGCAATACCATAATTTATTAATTTTTTTAAAGTAATCAATGAAGTTCAGCCAAAATTTATTCAATGTGTCAGCTAATTTGTCTTTGCATGGTTGATTTAAAAAAAAGAAAATATGAAACTTTCCGTAGCTTGCACCTTACACATGCATCACTGAAAAGAATCCTTAATCTTAAAACGCCATTTAATTCTTTGCTTCAAGATGAATCAACCAGGGCCCAATTTCATGTCTCTGCTTACCAAAAGCAAAGAATCGGCGCTTACGGAAGCAGGGAATTCTGCGCTTAAGTCAATCGTACATCATGGGTTAGCAGGAAATTTTTGCTTGTGCGCGTGCATACTCCACGTTACTAGGCATTCTTTGCTTACACAGCTAGCGCAGAAATTCGGCGCTTGCTCGGTAAGCGGAGAATGGTGATCGCAAGCGCAGAATTCAACGGTAAGCAGAGCCATGAAATTTGGTCCAGATGTCGCTCTTTTTTGTCTATTACCAAAATGCAAAGAGCGCGCTTTGCCCCTCCTGTAAACAGGCAAAAACAGTCTGGTTACCATACTGAGCGATGCATGCCTACAACACCATTTTAATACTGGGGATAAGACCAATGAGTAAGATGACCACCGGTACTTAAAGGCCCTCAGTTTTGGACTTCCGGGGACGGTATTGTTTTATATGGATTCAAAATCCCTTTGGGATCAAACATACTTTTCATTTCTTGCATGACCCTAACAGCTTCGTTCGACTTACTGTACCTAATAAACTTCCTCTTGTTGAAGCCAAGCCCATGCTCGGCACTTATACTTCCCTTTTTCTCTGACGTCAAAGCGAACACGAACGGCTCGAGGGCATTTTTGATCTCGCTCGAAAACTCGTCGACGATAACGTTCATGTGTAGGTTTCCGTCGCCCACGTGGCCGTAGCCGATTACGTCACAAATGGGTAACTCTGGGTGGTTGTCACGCAGGTGGGAGCGAACCTCACGGATGACGTCATAATACGCTTTGTGGGGCAGTGTGAGGTCGTATTTGTACTGAACCTTGGTTCGCTGGATAGCTTCGTTAACGCCCTCTCGCATGTACCATATCATCTACAATAAGTAGATATTTATTATGATTTTGTTTTTACCCTTGCACCAGTTCTGAGTTCTGTGGAAAACAAATCCACAGGCAAATCACCTGGGTGGGATTCGAACCCATGACCTTTGCATTGCTAGAGCAGAAGTCTTACCACACCACCGAGCTAGCCCGATGGAAGTTGGCATCTTATGTTTTAGCAGTGGATACCGCAACGATCTAATAAATGTTAAATTTGCATCGGGGATGAAGAATATAATTAGCTTTTCTAGCAATGCAAAGGTTGTGGGTTCGAATCCCACCCATGTGATTTGCTTGTAGATTTTGTTTACAGAACTTGAGAAAGTACTGAGTATACAGTGCTTAATACACATCAGTGTAAGGGTGAAAAAAAAATTACATTCTTTCTCCCCGATGCAAAATTAGCATCTATTAGATATTTTTTCATTAACCTTTGAATGGTTTTTCTAGTCATCGGACAAAATTAGTGTCGGATTAAGCTTGGGACTAATTTTGGTATCGAGTAGCTACTGAAACCAATTGTCCCAAGGAAAAACTACTCTGATAAATTGGTCTTATATTTTAAAAGAAAATATGCATTTGAATCGAATCTTTGTCCTCTTGCTTGGGCAAAGCAAGAGAAATTACCTTTTAAAATTTCTAATATGGGTTTTCTCTATCTAGGGTTTTCCTCCCACACCTAAAACTGAGTTTTTCTTCTACAGGTATTTTCATACCTGCATACAGTCAAAGGCATTTTTTTTTGTTTTTGAACATTTTAATATTATTTGGTTTTGCCCTCACACAGATACTTTATCTTTTCAATAAGTGCACTGGGCTCTTTGACGTGCATTACACAACACACAGGGGCAATGGCTTTACATCCCATCCAAAGGACGAAGCAAAAAATGGTGAAGTGTCTTGCTTAAGAACACACGTGTCACAACCTGGACTTGAACCCACACTCTGCTGATAAGAAACATCAGAGCTCGAGTCCGGTGCTCTTATCTACTCGGCCAAGACACGTCAGAACCACAGATCTGATCTACTTGGTGATTTATATGAGATATTAAAACTTTTGGCGGAACTAAAACTAAGGAACTGTTGTTTTACCTTGATTTTGCTGGAGTCGGTTGCCACTGTTCCGTCCAACACTAGCTCAGTTTCCATTATGTGCTGCAGGAAGTCGTTTAACTTTTCTTCGTCATGGGTGGCATTGGATCCGGAGGTTTCAATCAGAATGTAGAAGGGATACTCCTGGCCGAGGGGATTCTTCAAGTTCAAGTACTTTGTGACGTACTGTGGAAGAGAATTATAACATTTCAAGGCAAAGTATACCTTTGGTTGTTGGAATCGTTCGCCAGTTTTAATTTTGATAGTTTTAAAACTAACTTGTGAAAATTTCATTTCAAAAGATGGTAGCGTTTTTGAATTGTCGTCAAAAATCTGGAGCGGTTATGTCCACACAGAAAGAATAATCCGTAATTGGAATACACAATCTGAGAAACGTTTCATGCAGAAACATTTCTTAGATTCAATTTTGGGGGATTAAAACTGATATCTTTTTCCATAACCACATTACTCCGAAGTGACATGACTCTCAAAATGCTTTCTCTTAAAGGCACTGAACACGTTTTGTATTTGTCAAAGACCAGTATTCTCACTTGGTGTATCCAAACATATGCATAAAATAACAAGCCTGTGAAAATTTGGGCTCAATTGGTCATTGAAGTTGCAAGAAAATGATGAAAGAAAAAACACCCTTGTTGTACAAATTAGTGTGCTTTCAGATAGGAATAAAAGGCTTCTGGCCAGAAGTCTTTTATTATTTTAGTGAGAAATTACCCCTTTCTCAAAAACTACGTTACTTCAGAGGGAGTCGTTTCTCACAATGTTTTATACTATCAACAGCTCTCCATTGCTGGTTACCAAGTAAGGTTTTATGCTAATATATATTTTGAGTAATTACCGATAGTGTTCAGTGCCTTTAAACCGCATTCCTTAGAAGGGAATCATTTCTCAAAATGTTATATATTATCAACAGCTGCAGTGCTTCTTACCAAGTAAGTTTTTTAAGGTCATTCATGTTTGGAGTTATTTACTAGAGGTATACACTCCCTTTAATCACGTATTACTGTAATAGACTGTGCAAGTCTCGCGCGTATCCGAACGAGAAAACACGTCAAACGAAGAACATTTTTTTTTCTGAAATCAAATCTTTGTTTTAAATTATATCTCATGACAAAATCTAAACAACAAAAATAAATCATTGCAATTTTATGAAAATTAGTTTTAGCTTTTGAAAAAAATACACAATAATATGTTAATTATTAATTTGTTTAAAATCAAACTCTGGGACAAGGATGCTTATTCGATGTTAACTTTTTAGAAACCCCTTACGCGGATTCGTGTCGGTCAAACGGGTTTAAAATTGACCCGTATCGCAGTTTACAGAGGATGCTGACGCCTCAACAACCATAGACTGCAATGAAAAGGGTTCGCTTTGCAATTACAGCATCTGGCGATTATAATCGCGCATCCAAAACGAGCGTTTACATAAGTTTTACGATCGAAGGCGAACACAAAATTCTAAATTTTTGCAATAACCGAAAGCTGAGGTCAAGCTTAATTCTCGGGTTTTCTTCGTTATATTGTTGAATTGGTTTTACTTTCATATTTTGTTATCACTTAGTATTACATCCCAACAACATGTATAATTTTCTAGGTCATAAACTACGTTAAACTAAAATAATTGACGAAACAAAATCTCGCCCACGTAAAACTCCATATGGTTGGGACCACTATGGTCCCGGAAGTTCGAATGCGCGCGAGACTTGCACAGTCTATATAAGATGAGTTATGTAGGATTTGAAAGTGTGCTAGGTGGAAATGCGATCTAGTAAGAATTGCAGTAACACAGAATCTGTCTTACAAGTTAAAGTGGTTTAGAAAATAACTAGTGATGTTACAACTCGATTTGTATGCTCCGATATCTTTTTAAATTTTGTTTTATGAGATATCGCTTTACATCACAAGGCCGGATGGTCACTTCAAGGTGAGTGCTACTGGGATGTTGACCCAAATCAACTGTCACCAGGGGCACGTTGCCAGTGCCACCTACTCCTGGGGCTGAAACAGGGTTACCCCCTTCACAGTCCGTAAGGATGTATGCATGGGTATCATCCACTACGAGCCTGGCTGGTAGAGCAGTATGCACTACCTTCCCAACTTTTTACAAAGCAATTATGGTTAAGTGCCTTGCTCAAGGGTACAAGTGTCATGAACTGTATTCGAACCCACACTGCTGACAACACCAGAGCATGTTTTCTGATTTCTGAGGTCAGTGTTTTAATGCAGAGTCATGGTGGAATTTCTAGTTACAGAAGTGTCAAATATCTTACCATCATAGACTCCTTGTCCATGCACTCAAATGCCGACAAGATCTCCACCAAATGGCCTTTGCTTTCCTTATACGTGTCCAGTACTTTTTCAAAACTACCACAACCTATAGGTGTAAAAACATTTGTCATGAACAATTACATTAATCACATAATTGGTAGTAATTGAAAAACAACTTTTTAAGTTCTTAAAGATATAGGATTGGTAAGGATAAAAAAGATTTTTTTGTATAATTTTAGTCTGAAACCTTTCTGAAATGAAGCTCATCTAGATCAATTTTTTCTGTGAACAATTTATAATAGTGGCTTCTTATACAGCACTCATATCCGTCACTCAGTGACGCTCATGGTATTTTCCTGCAGTGTATGTGGAGCTACGTTTTGAAGTATGAGACATATTCCTTTTACATAGCACCGTGTAATGGTTTACAAGGTGCTGTGGCGCAATATGCAGCCAATCAAACCAGGAACACCGGGGCGAACCCTTTCTCTTTACGATAAGTGCACTGGGTTCTTTTACGTGCATTACACAACACACGGGACCAACGGCTTTACGTCCCATCCGAAGGACGAAGCAATAATGGTTAAGTGTCTTGCTTAAGGACACAAGTGTCACGACCGGGGCTCGAACCCACACTCTGCTGAACAGAAACACCAGAGCTTGAGTCCGGTGCTCTTATCCGCTCGGCCACGACACGCCACAATTTCACTCTGAAATGAAGTCATATTCAAGAAAACTATCTGAAAACCTAAAATATCAGCTGATTTCCATTGTTACAAACAAACTTAAGGACAACATGTTTTATGCCCGAAAATGTGCTTGGTCTTTCACTGTAAGCCCAAGTGTTCACAGGTTTGGTTTTTCATGTATCTGGTTGATCACACAAAACATGAACACTGTCTGTGACAATTTTGTCAGCTCTACCAATCCTGTATACCGGTTGGGCCTAATACCTCTAAGTCTAAGGAATTTAGTTAGTGATTTCTCAATTTGAATTCCTTGGACAACATCCAGTTTTGCAATGTCACAGAATTAGGGGCAAGCTTCTTATTAGTTACATGAGCAACAACAAATATCCATACATACATACATGTACGTACAGTTTGAGCAACAACAAATATCCATACATACATACATGTACGTACAGTTTAAGGAGCTTGTCTTCACTGTGTGGTAAATGACCTTGGTTGGTGGCTGGCCATTGTTATTGGATGTAGCCTTCTGCTCGGTCCACTAACAGCAGCCAGCAACCAGCCCGGTCATTACCACGCAGTGAGGACCGGCTCCTCACACTGTTACAGGGTTTGCCATTAACCTTTTCAGTGACTGGCCAGCAGGGCCAGTTAGCTTGTTATTTTACTAGTCCGTTGGCTTTTTCACTAGTCAATCTTTCAAACGAAACAGGGATGTTTTTCAACACTGAACTAGCTAGCAGGACCACTTGGAGAGAATTCGGACTGGTCCTCAGGTGTTTTAACTGGTAACAGTTAAGGGGGAATACTGTGTTATTACCTAAAATAATATTTTAAGAACAGTGATTTATTGAGAGCCTCAAGCTGCTCCAACCTCGAGGCCCTTCACAATAATCAAAATTAAAAACCAAAACCGAATTTTGCTTACTTACCAAAGAAAGCAAGATTGACAGATTGTGGGCGTGGTGGACACAGAATGGACACTCCCGTTACAATACCAAGAGTCCCCTCGGACCCAATGAACATCTGTTTCAGATCGTACCCCGTGTTGTCCTTACGTAGGCTTGACAAGCAGTCAATAATACGCCCATCCGCTAGAACCTGCAATCAGTTTTATTTCAGAAAGCTGTTAAAGGCAGGGTGTACTTCTGGTTATTATCAAAGACAAGTATTCTCACTTGGTGTATCCCAACATATGCATAAAACAACAAACCTGTGAAAATGTTGGCTCAATTGGTCATCGAAGTTGCAAGAAAATAATGAAAGATAAAACACCCTCGTTGCATAGAATTGTGTGCTTTCAGATACCTGAGAAAGGCTTCATGCATGAAGCCTTTCCTAGATTCAAACATTATGGTGAAAATTACCTTTTTCTCTAAAACTACATTACTTCAAAGGGTGTCGTTTCTAACAATGTTTTGTAATACCAACAGCTCTCCAGTGCTCTTTACCAAGTAAGTATTTATGTATATTTGGTCAGGTGCGGTAACACCAAGTGTATATCTACTTGCTAGGTAGATTTTGTTCTTTGAGAACTTGTCTTGCTATTTATTCTACTGCCGCGGAGTAGATTATTCGGAATTCGGGAGACTTCTTAAAAGAATTGTCCTGCTTATTAACTACTACCTGGGCGGAAGGTAGAAAATCAGCCGGGACTACTACTTTAGTATTTGTGAACACTAATTTTTTGAGTCGTTACCAAAAGTATACTCTCCTTGTAATGCAGAAACGTGTTTTTGACATATTTCTTAGTTGTAACAGTGTACAAGAATGGCAATTATTATTATACAAAAATAAACAAAACAAAACAGGCCTGGAATTATAAGAAGGCTATGGCCTCTGTTGCCCTTGAATTGGCCTCTGTTGCCCTTGAATTGGCCTTGGTGTCCCTTCAAAGGTTTCTCCCAGACTTTTAAGATTAAGGACTGTCACATCACTGTGTGTAGATTCTGACAAGATCGGACAATGGTAGTGTCAAAAGGCCCGAAGATTATCCCACAGAAAACTGACTGTAGGCCCAAATAACAGTTGCCGTGAAAAGACACAATTCTGAACCTCACCGCTTCAATTCCTAGTACTGTTCCTCGTAAGCTTCCGTAGCGTAGAAGCCTGAGACCTCCGGCATTGGTGGACACGTTCCCGCCTATATGACAACTCCCTTTGGCACCAAGGTCTAAGGGCATCGTGTAGCCATGGTCCTCTAGGTACATGTCTAACTTTTCCAGGATGCAGCCTGCTTGACATACCAGTGTTCCTAAAGATAATAACTCGATTTATGTATCGCCAAATTACCAAAGGATGCAAGGCACTCAAGGAGAAAAGAAAGACCAAAGTAAAGGAGCCAACCAGCTACAAGTTGGAGAACAGGTGAGTCTTGAGACCCTCTTTGAAGGACAAAACAGTCTTAGCGTTTTTAATGGGGACAGGAAGATGAACAAAAAGGAACAAGGTCTTAAAATGATGATATATTCGTGTCTTTAGAAGAGTCGACTCTTTTGATAAAAACACTTTACAGCCAACCTGTAGTATCAAAGTCTAATATCAAAATATATGGTGCGAACATTTCAGTAAATACTAGCAGTTTATACTTTTTCAGGGGTCTTGTGCACATGCACATCGGGCTTATTTCTAAAGATATTATTTCCTTGACACTGATTTATTTCAGATCGAACTATTCCTACGAAGGATTGGTCCTGGTATAACTTTCCCATCCACTGACCTTTCAAATAGAAACTTATCAAATTTACCTAGGGTAAGGAAGAGGGGGTATGAGTGCAGTTGACTAAAGTCATCTATGGTAAGGAAGAGGGGGTATGAGTACAGTCGACTAAAGTCATCTATGGTAAGGAAGAGGGGGTATGAGTGCAGTCGACTAAAGTCATCTATGGTAAGGAAGAGGGGGTGTGAGTGCAGTGGACTAAAGTCACCTATGGTATGAAAGAGGGGGTATGAGTGCAGTTGACTTAAGTCACCTATGGTAAGGAAGAGGGGGTATGAGTGCAGTCGATTAAAGCCACCTATAGTAAGGAAGAGGGGGTATGAGTGCAGTTGACTTAAGTCACCTATGGTAAAGAAGAGGGGGTACGAGTGCAGTGGACTAAAGTCACCTATGGTAAGGAAGAGGGGGTATGAGTGCAGTCCACTAAAGTCACCTATGGTAAGGAAGAGGGGTATCAGTGCAGTTGATTAAAGTCATCTATGGTAAGGAAGAGGGGGTATGAGTGCAGTTGACTAAAGTCACCTATGGTAAGGAAGAGGGGTATGAGTGCAGCCGACTTAAGTCACCTATGGTAAGGAAGAGGGGGTATGACTTGAGTGCAGTCGACTTAAGTCACCTATGGTTAGGAAAGCGATAAAGTCAAACCAACCTGACAGAGAATCAAAATCTATTATCTGGTTCATCAGAGCAGTTGATAGGATGATCTCATCAAACACTGGCACGCTACCCCCTACTAGTCCTGTGTTTCCCCCCTGGGGTACGACAGCAATGTTTCGACCATTACAGTACGCCATGATCTTAGAGACTTCTTGAGTGGTCTTCGGCTTCAGAAGGACTTGACTGGAACCTGAAATTGTATCGTACATAAAAAAATTCAAATTTGTTTCATTTTGCTGCATCAATGAAAAAACAGTGTGGATTTTGTTATACTGTTTGATCTCGCACAAGAGAGGCTCTGTGCAAAAAGCGTTGTATCTCGGCGACAGTGTTTATGTGTACATCTTGGATGGCGAGACCAGGGCCTAATTTCATACAGCTGCTTTAAAAGCAGAGAATGCTTAGCAGAAATAAGCAGGATACCAGTCAAAAAATTGTACATGTGACATGGTAGTTTGGCTGGTAACCTTATTCTGGCTAGCATAATTTTGTTGTGCTTAGCTACTTTTTGTGCTTAAGCAGCTCTATGAAATTGGGCCCAGTTAATTATTTAGTGCTTTTAAAAGACCATTAGGTTGGTCTTCCTTAAAACGAGTCATCCAATAGACACAATCGGCGACCGGGGTCACGTGACTCGTAGTGGGTATACAATGTAAACAAACTTAGCAAACAATGCACAGCGAACATGGAAAAAACCATGGCTGCTTCCCACCTCACAGCAGAAGCGCTCAGAAGCAGCCATGCATTCCCATTCACGCTGCACCTTGCTTGCTTAGTTTGTTTACATTGTATACCCACTATGGGTCAAGTGACTGCAGTCGCCGATTGTGTCTATCCAGCGCCCACTCAAAGCTCTCCCCCCCCCCCCCCCCCCTCCCCACCTAACTCCTCTTATCCCTCCAGGTAATTCCAGGCCAGGATGTGAACATATAAATGTGGAATGGAATAATTTAAAATACATACTCTGAAGAGTGTGTACCAAATTCCATGATTGTATCATCAAAGGCACAAATCCCCAAAATTCTTCCCCTATCTGCACCACTAAGATTTGTTTTACCTCTTAGCGACCCCAGCCAGTCAGTATTGTGGGCGACTAAGTCCTCCTTATCTGTAACAACCCTCTGAGGAAGAAGCTCCTTGAAGAAGGTCACATCTTCTGGGGTTATCGTTGAATAAGTACCTCGTACCAAATTTGGATACACTGCCGAGGTTAGCGGTACCTCCCTTGATGATTGAGGAGAAGCTGAGGTTATGGAAAACTGTCTGAATACCAGGTTTGGTACATTTTCTTGTGACTGAGTGCGACCGAGGTAATGGTTGCTGGAAGTACATGATAAAAACACCCTTCTTGAATTGGTGGGAAAAGACTTCCGTGCGATTCCAGCGGTCGTTCTCGATGTACATGACTGGTTGTGGTAAGGCTGTGCATGCAGTCTAACCGCTAAGGAGTTGGAGTCTAGACTTCGCAGAAGAGCCAGTTTTTGACGAAGGCCTTTCAGAGACGGATTCTGTAGTACTTTAGAGGCCATCCTGAGCTCTGTATCAGATTTGAATTGTGTTCAAACTCATACCTCAACCTGTACATAGAGAGGGAAAGTGGTTTGAAAGACGCGTAAAAGAGGTGTAGGTTCTTTGAGGTAGGAAATTCTATTAATCCACTTGCCTACGACTGCATGTTCACGCTTGCAATCAGGAATGATGATGTCCTTTAAAGGGTGTGTACAGCATTGGTAAGAATGAAAATAGAAATGTTCACAGATTTGCACAAATAACTTACATGGTATAAAGATAGTCATGGTGGAAAACTTCCCTTGAAACAGTTCATTCAAAAAGGGTCGTATTTTTAAAGTTCAACAATGCTTGTTGTAACTTTGTAAGATCACAAAACATGGCGTCGACAAAAAGTAGTGAACAAAAAATTGTAAAAAAATAGTTGAATGGCCTGCTTTTCGACCCTAGCAGAGTCTTTCGTGAAGGCTAATTTTGACCACAACACATAATTTCTTAAATGAACGCTGTCACTGGGTAGGCCTCTAAATACCGGTGTACAACAAAAGCAGTGAAGTGGAAAGAAATGAAAAGAGAGGGAGAAAAGCAAACAGAAAAAGCAAGGGATGAAAAATAAATGAAAACGGAGATATGAAACGGGGGGGGGGGGGGGGTACATCAAGCCTGGGGCACATAGAGGGAAAAGGCTAGTATGCAACAAGACAAGCATGACAAGAGATTGGAAACACAAAGGTCAACATGCAATTGAAACTTAAGTTAGGTGGGCATGGTGGGAAGAGAGAGTGAGAACAATTATAGTGAATGAGACACTAAAAAGACAGACTCAAAAAAGGGGGAAAAAAGTTGGAAAGAAGGAGGAGGCAAAGGCAAAAAGTTGTCAAGTATGGACATGATGAATGTTCAAACCAGACTATGGGGTTGAATGGTCTGGAGGCGCCTTAGTGTCAACAGCTAAATCTAAATCTACCAATGTCTACAGTCTAGTCACACAGACACAGTTTTTCCCTTCATCACTCAGCAGCACACAGTCCCACTCTCAGTGCATGCAGTGCCAGACCAGTGGCAGTGCGGCAGTGGAGTGAAATTCCTCAAAAGAAAACCAAAATTATACTTCCTTAATAGGCTTACCTCTCTACACTGACTTTAGTTACAATTCTACCCGGACGTTTAAACTCAAATTTTACCTCAAGTCAACCCGCGGTCAACGATCCAGTCCAGTGACATGCACTTCGTTCGAGTTATGATTTGTATTGGCCATTGGGGATAGTCAACACACCATGAAATGAAACTGAGCAAATAAAGAAACGCAACTTGCCAACATGTGTACGCCCCCACAAGAGGGCGCTATTTCAATGTATTGGGATTGGCTATCAGGCAGACCACAGCTATTATCACAGACTTGGAAACAACTCTCACAAGATCCTTGTTTTCTTATCCCAAAGCAGGGTATTTATCTAAACGGCGCACTGGAATTACCGAGCCTGAAAAGCTATGTTTCACATAGCCCCATGAATAGGGCCAATCCACTCTGTATGGCCCTATTCATCATCATGGGGCTATGTTAAACAAAGATCCTTATTTTTGTCCAAAAAGCAAACCTTGTTATCGAAACGGCGCTCTAGAATTACTGGGCCTGAAAATGTTTCTTTTGAGCCTGAAAATATTTCACATCGATTTTTTTTCCCTAAAGGAAATCCACAGTATTTTCGAAACAGTGCACTGGAATTACTGAGCCTCCAATTGTTTTCAGTCCCTGAAAACCAGTGTTTGGCAAAGATCTTCTTTTTTGAAACAGCATACTGCAATTACTGAGCTTCCAGTTGATTTCAGGGCCTCAACACGCAGGTTTTGCAAAGATCCATTCTTTTTCCCTAGAAAACCCAAGTATTTTAGAAACAGAGCACTGGAAATACAGACCTTCAAGTCGTTAATCGGCCCTGAAAATCTAGGTTTCACAGTCCTTATTTTTTTTCCAAAGGGAAAACCTGGTGTATGGAAAAAACGACAAACTAGATTGAAATGAACAGTTTTTACAATTTTTATTCCACGTCACATGAGAAGAAAATAACAGCCTTGCTGTTGAAACCCTCAGCCCTCAATACATTCTAGCTAAAGGTATCACCAAACCATGTTCCTACACCCCAGCACTGTGACCCCGCCCCCCACACCCCCAAATGACCAGCACACTCCCAAAGGTAAACAGAAAAGTGCAAGAGAATTGGCTACATGGCAAACAACCTTTTTTTTCAAACTCAGTTTCATGCATGGTGAAACTTCTGTTTCTTGCTTTTTTTGCTGAAAATATACATTGCACAAGATTTTTCAATAATGTACTTTTTTTACAGTTTTGTCACTCTCCATGTAGTTAAATGTAGAAGTTCTGGCCCAGGGAAACCATGGTCATGCATAGAGCAGATTATTGAACAAAATTTGTAGTCTTCTTGTGGATTTGAATCAGAATATGAAATCAAAGGTAAAGAAGGTGCTTATCGTCTCCTTTTCCCAAACCCCATACCTCCACTTCATTGCCCATCACCCCCCCCAAACACCCATCAACAAATGTTCACACACAAAATCAGCTTGAACCCTTTTTTTATCCTTGCATATTCAGTGTTAATTACTGTTAACCTCATAGAGTTTTTATCTCGAAGGGTCAGTGCAACACGTATCTCAATTTTGAAGAACAAAAATGTTTTATCTCACGCAAAAATGCTCCATGCAAAACGTTGCATGTTGTTTCGTGTGTTTATCTAGGTTATTGTAAGCGAGAAGTTTTGACAAATTGAAATTTGCGCGTAATGTAAGTGCTATTTTAGGAAATAAAATGTTTTTGCACTGACACAACGATTTATTGCAAGGCCTTCATGGTTCAGAAGTGCTCACACAGGAACGGAAAGTTCAAAGAGCAGATGTTTCCAAATCTCAAACGTAAGACGCTTCATCTGATTGCAACTCCTCACTTCCTCCTCCATCTACACCTGTCCTTTTCAGATCCTCAGGTCTTAGTTCACCGGACGCAATTTTCTTCTGCGTCCAAATGTAATCTACGAGACTATTCATGACTGTCGATACCTCGTTGATTTCTTGCATCGTGTCCACAGAGTACAAGAGATCGTTCCCAGCAGGTTTGCTGACGTTCTTAATCTTGAGGATCGGGACTGTCCACTGATCCTGGAAATCTTGCAGTTCCCGTGATGTGATTTCACTGTTGCTGTAAAGGTCGTACTTGGTTCCAACGACAATGCGTATAACTCGGTCCCCAGATTGAGCGGACTGCGACATCTGTGTTCTTAGATCCTCAAAACTTTGTCGATCCGTGAAAGAGAAGAGGTTTAGAGTTGCGTCAGCACCAGCCTTGCACGCCTGGAAACGAAACATGAAAATAGTTTTATTTAAAAACTATGTACAAATTTGGTAGTCGTTGGAGAAAAATTTGGTTAGTCTCAATCTGAACCCTCCCTGATTATAAAGTTTATGTCAAAACCAATCCTCCACATAAATATTTACATCTGAAAATACTGTAAAAGTCAAGAAAATAGCATTAGAAAAATTCCCAAATAAAAATTACTTGCTTGTTTTACAAATGTTATTATCTGTGATGACCAGTACCATCATCATTTGGCATAGACTTTTGTCTGTGGCCGTGCTCAGATTGTAATGGGGGCGCATTCCAGGAGTCGCCGCCATCACCTTCTCTCTTTCAATCGCCACTAACTACTCTCAGCTCTTGCACACTTCTGCAACTTTACTTTGTCACATTAGCTATCCAGTGCAGCTTAGGGCGACCTCTGCCGTGACTTGTACCCATGAACAGACCGTCTGTAACTGTGTTGGGTAGACCTCCCTGTCTCATCACATGAGTGCACCACATAGCACCTCGTCACCCGTTTATTAAGACACCAACATCTGCCAATCAGTTTGCTAGCATTTCATTTGTGATCAGCTCCAACCACTTTATGTCCAGCAAGGTTCGCCAAGTCATTCTGCCAAAAGCATCAAAGTGCTTTAGGTCAACTGCTTTGAAGGTCCATGTAGTAAAGTAATATAATACTTTGGCAGTCACCAATGACTGTGTACACGCTGTAATGTTGATGATGATTTGGGTTAAATGTTTCTTGTGTTACTAATACTTACAGGCAGAATGTGGTCAAACTTCTTGATGGCATTTTCCCCAGCATCCCAAAACTGAAGACGGAAGAGCACTACTTTATCGGCATGTAGCAACTTAGCTGGCCAATACACTATAGATGATACAATGCCTAAAGAAAGAAAACAATAGAGAACATTATATCAATGTTTTGGGGAAGAGTAACTTTTGCCATCCCCTTGTTCTCAATAAAAATATTATCCAACCAACCTGAAAAAATCTCATAAATTTTGAGTGGTCCTGCACTAACAGTCAAAGAAAAAATATTGCAGCAGTAAAAAATATTGAGGATTCAGCAATAGCTTCACTACACTAACCAGGGCCCAATTTCATGGCTCTGTTTACCGACAAATTCTGCGCTTGCGATCACCATTCTCCGCTTACCGAGCAAGCGCCGAGTTTTTGCGCTAGCTGTGTAAGCGTAGAAATAGAATGCCTAGTATTTGTAGTAATGTGGACTATGCAAGCGCACAAGCAAAAAGTCCCTGCTAACCCGTGAAATACGCTTGAAATAACCTAACCTGGTGTTTCACTGTGTGTCGTAGGAACTTGCAATCCTACAAGCTTTGCAACTGTACTTGTCTTTCCAACTCCAGCCTTTCCACGCAAAATCACTTTGTAAGAAACCACATCAGGAATCAAATTTGGAGGAAGCGATGGTCTCTCCAGAAACCCTGAAAAAAGAGAAGAGAAATTCATGTTTGAAATTGTTCCTAATTTAAACTAACATAACAAAGTCAATGATGACTGACAAGTTACAACAACGATAATTTGAAACGTTTCAAAGACAATACAAATTTTGCAACAAATTGTTTTTTCCTAAGTTAATCTACAAATTGTTCTACAGATTGAAGAAGGTGATTTGGATAGTTTTAACTCTTTTACATAAAACTAGTGCAGTGGTTTATTTATTATGTTATAACAAGATTTTTTAGTGGACATATATAACTTGGAATTTCCATAGAACTTGTTGTCTGCAGTTGTCATCAGGCATCGTCAGTTGTTGGCTTTAAAGTGCAACCCCCAAAACCTGGTCATGCTGGTGTAATGAAAAGTTAATTACACTATAAACAATTCCTAAACAATAACACTTTTGAACAGGTTAGCTGATTCTGCTGGTTCAAACACTGCAACTGCGTTCGTCTGTCAACTCAAAAGGAAAGTCACGATATTGTCATCCTCCAAAAATTGTTTTATATTAATATTAATAATAATATGAATGTTTCAACTGTCCCTAAATAAAATGTAAATCATGATGAAAATTGAAATAGTGTCCTTGCTCTGACAGTCACACTAATACACACTACTTCTAGAAACTAAGGCTCCCCCGTACCCGTGAGCGGGGGAGCCTTTATAGTACTTCTAGAAACTATAAGGCTCCCCCGTGAGCCTTATAGGGGTCTAACATTTTGGACCTCCATAACGCTATACGTTTTCAAAATGGTCGTTGATAGGTGAACATTTTACGGTGGTTTGCCATCAATATCTACAGTTTCCTTTGCACTACAAAACACAAACTTTCCCCATACACTTAATATACATTCATAATGAATGCATTTCCTTTTTGTTGAGTTATGTTCAAAAACATCTTCAAAAAATGAAATTTACCCCGCAATACTCATGGTTGTTTTTCCCTCATCGCGAGATATATATACGAACCGACTTATGAAGCCCAACCATCCGTCACAACAATGCACATTACAATGGCGTGGTTGTGTGGCTTCATACATATGAAGCCACAACCATGGACATTTGAGTGTGGTTGTGGCTTCACAACCATGCACAACCATGGTTGGCTTCACAACCACGAGGGGGTGAGGGTGAGGGTTTGGGGTAGGGATAGGATTGGGATATAGGGTTAGGGGTGGGATATAGGGTTAGGGGTGGGGTTAGGGTTAGGGTAGGGGTTAGGGTAGGGTTAGGGTAGGGTTAGGGTAGGGTTAGGGGTAGGGTTAGGGGTAGGGTTAGGGGTAGGGTTAGGGTTAGGGGTAGGGTTAGGGTTAGGATTGACAATTGTGGGTGAGGGAAGGGTGGGGTAGGGTGAGGGTGATGAACACTTCCCCCCCCCCCTTTCACCTTGGAGGAACCCAACCATGAAAGCGGAGAATTGGGCTTCATACGTCGGTTCGTATATATGCCTCCTCATCGCGGCACTCGCGCTGGCGTTCCCGATTTGCGCAAAAAAATAAGACTGCGCGGTGTGCGCGGAGCCTTCCAATTGGCTTCCGGCGCACACCGCGCTGTCTTTTGGCTCCGCGAACACCGCGCCGTCTTATTATAGCGTTACGGAGGTCCAAAATATTGTTAGACCCCTAAAAGGCTCACGGGGAGCCTTATAATTATAACCTTATAGTTTCTAGAAGTACCGTACTAGTACATTGTAGTAACTAGTTTCTAGAAGTAACTACACACTAGGTAATTCCACCAAGATACATCCCCGAGAGTCAATGGTATGTCTATCTCAATATTAAGATCTTAACTTTTAAGTAAATAACTTAACTAATTTAAAACAATTTATTATTTTTTTGTTTTAATTTATAAAAAAATTAATAGTAAATTAAAATTCTCACCATAAATTCTCCTTTTCCCCTTCCTCACAATGCTTGAAAAGTACTCTTTTCCTTTGGGTGTCTTAGGCCAGTTTGTGTCTATCTGTTGGCCGTATGGTTGAAAGGTTGCATTTAAAGACATTGCAGCACTCAAGTCAAAACCGAAAACAGTCGGTCATGTCAGTGGTACTCCCCTTAAAAATTCAGTTCCAACAAGGGCGCTGACATGACAGGCTCGTTCAAAATGGGTCACAAAATGATGTTTAGCAAGTTTTGTATTTTTTTTTTTTTTTTTACAATTAAAAGGTAAACAATTTAAAATATCATTATTTTTTATTTACTTATTATAAAAATTGTTGTATGAATACATTTATTAAATAAAATAAATGTAAAATATTTAATTTATAATTAACATTTGTCAAAGCAGACGGCTGTTTTGTTATCTTTTACGATCGAAACACCAAACTGCTTAGGACGAGTGAGCATTTTACAGACGTGCACTTTTCGATGCGGGGGTGGTGGGAGGCAGAAATATGGCGACCATCCGTGGCGAAACTTGTCACTGTGTACAAATAGAAAACTTGCCGGAGGAGATTTTAGAGCGAATTATGTCATATTTGTCACCTTACAGTGACTGCAAAAATGCATCTCTTGTGTCAAGAAAGTGGCATCGATTAATGCGGGGTAAGCAGAAAGTCATTGTCAATGACTGTCAATTGTTGTGTCATCCAATTGAAAATTACATTGAACTTGTTGAATCTTGATTTTTTTTGATAAATTTAAAAAAAATGAACCAGTGACTGTTTCTGAGTGTCACTCATCACTGGGTTTGTACAATGTATAGTCTATGCATGCTGGGACTCGTCGTGGGTACGGTGAGAGTCGAAACAAGAGCAAACAAGTCGCGATGGATGGGTATGAATGAAATAAAAGGAAAGCCAAAAAAGCAACAGCTAATAATTTTTGTGTTTCTCGACATAATGTTATTATTAATGGACTTGGTCTTTGGAGGCTTCCCCATAAGGTTTATCGTGATTCCAGAACCGCAATGCATCATGGGAGGGCATAGGGGGCAAATGCATACCGCAGTACACGATGTTCGCAGGCATGGCCTAGGCCCTGTGTAAACTAAAAAAGTGAACAAGCTTATGATTTGAACGTCGCAACAATTTTATAAACAACAGTCGGTCGTCGTGCGCCCAGGCTACCGATTTCCCGGGTTGCCCCCTTTTACTACACCCGACATGCTTGGCAAAACAGCGCCCTCTCTTGGTATTTTGCTAATCGCGATAAACCTTATGGCGAGGCTTGAGTTGATTGGGGTGTGGTCAAATAAATACACTTAATGATTTTTCCCCACATGCTTGTACAATTCTTTATCCCAGGTTCGTAATGTGACGACTTAATTCCAATTCTACCTCCATGATTCCACTAACTTCTAAGCCACATAACACAAACTGGCTCCATCCACGCTTGGCTTGGTTAACATGCACAGGCCCCAGTATCAATTAGGGTTGCTTCAAAAGTTCAAGGATGATATGGAAGTCTTGAAAATGCTATTTTATAACCTAGACAGTAGTCTAGACTAATAATAGGCGGATATTTTTTTTCTTTCTGGAAAAATTAGCTCACACTGTCACAGTTCATAGCAAAACTGTTAATAACTTATGAATGTTTGAAGCTTTGCATGGAAATAAGAAGTAACTATGATAACACTTGCGGGTACAACCGTGTGTAAATCTCCTTTGGGAGGAGTGTTGGCTCTGAAAGTTAAAACAGCCTGTGTGTGGTCTCCACGTTTCGAACAGTTTACTCTGCTAGTCGTCAGGAGAAAAGTATCCTTGTCCTGGATGACTTAAATTCAGTTAGTGATGTCTTCTCCTTAAGACGAGCAGATTTTACTGTTCGAAGCGTGGAGACCACACAGGTTCTTTTCAAAGCCAACACACCTTCTAGTTTACTAGTTGACTTATATTTCAGTTACTTCTAACTTTTATGAAATTTATCAGATTGAAACTACGGCCAAGTAAAATAAATAACATGTTGCTCGTCCGGACTTTTAAAAAAGTTGGTGAGGGAGGTCCTTGTTATTTGTTATTTTCAAATTTTTTGTTATTTTTTTCAAGATGGCCACCATGTCTAAGATGGCCGCCATATCGTATTTGAAGATGGTCTTATGGTTTTATGAGCATGTTCTGTATGTCCTCAAATTCTGTTTAAAGTTGCCATGTGTGTTTCTGTGTCCATTTCGATACATATTGTTATTCTTTCGAGGGGTTCTTCTTGCTTTTGCTCCAAAATTGGTGCAAAGATCTCGTTCAAAAAAGAACTGTGGCATGCAAACGTGAAGGGCAAAACGTTTCAAAGAAAATGTGGAGTTTCTCACGATGGCGTTGTGGAAATAGCATTTTTTGTAGGCCTACATGCAAGAAAGATGATGAAATTCAAGGGGGCGGAAGGGGTAGCGCCACCAGCGCGCCACCTACGTTGAAAATAATCTCATTCGACCATCGCGACGTGGACTGGTCGAAGCTCCCCACGTACAAACGGATGTGTGTGTATGCACAGTACACACTATTTGAATACGGTTGCTCTCCGCTGCGTGCCGTTGAGACTGCCTGGACGAGTCCATTTTATCAGAGGGTATTGTTATCTTCAAATGTTGTAAATTCACAAAATCTTTACACCAGAAAACATTTGTAAATTGTTTTGTTTTGCCTTGCCAACTGCTTCAGTAAATTAACTATTTAATAAACAACATATATTTAACCTAAACGACATGTACATAACATATCTGTTTAAGATGTGTATGTTGCCTCAGAATTACAATTACCTGCGGCAAATGTTCCCGTCCGTCAACAGAGATCGTTTGAACGCAAACTAAGTATTGGCGGGATCCATTCTCTCCCAAAAAACTTTTAAAAATCGTCAAATATCTAGAGGATGTACCGAGGGATTTTGATTAAACCTTCAGGAATGAAAGATCTATTCCTAAATATTACGTTAATGGAAAAAAATCAGAGGATGAACGATAATTTGTTTCACATTATGTCGATATTTGTAGCCATTTTAGGGGAGACCATTTGTAACGAAATTCCCACCTGGACCCATTCATACACGTTAGCCGCTGCAATAAACCAACGGAAAATTTTCGATAATATTTTTACGCACTTTATTTAAAATTAAGCATCTCAACAATTGAAAATACTCTTACGATATACACTGTTATGTTTTCAGTGCTGATAAAGAGAGAATTTTAACGGTATACATGGATTTCTTTTTGTTTTTTAATGGTCATTACCCGGTACCTATTTTTAAAATGGAGTGTACCCAAACAGCGATCGCAAATGATTGCGCAACACCCCTTCCGCCCCCCCCCCCCCCCCCCCTCCCTCCCCTGATGAAATTGCTCAATAGGATACATTTGAAATAGCTCTCAATATGTAAATTGATTTAAAAGATTTTTTATTTTTTTAAATAACAAATAACAAAAAAATTGGTGCGGCCTCCAAAATTGGAGCGGGCGGGGACGAGCAACATGTTATTTATTTTATGTTAGTTTGTTTCTTGATGAACATGATGTACCCATCCCTTTTTTTGCCTTTGATTGACAGGTGTCATAAAACTGCGAGAACACGCCTTCTGCCTTGCTGCCAGATCTGGCTCACTCAAGTGGTCACATCAAGAACGTACTTGTAACTCACTCTTTGGCCGTTCCATGCACAGTGTGTGCTATGTTGAGGGAACTATGTACATGTTTGGGGGCACTGTACCGTCTGAAATGAGATCAGCAACTGGGACCTGCTACTGTGACCTGCAGAAGATGAACGTCGGTGCAAGAGAGTGGAAAAGACTTATGGCAACCGGTAATAGTCATGTAAAAGACCTTACGATCTGAACCCTTAATATTCATTTCAGGATACCTTAAAGGGGCTGTGTCGCCATGATCAAAGCAGGCCTGTGGCTGTACACGGAATAGAGCCTTCCCACGAAATATGTAAATTGCACGTCGAGCGTGTGCACTAACACTTTGGTTGGCAAAATGATGGAACATCACGCCTTTTTGTATGGGGCTGATGGTGGCGTGACACAGATGCATTTGTGCGTCTGCTTAGTGCACATCTCTATGGCGTTTGCCAACCAATAGGGTCTGTACGCATGCGTGAATGTAATTAGCATAATGGGAAGGGTCTGTTGTACTCTCTCACCCAGTTACTGCGTGCCCTTTCCGTAGATATGATACTAACAAAGGGCGTGCTTGTGCAGTAACTGGGTCACAGCTCATAATTCCATGTAAAGCCACAGGCCTGCTTTGATGATGATGACACAGCCCCTTTAAATGAGAAAATGCAACAAAATCCCACAGCAAATTTGAAATGATTCAGGGTTTCAGGACTGCCACAATCTTAGTTAAGCTCTCTCATGTGTAGCAATGATGGTAGTTGTTTCTCAGCAAACCAAATAGGGACATGGGCCAAATTTCATAGAGTTGCTTAATGGCTTCAGCAGAAAAAGCTTCAAAATTTCTGTAAAGCAAGAATTAGCAGGATACCAGTCACAGATTGAACGTGAGAAATGGCATTTGGGCTGGTAACCTTACTCTAGTAAGCATGATTTTGTTATGCTTAGCTACTTTTTGTGCTTAACCCTAACAATCCCTAACCCTACAAATTCAAACAGGGCAAAGTGTTTAATTTTGTTAGGTTAAGTACAGTGAAGTTAGGAGTGGGTGTTGAATTCTGTGGGATTGTGTATCCTTGCTGACAAGTAATGGTGTTGGAATTTGATTGAGTGGGTATGGTGGATGTGTGAAATGTACATGTCTGGCATTGCTCTTTCCTCCATGGTCTAATGAGATAGTTGTTGGATTATGTTACGTTGGGTACTGTGTGATTTCACTGATCCAATTTTGCACATGCCAAGTGTACACACTCCCAACAAAATCAAACGAAAAAGGCCTGTTGGAGTTTGTTAGGTTGTGTATCGTCCCCCTAAGATTGGGTATAGTTCCCATCGCATGGTAGTGTAACGCAGGAAATATCGTGGTATAGTGTATAACAATTATCCACTTCCCTGGTTAATTGTTCTAGTGTTAGTGGAGCGTGCCGGAGCAGAGAGGGAGTGTAGACTTCAGGATATATAAATATAATGATTCACAGGAACAAGCTTGAGTATGTAGAAACTCGGTTGTGACTTTATTCGTCTGAGCAACGTTGTATAAAAGTACATGCACATACAATATAATGTAAGGTACAATTAAATGAATCTAGCTCCGTAGATATGTGAGAGGCAAGTCTCGGGTTAACAAGTTGAGAACAAGAAACCTGAATGAGAACACGGGGGAGGTTATAAAGGGTTTCTAGAAGTGGAGTTAGGTATATATTTAGAAATGATGTCATAGAGAAAATACATAAGACCGAAGACATCATTTCCTAGAACAAGATCATGGTCAAGATGTTTTACGACTACCGGTGGGGAAGGTCAGCAGGGGAGGTTGAGTAGTTGGCCATGATTGGCCACCTGTTTAATGTGTTAAGTTGTTTTTGGTAGGAAATCGTCCTTACAGTAGTATAAGCTGTTGGAATGTGTTGGGTTAGGGATGGATTCTAGTAAAAACGCTTTGGGAGTTAGGGTTAAGCAGCTCTTTGAAATTGGAGACAGACTAATTTTACCCATTCAGCCCTAGACGGCTTCTTAATTGTGTGCTACCTGTGTGTATAGACCTTTCCATTGTTGATAAACACAGTGCGACGGTTGGCATGGACGGCCGAATGTTAGCAAAACATTCAATTGTGTTAAAAGATTTGTTGACCAAAGTCAATATTTTCTGTAAAGATTCATGAACTGAATTACCTCCCATGATTGGTTGATTTGTTTCCAACAAATTCAACACTTTTTTTGAATATTTGTGTAACATTGCTACAAACTATGGCTATCTGTATTTGATTTGCAGTTATGGCTTTCCATAGTTTTCCAACCTCGGTTGGCCATAACTCTGTCTGTGACGTTGCAATAGAAAGGTCTATTATATATAGGGTGGTTAACAATAGAATTATTGGTTTTTTCTTTTCATTAGGGGAATACCCTTCTCCCAAAGCAGCAGCCTCAATGGTCCACCACAACGGCTCTCTCATTCTCTTCGGCGGATGGGCGCCCCCGGTCCCAAACCCCCCTCACCAGCCACCCCATATCTCCGATGACCTTCACATCTATGATATTCCGAAGAACAAATGGCGGGCTGTTGTCACAAGCCTCTGCCCACCGCCGATGGCCAGCCACAGGGCAAGCATGGTGAATGACCTGATGGTCATATTTGGTGGCAGTTGTGGAAACCAAACAAAGTAGGCATTGATTTTTATCTACTTTGGTCATAAAAATCCTGCATTGTTTTGGTTTTTTGGGGGGGAACAGTAATTTCTTTTTAATTCCTCTAGTTTTCACACACAGAGCTTAAATTGTTTTATTTTTATAATTTTTTTGTTTTGGGGGTTTTTGGTGGATTGAAAGAGAATCCACAATTCAATTACTGGGCCAGAATTTATGTTTTTACAAGACTATAAGCTTAATGGTAATACTGTTATATAGTGTAACATACACTACACTGTTTTTCTTTAAAGGGTGTGTACAACATTGGTAAGATTGAAATTACAAATGTTCACAGATTTGCACATAGCTTACATGGTATAAAGAAGGTCATGGTGGAAAACTTCCCTTGAAATAGTTTTGCTTGAAATGCTATAGTTTTTAGGAAATGATTGACACATTATGCGCTTACAGGCTTTTGCATTAGGCGCTTTACAAATGTCTTTATTATTTATTTATTATTAAAAGTCTTTATCCTCCAGAATAAAATCTGATGTTTAAAAAAAGTTAAAACATATAATGGGGTTTTTCACTGTTTTCTCGTGACTTCGAAGACCAATTGAGCTTAAACTTTCACAGGTTTGTTATTTCATGTATATGTTGGGTCACATCAAGTGTGGATACTGGTCTTTGGCAATGACCGACCTTGTACACACCCTTTGAACAAGCACTCATTTGTCATCCGAAGAAAATTGTATTTCGATACTAAATGTTGGGGTTGAACAAGAATAATTGACTTGAGCAGGACATGAAA
Source organism: Leptasterias polaris (assembly GCA_037783415.1). Lineage (NCBI taxonomy): Eukaryota > Metazoa > Echinodermata > Asteroidea > Forcipulatida > Asteriidae > Leptasterias > Leptasterias polaris. The sequence continues at coordinate 831,964 of JAZGTN010000111.1, forward strand.
CTGCGACTTGCGGATTAATGTGCCGGAGCTCTACCAACTGAGCTATCTAACCCTTTGTTAGGGTGTGTCAGTATACTTATCCAGTCAGAAGCCAATCATCCTGTAATTTCCGTAATCCAGTGGTCTCGGGTTCAAGTCTCACTCTAGTCAAGTTTTTCTTTGTTCAACCGAAAACTTTCAAATCAGTGAGCTCTCGGATTGAAACTACCAATATTTTTAATTTGAATTTCCTCAGGTACGATGGTGTATGGGTTCTGTCACTCCAGAGCATGTCATGGAGTTGTATGAAGATGGAAGGACGGAGGCCGCCAGCCAGGGAAAAGCATGTACAGGTAAGAAGAGCTTGAACTTCACCCAGGACCGCAGGCCCGAGGCCAGTGATTTTAGCGTCGGACAAGTAAATAAGTGTTTTAAAATCAAATAATAATATTTCGCTGTATAATATCAAAATATAAAAAGATATTCAAATGTTGACTTATGTAGTCTGATAAATCTTCTCTTAGTGCTTGTTCAAATACAGACAGTTTACATGTTAAATTTTTTAGATTTTGGGTTGAACAAAGAAAAATTGACTAGAGCGGGATATGAACCAATGACCACCGGATTAACAAGCCGGCGCTCTACCAACTGAGCTATCTAGTCCTATGTTGGCGGTCTCCCTATTTTGTCAATATCTTTGTTCGGAAGGGGGGTGCCAGTCAGGAGCCATTCAATCGTAAACTGCCGTGTAGCCAGTTGAATGCGACTTGATGCGACTTGAATTTTAGATTCTAGTCTTGTAAAACAACTTTTGGTCTGGGCATGCCCTGGTGTCTTGTGGAAAAGAGTATTAAAGTATGGGAACATTTGGGGGACACCCTCTGCCACGTATCAGGCATGGTATACACAGCAAGACAATCAGAAACATCCGCGCTGTATTACTTTTAAAGGCACTGTACACGTTTGGTAATTACTCAAAATATATATTAGCATAAAAACTTACTTGGTAACGACCAACGGAGAGCTGTTGATAGTATAAAACATTGTGAGAAACGACTCCCTCTGAAGTAACGTAGTTTTTGAGAAAGGGGTAATTTCTCACTAAAATAATAAAAGACTTCTGGCCAGAAGCCTTTTATTCCTATCTGAACGCACACTAATTTGTACAACAAGGGTGTTTTTTCTTTCATCATTTTCTTGCAACTTCAATGACCAATTGAGCCCACAGGCTTGTTATTTTATGCACATGTTGGGATACACCAAAGTCAGAATACTGGTCTTTGACAATTACCAAACGTGTTCAGTGCCTTTAAGTGTTCCTTCAAATATTGATTGTTTGTATATTTTTTTTATCCCAGGTTGTTCTGGATGATGGGCACATCTTAATCGTCGGGGGAGTGGGCAACTATGAAAAGGTAGGTTCCCCTCGAGATAAAAGTACCATATCAGAAACCATGACAACCCTACCGGGGTTTCCCTTTGAAAAAAAAATAAAAATAAATCTCTGGCTGGATGGACTAAAAATTGACGTGTCCTGCCACTGTTTTCATTCGCATTCGGCAACTGGCAAGCCGGGAACCAACTCAGAGCCGTTTGATAGTTTTGAAGACTGATCATCCTTACTTGCAGCTGAGAAACTAAATTGCGAAGGATGTAGCAACAACGTTTGAGCCGCAGGCATGCAAGGGTGCCTTTGGCAGCCAGTAACATTGACTCATATACAGCCAGAGATCGAAAGTGTTTACTTTTTGTGGTGGGAGGGAAAACTGGAGGGCTCAGAGAAAAACCCTTCTATGGCATATAAGAGAACCAACGCGCAAATCTACCCACATATGGCCCTATAGTCAGGAATCGTAAACAGGACCACAGCGGTGAGAGGCGATGGCTTTACTCCACAAGCCACCCAATATTGTTAAAGGTCCCACCCAAGGGACAAACCAACATGGTGATTGGTGAAGTGTTATGGTCAAGCTGGGGCTCGAACCCACATTCTATTAGAACTTCAATACGATGCTTCTTGAACAATCCACTTGAAATAAAAGTATTTACTGTTTCATCCACCAGGTATTAAATGACGTTTGGATGCTTGATATTAGTGAAGTCCCTTGGAAATGGAGAGAGATTAACATCCAACATCAGGAACACGCTGCCCCTCAAATATTCAGCCATTCTTCTTGCAAGGTAAAGCGGCACCTCAAATCTTAGTTATGGCTCAAGATACCCCAGTTATTTAAATCCTACAATTGACCGCCGATCGCTGCAAGAGGGCACTATCATCCACAAACCACTCTCTCTCTCTCCCCAACTGCTATCGGTTTGTGGTCGAGAGCACATCGTGAATGATAGCGCCCTCTTGTTGTGATAGGTAGTGGATCCTGGGATTGCTTAACAGGACTGTTTTGAGCCAAGACTACTCATTATATCAGAACAATTCTGACCAATTAGAAAGTTTCTGTAGGGTTTGAGTCTTTGCATGGTGGAGATTGATAGTTACTACTCTACCACCAGGTAGGAACACCATGTAGTGAACATGGTTTGTTTTCAATGTACGACTGGTGAGCTCTAGCCGGCATCAGGGGGGCATTCCTTGTGTCCACACTCACACAGCTCTGTGTTGCATACACTCTGTGGAATTTCCTTTCTTCTTTGCACAGAAGAAAAAACATATTCAATACCTTAAAAAACACTGTTAAAGTGTTACATATGAAGTGTAGACCTGAGAACAGAAAAGGATACACACAGTGTAGGGATTTGAAACACTGTGTGGACTTACACACATCCACACAGTGTTTTTTAGTGACTTTTCTTAAGTGCACAGAACAAATGAATGTCTACAGAGTTGTGTGGGCATGCTTGCGTGTACAGAGCCTGGGACAAAGCTAGACAGGAAGGGACATTGGGCATGTGTGCTTAGTGCGTTTAGCTTGTTCGTTTTACAATTCAAGTCAATGTATCTACTGGTAAACTGAGGAGAGTTAAAATTTGTCTGTGCCTTTTATATTAGTATTGGTTACATCTATGATTAAAAGTTTACAAAATGGAGAATACTTTGGCAGCTTCTTATTTTAACCTTGTTTCAGATTTTGAAATAGATTCCACATTTTACTCATTCCTTGATTTTCAGATTGGTGACAGCATTGTGTTTTTCAGTAAACTCCGCAACAGCCTAAGTTTAGCCCTCAACTCTCACAGATCAGCCCCAGCAATGCGTGCTCCACAACGACCACAGCCAAACAACCGAACGCAGTCACACTACCCACCCCGCCCACATGGGGGTGTGGAGAGGGGGTCCCTTAGTGACCTCCACAGCAATGCTAAACGTCTACGAGGTCAATCTAGTGACAAGTCAGACAGTAAAAATCACATCATCCCAGCAGCTTCTTGTAACTCGTCGCCCGGTGAAAACCACGACACTTCCACTGTCGATCCGACCCCGGTAGGCTGTCCATGCTCCCCAACTTGCCAATGTAAAACTCCAGTGTCAAACTCAATCTGCACTTTCAGTGAAAAATGGGGGTGCTGCAAATCGCCAGAACAGTTGGGACTTAATCCTCCGTTGTATTCAAGAATTCCACTTGGCGAACAACAATATGTTTTAGACGTTAGTGCAGCGATAAGTGATCTTCAAGTCGTTTGGTTGGACATACCTGATCAGAATGCAAAGCGAGCCCCAATTAATCCGGGACATCCGCATTGTGAGATGACATTTGGGTTTCCCCCAGAAGCATTGTTCCCTTCGATGTGTGTCGGACGTGCTGAGATCATCAGATTTGGCGGCATCTTGAAAGCGTCTTCGTATCCCAGAGTTTTGAACGATCGCTACTTTGGTTACTAAAAAAAAAATCACACACACCCGACTCACTACTGAGTGATACCTCTGACACTTTATTCATGAACAAAAATGTAAGATCTCGTAGTTGGGCTTAAGGGATCATGGCAAAATTTGGACACGTTGTAGACACAAAAGAACAATCCTGTGGGCACACGCCGGCAATCCATTGGACGACCAGAACATTTTGCTAGACAGCATCATTGTGCCAAAGTACTGGAGCAATCATACACAGTGAATATGCGCATTGGTATTTTGAATGTTCCAATGGAACGAGCTGGCAGTCCAACGGACGGTCCATGAGCATTTAGAATGTTCCTACCATTCCGACTTTTGAGATGTTCTCAAATATTGCTGCTACATCTATAATCATTCTAGATTTAATTTCTGGCAGTCCAACGGAATGGTCCATGAGCATTTAGAATGTTCCTACCATTCCGACTTTTGAGATGTTCTCAAATATTGCTGCTACATCTATGATCATTCTAGATTTAATTTCTGGCAGTCCAACGGAACGGTCCATGAGCATTTAGAATGTTCCTACCATTCCAGCTTTTGAGATGCTCCCAAATATTACTTCTGCATCTATGATCATTCTAACTAAAGATTTAATTGGGGCATAAACATATTCAGGCACCTGATTGCTCCGTTTTTCAGGATTTTAAGTTTTCCTCAAAACCTCATTTCAGCCGTCAAACTGACTTGAAAGAAGTAAAGCAATCACCAAAGGGAGAAATAGTTAATTATGCTACATTGTGTCCGGTAGTTTTATATTTTTGGTGTTGCACTGGATCTGTAATTTTCCAGAATTGTAACATCTGAGACGGGTTGTGGGTCTAGAATAAGGACCAAGACACGCAAGCCCCTTATCGTTGCCCGAATGCGTTTATGCCATTTTTGGTTTCTGCAACAATACAGATAGATACAGATCAGGAATGTCCAGGTTCATCCACATTCATCCCCCTGCATCTTCGAGTGGGAAATACATAAATTTTCTTAACGACATTTTATTCTCTGATAGCGCCCCTCCCCCTTTGTTGGTTTATATTAATCTGTTTTTGTTGAGCCAAATGCATCTAATAAATTGTTATCATGTACAATATCAGGGCCTAATTTCTGCTTACCGCCAAATTCTGCACTAGCAATCACCATTCTCCGCTTACCAAGCAAGTGCCGAAGTTCTGCGCTAGCTGTGTAACCGTAGAATGCCTAGTAACTGTAGTAACGTGGATTACGCAAACGCACAAGCAAAATTCCCCTGCTAACCCGTGAAATACGTATTAAATTACAAGTTTAATCGACAGATAAGAGCAAACAGCAAACATTTACAAGGTTCATGTATTCTGGACGTTATTCAAAAACGTTATGATTTCTATCGGTCTTTTTAACACCTGGAAATCTTTACAATCGAAGAAATAAATGAACAGTGACTAATCTGAAATTTGACTATGTATACATTTAATACCCGCATCAGGCATTTGTTTTATTAAAATCTTTGTCTTGAGTATTTTGATTTGCCAAATCGATAGTAGCCTGCTCTACAAATCATGTGACCTGTGACATCACATATTTACGAAAGAGCCACAGAACCCAGACTTCCTGCAGGCATGGAAAGATAACATTGCATCTTATGTTACGGGATTGCACTGTCTGTTTTTTATCTACTTTAGATATCAAGAGAGGGGGCATACCTTAAAACTTGTTCAACTGTTACTTTTATAACGTTTGATTTAATGCATTCGGAAGTTCGGACAAAACATGTAAAAATTTCCCATATGACCAGCGTAGCATCTTGCCTGCCAGAGATGCCCTGGAATGCACCAGGCCACTCTTTTTGTAAACAAAGATTACATGCAGAGTTGTAACTAAGCCTTTTGAAATCTTGACTTTTGAGATTAAATATTGTAAGAGCAAAATACTACACCTTACAAGCTTTTAATGTGAAAACTTGAATGTTTTGAAAACTACTTTCCATTTACAGTTACACGCAAACAATTAATTTGTTTTTACACTCACGTCAGATTACCTTATGAAAAACAGTAATTAAATGGCATAACAAGAGCGCTAACATTTTCCCAGTAAATTTAGAAGAGCTAGTGGTATGGATCTGATTTGCTTTAAAATGTGTGTCTATTTCTAGTCTCTGTTTAAGGCACATGGAGGCTTGATTTTTCAACCCTTAAAACGCCAAAGGCTCAGATCAGAGCTTCCAGGTGCTTCGCTCAATGAACCCCCACCGGGGCTTCGGCCCTGGACCCCACAAACGATGGTACAGCAAATTTTCCAGTAAATTATGAAGAATTATAAGGATCTGAAGTGCTTAAAAAGTTTGTATAATTCTCTGTTCCGGGCACAAAGAGGCTTGATTTTTCACCTCTTAAAAAAAGCTTCCTGGACCCCACCCACATACACACATCCAGTGTGCGCTGTTGTGCCCCCCCCCCCCCCCCCCAGTTATAAAAATCATGGATCCGCCCCTGAATAGACATACAATCAAACAAAATGATTAGAACATTAAGCATACATTTTCATATTGACTTTCTTGGACGTTATTTGTAAGTAAAGATAGTGCTTCTAGGAGTATTAGAACAACACATAATTACTGGCATGAAATGCAACATTTGTGACCAAATGTGCGCGTGCCTAATTGTACTCCTTTGAAAATATTATTTCTTGGGGAAACTCTAGGTGGCGCAAAGTCTTCGAGAACACCCAACAGTGTACAGCCACAGTACAGGGCCCAATTTCATAGAGCTGCTTAAGCAGAGAATATTGCTTAACAATTGTATGCTAAGCAGAAATGAGCAGGATACCACTCACAAAATGTACTTGTGACATGGCAGTTTGGCTGGTAACCTTATTTTGGTAAGCATATTTTTGTTGTGCTTAGCAACTTTTTGTGCTTAAGCAGCTCTGTGAAGATGGGCCCAGAAGGTGAGTCTTGCCACTGCTAACGTGGAGGCTCATTGTATTGCAAATTATTCATATTTTGTTTCATCCAAAGTTATTCAGTAAGTCACTCAATCAATAAGTCCATGATCTATCCATCAGTAAATTGTAATAAATGTAATGGTTGTCCAAAAGTTATGATTGTTTGCCTATTTTTTGAAAAACACTATTATATTTTTTTAATTTTTCCACTTAAAAATTGATGTTGTCGTCAACTAGAATGACGATTCCTGATCAATGATTTTTTCAGCATTTTTTGGGCCGAAAAGTATGGAATTATTATGTTAAACATTTGTCCATTCATGAACCCCGACGGGCTAAAAACACAGTGCAAAAGAGCGTCCGGATTTGGCGTCCATTTTGAATTCTTTAAATTCATTTAATACATTCAGGTGACAAAATACAACATAACTTTGGCTTATGCCTACACGTCTAGTATACTTATGAATAATAGTTAACTTGGATACATTGCATTCTACCTAGACTGCTCATTATACTTAGTATTAACTTAACGAGTATTACAAAAATATGGTTCCTTGAGACCATGAAAAAAGACCGTTGAAAAGGAATGCAACTTTATTTGATATTTTGTACACAGCAAAATTTGATTCATAGGCCTTTCTTTAATAATTTTTTTAATTTTACTAAAGAATTAATTTAAGTCTTGCTGTGTTTTTGATATGTGACTGTGACATCATCGAAAGTTATGTATATATTTGTTATTATTTTTATTATTATTTTCTTCGTTCTCCGGGAAGGCTCGAATGAAGAAAACAAAACGATACTTGTTATATTCCATGTACGTTTTCCAAACAGTGGACTTATTTGGATCATGCACAAACCAGCTGACTGGCCCAGGCAGATTAACTGCTCACCAATTTAGTTCACGAACCAAGGAACTGAATGTACCACACTCACTCATGGATACTTTCCAAGTTTTTGTGGCCACATTCGAAAATTCTCTATTGAGCTTTTCCCGAAATGAAATAAATCAAACTGAAAAGGAAAAAAAACGGGAAAAAACAACTTCACAACAATAAGTAATAGTATGTTTGTTTTCACCGTATCGAAGGAAATCTCTCTTTGGAAATTGGCTGCATCATAATACTTAATTTCATATCAGAGCCAATCTGTAAGTGAACATAATTTTCAATTATTTACAAGTCATTGGCTTAAATCCCGGAAGGGGGACATGAAATGCATGATCCAACAACCCTTTTTTGCCCGTAACCTGACAACGCTACAAAACTTTCCGAATTTTATCAAAAGTTATCAAGGATTATATTGTAAACAAATCAAGTTGTCAAAAGTGTTCTACCATGACAACCGTTGTTGTCCCCTTTGGTCACACGTTTTAAACGTTGTTTGGTGGATTCTTTGTATTTTCTTATAATTGTTACTCTTTCCCCCTTTTATAAAATTGGGGATTTTAAAATGGCCGTCATAACCGGCTGCAGATAGGATTTTGTTTCTTGCAGCCTGTATAAGAGTTTTTTGTTCTCATTTGTTTTGTCTTCTTTTATTTATCATTAATTTATTATAGTTTGTTTTAAATTGACTTTTTAACATACTAATTTTCACTACTCAGTCAAAGAAATGCAATGAGTCGTCATTAAGGCCCCAAAAAACTGTTTTCTACCCAAATAGGATAAACTCAAAGAATAGCACCCCAAACATGACTAAATAAAACCAATTAATAAATTGCCATTTTATCGTTTTTGCCAAAATAAACACGTTTGCCTACACAAGCAGTCACATAAGTGATAAAAGCCAATATTTATATAATGTCATACACGATTTAATACGAATATTGATTTTTCATCCCACTTTTGATTTTAAAATTGTATTATTATTTTGGTTTTGGAATTTAAATCACAAATTAAAGTTTCAATAATGTTTTGTTGTATTAAAGCGTTGTCTGATATTGTTCAAAATGTGTTTTTGTTTTTATCTCTGTTCCATTTAGATTTCGTACAACAGGAATCCGGCAAAAGACGCGCGATGGTCAGAGTAACTATGGACTTGACCGCGTACAGCTAAGTGAACTTGATCTCCATAGTGAAGAGGAATAACCGCACTGCTGCTCACAGGCTGCTCACCTGTAACAATGATGTTACCGTTCTTCATCATCCGAACATATAGGTAAGACCCACTTGATTTCATGACTGTGAACATAAATACGTATATCCCAGGCACAGTACACGTAAACGTGCCATTATTCAAGTTGAAATCAGTTCCTTCCTCTGAAAACAATAACTCTTCAAAGGGCAGAGGATCATAGTAGGATGCCGGGTTGAAGCCGGTATTCTTCACTGCAGTGAAGGCGGACCGTCGCGTACTACATTTCCCAGCTTCACCAGTCTGTCCAGCTGGACCAGGTTCACCACTCTCGCCCTTCAATCCATCCATTCCAGGCAGACCATGAGGTCCTTGTTTCCCTGGTTGACCGACTCCTTGCTCACCCTTCAGTCCATGATCTCCTTTAGCGCCTGGCTCACCAACCAGTCCATCTGACCCTGTGTCTCCTTTAGCCCCGGGTACACCTACCTCACCAGGAGAGCCTGCCTCACCTCTTGGACCAACTTGCCCTTGCTGGCCATGGTGTCCATTTGATCCATGAGTTCCAGGTATACCGGCTGGGCCTTGGCAGCAGGAGTTACACGTCACCCCCGGATCAGGTGAAACTGCAACTGTAGCGACCATGAACTGAACTTTCAAAATAGCCATTACAAAGGCAACTGTTATGGTAATCTTCATCTGTAGTTTAAAAGAGTGGAAAAACAAACGATTATTACCTTCATAAAAAGTTGATCAATCAATTATCGTTACAATTTTTGGCTCATTTCAGGAAAGCCACCTCATTTATAACTTTTCGGTTGTACGGTTAAACAAAAACTCAACTCCATAAGTATTCATTTATCTTACTTTCCTTAGGACTACCAGGACCAGCCGTTTTGGAGGCAACTACTTTAAACTCATTTTTACATGATTGATAACATGACATTACGTGTTTTTAGTTGGTGTGCTGCAATTGTTGGTTATCCGTTATTCTGATTTTTTTTCTGTTATCAATTGATACTAGATTTGGCCAACTGCTTTAGGGTGCCTGCGTGAAATTTTGAGACACGGATCAATTTACATGGCTTTGCTTACTGTCGAATTATGCGCTGGCAATTGCAATTCTTCGCTTAGAAGGCACGCGTCCAAGTGCAAGCTGTGTCAGCAAAGAACTAGTAAAGCCCGGTTCATACTTCCTGCGAACTCGAATGCGATGCGAATTTTGACATCACAAATTCCAACGAATAATTCGGAAGAGTTGACTTGTGCTCAACTCCTGCGAATTGTTCGCGGCGAAATCAGCCCTGTGACGTCAAAATTCGCTTCGCATTCGTATTCGCAGGAAGTATGAACGGGCTTAACGTCGAGTACGCATTTGCATCATCATTAATTCTGACCTGTGAACTACGCTCGACGTCAGCGCGGTTTTCTCTGATTCCGTAAGCGCCGAGTCTTTGCTAATGGTAAGCAGAGTCAAACAAAAGTTGCCCTGGAAAACGATTCTTTAGTATGTTTTGAGCTTTAAATTTGAATATTAGCATGTTGAAAAGACAACATCCATAAAGGCCGCCGCATACTTGGGCAAAGCTGAATTTCCACACTGCATATTAAACAAATATTTCGCGTTACAACACTACATTATATTTAAACAAATAAAATTAAAAAAATCAAGAACAAAATAACGCAATAATTTGGACTTTGTTGACAAGAAAAAATAGTAAACCTGTTAAATGTTTCACATCATGCTACCCAAACAGTTGTGATAAAACCAGACGCTTAATTACATTTGTTTACAATAATAATTATGACTCTTGATTTTAAAAATTTAGTAGGGAAAGTTAGACACCTTTGTGGTAAATGGATGCAGTGTTAAAAAGTTATTGGCGAAAGTAATGGTAGTTGGACAGGTTGGGTTAATTATGATTATTCTAATTAATAAAAGAATAATTTAAAATGGTAGGCTCTGACAAAAGCATTGACGTTACATAGTGTTTTAACATTATCTTAGCATGGTTCATTTTGTTAACTTGAAAACCTGGTTATATACCGGACAAGTTTCCATATCTCTTTCTAAACAAAAAATTGCCCCCCCCCCCAACTCCACCCAACACAACATTAATAAAACAAAAACAAACCCATTCAACTAGTCCCGGCTGTATAACGAGAAACACTTACCTTGGAGTTGTGTTCTTGCAGACCAAGCCTTCTCGGTTCCACTTTTCCAGTAAGATGTAAAGTTGTTATGAACACTGCTCCTGGTGCAGGGCGTTTAAATACTGTTGCGTTTCCATTGAAGTGAACAGCAATTGACTTTGGGTTTTGATTGACAATCGACGAGCAGCCAATCAGACATACGTGTTAAAGTCACTGACTGAAGGAAGTGACTTGGGCCTACTCTGTCAATGGGTTTGCCGCCCACTAATTAATGGAATTTGTCGCCCAGTTATGAAAAGTAAAAGATTTATATGGATCAGAAGTGCTTTATACAGAAGTATGTATATTTTTCTAATTTTATGCATAAAGAGGCTTGATTTTTCACCCCCAAAACGCCAAAAGCTCAGAGATCCAGGGGGCAACTTCGCCCCTGGACCACACCGGGGGTCATAAGGCCGACCCCTGGACCCCACACCAATACATTGGTTTAAGCCCCACCAAAACATAATCCTGGGTGCGCCGTTGTCCTGTTCCTAAAGACCCACCCGCCTTGTCTGTTGCTGAATGCTACTCCAGTTTTAGCTCCGGATGCCTTATTCCTCAGCAATGTGTTGAACCTCAAAATCAAGATGCACGATCCAACAGTGACTGTGGTGACGATTAAACAAAAACAACAAAACCATCAGAAGACTTGTATATTAAAAGCTGCAAGCAGGAATGCTCACGTGACTGTGATGGTGTGATTGAATGATAAAAACCGAAAACAAAACTTCGCGTTGTTCGATCCAGCAAGCAAAACATACAAATGATTGTGTTTTTGTTTCTAGGCAAAGAAAATCAAGATGTGATGTGTTTTTGTTTCATTGTTTGTGTCACCCGAGCCTACCGAATGGTTTCAATATTTTATAGTGCAGAAATACATAACTATTGATGTTTTTCCTGGGTTTTTTAAGCTTCCTAAATAAAATTCTGAATGTTGTTTAATAGAGACAGTATACAGAAACAAAAGAGAAAGAATAAAATGTAATCTGCATCCTTGTTGCTTCAATTTCTATAATAGCTTCTTTTTGTGACATTGATCTGAATTGGGAAATGAAAAATGGCCGCACTTTGCTAAAGATAAACTGCATGGATCTACAGAAGTAGATGTGCTATCACTAAACACAACCAACCATACTCAAACATGAACAGTTTCTTCTTGATCTCGTAGCATTCATGGTTAAAACTCCGGGGAAATAAAAAACGAGTTGAGGTATTAACGTCTAAACGAAAACTATCCAGTCACCGAATGCATGCAACAAACAGAATGTCAACGCTGTACGTTTCCTGTATCCGTTTAATAGAACTATGTATAAATGAACATGGGTAATTATTACATTATTATTAACAATTCTTGTTTCTTCCGAAAATGCATTTGCATTTAATGAATCGGTCACTTTAAAGCACAAGGACAACATTGGTAAGTTGAATTGTCAAAGACCAGTATCCACACTGTTATGTGGCCCAACATATACACGAAATAATAAACTTGTGAATGTTTTAGCTCAATCAGCTCACATGGAGTCACAAGAAAATAGTGAACAAAACACAACTATATGTTTTCACTGTTTTCAAACATCAGGCTTTGGACTCGAAAGATCACAACTAATTGTTTTACGCGTTTCTCAAAAACTGTATAGCATTTAAAGTAAAAAAATATTTCAAGGGTTGTTTCCCACCATGACCATCTTTATACCATGTAACTTGTGCGCAATTAATACAACAAAAGCCCGTGTGTCTGTGATGCAAAAAGAAATTTGTTAACATCTCTAATTCTCCCAGAACTTATGGCAACTGGTAATAATATGTACATCATGTAAAAGACCTTACTATCTGAACCCTTATTATTCATTCCAGGATACCCTCAAGGGGCTGTGTCATCATGATCAAAGCAGAGCCTTCCCACGAAATATGTAAATTGCACATCGAGCGTGCGCACTAACACTTTGGTTGGCAAAATAATGGAACATCGCGCCTTTTTGTATGGGGCTGATGGTGGCGTGACACAGATGCATTTGTGCGTCTGCTTAGTGCATATCTCTATGGCGTTTGCCAACCAATAGGGTCTGTACGCATGCGTGAATGTAATTAGCATATTTCATGGAAGGGTCTGTTGTACTCTCTCACCCAGTTACTATTTATTACTATGTATATTTTTCTAATTTTATGCATAAAGAGGCTTGATTTTTCACCCCCAAACGCCAAAAGCTCAGAGCTCCAGGGGGCAACTTCGCCCCTGGACCACACCGGGGTCATAAGGCCGACCCCTGGACCCCACACCAACACATTGGTTTAAGCCCCACCAAAACATAATCCTGGGTGCGCCGTTGTCCTGTTCCTAAAGACACACCCGCCTTGTCTGTTGCTGAATGCTACTCCAGTTTTACCTCCGGATGCCTTATTCCTCAGCAATGTGTTGAACCTCAAAATCAAGATGCGCGATCCAACAGTGACTGTGGTGACGATTAAACAAAAACAACAAAACCATCAGAAGACTTGTATATTAAAAGCTGCAAGCAGGAATGCTCAAGAGACTGTGATGGTGTGATTAGATGATAACAACCGAAAACGAAACTTCGCGTTGTTCAATCCTGCAAGCAAAACATACAGATGATTGTGTTTTTGTTTCTAGGCAAAACAATCAAGATGTGATGTGTTTTTGTTTCATTGCTTGTGTCACCCCAGCCTACCGAATGGTTTCAATACATGATAGTGCAGAAATACACAACTATTGATGTTTTCCTGGGTTTTTTAAGCTAAGCTTCCTAAATAAAATTCTGAATGTTGTTTAATAGAGACAGTATACGGAAACAAAAGAGAAAGAATAAAATGTAATCTGCATCATTGTTGCTTCCATTTCTATATAGCCTCCTTTTGGTGACATTGATCTGAATTGGGAAATGAAAAATAGCCGCACAATTTGCTAAAGATAAACTGCATGGATCTACAGAAGTAGATGTGCTATCACTAAACATAACCAACCACACTCAAACATGAACAGTTTCTTCTTTTTCTCGTAGCATTCATGGTTAAAACTCCGGGGAAATAAAAAACGAGTTGAGGTATTAACGTCTAAACGAAAACTATGCAGTCACCGAATGCATGCAACAAACAGAATGTCAACGCTGTACGTTTCCTGTATCCGTAACAAAGTTTTCATCCAACACATTCAGATTGGCGATGCCCAGGTCATACCCAGCACAGATGTACGAAATCTCGGCGTGCTCTTTGACCAGTGCATGAACCTAGAGAAGCATGTCTCTCGTGTCTGCCAAACTTCCTATATACACCTTAGACGCATTGCTAAGATCAGACGTCTACTTTCTATGAAGGCAGCAGAGCAGCTCATCCATGCGTTTATCACTTCCAGACTTGACTTCTGTAATAGTCTACTTGTGGCCTTCCGCAGAGCACGCTGCAGCGTCTTCAATCTGTTCAGAACGCTGCAGCACGTCTCTTGACTGGTAACAAAATACATGACCACATCACTCCCATCCTCTATAAATATAATCTACATTGGCTTCCCATCAAACAACGCATCCACTTCAAAATAATCATTCTCACTTTCAAGGCACTCCAAGGTTCAGCCCCACTCTACATTCAAAACCTGTTGACTCCCCGTACTACAAGACCAGGTCTAAGATTCACCAGCAACATGCTCCTTGTTCCCCGGTCTCGTTTAGCCAGCTACGGGGACAGGGGTTTTTCCAGCATAGCACCCAGGCTCTGGAATTCACTTCCTGAAAACCTCAGGGAAATACACAACATCTCACTCTTTCAGCAGAAACTGAAGACACACCTGTTCACACTTGCTTTTCCTACCACTTGAGATTTCCCTCCTTTCCATCTTGACCGGCGCCTTTGAATGGTTTTATATCAGATTCAGTGCGCCTTTACAAATGCTGTGTAATTATTATTATTATTATTATCCACACTTTTATGAGGCCCAACATATACACGAAATAATAAGCTTGTGAATGTTTTAGCTCAATCAGCTCACATGGAGTCACAAGAAAATAGTGAACAAAACACAACTATATGTTTTCACTGTTTTCAAACATCGGGCTTTGGACTCGAAAGATCACAACTAATTGTTTTACGCGTTTCTCAAAAACTGTATAGCATTTAAAGTAAAAAAATATTTCAAGGGTTGTTTCCCACCATGACCATCTTTATACCATGTAACTTGTGCGCAATTAATACAACAAAAGCCCGTGTGTCTGTGATGCAAAAAGAAATTTGTTAACATTTCTAATTCTCCCAGAACTTATAATATGTACATCATGTAAAAGACCTTACTATCTGAACCCTTATTATTCATTCCAGGATACCCTCAAGGGGCTGTGTCATCATGATCAAAGCAGAGCCTTCCCACGAAATATGTAAATTGCACATCGAGCGTGCGCACTAACACTTTGGTTGGCAAAATAATGGAACATCGCGCCTTTTTGTATGGGGCTGATGGTGGCGTGACACAGATGCATTTGTGCGTCTGCTTAGTGCATATCTCTATGGCGTTTGCCAACCAATAGGGTCTGTACGCATGCGTGAATGTAATTAGCATATTTCATGGAAGGGTCTGTTGTACTCTCTCACCCAGTTACTATTTATTACTATGTATATTTTTCTAATTTTATGCATAAAGAGGCTTGATTTTTCACCCCCAAACGCCAAAAGCTCAGAGCTCCAGGGGGCAACTTCGCCCCTGGACCACACCGGGGTCATAAGGCCGACCCCTGGACCCCACACCAATACATTGGTTTAAGCCCCACCAAAACATAATCCTGGGTGAGCCGTTGTCCTGTTCCTAAAGACCCACCCGCCTTGTCTGTTGCTGAATGCTACTCCAGTTTTAGCTCCGGATGCCTTATTCCTCAGCAATGTGTTGAACCTCAAAATCAAGATGCGCGATCCAACAGTGACTGTGGTGACGATTAAACAAAAACAACAAAACCATCAGAAGACTTGTATATTAAAAGCTGCAAGCAGGAATGCTCAAGAGACTGTGATGGTGTGATTAGATGATAACAACCGAAAACGAAACTTCGCGTTGTTCAATCCTGCAAGCAAAACATACAGATGATTGTGTTTTTGTTTCTAGGCAAAACAATCAAGATGTGATGTGTTTTTGTTTCATTGCTTGTGTCACCCCAGCCTACCGAATGGTTTCAATACATGATAGTGCAGAAATACACAACTATTGATGTTTTCCTGGGTTTTTTAAGCTAAGCTTCCTAAATAAAATTCTGAATGTTGTTTAATAGAGACAGTATACGGAAACAAAAGAGAAAGAATAAAATGTAATCTGCATCATTGTTGCTTCCATTTCTATATAGCCTCCTTTTGGTGACATTGATCTGAATTGGGAAATGAAAAATAGCCGCACAATTTGCTAAAGATAAACTGCATGGATCTACAGAAGTAGATGTGCTATCACTAAACATAACCAACCACACTCAAACATGAACAGTTTCTTCTTTTTCTCGTAGCATTCATGGTTAAAACTCCGGGGAAATAAAAAACGAGTTGAGGTATTAACGTCTAAACGAAAACTATGCAGTCACCGAATGCATGCAACAAACAGAATGTCAACGCTGTACGTTTCCTGTATCCGTAACAAAGTTTTCATCCAACACATTCAGATTGGCGATGCCCAGGTCATACCCAGCACAGATGTACGAAATCTCGGCGTGCTCTTTGACCAGTGCATGAACCTAGAGAAGCATGTCTCTCGTGTCTGCCAAACTTCCTATATACACCTTAGACGCATTGCTAAGATCAGACGTCTACTTTCTATGAAGGCAGCAGAGCAGCTCATCCATGCGTTTATCACTTCCAGACTTGACTTCTGTAATAGTCTACTTGTGGCCTTCCGCAGAGCACGCTGCAGCGTCTTCAATCTGTTCAGAACGCTGCAGCACGTCTCTTGACTGGTAACAAAATACATGACCACATCACTCCCATCCTCTATAAATATAATCTACATTGGCTTCCCATCAAACAACGCATCCACTTCAAAATAATCATTCTCACTTTCAAGGCACTCCAAGGTTCAGCCCCACTCTACATTCAAAACCTGTTGACTCCCCGTACTACAAGACCAGGTCTAAGATTCACCAGCAACATGCTCCTTATTCCCCGGTCTCGTTTAGCCAGCTACGGGGACAGGGGTTTTTTCCAGCATAGCACCCAGGCTCTGGAATTCACTTCCTGAAAACCTCAGGGAAATACACAACATCTCACTCTTTCAGCAGCAACTGAAGACACACCTGTTCTCACTTGCTTTTCCTACCACTTGAGATTTCCCTCCTTTCCATCTTGACCGGCGCCTTTGAATGGTTTTATATCAGATTCAGTGCGCCTTTACAAATGCTGTGTAATTATTATTATTATTATTATCCACACTTTTATGAGGCCCAACATATACACGAAATAATAAGCTTGTGAATGTTTTAGCTCAATCAGCTCACATGGAGTCACAAGAAAATAGTGAACAAAACACAACTATATGTTTTCACTGTTTTCAAACATCGGGCTTTGGACTCGAAAGATCACAACTAATTGTTTTACGCGTTTCTCAAAAACTGTATAGCATTTAAAGTAAAAAAATATTTCAAGGGTTGTTTCCCACCATGACCATCTTTATACCATGTAACTTGTGCGCAATTAATACAACAAAAGCCCGTGTGTCTGTGATGCAAAAAGAAATTTGTTAACATTTCTAATTCTCCCAGAACTTATGGCAACTGGTAATAATATGTACATCATGTAAAAGACCTTACTATCTGAACCCTTATTATTCATTCCAGGATACCCTCAAGGGGCTGTGTCATCATGATCAAAGCAGAGCCTTCCCACGAAATATGTAAATTGCACATCGAGCGTGCGCACTAACACTTTGGTTGGCAAAATAATGGAACATCGCGCCTTTTTGTATGGGGCTGATGGTGGCGTGACACAGATGCATTTGTGCGTCTGCTTACTGCACATCTCTATGGCGTTTGCCAACCAATAGGGTCTGTACGCATGCGTGAATGTAATTAGCATATTTCATGGAAGGGTCTGTTGTACTCTCTCACCCAGTTACTATTTATTACTATGTATATTTTTCTAATTTTATGCATAAAGAGGCTTGATTTTTCACCCCCAAACGCCAAAAGCTCAGAGCTCCAGGGGGCAACTTCGCCCCTGGACCACACCGGGGTCATAAGGCCGACCCCTGGACCCCACACCAATACATTGGTTTAAGCCCCACCAAAACATAATCCTGGGTGAGCCGTTGTCCTGTTCCTAAAGACCCACCCGCCTTGTCTGTTGCTGAATGCTACTCCAGTTTTAGCTCCGGATGCCTTATTCCTCAGCAATGTGTTGAACCTCAAAATCAAGATGCGCGATCCAACAGTGACTGTGGTGACGATTAAACAAAAACAACAAAACCATCAGAAGACTTGTATATTAAAAGCTGCAAGCAGGAATGCTCAAGAGACTGTGATGGTGTGATTAGATGATAACAACCGAAAACGAAACTTCGCGTTGTTCAATCCTGCAAGCAAAACATACAGATGATTGTGTTTTTGTTTCTAGGCAAAACAATCAAGATGTGATGTGTTTTTGTTTCATTGCTTGTGTCACCCCAGCCTACCGAATGGTTTCAATACATGATAGTGCAGAAATACACAACTATTGATGTTTTCCTGGGTTTTTTAAGCTAAGCTTCCTAAATAAAATTCTGAATGTTGTTTAATAGAGACAGTATACGGAAACAAAAGAGAAAGAATAAAATGTAATCTGCATCATTGTTGCTTCCATTTCTATATAGCCTCCTTTTGGTGACATTGATCTGAATTGGGAAATGAAAAATAGCCGCACAATTTGCTAAAGATAAACTGCATGGATCTACAGAAGTAGATGTGCTATCACTAAACATAACCAACCACACTCAAACATGAACAGTTTCTTCTTGATCTCGTAGCATTCATGGTTAAAACTCCGGGGAAATAAAAAACGAGTTGTCGAGGTATTAACGTCTAAACGAAAACTATGCAGTCACCGAATGCATGCAACAAACAGAATGTCAACGCTGTACGTTTCCTGTATCCGTTTAATAGAACTGTTTATAAATGAACATGGGTAATTATTACATTATTATTAACAATTCTTGTTTCTTCCGAAAATGCATTTGCATTTAATGAATCGGTCATTTTAAAGCACAAGGACAACATTGGTAAGTTGAATTGTCAAAGACCAGTATAAGTG
This sequence comes from Leptasterias polaris, assembly GCA_037783415.1. NCBI lineage: Eukaryota > Metazoa > Echinodermata > Asteroidea > Forcipulatida > Asteriidae > Leptasterias > Leptasterias polaris. The sequence continues at coordinate 851,228 of JAZGTN010000111.1, forward strand.
TGTGCGCCGCCGGCAGCCCCTCGCGATTGGTCTCCGCTATTTCTCAATTTTTCTCAGCATTTTGGTGGTGTATCTAAGCATCCACACCCCAGACAGCAGAGTGACCGGTATTGGACTTTATTAAGCAACATTGTGGCAGGCAAGAAAAACTCTTGATTAACTTCAAGCAAGAACTAACATTTTGTGTTCCTGTCACCGCCACTATGATTCCACCATGACGCACCACTGGGGCTACTACCTGCTACTTGCGTGTGCTACATGTACATGTATACACATCTCTTCAATGTGCCTACCCATGTGTAATCACACATCTCAGCAGTTGCTGCGGTACAGCAGCAGTATGCTTAGGGAAATACAATCCAACATGTCTCCTCAAAATCTGAAACTACCCGACAATGTGTATAACTATACCCTGGGTCTTGGTATTGCCAAACGACGTCATATCCATAGGGGCTGTAGGGGCGGAGAACACAAACAACGAAATTTAATTGCATCTTCTCGTTCACTTGCTATACCCAGTAACAAATCTCTCATGACAACTCTGGGTTTGATGAACTGTCAATCGGCATGTAACAAGGCTGATATAATCAAGGACTACATTCAAGATCACAACATGGACATAATTGCCCTAACTGAAACTTGGTTTAAACCAAATGACGACAAATCTCCTGCTGAAGTCACCCCCAGAGGTTTCAAGCTTGTTCACGCCCCTAGAAAGGCAAGGAAAGGTGGTGGTGTGGCTTTACTATACAAATCTGGACTTACGGCGTCCGTTGCTAAGCAAACACATGACAACCAGACGCCATCTCACAGTTCTTTTGAACACATTGAAGTCGACATTATCGTTAACAATCAACACTTGCGTTTCATTGTACTGTATCGACCACCTCCATCAGCAAAGAATAGAGCCCCTTTCAGTGTGTTCACCGCGGAATTCACAGAACTTCTTCGCAGACAAGCACTGTTTCCGGGAATTCCGATTATCTTAGGAGACTTCAACATCCACTGGGACAAAAATACTAACGAGTCAAGATTACTGAGTGATCTACTTATGCAATACGATCTGCAACAATTGGTAGATTTTGATACACACAAGTCCGATCACATTATTGACTTTGTCATTACCCGCCGATCAGACACTCTCATTCAATCGGTATTAGCTTCCGAGTATGTTTCTGACCATTGTGCAGTCACTTGCATCCTGAACCTTCGGAAACCCAAATACACAAAAAGCCTACTCCACTACCGCAAAGTCAACTCCATTGATTTGGACAAGTTTGCAAATGACGTCACAACATCTCCCCTCATTACAGCTCCAGCGTTGACGATTAACACTCTCGCCGATCAGTATAACAGTGTGCTCGGTCAGCTGATCAATTCCCATGCACCTGTGAAGACACGCTACATTGTTGATCGGCCTGCTGTCCCGTGGTACAATGAGCGTATCACACTTGAAAAGCGTCGACGCCGCCAACTAGAAAGGAAATGGCGGAAATCCAGGCTTGTAATTGATCATGACATTTTCAAAACACAGCGTGGCCTATGTAAACGCATCTTTGCTGAAGCCAAGTCTATAATTATTACCACGAGAAAATACAAGGCTGTGAAGGTAACCAAAAAGCACTCTTTGAAATAACAAATCACCTCATGCACAGGAAAACAATCCACAAGCTTCCAACTGACACGCGTCCAATGGAACTAGCGGGCAGTTTTTCGGCTTACTTTACCAGCAAAATCGATCAGATCAGAAGTGACCTGGTTTCAAATCAAATGGCCCCCATACCCACACCTACCACAGATAACAGTAGCCCTAACCCTATCCAACCACCGATTCCAACCAATCTTCGTAACCCTGAGACCTGCTTCGGAGGACGAGATCGCCAAGATAATCAAGAGTTCTCCTCCCAAATCATGCCCACTGGACCCTCTTCCGACAGCGCTGGTTAAGAACTTGAACAACTTATTGGCAGTGCCCATAACCCGGCTGATCAACATGTCTCTCGATAGTGGCCAATTTCCAGACAGCTTCAAAACTGCTTTGATCACCCCAGTAATAAAGAAAGAATCATTGGACTGTAATGACTTGAAGAACTATCGTCCTATATCAAATCTGTCGTTTGTGTCGAAGGTCACTGAGAAGGTCGTTGTTGCAAGACTAAACGCACACTTGTCAGAAAACCAGCTGCGCGAAAGTCAACAATCTGCGTACCGAAAGTTTCATAGTGTGGAAACGGCCCTTCTTAAAGTCCACAATGACATCATGTGCGCTGTCGACAGCAAAGAGGCTGTACTGATGGTTTTGCTCGACCTCTCAGCGGCCTTCGACACAATTGACCACGATGTTCTCATCCATAGATTGTATTCTAATTTTGGTATTGGGGGGACAGCTTTAAACTGGATCAAATCTTACCTCCATAACCGTTCTCAACTAGTGCAAATTCAAGGGGAATCATCACCGGAGGCCAAAGTATATTACGGAGTCCCGCAGGGCTCTGTCCTAGGTCCCGTTCTTTTCACCCTATATACATCGCCACTTGGTCAAATTGCAAGGAAACATAATTTACAATCACACTTCTATGCCGACGACACACAATTATACACAACTTTCAGTCCCAACTTGGTAGATAATCACGACAACATCCTCTTGTCACTCACCAACTGCTTACATGACTTCCAAAGATGGATGCTGGACAACTTTCTCAAATTCAATCCTTCTAAAACGAAGTTCATAATAATCTCCTCTCCACAACTCCGTAACAAAGTTTCCATCCAACACATTCAAATTGGCGATGCCCAGGTCATACCCAGCACAGATGTACGAAATCTCGGCGTGCTCTTTGACCAGTGCATGAACCTAGAGAAGCATGTCTCTCGTGTCTGCCAAACTTCCTATATACACCTTAGACGCATTGCTAAGATCAGACGTCTACTTTCTATGAAGGCAGCAGAGCAGCTCATCCATGCGTTTATCACTTCCAGACTTGACTTCTGTAATAGTCTACTTGTGGCCTTCCGCAGAGCACGCTGCAGCGTCTTCAATCTGTTCAGAACGCTGCAGCACGTCTCTTGACTGGTAACAAAATACATGACCACATCACTCCCATCCTCTATAAATATAATCTACATTGGCTTCCCATCAAACAACGCATCCACTTCAAAATAATCATTCTCACTTTCAAGGCACTCCAAGGTTCAGCCCCACTCTACATTCAAAACCTGTTGACTCCCCGTACTACAAGACCAGGTCTAAGATTCACCAGCAACATGCTCCTTATTCCCCGGTCTCGTTTAGCCAGCTACGGGGACAGGGGTTTTTCCAGCATAGCACCCAGGCTCTGGAATACACTTCCTGAAAACCTCAGGGAAATACACAACATCTCACTCTTTCAGCAGAAACTGAAGACACACCTGTTCACACTTGCTTTTCCTACCACTTGAGATTTCCCTCCTTTCCATCTTGACCGGCGCCTTTGAATGGTTTTATATCAGATTCAGTGCGCCTTTACAAATGCTGTGTAATTATTATTATTATTATTATCCACACTTTTATGAGGCCCAACATATACACGAAATAATAAGCTTGTGAATGTTTTAGCTCAATCAGCTCACATGGAGTCACAAGAAAATAGTGAACAAAACACAACTATATGTTTTCACTGTTTTCAAACATCAGGCTTTGGACTCGAAAGATCACAACTAATTGTTTTACGCGTTTCTCAAAAACTGTATAGCATTTAAAGTAAAACAATATTTCAAGGGTTGTTTCCCACCATGACCATCTTTATACCATGTAACTTGTGCGCAATTAATACAACAAAAGCCCGTGTGTCTGTGATGCAAAAAGAAATTTGTTAACATTTCTAAATCTCCCAGAACTTATGGCAACTGGTCATTACTATCTGAACCCTTATTATTCATTCCAGGATACCCTCAAGGGGCTGTGTCATCATGATCAAAGCAGAGCCTTCCCACGAAATATGTAAATTGCACATCGAGCGTGCGCACTAACACTTTGGTTGGCAAAATAATGAAACATCACGCCTTTTTGTATGGGGCTGATGGTGGCGTGACACAGATGCATTTGTGCGTCTGCTTAGTGCACATCTCTATGGCGTTTGCCAACCAATAGGGTCTGTACGCATGCGTGAATGTAATTAGCATAATGGGAGGGTCTGTTGTACTCTCTCACCCAGTTACTGCGTGCCCTCATCTCCATACATATGATACTGACGGAAGGCGTGCTTGTGCAGTAACTGGATAAGAGTTCATAATTCCATGTACAGCCACATACCTGCTTTGATGATGATGTGTGTCAAACGAGAAAAATCCAACAAAATCCCACAGCAAATGTTAAATGATCTGAATAGTTTCAGGGCTTCAGGGCTTCAGGGACTGCCACTATGTTAGTTAAGTTCTCTCATGTGATGTACATGTAGCAATGATGGCAGTTGTCTCCTGGTGAGCAAACCAAATAGGGACATGGGCCAAATTTTATAGAGCCATTTAATGGCTTCAGCAGAAAATACTGCTTTAAAATTTCTGCCAAGCAAAAGTTAGCAAGATACCAGTCACTAATTGTACGTGAGAAATGGCATTTGGGCTGGTAACCATACTCTGGTAAGCGTGATTTTTTTATGCTTAGCTACTTGTTGTGCTTTAAGCAGCTCTTTGAAATGGGAGGCGGACTCCCATTATCCCATTCAGCTCTAAGTTTGGTTACATTGATTTGAATGGGTAAAAAAACAAATTGTGTGCTACCTGTATGTATAGTATAAACCTTTCCATTGTTGATAAACAAAGTGCGACGGTTGGCATGGATGGCCGAATGATAGCAAAACATTCAATCGTGTTAACAATTTTGTTGACCAAACTCAACATTTTCTGTAAAGAATCATGAACTGAATTACCTTCCATGATTGGTTGATTTGTTTCCAACAAATTCAACACTTTTTTTTATATATTATGTGTAACTTACTAACATTGCTACAAACTATGGCTATCTGTATTTGATTTGCAGTTATGGCTTTCCATAGTTTTCCAACCTCTGTCTGTGACGTTGCAATAGAAAGGTCTATTATATATAGGGTGGTTAACAATAGAATTATTGGTTTTTTCTTTTCATTAGGGGAATACTCTTCTCCCAAAGCAGCAGCCTCAATGGTCCACCACAACGGCTCTCTCATTCTCTTCGGCGGATGGGCACCCCCGGTCCCAAACCCCCCTCACCAGCCACCCCATATCTCCGACGACCTTCACATCTATGATATTCCGAAGAACAAATGGCGGGCTGTTGTCACAAGCCTCTGCCCACCGCCGATGGCCAGCCACAGGGCAAGCATGGTGAATGACCTGATGGTCATATTTGGTGGCGGTTGTGGAAACCAAACAAAGTAGGCATTGATTTTTATCTACTTTGGTCATAAAAATCCTGCATTGTTTTGTTTTTTGGGGGGGACAGTAATTTCTTTTTAATTCCTCTAGTTTTCACACACAGAGCTTAAATTGTTTTATTTTTGTAATTTTTTTGTTTTGGGGGGTTTTGGTGGATTGAAAGAGAATCCACAATTCAATTACTGGGCCAGAATTTTGTTTTTACAAGACTATAATCTTAATGGTAATACTGTTATATAGTGTAACATATACTACACTGTTTTCTTTAAAGGGTGTGTACAACATTGGTAAGATTGAAATTATAAATGTTCACAGATTTGCACATAGCTTACATGGTATAAAGAAGGTCATGGTAGAAAACTTCCCTTGAAATAGTTTTGCTTGAAATGCTATGTTTTTAGGAAATGATTGACACATTATGTGCTTACAGGCTTTTGCATTAGGCGCTTTACAAATGTCTTTATTATTTATTTATTATTAAAAGTCTTAATCCTCCAGAATAAAATCTGATGTTTATAAAAAGTTAAAACATTTAATGGGGTTTTTCACTGTTTTCTCGTGACTTTGAAGACCGATTGAGCTTAAACTTTCACAGGTTTGTTATTTCATGTATATGTTGGGTCACGTCTTTGGCAATGACCGATCTTGTACACACCCTTTGAACAAGCACTCATTTGTCATCAGAAGAAAATTGTATTTCGATCCTAAATTTTGGGGTTGAACAAGAAAAATTGACTTGAGCAGGACATGAAACTGCGACTTGCGGATTAATGTGCCGGAGCTCTACCAACTGAGCTATCTAACCCTTTGTTAGAGTGTGTCAGTATACTTATCCAGTCAGAAGCCAATCATCCTGTAATTTCCGTAATCCAGTGGTCTCGGGTTCAAGTCTCACTCTAGTCAAGTTTTTCTTTGTTCAGCCGAAAACTTTCAAATCAGTGAGCTCTCGGATTGAAACTACCAATATTTTTAATTTGAATTTCCTCAGGTACGATGGTGTATGAGGTTCTGTCACTCCAGAGCATGTCATGGAGTTGTATGAAGATGGAAGGACGGAGGCCGCCAGCCAGGGAAACACATGTACAGGTAAGAAGAGCTTGAACTTCACCCAGGACCGCAGGCCCGAGGCCAGTGATTTTAGCGTCGGACAAGTAAACTCATGAACGGACAAGTCCGGCAATCAAATAATAATATTTCGCTGTATAATATCAAAATATAAAAAGATATTCAAATGTTGACTTATGCTTCTCTTAGTGCTTGTTCAAATACAGACAGTTTACATGTTAAATTTTTTAGATTTTGGGTTGAACAAAGAAAAGTTGACTAGAGCGGGATATGAACCAATGACCACCGGATTAACAAGCCGGCGCTCTACCAACTGAGCTATCTAGTCCTATGTTGGCGGTCTCCCTATTTTGTCAATATCTTTGTTCGGAAGGGGGGTGCCAGTCAGAAGCCATTCAATCGTAAACTGCCATGTAGCCAGTTGAATGCGACTTGATGCGACTTGAATTTTTTTGAAAGTTTTTCGTCAGCCATTTAGATTCTAGTCTTGTAAAACATCTTTTGGTCTGGTATGAGCTACATGCCCTGGTGTCTTGTGGAAAAGAGTGTATTAAAGTATGGGAACATTTGGGGGACACCCTCTGCCACGTATCAGGCATGGTATACACAGCAAGACAATCAGAAACATCCGCGCTGTATTACTTTTAAAGGCACTGTACACGTTTGGTAATTACTCAAAATATATATTAGCATAAAAACTTACTTGGTAACGACCAACGGAGAGCTGTTGATAGTATAAAACATTGTGAGAAACGACTCCCTCTGAAGTAACGTAGTTTTTGAGAAAGGGGTAATTTCTCACTAAAATAATAAAAGACTTCTGGCCAGAAGCCTTTTATTCCTATCTGAACGCACACTAATTTGTACAACAAGGGTGTTTTTTCTTTCATCATTTTCTTGCAACTTCAATGACCAATTGAGCCCACAGGCTTGTTATTTTATGCACATGTTGGGATACACCAAAGTCAGAATACTGGTCTTTGACAATTACCAAACGTGTTCAGTGCCTTTAAGTGTTCCTTCAAATATTGATTGTTTGTATATTTTTTTTATCCCAGGTTGTTCTGGATGATGGGCACATCTTAATCGTCGGGGGAGTGGGCAACTATGAAAAGGTAGGTTCCCCTCGAGATAAAAGTACCATATCAGAAACCATGACAACCCTACCGGGGTTTCCCTTTGAAAAAAAAATAAAAATAAATCTCTGGCTGGATGGACTAAAAATTGACGTGTCCTGCCACTGTTTTCATTCGCATTCGGCAACTGGCAAGCCGGGAACCAACTCAGAGCCGTTTGATAGTTTTGAAGACTGATCATCCTTACTTGCAGCTGAGAAACTAAATTGCGAAGGATGTAGCAACAACGTTCGAGCCGCAGGCATGCAAGGGTGCCTTTGGCAGCCAGTAACATTGACTCATATACAGCCAGAGATCGAAAGTGTTTACTTTTTGTGGTGGGAGGGAAAACTGGAGGGCTCAGAGAAAAACCCTTCTATGGCATATAAGAGAACCAACGCGCAAATCTACCCACATATGGCCCTATAGTCAGGAATCGTAAACAGGACCACAGCGGTGAGAGGCGATGGCTTTACTCCACAAGCCACCCAATATTGTTAAAGGTCCCACCCAAGGGACAAACCAACATGGTGATTGGTGAAGTGTTATGGTCAAGCTGGGGCTCGAACCCACATTCTATTAGAACTTCAATACGATGCTTCTTGAACAATCCACTTGAAATAAAAGTATTTACTGTTTCATCCACCAGGTATTAAATGACGTTTGGATGCTTGATATTAGTGAAGTCCCTTGGAAATGGAGAGAGATTAACATCCAACATCAGGAACACGCTGCCCCTCAAATATTCAGCCATTCTTCTTGCAAGGTAAAGCGGCACCTCAAATCTTAGTTATGGCTCAAGATACCCCAGTTATTTAAATCCTACAATTGACCGCCGATCGCTGCAAGAGGGCACTATCATCCACAAACCACTCTCTCTCTCTCCCCAACTGCTATCGGTTTGTGGTCGAGAGCACATCGTGAATGATAGCGCCCTCTTGTTGTGATAGGTAGTGGATCCTGGGATTGCTTAACAGGACTGTTTTGAGCCAAGACTACTCATTATATCAGAACAATTCTGACCAATTAGAAAGTTTCTGTAGGGTTTGAGTCTTTGCATGGTGGAGATTGATAGTTACTACTCTACCACCAGGTAGGAACACCATGTAGTGAACATGGTTTGTTTTCAATGTACGACTGGTGAGCTCTAGCCGGCATCAGGGGGGCATTCCTTGTGTCCACACTCACACAGCTCTGTGTTGCATACACTCTGTGGAATTTCCTTTCTTCTTTGCACAGAAGAAAAAACATATTCAATACCTTAAAAAACACTGTTAAAGTGTTACATATGAAGTGTAGACCTGAGAACAGAAAAGGATACACACAGTGTAGGGATTTGAAACACTGTGTGGACTTACACACATCCACACAGTGTTTTTTAGTGACTTTTCTTAAGTGCACAGAACAAATGAATGTCTACAGAGTTGTGTGGGCATGCTTGCGTGTACAGAGCCTGGGACAAAGCTAGACAGGAAGGGACATTGGGCATGTGTGCTTAGTGCGTTTAGCTTGTTCGTTTTACAATTCAAGTCAATGTATCTACTGGTAAACTGAGGAGAGTTAAAATTTGTCTGTGCCTTTTATATTAGTATTGGTTACATCTATGATTAAAAGTTTACAAAATGGAGAATACTTTGGCAGCTTCTTATTTTAACCTTGTTTCAGATTTTGAAATAGATTCCACATTTTACTCATTCCTTGATTTTCAGATTGGTGACAGCATTGTGTTTTTCAGTAAACTCCGCAACAGCCTAAGTTTAGCCCTCAACTCTCACAGATCAGCCCCAGCAATGCGTGCTCCACAACGACCACAGCCAAACAACCGAACGCAGTCACACTACCCACCCCGCCCACATGGGGGTGTGGAGAGGGGGTCCCTTAGTGACCTCCACAGCAATGCTAAACGTCTACGAGGTCAATCTAGTGACAAGTCAGACAGTAAAAATCACATCATCCCAGCAGCTTCTTGTAACTCGTCGCCCGGTGAAAACCACGACACTTCCACTGTCGATCCGACCCCGGTAGGCTGTCCATGCTCCCCAACTTGCCAATGTAAAACTCCAGTGTCAAACTCAATCTGCACTTTCAGTGAAAAATGGGGGTGCTGCAAATCGCCAGAACAGTTGGGACTTAATCCTCCGTTGTATTCAAGAATTCCACTTGGCGAACAACAATATGTTTTAGACGTTAGTGCAGCGATAAGTGATCTTCAAGTCGTTTGGTTGGACATACCTGATCAGAATGCAAAGCGAGCCCCAATTAATCCGGGACATCCGCATTGTGAGATGACATTTGGGTTTCCCCCAGAAGCATTGTTCCCTTCGATGTGTGTCGGACGTGCTGAGATCATCAGATTTGGCGGCATCTTGAAAGCGTCTTCGTATCCCAGAGTTTTGAACGATCGCTACTTTGGTTACTAAAAAAAAAATCACACACACCCGACTCACTACTGAGTGATACCTCTGACACTTTATTCATGAACAAAAATGTAAGATCTCGTAGTTGGGCTTAAGGGATCATGGCAAAATTTGGACACGTTGTAGACACAAAAGAACAATCCTGTGGGCACACGCCGGCAATCCATTGGACGACCAGAACATTTTGCTAGACAGCATCATTGTGCCAAAGTACTGGAGCAATCATACACAGTGAATATGCGCATTGGTATTTTGAATGTTCCAATGGAACGAGCTGGCAGTCCAACGGACGGTCCATGAGCATTTAGAATGTTCCTACCATTCCGACTTTTGAGATGTTCTCAAATATTGCTGCTACATCTATAATCATTCTAGATTTAATTTCTGGCAGTCCAACGGAATGGTCCATGAGCATTTAGAATGTTCCTACCATTCCGACTTTTGAGATGTTCTCAAATATTGCTGCTACATCTATGATAATTCTAGATTTAATTTCTGGCAGTCCAACGGAACGGTCCATGAGCATTTAGAATGTTCCTACCATTCCAGCTTTTGAGATGCTCCCAAATATTACTTCTGCATCTATGATCATTCTAACTAAAGATTTAATTGGGGCATAAACATATTCAGGCACCTGATTGCTCCGTTTTTCAGGATTTTAAGATTTTCTCAAAATCTCATTTCAGCCGTCAAACTGACTTGAAAGAAGTAAAGCAATCACCAAAGGGAGAAATAGTTAATTATGCTACATTGTGTCCGGTAGTTTTATATTTTTGGTGTTGCACTGGATCTGTAATTTTCCAGAATTGTAACATCTGAGACGGGTTGTGGGTCTAGAATAAGAAGGACCAAGACACTCAAGCCCCTTAAATCGTTGCCCGATTGCGTTTATGCCAATGTTGGTTTCTGCAACAATACAGATAGATACAGATCAGGAATGTCCACGTTCATCCACATTCATCCCCCTGCATCTTCGAGTGGGAAATACATAAATATTCTTAACGACATTTTATTCTCTGATAGCGCCCCTCCCCCTTTGTTGGTTTAAATTAATCTGTTTTTGTTGAGCCAAATGCATCTAATAAATTGTTATCATGTACAATATCAGGGCCTAATTTCTGCTTACCGCCAAATTCTGCACTAGCAATCACCATTCTCCGCTTACCAAGCAAGTGCCGAAGTTCTGCGCTAGCTGTGTAACCGTAGAATGCCTAGTAACTGTAGTAACGTGGATTACGCAAACGCACAAGCAAAATTCCCCTGCTAACCCGTGAAATACGTATTAAATTACAAGTTTAATCGACAGATAAGAGCAAACAGCAAACATTTACAAGGTTCATGTATTCTGGACGTTATTCAAAAACGTTATGATTTCTATCGGTCTTTTTAACACCTGGAAATCTTTACAATCGAAGAAATAAATGAACAGTGACTAATCTGAAATTTGACTATGTATACATTTAATACCCGCATCAGGCATTTGTTTTATTAAAATCTTTGTCTTGAGTATTTTGATTTGCCAAATCGATAGTAGCCTGCTCTACAAATCATGTGACCTGTGACATCACATATTTACGAAAGAGCCACAGAACCCAGACTTCCTGCAGGCATGGAAAGATAACATTGCATCTTATGTTACGGGATTGCACTGTCTGTTTTTTATCTACTTTAGATATCAAGAGAGGGGGCATACCTTAAAACTTGTTCAACTGTTACTTTTATAACGTTTGATTTAATGCATTCGGAAGTTCGGACAAAACATGTAAAAATTTCCCATATGACCAGCGTAGCATCTTGCCTGCCAGAGATGCCCTGGAATGCACCAGGCCACTCTTTTTGTAAACAAAGATTACATGCAGAGTTGTAACTAAGCCTTTTGAAATCTTGACTTTTGAGATTAAATATTGTAAGAGCAAAATACTACACCTTACAAGCTTTTAATGTGAAAACTTGAATGTTTTGAAAACTACTTTCCATTTACAGTTACACGCAAACAATTAATTTGTTTTTACACTCACGTCAGATTACCTTATGAAAAACAGTAAATGGCATAACAAGAGCGCTAACATTTTCCCAGTAAATTTAGAAGAGCTAGTGGTATGGATCTGATTTGCTTTAAAATGTGTGTCTATTTCTAGTCTCTGTTTAAGGCACATGGAGGCTTGATTTTTCAACCCTTAAAACGCCAAAGGCTCAGATCAGAGCTTCAAGGTGCTTCGCTCAATGAACCCCCACCGGGGCTTCGGCCCTGGACCCCACAAACGATGGTACAGCAAATTTTCCAGTAAATTATGAAGAATTATAAGGATCTGAAGTGCTTAAAAAGTTTGTATAATTCTCTGTTCCGGGCACAAAGAGGCTTGATTTTTCACCTCTTAAAAAAAGCTTCCTGGACCCCACCCACATACACACATCCAGTGTGCGCTGTTGTGCCCCCCCCCCCCCCCCAGTTATAAAAATCATGGATCCGCCCCTGAATAGACATACAATCAAACAAAATGATTAGAACATTAAGCATACATTTTCATATTGACTTTCTTGGACGTTATTTGTAAGTAAAGATAGTGCTTCTAGGAGTATTAGAACAACACATAATTACTGGCATGAAATGCAACATTTGTGACAAAATGTGCGCGTGCCTAATTGTACTCCTTTTAAAATATTATTTCTTGGGGAAACTCTAGGTGGCGCAAAGTCTTCGAGGACACCCAACAGCGTACAGCCACAGTACAGGGCCCAATTTCATAGAGCTGCTTATTTAAGCAGAGAATATTGCTTAACAATTGTATGCTAAGCAGAAATGAGCAGGATACCACTCACAAAATGTACTTGTGACATGGCAGTTTGGCTGGTAACCTTATTTTGGTAAGCATATTTTTGTTGTGCTTAGCAACTTTTTGTGCTTAAGCAGCTCTGTGAAGATGGGCCCAGAAGGTGAGTCTTGCCACTGCTAACGTGGAGGCTCATTGTATTGCAAATTATTCATATTTTGTTTCATCCAAAGTTATTCAGTAAGTCACTCAATCAATAAGTCCATGATCTATCCATCAGTAAATTGTAATAAATGTAATGGTTGTCCAAAAGTTATGATTGTTTGCCTATTTTTTGAAAAACACTATTATATTTTTTTAATTTTTCCACTTAAAAATTGATGTTGTCGTCAACTAGAATGACGATTCCTGATCAATGTTTTTTTCAGCATTTTTTGGGCCGAAAAGTATGGAATTATTATGTTAAACATTTGTCCATTCATGAACCCCGACGGGCTAAAAACACAGTGCAAAAGAGCGTCCGGATTTGGCGTCCATTTTGAATTCTTTAAATTCATTTAATACATTCAGGTGACAAAATACAACATAACTTTGGCTTATGCCTACACGTCTAGTATACTTATGAATAATAGTTAACTTGGATACATTGCATTCTACCTAGACTGCTCATTATACTTAGTATTAACTTAACGAGTATTACAAAAATATGGTTCCTTGAGACCATGAAAAAAGACCGTTGAAAAGGAATGCAACTTTATTTGATATTTTGTACACAGCAAAATTTGATTCATAGGCCTTTCTTTAATAATTTTTTTAATTTTACTAAAGAATTAATTTAAGTCTTGCTGTGTTTTTGATATGTGACTGTGACATCATCGAAAGTTATGTATATATTTGTTATTATTTTTATTATTATTTTCTTCGTTCTCCGGGAAGGCTCGAATGAAGAAAACAAAACGATACTTGTTATATTCCATGTACGTTTTCCAAACAGTGGACTTATTTGGATCATGCACAAACCAGCTGACTGGCCCAGGCAGATTAACTGCTCACCAATTTAGTTCACGAACCAAGGAACTGAATGTACCACACTCACTCATGGATACTTTCCAAGTTTTTGTGGCCACATTCGAAAATTCTCTATTGAGCTTTTCCCGAAATGAAATAAATCAAACTGAAAAGGAAAAAAAACGGGAAAAAACAACTTCACAACAATAAGTAATAGTATGTTTGTTTTCACCGTATCGAAGGAAATCTCTCTTTGGAAATTGGCTGCATCATAATACTTAATTTCATATCAGAGCCAATCTGTAAGTGAACATAATTTTCAATTATTTACAAGTCATTGGCTTAAATCCCGGAAGGGGGACATGAAATGCATGATCCAACAACCCTTTTTTGCCCGTAACCTGACAACGCTACAAAACTTTCCGAATTTTATCAAAAGTTATCAAGGATTATATTGTAAACAAATCAAGTTGTCAAAAGTGTTCTACCATGACAACCGTTGTTGTCCCCTTTGGTCACACGTTTTAAACGTTGTTTGGTGGATTCTTTGTATTTTCTTATAATTGTTACTCTTTCCCCCTTTTATAAAATTGGGGATTTTAAAATGGCCGTCATAACCGGCTGCAGATAGGATTTTGTTTCTTGCAGCCTGTATAAGAGATTTTTGTTCTCATTTGTTTTGTCTTCTTTTATTTATCATTAATTTATTATAGTTTGTTTTAAATTGACTTTTTAACATACTAATTTTCACTACTCAGTCAAAGAAATGCAATGAGTCGTCATTAAGGCCCCAAAAAACTGTTTTCTACCCAAATAGGATAAACTCAAAGAATAGCACCCCAAACATGACTAAATAAAACCAATTAATAAATTGCCATTTTATCGTTTTTGCCAAAATAAACACGTTTGCCTACACAAGCAGTCACATAAGTGATAAAAGCCAATATTTATATAATGTCATACACGATTTAATACGAATATTGATTTTTCATCCCACTTTTGATTTTAAAATTGTATTATTATTTTGGTTTTGGAATTTAAATCACAAATTAAAGTTTCAATAATGTTTTGTTGTATTAAAGCGTTGTCTGATATTGTTCAAAATGTGTTTTTGTTTTTATCTCTGTTCCATTTAGATTTCGTACAACAGGAATCCGGCAAAAGACGCGCGATGGTCAGAGTAACTATGGACTTGACCGCGTACAGCTAAGTGAACTTGATCTCCATAGTGAAGAGGAATAACCGCACTGCTGCTCACTGGATGATAACCTGCAGCGACTACATACCCTGTAACAATGATGTTACCGTTCTTCATCATCCGAACATATAGGTAAGACGCACTTGATTTCATGACTGTGAACATAAATACGTATATCCCAGGCACAGTACACGTAAACGTGCCATTATTCAAGTTGAAATCAGTTCCTTCCTCTGAAAACAATAACTCTTCAAAGGGCAGAGGATCATAGTAGGATGCCGGGTTGAAGCCGGTATTCTTCACTGCAGTGAAGGCGGACCGTCGCGTACTACATTTCCCAGCTTCACCAGTCTGTCCAGCTGGACCAGGTTCACCACTCTCGCCCTTCAATCCATCCATTCCAGGCAGACCATGAGGTCCTTGTTTCCCTGGTTGACCGACTCCTTGCTCACCCTTCAGTCCATGATCTCCTTTAGCGCCTGGCTCACCAACCAGTCCATCTGACCCTGTGTCTCCTTTAGCCCCGGGTACACCTACCTCACCAGGAGAGCCTGCCTCACCTCTTGGACCAACTTGCCCTTGCTGGCCATGGTGTCCATTTGATCCATGAGTTCCAGGTATACCGGCTGGGCCTTGGCAGCAGGAGTTACACGTCACCCCCGGATCAGGTGAAACTGCAACTGTAGCGACCATGAACTGAACTTTCAAAATAGCCATTACAAAGGCAACTGTTATGGTAATCTTCATCTGTAGTTTAAAAGAGTGGAAAAACAAACGATTATTACCTTCATAAAAAGTTGATCAATCAATTATCGTTACAATTTTTGGCTCATTTCAGGAAAGCCACCTCATTTATAACTTTTCGGTTGTACGGTTAAACAAAAACTCAACTCCATAAGTATTCATTTATCTTACTTTCCTTAGGACTACCAGGACCAGCCGTTTTGGAGGCAACTACTTTAAACTCATTTTTACATGATTGATAACATGACATTACGTGTTTTTAGTTGGTGTGCTGCAATTGTTGGTTATCCGTTATTCTGATTTTTTGTCTGTTATCAATTGATACTAGATTTGGCCAACTGCTTTAGGGTGCCTGCGTGAAATTTTGAGACACGGATCAATTTACATGGCTTTGCTTACTGTCGAATTATGCGCTGGCAATTGCAATTCTTCGCTTAGAAGGCACGCGTCCAAGTGCAAGCTGTGTCAGCAAAGAACTAGTAAAGCCCGGTTCATACTTCCTGCGAACTCGAATGCGATGCGAATTTTGACATCACAAATTCCAACGAATAATTCGGAAGAGTTGACTTGTGCTCAACTCCTGCGAATTGTTCGCGGCGAAATCAGCCCTGTGACGTCAAAATTCGCTTCGCATTCGTATTCGCAGGAAGTATGAACGGGCTTAACGTCGAGTACGCATTTGCATCATCATTAATTCTGACCTGTGAACTACGCTCGACGTCAGCGCGGTTTTCTCTGATTCCGAGTCTTTGCTAATGGTAAGCAGAGTCAAACAAAAGTTGCCCTGGAAAACGATTCTTTAGTATGTTTTGAGCTTTAAATTTGAATATTAGCATGTTGAAAAGACAACATCCATAAAGGCCGCCGCATACTTGGGCAAAGCTGAATTTCCACACTGCATATTAAACAAATATTTCGCGTTACAACACTACATTATATTTAAACAAATAAAATAAAAAAAATCAAGAACAAAATAACGCAATAATTTGGACTTTGTTGACAAGAAAAAATAGTAAACCCGTTAAATGTTTCACATCATGCTACCCAAACAGTTGTGATAAAACCAGACGCTTAATTACATTTGTTTACAATAATAATTATGACTCTTGATTTTAAAAATTTAGTAGGGAAAGTTAGACACCTTTGTGGTAAATGGATGCAGTGTTAAAAAGTTATTGGCGAAAGTAATGGTAGTTGGACAGGTTGGGTTAATTATGATTATTCTAATTAATAAAAGAATAATTTAAAATGGTAGGCTCTGACAAAAGCATTGACGTTACATAGTGTTTTAACATTATCTTAGCATGGTTCATTTTGTTAACTTGAAAACCTGGTTATATACCGGACAAGTTTCCATATCTCTTTCTAAACAAAAAATTGCCCCCCCCCCAACTCCACCCAACACAACATTAATAAAACAAAAACAAACCCATTCAACTAGTCCCAGCTGTATAACGAGAAACACTTACCTTGGAGTTGTATTCTTTCAGACCAAGCCTTCTCGGTTCCACTTTTCCAGTAAGATGCAAAGTTGTTATGAACACTGCTCCTGGTGCAGGGCGTTTAAATACTGTTGCATTTCCATTGAAGTGAACAGCAATTGACTTTGGCTTTTGATTGACAATCGACGAGCAGCCAATCAGACATACGTGTTAAAGTCACTGACTGAAGGAAGTGACTTGGGCCTACTCTGTCAATGGGTTTGCCGCCCACTAATTAATGGAATGTGTCGCCCAGTTATGAAAAGTAAAAGATTTATATGGATCAGAAGTGCTTTATACAGAAGTATGTATATTTTTCTAATTTTATGCATAAAGAGGCTTGATTTTTCACCCCCAAAACGCCAAAAGCTCAGAGCTCCAGGGGGCAACTTCGCCCCTGGACCACACCGGGGTCATAAGGCTGACCCCTGGACCCCACACCAATACATTGGTTTAAGCCCCACCAAAACATAATCCTGGGTGCGCCGTTCTCCTGTTCCTAAAGACCCACCCGCCTTGTCTGTTGCTGAATGCTACTCCAGTTTTAGCTCCGGATGCCTTATTCCTCAGCAATGTGTTGAACCTCAAAATCAAGATGCGCGATCCAACAGTGACTGTGGTGACGATTAAACAAAAACAACAAAACCATCAGAAGACTTGTATATTAAAAGCTGCAAGCAGGAATGCTCACGTGACTGAGATGGTGTGATTGAATGATAAAAACCGAAAACAAAACTTCGCGTTGTTCGATCCAGCAAGCAAAACATACAAATGATTGTGTTTTTGTTTCTAGGCAAAGAAAATCAAGATGTGATGTGTTTTTGTTTCATTGCTTGTGTCACCCGAGCCTACCGAATGGTTTCAATATTTTATAGTGCAGAAATACATAACTATTGATGTTTTTCCTGGGTTTTTTAAGCTTCCTAAATAAAATTCTGAATGTTGTTTAATAGAGACAGTATACAGAAACAAAAGAGAAAGAATAAAATGTAATCTGCATCCTTGTTGCTTCCATTTCTATAATAGCTTCTTTTTGTGACATTGATCTGAATTGGGAAATGAAAAATGGCCGCACTTTGCTAAAGATAAACTGCATGGATCTACAGAAGTAGATGTGCTACCACTAAACACAACCAACCATACTCAAACATGAACAGTTTCTTCTTGATCTCGTAGCATTCATGGTTAAAACTCAGGGGAAATAAAAAACGAGTTGAGGTATTAACGTCTAAACGAAAACTATGCAGTCACCGAATGCATGCAACAAACAGAATGTCAACGCTGTACGTTTCCTGTATCCGTTTAATAGAACTATTTATAAATGAACATGGGTAATTATTACATTATTATTAACAATTCTTGTTTCTTCCGAAAATGCATTTGCATTTAATGAATCGGTCACTTTAAAGCACAAGGACAACATTGGTAAGTTGAATTGTCAAAGACCAGTATAAGTGTGTGCGCCGCCGGCAGCCCCTCGCGATTGGTCTCCGCTATTTCTCAATTTTTCTCAGCATTTTGGTGGTGTATCTAAGCATCCACACCCCAGACAGCAGAGTGACCGGTATTGGACTTTATTAAGCAACATTGTGGCAGGCAAGAAAAACTTTTGATTAACTTCAAGCAAGAACTAACATTTTGTGTTCCTGTCACCGCCACTATGATTCCACCATGACGCACCACTGGGGGCTACTACCTGCTACTTGCGTGTGCTACATGTACATGTATACACATCTCTTCAATGTGCCTACCCATGTGTAATCACACATGCCAGCAGTTGCTGCGGTACAGCAGCAGTATGCTTAGGGAAATACGATCTAACATGTCTCCTCAAAATCTGAAACTACCCGACAATGTGTATAACTATACCCTGGGTCTTGGTATTGCCAAACGACGTCATATCCATAGGGGCTGTAGGGGCGGAGAACACAAACAACGAAATTTAATTGCATCTTCTCGTTCACTTGCTATACCCAGTAACAAATCTCTCATGACAACTCTGGGTTTGATGAACTGTCAATCGGCATGTAACAAGGCTGATATAATCAAGGACTACATTCAAGATCACAACATGGACATAATTGCCCTAACTGAAACTTGGTTTAAACCAAATGACGACAAATCTCCTGCTGAAGTCACCCCAGAGGTTTCAAGCTTGTTCACGCCCCTAGAAAGGCAAGGAAAGGTGGTGGTGTGGCTTTACTATACAAATCTGGACTTACGGCGTCCGTTGCTAAGCAAACACATGACAACCAGACGCCATCTCACAGTTCTTTTGAACACATTGAAGTCGGCATTATCGTTAACAATCAACACTTGCGTTTCATTGTACTGTATCGACTACCTCCATCAGCAAAGAATAGAGCCCCTTTCAGTGTGTTCACCGCGGAATTCACAGAACTTCTTCGCAGACAAGCACTGTTTCCGGGAATTCCGATTATCTTAGGAGACTTCAACATCCACTGGGACAAAAATACTAACGAGTCAAGATTACTGAGTGATCTACTTATGCAATACGATCTGCAACAATTGGTAGATTTTGATACACACAAGTCCGGTCACATTATTGACTTTGTCATTACCCGCCGATCAGACACTCTCATTCAATCGGTATTAGCTTCCGAGTATGTTTCTGACCATTGTGCAGTCACTTGCATCCTGAACCTTCGGAAACCCAAATACACAAAAAGCCTACTCCACTACCGCAAAGTCAACTCCATTGATTTGGACAAGTTTGCAAATGACGTCACAACATCTCCCCTCATTACAGCTCCAGCGTTGACGATTAACACTCTCGCCGATCAGTGTGCTCGGTCAGCTGATCAATTCCCATGCACCTGTGAAGACACGCTACATTGTTGATCGGCCTGCTGTCCCGTGGTACAATGAGCGTATCACACTTGAAAAGCGTCGACGCCGCCAACTAGAAAGGAAATGGCGGAAATCCAGGCTTGTAATTGATCATGACATTTTCAAAACACAGCGTGGCCTATGTAAACGCATCTTTGCTGAAGCCAAGTTTAATTATTACCACGAGAAAATACAAGGCTGTGAAGGTAACCAAAAAGCACTCTTTGAAATAACAAATCACCTCATGCACAGGAAAACAATCCACAAGCTTCCAACTGACACGCGTCCAATGGAACTAGCGGGCAGTTTTTCGGCTTACTTTACCAGCAAAATCGATCAGATCAGAAGTGACATGGTTTCAAATCAAATGGCCCCCATACCCACACCTACCACAGATAACAGTAGCCCTAACCCTATCCAACCACCGATTCCAACCAATCTTCGTAACCCCGAGACCTGCTTCGGAGGACGAGATCGCCAAGATAATCAAGAGTTCTCCTCCCAAATCATGCCCACTGGACCCTCTTCCGACAGCGCTGGTTAAGAACTTGAACAACTTATTGGCAGTGCCCATAACCCGGCTGATCAACATGTCTCTCGATAGTGGCCAATTTCCAGACAGCTTCAAAACTGCTTTTATCACCCCAGTAATAAAGAAAGAATCATTGGACTGTAATGACTTGAAGAACTATCGTCCTATATCAAATCTGTCGTTTGTGTCGAAGGTCACTGAGAAGGTCGTTGTTGCAAGACTAAACGCACACTTGTCAGAAAACCAGCTGCGCGAAAGTCAACAATCTGCGTACCGAAAGTTTCATAGTGTGGAAACGGCCCTTCTTAAAGTCCACAATGACATCATGTGCGCTGTCGACAGCAAAGAGGCTGTACTGATGGTTTTGCTCGACCTCTCAGCGGCCTTCGACACAATTGACCACGATGTTCTCATCCATAGATTGTATTCTAATTTTGGTATTGGGGGGACAGCTTTAAACTGGATCAAATCTTACCTCCATAACCGTTCTCAACTAGTGCAAATTCAAGGGGAATCATCACCGGAGGCCAAAGTATATTACGGAGTCCCGCAGGGCTCTGTCCTAGGTCCCGTTCTTTTCACCCTATATACATCGCCACTTGGTCAAATTGCAAGGAAACATAATTTACAATCACACTTCTATGCCGACGACACACAATTATACACAACTTTCAGTCCCAACTTGGTAGATAATCACAACAACATCCTCTTGTCACTCACCAACTGCTTACATGACTTCTGGACTGTCGGGAGTACGACCAAACCAGAAAAAGGGCTCCTGCGAATCGTATATTTGAGCTTTCAGAATATCTGTAAAACTGCTTTTATTCGATCTGAAACAAAGTTAAAAGAATACATAGAACATTTAGTTTAACAGTTTAACACATACAAAAGATTATAAGAAACTGGTTTAACTGTAGGCTATAAGGTGCTTATGATAATATGAAAATCGATACCACTGGCTGGGATCACTGGTCACCTTTAAGTTGAATAAACCACTCAAAAATGCAGGCCTAATCAAACTTCTGTTGTTGACTGAATTAACTGAGCACATGTATTTCGTATCTAAACCTGCATCTTAATCTTGTGTCTGCAACTAACACACTTTATGAAACCTAGACTGTAAAAACGGAATACTGATTCATGTAAACTTCCGGTCTGAAATTCACGTTATAACCAACCAGCTTATTCTGCATCTTAACATAAGGGAAATTAAACTTACTTCCATAGCAGGACTCTTCCTAACAAACTGTCTGGCATCAAACAAACACTGGTTAGCTGGCATCATAACAAATACTGGTTAGCTGGCATATCATAACATTATCGGTGATTATTGGGGTTTTCTGCCCTAAAATCAGACGAACTATCAATAAAACATGGCTGACAATTGTCACATGTATCAAAAACGGTGTTCAACAGAAGAGGGCGCTGTTCAAGTTGACCACTACTGGTTGCTCACTGGAACATCCTCCGCCCCGATGAGAGCCTCGGTCTCATCTTCATATCCTTCAGCCGGACACAGGACTGCAACCTTGGTAATGGGTCGGCTGTACTCTCCGTTAGGTGTCTTGACTTTGATGTTCCTAACCTTACCGTCTGGACCGGGGTAAACTTCAACTACTCTCCCGATGCTCCACTTGCCTCTCACTGCATTCTGGTCTACCACGGTTACGACATCATCCACTCGTATTTCACGCCTCTCAGCTCTCCACTTCTTACGTGGCACCAACAAAGGGAGCACATCTCGGTTCCAGCGCTTCCAGAACGAGTCAACTATTTTCTGCAGGAACTCTACACGGTGTCTCGGATTTTTAGTCTCACGGAATGGGCCTTGAGGAACCTCTGTTGATGACCTTCCAAGTAGAATGTCGTTAGGGCACAGATACATGCCGTCATCTGGGTCATTCGGGATCCTTCCGATTGGACGCTGGTTGACAAGGTTTGCCACTTCAAGAAGGACTGTGTACAGCTCAAACGGAGTGAGGACTTGGGCTCCAATGGCTTGTTTGAGGGCGGCCTTACAGCTTTTCACCAATGACTCAGCACAACCGTTCTGATGTGGTGCAGCAGGTGTAATGAACTTCCATTTCATTTGTCTTTCAGCGCAGTAGTGTTGTAGCTCGTCTTTGTTCCATCCTGTTATCATATCTCTGAGTTCTCGTTCAGCTCCTACCAATTGTGTACCATTGTCGCTGATCATCATGGATGGATATCCTCTGATTGAAAAGAATCTTCGCAAAACTTGTAAGAACTCCATCGTGGAGTAATCAACCGCCAACTCAAGATGTACTGCTCTCGTGTTCAGACAGGTGAAAATTACTCCATAATGCTTTGTCGTCTTATTACGTCCAATTTTGACAGGATATGGACCGAAGTAGTCGCATGACGTGAAGTAGAACGGCGGTGTGTCTGGTGCAAGTCGATGTTGAGGTAGATCAGCCATAAATTGCGATTCTAACTTGTGCTCTCTCTCTCGGCAGGGTACACATCGGAACTTCACCGTCTTGGCAAGTCTATGGGCCTTTAGTATCCAGTACTTGCTTCGAATTTTCGCTACCGTAGTGGCGACTCCAGAATGTCCCACTTGGTGCACCTGGCGTGTTATCAGCAGTGAGATGGGATGATTGTATGGCAGCAGTGCTGGGTGTCTCGTTGCATAAGCAGTCAGGGCTTTGTCTACTCTGCCTCCAACTCGCAGTACTCCATCTGCTTCAACGTATGGTGTCAGTGCTTTGAACTCTCCCTTATGGAGGCGATCATGCAGATTTGTTTGTGCTCTCAGGATCCAGTATCTCTCTGCATCCTTCAGCTCCTGTGATGAGAGTGGGCCCCTTTTGGTTTCATCCGCACGTTGCCGCTGGGTGTGCGCATTCCAGACGAACCGCTGTACAAAGGCGGTCACTCTTATCAGTCTCCTCCAGGTAGAATATCTTGTACAATCTATGACATCGGTCTCGACTGTTGTTATGAAGACAGACTGTATGTTGCGTCGCTCTTCATCCTTAGTTTGATCCATCTTGGACTCATCTTTTGGCCAGTCCTCTTCCGCCAAGTACAGAAAATCTGGGCCACTTTTCCATCGATTGGACAGCTGGCTCACAGATATGCCTCGTGATACATCGTCTGCCACGTTCAGTTGGCCGGGAATATGTCTCCACTGTGCTGGATCCGTGTTATCTTGGATTTCTGACACTCTGTTGGATACAAAAGGCTTAAACCCTCTTGCTTCACTCCGTATCCAACCCAAAACGATCATGCTGTCACACAGGAAAACAGTCTGCTCTATCTTAAGCTCTATTTCTTCCGAGATAGTCTTGTAGAGACGAGAAGCCATCACCGCAGCCTGTAGCTCCAGCCTGGGAATGGTCAACTTCTTCAACGGTGCCACTCTTGATTTGGCAGTTACGAATCTCACTCCATATGTGCCACTGCGGAGTGACCATCTGAGGTAAGCACATGCTCCAAATGCATGTTCGGATGCATCGGAAAATATGCAAAGCATAGGATGTCCAACCGCATCAGGTGGTGTTAGGCATCTGTCAAACTTCACACAGTTCAGGCCGTCCATCTCCGCAAATAGTTGGGCCCACTGTTTCTGTTCAATGGGAGGCAGCACTTCGTCCCAGTGAAGCCCTTGTTGCCACAGTCGTTGTAGCCCTATCTTCCCACGAACCAAGAATGCGGAAGCAAAGCCAACTGGGTCGAAGATACGTGCTATTTGACTGAGGACTTTTCTTTTGGTTAGCTTCATCTTTACATCTTCAGACTGGTTCTTAATAAACTCGATTGATACCTTGTAACCCATGTTGTCTTCTTTGTGGTTCCAAACTGTCCCCAGAACTTTCTCTTCGTTTGTTGTATCCAAGAGATTTTTCTCCATTTCTTGTGAAGGAGAACAATTAGCATCCTCCTCCAGCGGCTCGCTGCTCAACCATCCCTTGACTCTGAAACCTCCTTCATCCAAAACTCTGTCAATATCGCTTGTTAATTTCTTGGCCTCAGCCTTGGTGTGGACTGAGCTGCATATGTCATCCATATATGTATTTTGTTTAAGCACCTTTGCAGCCTCTGGATAGATGCCTTCTGCCTGCTCTGCTGTTTTCTTCAGGGCGATCTGGGCCATGGCTGGGGCAGGTTTGTCTCCAAATGTGAGGACAGTCTTCACATAAACATCAGGCACTCGGTCGGTCTTCAAATCCCTCCATAGGTACCGGTGGACATGTTGATCTTTCTCTGGTATGAGGATCCGATGGTACATCTTAGAGATGTCCCCAATCACTGCCACAGCATTCTCTCTAAACCTCAGAATGACTCCGAATATGTTGTTCAACAGATCTGGTCCTTTCATCCAGTAGCTGTTCAGCTGATGGCCCTGATAGGTAGCAGACGAGTTGAACACAATGCGCAGTGGTGTACTTTTCTTTTCCGGTCTTATTACTGCGTGGTGTGAGATGTAGTGGACTGGGCCATGGTACTTCTCCATTTCCTCCGTGGACGCTTTTCTGGCAAACCCCATCTCGTACATCTCCATCATTTGTGTGTGGTATGCCTCTGCGTGGCCCCGGTTCTTCAGTAGTCTGTGTTCTGTGGATTGCAGCCTCTTTTCTGCTTGTGACTTATTGTCTGGCAGTAAGTTGGCCTCCTTCTTCCACGGGTAAGAAATCATCCATTGCTTTCCTATCTTCTGGCAGGACTGTTCGATAACCATCGCTTCCTTCAGATCAATCGGGCTTTGCTTTTCTGGCTTACAGGTGCACGCTTTAGTTGCTACTCCCATGGCTTCAGTTGTCCAGAAGTCAGTCTTGTCGACTGGTGATGACAGACTGACATGCAAGATTCGGCTTGATTTTGCATGTCCTCCAGGTGTTGGTCCGAATATAACCCAACCCAATGGTGAGCGGCGGGCCACGAGGTTTCCAACCTCTCGGGTCTCTCCGGTGTGCATCTTCGCATTGTCAATGCCGATGAGGATGTCCACTGAACCCTTTTCTCTGTGGATCTCACTCATTGGCAGACTAAATTGTTGTGAGACCTGCTTCAGATGAACCTCCGTCATTTCTTCGGTGATATGCGGGATACCGATTACCTTCAAGACGTAAGACTGGACTTTGTTTACTGGCCGGATGTAAACCTGGTACAGTTTTGTCATTAACTCCTCCTCCTCACCTCCAACCTTGTGTATCGTGATTGTGACATCTTGGCCTTGGAGTTTTAAATTCTCTGCCACAGATGTCTTGATTAGGCTAATCTGTGCTCCGGTGTCCAGTAGCACATTTCCGAGCACGCGGAAGTTATGCAATCCGAGCAGTTCAGCCTGGATGATTGGCAGCAATGTTTCTCCACTTTTGACGGATGCAACTCCAACTGAACTAGCGCCGATTGATGGGTTTGGATTATTGTGAAGAAGTGGGTGATGAAACATCTTGCAGGGCGCTCCATTGTACTTTTCTGGACACTGTCGTCGTCTGGAACATGTTGTTATGTTATGATTTCTTCCTGCCTTTTTCAGACAGCTGAAGCACGCGTGGTTTTCTTTCATCACTTTCATGCGGTCAGTCAGGTTCATGGAAACGATTCTTGGGCATTGGTCGACCCAATGGTCTGACGTCTGACACAGCCAACACTTGTAATTAGTGTAAGCCGTTTTGTTGGTAGCAGTACCGGTAGTCTTCGAGATGTGATTTACGGTCGCTGCATGGGCGGTACTTCGTACTGGTGCTGTCGCTCTCATTCGGGATCTCATCTCGGCTGTCATCCAGTCCATCAGAGTCTCCAAGCTAGCTTGTCGTTTCTCCCCTTCTAGTACTCGAAACCACACTTTCCTATCATCTGCATTCATCTTCTTTTCTACCATTGCCAACATGTGGTTGTTATCCATGTCGTGTGGTCTTCCTACCTCTTTCAGGATATTGTAGCTTCTCTTTATGAGATGGACCAGCTCACAGAACCTGCTGTCATCGTCGTCCTTAAGCGGCTTGAATTTTACGATATCTTGTGTGATAATATCGGCTACAAATCTTGGGTCACCGTAGATGGAATTTAAGTATTCCCAAGCTGCTTCATAATCTGAGCCTAGCCCTTTAATTATGTCGAGGGGTTTTCCATGTAGGCATGTACGCAGGAGGGCTATGGCATCACGTTTATGGTATCGGTCATCTACCATGTACTTGAAATCCGCCCTGAAGGTGAAGAATTCTCTGACGTCACCAGAAAATTTGGGTAATTTTGGTTTTTCCATCTTGAAACTGCATGTCATGGCAGGATTCACCTCTGGGGCAGGAACTTCATTGACTGGCATGGCAGAAAATGACGTCACTGGTACTGGAATTACGGGAACTGACGCCACGGGATCTGACGCCACGGGATCTGACGCCACGGGATCTGACGCCACGGGATCTGACGCCACGGGATCTGACGTCACGGTAACTGACGCCACGGGATCAGATGTACCGGCATACACAGAAGGTTCTAATGCCTCTATGTGATCTGTTGCTCTGCATTTCAAACCGATAAACCTTTGTTGACACTCAGCCAACCAGTCCTCTTCAATCTCAAATTCCTCATCTTCATCGATTAGCTCTGTGTATTTTTCATGTTTCTGAACGAGGTCATCAAATGTTAGCTCAACTTTATGAACCAAAGCTCTCACCTCCCCCGCCGAGCGGTTTCCGTCAATCAGCAACTGTAGGGCCTTTCCCTGCCGTGTAAGTGCTGCTTTCGCATTTCTGCGTTTCTTCTTTAGCTCCTTCACTGAAGGGTCATCCATTGTTCACGCGAGTCGCACTGCCTTGAGTCCCAGGTTAGCAGAAGTCCAGGAAATCGAATTGTGTGGACTGTCGGGAGTACGACCAAACCAGAAAAAGGGCTCCTGCGAATCGTATATTTGAGCTTTCAGAATATCTGTAAAACTGCTTTTATTCGATCTGAAACAAAGTTAAAAGAATACATAGAACATTTAGTTTAACAGTTTAACACATACAAAAGATTATAAGAAACTGGTTTAACTGTAGGCTATAAGGTGCTTATGATAATATGAAAATCGATACCACTGGCTGGGATCACTGGTCACCTTTAAGTTGAATAAACCACTCAAAAATGCAGGCCTAATCAAACTTCTGTTGTTGACTGAATTAACTGAGCACATGTATTTCGTATCTAAACCTGCATCTTAATCTTGTGTCTGCAACTAACACACTTTATGAAACCTAGACTGTAAAAACGGAATACTGATTCATGTAAACTTCCGGTCTGAAATTCACGTTATAACCAACCAGCTTATTCTGCATCTTAACATAAGGGAAATTAAACTTACTTCCATAGCAGGACTCTTCCTAACAAACTGTCTGGCATCAAACAAACACTGGTTAGCTGGCATCATAACAAATACTGGTTAGCTGGCATATCATAACATTATCGGTGATTATTGGGGTTTTCTGCCCTAAAATCAGACGAACTATCAATAAAACATGGCTGACAATTGTCACATGTATCAAAAACGGTGTTCAACAGAAGAGGGCGCTGTTCAAGTTGACCACTACTGGTTGCTCACTGGAACAACTTCCAAAGATGGATGCTGGACAACTTTCTCAAATTCAATCCTTCTAAAACGAAGTTCATAATAATCTCCTCTCCACAACTCCGTAACAAAGTTTCCATCCAACACATTCAAATTGGCGATGCCCAGGTCATACCCAGCACAGATGTACGAAATCTCGGCGTGCTCTTTGACCAGTGCATGAACCTAGAGAAGCATGTCTCTCGTGTCTGCCAAACTTCCTATATACACCTTAGACGCATTGCTAAGATCAGACGTCTACTTTCTATGAAGGCAGCAGAGCAGCTCATCCATGCGTTTATCACTTCCAGACTTGACTTCTGTAATAGTCTACTTGTGGCCTTCCGCAGAGCACGCTGCAGCGTCTTCAATCTGTTCAGAACGCTGCAGCACGTCTCTTGACTGGTAACAAAATACATGACCACATCACTCCCATCCTCTATAAATATAATCTACATTGGCTTCCCATCAAACAACGCATCCACTTCAAAATAATCATTCTCACTTTCAAGGCACTCCAAGGTTCAGCCCCACTCTACATTCAAAACCTGTTGACTCCCCGTACTACAAGACCAGGTCTAAGATTCACCAGCAACATGCTCCTTATTCCCCGGTCTCGTTTAGCCAGCTACGGGGACAGGGGTTTTTCCAGCATAGCACCCAGGCTCTGGAATACACTTCCTGAAAACCTCAGGGAAATAAACAACATCTCACTCTTTCAGCAGAAACTGAAGACACACCTGTTCACACTTGCTTTTCCTACCACTTGAGATTTCCCTCCTTTCCATCTTGACCGGCGCCTTTGAATGGTTTTATATCAGATTCAGTGCGCCTTTACAAATGCTGTGTAATTATTTATTATTATTATTATCCACACTTTTATGAGGCCCAACATATACACGAAATAATAAGCTTGTGAATGTTTTAGCTCAATCAGCTCACATGGAGTCACAAGAAAATAGTGAACAAAACACAACTATATGTTTTCACTGTTTTCAAACATCAGGCTTTGGACTCGAAAGATCACAACTAATTGTTTTACGCGTTTCTCAAAAACTGTATAGCATTTAAAGTAAAACAATATTTCAAGGGTTGTTTCCCACCATGACCATCTTTATACCATGTAACTTGTGCGCAATTAATACAACAAAAGCCCGTGTGTCTGTGATGCAAAAAGAAATTTGTTAACATTTCTAAATCTCCCAGAACTTATGGCAACTGGTCATTACTATCTGAACCCTTATTATTCATTCCAGGATACCCTCAAGGGGCTGTGTCATCATGATCAAAGCAGAGCCTTCCCACGAAATATGTAAATTGCACATCGAGCGTGCGCACTAACACTTTGGTTGGCAAAATAATGGAACATCACGCCTTTTTGTATGGGGCTGATGGTGGCGTGACACAGATGCATTTGTGCGTCTACTTACTGCACATCTCTATGGCGTTTGCCAACCAATAGGGTCTGTACGCATGCGTGAATGTAATTAGCATAATGGGAGGGTCTGTTGTACTCTCTCACCCAGTTACTGCGTGCCCTCATCTCCATACATATGATACTGACGGAAGGCGTGCTTGTGCAGTAACTGGATAAGAGTTCATAATTCCATGTACAGCCACATACCTGCTTTGATGATGATGTGTGTCAAACGAGAAAAATCCAACAAAATCCCACAGCAAATGTTAAATGATCTGAATAGTTTCAGGGCTTCAGGGCTTCAGGGACTGCCACTATGTTAGTTAAGTTCTCTCATGTGATGTACATGTAGCAATGATGGCAGTTGTCTCCTGGTGAGCAAACCAAATAGGGACATGGGCCAAATTTTATAGAGCCATTTAATGGCTTCAGCAGAAAATACTGCTTTAAAATTTCTGCCAAGCAAAAGTTAGCAAGATACCAGTCACTATAATTGTACGTGAGAAATGGCATTTGGGCTGGTAACCATACTCTGGTAAGCGTGATTTTTTTATGCTTAGCTACTTGTTGTGCTTTAAGCAGCTCTTTGAAATGGGAGGCGGACTCCCATTATCCCATTCAGCTCTAAGTTTGGTTACATTGATTTGAATGGGTAAAAAAACAAATTGTGTGCTACCTGTATGTATAGTATAAACCTTTCCATTGTTGATAAACAAAGTGCGACGGTTGGCATGGATGGCCGAATGATAGCAAAACATTCAATCGTGTTAACAATTTTGTTGACCAAACTCAACATTTTCTGTAAAGAATCATGAACTGAATTACCTTCCATGATTGGTTGATTTGTTTCCAACAAATTCAACACTTTTTTTTATATATTATGTGTAACTTACTAACATTGCTACAAACTATGGCTATCTGTATTTGATTTGCAGTTATGGCTTTCCATAGTTTTCCAACCTCTGTCTGTGACGTTGCAATAGAAAGGTCTATTATATATAGGGTGGTTAACAATAGAATTATTGGTTTTTTCTTTTCATTAGGGGAATACTCTTCTCCCAAAGCAGCAGCCTCAAGGGTCCACCACAACGGCTCTCTCATTCTCTTCGGCGGATGGGCACCCCCGGTCCCAAACCCCCCTCACCAGCCACCCCATATCTCCGACGACCTTCACATCTATGATATTCCGAAGAACAAATGGCGGGCTGTTGTCACAAGCCTCTGCCCACCGCCGATGGCCAGCCACAGGGCAAGCATGGTGAATGACCTGATGGTCATATTTGGTGGCGGTTGTGGAAACCAAACAAAGTAGGCATTGATTTTTATCTACTTTGGTCATAAAAATCCTGCATTGTTTTGTTTTTTTGGGGGGACAGTAATTTCTTTTTAATTCCTCTAGTTTTCACACACAGAGCTTAAATTGTTTTATTTTTGTAATTTTTTTGTTTTGGGGGGTTTTGGTGGATTGAAAGAGAATCCACAATTCAATTACTGGGCCAGAATTTTGTTTTTACAAGACTATAATCTTAATGGTAATACTGTTATATAGTGTAACATATACTACACTGTTTTCTTTAAAGGGTGTGTACAACATTGGTAAGATTGAAATTATAAATGTTCACAGATTTGCACATAGCTTACATGGTATAAAGAAGGTCATGGTAGAAAACTTCCCTTGAAATAGTTTTGCTTGAAATGCTATGTTTTTAGGAAATGATTGACACATTATGTGCTTACAGGCTTTTGCATTAGGCGCTTTACAAATGTCTTTATTATTTATTTATTATTAAAAGTCTTAATCCTCCAGAATAAAATCTGATGTTTATAAAAAGTTAAAACATTTAATGGGGTTTTTCACTGTTTTCTCGTGACTTTGAAGACCGATTGAGCTTAAACTTTCACAGGTTTGTTATTTCATGTATATGTTGGGTCACGTCTTTGGCAATGACCGATCTTGTACACACCCTTTGAACAAGCACTCATTTGTCATCAGAAGAAAATTGTATTTCGATCCTAAATTTTGGGGTTGAACAAGAAAAATTTACTTGAGCAGGACATGAAACTGCGACTTGCGGATTAATGTGCCGGAGCTCTACCAACTGAGCTATCTAACCCTTTGTTAGAGTGTGTCAGTATACTTATCCAGTCAGAAGCCAATCATCCTGTAATTTCCGTAATCCAGTGGTCTCGGGTTCAAGTCTCACTCTAGTCAAGTTTTTCTTTGTTCAGCCGAAAACTTTCAAATCAGTGAGCTCTCGGATTGAAACTACCAATATTTTTAATTTGAATTTCCTCAGGTACGATGGTGTATGAGGTTCTGTCACTCCAGAGCATGTCATGGAGTTGTATGAAGATGGAAGGACGGAGGCCGCCAGCCAGGGAAACACATGTACAGGTAAGAAGAGCTTGAACTTCACCCAGGACCGCAGGCCCGAGGCCAGTGATTTTAGCGTCGGACAAGTAAACTCATGAACGGACAAGTCCGGCAATCAAATAATAATATTTCGCTGTATAATATAAAAATATAAAAAGATATTCAAATGTTGACTTATGCTTCTCTTAGTGCTTGTTCAAATACAGACAGTTTACATGTTAAATTTTTTAGATTTTGGGTTGAACAAAGAAAAGTTGACTAGAGCGGGATATGAACCAATGACCACCGGATTAACAAGCCGGCGCTCTACCAACTGAGCTATCTAGTCCTATGTTGGCGGTCTCCCTATTTTGTCAATATCTTTGTTCGGAA
This sequence comes from Leptasterias polaris, assembly GCA_037783415.1. Lineage (NCBI taxonomy): Eukaryota > Metazoa > Echinodermata > Asteroidea > Forcipulatida > Asteriidae > Leptasterias > Leptasterias polaris. The sequence continues at coordinate 883,518 of JAZGTN010000111.1, forward strand.
GGGGGGTGCCAGTCAGGAGCCATTCAATCGTAAACTGCCGTGTAGCCAGTTGAATGCGACTTGATGCGACTTGAATTTTAGATTCTAGTCTTGTAAAACAACTTTTGGTCTGGGCATGCCCTGGTGTCTTGTGGAAAAGAGTATTAAAGTATGGGAAAATTTGGGGGACACCCTCTGCCACGTATCAGGCATGGTATACACAGCAAGACAATCAGAAACAACTGTGCTGTATAACTTTTAAGTGTTCTCTTCAAATATTGATTGTTTGTATTTTTTTTTATCCCAGGTTGTTCTGGATGATGGGCACATCTTAATCGTCGGGGAGTGGGCAATTATGAAAAGGTAGGTTCCCCTCGAGATAAAAGTACCAAATCAGAAACCATTACAACACTTACACAACTTACACAACCATTACATCAGGGGTTTCCCTTTGAAAACAACAAAAATGTTTCTCTGGCGGGGTGGACTAAAAATTGACGTGTCCTGCCACTGTTTTCATTCGCATTTGGCGACTGGCAAGCCGGGAACCAACTCTGCCATTTGATAGTTTTGAAGACTGATCATCCTTACTTACAGCTGAGAAACTAAATTGCGAAGGATGCAGCAACAACATGTTCGAGCCGCAGGCATGCAAGGGTGCCTTTGGCAGCCAGTAACATTGACTCGTATACAGCCAGAGATCGAAAGTGTTTGCTTTTTGTGGTGGGAGGGAAAACTGGAAGGCTCAGAGAAAAAGCCTTGTATGGCATAAGAGAGAACTAACGCGCAAATCTACCCACTTATGGCCCTATAGTCGGGAATGGTAAACGGGACCACAGCGATGAGAGGTGAGGGCTTTGCACACAAGCCACCCAATATTGTTTAAGGGACAAACTATTATGGTGATTGGTGAAGTGTCATGATCAAGGATGCCAGCATTTTGACCGGCCAAGCTGGGGTTCGAACCCACATTCTTTCAGAACTTCAATACGATGCTCCTTGATCGAACCACTTGAAATAGCGGTATTTATTTTTTTCATTCAACAGGTATTAAATGACGTTTGGATGCTTGATATTAGTGAAGTCCCCTGGAAATGGAGAGAGATTAACATCCAACATCAGGAACACGCTGCCCCTCAAATATTCAGCCATTCTTCTTGCTAGGTACAGCTGCACCTCAAATAGTCTTGGCTCAAGATGCTCCTGTTCTTTATATTCCACAATCGACCTCTGATCGCTGCAAGAGGGCACTATCAACTTCAAACCACTCTCTCTCTCTCTCCCCAACTGCTATTGGTTTGTGGTCGAGAGCACATCGTGAATGATAGCGCCCTCTTGTTGTGATAGGTGGTAGGTGGTGGATCCTGGGATGGGTTAACAGGAGTGCTTTGAGCCAAGAATACTCAAGTATTGTAAAAGTTCTGACCAATTAGAAGGTTTCTGTTGGATTTGAGTCTTTGCATGGGGGAGATTGATAGTTACTACTCTACCACCAGGTACAGACACCATGCAGTGAACATGGTTTGTTTTCAATGTACGACTGGTGAGCTCTAGCCGACACCAGTGGGCATTCCTCGTGTCCACACTCACACAGCTTTGTGTTGCGTACACTATGTGGACATTCCTTTGTTCTTTGCACCAAAGAAACAGTGATGAGATTCTTCCGCCTTTTGGCGGAATTCCGACTTTCCGACTTTGAAAAATCTGGGGGTTTTTTCAGTTCCGACATTTAAAAATCTCCGACTTTGGCAAATTAACTTTTGAACCTTTCACTTTCCAACATTAAAATATGAAGTTTTGAAGATTTTGAAATGAAATAAACGTTTTTTGATTACTATTTTGCTTTGTGTCACGTCTTTGTTAAATGTTTGTATCTATTATGCCTTGCGTGCGTGCACGCTGTCTCTTTGCACGCGGCACGGCCACGTGCGCGCACGGCCGGCCGTCGGTAGCTTGGCTAGGCTCCAACTCAATACACGTTTACGAGCCAAGTAAAACATAGCTACACTGTGTGGCGAGGCCTATGGATTCTGGACTGTACACAGCCTTGGATTAAGACTAATTAAACATCGACAACTTTTGACGATAGAGGGCCTTGCGTGCGTGCGATCGATGCGGGTCAAAGTTTATTGGGTTTTCCCAATGTGCGTCGTCGAACACCGATCGTTGAATCACGAAGATGTCAGTGAAAAAGAAGCTCTACAGAACCAATCCTCAAATCACGAATCTATAGACATTTTTGTCGAAGAAATTACCAATATTTAGGCAGAAATTAGGCATTAAGATTTCAAAACACACAATTTTCTCGATTTTGTTTCCCCTACATTTTGAAAATTGTGTGCATGCTTACGTGCGGGCTAATGCAAACAAAATTACGGTCGGCGCCGTGATGTTCATTTTTCCGACTTTTTAACTTTTTCATAATCTCATCCCTGAAGAAAAGAACTTATTCTTCAATACCTTAAAAAACACTGTTAAAGTGTTACATATGAAGTGTAAACCTGGGAACAAAAAAGGATACACACAGTGTAGGGATTTGAAACACTGTGTGGACTTACACACATCCACACAGTGTTTTTTAGTGATTTTTCTTAAGTGCACAGAACAACTGAATGTCCACAGAGTGTATGCAACACAGAGTTGTGTGGGCATGCTTGCGTGTACAGAGCCTGGGACAAAGCTAGACAGGAAGGGACATTGGGCATGTGTGCTTAGTGTGTTTAGCTTGTTCGTTTGACTGGTAAACTGAGGAGAGTTAAAATTTGTCTGTGCCTTTTATATTAGTATTAGTTACATTTATTGATTAAAAGTTTACAAAATGGAGAATACTTTGGCAGCTTCTTATTTTAACCTTGTTTCAGATTTTGAAATAGATTCCACATTTTACTCATTCCTTGATTTTCAGATTGGTGACAGCATTGTGTTTTTCAGTAAACTCCGCAACAGCCTAAGTTTAGCCCTCAACTTTCACAGATCAGCCCCAGCAATGCGTGCTCCACAACGACCACAGCCAAACAGCCGAACGCAGTCTCACTACACGCCCCGCCCACAAGGGGGTGTGGAGAGGGGGTCCCTGAGTGACCTCCATAGCAATGCTAAACGTCTACGAGGTCAATCTAGTGACAAGTCAGACAGTAAAAATCACATCATCCCAGCAGCTTCTTGTAACTCGTCGACCGGTGAAAACCACGACACTTCCACTGTCGATCCGACCCCGGTAGGCTGTCCATGCTCCCCAACTTGCCAATGTAAAACTCCAGTGTCAAACTCAATCTGCACTTTCAGTGAAAAATGGGGGTGCTGCAAATCGCCAGAACAGTTGGGACTTAATCCTCCGTTGTATTCAAGAATTCCACTTGGCGAACAACAATATGTTTTAGACGTTAGTGCAGCGATAAGTGATCTTCAAGTCGTTTGGTTGGACATACCTGATCAGAATGCAAAGCGAGCCCCAATTAATCCGGGACATCCGCATTGTGAGATGACATTTGGGTTTCCCCCAGAAGCATTGTTCCCTTCGATGTGTGTCGGACGTGCTGAGATCATCAGATTTGGCGGCATCTTGAAAGCGTCTTCGTATCCCAGAGTTTTGAACGATCGCTACTTTGGTTACTAAAAAAAACAATCACACACACCCGACTCACTACTGAGTGATACCTCTGACACTTTATTCATAAACAAAAATGTAAGATCTCGTAGTTGGGCTTAAGGGATCATGGCAAAAGTTGGACACGTTGTACACACAAAAGAACAATCCTGTGGACACACGCCGGCAATCCATTGGACGACCAGAACATTTTGCTAGACAGCATCATTATGCCAAAGTACTGGAGCAATCATACACAGTGAATATGCGCATTGGTATTTTGAATGTTCCAATGGAACGAGCTGGCAGTCCAACGGAACGGTCCATGACCATTTAGAATGTTCCTTCCATTCCAGCTTTTGAGATGCTCCCAAATATTACTGCTGCATCTATGATCATTCTAACTAAAGATTTAATTGGGGCATAAACATTATTCAGGCACCTGATTGCTCCGGTTTTCAAGATTTTAAGTTTTTCTCAAAACCTCTTTTCAGCCGTCAAACTGACTTGAAAGAAGTAGAGCAATCACCAAAGGGAGAAATAGTTAATTATGCTACATTGTGTCCGGTAGTTTTATATTTTTGGTGTTGCACTGGATCTGTAATTTTCCAGAATTGTAACATCTGAGACGGGTTGTGGGTCTAGAATAAGAAGGACCAAGACACGCAAGCCCCTTAAATCGTTGCCCGATTGCGTTTATGCCAATTTTGGTTTCTGCAACAATACAGATATACAGATCAGGAATGTCCAGGTTCATCCACATTCATCCCCCTGCATCTTCGAGTGGGAAATACATAAATTTTCTTAACGACATTTTATTCTCTGATAGCGCCCCTCCCCCTTTGTTGGTTTAAAATAATCTGTTTTTGTTGAGCCAAATGCATCTAATAAATTGTTATCATGAATTGCATCCAAGAGATTCGACGTTGGACCCAACAGAACTTCCTGAAGTTGAATGATGATAAAACAGAGTTCATTCTTTTTGGGTCTCGTCAACAATTAACAAAGGTTTCAGTGCCATACATTTCCATTGGTAATGCTCGGATAGCTCCCTCGTTGCAAGCTCGGAACTTGGGGGTTATTTTTGATTCATCAATGACACTTCAACCACACATCAACAACATCATACGTGTGTCATCATTTCACATCAGGAATATTGGTAAGATACGCAAGTACTTGAACAAGAGTGCCACTGAAAAAGTCATTCATGCATTCGTAACTTCTCGTCTTGACAACGGCAATGCTCTTCTCTACAGTCTTCCTAACAACCAGATTTCCCGCCTTCAACGCCTCCAAAACACCGCAGCCCGCATCGTGACACTGTCTAAAAAGTCTTGTTCTATCACCCCCATTCTGAAACAACTTCACTGGCTCCCTGTCTCTCAACGTATCATCTTCAAGCTGATGCTCATTGTCCACAAAGCACTTAACGGCAAGGCTCCCCACTATATCTCTGAACTGCTTCAAGTTTACACTCCGTCAAGGAATCTTCGATCCAGTACCATGCTTCTCCTCAAGGAACCCAAGTCTCAACACTCCTGGGGTGACAGGTCTTTTTCTGTAGCTGCGCCACGCATCTGGAACTCTCTACCACATAATCTTAGATCTTGTCTTTGTACCACAAAATTTAAATCACTTCTCAAAACTTATCTAATGTCACAGGTTTTCAAGGAATAATTTAGTTGTTTCTGTTTTTCTTTTGTTTGTTTTTTTGGTTTACTGCGCCTTGAACACCCAGCAGGGTGGATATGTGCGCATAACAAGTCTTTATTATTATTATTATCATGTACAATATCAGGGCCCAATTTCTGCTTACCGCCAAATTCTGCGCTTGCAATCACCATCCTCCGCTTACCGAGCAAGTGCCGCAATTTCTGCGATAGCTGTGTAAGCTTAGAGTGTCTAGTAACGTGGACTACAAAAGCGCACAAGCCAAAAATCCCTGCTTACCCGTGAAATACGCTTGACGTAAGTGCGGAATTCCCTGCTTCCGTAACCCTCAAATTCTGCACTTGCAATCACCATTCTCCGCTTACCGAGCAAGCGCCGAATTTCTGCGATAGCTGTGTAACCGTAGAATGCCTAGTTACTGTAGTAACGTGGATTACGCAAACGCACAAGCAAAATTTCCCTGCTAACCCGTGAAATACGTATTACATTACAAGTTTAATCGACAGATAAGAGCAAACAGCAAACATTTACAAGGTTCATGTATTCTGGACGTTATTCAAAAACGTTATGATTTCTATCGGTCTTTTTAACACCTGGAAAACTTTACAATGGAACAAATAAATGAACAGTGACTAATCTGAAATTTGACTATGTATACATTTAATATCAGGCATTTGTTTTATTAAGATCTTTGTCTTGAGTATTTTGATTTGCCAAATCGATAGTAGCCTGCTCTACAAATCATGTGACCTGTGACATCACATATTTACGAAAGAGCCACAGAACCCAGACTTCCTGCAGGCACGGAAGATAACATTACATCTTACATGTTACGGGATTGCACTGTCTGTTTTTTATCTACTTTAGATATCAAGAGAGGGGGCATACCTTAAAACTTGTTCAACTGTTACTTTTATAACGCTTGATTTAATGCATTCGGAAGTTCGGACAAAACATGTAAACATTTCCCATATGACCAGCGTAGCATCTTGCCTGCCAGAGATGTCCTGGAATGCACCAGGCCACTCTTTTTGTAAACAAAGATTACATGCAGAGTTGTAACTAAGGGGGAACATCCCCCCCCCCCCCCCGCCATTTGAAATCTTGACTTTTGAGATTAAATATTGTAAGAGCAAAGTACTACACCTTACAAGCTTTTAATGTGAAAACTTAAATGTTTTGAAAACTACTTTCCACTTACAGTTACACGCAAACAATTAATTTGTTTTTACACTCATGTCAGATTATCTTATGAAACACAGTAAATGGCATAACAAGAGCTCTAACATTTTCCCAGTAAATTTAGAAGAGTGGTATGGATCTGATTTGCTTTAAAATGTGTGTTTATTTCTCTGTTTAAGGCACATGGAGGCTTGATTTTTCACCCCTTAAAACGCCAAAGGCTCGGAGCTTCCGTGTGCTTCGCCCAATGAACCCCCACCGGGGCTTCGGCCCCGGACCCCACAAACGATGGTACAGCAAATTGTCCAGTAAATTAAGAAGAATTATAAGGATCTGAAGTGCTTAAAAAGTTTGTATAATTCTCTGTTTCGGGCACACAGAGGCTTGATTTTTCACCCCTTAAAAAAACGCTCAGAGCTGACTGACGGATATGAGCGCTATATAAGAAGCCACTATTATTAATAAGTCTATCTTCCTTTCCATCAGTAAATTTTAAGAGTCATTTCGTGTAAATCTTGACATGTGCGTCCACGGTCATTATATAGCCCGTTACCATGGCTCATTTAGTGTTTTGGGCATTTTAGGCCAATTTGGGGGGGGGGGGGGGGGGTCTGAAAGTCAGTTTTTTAGCTGATATTTATAACTCCACCCCACCAAAATGCAAAATTATTTCATAAAACCTTTTATATTACCACAAAGTATCATCCTTGGCTTTACTTGTCTTGAGAGAAAACTAAATTTGCAATAAATTTTACCCTTATTCTATTTTTAGAACATGCATTAAAGCATGTGTTTAGAGATTGCAAAATCGGTATTTTTACCCTATTTTTGGCCCTAAAAATTTCTTCTTGTCAGGGGTCTCAGAATATTTTCCTTTTGGTTGTGATTAGGGCTAACATTGGTCTTTTCATGTCTGGTGAGAAAAACTTGAGCAATTGTATCCTGTTGTGACAGTACTGCCTCAAAAATGGAGTTTTTTACAAAAACAGGAAATATGCATTTTTAGAGTTTCCCCCAGTTTATTAGCACTAATAACATTAAAAAAGAACACTTCTATCAATCAGGCACCTTTTGCTGAGCATTCTGTAGGCTTGTTGAATACCCCACATTGATGAGAAACCTTTGATGACTTCAACCCCCCCCCCCCCCCCAAGCATACATGTTGCATTCCCTTTATACGGGTCATTCCGTGCCAACTCACCTGATGGGTAGGCAGGCTCCAACTCAGGTTTTGCTAATTTTTGGGGTAAACATTTCCCTATGGGTGTCATGAACACTCACACAATTTTAGAAACCGTTTCCTTAACATTTCTGAGATATGACCCCCTAAAATATTAAGCCCCGCCCCTTCAAATTAACGTTTAGTGTTTTGGGCTTCTGCAAATTAATATACAGGGTACCTGGTACACCATCATACTGACAAAAGTTGCATAGGAAATGTTTATATCAAGGCATAGGTCTGTAAAAACAGACATTTTAGCCCGCGGTCGTCATTCCATTGGACGACCAGAACATTTTGCTAGACAGCATCATTGTGCCAAAGTACTGGAGCAATCATACACAGTGAATATGCGCATTGGTATTTTGAATGTTCCAATGGAACGAGCTGGCAGTCCAACGGAACGGTCCATGACCATTTAGAATGTTCCTACCATTCCGACTTTTGAGATGTTCTCAAAATATTGCTGCTACATCTATGATCATTCTAGATTTAATTTCTGGCAGTCCAACGGAACGGTCCATGAGCATTTAGAATGTTCCTACCATTCCGACTTTTGAGATGTTCTCAAATATTGCTGCTACATCTATGATCATTCTAGATTTAATTTCTGGCAGTCCAACGGAACGGTCCATGAGCATTTAGAATGTTCCTACCATTCCGACTTTTGAGATGTTCTCAAATATTGCTGCTACATCTATGATCATTCTAGATTTAATTTCTGGCAGTCCAACGGAACAGCCCATGACCATTTAGAATGTTCCTACCATTCAAGCTTTTGAGATGCTCCCAAATATTACTGCTGCATCTATGATCATTCTAACTAAAGATTTAATTGGGGCATAAACATATTCAGGCACCTGATTGCTCCGTTTTTCAAGATTTTAAGATTTTCTCAAAATCTCATTTCAGCCGTCAAACTGACTTGAAAGAAGTAAAGCAATCACCAAAGGGAGAAATAGTTAATTATGCTACATTGTGTCCGGTAGTTTTATATTTTTGGTGTTGCACTGGATCTGTAATTTTCCAGAATTGTAACATCTGAGACGGGTTGTGGGTCTAGAATAAGGACCAAGACACGCAAGCCCCTTATCGTTGCCCGATTGCGTTTATGCCAATTTTTGGTTTCTGCAACAATACAGATATATACAGATCAGGAATGTCCACGTTCATCCACATTCATCCCCCTGCATCTTCGAGTGGGAAATACATAAATTTTCTTAACGACATTTTATTCTCTGATAGCGCCCTTTGTTGGTTTAAATTAATCTGTTTTTGTTGAGCCAAATGCATCTAATAAATTGTTATCATGTACAATATCAGGGCCCATTTTCTGCTTACCGCCAAATTTTGTACTAGCAATCACCATTCTCCGCTTACCGAGCAAGTGCCGAATTTCTGCGCTAGCTGTGTAACCGTAGAATGCCTAGTAACTGTAGTAACGTGGATTACGCAAACGCACAAGCAAAATTTCCCTACTAACCCGTGAAATACGTATTACATTACAAGTTTAATCGACAGATAAGAGCAAACAGCAAACATTTACAAGGTTCATGTATTCTGGACGTTATTCAAAAACGTTATGATTTCTATCGGTCTTTTTAACACCTGGAAAACTTTACAATGGAACAAATAAATGAACAGTGACTAATCTATATCAGGCATTTGTTTTATTAAGATCTTTGTCTTGAGTATTTTGATTTGCCAAATCGATAGTAGCCTGCTCTACAAATCATGTGACCTGTGACATCACATATTTACGAAAGAGCCACAGAACCCAGACTTCCTGCAGGCATGGAAGATAACATTACATCTTACATGTTACGGGATTGCACTGTCTGTTTTTTATCTACTTTAGATATCAAGAGAGGGGACATACCTTAAAACTTGTTCAACTGTTACTTTTATAACGCTTGATTTAATGCATTCGAAAGTTCGGACAAAACATGTAAAAATTTCCCATATGACCAGCGTAGCATCTTGCCTGCCAGAGATGCCCTGGAATGCACCAGGCCACTCCTTTTGTGAACAAAGATTACATGCAGAGTTGTAACTAAGGGGGCACCCCCACACCCCCCCCCCCCCCGCCATTTGAAATCTTGACTTTTGAGATTAAATATTGTAAGAGCAAAATACTACACCTTACAAGCTTTTAATGTGAAAACTTAAATGTTTTGAAAACTACTTTCCACTTACAGTTACACGCAAACAATTAATTTGTTTTTACACTCACGTCAGATTACCTTATGAAAAACAGTAAATGGCATAACAAGAGCGCTAACATTTTCCCAGTAAATTTAGAAGAGCTAGTGGTATGGATCTGATTTGCTTTAAAATGTGTGTCTATTTCTAGTCTCTGTTTAAGGCACATGGAGGCTTGATTTTTGACCCCTTAAAACGCCAAAGGCTCAGATCAGAGCTTCCAGGTGCTTCGCCCAATGAACCCCCACCGGGGCTTCGGCCCTGGACCCCACAAACGATGGTACAGCAAATTTCCAGTAAATTATGAAGAATTATAAGGATCTGAAGTGCTTTAAAAGTTTGTATAATTCTCTGTTTCGGGCACAAAGAGGCTTGATTTTTCACCTCTTAAAAAGAGCTTCCTGGACCCCACCCATTTTGGGGGTTGGGCCCCCCTTATACACACATTCGGTGTGCACTGTTGTGCCCCCCCCCCCCCCCCCCCCAGTTAAAAAAATCATGGATCCGCCCCTGAATAGACATACAATCAAACAAAATGATTAGAACATTAAGCATACATTTTCATATTGACTTTCTTGGACGTTATTTGTAAGTAAAGATAGTGCTTCTAGGAGTATACTATTAGAACAACACATAATTACTGGCATGAAATGCAACATTTGTGACCAAATGTGCGCGTGCCTAATTGTACTCCTTTGAAAATATTATCTCTTGGGGAAACTCCAGGTGGCGCAAAGTCTTCGAGAACACCCAACAGCGTACAGCCACAGTACAGGGCCCAATTTCATAGAGCTGCTTAAGCAGAGAATATTGCTTAACAATTGTATGCTAAGCAGAAATGAGCAGGATACCAGTCACAAAATGTACTTGTGACATGGCAGTTTGGCTGGTAACCTTATTCTTGTAAGCATATTTTTGTTGTGCTTAGCAACTTTTTGTGCTTAAGCAGCTCTGTGAAAATGGGCCCAGAAGGTGAGTCTTGCCACTGCTAACGTGGAGGCTCATTGTATTGCAAATTATTCATATTTTGTTTCATCCCAAGTTATTCAGTAAGTCACTCAATCAATAAGTCCATGATCTATCCATCAGTAAATTGTAATAAATGTATTGGTTGTCCAAAAGTTATGATTGGTTTGCCTATTTTTGGAAAAACACTATTATATTTTGTTTAGTTTTTCCACTTAAAAATTGATGTTGTCAACTAGAATGACGATTCCTGATTGATGATTTTTTCAGCATTTCTTGGGCCGAAAAGTATGGAAATTATTATGTTAAACATTTTTCCATTCATGAACCCCGACGGGCTAAAAACACACAGTGCAAAAGAGCGTCCGGATTTGGCGTCCATTTTGAATTCTTAAAAATCATTTAATACATTCAGGTGACAAAATACTACATAACGTTGGCTTATGCCTACACGTCTAGTATACTTAAGAATAATAGTTAACTTGGATGCATTGCATTCTACCTAGACTGCTCATTAAACTTAGTATTAACTTAACGAGTATTACAAAAATATGGTTCCTTGAGACCAAGAAAAAAGACCGTTGAAAAGGAATGCAACACTATTTGATATTTTGTACACAGCAAAATTTGATTCATAGGCCTTTCTTTAATAATTTTTTAATTTTTACTAAATAATGAATTTAAGTCTTGCTGTGTTTTTGATATGTGAGTGTGACATCATCGAAAGTTATGTATATATTTGTTTTTTTGTTTTTTTCGTTCTCCGGGAAGGCTCGAATGAAGAAAACAAAACGATACTTGTTATATTCCATGTACGTTTTCCCAAACAGTGGACTTAATTGGATCATGCACAAACCAGCTGACTGGCCCAGGCAGATTAACTGCTCACCAATTTAGTTCACGAACCAAGGAACTGAATGTACCACACTCACTCATGGATACTTTCCAAGTTTTTGTGGCCACACTCGAAAATTCTCTATTGAGCTTTTTCCGAAATGAAATAAATCAAACTGAAATGAAAAAACCCGGGAAAAAACAACTTCACAACAATAAGTAATAGAATGTTTGTTTTCACCGTATCGAAGGAAATCTCTCTTTGGAAATTGGCTGCATCATAATACTTAATTTGATATCAGAGCCAATGTGTAAGTGAACATAATTTTCAATTATTTACAGTCATTGGCTTAAATCCCGGAAAGGGGGACCTGAAATGCATGTGTCGTGTGGCGTGTCGTGGCCGAGTGGATAAGAGCACCGAACTCAAGCTTTGGTGTTTCTGATCAGGAGAGTGTGGGTTCGAGTCCCAGTCGTGACACGTGTGTCCTTAAGCAAGACACTTAACCACATGCTTCGTCCTTCGGATGGGACGTAAAGCCGTAGGTCCCGTGTGTTGTGTAATGCACGTAAAAGAACCCAGTGCACTTATCGTAAAGAGAAGGGGTTCGCCCCGGTGTTCCTGGTTTGATTGGCTGCATATTGCGCCACAGCACCTTGTAAACCATTACATGGTGCTATGCAAAGGAATAGGTCTCATACTTCAACACGTAACCCCACATACCTTGTAGGAAAAATACTGCTAGCGCCATGATCTAGATGGAATGGCGCTATATAAAATCCCGCTATTATTATTATTATTATGACACAACCACCCTTTTTTGCCCGTAACCTGACAACGCTACAAAACTTTCCGAATTTTATCAAAAGTTATCAAGGATTATATTGTAAACAAATCAAGTTGTCAAAAGTGTTCTACCATGACAACCGTTGTTGTCCCCTTGGGTCACACGTTTTAAACGTTGTTTGTTGGATTGTTTGTATTTTCTTATAAATGTTACTCTTTCCCCCTTTTATAAAATTGGGGATTTGAAAATGGCCGTCATAACCGGCGGCAATGGGATTTTGTTTCTTGCAGCCTGTAAGAGATTGTTGTTCTCATTTGTTTTGTCTTCTTTTATTTATCATTAATTTATTATAGTTTGTTTGTTTTAAATTGACTTTTTAACATACTAATTTTCACTACTCAGTCAAAGAAATGCAATGAGTCGTCATTAAGGCCCCAAAAAACTGTTTTCTACCCAAATAGGATAAACTCAAAGAGGGACAAACTAACACTGATAGCACCCCAAACATGACTAAATAAAACCAATTAATAAATTGCCATTTTATCGTTTTTGTCAAAATAAACACGTTTGCCTACACAAGCAGTCACATAAGTGATAAAAGCCAATATTTATATAATGTCATACACGATTTAATACGAATATTGATTTTTCATCCCACTTTTGATTTTAAAATTGTATTATTATTTTGGTTTTGGAATTTAAATCACAAATTAAAGTTTCATTAAAGTTTTGTTGTATTAAAGCGTTGTCTGATATTGTTCAAAATGTGTTTTTGTTTTTATCTCTGTTACATTTAGATTTCGTACAACAGGAATCCGGTAAAAGACGTGAAATGCTCAGAGTCACTATATAATTGACCGCGTACAGCTAAGTGAACTTTATCTCCATAGTGAAGAGGAATAACCGCACTGTTGCTCACTTGATGATAACCTGCAGCGCGTACATACCCTGCAACAATGAGGTTACCGTTCTTCCTCAGCTGAACATATAGGTAAGACCCACTTGATATTTTCAGGACTGTGAACATAAATACGTATATCCCAGGCACAGTACACGTAAACGTGCCATTATTCAAGTTGAAATCAGTCCCTTCCTCTGAAAACAATAACTCTTCAAAGGGCAGAGGATCCCAGGAGGATACCGGGTTGAAGCCGGTGTTCCTCACTGCAGTGAAGGCGGACCGTCGCGTATTACATTCCCCAGCTTCACCAGTCCGTCCAGCTGGACCAGGTTCACCACTCTCGCCCTTCAATCCATCCATTCCAGGCAGACCATGAGGTCCTTGTTTCCCTGGTTGACCGACTCCATGCTCACCCTTCAGTCCATGATCTCCTTTAGTGCCTGGCTCACCAACCAGTCCATCTGACCCTGTGTCTCCTTTAGCCCCTTGTACACCTACCTCACCAGGAGAGCCCACATCACCTCTTGGACCAACTTGCCCTTGCTGGCCATGGTGTCCATTTGATCCATGAGTTCCAGGTATACCGGCTGGGCCTTGGCAGCAGGAGTTACACGTCACCCCCGGATCAGGTGAAACTGCAACTGTAGCGACCATGAACTGAACTTTCAAAATAGCAATAGCAAGGGCAACTGTTATGGTAATCTTCATCTGTAGTTTAAAAGATATAGTGGAAAAACAAACGATTATTACATTCATAAAAAGTTGATCAATCAATTATCGTTACAATTTGGCTCATTTCAGGAAAGCCGCCTCATTTATAACTTTTCGGTTGTACGGTTAAACAAAAACTCAACTCCATAAGTATGCATTTACCTTACTTTCCTTAGGACTACCAGGACCAGCCGTTTTGGAGGCAACCACTTTAAACTTTCATTTTTACATGATTGATAACATGACATTACGTGTTTTTAGTTGGTGTGCTGCAATTGTTGGTTATCCGTTATTCTGATTTTTTGTTTGTTGTTATCATTTGATACTAGATTTGGCCAACTGCTTTGGGGTCCCTGCGTGAAATTTTGAGACACGGATCAATTTACATGGCTCTGCTTACTGTCGAATTATGCGCTTGCAAATAACAATTCTTCGCTTAGAAGGCACGCGTCCAAGTGCAAACTGTGTCAGCAAAGAACTAGTAAAGCCCGGTTCATACTTCCTGCGAACTCGAATGCGATGCAAATTTTGACGTCACAAATTCCAATGAATAATTCGGAAGAGTTGACTTGTGCTCAACTCCTGCGAATTATTCGCGGCGAAAACAGCCCTGTGACGTCAAATTTCGCTTCGCATTCGTATTCGCAGGAAGTATGAACCGGGCTTAACGTTGAGTACGCATGTGCACCATCATAAATTCTGACCTGTGAACTACACTTGACTTCAGCGCGGTTTTCTCTGATTCCGTAAGCGCCGAGTCTTTGCTAACGGTAAGCAGAGTCAAACAAAATTTGCCCTGGAAAACGATTCCTTAGTATGTTTTGAGCTTTCAATTTGAATATTAGCATGTTGAAAAGACAACATCCATAAAGGCCGCCGCATACTTAGGCAAAGCTGAATTTTCACACTGCATTATATACAAATTTTTCGCGTTACAACACTACATTATATTTAAACAAATAAAATAAAAAAATCAAGAACAAAATAACGCAATAAATTGGACTTTGTTGACAAGAAAAAATAGTAAACACGTTAATTGTTTCACATCATGCTACCCAAACAGTTGTGATAAAACCAGACGCGTAATTACATTTGTTTACAATAATAATTATGACTCTTGATTTTAAAAATTTAGTAGGGAAAGTTAGACACCTTTGTGGTAAATGGATGCAGTGTTAAAAAGTTCTAGGCGAAAGTAATGGTAGTTGGACAGGTTGGGTTAATTATGATTATTCTAATTAATAAAAGAATAATTTAAAATGGTAGGCTCTGACAAAAGCATTGACGTTACATAGTGTTTTAACATTATCTTAGCATGGTTCATTTTGTTAACTTGAAAACCTGGTTATATACCGGACAGGTTTCCATATCTCTTTCTGAACAAAAATTGCCCCCTTCCCCCCACCCAACACAACATTAATAAAACAAAAACAAACCCATTCAACTAGTCCCAGCTGTATAACGAGAAACACTTACCTTGGAGTTGTGTTCTTGCAGTCCAAGCCTTCTCGGTTCCACTTTTCCAGTAAGATGTAAAGTTGTTATGAACACTGCTGCTGGTGCAGGGCGTTTAAATACTGTTGCATTTCCATTGAAGTGAACAGCAATTGACTTTGGGTTTTGATTGACAATCGACGAACAGCCAATCAAACATACGTGTTAAAGTCACTGTCTGAAGGTTCATGTATTCTGGATATTCAAAAACGTTATGATTTCTATCGGTCTTTTTAACACCTGGAAAACTTTACAATGGAAGAAATAAATGAACAGTGACTAATCTGAAATTTGACTATGTATACATTTAATACCCGCATCAGGCATTTATTTTAATAAGATCTTTGTCTTGAGTATTTTGATTTGCCAAATCGATAGTAGCCTGCTCTACAAATCATGTGACCTGTGACATCACATAATTACGAAAGAGCCACAGAACCCAGACTTCCTGCAGGCACGGAAGATAACATTAAATCTTACATGTTTTTACGGGATTGCACAGTCTGTTTTTTATCTACTTTAGATATCAAGAGAGGGGGCATACCTTAAAACTTGTTCAACTGTTACTTTTATAACGCTTGATTTAATGTATTCGGAAGTTCGGACAAAACCTGTAAAAATTTCCCATACGACCAGCGTAGCATCTTGCCTGCCAGAGATGCCCTGGAATGCACCAGGCCACTCTTTTTGTGAACAAAGATTACATGCAGAGTTGTAACTAAGGGGGCAACCCCCCACCCCCCCCCCCCCCCACCCCGCCATTTGAAATCTTGACTTTTGAGATTAAATATTGTAAGAGCAAAATACTACACCTTACAAGCTTTTAATGTGAAAACTTAAATGTTTTGAAAACTACTTTCCACTTACAGTTACACGCAAACAATTAATTTGTTTTTACACTCATGTCAGATTATCTTATGAAACACAGTAAATGGCATAGAAGAGCGCTAACATTTTCCCAGTAAATTTAGAAGAGTGGTATGGATCTGATTTACTTTAAAATGTGTGTCTATTTCTCTGTTTAAGGCACATGGAGGCTTGATTTGTCAACCCTTAAAACGCCAAAGGCTCAGAGCTTCCGGGTGCTTCGCCCAATGAACCACCACCGGGGCTTCGGCCCTGGACCTACAAACGACGGTACAGCAAATTGTCCAGTAAATTAAGAAGAATTATAAGGATCTGAAGTGCTTAAACAGTTTGTATAATTCTCTGTTTCGGGCACACAGAGGCTTGATTTTCACCCCTTAAAAAAAAGCTCAGAGCTTCCTGGACCTCACCCATTTTGGGGGTTGGGCCCTTCTTATACACAAATCTGGTGTGCGCTGTTGTGCCCCCCAGTTAAAAAAATCATGGATCCGCCCCTGAATAGACATACAATCATACAAAATGATTAGAACATTAAGCATACATTTTCATATTGACTTTCTTGGACGTTATTTGTAAGTAAAGATAGTGCTTCTAGGAGTATTAGAACAACACATTATTACTGGCATGAAATGCAACATTTGTGACCAAATGTGCGCGTGCCTAATTGTACTCCTTTGAAAATATTATTTCTTGGGGAAACTCTAGGTGGCGCAAAGTCTTCGAGGACACCCAACAGCGTACAGCCACAGTACAGGGCCCAATTTCATAGAGCTGCTTAAGCAGAGAATATTGCTTAACAATTGTATGCTAAGCAGAAATGAGCAGGATACCAGTCACAAAATGTACTTGTGACATGGCAGTTTGGCTGGTAACCTTATTCTGGTAAGCATATTTTTGTTGTGCTTAGCAACTTTTTGTGCTTAAGCAGCTCTGTGAAAATGGGCCCAGAAGGTGAGTCTTGCCACTGCTAACGTGGAGGCTCATTGTATTGCAAATTATTCATATTTTGTTTCATCCCAAGTTATTCAGTAAGTCACTCAATCAATAAGTCCATGATCTATCCATCAGTAAATTGTAATAAATGTATTGGTTGTCCAAAAGTTATGATTGGTTTGCCTATTTTTGGAAAAACACTATTATATTTTGTTTAGTTTTTCCACTTAAAAATTGATGTTGTCAACTAGAATGACGATTCCTGATTGATGATTTTTTCAGCATTTCTTGGGCCGAAAAGTATGGAAATTATTATGTTAAACATTTTTCCATTCATGAACCCCGACGGGCTAAAAACACACAGTGCAAAAGAGCGTCCGGATTTGGCGTCCATTTTGAATTCTTAAAAATCATTTAATACATTCAGGTGACAAAATACTACATAACGTTGGCTTATGCCTACACGTCTAGTATACTTAAGAATAATAGTTAACTTGGATGCATTGCATTCTACCTAGACTGCTCATTAAACTTAGTATTAACTTAACGAGTATTACAAAAATATGGTTCCTTGAGACCAAGAAAAAAGACCGTTGAAAAGGAATGCAACACTATTTGATATTTTGTACACAGCAAAATTTGATTCATAGGCCTTTCTTTAATAATTTTTTAATTTTTACTAAATAATGAATTTAAGTCTTGCTGTGTTTTTGATATGTGAGTGTGACATCATCGAAAGTTATGTATATATTTGTTTTTTTGTTTTTTTCGTTCTCCGGGAAGGCTCGAATGAAGAAAACAAAACGATACTTGTTATATTCCATGTACGTTTTCCCAAACAGTGGACTTAATTGGATCATGCACAAACCAGCTGACTGGCCCAGGCAGATTAACTGCTCACCAATTTAGTTCACGAACCAAGGAACTGAATGTACCACACTCACTCATGGATACTTTCCAAGTTTTTGTGGCCACACTCGAAAATTCTCTATTGAGCTTTTTCCGAAATGAAATAAATCAAACTGAAATGAAAAAACCCGGGAAAAAACAACTTCACAACAATAAGTAATAGAATGTTTGTTTTCACCGTATCGAAGGAAATCTCTCTTTGGAAATTGGCTGCATCATAATACTTAATTTGATATCAGAGCCAATGTGTAAGTGAACATAATTTTCAATTATTTACAGTCATTGGCTTAAATCCCGGAAAGGGGGACCTGAAATGCATGTGTCGTGTGGCGTGTCGTGGCCGAGTGGATAAGAGCACCGAACTCAAGCTTTGGTGTTTCTGATCAGGAGAGTGTGGGTTCGAGTCCCAGTCGTGACACGTGTGTCCTTAAGCAAGACACTTAACCACATGCTTCGTCCTTCGGATGGGACGTAAAGCCGTAGGTCCCGTGTGTTGTGTAATGCACGTAAAAGAACCCAGTGCACTTATCGTAAAGAGAAGGGGTTCGCCCCGGTGTTCCTGGTTTGATTGGCTGCATATTGCGCCACAGCACCTTGTAAACCATTACATGGTGCTATGCAAAGGAATAGGTCTCATACTTCAACACGTAACCCCACATACCTTGTAGGAAAAATACTGCTAGCGCCATGATCTAGATGGAATGGCGCTATATAAAATCCCGCTATTATTATTATTATTATGACACAACCACCCTTTTTTGCCCGTAACCTGACAACGCTACAAAACTTTCCGAATTTTATCAAAAGTTATCAAGGATTATATTGTAAACAAATCAAGTTGTCAAAAGTGTTCTACCATGACAACCGTTGTTGTCCCCTTGGGTCACACGTTTTAAACGTTGTTTGTTGGATTGTTTGTATTTTCTTATAAATGTTACTCTTTCCCCCTTTTATAAAATTGGGGATTTGAAAATGGCCGTCATAACCGGCGGCAATGGGATTTTGTTTCTTGCAGCCTGTAAGAGATTGTTGTTCTCATTTGTTTTGTCTTCTTTTATTTATCATTAATTTATTATAGTTTGTTTGTTTTAAATTGACTTTTTAACATACTAATTTTCACTACTCAGTCAAAGAAATGCAATGAGTCGTCATTAAGGCCCCCAAAAAATGTTTTCTACCCAAATAGGATAAACTCAAAGAGGGACAAACTAACACTGATAGCACCCCAAACATGACTAAATAAAACCAATTAATAAATTGCCATTTTATCGTTTTTGTCAAAATAAACACGTTTGCCTACACAAGCAGTCACATAAGTGATAAAAGCCAATATTTATATAATGTCATACACGATTTAATACGAATATTGATTTTTCATCCCACTTTTGATTTTAAAATTGTATTATTATTTTGGTTTTGGAATTTAAATCACAAATTAAAGTTTCATTAAAGTTTTGTTGTATTAAAGCGTTGTCTGATATTGTTCAAAATGTGTTTTTGTTTTTATCTCTGTTACATTTAGATTTCGTACAACAGGAATCCGGTAAAAGACGTGAAATGCTCAGAGTCACTATATAATTGACCGCGTACAGCTAAGTGAACTTTATCTCCATAGTGAAGAGGAATAACCGCACTGTTGCTCACTTGATGATAACCTGCAGCGCGTACATACCCTGCAACAATGAGGTTACCGTTCTTCCTCAGCTGAACATATAGGTAAGACCCACTTGATATTTTCAGGACTGTGAACATAAATACGTATATCCCAGGCACAGTACACGTAAACGTGCCATTATTCAAGTTGAAATCAGTCCCTTCCTCTGAAAACAATAACTCTTCAAAGGGCAGAGGATCCCAGGAGGATACCGGGTTGAAGCCGGTGTTCCTCACTGCAGTGAAGGCGGACCGTCGCGTATTACATTCCCCAGCTTCACCAGTCCGTCCAGCTGGACCAGGTTCACCACTCTCGCCCTTCAATCCATCCATTCCAGGCAGACCATGAGGTCCTTGTTTCCCTGGTTGACCGACTCCATGCTCACCCTTCAGTCCATGATCTCCTTTAGTGCCTGGCTCACCAACCAGTCCATCTGACCCTGTGTCTCCTTTAGCCCCTTGTACACCTACCTCACCAGGAGAGCCCACATCACCTCTTGGACCAACTTGCCCTTGCTGGCCATGGTGTCCATTTGATCCATGAGTTCCAGGTATACCGGCTGGGCCTTGGCAGCAGGAGTTACACGTCACCCCCGGATCAGGTGAAACTGCAACTGTAGCGACCATGAACTGAACTTTCAAAATAGCAATAGCAAGGGCAACTGTTATGGTAATCTTCATCTGTAGTTTAAAAGATATAGTGGAAAAACAAACGATTATTACATTCATAAAAAGTTGATCAATCAATTATCGTTACAATTTGGCTCATTTCAGGAAAGCCGCCTCATTTATAACTTTTCGGTTGTACGGTTAAACAAAAACTCAACTCCATAAGTATGCATTTACCTTACTTTCCTTAGGACTACCAGGACCAGCCGTTTTGGAGGCAACCACTTTAAACTTTCATTTTTACATGATTGATAACATGACATTACGTGTTTTTAGTTGGTGTGCTGCAATTGTTGGTTATCCGTTATTCTGATTTTTTTTTTGTTGTTATCATTTGATACTAGATTTGGCCAACTGCTTTGGGGTCCCTGCGTGAAATTTTGAGACACGGATCAATTTACATGGCTCTGCTTACTGTCGAATTATGCGCTTGCAAATAACAATTCTTCGCTTAGAAGGCACGCGTCCAAGTGCAAACTGTGTCAGCAAAGAACTAGTAAAGCCCGGTTCATACTTCCTGCGAACTCGAATGCGATGCAAATTTTGACGTCACAAATTCCAATGAATAATTCGGAAGAGTTGACTTGTGCTCAACTCCTGCGAATTATTCGCGGCGAAAACAGCCCTGTGACGTCAAATTTCGCTTCGCATTCGTATTCGCAGGAAGTATGAACCGGGCTTAACGTTGAGTACGCATGTGCACCATCATAAATTCTGACCTGTGAACTACACTTGACTTCAGCGCGGTTTTCTCTGATTCCGTAAGCGCCGAGTCTTTGCTAACGGTAAGCAGAGTCAAACAAAATTTGCCCTGGAAAACGATTCCTTAGTATGTTTTGAGCTTTCAATTTGAATATTAGCATGTTGAAAAGACAACATCCATAAAGGCCGCCGCATACTTAGGCAAAGCTGAATTTTCACACTGCATTATATACAAATTTTTCGCGTTACAACACTACATTATATTTAAACAAATAAAATAAAAAAATCAAGAACAAAATAACGCAATAAATTGGACTTTGTTGACAAGAAAAAATAGTAAACACGTTAATTGTTTCACATCATGCTACCCAAACAGTTGTGATAAAACCAGACGCGTAATTACATTTGTTTACAATAATAATTATGACTCTTGATTTTAAAAATTTAGTAGGGAAAGTTAGACACCTTTGTGGTAAATGGATGCAGTGTTAAAAAGTTCTAGGCGAAAGTAATGGTAGTTGGACAGGTTGGGTTAATTATGATTATTCTAATTAATAAAAGAATAATTTAAAATGGTAGGCTCTGACAAAAGCATTGACGTTACATAGTGTTTTAACATTATCTTAGCATGGTTCATTTTGTTAACTTGAAAACCTGGTTATATACCGGACAGGTTTCCATATCTCTTTCTGAACAAAAATTGCCCCCTTCCCCCCACCCAACACAACATTAATAAAACAAAAACAAACCCATTCAACTAGTCCCAGCTGTATAACGAGAAACACTTACCTTGGAGTTGTGTTCTTGCAGTCCAAGCCTTCTCGGTTCCACTTTTCCAGTAAGATGTAAAGTTGTTATGAACACTGCTGCTGGTGCAGGGCGTTTAAATACTGTTGCATTTCCATTGAAGTGAACAGCAATTGACTTTGGGTTTTGATTGACAATCGACGAACAGCCAATCAAACATACGTGTTAAAGTCACTGTCTGAAGGTTCATGTATTCTGGATATTCAAAAACGTTATGATTTCTATCGGTCTTTTTAACACCTGGAAAACTTTACAATGGAAGAAATAAATGAACAGTGACTAATCTGAAATTTGACTATGTATACATTTAATACCCGCATCAGGCATTTATTTTAATAAGATCTTTGTCTTGAGTATTTTGATTTGCCAAATCGATAGTAGCCTGCTCTACAAATCATGTGACCTGTGACATCACATAATTACGAAAGAGCCACAGAACCCAGACTTCCTGCAGGCACGGAAGATAACATTAAATCTTACATGTTTTTACGGGATTGCACAGTCTGTTTTTTATCTACTTTAGATATCAAGAGAGGGGGCATACCTTAAAACTTGTTCAACTGTTACTTTTATAACGCTTGATTTAATGTATTCGGAAGTTCGGACAAAACCTGTAAAAATTTCCCATACGACCAGCGTAGCATCTTGCCTGCCAGAGATGCCCTGGAATGCACCAGGCCACTCTTTTTGTGAACAAAGATTACATGCAGAGTTGTAACTAAGGGGGCAACCCCCCACCCCCCCCCCCCCCCCCCCCCCACCCCGCCATTTGAAATCTTGACTTTTGAGATTAAATATTGTAAGAGCAAAATACTACACCTTACAAGCTTTTAATGTGAAAACTTAAATGTTTTGAAAACTACTTTCCACTTACAGTTACACGCAAACAATTAATTTGTTTTTACACTCATGTCAGATTATCTTATGAAACACAGTAAATGGCATAGAAGAGCGCTAACATTTTCCCAGTAAATTTAGAAGAGTGGTATGGATCTGATTTACTTTAAAATGTGTGTCTATTTCTCTGTTTAAGGCACATGGAGGCTTGATTTGTCAACCCTTAAAACGCCAAAGGCTCAGAGCTTCCGGGTGCTTCGCCCAATGAACCACCACCGGGGCTTCGGCCCTGGACCTACAAACGACGGTACAGCAAATTGTCCAGTAAATTAAGAAGAATTATAAGGATCTGAAGTGCTTAAACAGTTTGTATAATTCTCTGTTTCGGGCACACAGAGGCTTGATTTTCACCCCTTAAAAAAAAGCTCAGAGCTTCCTGGACCTCACCCATTTTGGGGGTTGGGCCCTTCTTATACACAAATCTGGTGTGCGCTGTTGTGCCCCCCAGTTTAAAAAATCATGGATCCGCCCCTGAATAGACATACAATCATACAAAATGATTAGAACATTAAGCATACATTTTCATATTGACTTTCTTGGACGTTATTTGTAAGTAAAGATAGTGCTTCTAGGAGTATTAGAACAACACATTATTACTGGCATGAAATGCAACATTTGTGACCAAATGTGCGCGTGCCTAATTGTACTCCTTTGAAAATATTATCTCTTGGGGAAACTCTAGGTGGCGCAAAGTCTTCGAGAACACCCAACAGCGTACAGCCACAGTACAGGGCCCAATTTCATAGAGCTGCTTAAGCAGAGAATATTGCTTAACAATTGTATGCTAAGCAGAAATGAGCAGGATACCAGTCACAAAATGTACTTGTGACATGGAAGTTTGGCTGGTAACCTTATTCTGGTAAGCATATTTTTGTTGTGCTTAGCAACTTTTTGTGCTTAAGCAGCTCTATGAAAATGGGCCCAGAAGGGGAGTCTTGCCACTGCTAACGTGGAGGCTCATTGTTCATATTTTGTTTCATCCTAAGTTATTCAGTAAGTCAATCAATCAATAAGTCCATCATCTATTTCATCTGTAAATTGTAATAAATTTAATGTTTGTCCAAAAGTTATAATGATTGGTTTGCCTATTTTTGGAAAAACATTATATTTTTTTAGTTTTTCCACTTAAAAATTGATGTTGTCGTCAACTAGAATGACGATTCCTGATTGATGATTTTTTCAGCATTTCTTGGGCCGAAAAGTATGGAAATTATTATGTTAAACATTTTTCCATTCATGAACGCCGACGGGCTAAAAACACAAAGTGCAAAAGAGCGTCCGGATTTGGATTCTGAATTTTGAATTCTTAAAAGTCATTTAACAACCCCAGGTGACATATTACTACATAACTCTGGCTTTAATGCTTACACTTCTAGTATACTTAATAATAGTTAATTTGGATACATCGCATTCTACCTAGACTGCATCAATTAATATTCACTGTTCATTAAAATTAGTATTCACTTTACAGGTATTTCAAAAATATGGTTCCTTGAGACCAAGAAAAAGGCCATTGAAAAGAAATGCAAATTTATTCGATATTTTGTACACAGCAAAATTTGATTCATACAGTCCTTTTTTAATAATTTTTTGACGAAATAATGAATGTTTAGTCTTGCTGTGTTTTTGATATGTGACTGTGACATCATCGAAAGTTATGTATATATCTTTTGTTATTATTTATTTTTTTATTTTTTCCGTTACGGGAAGGCTCCCTTTTAATAAATAAAGAGGCTAAAATGAAAAAAAAAAATATTTAAAAATCTGGAAACTCACACCTGTTATACTTCATGTACGTTTTCCCAAACAGTGGACTTAATTGGATCATGCACAAACCAGCAGACTGGCCAAGGCAGATTAACTGCTCACCAATTAAGTTCAATGAACCAATGAATTGAGTGTACCACACTCACTCATGGATACTTGCCAAGTTTTTCTGGCCACACTCGAAAATTCTCTTTTGAGCTTTTCCCGAAATTAAATAAATCAAAAACTGAAAAGAAAAAACCCGGGAAAAAACAATTTGACAACTATAAGTTAGAATGTTTGTTTTTCACCCATTTTGTATTGAAGGAAATATATCTTTTGGAAATTGGCTGCGTCACAATATTTATTTTGATATCGGAGCTAATCTGTAAGTGAACATAATTTTCAATTATTTACAGTCATTGGCTTAAATCCCGGAAAGGGGGACATGAAATGCATGACACAACCACCCTTTTTTGCCCGTAACCTGACAACGCTACAAAACTTTCCGAATTTTATCAAAAGTTATCAAGGATTATATTGTAAACAAATCAAGTTGTCAAAAGTGTTCTACCATGACAACCGTTGTTGTCCCCTTTGGTCACACGTTTTAGGTGGATTCTTTGTATTTTCTTATAATGTTACTCTTTCCCCCTTTTATAAAATTGGGGATTTGAAAATGGCCGTCATAACCGGCTGCAGATAGGATTTTGTTTCTTGCAGCCTGTAAGAGATTGTTGTTCTCATTTTGTTTTGCCTTCTTTTATTTATCATTAATTTATTATAGTTTGTTTGTTTTAAATTTACTTTTTAACATACTAATTTTCACTACTCAGTCAAAGAAATGCAATGAGTCGTCATTAAGGCCCCAAAAAACTGTTTTCTACCCAAATATGATAAACTCAAAGAGGGACAAACTAACACTGATAGCACCCCAAACATGACTAAATAAAACCAATTAATAAATTGCCATTTTATCGTTTTTGTCAAAATAAACACGTTTGCCTACACAAGCAGTCACATAAGTGATAAAAGCCAATATTTATATAAAAGTCATACACGATGTAATACGAATATTGATTTTTTATTTAATTTATCCCCCAAAAATGTCCCGTTTTCCCGATAAACTTTTGATTTTAAAATTGTATTATTATTTTGGTTTTGAAATTTAAATCACAAATTAAAGTTTCATTAAAGTTTTGTTGTATTAAAGCGTTGTCTGATATTGTTCAAAATGTGTTTTTGTTTTTATCTCTGTTTAATCTAGATTTCGTACAACAGGAATCCGGTAAAAGACGTGTAATGGGACAAGTTACTATATACTGGACCTCGTACAGCTAAGTGAACTTGATCTCCATAGTGAAGAGGAATAACCGCACTGCTGCTCACTTGATGATAACCTTCAGCGTTTACATCCCCTGCAACAATGGTTTGACCGTTCTTCCTCAGCTGAACATATAGGTAAAACCCACTTGATGTATTTAGGACTGTGAACATAAAGAAGTATATCCCAGGCACAGTACACGTAAACGTGCCCTTATTCAAGCTGAAATCAGTCCCGTCCTCTGAAAACAATAACTGTTCAAAGGGCAGAAGATCATAGGGGGATGCCGGGTTGAAGCCGGTATTCCTTACTGCAGTGAAGGCGGACCGTCGCGTAGTACATTCCCCAGCTTCACCAGTCTGTCCAGCTTGACAAGGTTCACCTCTCTCGCCCTTTAATCCATCCATCCCATGCATACCAGGCAGACCATGAGGTCCTTGTTTCCCTGGTTGACCGACTCCTTGCTCTCCCTTCTGTCCATGATCCCCTTTAGCGCCTGGCTCACCAACCAGTCCATCTGACCCTGTGTCTCCTTTGGCCCCGGGTACACCTACCTCACCAGGCGAGCCTACATCACCTTTATGACCCATTAGCCCTGGCTGGCCATGGTGTCCATTTGATCCATGCATTCCAGGTATACCGACTGGGCCTTGGCAGCAGGAGTTACACGTCACCCCAGGATCAGGTGAAACTGCAACTGTAGCGACCATGAATTGAACTTTCATGAACTGAATTACAAAGGCAACTGTTATGGTAATCTTCATCTGTAGTTTAAAAGATATCGGGGAAAATCAAACGATTATTACATTCATAAAAAGTTGATCAATCAATTATTGTTACAATTTGGCTCGTTTCAGGAAGACCGTCTCATTTATAACTTTTCGGTTGTACGGTTAAACAAAAACTCAACTCCAAGTATTCATTTACCTTACTTTCCTTAGGACTACCACTACCAGGACTAGCCGTTTTGGAGGAAACTACTTTAAACTTTCATTTTTACATGATTGATAACATGACATTACATTTGTTTAGTTGGTGTGCTGCAATTGTTGGTTATCCGTTATTCTGATTTTGTGTTTCTTGTTCTAATTAAATACTCGATTTGGCCAACAGCTTTGGGGTCCCTGCGTAAAATTTTGAGACAAGGACCAATTTTCATGTCTCTGTTTAGCGTCGAACACACCGATCCATTAAGCCACGCCCATTTCTCATTGACCAATCACAGCCGCGAAATCTGATCACCATTTGAGCCGTTTGGTGAGTCTTTTTGCACTAATGTGATCGGGTTTCGTGGCTGTGATTGGTCGACTCGTAAGGAGGCGGGGCTTGGTGGATCGATCTATTATGCGCTTGCGATCACAATTCTTCGCTTAGAAGTGCAAGCTGTGTCAGCAAAGAACTAGTAACGTCGACGAGGACGCACTTGCACCATCATACATTCTGACCTGTGAACTACGCCTGACGTCAGCGCGGTTTTCTCTGATTCCGTAAGCGCCGAGTCTTTGCTAATGGTAAGCAGAAAAGAAAAAAAAATTGCCCTTGAAAACGATTCTTTATTATGTTTTGAGCTTTAAATTGAATATTAGCATGTTGAAAACACAACATCCATAAAGGCCGCCGCATACTTAGGCAAAGCTGAATTTCCACACTGCATAATATACAAATATTTCGCGTTACAACACTACATTATATTTAAACAGATAAAATAACAAATCAAGAACAAAATAACGCAATTGGACTTTGTTGACAAGAAAAAGTAGTACGTGAAAATGTTTCACATCATACTACCCAAACGGTTGTCGTGATAAAACCAGACGCTTAATTACATTTTTTTAAACAATGATATGACTCTTGATTTTAAAAATTTAGTAGGGAAAGTTACACCCGGTTCAGGCAGGCGCTCTAGAGTCGCGCCGAACCAAAAGTACATGAAAGGTTTGACGTCTGAAACAGTTAGGAGCGACTGGACGCGCTAGAAGTCGAAAGATCGACTGTTGCAGTCGTTCGGAACGACTTTGGAGCATCTTGGTTTCAGGCGTCGATCTTGTCATGAGCCGAACCCAATGTAAATGTTTTGTTAAGTTCGCCTGTCTGAAACCAAAATTTAATTGGGTCGACCTAGAGTCGCTCCTAGTCTATTTGGTTCGGCGCGACTCTAGAAATCAAAGAGTTATACAATTCTTGGCGGTGAATCACTCGATGAAGAAGGCAGCCAGCTGCGTGAATCAGTGTGAATTGCAGAATGCAGTGATCATCGGCCTTTCGATCACCGGCCTTTCGAACGCATGACGGCCCGGGTCGCACGTGGCCCGGGCCGCGATTTTTTTTTCCTGAACCGTTCGGGCAGCACAGTACACTGTACATGGGCCATTGACCAATCAATAAGCGGTATTAACGCAACGTCATCAACACAGCCTCGCTCTGATTGGCTGACTCAGCGCACTCTGCCCGAAAGGTTCAGGAAAAAAAATCACCCCCGGGCCTTGTCCGCCGGAGGGTCGTAAGCACAGAAATAAATCACTGTGCCGGAGTCCGCAGACACATTCCGCAGCGCCCAGGTTGAACCGCGATGCAAGAACTTCCCCCAACCCCCTCCCCGGCCGGGCATCTATAACACAGGATTAGACACAATAAAATAAACTCTCAGCAAATAGCTTTTAGCAAATTAGACAGCCATTTTGGACGCCATCTTGGATTTTTAAGTTACCTGATTACTCACTAAATTGTTATTGGTCTTAGTGGGTTTCTTGATCCATACAAGATAGATGTAGACACCAAAAATTAAACTCCCAAGGTGAATATTAAATGACTTATAGCCTTTTTTAGTGTATTGGCGGCCATTTTGTACGTCATCTTGGAATTTTATGTTACCTGATTACTCAATGCTTCTTTTGTTGGCCTCAATGAGTTCTCTGACCCCTAAAACCTGGGGATATGAACCAACATTACGTCTGTAGGGTGAATAATGATTGACTTCAGTCATTTTAGGATAGTATAGCGGCCATCTTGGACGCCATTTTGAAAAAACGGCTTTCCGGTACTCTGATTTTCTTAGATTTTTAAACCGTTGGAAAACCTTTTGTTACAATTTTTTGGGGGTCAAACTGTATATTGACCCTACTATTCATGCATTTTTTTTATTTTTATTATTATTATTAGGTGTTTGGGCATTCGGCCCGAACAACTCTTTGTTATTGTTCGTTTTTTTTAGGTGTTCGGCTCGTCAGCCGAAAACCTATTGTTACTGTTAAGTTGTTTAGGTGTTCGTGCAAAAACGCATTGACGACGCACGATAGCGTATTAGCGTGTAAACAACCTTGCCCTGGCCACTCAAACTTTAAACTATGTTTCTCAAGCGTATTCTCTTAGAAGTAGGTTAGGAATATATTTCGCATTGCATCACAGAGGTGGTCCATCTAATATTAAAAACATTCTTAACTGCTGGACCCACACATTGGATTTTAACAATTCATACATCATCTGAAAGGTCATAATAAACTAATCATACGCTACACATTATGTGACCCCGTTTGACCTTGATTTCCGGTTGAAGTCGGAAGTTGCTTTTTAATGTTTTAAAAATCATAAATCCTGAACCACATATTCGATTTTTATCATCTATACGTCAAGAGAAAGGACATCGGAGACTTCACCAACGCTACCAAGTGTGACCTCTATTGACTCTGACATCCGGTTCATACCGGACGTTAACATTTATTATTTGAAAAATTAATAACTTCTGAACCACTCATTGTTTTTTTCCCCTGTACATCATCAGTTAAAACTTTTGTAACTTAACCAACGCTACCGAGTGTGAACTCGGTTGACCTTGACTTCCGGTTCAAACCGGAAGTTGAGACTTTATATTTCAAAATATCATAACTTCTGAACCACACATTGGATTTTGTCAATCTATACATCATCTGAAAGGTCTTCATAAACTAATCAACATGTGACCCTATTTGACCTCGACATCCGATTCAAACCGGAAGTTCTTGTTAAATTTTTGAAAAGTTCATAACTCTTGAACCAGGAATTGAATTGATAAGGTATAATGACGTTACCTATTCATTCAATCACTCCCCACGAACACCTTGTTTTTGTAGTAAACCAAAACTGAATCTCTAGTTTCCACTTCTTCTTCTTCTCTCTGAACCTTCTCTTGCAGGTTTCGCAAAAAGTTTAAGTTGTACTAACTTGAAACTTGGCATATACTTGAACCTTAACATGAAGACGGCATGCAAACAATGACGTCATGATGACGTCACCAGGTGTCGAATTACAGGGTTTTTATACATTTCTTTTAACTCTTTAAAATTCTGTAACAAATCACACTTAAGAGGCCGGTGGTTGTTTTATGCGGGATCATACTTAGGTCATATAGGTCTTTATTTTTTGTTGTGTGCGTGACCTCACATGACCTCTACTTCCGGTCGAAACCGGAAGTGCCCAGTAAATTGACTGTGGCAGAAAGTGCCAATGATTTGTTGACGTTATTTTTACAATGATGTATTTTTGCAAGTGTCAGGTTTGAAAAAAATGGACCGGTGACGTCACATAATTCAAAAGCGCCCTCTAGCGGCAGGTTGAAAATAGGTCAAAACACACTTTTACTCGATGTCTGTGGCAAAGTTTATTAGAATCTCTTCAAAACAGGTAAACATATTAACCTTTATGCAGACAACATATTTGTGGAGTCGTAGTTTGATGACGTCATCGTGTGTCGCGTGGTAAGGCCTTAAAGGTGCACTTTTTGAAGCCTTGAATCTACTAAACCAAACAGCCGATTGAGTTGAAACTTGGTGTAAAACTTGTAAAATGTGCAGTGACGTAATGATGACGTCATCAAATATGTTTTTACAATTTCTTATAAAATCAAAGCTTAGTATTTGAAAAAAATCATTACTCCCGAACCAGACATTTGATATTTGTTATCTACATATCATCAGAAAGGTATTTAAAAACTGAATGGATGATACACAAAGTGTGACCCCGTTTGACCTTGTCTTCCGGTTGAAATCGGAAGTTGAAGTTTAGTGACGGAAAAAAAATCATAAATCATGAACCACAAAGTGGATTTTAACAATATACACATTATCGGACAGGTCGTGAATAGTTCAACAAAAGTTACACAGAATCAATACATCATCGGACAGGCCTTTTAAAACTCAACAAATGCTACACAAAGAGTTACCCCGTTTGTTCTTGACTTCCCGCTCAAAATGTAAGTTGAACACTAGAGATTCAGAGTTTGTCATACCACAAACTCAAGGTGTTCGGTTCCGGTGGTAGGGGAATGATGAGCCGTTTTTCAATACACGCGGTTGGTATCATAAAGAGTCATATCAAAAACTTTGGACCCGATTTGAGCAGAAAAGAACACACACAGCCCTGTGTGCCACGGCTTCCTGTGTGTGGCACTGACCCCCGAACACTGCATAGCTTATCTCCCATTAAATTTTACCAAACAGGTCAATGGACTAGACCATTTTATATAAGGGGGGAGGTATACACAGCCCACACTGTATCCTGTATGTATGTTTATCTATTCAGCAAGGACCAGGGTATATCAAACCATAATAGGATTTGGACTCACGAATTCAAGTGACATGCTCAATTTCAGACTTTTTGAAATATTTTATTTTAGGAAATGTCATTCCTAACAACACTCTTGCCACCCCTATTGAAAGTATGTTGTGATCCGATCACCGAACAGCCTCCAACTTTGACAGAACTTCAGCCAATTTCTTCTCAAATGAGAAGTTTTAAGCCAAAGTAATTGTATCAGAAAGAAATATATATATTCTACTCAAAAAACTGTATTTTGATAACAAACAAGTCGGCGTATAAATCGGTGAAAAATCGAAGAAACGATCCAGGATCCAAGCTCGCGTCTACAGGAAACAACGTGGTAGATCTGGTTCCTGCTTCAAGAAACCTATTCATAAGCGTACCGCGCGAGAACTGCAGAACCAGACTGTAGTTGACTTTGCATACATTACCGGGGTCACCAAACAAAGAAGAAAAACTCTTTGTAATTGGACCAAAAAAGCCACTCTTTCCTCTAGGCCAATCAAAAATTGTTTTATATAGATTGAGGGAGAATTTCCCATAGTTTATTCTGCCGTGCGATATGGGTCTGTACCGTGTTGGCAACTATTTTGCCGTTCAGTTTACTGAGTGAACCCACTGAAAATGTGGTCAAATTCATGTTGACCTCCATAGGAAATGCTCGTTTTAGCATTTTTCTCTCGGTTTTAAATTAAAAAAGGCCCTATGTTCCCGATCGTGTTAAATTAAGTTTTACACACCATTCTCGAGAGTAAGAATAGAGCTTTCAAATGCCGGGCGATATTGTAAAATACACTGACACACTTTTTATTTATGAATGAAAGTTTGCCGATTTTGCTTCAGACGGCCTTCTGTTTCACGTGCTGAGGGCTACGTTGCGGTCGTCATTGAGCAAATGCACGCAAGTTTTTCATATGTTAATTTTTTCCCCTCAAATTTAGGACGAAAAGCAGTCAAAAGCACCATTTAAATGAAAATCAAAGCATCAAGTCTCCGCTGTAAGAAAACCAGTTAAAAATACCCAAGCGTTTTGAAGGAAATCGGGATTTAAAGGTATTATACAGGATTGGCAGAGCTGACAAAATAATCACAGACAGTGTTCATGTTTTGTGTAATCAACCACATACATAAAATAACATACCTGTGAAAATTTGAGCTCAATTGGTCATCGAGGTCACGAGAAAATAGTGAAAAGAGACCTGATGTGTTTTCTGTTTTTCAAACATCGAGTTTATTATCGCGCGCGATAAAAACTATTGTTTTACTCATTTCTCAGAAACGATAGCATTTTAGGCAGAAATATTTTAAGGAACCCTTTCTACCATTACTTACTTTAAGTCATGTAAGTTATGTGTGAATCTGTGAACATTTGTGTTTTTCGATTTTACCAATAGTGTACAGGGCCTTTAAAAAAGCGTTCAACATTGAACGCCGTTTTCTCCAATTGTTACTTTTCACTGGGATCTACGTGTGTGTGGCGTCGGTGACGATTTGATTGTTACAGTCACATTGACAAAATGTGTCTCGAAAGTAAGCATTCATGACTTGTCGCATGACTGCTTGCAATGGTTAATTGTCTCATACAATGTATACACTACATAAAACTTCGGAGTCTAGACACTATTGTGAACATACATTGCATTTATTTGCACATTTGATATTTTAAAAGTTATAGGTCATTAATTGTCGCATGACTGCTTGCAATGGTTAATTGTCTCATACAATGTATATACTACATAAAACTTCGGAGTCCAGGCACTTTTTTGTACATTTAACCAGTACATACATTTGTACATTTGATAGTTTCACAGTACATTGACATTAAATTTTATTGTATGATACATTATGACATGAATATAATTAGCAAATCTTCAGACCACCATATCTCGAAAAGTATAAGTCCGATCAACTGTTTTCGATTGTGTACTTGTGAGATACTGTAGATGTATTTGTTAGGCTAAAACATTGTGCGACGTCATCATGACGTCACCAGTGCCCAACGTAAAGTCAATAGATTTCGCTCGCCACAATTTCTGTTCTATGGCCTGTGTGGTAAAAAAAATACCTCCATAAGACTGTGCGGCGCGGTATGCTACTTTATGTGTTCTCTGATGTTATAAATGTAAGGAATTATGAAGTCACCCCCTGTTAGAGCACGCTCTATCAATCGTCTATTTTCAAACAAAATATAAGTTTAATTTTGAAATCTACAGAATATGCTTGATCGAGTCAGAAGTTGTTTCCCATCCCATCCCGGAATACTGTGAGCTACGGTACTCATGTTTGAAGCTCGAAAACATTTTGCATCAATTTTTGATTTCACGTACTAACACAAAACGTTTTACTTTATTGCTTATTAATTTAGGACAAAAAGCGGTCATAAGCACCATGTATATGAAGTTCAAAGTAACAAGTCTCCACTGTAAGAAAACTAGTGACTTTTTGAAGGAAAGCGGTATTTTATAAAAGCCTTCAACATTAAATGCCGTTTTCTACAATATATTGTTACTTTTTACTGTCTACGTGTGTGTGTCAGTTCGTGAAATCGGTGGATGGCGATTTGATAGCTTCACAGTTACCTTCTTGACAAAGTGTCTCGACTTGTCGCATGGCTGCTTGCAATGGTTTATTGTCTGACACAATGTATGTACTAAATTAAACTTCAGAGTCTAGACACTATTGTGTAAATTTAACCAGTACATTGTACATTATTGATAGCTTGACAGTTACATTGACAATGTGTCTCGAAAGTAAACCTGTATGAATTGTCACATGACTGCTTGCAGCGGTTTAAATACCATTTGTTTTCAAAAAATAACAACGAATTTATCGTTCTTAGTTTCTGAGTTCTGGTTGTTAAACCAAAAACTCAAAATTTGATTTAAATTAATTACATTTAATTACCCAATAAATCAATGGATGACGTCATTATGTGTCAAAACTTCTGTTTCATCTATTTATCAGGTGTTGCCAAGTTTCATGACCGTACG
This sequence comes from Leptasterias polaris, assembly GCA_037783415.1. Classification (NCBI taxonomy): domain Eukaryota; kingdom Metazoa; phylum Echinodermata; class Asteroidea; order Forcipulatida; family Asteriidae; genus Leptasterias; species Leptasterias polaris. The sequence goes on from JAZGTN010000111.1 coordinate 918,119, forward strand.
AGCTTGGAAAGGATGTCAAAGTCTGCGGACAACGATTTGTGTGTATTTTTGAGATGGAACAAACTCAAAAATTCACTAGAGATTTAGTGTTTGTGAGAACAAACACTAGGTGTTCGGGTATGGGGCACTGTTATGTTACTAAAATGCGTAAGCAGATTTATATTGAAAGTTTTTTTATTTTTCAAAAAAAAAGTCGTTTGCAAACCTATTACTTTTATACTTTTAGTGTACACGGGGGAAAGTGATATCGTTGCTGTATGAGTCTCCTTAAAGTAGTTTAGATACACATGTATAACAATTTTCATGTAAATAGTCACAAACTTAACATGCTTAACTGATAAATTAAAAGACTATCACTAACAATTCAAAAATTAATGTTATCAAACTACGCATGCTTGCTACCTTATGTGTGAAGCAACATCATTTGTCATGATTATGAAAAGGGCATAAGAACCTACTGTTTACACGATGTGCAATTTATGTTGAATTTATTTTGCTAGTCACATTGTAATTCTTTGAAGTATTCAACAGGATCTAATAGTTAGATTCGCATAAAAACCGTTGTTGATCAGAGTCAAATTTATGTTGACCTTTTTCCAATTGCATTTTCTCAGTTATCAAAAGTTATTCAAATCACCAAACAGTTCAGCAAAATACACTCGTTCAGTTGATATTTACCACCAAGCCAACAAAAGGCTAACACGAAGGTTATGCAATGAGCTATTCATTGGACCACCGTCGAACATCGTAGATTTCCGAAGGATGGTTGCATTTATCGACGAGTGCAGTAACAAAGGACCATTAACTTGGTATAGCGCCACCATGGATAACGTATCACGACACAGCAATGCAGTCTTCGTGGACTTTGCACCTAAGATCAATGGCGCAGTGTGTGTACCGTTTACATGTACATGCAAGATTACGCGTGGTCAATGGAGCAGAATGACCAGACCTGCGGGCTAATACTAACGTAATGTTCAACTTACATTTTCAGCGGGAAGTCAAGAACAACCGGTATAACTCTTTGTGTAGCATTTGTTGAGTTTTAAAAGACCTGTCCGATGATGTATTGATTGAAGCAATTCATTCAGTAATGATTAGGTTATGATTTTTTGAAATATTAAATTTTGATTTACTGTATTTCAACACCTGATGACGTAATCATGACGTCACAACAACTTGATGGAGGTTTCATCAAGGTTCTAACATGGTGTAAATTTGAGGTTGATCGGATAAACAGAAGTGAAGAATTTGGGCAGGAAATGTTTTTTGGTTAAGAATTGCAGAAAGGCAAACTTTGACCTTCCGTTACGACCGGAAGTAAAGGTCATGTGAATTTGGCGTTAACTTTTCAAATGTTGCCCGTGTCTTGATCTATCATAATGTTTAAATATGAATATTATAGCTTTCCTATTCAGAAACATACAGGCATTGGCATGAGGGCACTTTTTGACCTTAAATGGCTTGTAATTTGACACCCGATGACGTCATCATGACGTCATTGCTCACACACCTTCTGCTCGTTATGTTCTAATGTCACATTAAGTTTCAAGTTGATCAAAGGTTTGCAAGTATGTTTTTTTCTGCGGACAAACGACTATCAGAAGAATAAGCAAAACAAAGAAAAAACGTAGTGAAATCTTATCAATGGCGTACTTACTAAATGGTGACTGCTCTATATTCCGACATCCCTATGTTCCGACACCCCTATGTTCCGACATCCCTATGTTCCGACACCCCTATGTTCCGACAACTCAACCTATATTCCGACACCCCTATGTTCCGACATCCCTATGTTCCGACACCCCTATATTCCGACACCCCTATGTTCCGACACCCCTATGTTCCGACACCCCTATGTTCCGACAACCCAACCACCCCTATGTTCCGACACCCCTATGTTCCGACAACCTGCACCAACATTTGTTGGTAGCCATTTTTCCCCAAAACGGTGCAACTTAAAGAAAATACACCTGACCGCAATTTAATCCATTATCGTATACCGGTAGCCTAGCCTATATCTTATGCCGTGCTCAGAAAAGTTTAATTTATATGAAAAGTATTCTTCTTCTATAGCAACTTTGGTTAAAAAAGAAGAGGGCTGATTAATTGGGGAGGGGGGGGGGGGGGGGGGGGCAGGACTTATTTATTTATCATTATTAATTCTTATATAACATTTTTTTTTGGGGGGGGGGCATTTTTTGGAGCATTTTTATACATATAGGCCTATATTTGTAATATTTTTTCGTTGGAAACATTTCATTCAAAATGAAACTTAGATAGTCACATTTGTTTTGAATATTGAACTCGCATGTGGGCTAACTTTATGAAGTAGTTTAAACAATAATTGTAGCGATCCAGCACCCGTGATAGCTTCGTGCTTGGTGCGTGCGCTCGCTCGCATGGCACGAAAAAGCTAGCGTTTAGAGCAGTCTGGATTTAGCTGTCCGTCACTTAATTAAGAAGGTCGTCCGTCCGTGTTACCTTGTACACCTACAGTATAGAAAATTTAAGTCGGTGAGAAGTAATTCCAATAAAATAAAGCCAATCATCCAAAGAAGAGAACAGAGGAAATCAATCATTGTGTTTGTGTCCGTTTTACTATTCCGTTGTCTGTATGTTGTCTGTCAACTTGTACGTTAAAATAAATCAGTCCAGGAAAAGACCTTAGACCGCGCCAACGTGCTCGTTACAATATTTAAAAGAGAGTGAATGGTCATAAAGTAAAATGACTGAATGAGAAGAACGAAATCATGTACGCACTAGTAACCACTGAGTTTTAGTGGATTAGGGGGATATGCGTGAATTGAATGCGTGTTGTTGAATGAAGTTTGGCTGAAATTGGCCGGGAATATAAATTGTATTCTTATTATTGCTTCTCAGAGTAATAATGTGCGAAAATAACGTGTCGGAACATAGGGGTGTCGGAACATAGGGGTGTCGGAACATAGGGGTGTCGGAATATAGGGATGTCGGAACATAGGGATGTCGGAACATAGGGGTGTCGGAACATAGGTTCAGTTGTCGGAACATAGGGGTGTCGGAATTTAGGGGTGTCGGAATATAGGGGTGTCGGAACATAGGGATGTCGGAATATAGGCTGAGTTGTCGGAACATAGGGGTGTCGGAACATAGGGGTGTCGGAACATAGGTGTGTAACCTACTAAATACTACTACATACTAGCATTAACATGAATTCCGCTAAGATTCGGCGTCTAATTGTTCCCCTATTTGCCCTTCTCATGGCTTTATGATCAATATGGAATTGAAGACGAAGTTTCACTGAGATGACCACCTGCTTCAGTGATTCGTATGACTTTTATTATGTGAGAAAATGCAAGCAGGAAAAGACGAACATTGGTTATGTTTTGATCACACACCGAGAAGGAAGTATGTGCCATCGGATCGTGAGGGGTGTTTCAGACCCTCCTCACGGCATGTGTTTATCGTTGCTACACGGGACTAACTTCGGTAAGTTTTCGTGTGAACATCATTGCTTTTCAAAATGATTCTTTTATTTAATGCACAATTACGTTATAAAGTTTATCCTGTATCATCAAGTGGTGACGTTGGTGAGATGTTTTTAAAACTAAGGAACGTTTAGTATGAACGTCGAAGAGATAGAGTTGGGCAATGGGGGATTGGTATGATTGTTGGCTGTGTCACATAGTCAGAAAATGGTCAGACTGATGAATGTTTTCCGTCAACTTTGTATTGCGACATAATTATTTGAAAACCCTTCGATAAAGTTTCCCCTAATAAGGTTTCGTTTATAAGTTGTTCACATCAAAAACAGGATGTGCACCTTCCACTAATTTTTTCTTGCGTAATTTCCTTACTCTGATATGTTATATTGTTATGCGCCCTCGAACAGGTTGGTCCTGGAGAGGGCGCAATATAAACTCAATAAATTATTATTATTATTATAAAATCATGAAATGTTGTAAGTCTTGAATTTTATTTATTTGAGCAGTTTTAGCTTGACTTAATTTGCTTTGAGTCATACTTTGTTTATTGTTTTTTTCTTCTTCAGAATATACAACACATCAGTACCCGAATATTCTCCAGTGAAAAAATTCATACTCGTTGCTGTGTTCCATTCCCTAATTCCTTGCTGAATGTATGACGCACCATACAGGTAGAAATATTTTATTAGTTAAAATTCACGAGAGGCTTAAATTTGTCGTCTTTATGACTTGCCTTTATCTTGCATAATTATTAAAAACATGTGTTTTTTATTTCAATATTATAAATTTAACAAACCGTTCTGTATGAAGACTAATGTCTAAAAATCAAGCAAGCTATTTTTAAAAATGCAGCCAATAGCTCATTTTATGCTCGACTAGTTTTATCGACGTCATCATCAGTGCATATGTATTTAACAATCAAAGTATCATGCACCGATACATAATGAGAAGCCAAATCACAGTATTTGAAAACCTGTTAAAACTTCTAAGAATTGTAATTTAATAATGTCAACATGATTTCATAGTCGGATTTATTATAAAGAATCAATATCCATTGAAAAATAAATAAACTTCAGTGAGTGGCATACATGATAGTTGTACTTGTGAGTAAATCAATGGCTCGTTTTAAGATAATATGCAACCAAAACGAAAGGAAATTCGAAAAATTTATGTTGCCCTGTATAAAAGGACAATATTGACCCTCTGCCTTTTCAAATAAATTAAATAATGTACTCTTTTGCTGACAATACGTTTAGTAAGTTCACCTTCGTTTTTCACTTACAATTTAAAGCACATAATTAAATACCAATGTCTCAATAAGAACTTATCTAACGTCATAATGACGTCATAAGTTTTCAAATTTGGCTTTAACAAAAGATTATTATTTTTAAAACTCATATTGTGAGGTGCATTAATTTCCTTTGTAAACTAACGTACAAGCAAAGAAGATTTCCACTTTACTTTCCTTGAAATTTCAAAAGCTATCAACAATGTTTTCAGCGATTCAATGTTATAGCTAACGCATTAAAACAGCACTGAGCCCAGCGAGAACCCGAACACCTAGAGTTTGTTTTACAAACTCTAAATCTCTAGTTTATTATGATTTTTATTAATATCATTTTTTATTTAATTTTATTTATTTATAATTTTATTTTTATTTTTATTTTTTTGGGGGGGAGCAAAACGAGAGAAGAGGGAGATTGGAAACATATCAATTGCTTTAACTTAAAAACTGTTGACCTGATAAAACTTCCTTAAAGCCCCTTTCTCAAAAATGTGGGAAAATTCAATGAAAGAGACTTTCAATTGAGATGTCCCCATCCTTACAAATGATGCCTTGAACGATACCGTATCAGCAATTTCCCATTACCATCATAGTTTAAAAGCCATACATGGATTTTAAATATCATGTCACCCAGACTGACATTACAAAAGAAACCTAAATGCGCAACGTCTGAGTTTGAGTTCACAAATACTTAACTAAAGAACTTTTATAGCAGTATTTATTTTAACAAACAAAGATGAAGTGAATGAAGTGGCCACCAAGAGCGGAGTCCCCCTTATTTTTGCTGCGGGGAAATCTTCTGCAAATTCTCATTTTTATGCAAGGTAAAGAAGATTTGTAAAAACAACTTAAAAGTTTCATAGACTTGTTTTTCCCCGGAGTCGTGAAGCGAGACTGAACTTTACGCCGCAGACTTCGTGTTTGCTTGTTCTTTTCGCCAAATTATTGACGCTATGCACTTGAACATTCTGGTAAAAATTGAACTTCTAAATCAACAGCAGGCGACCCCACCCCCTGGCGGCACTATATGCTTCCATATTTAATAGGCAAAACAAAGCATATAAAAATCAATTATTTTGAAAAACGCCCAAGAAATGTCAAAAGGCAACACTCGACAGTGACCATTATTGTTGGAAATTGTTCGCCACTGTTTGTCTGCTTTTTAAACTGTGCCAATTTTATCCTAACAGTCTTGGAAGATGATAACTTACCGACTTCAAACTTAAAGGTAAGGAATCTATTACCATGTTGTAAAAATAACCAAACCCAATTGTTGCAGCCTCTGTGATGGGTGTTATGGTTTTGTACAACATCGGGGCAAATTTTAACACGGCTTAATTAGCCTCGGTTGCTCCTTTTCCCCTTGGGTGTAAACGAAACGTGTATAGACAACATAACAGTTTGCAACAACTGTGTAATTTTCCAAAAAAAGAATTATAATAATACAAAGAACACCAGGGTGAAGTCAAACTACGCGATTTATGCATCCACTTTACCTGGAGTTTTTTTGAATTTGACAAAATTCGGACATTGTACTTGAAGCGAAATGACTGCACCGATTCTCAGCGATAAAGTTCGTAGCGTATATCTTAGCCTTGTCCAACCAAAACTGCTTTCACGAAACCAATATACCTGTATGGTGAGAAAGACCCGTAAGAGGCTACGCTATTGTAGCGATGGTTTCGATTGGAAATATAACTTCATGGATCTGTACAACCACTGGCACAGTACACTAAGATGGCAGAACTATTTGAAAAGGTGAGGCGCTACTACCGCTTGAGAGCTGCAGCTGTATAGCGTGAAAACACCTTTTGGTGCAAAAACATCAATCGCCTTGTAACAGGCTACCGTAAAATGCACCGCATGTAGCCCTATCTAAAAACCAAAGCCTGGTCCCGGCTGTATAACGAGAAACACTTACCTTGGTGCTGTGTTCTTGCAGTCCAAGCCTTCTCGGTTCCACTTTTCCAGTAAGATGTAAAGTTGTTATGAACACTGCTCCTGGTGCAGGGCGTTTAAATACTGTTGCATTTCCATTGAAGTGAACAGCAATTGACTTTGGGTTTTGATTGACAATCGACGAGCAGCCAATCAGACATACGTGTTAAAGTCACTGTCTGAAAGAAGTGACTTGGGCCTACTCTGTCAATGGGTTTGCCTCCCACTAATTCATGGAATTTGTCGCCCAGTGATGAAAAGTAAAAGATTTATATGGATCGGAAGTGCTTAAAAAGTATATTTTTCTAATTTTATGCATAAAGAGGCTTCAATTTGATTTTTCACCCCCAAAACGCCAAAAGCTCATCAGAGCTCCAGGGTGCAACTTCGCCCCTGGACCACACCGGGGCCATAAGGCCGACCCCTGGACCCCACACCAATACATAATTATCCTGGGTGCGCCGTTGTTCTGTTCCTAAAGACCCACCCGCCTTGTCTATTGCTGAATGCTACTCCAGTTTTAGCTCAGGATGCCTTATTTCTCAGCAATGTGTTGAACCTCAAAATCAAGATGCACGATCCAACAGTGACTGTGGTGACGATTAAACAAAAACAACAAAACCATCAGAAGACTTGTATATTAAAAGCTGCAAGCAAGAATGCTCAAGAGACTGTGATGGTGTGATTAGATGATAACCCGAAAACGAAACTTCGCGTTGTTCAATCCTGCAAGCAAAACATACAGATGGTTGTGTTTTTGTTTCTAGGCAAACAAATCAAGATGTGATTGTGTTTTTGTTTAATTGCTTGTGTCACCCGCGCCTACCGAATGTATTTCATATATTTGAGTGCAGAAATATATAACTATTGATGTTTTCCTGGGTTTTTTAAGCTTCCCAAATAAAATTCTGAATGTTGTTTAATAGAGACAGTATACGGAAACAAAAGAGAAAGAATAAAATGTAATCTGCATCCTTGTTGCTTCCATTTCTATATAGCCTCCTTTTGGTGACATTTATCTGAATTGGGAAATGAAAAATGGCCGCACTTTGCTAAAGATAAACTGCATGGATCTACAGAAGAAGATGTGCTATCACTAAACATAACCAACCATACTCAAACATGAACAGTTTCTTCTTTTTCTCGTAGCATTCATGGTTAAAACTCCGGGGAAATAAAAAACGAGTTGAGGTATTAACGTATAAACGAAAACTATGCAGTCACCGAATACATGCAACAAACAGAATGTCAACGCTGTACGTTTCCTGTATCCGTTTAATAGAACTATTTATAAATGAACAGGGGTAAATATTACATTATTATAAACAATTCTAGTTTCTTCCGAAAATGCATTTGCATTTAATGAATCGGTCACTTTAAAGCACAAGGACAACATTGGTAAGTTGAATTGTCAAAGACCAGTATCCACACTTTTATGAGGCCCAACATATACACGAAATAATAAACCTGTGAATGTTTTAACCCAATCAGTCACATGGAGTCACAAGAAAATAGTGAACAAAACACAATTATATGTTTTCACTGTTTTCAAACATCAGGCTTTGGACTCGAAAGATCACAACTAATTGTTTTACGCGTTTCTCAAAAACTGTATAGCATTTAAAGTAAAAAATATTTCAAGGGTTGTTTCCCACCATGACCATCTTTATACCATGTAACTTGTGCGCAATTAATACAACAAAAGCCCGTGTGTCTGTGATGCAAAAAGAAATTTGTTAACATTTCTAATTCTCCCAGAACTTATGGCAACTGGTAATAATATGTACATCATGTAAAAGACCTTACTATCTGAACCCTTATTATTCATTTCAGGATACCCTCAAGGGGCTGTGTCATCATGATCAAAGCAGAGCCTTCCACGAAATATGTAAATTGCACATCGAGCGTGCGCACTAACACTTTGGTTGGCAAAATAATGGAACATCGCGCCTTTTTGTATGGGGCTGATGGTGGCGTGACACAGATGCATTTGTGCGTCTGCTTAGTGCACATCTCTATGGCGTTTGCCAACCAATAGGGTCTGTACGCATGCGTGAATGTAATTAGCATATTTCATGGGAAGGGTCTGTTGTACTCTCTCACCCAGTTACTGCGTGCCCTCTCCGTAGATATGATACTAACAAAGGGGGTGCTTGTGCAGTAACTGGGTCACAGCTCATAATTCCATGTACAGCCACAGGCCTGCTTTGATGATGATGACACAGCCCCTTTAAACGAGAAAATCCAACAAAATCGCACAGCAAATTTTAAATGATCTGAATAGTTTCAGGGCCGCTTCAGGGATTCAGGGACTGCCACTATGTTAGTTAAGTTCTCTCATGTGATGTACATGTAGCAATGATGGCAGTTGTCTCCTGGTGAGCAAACCAAATAGGGACATGGGCCAAATTTTATAGAGCCATTTAATGGCTTCAGCAGAAAATACTGCTTTCAAATTTCTGCCAAGCAAAAGTTAGCAAGATACCAGTCACTAATTGTACGTGAGAAATGGCATTTGGGCTGGTAACCATACTCTGGTAAGCATGATTTTGTTATGCTTAGCTACTTTTTGTGCTTTAAGCAGCTCTTTGAAATAGGAGGCGGACTCATTATCCCATTCAGCTCTAAGTTTGGTTACATTGATTTGAATGGGTAAAAAACAAATTGTGTGCTACCTGTGTGTATAGTATAGACCTTTCCATTGTTGATAAACAAAGTGCGACGGTTGGCATGGATGGCCGAATGATAGCAAAACATTCAATCGTGTTAAAAATTTTGTTGACCAAACTCAACATTTTCTGTAAAGAATCATGAACTGAATTACCTTCCATGATTGGTTGATTTGTTTCCAACAAATTCAACACTTTTTTTGAATATATTATGTGTAACTTACTAACATTGCTACAAACTATGGCTATCTGTATTTGATTTGCAGTTATGGCTTTCCATAGTTTTCCAACCTCGGTTGGCCATAACTCAGTCTGTGACGTTGCAATAGAAAGGTCTATTATATATAGGGTGGTTAACAATAGAATTATTGGTTTTTTCTTTTCATTAGGGGAATACCCTTCTCCCAAAGCAGCAGCCTCAATGGTCCACCACAACGGCTCTCTCATTCTCTTCGGCGGATGGGCGCCCCCGGTCCCAAAGCCCCCCTCACCAGCCACCCCATATCTCCGACGACCTTCACATCTATGATATTCCGAAGAACAAATGGCGGGCTGTTGTCACAAGCCTCTGCCCACCGCCGGTGGCCAGCCACAGGGCAAGCATGGTGAATGACCTGATGGTCATATTTGGTGGCGGTTGTGGAAACCAAACAAAGTAGGCATTGATTTTTATCTACTTTGGTCATAAAAATCCTGCATTGTTTTGGTCTTTTTGGGGGGGAACAGTAATTTCTTTTTAATTCCTCTAGTTTTCACACACAGAGCTTAAATTGTTTTATTTTTTAAAATTTTTGGGGGGTTTTGGTGGATTGAAAGAGAATCCACAATTCAATTACTGGGCCAGACTTTTGTTTTTACAAGACTATAATCTTAATGGTAATACTGTTATATAGTGTAACATACACTAATTTACTGTTTTTCTTTAAAGGGTGTGTACAACATTGGTAAGATTGAAATTATAAATGTTCACAGATTTGCACATAGCTTACATGGTATAAAGAAGGTCATGGTGGAAAACTTCCCTTGAAATAGTTTTGCTTGAAATGCTATGTTTTTAGGAAATGATTGACACATTATGTGCTTACAGGCTTTTGCATTAGGCGCTTTTTACAAATGTCTTTATTATTTATTTATTATTAAAAGTCTTTATCCTCCAGAATAAAATCTGATGTTTAAAAAAAGTTAAAACATATAATGGGGTTTTCACTGTTTTCTCGTGACTTTGAAGACCGATTGAGCTTAAACTTTCACAGGTTTGTTATTTCATGTATATGTTGGGTCACATCAAGTGTGGATACTGGTCTTTGACAATGACCGATCTTGTACACACCCTTTGAACAAGCACTCATTTGTCATCAGAAGAAAATTGTATTTCGATACTAAATTTTGGGGTTGAACAAGAAAAATTGACTTGAGCAGGACATGAAACTGCGACTTGCGGATTAATGTGCCGGAGCTCTACCAACTGAGCTATCTAACCCTTTGTTAGAGTGTGTCAGTATACTTATCCAGTCAGAAGCCAATCATCCTGTAATTTCCGTAATCCAGTGGTCTCGGGTTCAAGTCTCACTCTAGTCAAGTTTTTCTTTGTTCAACCAAAAACTTTCAAATCAGTGAGCTCTCGGATTGAAACTACCAATATTTTTAATTTGAATTTCCTCAGGTACGATGGTGTATGGGTTCTGTCACTCCAGAGCATGTCATGGAGTTGTATGAAGATGGAAGGACGGAGGCCGCCAGCCAGGGAAAAACATGTACAGGTAAGAAGAGCTTGAACTTCACCCAGGACCGCAGGCCCGAGGCCAGTGATTTTAGCATCGGACAAGTAAGCTCATGAACGGACAAGTCCGGCAGTCTTGTGTTTTTAAATCAAATAATAATATTTCGCTGTATAATATCAAAATATAAAAAGATATTCAAATGTTGACTTATGTAGTCTGATAAATCTTCTCTTAGTGCTTGTTCAAATACAGACAGTTTACATGTAAACAAATTTAGATTTTGGGTTGAACAAAGACAAATTGACTAGAGCGGGATATGAACCAATGACCACCGGATTAACAAGCCGGCGCTCTACCAACTGAGCTATCTAGCCCTATGTTGGCGGTCTCCCTATTTTGTCAATATCTTTGTTCGGGGGGGGGGGGGGTGCCAGTCAGAAGCCATTCAATCGTAAACTGCCGTGTAGCCAGTTGAATGCGACTTGATGCGACTTGAATTTTTTTGAAAGTTTTTCGTCAGCCATTTAGATTCTAGTCTTGTAAAACAACTTTTGGTCTGGTATGAGCTACATGCCCTGGTGTCTTGCGGAAAAGAGTGTATTGAAGTATGGGAACATTTGGGGGACACCCTCTGCCATGTATCTGGCATGGTATACACGGCAAGACAATCAGAAACAACTGTGCTGTATAACTTTTAAGTGTTCCCTTCAAATATTGATTGTTTGTATTTTTTTTTATCCCATACAGGTTGTTCTTGATGATGGGCACATCTTAATCATCGGGGGAGTGGGCAATTATGAAAAGGTAGGTTCCCCTCGAGATAAAAGTACCATATCAGAAACCATGACAACACTGCAGGGGTTGCCCTTTGAAAGCATAAAAATTGTTTCTCTGGCGGGGTGGACTAAAAATTGACGTGTCCTGCCACTGTTTTCATTCGCATTTGGCGACTGGCAAGCCAGGAACCAAATCTGCCATTTGATAGTTTTGAAGACTGATCATCCTTACTTCTAGGTTCAAAACAAATGCTCAACAAGATCCCTAAGCACTCCATAACAATCTGCGACAAACAACTACATCCAAAAGAGAAGTGTCGGAACCTCGGCGTGATCATTGATTCGCACATGACTCTTAATGATCACATATCAAGTATCTCCAAGTCCATCAGATTCCAGCTACGGAACATTTCACATATCCGTAGGTTCCTCACCCACAAAGCAACAGAATGCATGGTCCACTCCCTGATTTCATCTCGCCTCGATTTCTGCAATGCCCTCTTCATCAACCTCCCGGATTACCAACTAAGGCGTCTCCAACGGCTGCAGAACTCAGCGGCCAGATTAGTTACTCTCACCAAAGGCAGATCTCACATCACACCCTCTCCATGTGCTACACTGGCTTCCCATTCATGAACGTGTTATTTTCAAGACCATTCTTGTTGTCTTCCAATCGCTTCACAGCACATCACCTACATATATTCAGGACTTAATAAGCCTCTACAATCCTCCACGTCAACTCCGCTCTGCTGATACCCTACTTCTACAGATCCCACATTCACGGCATTCTTGGGGTAGTCGGTCGTTTTCAAGATCTGGCCCTTCACTCTGGAACAGACTCCCTACTGAACTCAGAAAAGAAACCACATGTGCAAAATTCAAAATTCAATTAAAAACCCACCTCTTCCGTAGTTCCTAACTTAATTGGTTGTTGTTTTAGTTCGTACTATTTTTGGCCAGTCTCTCATTTGCGCCAGGAGTGTCAAGTCTGACAGACATGGCGCGTTATAAATGTTCACTATTATTATTATTATACTTGCAGCTGAGAAACTAAATTGCGAAGGATGCAGCAACAACATGTTTGAGTCGCAGGCATGCAAGGGTGCCTTTGGCAGCCAGTAACATTGACTCATATACAGCCAGAGATCGAAAGTGTTTGCTTTTTGTGGTGGGAGGGAAAACTGGAAAGCTCAGAGAAAAACCCTTCTATGGCATATAAGAGAACCAACGCGCAAATCTACCCACATATGGCCCTATAGTCAGGAATCGTAAACAGGACCACAGTGGTGAGAGGCGAGGGCTTTACTCCACAAGCCACCCAATATTGTTAAAGGTCCCACCCAAGGGACAAACCAACATGGTGATTGGTGAAGTGTTATGGTCAAGCTGGGGCTCGAACCCACATTCTATCAGAACTTCAATACGATGCTCCTTGAACAATCCACTTGAAATAAAAGTATTTACTGTTTCATCCACCAGGTATTAAATGACGTTTGGATGCTTGATATTAGTGAGGTCCCTTGGAAATGGAGAGAGATTAACATCCAACATCAGGAACACGCTGCCCCTCAAATATTCAGCCATTCTTCTTGCAAGGTAAAGCGGCACCTCAAATCTTAGTTATGGCTCAAGATACCCCAGTTATTTAAATCCTACAATTGACCGCCGATCGCTGCAAGAGGGCACTATCATCCACAAACCACTCTCTCTCTCTCCCCAACTGCTATCGGTTTGTGGTCGAGAGCACATCGTGAATGATAGCGCCCTCTTGTTGTGATAGGTAGTGGATCCTGGGATTGCTTAACAGGACTGTTTTGAGCCAAGACTACTCATTATATCAGAACAATTCTGACCAATTAGAAAGTTTCTGTAGGGTTTGAGTCTTTGCATGGGGGAGATTGATAGTTACTACTCTACCACCAGGTAGGAACACCATGTAGTGAACATGGTTTGTTTTCAATGTACGACTGGTGAGCTCTAGCCGGCATCAGGGGGCATTCCTTGTGTCCACACTCACACAGCTCTGTGTTGCATACACTCTGTGGAATTTCCTTTCTTCTTTGCACAGAAGAAAAAACATATTCAATACCTTCAATACCTTAAAAAACACTGTTAAAGTGTTACATATGAAGTGTAGACCTGAGAACAGAAAAGGATACACACAGTGTAGGGATTTGAAACACTGTGTGGACTTACACACATCCACACAGTGTTTTTTAGTGACTTTTCTTAAGTGCACAGAACAAATGAATGTCTACAGAGTTGTGTGGGCATGCTTGCGTGTACAGAGCCTGGGACAAAGCTAGACAGGAAGGGACATTGGGCATGTGTGCTTAGTGCGTTTAGCTTGTTCGTTTTACAATTCAAGTCAATGTATCTACTGGTAAACTGAGGAGAGTTAAAATTTGTCTGTGCCTTTTATATTAGTATTGGTTACATCTATGATTAAAAGTTTACAAAATGGAGAATACTTTGGCAGCTTCTTATTTTAACCTTGTTTCAGATTTTGAAATAGATTCCACATTTTACTCATTCCTTGATTTTCAGATTGGTGACAGCATTGTGTTTTTCAGTAAACTCCGCAACAGCCTAAGTTTAGCCCTCAACTTTCACAGATCAGCCCCAGCAATGCGTGCTCCACAACGACCACAGCCAAACAGCCGAACGCAGTCTCACTACACGCCCCGCCCACAAGGGGGTGTGGAGAGGGGGTCCCTGAGTGACCTCCACAGCAATGCTAAACGTCTACGAGGTCAATCTAGTGACAAGTCAGACAGTAAAAATCACATCATCCCAGCAGCTTCTTGTAACTCGTCGCCCGGTGAAAACCACGACACTTCCACTGTCGATCCGACCCCGGTAGGCTGTCCATGCTCCCCAACTTGCCAATGTAAAACTCCAGTGTCAAACTCAATCTGCACTTTCAGTGAAAAATGGGGGTGCTGCAAATCGCCAGAACAGTTGGGACTTAATCCTCCGTTGTATTCAAGAATTCCACTCGGCGAACAACAATATGTTTTAGACGTTAGTGCAGCGATAAGTGATCTTCAAGTCGTTTGGTTGGACATACCTGATCAGAATGCAAAGCGAGCCCCAATTAATCCGGGACATCCGCATTGTGAGATGACATTTGGGTTTCCCCCAGAAGCATTGTTCCCTTCGATGTGTGTCGGACGTGCTGAGATCATCAGATTTGGCGGCATCTTGAAAGCGTCTTCGTATACCAGAGTTTTGAACGATCGCTACTTTGGTTACTAAAAAAAAAAAATACACACACCCGACTCACTACTGAGTGATACCTCTGACACTTTATTCATAAACAAAAATGTAAGATCTCGTAGTTGGGCTTAAGGGATTATGGCAAAAGTTGGACACGTTGTAAACACAAAAGAACAATCCTGTGGGCACACGCCGGCAATCCATTGGACGACCAGAACATTTTGCTAGACAGCATCATTGTGCCAAAGTACTGGAGCAATCATACACAGTGAATATGCGCATTGGTATTTTGAATGTTCCAATGGAACGAGCTGGCAGTCCAACGGAACGGTCCATGACCATTTAGAATGTTCCTACCATTCCAGCTTTTGAGATGCTCCCAAATATTACTGCTACATCTATGATCATTCTAGATTTAATTTCTGGCAGTCCAACGGAACGGTCCATGAGCATTTAGAATGTTCCTACCATTCCGACTTTTGAGATGTTCTCAAATATTGCTGCTACATCTATGATCATTCTAGATTTAATTTCTGGCAGTCCAACGGAACGGTCCATGACCATTTAGAATGTTCCTACCATTCCAGCTTTTGAGATGCTCCCAAATATTACTGCTGCATCTATGATCATTCTAGATTTAATTTCTGGCAGTCCAACGGAACGGTCCATGACCATTTAGAATGTTCCTACCATTCCAGCTTTTGAGATGTTCTCAAATATTACTGCTGCATCTATGATCATTCTAACTAAAGATTTAATTGGGGCATAAACATATTCAGGCACCTGATTGCTCCGTTTTTCAAGATTTTAAGATTTTCTCAAAATCTCATTTCAGCCGTCAAACTGACTTGAAAGAAGTAGAGCAATCACCAAAGGGAGAAATAGTTAATTATGCTACATTGTGTCCGGTAGTTTTATATTTTTGGTGTTGCACTGGATCTGTAATTTTCCAGAATTGTAACATCTGAGACGGGTTGTGGGTTTAGAATAAGAAGGACCAAGACACTCAAGCCCCTTATCGTTGCCCGATTGCGTTTATGCCAATTTTGGTTTCTGCAACAATACAGATAGATACAGATCAGGAATGTCCACGTTCATCCACATTCATCCCCCTGCATCTTCGAGTGGGAAATACATACATTTTCTTAACGACATTTTATTCTCTGATAGCGCCCCTCCCCCTTTGTTGGTTTATATTAATCTGTTTTTGTTGAGCCAAATGCATCTATTAAATTGTTATCATGTACAATATCAGGGCCCAATTGCTGCTTACCGCCAAATTCTGCACTAGCAATCACCATTCTCCGCTTACCGAGCAAGTGCCGAATTTCTGCGCTAGCTGTGTAACCGTAGAATGCCTAGTAACTGTAGTAACATGGATTACGCAAACGCACAAGCAAAATTTCCCTGCTAACCCGTGAAATACGTATTACATTACAAGTTTAATCGACAGATAAGAGCAAACAGCAAACATTTACAAGGTTCATGTATTCTGGACGTTATTCAAAAACGTTATGATTTCTATCGGTCTTTTTAACACCTGGAAAACTTTACAATGGAACAAATAAATGAACAGTGACTAATCTGAAATTTGACTATGTATACATTTAATATCAGGCATTTGTTTTATTAAGATCTTTGTCTTGAGTATTTTGATTTGCCAAATCGATAGTAGCCTGCTCTACAAATCATGTGACCTGTGACATCACATATTTACGAAAGAGCCACAGAACCCTGACTTCCTGCAGGCATGGAAGATAACATTACATCTTACATGTTACGGGATTGCACTGTCTGTTTTGTATCTACTTTAGATATCAAGAGAGGGGGCATACCTTAAAACTTGTTCAACTGTTACTTTTATAACGCTTGATTTAATGCATTCGGAAGTTCGGACAAAACATGTAAAAAATTCCCCATATGACCAGCGTAGCATCTTGCCTGCCAGAGATGCCCTGGAATGCACCAGGCCACTCTTTTTGTGAACAAAGATTACATGCAGAGTTGTAACTAAGGGGGCACATCCCCCCCCCCCCCCCCCGCCATTTGAAATCTTGACTTTTGAGATTAAATATTGTAAGAGTAAAATACTACACCTTACAAGCTTTTAATGTGAAAACTTAAATGTTTTGAAAACCACTTTCCACTTACAGTTACACGCAAACAATTAATTTGTTTTTACACTCATGTCAGATTATCTTATGAAACACAGTAAATGGCATAGAAGAGCGCTAACATTTTCCCAGTAAATTTAGAAGAGTGGTATGGATCTGATTTACTTTAAAATGTGTGTCTATTTCTCTGTTTAAGGCACATGGAGGCTTGATTTGTCAACCCTTAAAACGCCAAAGGCTCAGAGCTTCCGGGTGCTTCGCCCAATGAACCACCACCGGGGCTTCGGCCCTGGACCCCACAAACGATGGTACAGCAAATTGTCCAGTAAATTAAGAAGAATTATAAGGATCTGAAGTGCTTAAAAAGTTTGTATAATTCTCTGTTTCGGGCACACAGAGGCTTGATTTTTCACCCCTTAAAAAAAAGCTCAGAGCTTCCTGGACCCCACCCATTTTGGGGGTTGGGCCCCCCTTATACACAAATCTGGTGTGCGCTGTTGTGCCCCCCAGTTTAAAAAATCATGGATCCGCCCCTGAATAGACATACAATCATACAAAATGATTAGAACATTAAGCATACATTTTCATATTGACTTTCTTGGACGTTATTTGTAAGTAAAGATAGTGCTTCTAGGAGTATTAGAACAACACATTATTACTGGCATGAAATGCAACATTTGTGACCAAATGTGCGCGTGCCTAATTGTACTCCTTTGAAAATATTATCTCTTGGGGAAACTCCAGGTGGCGCAAAGTCTTCGAGGACACCCAACAGCATACAGCCACAGTACAGGGCCCAATTTCATAGAGCTGCTTAAGCAGAGAATATTGCTTAACAATTGTATGCTAAGCAGAAATGAGCAGGATACCAGTCACAAAATGTACTTGTGACATGGCAGTTTAGCTGGTAACCTTATTCTGGTAAGCATATTTTTGTTGTGCTTAGCAACTTTTTGTGCTTAAGCAGCTCTGTGAAAATGGGCCCAGAAGGTGAGTCTTGCCACAGCTAACGTGGAGGCTCATTGTTCATATTTTGTTTCATCCCAAGTTATTCAGTAAGTCAATCAATCAATAAGTCCATGATCTATCCATCAGTAAATTGTAATAAATGTAATGGTTGTCCAAAAGTTATGATTGGTTTGCCTATTATTTTGGAAAAACACTATTATATTTTTTTTTGTTTTTCCACTTAAAAATTGATGTTGTCAACTAGAATGACGATTCCTGATTGATGATTTTTTTCAGCATTTCTTGGGCCGAAAAGTATGGAAATTATTATGTTAAACATTTTTTCCATTCATGAACCCGACGGGCTAAAAACACACAGTGCAAAAGAGCGTCCGGATTTGGCGTCAATTTTGAATTCTTAAAATTCATTTAATACATTCAGGTGACAAAATACTACATAACTTTGGCTTATGCCTACACGTCTAGTATACTTAAGAATAATAGTTAACTTGGATACATTGCATTCTACCTAGACTGCTCATGAAACTTAGTATTAACTTAACGAGTATTACAAAAATATGGTTCCTTGAGACCAAGAAAAATGACCGTTGAAAAGGAATGCAACTTTATTTGATATTTTGTACACAGCAAAATTTGATTCATAGGCCTTTCTTTAATAATTTTTTTAATTTTACTAAAGAATTAATTTAAGTCTTGCTGTGTTTTTGATATGTGACTGTGACATCATCGAAAGTTATGTATATATTTGTTATTATTTTTATTATTATTTTCTTCGTTCTCCGGGAAGGCTCGAATGAAGAAAACAAAACGATACTTGTTATATTCCATGTACGTTTTCCAAACAGTGGACTTATTTGGATCATGCACAAACCAGCTGACTGGCCCAGGCAGATTAACTGCTCACCAATTTAGTTCACGAACCAAGGAACTGAATGTACCACACTCACTCATGGATACTTTCCAAGTTTTTGTGGCCACATTCGAAAATTCTCTATTGAGCTTTTCCCGAAATGAAATAAATCAAACTGAAAAGGAAAAAAAACGGGAAAAAACAACTTCACAACAATAAGTAATAGTATGTTTGTTTTCACCGTATCGAAGGAAATCTCTCTTTGGAAATTGGCTGCATCATAATACTTAATTTCATATCAGAGCCAATCTGTAAGTGAACATAATTTTCAATTATTTACAAGTCATTGGCTTAAATCCCGGAAGGGGGACATGAAATGCATGATCCAACAACCCTTTTTTGCCCGTAACCTGACAACGCTACAAAACTTTCCGAATTTTATCAAAAGTTATCAAGGATTATATTGTAAACAAATCAAGTTGTCAAAAGTGTTCTACCATGACAACCGTTGTTGTCCCCTTTGGTCACACGTTTTAAACGTTGTTTGGTGGATTCTTTGTATTTTCTTATAATTGTTACTCTTTCCCCCTTTTATAAAATTGGGGATTTTAAAATGGCCGTCATAACCGGCTGCAGATAGGATTTTGTTTCTTGCAGCCTGTATAAGAGATTTTTGTTCTCATTTGTTTTGTCTTCTTTTATTTATCATTAATTTATTATAGTTTGTTTTAAATTGACTTTTTAACATACTAATTTTCACTACTCAGTCAAAGAAATGCAATGAGTCGTCATTAAGGCCCCAAAAAACTGTTTTCTACCCAAATAGGATAAACTCAAAGAATAGCACCCCAAACATGACTAAATAAAACCAATTAATAAATTGCCATTTTATCGTTTTTGCCAAAATAAACACGTTTGCCTACACAAGCAGTCACATAAGTGATAAAAGCCAATATTTATATAATGTCATACACGATTTAATACGAATATTGATTTTTCATCCCACTTTTGATTTTAAAATTGTATTATTATTTTGGTTTTGGAATTTAAATCACAAATTAAAGTTTCAATAATGTTTTGTTGTATTAAAGCGTTGTCTGATATTGTTCAAAATGTGTTTTTGTTTTTATCTCTGTTCCATTTAGATTTCGTACAACAGGAATCCGGCAAAAGACGCGCGATGGTCAGAGTAACTATGGACTTGACCGCGTACAGCTAAGTGAACTTGATCTCCATAGTGAAGAGGAATAACCGCACTGCTGCTCACAGTCTGCTCACCTGTAACAATGATGTTACCGTTCTTCATCATCCGAACATATAGGTAAGACCCACTTGATTTCATGACTGTGAACATAAATACGTATATCCCAGGCACAGTACACGTAAACGTGCCATTATTCAAGTTGAAATCAGTTCCTTCCTCTGAAAACAATAACTCTTCAAAGGGCAGAGGATCATAGTAGGATGCCGGGTTGAAGCCGGTATTCTTCACTGCAGTGAAGGCGGACCGTCGCGTACTACATTTCCCAGCTTCACCAGTCTGTCCAGCTGGACCAGGTTCACCACTCTCGCCCTTCAATCCATCCATTCCAGGCAGACCATGAGGTCCTTGTTTCCCTGGTTGACCGACTCCTTGCTCACCCTTCAGTCCATGATCTCCTTTAGCGCCTGGCTCACCAACCAGTCCATCTGACCCTGTGTCTCCTTTAGCCCCGGGTACACCTACCTCACCAGGAGAGCCTGCCTCACCTCTTGGACCAACTTGTCCTTGCTGGCCATGGTGTCCATTTGATCCATGAGTTCCAGGTATACCGGCTGGGCCTTGGCAGCAGGAGTTACACGTCACCCCCGGATCAGGTGAAACTGCAACTGTAGCGACCATGAACTGAACTTTCAAAATAGCCATTACAAAGGCAACTGTTATGGTAATCTTCATCTGTAGTTTAAAAGAGTGGAAAAACAAACGATTATTACCTTCATAAAAAGTTGATCAATCAATTATCGTTACAATTTTTGGCTCATTTCAGGAAAGCCACCTCATTTATAACTTTTCGGTTGTACGGTTAAACAAAAACTCAACTCCATAAGTATTCATTTATCTTACTTTCCTTAGGACTACCAGGACCAGCCGTTTTGGAGGCAACTACTTTAAACTCATTTTTACATGATTGATAACATGACATTACGTGTTTTTAGTTGGTGTGCTGCAATTGTTGGTTATCCGTTATTCTGATTTTTTGTCTGTTATCAATTGATACTAGATTTGGCCAACTGCTTTAGGGTGCCTGCGTGAAATTTTGAGACACGGATCAATTTACATGGCTTTGCTTACTGTCGAATTATGCGCTGGCAATTGCAATTCTTCGCTGGCAATTGCAATTCTTCGCTTAGAAGGCACGCGTCCAAGTGCAAGCTGTGTCAGCAAAGAACTAGTAAAGCCCGGTTCATACTTCCTGCGAACTCGAATGCGATGCGAATTTTGACATCACAAATTCCAACGAATAATTCGGAAGAGTTGACTTGTGCTCAACTCCTGCGAATTGTTCGCGGCGAAATCAGCCCTGTGACGTCAAAATTCGCTTCGCATTCGTATTCGCAGGAAGTATGAACGGGCTTAACGTCGAGTACGCATTTGCATCATCATTAATTCTGACCTGTGAACTACGCTCGACGTCAGCGCGGTTTTCTCTGATTCCGTAAGCGCCGAGTCTTTGCTAATGGTAAGCAGAGTCAAACAAAAGTTGCCCTGGAAAACGATTCTTTAGTATGTTTTGAGCTTTAAATTTGAATATTAGCATGTTGAAAAGACAACATCCATAAAGGCCGCCGCATACTTGGGCAAAGCTGAATTTCCACACTGCATATTAAACAAATATTTCGCGTTACAACACTACATTATATTTAAACAAATAAAATAAAATAAATCAAGAACAAAATAACGCAATAATTTGGACTTTGTTGACAAGAAAAAATAGTAAACCCGTTAAATGTTTCACATCATGCTACCCAAACAGTTGTGATAAAACCAGACGCTTAATTACATTTGTTTACAATAATAATTATGACTCTTGATTTTAAAAATTTAGTAGGGAAAGTTAGACACCTTTGTGGTAAATGGATGCAGTGTTAAAAAGTTATTGGCGAAAGTAATGGTAGTTGGACAGGTTGGGTTAATTATGATTATTCTAATTAATAAAAGAATAATTTAAAATGGTAGGCTCTGACAAAAGCATTGACGTTACATAGTGTTTTAACATTATCTTAGCATGGTTCATTTTGTTAACTTGAAAACCTGGTTATATACCGGACAAGTTTCCATATCTCTTTCTAAACAAAAAATTGCCCCCCCCCCCCCCAACTCCACCCAACACAACATTAATAAAACAAAAACAAACCCATTCAACTAGTCCCAGCTGTATAACGAGAAACACTTACCTTGGAGTTGTATTCTTTCAGACCAAGCCTTCTCGGTTCCACTTTTCCAGTAAGATGCAAAGTTGTTATGAACACTGCTCCTGGTGCAGGGCGTTTAAATACTGTTGCATTTCCATTGAAGTGAACAGCAATTGACTTTGGCTTTTGATTGACAATCGACGAGCAGCCAATCAGACATACGTGTTAAAGTCACTGACTGAAGGAAGTGACTTGGGCCTACTCTGTCAATGGGTTTGCCGCCCACTAATTAATGGAATGTGTCGCCCAGTTATGAAAAGTAAAAGATTTATATGGATCAGAAGTGCTTTATACAGAAGTATGTATATTTTTCTAATTTTATGCATAAAGAGGCTTGATTTTTCACCCCCAAAACGCCAAAAGCTCAGAGCTCCAGGGGGCAACTTCGCCCCTGGACCACACCGGGGTCATAAGGCTGACCCCTGGACCCCACACCAATACATTGGTTTAAGCCCCACCAAAACATAATCCTGGGTGCGCCGTTCTCCTGTTCCTAAAGACCCACCCGCCTTGTCTGTTGCTGAATGCTACTCCAGTTTTAGCTCCGGATGCCTTATTCCTCAGCAATGTGTTGAACCTCAAAATCAAGATGCGCGATCCAACAGTGACTGTGGTGACGATTAAACAAAAACAACAAAACCATCAGAAGACTTGTATATTAAAAGCTGCAAGCAGGAATGCTCACGTGACTGAGATGGTGTGATTGAATGATAAAAACCGAAAACAAAACTTCGCGTTGTTCGATCCAGCAAGCAAAACATACAAATGATTGTGTTTTTGTTTCTAGGCAAAGAAAATCAAGATGTGATGTGTTTTTGTTTCATTGCTTGTGTCACCCGAGCCTACCGAATGGTTTCAATATTTTATAGTGCAGAAATACATAACTATTGATGTTTTTCCTGGGTTTTTTAAGCTTCCTAAATAAAATTCTTAATGTTGTTTAATAGAGACAGTATACAGAAACAAAAGAGAAAGAATAAAATGTAATCTGCATCCTTGTTGCTTCCATTTCTATAATAGCTTCTTTTTGTGACATTGATCTGAATTGGGAAATGAAAAATGGCCGCACTTTGCTAAAGATAAACTGCATGGATCTACAGAAGTAGATGTGCTACCACTAAACACAACCAACCATACTCAAACATGAACAGTTTCTTCTTGATCTCGTAGCATTCATGGTTAAAACTCAGGGGAAATAAAAAACGAGTTGAGGTATTAACGTCTAAACGAAAACTATGCAGTCACCGAATGCATGCAACAAACAGAATGTCAACGCTGTACGTTTCCTGTATCCGTTTAATAGAACTATTTATAAATGAACATGGGTAATTATTACATTATTATTAACAATTCTTGTTTCTTCCGAAAATGCATTTGCATTTAATGAATCGGTCACTTTAAAGCACAAGGACAACATTGGTAAGTTGAATTGTCAAAGACCAGTATAAGTGTGTGCGCCGCCGGCAGCCCCTCGCGATTGGTCTCCGCTATTTCTCAATTTTTCTCAGCATTTTGGTGGTGTATCTAAGCATCCACACCCCAGACAGCAGAGTGACCGGTATTGGACTTTATTAAGCAACATTGTGGCAGGCAAGAAAAACTTTTGATTAACTTCAAGCAAGAACTAACATTTTGTGTTCCTGTCACCGCCACTATGATTCCACCATGACGCACCACTGGGGGCTACTACCTGCTACTTGCGTGTGCTACATGTACATGTATACACATCTCTTCAATGTGCCTACCCATGTGTAATCACACATCCCAGCAGTTGCTGCGGTACAGCAGCAGTATGCTTAGGGAAATACGATCTAACATGTCTCCTCAAAATCTGAAACTACCCGACAATGTGTATAACTATACCCTGGGTCTTGGTATTGCCAAACGACGTCATATCCATAGGGGCTGTAGGGGCGGAGAACACAAACAACGAAATTTAATTGCATCTTCTCGTTCACTTGCTATACCCAGTAACAAATCTCTCATGACAACTCTGGGTTTGATGAACTGTCAATCGGCATGTAACAAGGCTGATATAATCAAGGACTACATTCAAGATCACAACATGGACATAATTGCCCTAACTGAAACTTGGTTTAAACCAAATGACGACAAATCTCCTGCTGAAGTCACCCCCAGAGGTTTCAAGCTTGTTCACGCCCCTAGAAAGGCAAGGAAAGGTGGTGGTGTGGCTTTACTATACAAATCTGGACTTACGGCGTCCGTTGCTAAGCAAACACATGACAACCAGACGCCATCTCACAGTTCTTTTGAACACATTGAAGTCGGCATTATCGTTAACAATCAACACTTGCGTTTCATTGTACTGTATCGACTACCTCCATCAGCAAAGAATAGAGCCCCTTTCAGTGTGTTCACCGCGGAATTCACAGAACTTCTTCGCAGACAAGCACTGTTTCCGGGAATTCCGATTATCTTAGGAGACTTCAACATCCACTGGGACAAAAATACTAACGAGTCAAGATTACTGAGTGATCTACTTATGCAATACGATCTGCAACAATTGGTAGATTTTGATACACACAAGTCCGGTCACATTATTGACTTTGTCATTACCCGCCGATCAGACACTCTCATTCAATCGGTATTAGCTTCCGAGTATGTTTCTGACCATTGTGCAGTCACTTGCATCCTGAACCTTCGGAAACCCAAATACACAAAAAGCCTACTCCACTACCGCAAAGTCAACTCCATTGATTTGGACAAGTTTGCAAATGACGTCACAACATCTCCCCTCATTACAGCTCCAGCGTTGACGATTAACACTCTCGCCGATCAGTGTGCTCGGTCAGCTGATCAATTCCCATGCACCTGTGAAGACACGCTACATTGTTGATCGGCCTGCTGTCCCGTGGTACAATGAGCGTATCACACTTGAAAAGCGTCGACGCCGCCAACTAGAAAGGAAATGGCGGAAATCCAGGCTTGTAATTGATCATGACATTTTCAAAACACAGCGTGGCCTATGTAAACGCATCTTTGCTGAAGCCAAGTTTAATTATTACCACGAGAAAATACAAGGCTGTGAAGGTAACCAAAAAGCACTCTTTGAAATAACAAATCACCTCATGCACAGGAAAACAATCCACAAGCTTCCAACTGACACGCGTCCAATGGAACTAGCGGGCAGTTTTTCGGCTTACTTTACCAGCAAAATCGATCAGATCAGAAGTGACATGGTTTCAAATCAAATGGCCCCCATACCCACACCTACCACAGATAACAGTAGCCCTAACCCTATCCAACCACCGATTCCAACCAATCTTCGTAACCCCGAGACCTGCTTCGGAGGACGAGATCGCCAAGATAATCAAGAGTTCTCCTCCCAAATCATGCCCACTGGACCCTCTTCCGACAGCGCTGGTTAAGAACTTGAACAACTTATTGGCAGTGCCCATAACCCGGCTGATCAACATGTCTCTCGATAGTGGCCAATTTCCAGACAGCTTCAAAACTGCTTTTATCACCCCAGTAATAAAGAAAGAATCATTGGACTGTAATGACTTGAAGAACTATCGTCCTATATCAAATCTGTCGTTTGTGTCGAAGGTCACTGAGAAGGTCGTTGTTGCAAGACTAAACGCACACTTGTCAGAAAACCAGCTGCGCGAAAGTCAACAATCTGCGTACCGAAAGTTTCATAGTGTGGAAACGGCCCTTCTTAAAGTCCACAATGACATCATGTGCGCTGTCGACAGCAAAGAGGCTGTACTGATGGTTTTGCTCGACCTCTCAGCGGCCTTCGACACAATTGACCACGATGTTCTCATCCATAGATTGTATTCTAATTTTGGTATTGGGGGGACAGCTTTAAACTGGATCAAATCTTACCTCCATAACCGTTCTCAACTAGTGCAAATTCAAGGGGAATCATCACCGGAGGCCAAAGTATATTACGGAGTCCCGCAGGGCTCTGTCCTAGGTCCCGTTCTTTTCACCCTATATACATCGCCACTTGGTCAAATTGCAAGGAAACATAATTTACAATCACACTTCTATGCCGACGACACACAATTATACACAACTTTCAGTCCCAACTTGGTAGATAATCACGACAACATCCTCTTGTCACTCACCAACTGCTTACATGACTTCTGGACTGTCGGGAGTACGACCAAACCAGAAAAAGGGCTCCTGCGAATCGTATATTTGAGCTTTCAGAATATCTGTAAAACTGCTTTTATTCGATCTGAAACAAAGTTAAAAGAATACATAGAACATTTAGTTTAACAGTTTAACACATACAAAAGATTATAAGAAACTGGTTTAACTGTAGGCTATAAGGTGCTTATGATAATATGAAAATCGATACCACTGGCTGGGATCACTGGTCACCTTTAAGTTGAATAAACCACTCAAAAATGCAGGCCTAATCAAACTTCTGTTGTTGACTGAATTAACTGAGCACATGTATTTCGTATCTAAACCTGCATCTTAATCTTGTGTCTGCAACTAACACACTTTATGAAACCTAGACTGTAAAAACGGAATACTGATTCATGTAAACTTCCGGTCTGAAATTCACGTTATAACCAACCAGCTTATTCTGCATCTTAACATAAGGGAAATTAAACTTACTTCCATAGCAGGACTCTTCCTAACAAACTGTCTGGCATCAAACAAACACTGGTTAGCTGGCATCATAACAAATACTGGTTAGCTGGCATATCATAACATTATCGGTGATTATTGGGGTTTTCTGCCCTAAAATCAGACGAACTATCAATAAAACATGGCTGACAATTGTCACATGTATCAAAAACGGTGTTCAACAGAAGAGGGCGCTGTTCAAGTTGACCACTACTGGTTGCTCACTGGAACATCCTCCGCCCCGATGAGAGCCTCGGTCTCATCTTCATATCCTTCAGCCGGACACAGGACTGCAACCTTGGTAATGGGTCGGCTGTACTCTCCGTTAGGTGTCTTGACTTTGATGTTCCTAACCTTACCGTCTGGACCGGGGTAAACTTCAACTACTCTCCCGATGCTCCACTTGCCTCTCACTGCATTCTGGTCTACCACGGTTACGACATCATCCACTCGTATTTCACGCCTCTCAGCTCTCCACTTCTTACGTGGCACCAACAAAGGGAGCACATCTCGGTTCCAGCGCTTCCAGAACGAGTCAACTATTTTCTGCAGGAACTCTACACGGTGTCTCGGATTTTTAGTCTCACGGAATGGGCCTTGAGGAACCTCTGTTGATGACCTTCCAAGTAGAATGTCGTTAGGGCACAGATACATGCCGTCATCTGGGTCATTCGGGATCCTTCCGATTGGACGCTGGTTGACAAGGTTTGCCACTTCAAGAAGGACTGTGTACAGCTCAAACGGAGTGAGGACTTGGGCTCCAATGGCTTGTTTGAGGGCGGCCTTACAGCTTTTCACCAATGACTCAGCACAACCGTTCTGATGTGGTGCAGCAGGTGTAATGAACTTCCATTTCATTTGTCTTTCAGCGCAGTAGTGTTGTAGCTCGTCTTTGTTCCATCCTGTTATCATATCTCTGAGTTCTCGTTCAGCTCCTACCAATTGTGTACCATTGTCGCTGATCATCATGGATGGATATCCTCTGATTGAAAAGAATCTTCGCAAAACTTGTAAGAACTCCATCGTGGAGTAATCAACCGCCAACTCAAGATGTACTGCTCTCGTGTTCAGACAGGTGAAAATTACTCCATAATGCTTTGTCGTCTTATTACGTCCAATTTTGACAGGATATGGACCGAAGTAGTCGCATGACGTGAAGTAGAACGGCGGTGTGTCTGGTGCAAGTCGATGTTGAGGTAGATCAGCCATAAATTGCGATTCTAACTTGTGCTCTCTCTCTCGGCAGGGTACACATCGGAACTTCACCGTCTTGGCAAGTCTATGGGCCTTTAGTATCCAGTACTTGCTTCGAATTTTCGCTACCGTAGTGGCGACTCCAGAATGTCCCACTTGGTGCACCTGGCGTGTTATCAGCAGTGAGATGGGATGATTGTATGGCAGCAGTGCTGGGTGTCTCGTTGCATAAGCAGTCAGGGCTTTGTCTACTCTGCCTCCAACTCGCAGTACTCCATCTGCTTCAACGTATGGTGTCAGTGCTTTGAACTCTCCCTTATGGAGGCGATCATGCAGATTTGTTTGTGCTCTCAGGATCCAGTATCTCTCTGCATCCTTCAGCTCCTGTGATGAGAGTGGGCCCCTTTTGGTTTCATCCGCACGTTGCCGCTGGGTGTGCGCATTCCAGACGAACCGCTGTACAAAGGCGGTCACTCTTATCAGTCTCCTCCAGGTAGAATATCTTGTACAATCTATGACATCGGTCTCGACTGTTGTTATGAAGACAGACTGTATGTTGCGTCGCTCTTCATCCTTAGTTTGATCCATCTTGGACTCATCTTTTGGCCAGTCCTCTTCCGCCAAGTACAGAAAATCTGGGCCACTTTTCCATCGATTGGACAGCTGGCTCACAGATATGCCTCGTGATACATCGTCTGCCACGTTCAGTTGGCCGGGAATATGTCTCCACTGTGCTGGATCCGTGTTATCTTGGATTTCTGACACTCTGTTGGATACAAAAGGCTTAAACCCTCTTGCTTCACTCCGTATCCAACCCAAAACGATCATGCTGTCACACAGGAAAACAGTCTGCTCTATCTTAAGCTCTATTTCTTCCGAGATAGTCTTGTAGAGACGAGAAGCCATCACCGCAGCCTGTAGCTCCAGCCTGGGAATGGTCAACTTCTTCAACGGTGCCACTCTTGATTTGGCAGTTACGAATCTCACTCCATATGTGCCACTGCGGAGTGACCATCTGAGGTAAGCACATGCTCCAAATGCATGTTCGGATGCATCGGAAAATATGCAAAGCATAGGATGTCCAACCGCATCAGGTGGTGTTAGGCATCTGTCAAACTTCACACAGTTCAGGCCGTCCATCTCCGCAAATAGTTGGGCCCACTGTTTCTGTTCAATGGGAGGCAGCACTTCGTCCCAGTGAAGCCCTTGTTGCCACAGTCGTTGTAGCCCTATCTTCCCACGAACCAAGAATGCGGAAGCAAAGCCAACTGGGTCGAAGATACGTGCTATTTGACTGAGGACTTTTCTTTTGGTTAGCTTCATCTTTACATCTTCAGACTGGTTCTTAATAAACTCGATTGATACCTTGTAACCCATGTTGTCTTCTTTGTGGTTCCAAACTGTCCCCAGAACTTTCTCTTCGTTTGTTGTATCCAAGAGATTTTTCTCCATTTCTTGTGAAGGAGAACAATTAGCATCCTCCTCCAGCGGCTCGCTGCTCAACCATCCCTTGACTCTGAAACCTCCTTCATCCAAAACTCTGTCAATATCGCTTGTTAATTTCTTGGCCTCAGCCTTGGTGTGGACTGAGCTGCATATGTCATCCATATATGTATTTTGTTTAAGCACCTTTGCAGCCTCTGGATAGATGCCTTCTGCCTGCTCTGCTGTTTTCTTCAGGGCGATCTGGGCCATGGCTGGGGCAGGTTTGTCTCCAAATGTGAGGACAGTCTTCACATAAACATCAGGCACTCGGTCGGTCTTCAAATCCCTCCATAGGTACCGGTGGACATGTTGATCTTTCTCTGGTATGAGGATCCGATGGTACATCTTAGAGATGTCCCCAATCACTGCCACAGCATTCTCTCTAAACCTCAGAATGACTCCGAATATGTTGTTCAACAGATCTGGTCCTTTCATCCAGTAGCTGTTCAGCTGATGGCCCTGATAGGTAGCAGACGAGTTGAACACAATGCGCAGTGGTGTACTTTTCTTTTCCGGTCTTATTACTGCGTGGTGTGAGATGTAGTGGACTGGGCCATGGTACTTCTCCATTTCCTCCGTGGACGCTTTTCTGGCAAACCCCATCTCGTACATCTCCATCATTTGTGTGTGGTATGCCTCTGCGTGGCCCCGGTTCTTCAGTAGTCTGTGTTCTGTGGATTGCAGCCTCTTTTCTGCTTGTGACTTATTGTCTGGCAGTAAGTTGGCCTCCTTCTTCCACGGGTAAGAAATCATCCATTGCTTTCCTATCTTCTGGCAGGACTGTTCGATAACCATCGCTTCCTTCAGATCAATCGGGCTTTGCTTTTCTGGCTTACAGGTGCACGCTTTAGTTGCTACTCCCATGGCTTCAGTTGTCCAGAAGTCAGTCATGTCGACTGGTGATGACAGACTGACATGCAAGATTCGGCTTGATTTTGCATGTCCTCCAGGTGTTGGTCCGAATATAACCCAACCCAATGGTGAGCGGCGGGCCACGAGGTTTCCAACCTCTCGGGTCTCTCCGGTGTGCATCTTCGCATTGTCAATGCCGATGAGGATGTCCACTGAACCCTTTTCTCTGTGGATCTCACTCATTGGCAGACTAAATTGTTGTGAGACCTGCTTCAGATGAACCTCCGTCATTTCTTCGGTGATATGCGGGATACCGATTACCTTCAAGACGTAAGACTGGACTTTGTTTACTGGCCGGATGTAAACCTGGTACAGTTTTGTCATTAACTCCTCCTCCTCACCTCCAACCTTGTGTATCGTGATTGTGACATCTTGGCCTTGGAGTTTTAAATTCTCTGCCACAGATGTCTTGATTAGGCTAATCTGTGCTCCGGTGTCCAGTAGCACATTTCCGAGCACGCGGAAGTTATGCAATCCGAGCAGTTCAGCCTGGATGATTGGCAGCAATGTTTCTCCACTTTTGACGGATGCAACTCCAACTGAACTAGCGCCGATTGATGGGTTTGGATTATTGTGAAGAAGTGGGTGATGAAACATCTTGCAGGGCGCTCCATTGTACTTTTCTGGACACTGTCGTCGTCTGGAACATGTTGTTATGTTATGATTTCTTCCTGCCTTTTTCAGACAGCTGAAGCACGCGTGGTTTTCTTTCATCACTTTCATGCGGTCAGTCAGGTTCATGGAAACGATTCTTGGGCATTGGTCGACCCAATGGTCTGACGTCTGACACAGCCAACACTTGTAATTAGTGTAAGCCGTTTTGTTGGTAGCAGTACCGGTAGTCTTCGAGATGTGATTTACGGTCGCTGCATGGGCGGTACTTCGTACTGGTGCTGTCGCTCTCATTCGGGATCTCATCTCGGCTGTCATCCAGTCCATCAGAGTCTCCAAGCTAGCTTGTCGTTTCTCCCCTTCTAGTACTCGAAACCACACTTTCCTATCATCTGCATTCATCTTCTTTTCTACCATTGCCAACATGTGGTTGTTATCCATGTCGTGTGGTCTTCCTACCTCTTTCAGGATATTGTAGCTTCTCTTTATGAGATGGACCAGCTCACAGAACCTGCTGTCATCGTCGTCCTTAAGCGGCTTGAATTTTACGATATCTTGTGTGATAATATCGGCTACAAATCTTGGGTCACCGTAGATGGAATTTAAGTATTCCCAAGCTGCTTCATAATCTGAGCCTAGCCCTTTAATTATGTCGAGGGGTTTTCCATGTAGGCATGTACGCAGGAGGGCTATGGCATCACGTTTATGGTATCGGTCATCTACCATGTACTTGAAATCCGCCCTGAAGGTGAAGAATTCTCTGACGTCACCAGAAAATTTGGGTAATTTTGGTTTTTCCATCTTGAAACTGCATGTCATGGCAGGATTCACCTCTGGGGCAGGAACTTCATTGACTGGCATGGCAGAAAATGACGTCACTGGTACTGGAATTACGGGAACTGACGCCACGGGATCTGACGCCACGGGATCTGACGCCACGGGATCTGACGTCACGGTAACTGACGCCACGGGATCAGATGTACCGGCATACACAGAAGGTTCTAATGCCTCTATGTGATCTGTTGCTCTGCATTTCAAACCGATAAACCTTTGTTGACACTCAGCCAACCAGTCCTCTTCAATCTCAAATTCCTCATCTTCATCGATTAGCTCTGTGTATTTTTCATGTTTCTGAACGAGGTCATCAAATGTTAGCTCAACTTTATGAACCAAAGCTCTCACCTCCCCCGCCGAGCGGTTTCCGTCAATCAGCAACTGTAGGGCCTTTCCCTGCCGTGTAAGTGCTGCTTTCGCATTTCTGCGTTTCTTCTTTAGCTCCTTCACTGAAGGGTCATCCATTGTTCACGCGAGTCGCACTGCCTTGAGTCCCAGGTTAGCAGAAGTCCAGGAAATCGAATTGTGTGGACTGTCGGGAGTACGACCAAACCAGAAAAAGGGCTCCTGCGAATCGTATATTTGAGCTTTCAGAATATCTGTAAAACTGCTTTTATTCGATCTGAAACAAAGTTAAAAGAATACATAGAACATTTAGTTTAACAGTTTAACACATACAAAAGATTATAAGAAACTGGTTTAACTGTAGGCTATAAGGTGCTTATGATAATATGAAAATCGATACCACTGGCTGGGATCACTGGTCACCTTTAAGTTGAATAAACCACTCAAAAATGCAGGCCTAATCAAACTTCTGTTGTTGACTGAATTAACTGAGCACATGTATTTCGTATCTAAACCTGCATCTTAATCTTGTGTCTGCAACTAACACACTTTATGAAACCTAGACTGTAAAAACGGAATACTGATTCATGTAAACTTCCGGTCTGAAATTCACGTTATAACCAACCAGCTTATTCTGCATCTTAACATAAGGGAAATTAAACTTACTTCCATAGCAGGACTCTTCCTAACAAACTGTCTGGCATCAAACAAACACTGGTTAGCTGGCATCATAACAAATACTGGTTAGCTGGCATATCATAACATTATCGGTGATTATTGGGGTTTTCTGCCCTAAAATCAGACGAACTATCAATAAAACATGGCTGACAATTGTCACATGTATCAAAAACGGTGTTCAACAGAAGAGGGCGCTGTTCAAGTTGACCACTACTGGTTGCTCACTGGAACAACTTCCAAAGATGGATGCTGGACAACTTTCTCAAATTCAATCCTTCTAAAACGAAGTTCATAATAATCTCCTCTCCACAACTCCGTAACAAAGTTTCCATCCAACACATTCAAATTGGCGATGCCCAGGTCATACCCAGCACAGATGTACGAAATCTCGGCGTGCTCTTTGACCAGTGCATGAACCTAGAGAAGCATGTCTCTCGTGTCTGCCAAACTTCCTATATACACCTTAGACGCATTGCTAAGATCAGACGTCTACTTTCTATGAAGGCAGCAGAGCAGCTCATCCATGCGTTTATCACTTCCAGACTTGACTTCTGTAATAGTCTACTTGTGGCCTTCCGGGAAATACACAACATCTCACTCTTTCAGCAGAAACTGAAGACACACCTGTTCACACTTGCTTTTCCTACCACTTGAGATTTCCCTCCTTTCCATCTTGACCGGCGCCTTTGAATGGTTTTATATCAGATTCAGTGCGCCTTTACAAATGCTGTGTAATTATTATTATTATTATTATCCACACTTTTATGAGGCCCAACATATACACGAAATAATAAGCTTGTGAATGTTTTAGCTCAATCAGCTCACATGGAGTCACAAGAAAATAGTGAACAAAACACAACTATATGTTTTCACTGTTTTCAAACATCAGGCTTTGGACTCGAAAGATCACAACTAATTGTTTTACGCGTTTCTCAAAAACTGTATAGCATTTAAAGTAAAACAATATTTCAAGGGTTGTTTCCCACCATGACCATCTTTATACCATGTAACTTGTGCGCAATTAATACAACAAAAGCCCGTGTGTCTGTGATGCAAAAAGAAATTTGTTAACATTTCTAAATCTCCCAGAACTTATGGCAACTGGTCATTACTATCTGAACCCTTATTATTCATTCCAGGATACCCTCAAGGGGCTGTGTCATCATGATCAAAGCAGAGCCTTCCCACGAAATATGTAAATTGCACATCGAGCGTGCGCACTAACACTTTGGTTGGCAAAATAATGGAACATCACGCCTTTTTGTATGGGGCTGATGGTGGCGTGACACAGATGCATTTGTGCGTCTACTTAGTGCACATCTCTATGGCGTTTGCCAACCAATAGGGTCTGTACGCATGCGTGAATGTAATTAGCATAATGGGAGGGTCTGTTGTACTCTCTCACCCAGTTACTGCGTGCCCTCATCTCCATACATATGATACTGACGGAAGGCGTGCTTGTGCAGTAACTGGATAAGAGTTCATAATTCCATGTACAGCCACATACCTGCTTTGATGATGATGTGTGTCAAACGAGAAAAATCCAACAAAATCCCACAGCAAATGTTAAATGATCTGAATAGTTTCAGGGCTTCAGGGCTTCAGGGACTGCCACTATGTTAGTTAAGTTCTCTCATGTGATGTACATGTAGCAATGATGGCAGTTGTCTCCTGGTGAGCAAACCAAATAGGGACATGGGCCAAATTTTATAGAGCCATTTAATGGCTTCAGCAGAAAATACTGCTTTAAAATTTCTGCCAAGCAAAAGTTAGCAAGATACCAGTCACTAATTGTACGTGAGAAATGGCATTTGGGCTGGTAACCATACTCTGGTAAGCGTGATTTTTTTATGCTTAGCTACTTGTTGTGCTTTAAGCAGCTCTTTGAAATGGGAGGCGGACTCCCATTATCCCATTCAGCTCTAAGTTTGGTTACATTGATTTGAATGGGTAAAAAAACAAATTGTGTGCTACCTGTATGTATAGTATAGACCTTTCCATTGTTGATAAACAAAGTGCGACGGTTGGCATGGATGGCCGAATGATAGCAAAACATTCAATCGTGTTAACAATTTTGTTGACCAAACTCAACATTTTCTGTAAAGAATCATGAACTGAATTACCTTCCATGATTGGTTGATTTGTTTCCAACAAATTCAACACTTTTTTTTATATATTATGTGTAACTTACTAACATTGCTACAAACTATGGCTATCTGTATTTGATTTGCAGTTATGGCTTTCCATAGTTTTCCAACCTCTGTCTGTGACGTTGCAATAGAAAGGTCTATTATATATAGGGTGGTTAACAATAGAATTATTGGTTTTTTCTTTTCATTAGGGGAATACTCTTCTCCCAAAGCAGCAGCCTCAAGGGTCCACCACAACGGCTCTCTCATTCTCTTCGGCGGATGGGCACCCCCGGTCCCAAACCCCCCTCACCAGCCACCCCATATCTCCGACGACCTTCACATCTATGATATTCCGAAGAACAAATGGCGGGCTGTTGTCACAAGCCTCTGCCCACCGCCGATGGCCAGCCACAGGGCAAGCATGGTGAATGACCTGATGGTCATATTTGGTGGCGGTTGTGGAAACCAAACAAAGTAGGCATTGATTTTTATCTACTTTGGTCATAAAAATCCTGCATTGTTTTGTTTTTTTGGGGGGACAGTAATTTCTTTTTAATTCCTCTAGTTTTCACACACAGAGCTTAAATTGTTTTATTTTTGTAATTTTTTTGTTTTGAGGGGTTTTGGTGGATTGAAAGAGAATCCACAATTCAATTACTGGGCCAGAATTTTGTTTTTACAAGACTATAATCTTAATGGTAATACTGTTATATAGTGTAACATATACTACACTGTTTTCTTTAAAGGGTGTGTACAACATTGGTAAGATTGAAATTATAAATGTTCACAGATTTGCACATAGCTTACATGGTATAAAGAAGGTCATGGTAGAAAACTTCCCTTGAAATAGTTTTGCTTGAAATGCTATGTTTTTAGGAAATGATTGACACATTATGTGCTTACAGGCTTTTGCATTAGGCGCTTTACAAATGTCTTTATTATTTATTTATTATTAAAAGTCTTAATCCTCCAGAATAAAATCTGATGTTTATAAAAAGTTAAAACATTTAATGGGGTTTTTCACTGTTTTCTCGTGACTTTGAAGACCGATTGAGCTTAAACTTTCACAGGTTTGTTATTTCATGTATATGTTGGGTCACGTCTTTGGCAATGACCGATCTTGTACACACCCTTTGAACAAGCACTCATTTGTCATCAGAAGAAAATTGTATTTCGATCCTAAATTTTGGGGTTGAACAAGAAAAATTTACTTGAGCAGGACATGAAACTGCGACTTGCGGATTAATGTGCCGGAGCTCTACCAACTGAGCTATCTAACCCTTTGTTAGAGTGTGTCAGTATACTTATCCAGTCAGAAGCCAATCATCCTGTAATTTCCGTAATCCAGTGGTCTCGGGTTCAAGTCTCACTCTAGTCAAGTTTTTCTTTGTTCAGCCGAAAACTTTCAAATCAGTGAGCTCTCGGATTGAAACTACCAATATTTTTAATTTGAATTTCCTCAGGTACGATGGTGTATGAGGTTCTGTCACTCCAGAGCATGTCATGGAGTTGTATGAAGATGGAAGGACGGAGGCCGCCAGCCAGGGAAACACATGTACAGGTAAGAAGAGCTTGAACTTCACCCAGGACCGGAGGCCGCCAGCCAGGGAAACACATGTACAGGTAAGAAGAGCTTGAACTTCACCCAGGACCGCAGGCCCGAGGCCAGTGATTTTAGCGTCGGACAAGTAAACTCATGAACGGACAAGTCCGGCAATCAAATAATAATATTTCGCTGTATAATATAAAAATATAAAAAGATATTCAAATGTTGACTTATGCTTCTCTTAGTGCTTGTTCAAATACAGACAGTTTACATGTTAATTTTTTTAGATTTTGGGTTGAACAAAGAAAAGTTGACTAGAGCGGGATATGAACCAATGACCACCGGATTAACAAGCCGGCGCTCTACCAACTGAGCTATCTAGTCCTATGTTGGCGGTCTCCCTATTTTGTCAATATCTTTGTTCGGAAGGGGGGTGCCAGTCAGGAGCCATTCAATCGTAAACTGCCGTGTAGCCAGTTGAATGCGACTTGATGCGACTTGAATTTTAGATTCTAGTCTTGTAAAACAACTTTTGGTCTGGGCATGCCCTGGTGTCTTGTGGAAAAGAGTATTAAAGTATGGGAACATTTGGGGGACACCCTCTGCCACGTATCAGGCATGGTATACACAGCAAGACAATCAGAAACAACTGTGCTGTATAACTTTTAAGTGTTCTCTTCAAATATTGATTGTTTGTATTTTTTTTTTATCCCAGGTTGTTCTGGATGATGGGCACATCTTAATCGTCGGGGAGTGGGCAATTATGAAAAGGTAGGTTCCCCTCGAGATAAAAGTACCAAATCAGAAACCATTACAACACTTACACAACTTACACAACCATTACATCAGGGGTTTCCCTTTGAAAACAACAAAAATGTTTCTCTGGCGGGGTGGACTAAAAATTGACGTGTCCTGCCACTGTTTTCATTCGCATTTGGCGACTGGCAAGCCGGGAACCAACTCTGCCATTTGATAGTTTTGAAGACTGATCATCCTTACTTACAGCTGAGAAACTAAATTGCGAAGGATGCAGCAACAACATGTTCGAGCCGCAGGCATGCAAGGGTGCCTTTGGCAGCCAGTAACATTGACTCGTATACAGCCAGAGATCGAAAGTGTTTGCTTTTTGTGGTGGGAGGGAAAACTGGAAGGCTCAGAGAAAAAGCCTTGTATGGCATAAGAGAGAACTAACGCGCAAATCTACCCACTTATGGCCCTATAGTCGGGAATGGTAAACGGGACCACAGCGATGAGAGGTGAGGGCTTTGCACACAAGCCACCCAATATTGTTTAAGGGACAAACTATTATGGTGATTGGTGAAGTGTCATGATCAAGGATGCCAGCATTTTGACCGGCCAAGCTGGGGTTCGAACCCACATTCTTTCAGAACTTCAATACGATGCTCCTTGATCGAACCACTTGAAATAGCGGTATTTATTTTTTTCATTCAACAGGTATTAAATGACGTTTGGATGCTTGATATTAGTGAAGTCCCCTGGAAATGGAGAGAGATTAACATCCAACATCAGGAACACGCTGCCCCTCAAATATTCAGCCATTCTTCTTGCTAGGTACAGCTGCACCTCAAATAGTCTTGGCTCAAGATGCTCCTGTTCTTTATATTCCACAATCGACCTCTGATCGCTGCAAGAGGGCACTATCAACTTCAAACCACTCTCTCTCTCTCTCCCCAACTGCTATTGGTTTGTGGTCGAGAGCACATCGTGAATGATAGCGCCCTCTTGTTGTGATAGGTGGTGGATCCTGGGATGGGTTAACAGGAGTGCTTTGAGCCAAGAATACTCAAGTATTGTAAAAGTTCTGACCAATTAGAAGGTTTCTGTTGGATTTGAGTCTTTGCATGGGGGAGATTGATAGTTACTACTCTACCACCAGGTACAGACACCATGCAGTGAACATGGTTTGGGCATTCCTCGTGTCCACACTCACACAGCTTTGTGTTGCGTACACTATGTGGACATTCCTTTGTTCTTTGCACCAAAGAAACAGTGATGAGATTCTTCCGCCTTTTGGCGGAATTCCGACTTTCCGTCTTTGAAAAATCGGGGTTTTTTTTCAGTTCCGACATTTAAAAATCTCCGACTTTGGCAAATTGACTTTTGAACCTTTCACTTTCCAACAATAAAATATGAAGTTTTGAAAATTTTGAAATGAAATAAACGTTTTTTGATTACTATTTTGCTTTGTGTCACGTCTTTCTTAAATTTTTGTATTTATTATGCCTTGCGTGCATGCACGCTGTCTCCTTGCACGCGGCACGGCCACGTGCGCGCACGGCCGGCCGTCGGTAGCTTGGCTAGGCTCCAACTCAATACACGTTTACGAGCCAAGTAAAACATAGCTGCACTGTGTCGCGAGGCCTATGGATTCTGGACTGTACACAGCCTTTTGGATTAAGACTAATTAAACATTGACAACCTTTGCCGATAGAGGGCCTTGCGTGCGTGCGATCGATGCAGGTCAAAGTTTATTGGGTTTTCCCAATGTGCGTCGTCGAACACCGATCGTTGAATCACGAAGATGTCAGTGAAAAAGAAGCTCTACAGAACCAATCCTCAAATCACGAATCTATAGAAATTTTTGTCGAAGAAATTACCAATATTTAGGCAGAAATTAGGCATTAAGATTTCAAAACACACAATTTTCTCGATTTTGTTTCCCCTACGTTTTGAAAATTGTGTGCATGCTTACGTGCGGGCTAATGCAAACAAAATTACGGTCGGCGCCGTGATGTTCATTTTTCCGACTTTTTTACTTTTTCATAATCTCATCCCTGAAGAAAAGAACTTATTCTTCAATACCTTAAAAAACACTGTTAAAGTGTTACATATGAAGTGTAGACCTTGGGAACAAAAAAGGATACACACAGTGTATGGATTTGAAACACTGTGTGGACTTACACACATCCACACAGTGTTTTTTAGTGATTTTTCTTAAGTGCACAGAACAACTGAATGTCCACAGAGTGTATGCAACACAGAGTTGTGTGGGCATGCTTGCGTGTACAGAGCCTGGGACAAAGCTAGACAGGAAGGGACATTGGGCATGTGTGCTTAGTGCGTTTAGCTTGTTCGTTTTACTGGTAAACTGAGGAGAGTTAAAATTTGTCTGTGCCTTTTATATTAGTATTAGTTACATTTATTGATTAAAAGTTTACAAAATGGAGAATACTTTGGCAGCTTCTTATTTTAACCTTGTTTCAGATTTTGAAATAGATTCCACATTTTACTCATTCCTTGATTTTCAGATTGGTGACAGCATTGTGTTTTTCAGTAAACTCCGCAACAGCCTAAGTTTAGCCCTCAACTTTCACAGATCAGCCCCAGCAATGCGTGCTCCACAACGACCACAGCCAAACAGCCGAACGCAGTCTCACTACCCACCCCGCCCACATGGGGGTGTGGAGAGGGGGTCCCTTAGTGACCTCCACAGCAATGCTAAACGTCTACGAGGTCAATCTAGTGACAAGTCAGACAGTAAAAATCACATCATCCCAGCAGCTTCTTGTAACTCGTCGCCCGGTGAAAACCACGACACTTCCACTGTCGATCCGACCCCGGTAGGCTGTCCATGCTCCCCAACTTGCCAATGTAAAACTCCAGTGTCAAACTCAATCTGCACTTTCAGTGAAAAATGGGGGTGCTGCAAATCGCCAGAACAGTTGGGACTTAATCCTCCGTTGTATTCAAGAATTCCACTCGGCGAACAACAATATGTTTTAGACGTTAGTGCAGCGATTAGTGATCTTCAAGTCGTTTGGTTGGACATACCTGATCAGAATGCAAAGCGAGCCCCAATTAATCCGGGACATCCGCATTGTGAGATGACATTTGGGTTTCCCCCAGAAGCATTGTTCCCTTCGATGTGTGTCGGACGTGCTGAGATCATCAGATTTGGCGGCATCTTGAAAGCGTCTTCGTATCCCAGAGTTTTGAACGATCGCTACTTTGGTTACTAAACAAAAAATCACACACACCCGACTCACTACTGAGTGATACCTCTGACACTTTATTCATAAACAAAAATGTAAGATCTCGTAGTTGGGCTTAAGGGATCATGGCAAAAGTTGGACACGTTGTAGACACAAAAGAACAATCCTGTGGGCACACGCCGGCAATCCATTGGACGACCAGAACATTTTGCTAGACAGCATCATTGTGCCAAAGTACTGGAGCAATCATACACAGTGAATATGCGCATTGGTATTTTGAATGTTCCAAATGAACGAGCTGGCAGTCCAACGGAACGGTCCATGAGCATTTAGAATGTTCCTACCATTTCCAGCTTTTGAGATGTTCTCAAATATTGCTGCTGCATCTATGATCATTCTAGATTTAATTTCTGGCAGTCCAACGGAACGGTCCATAAGCATTTAGAATGTTCCTACCATTCCAGCTTTTGAGATGTTCTCAAATATTGCTGCTACATCTATGATCATTCTAGATTTAATTTCTGGCAGTCCAACGGAACGGTCCATGACCATTTAGAATGTTCCTACCATTCCAGCTTTTGAGATGCTCCCAAATATTACTGCTGCATCTATGATCATTCTGACTAAAGATTTAATTGGGGCATAAACATATTCAGGCACCTGATTGCTCCGTTTTTCAAGATTTTAAGTTTTTCTCAAAACCTCATTTCAGCCGTCAAACTGACTTGAAAGAAGTAAAGCAATCACCAAAGGGAGAAATAGTTAATTATTGCTACATTGTGTCCGGTAGTTTTATATTTTTGGTGTTGCACTGGATCTGTAATTTTCCAGAATTGTAACATCTGAGACGGGTTGTGGGTCTAGAATAAGAAGGACCAAGACACGCAAGCCCCTTATCGTTGCCCGATTGCGTTTATGCCAATTTTGGTTTCTGCAACAATACAGATATACAGATCAGGAAAGTCCTGGTTCATCCACATTCATCCCCCTGCATCTTCGAGTGGGAAATACATACATTTTGGTAACGACATTTTATTCTCTGATAGCGCCCCTCCCCCTTTGTTGGTTTATATTAATCTGTTTTTGTTGAGCCAAATGCATCTAATAAATTGTTATCATGTACAATATCAGGGCCTAATTTCTGCTTACCGCCAAATTCTGCACTAGCAATCACCATCCTCCGCTTACCGAGCAAGTGCCGAATTTCTGCGCTAGCTGTGTAACCGTAGAATGCCTAGTAACTGCAGTAACGTGGATTACGCAAACGCACAAGCAAAATTTCCCTGCTAACCCGTGAAATACGTATTACATTACAAGTTTAATCGACAGATAAGAGCAAACAGCAAACATTTACAAGGTTCATGTATTCTGGACGTTATTCAAAAACGTTATGATTTCTATCGGTCTTTTTAACACCTGGAAAACTTTACAATGGAAGAAATAAATGAACAGTGACTAATCTGAAATTTGACTGTGTATACATTTAATACCCGCATCAGGCATTTGTTTTACTAAGATCTTTGTCTTGAGTATTTTGATTTGCCAAATCGATAGTAGCCTGCTCTACAAATCATGTGACCTGTGACATCACATATTTACGAAAGAGCCACAGAACCCAGACTTCCTGCAGGAGGCATGGAAGATAACATTACATCTTACATCTTACGGGATTGCACTGTCTGTTTTTTATCTACTTTAGATATCAAGAGAGGGGGCATACCTTAAAACTTGTTCAACTGTTACTTTTATAACGCTTGATTTAATGTATTCGGAAGTTCGGACAAAACATGTAAACATTTCCCATATGACCAGCGTAGCATCTTACCTGCCAGAGATGCCCTGGAATGCACCAGGCCACTCTTTTTGTGAACAAAGATTACATGCAGAGTTGTAACTAAGGGGGCACCCCCCCACCCCCCACCCCCGCCATTTGAAATCTTGACTTTTGAGATTAAATATTGTAAGAATGTTACACCTTACAAGCTTTTAATGTGAAAACTTCAATGTTTTGAAAACTACTTTCCACTTACAGTTACACGCAAACAATTAATTTGTTTTTACACTCACGTCAGATTACCTTATGAAACACAGTTAAAAAAAATGGCATAACAAGAGCGCTAACATTTTCCCAGTAAATTTAGAAGAGTGGTATGGATCTGATTTGCTTTAAAATGTGTGTTTATTTCTCTGTTTAAGGCACATGGAGGCTTGATTTTTCACCCCTTAAAACGCCAAAGGCTCAGAGCTTCCGGGTGCTTCGCCCAATGAACCCCCACCAGGGCTTCGGCCCTGGACCCCACAAACGATGGTACAGCAGATTTTCCAGTAAATTAAGAAGAATTATAAGAATCTGAAGTGCTTAAAAAGTTTGTATAATTCTCTGTTTCGGGCACACAGAGGCTTGATTTTTCACCTCTTAAAAAGAGCTTCCTGGACCCCACCCATTTTGGGGGTTGGGCCCCCCCTTATACACACATCCGGTGTGCGCTGTTGTGCCCCCCCCCCCAGTTAAACAAATCATGGATCCGCCCCTGAATAGACATACAATCAAACAAAATGATTAGAACATTAAGCATATATTTTCATATTGACTTTCTTGGACGTTATTTGTAAGTAAAGATAGTGCTTCTAGGAGTATACTATTAGAACAACACATAATTACTGGCATGAAATGCAACATTTGTGACCAAATGTGCGCGTGCCTAATTGTACTCCTTTGAAAATATTATCTCTTGGGGAAACTCCAGGTGGCGCAAAGTCTTCGAGGACACCCAACAGCGTACAGCCACAGACAGGGCCCTATTTCATAGAGCTGCTGAAGCAGAGAATATTGCTTAACAATTGTATGCTAAGCAGAAATGAGCAGGATACCAGTCACAAAATGTACTTGTGACATGGCAGTTTGGCTGGTAACCTTATTCTGGTAAGCATATTTTTGTTGTGCTTAGCAACTTTTTGTGCTTAAGCAGCTCTGTGAAGATGGGCCCAGAAGGTGAGTCTTGCCACTGCTAACGTGGAGGCTCATTGTATTGCAAATTATTCATATTTTGTTTCATCCCAAGTTATTCAGTAAGTCACTCAATCAATAAGTCCATGATCTATCCATCAGTAAATTGTAATAAATGTAATGGTTGTCCAAAAGTTATGATTGGTTTGCCTATTTTTGGAAAAACACTATTATATTTTTTTAGTTTTTCCACTTAAAAATTGATGTTGTCAACTAGAATGACGATTCCCGATTGATGATTTTTTCAGCATTTCTTGGGCCGAAAAGTATGGAAATTATTATGTTAAACATTTTTCCATTCATGAACCCCGACGGGCTAAAAACACACAGTGCAAAAGAGCGTCCGGATTTGGCGTCCATTTTGAATTCTTAAAATTCATTTAATACATTCAGGTGACAAAATACTACATAACTTTGGCTTATGCCTACACGTCTAGTATACTTAAGAATAATAGTTAACTTGGATACATTGCATTCTACCTAGACTGCTCATTAAACTTAGTATTAACTTAACGAGTATTACAAAAATATGGTTCCTTGAGA
Source organism: Leptasterias polaris (assembly GCA_037783415.1). Lineage (NCBI taxonomy): Eukaryota > Metazoa > Echinodermata > Asteroidea > Forcipulatida > Asteriidae > Leptasterias > Leptasterias polaris. The sequence goes on from JAZGTN010000111.1 coordinate 962,432, forward strand.
CCAAGAAAAAAGACCGTTGAAAAGGAATGCAACTTTATTTGATATTTTGTACACAGCAAAATTTGATTCATAGGCCTTTCTTTAATAATTTTTTAATTTTTACTAAATAATGAATTTAAGTCTTGCTGTGTTTTTGATATGTGACTGTGACATCATCGAAAGTTATGTATATATTATTTGTTATTATTATTATTATTTTTTTTTCGTTCTCCGGGAAGGCTCGAATGAAGAAAACAAAACGATACTTTTTATTTTCCATGTACGTTTTCCAAACAGTGGACTTAATTGGATCATGCACAAACCAGCTGACTGGCCCAGGCAGATTAACTGCTCACCAATTTAGTTCACGAACCAAGGAACTGAATGTACCACACTCACTCATGGATACTTTCCAAGTTTTTGTGGCCACACTCGAAAATTCTCTATTGAGCTTTTCCCGAAATGAAATAAATCAAAATGAAAAGAAAAAAAACGGGAAAAAACAACTTCACAACAATAAGTAATAGAATGTTTGTTTTCAACCGTATCGAAGGAAATCTCTCTTTGGAAATTGGCTGCATCATAATACTTAATTTGATATCAGAGCCAATCTGTAAGTGAACATAATTTTCAATTATTTACAGTCATTGGCTTAAATCCCGGAAAGGGGGACATGAAATGCATGATCCAACAACCCTTTTTTGCCCGTAACTTGACAACGCTACAAAACTTTCCGAATGTTATCAAAAGTTATCAAGGATTATATTGTAAACAAATCAAGTTGTCAAAAGTGTTCTACCATGACATCCGTTGTTGTCCCCTTTGGTCACACGTTTTAAACGTTGTTTGTTGGATTCTTTGTATTTTCTTATAATGTTACTCTTTCCCCCTTTTATAAAATTGGGTATTTGAAAATGGCCGTCATAACCGGCGGCAATGGGATTTTGTTGCTTGCAGCCTGTAAGAGATTGTTGTTCTCCTTTTGTTTCGTCTTCTTTTATTTATCATTAATTTATTATAGTTTGTTTGTTTTAAATTGACTTTTTAACATACTAATTTTCACTACTCAGTCAAAGAAATGCAATGAGTCATCATTAAGGCCCCAAAAAACTGTTTTCTACCCAAATAGGATAAACTCAAAGAGGGACAAACTAACACTGATAGCACCCCAAACATGACTAAATAAAACCAATTAATAAATTGCCATTTTATCGTTTTTGTCAAAATAAACACGTTTGCCTACACAAGCAGTCACATAAGTGATAAAAGCCAATATTTATATAATGTCATACACGATTTAATACGAATATTGATTTTTCATCCCACTTTTGATTTTAAAATTGTATTATTATTTTGGTTTTGGAATTTAAATCACAAATTAAAGTTTCATTAATGTTTTGTTGTATTAAAGCGTTGTCTGATATTGTTCAAAATGTGTTTTTGTTTTTATCTCTGTTCCATTTAGATTTCGTACAACAGGAATCCGGTAAAAGACGTGTAAAGATTATAGTCACTATATACTTGACGGTATACAGCTAAGTGAACTTGATCTCCATAGTGAAGAGGAATAACCGCACTGCTGCTCACTTGATGAGAACCTGCAACTTCTACATGCCCTGTAACAATGTAGTTACTGTTCTTCCTCAGCTGAACATATAGGTTAGAAGCACTTGAATGTTTCAGGACTGTGAACATAAATACGTATATCCCAGGCACAGTACACGTAAACGTGCCATTATTCAAGTTGAAATCAGTCCCTTCCTCTGAAAACAATAACTCTTCAAAGGGCAGAGGATCATAGGAGGATGCCGGGTTGAAGCCGGTATTCCTCACTGCAGTGAAGGCGGACCGTCGCGTATTACATTCCCCAGCTTCACCAGTCCGTCCAGCTGGACCAGGTTCACCACTCTCGCCCTTCAATCCATCCATTCCAGGCAGACCATGAGGTCCTTGTTTCCCTGGTTGACCGACTCCTTGCTCACCCTTCAGTCCATGATCTCCTTTAGCGCCTGTTTCACCAACCAGTCCATCTGACCCTGTGTCTCCTTTAGCCCCTTGTACACCTACCTCACCAGGAGAGCCTACATCACCTCTTGGACCAACTTGCCCTTGCTGGCCATGGTGTCCATTTGATCCATGAGTTCCAGGTATACCGGCTGGGCCTTGGCAGCAGGAGTTACACGTCACCCCCGGATCAGGTGAAACTGCAACTGTAGCGACCAAGAACTGAACTTTCAAAATAGCAAGGGCAACTGTTATGGTAATCTTCATCTGTAGTTTAAAAGATATAGTGGAAAAACAAACGATTATTACATTCATAAAAAGTTGATCAATCAATTATCGTTACAATTTGGCTCATTTCAGGAAAGCCGCCTCATTTATAACTTTTCGGTTGTACGGTTAAACAAAAACTCAACTCCATAAGTATGCATTTACCTTACTTTCCTTAGGACTACCAGGACCAGCCGTTTTGGAGGAAACTACTTTAAACTTTCATTTTTACATGATTGATAACATGACATTACGTGTTTTTAGTTGGTGTGCTGCAATTGTTGGTTATCCGTTATTCTGATTTTTTGTCTGTTGTTATCATTTGATACTAGATTTGGCCAACTGCTTTGGGGTGCCTGCGTGAAATTTTGAGACACGGATCAATTTACATGGCTCTGCTTACTGTCGAATTATGCGCTTGCAATTGCAATTCTTCGCTTAGAGGGCACGCGTCCAAGTAGTGCAAGCTGTGTCAGCAAAGAACTAGTAAAGCCCGGCTCATACTTCCTGCGAACTCGAATGCGATGCGAATTTTGACGTCACAAATTCCAATGAATAATTCGGAAGAGTTGACTTGTGCTCAACTCCTGCGAATTATTCGCGGCGAAAACAGCCCTGTGACGTCAAAATTCGCTTCGCATTCGTATTCGAAGGAAGTATGAACCAGGCTTAACGTCGAGTACGCATTTGCACCATCATAAATTCTGACCTGTGAACTACGCTTGACGTCAGCGCGGTTCTCTCTGATTCCGTAAGCGCCGAGTCTTTGCTAACGGTAAGCAGAGTCAAACAAAATTTGCCCTGGAAAACGATTCTTTAGTATGTTTTGAGCTTTAAATTTGAATATTAGCATGTTGAAAACACAACATCCATAAAGGCCGCCGCATACTTAGGCAAAGCTGAATTTCCACACTGCATAATATACAAATATTTCCCGTTACAACACTACATTATATTTAGACAAATAAAATAAAAAAATCAAGAACAAAATAACGCAATAAATTGGACTTTGTTGACAAGAAAAAATAGTAAACACGTTAAATGTTTCACATCATGCTACCCAAACAGTTGTGATAAAACCAGACGCTTAATTACATTTGTTTACAATAATAATTATGACCCTTGATTTTAAAAATTTAGTAGGGAAAGTTAGACACTTTTGTGGTAAATGGATGCAGTGTTAAAACGTTATAGGCGAAAGTAATGGTAGTTGGACAGGTTGGGTTAACTATGATTATTCTAATTAATAAAAGAATAATTAACAATGGTATAGCTCTGACAAAAGCATTGACGTTACATAGTGTTTTAACATTATCTTAGCATGGTTCATTTTGTTAACTTGAAAACCTGGTTATATACCGGACAGGTTTCCATATCCCTTTCTGAAAAAAAAATTGCCCCCCCCCCCCAACTCCACCCAACACAACATTAATAAAACAAAAACAAACCCATTCATCTAGTCCCGGCTGTATAACGAGAAACACTTACCTTGGAGTTGTGTTCTTGCAGTCCAAGCCTTCTCGGTTCCACTTTTCCAGTAAGATGTAAAGTTGTTATGAACACTGCTGCTGGTGCAGGGCGTTTAAATACTGTTGCATTTCCATTGAAGTGAACAGCAATTGACTTTGGGTTTTGATTGACAATCGACGAGCAAGCCAATCAGACATACGTGTTAAAGTCACTGACTGAAGGAAGTGACTTGGGCCTACTCTGTCAATGGGTTTGCCGCCCACTACTTAATGGAATTTGTCGCCCAGTGATGAAAAGTAAAAGATTTATATGGATCAGAAGTGCTTTATACAGAAGTATGTATATTTTTCTAATTTTATGCATAAAGAGGCTTGATTTTTCACCCCCCAAAACGCCAAAAGCTCAGAGCTCCAGGGGGCAACTTCGCCCCTGGACCACACCGGGGGTCATATAAAATTATAAGGCCGACCCCTGGACCCCACACCAATACATTGGTTTAAGCCCCACCAAAACGTAATCCTGTGGGTGCGCCGTTCTCCTGTTCCTAAAGACCCACCCGCCTTGTCTGTTGCTGGATGTTACTCCAGTTTTAGCTCCGGAGGCCTTATTTCTCAGCAATGTGTTGAACCTCAAAATCAAGATGCAGGATCCAACAGTGACTGTGGTGACGACTAAACAAAAACAACAAAACCATCAGAAGACTTGTATATTAAAAGCTGCAAGCAAGAATGCTCAAGAGACTGTGATGGTGTGATTAGATGATAACCCGAAAACGAAACTTCGCGTTGTTCAATCCTGCAAGCAAAACATACAGATGGTTGTGTTTTTGTTTCTAGGCAAAAAAATCAAGATGTGATTGTGTTTTTGTTTAATTGCTTGTGTCACCCGCGCCTACCGAATGTATTTCATATATTTGAGTGCAGAAATATATAACTATTGATGTTTTCCTGGGTTTTTTAAGCTTCCCAAATAAAATTCTGAATGTTGTTTAATAGAGACAGTATACGGAAACAAAAGAGAAAGAATAAAATGTAATCTGCATCCTTGTTGCTTCCATTTCTATAATAGCTTCTTTTTGTGACATTGATCTGAATTGGGAAATGAAAAATGGCCGCACTTTGCTAAAGATAAACTGCATGGATCTACAGAAGTAATGTGCTACCACTAAACATAACCAACCATACTCAAACATGAACAGTTTCTTCTTTTTTTCGTAGCATTCATGGTTAAAACTCCGGGGAAATAAAAAACGAGTTGAGGTATTAACGTATAAACGAAAACTATGCAGTCACCGAATACATGCAACAAACAGAATGTCAACGCTGTACGTTTCCTGTATCCGTTTAATAGAACTATTTATAAATGAACATGGGTAATTATTACATTATTATTAACAATTCTAGTTTCTTCCGAAAATGCATTTGCATTTAATGAATCGGTCACTTTAAAGCACAAGGACAACATTGGTAAGTTGAATTGTCAAAGACCAGTATCCACACTTTTATGAGGCCCAACATATACACGAAATAATAAATCTTTGAATGTTTTAACCCAATCAGTCACATGGAGTCACAAGAAAATAGTGAACAAAACACAATTATATGTTTTCACTGTTTTCAAACATCAGGCTTTGGACTCGAAAGATCACAACTAATTGTTTTACGCGTTTCTCAAAAACTGTATAGCATTTAAAGTAAACAAATATTTCAAGGGTTGTTTCCCACCATGACCATCTTTATACCATGTAACTTGTGCCCAATTAATACAACAAAAGCCCGTGTGTCTGTGATGCAAAAAGAAATTTGTTAACATTTCTAATTCTCCCAGAACTTATGGCAACTGGTAATAATATGTACATCATGTAAAAGACCTTACTATCTGAACCTTTATTATTCATTCCAGGATACCCTCAAGGGGCTGTGTCATCATGATCAAAGCAGAGCCTTCCCACGAAATATGTAAATTGCACATCGAGCGTGCGCACTAACACTTTGGTTGGCAAAATAATGGAACATCACGCATTTTTGTATGGGGCTGATGGTGGCGTGACACAGATGCATTTGTGCGTCTGCTTAGTGCACATCTCTATGGCGTTTGCCAACCAATAGGGTCTGTACGCATGCGTGAATGTAATTAGCATAATGGAAGGGTCTGTTGTACTCTCTCACCCAGTTACTGCGTGCCCTCTCCATACATATGATACTGACGGAAGGCGTGCTTGTGCAGTAACTGGATAAGAGTTCATAATTCCATATACAGCCACAGACCTGCTTTGATGATGATGACACAGCCCCTTTAAACGAGAAAATCCAACAAAATCCCACAGCAAATTTTAAATGATCTGAATAGTTTCAGGGCTTCAGGGCTTCAGAGCTTCAGGGACTGCCACTATGTTAGTTAAGTTCTCTCATGTGATGTACATGTAGCAATGATGGCAGTTGTCTCCTGGTGAGCAAACCAAATAGGGACATGGGCCAAATTTTATAGAGCCAATTAATGGCTTCAGCAGAAAATACTGCTTTAAAATTTCTGCCAAGCAAAAGTTAGCAAGATACCAGTCACTAATTGTACTTGAGAAATGGCATTTGGGCTGGTAACCATACTCTGGTAAGCATGATTTTGTTATGCTTAGCTACTTTTTGTGCTTTAAGCAGCTCTTTGAAATAGGAGGCGGACTCATTATCCCATTCAGCTCTAAGTTTGGTTACATTGATTTGAATGGGTAAAAAACTAATTGTGTGCTACCTGTGTGTATAGTATAGACATTTCCATTGTTGATAAACAAAGTGCGACGGTTGGCATGGATGGCCGAATGATAGCAAAACATTCAATCGTGTTAAAAATTTTGTTGACCGAACTCAACATTTTCTGTAAAGAATCATGAACTGAATTACCTTCCATGATTGGTTGATTTGTTTCCAACAAATTCAACACTTTTTTTGAATATATTATGTGTAACTTACTAACATTGCTACAAACTATGGCTATCTGTATTTGATTTGCAGTTATGGCTTTCCATAGTTTTCCAACCTCGGTTGGCCATAACTCAGTCTGTGACGTTGCAATAGAAAGGTCTATTATATATAGGGTGGTTAACAATAGAATTATTGGTTTTTTCTTTTCATTAGGGGAATACCCTTCTCCCAAAGCAGCAGCCTCAATGGTCCACCACAACGGCTCTCTCATTCTCTTCGGCGGATGGGCGCCCCCGGTCCCAAACCCCCCTCACCAGCCACCCCATATCTCCGACGACCTTCACATCTATGATATTCCGAAGAACAAATGGCGGGCTGTTGTCACAAGCCTCTGCCCACCGCCGGTGGCCAGCCACAGGGCAAGCATGGTGAATGACCTGATGGTCATATTTGGTGGCGGTTGTGGAAACCAAACAAAGTAGGCATTGATTTTTATCTACTTTGGTCATAAAAATCCTGCATTGTTTTGGTCTTTTTGGGGGGGGAACAGTAATTTCTTTTTAATTCCTCTAGTTTTCACACACAGAGCTTAAATTGTTTTATTTTTTATAATTTTTGGGGGGTTTTGGTGGATTGAAAGAGAATCCACAATTCAATTACTGGGCCAGACTTTTGTTTTTACAAGACTATAATCTTAATGGTAATACTGTTATATAGTGTAACATACACTAATTTACTGTTTTTCTTTAAAGGGTGTGTACAACATTGGTAAGATTGAAATTATAAATGTTCACAGATTTGCACATAGCTTACATGGTATAAAGAAGGTCATGGTGGAAAACTTCCCTTGAAATAGTTTTGCTTGAAATGCTATGTTTTTAGGAAATGATTGACACATTATGTGCTTACAGGCTTTTGCATTAGGCGCTTTTTACAAATGTCTTTATTATTTATTTATTATTAAAAGTCTTTATCCTCCAGAATAAAATCTGATGTTTAAAAAAAGTTAAAACATATAATGGGGTTTTCACTGTTTTCTCGTGACTTTGAAGACCGATTGAGCTTAAACTTTCACAGGTTTGTTATTTCATGTATATGTTGGGTCACATCAAGTGTGGATACTGGTCTTTGACAATGACCGATCTTGTACACACCCTTTGAACAAGCACTCATTTGTCATCAGAAGAAAATTGTATTTCGATACTAAATTTTGGGGTTGAACAAGAAAAATTGACTTGAGCAGGACATGAAACTGCGACTTGCGGATTAATGTGCCGGAGCTCTACCAACTGAGCTATCTAACCCTTTGTTAGAGTGTGTCAGTATACTTATCCAGTCAGAAGCCAATCATCCTGTAATTTCCGTAATCCAGTGGTCTCGGGTTCAAGTCTCACTCTAGTCAAGTTTTTCTTTGTTCAACCAAAAACTTTCAAATCAGTGAGCTCTCGGATTGAAACTACCAATATTTTTAATTTGAATTTCCTCAGGTACGATGGTGTATGGGTTCTGTCACTCCAGAGCATGTCATGGAGTTGTATGAAGATGGAAGGACGGAGGCCGCCAGCCAGGGAAAAACATGTACAGGTAAGAAGAGCTTGAACTTCACCCAGGACCGCAGGCCCGAGGCCAGTGATTTTAGCATCGGACAAGTAAGCTCATGAACGGACAAGTCCGGCAGTCTTGTGTTTTTAAATCAAATAATAATATTTCGCTGTATAATATCAAAATATAAAAAGATATTCAAATGTTGACTTATGTAGTCTGATAAATCTTCTCTTAGTGCTTGTCAAATACAGACAGTTTACATGTAAAAAATTTTAGATTTTGGGTTGAACAAAGACAAATTGACTAGAGCGGGATATGAACCAATGACCACCGGATTAACAAGCCGGCGCTCTACCAACTGAGCTATCTAGCCCTATGTTGGCGGTCTCCCTATTTTGTCAATATCTTTGTTCGGGGGGGGGGGGGTGCCAGTCAGAAGCCATTCAATCGTAAACTGCCGTGTAGCCAGTTGAATGCGACTTGATGCGACTTGAATTTTTTTGAAAGTTTTTCGTCAGCCATTTAGATTCTAGTCTTGTAAAACAACTTTTGGTCTGGTATGAGCTACATGCCCTGGTGTCTTGCGGAAAAGAGTGTATTGAAGTATGGGAACATTTGGGGGACACCCTCTGCCATGTATCTGGCATGGTATACACGGCAAGACAATCAGAAACAACTGTGCTGTATAACTTTTAAGTGTTCCCTTCAAATATTGATTGTTTGTATTTTTTTTTATCCCATACAGGTTGTTCTTGATGATGGGCACATCTTAATCATCGGGGGAGTGGGCAATTATGAAAAGGTAGGTTCCCCTCGAGATAAAAGTACCATATCAGAAACCATGACAACACTGCAGGGGTTGCCCTTTGAAAGCATAAAAATTGTTTCTCTGGCGGGGTGGACTAAAAATTGACGTGTCCTGCCACTGTTTTCATTCGCATTTGGCGACTGGCAAGCCAGGAACCAAATCTGCCATTTGATAGTTTTGAAGACTGATCATCCTTACTTCTAGGTTCAAAACAAATGCTCAACAAGATCCCTAAGCACTCCATAACAATCTGCGACAAACAACTACATCCAAAAGAGAAGTGTCGGAACCTCGGCGTGATCATTGATTCGCACATGACTCTTAATGATCACATATCAAGTATCTCCAAGTCCATCAGATTCCAGCTACGGAACATTTCACATATCCGTAGGTTCCTCACCCACAAAGCAACAGAATGCATGGTCCACTCCCTGATTTCATCTCGCCTCGATTTCTGCAATGCCCTCTTCATCAACCTCCCGGATTACCAACTAAGGCGTCTCCAACGGCTGCAGAACTCAGCGGCCAGATTAGTTACTCTCACCAAAGGCAGATCTCACCCTCTCCATGTGCTACACTGGCTTCCCATTCATGAACGTGTTATTTTCAAGACCATTCTTCTTGTCTTCCAATCGCTTCACAGCACATCACCTACATATATTCAGGACTTAATAAGCCTCTACAATCCTCCACGTCAACTCCGCTCTGCTGATACCCTACTTCTACAGATCCCACATTCACGGCATTCTTGGGGTAGTCGGTCGTTTTCAAGATCTGGCCCTTCACTCTGGAACAGACTCCCTACTGAACTCAGAAAAGAAACCACATGTGCAAAATTCAAAATTCAATTAAAAACCCAACTCTTCCGTAGTTCCTAACTTAATTGGTTGTTTTAGTTCATACTATTTTTGGCCAGTCTCTCATTTGCGCCAGGAGTGTCAAGTCTGACAGACATGGCGCGTTATAAATGTTCACTATTATTATTATTATACTTGCAGCTGAGAAACTAAATTGCGAAGGATGCAGCAACAACATGTTTGAGTCGCAGGCATGCAAGGGTGCCTTTGGCAGCCAGTAACATTGACTCGTATACAGCCAGAGATCGAAAGTGTTTGCTTTTTGTGGTGGGAGGGAAAACTGGAGGGCTCAGAGAAAAACCCTTCTATGGCATATAAGAGAACCAACGCGCAAATCTACCCACATATGGCCCTATAGTCAGGAATCGTAAACAGGACCACAGCGGTGAGAGGCGATGGCTTTACTCCACAAGCCACCCAATATTGTTAAAGGTCCCACCCAAGGGACAAACCAACATGGTGATTGGTGAAGTGTTCTGGTCAAGCTGGGGCTCGAACCCACATTCTATCAGAACTTCAATACGATGCTTCTTGAACAATCCACTTGAAATAAAAGTATTTACTGTTTCATCCAACAGGTATTAAATGACGTTTGGATGCTTGATATTAGTGAGGTCCCCTGGAAATGGAGAGAGATTAACATCCAACATCAGGAACACGCTGCCCCTCAAATATTCAGCCATTCTTCTTGCAAGGTAAAGCTGCACCTCAAATAGTCTTGGCTCAAGATGCTCCTGTTCTTTATATTCCACAATCGACCTCTGATCGCTGCAAGAGGGCACTATCATCCACAAACCACTCTCTCTCTCTCCCCAACTGCTATCGGTTTGTGGTCGAGAGCACATCGTGAATGATAGCGCCCTCTTGTTGTGATAGGTAGTGGATCCTGGGATTGCTTAACAGGACTGTTTTGAGCCAAGACTACTCATTATATCAGAACAATTCTGACCAATTAGAAAGTTTCTGTAGGGTTTGAGTCTTTGCATGGTGGAGATTGATAGTTACTACTCTACCACCAGGTAGGAACACCATGTAGTGAACATGGTTTGTTTTCAATGTACGACTGGTGAGCTCTAGCCGGCATCAGGGGGCATTCCTTGTGTCCACACTCACACAGCTCTGTGTTGCATACACTCTGTGGAATTTCCTTTCTTCTTTGCACAGAAGAAAAAACATATTCAATACCTTAAAAAACACTGTTAAAGTGTTACATATGAAGTGTAGACCTGAGAACAGAAAAGGATACACACAGTGTAGGGATTTGAAACACTGTGTGGACTTACGTCCACACAGTGTTTTTTAGTGACTTTTCTTAAGTGCACAGAACAAATGAATGTCTACAGAGTTGTGTGGGCATGCTTGCGTGTACAGAGCCTGGGACAAAGCTAGACAGGAAGGGACATTGGGCATGTGTGCTTAGTGCGTTTAGCTTGTTCGTTTTACAATTCAAGTCAATGTATCTACTGGTAAACTGAGGAGAGTTAAAATTTGTCTGTGCCTTTTATATTAGTATTGGTTACATCTATGATTAAAAGTTTACAAAATGGAGAATACTTTGGCAGCTTCTTATTTTAACCTTGTTTCAGATTTTGAAATAGATTCCACATTTTACTCATTCCTTGATTTTCAGATTGGTGACAGCATTGTGTTTTTCAGTAAACTCCGCAACAGCCTAAGTTTAGCCCTCAACTCTCACAGATCAGCCCCAGCAATGCGTGCTCCACAACGACCACAGCCAAACAACCGAACGCAGTCACACTACCCACCCCGCCCACATGGGGGTGTGGAGAGGGGGTCCCTTAGTGACCTCCACAGCAATGCTAAACGTCTACGAGGTCAATCTAGTGACAAGTCAGACAGTAAAAATCACATCATCCCAGCAGCTTCTTGTAACTCGTCGCCCGGTGAAAACCACGACACTTCCACTGTCGATCCGACCCCTGTAGGCTGTCCATGCTCCCCAACTTGCCAATGTAAAACTCCAGTGTCAAACTCAATCTGCACTTTCAGTGAAAAATGGGGGTGCTGCAAATCGCCAGAACAGTTGGGACTTAATCCTCCGTTGTATTCAAGAATTCCACTTGACGAACAACAATATGTTTTAGACGTTAGTGCAGCGATAAGTGATCTTCAAGTCGTTTGGTTGGACATACCTGATCAGAATGCAAAGCGAGCCCCAAATAATCCGGGACATCCGCATTGTGAGATGACATTTGGGTTTCCCCCAGAAGCATTGTTCCCTTTCGATGTGTGTCGGACGTGCTGAGATCATCAGATTTGGCGGCATCTTGAAAGCGTCTTCGTATCCCAGAGTTTTGAACGATCGCTACTTTGGTTACTAAAAAAAAATCACACACACCCGACTCACTACTGAGCGATACCTCTGACACTTTATTCATAAACAAAAATGTAAGATCTCGTAGTTGGGCTTAAGGGATCATGGCAAAAGTTGGACACGTTGTAGACACAAAAGAACAATCCTGTGGGCACACGCCGGCAATCCATTGGACGACCAGAACATTTTGCTAGACAGCATCATTGTGCCAAAGTACTGGAGCAATAATACACAGTGAATATGCGCATTGGTATTTTGAATGTTCCAATGGAACGAGCTGGCAGTCCAACGGAATGGTCCATGAGCATTTAGAATGTTCCTACCATTCCGACTTTTGAGATGTTCTCAAATATTGCTGCTACATCTATGATCATTCTAGATTTAATTTCTGGCAGTCCAACGGAACGGTCCATGACCATTTAGAATGTTCCTACCATTCCAGCTTTTGAGATGCTCCCAAATATTACTGCTGCATCTATGATCATTCTGACTAAAGATTTAATTGGGGCATAAACATATTCAGGCACCTGATTGCTCCGTTTTTCAAGATTTTAAGATTTTCTCAAAATCTCATTTCAGCCGTGAAACTGACTTGAAAGAAGTAAAGCAATCACCAAAGGGAGAAATAGTTAATTATGCTACATTGTGTCCGGTAGTTTTATATTTTTGGTGTTGCACTGGATCTGTAATTTTCCAGAATTGTAACATCTGAGACGGGTTGTGGGTCTAGAATAAGAAGGAATAAGAAGGACCAAGACACGCAAGCCCCTTATCGTTGCCCGATTGCGTTTATGCCAATGTTGGTTTCTGCAACAATACAGATAGATACAGATCAGGAATGTCCACGTTCATCCACATTCATCCCCCTGCATCTTCGAGTGGGAAATACATACATTTTCTTAACGACATTTTATTCTCTGATAGCGCCCCTCCCCCTTTGTTGGTTTATATTAATCCGTTTTTGTTGAGCCAAATGCATCTAATAAATTGTTATCATGTACAATATCAGGGCCCAATTTCTGCTTACCGCCAAAATCTGCACTAGCAATCACCATTCTCCGCTTACCGAGCAAGTGCCGAATTTCTGCGCTAGCTGTGTAACCGTAGAATGCCTAGTAACTGTAGTAACGTGGATTACGCAAACGCAAAAGCAAAATTTCCCTGCTAACCCGTGAAATACGTATTAAATTACAAGTTTAATCGACAGATAAGAGCAAACAGCAAACATTTACAAGGTTCATGTATTCTGGACGTTATTCAAAAACGTTATGATTTCTATCGGTCTTTTTAACACCTGGAAAACTTTACAATGGAACAAATAAATGAACAGTGACTAATCTGAAATTTGACTATGTATACATTTAATATCAGGCATTTGTTTTATTAAGATCTTTGTCTTGAGTATTTTGATTTGCCAAATCGATAGTAGCCTGCTCTACAAATCATGTGACCTGTGACATCACATATTTACGAAAGAGCCACAGAACCCAGACTTCCTGCAGGCATGGAAGATAACATTACATCTTACATGTTACGGGATTGCACTGTCTGTTTTTTATCTACTTTAGATATCAAGAGAGGGGGCTACCTTAAAACTTGTTCAACTGTTACTTTTATAACGCTTGATTTAATGCATTCGGAAGTTCGGACAAAACATGTAAAATTTTCCCATATGACCAGGGTAGCATCTTGCCTGCCAGAGATGCCCTGGAATGCACCAGGCCACTCTTTTTGCAAACAAAGATTACATGCAGAGTTGTAACTAAGGGGGCACATCCCCCCCCCCCCCCCCGCCATTTGAAATCTTGACTTTTGAGATTAAATATTGTAAGAGCAAAATACTACACCTTAAAAGCTTTTAATGTGAAAACTTAAATGTTTTGAAAACTACTTTCCACTTACAGTTACACGCAAACAATTAATTTGTTTTTACACTCACGTCAGATTACCTTATGAAAAACAGTAAATGGCATAACAAGAGCACTAACATTTTCCCAGTAAATTTAGAAGAGCTAGTGGTATGGATCTGATTTGCTTTAAAATGTGTGTCTATTTCTAGTCTCTGTTTAAGGCACATGGAGGCTTGATTTTTCACCCCTTAATACGCCAAAGGCTCAGATCAGAGCTTTCAGGTGCTTCGCCCAATGAACCCCCACCGGGACTTCGGCCCTGGACCCCACAAACGATGGTACAGCAAATTTTCCAGTAAATTATGAAGAATTATAAGGATCTGAAGTGCTTAAAAAGTTTGTATAATTCTCTGTTTCGGGCACACAGAGGCTTGATTTTTCACCTCTTAAAAAGAGCTTCCTGGACCCCTCCCACATACACACATCCGGTGTGCGCTGTTGTGCGCCCCCCCCCCCCCCCCCCCAGTTAAAAAAATCATGGATCCGCCCCTGAATAGACATACAATCAAACAAAATGATTAGAACATTAAGCATACATTTTCATATTGACTTTCTTGGACGTTATTTGTAAGTAAAGATAGTGCTTCTAGGAGTATTAGAACAACACATAATTACTGGCATGAAATGCAACATTTGTGACAAAATGTGCGCGTGCCTAATTGTACTCCTTTGAAAATATTATCTCTTGGGGAAACTCTAGGTGGCGCAAAGTCTTCGAGGACACCCAACAGCGTACAGCCACAGTACAGGGCCCAATTTCATAGAGCTGCTTAAGCAGAGAATATTGCTTATTGTCTGCTAAGCAGAAATGAGCAGGATACCAGTCACAAATTGTACTTGTGACATGGCAGTTTGGCTGGTAACCTTATTCTGGTAAGCATATTTTGTTTGTGCTTAGCAACTTTTTGTGCTTAAGCAGCTCTATGAAAATGGGCCCAGAAGGTGAGTCTTGCCACTGCTAACGTGGAGGCTCATTGTATTGCAAATTATTCATATTTTGTTTCATCCCAAGTTATTCAGTAAGTCACTCAATCAATAAGTCCATGAGCTAGACATCAGTAAATTGTAATAAATGTAATGGTTGTCCAAAAGTTATGATTGGTTTGCCTATTTTTGGAAAAACACCTTTATTTTTTTAGTTTTTCCACTTAAAAATTGATGTTGTCAACTAGAATGACGATTCCTGATTGATGATTTTTTCAGCATTTCTTGGGCCGAAAAGTATGGAAATTATTATGTTAAACTTTTTTCCATTCATGAACCCCGCGGCCGACGGGCTAAAAACACACAGTGAAAAAGAGCGTCCGGATTTGGCGTCCATTTTGAATTCTTAAAATTCATTTAATACATTCAGGTGACAAAATACTACATAACGTTGGCTTATGCCTACACGTCTAGTATACTTAAGAATAATAGTTAACTTGGATATATTGCATTCTACCTAGACTGCTCATTAAACTTAGTATTAACTTAACGAGTATTACAAAAATATGGTTCCTTGAGACCAAGAAAAAAGACCGTTGAAAAGGAATGCAACTTTATTTGATATTTTGTACACAGCAAAATTTGATTCATAGGCCTTTCTTTAATAATTTTATAATTTTTACTAAATAATGAATTTAAGTCTTGCTGTGTTTTTGATATGTGACTGTGACATCATCGAAAGTTATGTATATATTCGTTATTATTATTTTATTATTTTTTTCGTTCTCCGGGAAGGCTCGAATGAAGAAAACAAAACGATACTTGTTATATTCCATGTACGTTTTCCAAACAGTGGACTTAATTGGATCATGCACAAACCAGCTGACTGGCCCAGGTAGATTAACTGCTCACCAATTTAGTTCACGAACCAAGGAACTGAATGTACCACACTCACTCATGGATACTTTCCAAGTTTTTGTGGCCACACTCGAAAATTCTCTATTGAGCTTTTCCCGAAATGAAATAAATCAAACTGAAAAGAAAAAAAACGGGAAAAAACAACTTCACAACAATAAGTAATAGAATGTTTGTTTTCACCGTACCGAAGGAAATCTCTCTTTGGAAATTGGCTGCATCCTAATACTTAATTTGCTATCAGAGCCAATCTGTAAGTGAACATAATTTTCAATTATTTACAGTCATTGGCCTAAATCCCGGAAAGGGGGACATGAAATGCATGATCCAACAACCCTTTTTTGCCCGTAACCTGACAACGCTACAAAACTTTCCGAATTTTATCAAAAGTTATCAAGGATTATATTGTAAACAAATCAAGTTGTCAAAAGTGTTCTACCATGACAACCGTTGTTGTCCCCTTGGGTCACACGTTTTAAACGTTGTTTGGTGGAATCTTTGTTTTTTGTTATAATGTTACTCTTTCCCCCCTTTTATAAAATTGGGGATTTGAAAATGGCCGTCATAACCGGCGGCAGATAGGATTTTGTTTCTTGCAGCCTGTATAAGAGATTTTTGTTCTCATTTGTTTCGTCTTCTTTTATTTATCATTAATTTATTATAGTTCGTTTGTTTTAAATTGACTTTTTAACATACTAATTTTCACTACTCAGTCAAAGAAATGCAATGAGTCGTCATTAAGGCCCCAAAAAACTGTTTTCTACCCAAATAGGATAAACTCAAAGAGGGACAAACTAACACTGATAGCACCCCAAACATGACTAAATAAAACCAATTAATAAATTGCCATTTTATCGTTTTTGTCAAAATAAACACGTTTGCCTACACAAGCAGTCACATAAGTGATAAAAGCCAATATTTATATAATGTCATACACGATTTAATACGAATATTGATTTTTCATCCCACTTTTGATTTTAAAATTGTATTATTATTTTGGTTTTGGAATTTAAATCACAAATTAAAGTTTCATTAATGTTTTGTTCTATTAAAGCGTTGTCTGATATTGTTCAAAATTTGTTTTTGTTTTTATCTCTGTTCCATTTAGATTTCGTACAACAGAAATCCGGTAAAAGACGTGAAATGGTCAGAGTAACTATATACTTGACCGTATACAGCTAAGTGAACTTGATCTCCATAGTGAAGAGGAATAACCGCACTGCTGCTCACTGGATGATAACCTGCAACGGCTACATGCCCTGAAACAATGGTTATACCGTTCTTCCTCAGCTGAACTTATAGGTAAGACCCACTTGGTAATTTCAGGACTGAGAACATAAATACGTATATCCCAGGCACAGTACACGTAAACGTGCCATTATTCAAGTTGAAATCAGTCCCTTCCTCTGAAAACAATAACTCTTCAAAGGGCAGAGGATCATAGGGGGATGCCGGGTTGAAGCCGGTATTCCTCACTGCAGTGAAGGCGGACCGTGGCGTATTACATTCCCCAGCTTCACCAGTCTGTCCAGCTGGACCAGGTTCACCACTCTCGCCCTTCAATCCATCCATCCCACGCAGACCATGAGGTCCTTGTTTTCCTGGTTGACCGACTCCTTGCTCTCCCTTCAGTCCATGATCTCCTTTAGCGCCTGTTTCACCAACCAGTCCATCTGACCCTGTGTCTCCTTTAGCCCCTTGTACACCTACCTCACCAGGAGAGCCTACATCACCTCTTGGACCAACTTGCCCTTGCTGGCCATGGTGTCCATTTGATCCATGAGTTCCAGGTATACCGGCTGGGCCTTGGCAGCAGGAGTTACACGTCACCTCCGGATCAGGTGAAACTGCAACTGTAGCGACCATGAACTGAACTTTCAAAATAGCAATAGCAAGGGCAACTGTTATGGTAATCTTCATCTGTAGTTTAAAAGATATAGTGGAAAAACAAACGATTATTACATTCATAAAAAGTTGATCAATCAATTATCGTTACAATTTGGCTCATTTCAGGAAAGCCGCCTCATTTATAACTTTTCGGTTGTACGGTTAAACAAAAACTCAACTCCATAAAAAGTATTCATTTACCTTACTTTCCTTAGGACTACCAGGACCAGCCGTTTTGGAGGCAACTACTTTAAACTTTCATTTTTACATGATTGATAACATGACATTACGTGTTTTTAGTTGGTATGCTGCAATTGTTGGTTATCCGTTATTCTGATTTTTTGTCTGTTGTTATCATTTGATACTAGATTTGGCCAACTGCTTTGGGGTCCCTGCGTGAAATTTTGAGACACGGATCAATTTACATGGCTCTGCTTACTGTCGAATTATGCGCTTGCAATTACAATTCTTCGCTTAGAAGGCACGCGTCCAAGTGCAAGCTGTGTCAGCAAAGAACTAGTAAAGCCCGGTTCATACTTCCTGCGAACTCGAATGCGATGCGAATTTTGACGTCACAAATTCCAACGAATAATTCGGAAGAGTTGACTTGTGCTCAACTCCTGCGAATTATTCGCGGCGAAAACAGCCCTGTGACGTCAAAATTCGCTTCGCATTCGCATTCGAAGGAAGTATGAACCGGGCTTAACGTCGAGTACGCATTTGCACCATCATAAATTCTGACCTGTGAACTACGCTTGACGTCAGCGCGGTTTTCTCTGATTCCGTAAGCGCCGAGTCTTTGCTAACGGTAAGCAGAGTCAAACAAAATTTGCCCTGGAAAACGATTCTTTAGTATGTTTTGAGCTTTAAATTTGAATATTAGCATGTTGAAAACACAACATCCATAAAGGCCGCCGCATACTTGGGCAAAGCTGAATTTCCACACTGCATAATATACAAATATTTCGCGTTACAACACTACATTATATTTAAACAAATAAAATAAAAAAATCAAGAACAAAATAACGCAATAAATTGGACTTTGTTGACAAGAAAAAATAGTAAACACGTTAAATGTTTCACATCATGCTACCCAAACAGTTGTGATAAAACCAGACGCTTAATTACATTTGTTTACAATAATAATTATGACTCTTGATTTAAAAAATTTAGTAGGGAAAGTTAGACACCTTTGTGGTAAATGGATGCAGTGTTAAAAAGTTATATGCGAAAGTAATGGTAGTTGGACAGGTTGGGTTAATTATGATTATTCTAATTAATAAAAGAATAATTTAAAATGGTAGGCTCTGACAAAAGCATTGACGTTACATAGTGTTTTAACATTATCTTAGCATGGTTCATTTTGTTAACTTGAAAACCTGGTTATATACCGGACAGGTTTCCACATCTCTTTCTGAACAAAAAATTCCCTCCACCACTCCACCCAACACAACATTAATAAAACAAAAACAAATCCATTCATTTGACGATCCAGTTACCGTCGATCACAGATCACGTAAAGATGGGCTCATTCATGACTAAAGTTTGACGATACCAGACGGAAGAGAAAACCTAGACCTCCCCGACTTAATCAAAACTTTAACATTTTTCTTAGTGTGTTTCAAAAGCCAAGGTCGACAACAAAATTAAAAACATTAAGAATAGGAAACTCATCTTTTGGTTTAGGTTTAGCAACAAATACATCCAAATCATCTCAAAATCGTTTCTTCTGTTTAACGCAGACATCTACAAATAATTATATGATTTAGTTCAGTAGATTCTGCTTGATTTCCGATAAGATTTTGTTTAAATTTTGTTATCAAGCTTGGCACTGCCTCTCCGTTCTGGTTTGTAGAGTTGACCCATCGTTATTAGTCTCAGAAGAACGGCGTCAAAAAGTCGTTTCTTTGACACCTGGGACGTGGAATCCGGGTCAATGCTGACCCGTTTTTGTTTTAGAACGTCCACGACAAAATTAAAAGGCACCTTATCTACACACCTTATCTACGTGTTGCTGGCTCTCGGAGAAGAGGGGGGAAGAAAAAAGGCAACTTCCATCATTTCATTGATTGTTATTTTGTCCCTTCGGGCCATCAAAGTCAGTTATGGTCTTGATTACAACATTTATCAGAGTTTGATAATGGCGTCCATGGTCCAACACGAATCAACCCAAAATTTATGAACTTCAGATTTGACAGAGTTGATGTAATTTCTACCGAGTTACATTCCAATTCAGTTCTTAAATTTCATCTGATTTGGGTTGAACAAAGGACAATTGAGTAGAACGGGATTTGAACCCACAACCACGAGACTACCGTGTCGGCATTCTATACCTTCTAAGCTATCTTATCTGTCAATATGTTTTGATAGGCGTTTCAGTAAGAAATTATAAAAACATTCCATTTACCCTTTTCATGCATTTTTTATTATATTATTATTATTTGTTTTTTATTTTTTGTAAGGGCATCAACTTTTATGTTGAAATTTTCCGAACGACCCTCCTTTTAGCTAAGGTACCAAAACAAACACACAACCTGTTTAAAGGGAATACATACGTTAGGTAATCTAAGTATGTCACTTAATCCCTGCAGAAAGTAACATATTAAACAAAGACAAATTAAACATAATCTGAAAAATAGGATCAGGCATAAACATGAACGGACTTTTATGGTGGCCCTGAAGGGACATCGCATATCGCAAACGTGTGCGCATACGTATGCAATGTCGCGAATAATATATGCGCACACGTATGCAATGTCGTGGAACAATTCGCGAATAATTACGTGCGCACACGTATGCAATGTCGTGAAACAAATCGTGAATATGTGCGCACACGTATGCAATGTCGTGAAACAATTTTGTTTACAAAGAACACCAGGGTGAAGTCAAACTACGCGATTTATGCATCCACTTTACCCGGAGAGTTTTTTTTGAATTTGACACAATTCGGAAACTGTAAGCGAAATGACTGCACCGATTCTCAGCGATAAAGTTCGTAGCGTAATCTTACTTAGCCGTGTCCAACCAAAACTCCTTTCACGAAACCACCTACCTGTATGGTGAGAAAGACCCGTAAGAGTTTACGCTATTGCAGCGATGGTTTCGATTGGAAATATTAACTTCATGGATCTGTACAACCACTGGCACAGTACACTTTTAAGATGGCAGAACTATTTGAAAAGATGAGGCGCTACTACCACTTGAGAGCTGCAGCTGTATAGCATGAAAACACCTTTTGGTGCAAAAACATCAACCGCCTTGTATTTTTGTAACAGGCTACCGTAAAATATCACCGCATGTAGCCCTATCTAAAAACCAAAGCCTGGTCCCGGTTGTATAACGAAAAACACTTACCTTGGTGCTGTGTTCTTGCAGTCCAAGCCTTCTCGGTTCCACTTTTCCCAGTAAGATGCAAAGTTGTTATGAACACTGCCACTGGTGCAGGGCGTTTAAATACTGTTGCATTTCCATTGAAGTGTCCATCAGTCTACTTTGGGTTACATTCGATGAGCAGCCAATCAGACATACATGTACGTGTTAAAGTCACTGTCTGAAGGAAGTGACTTGGGCCTATAGAACATTTCAAGATTTATTACGTAGAGTGTTTCATTGAGTTTAAAACTGCCAGAGTTTAGTATGTAAATTAGGATGAAGTAACGTCACACATTTTCATGATTCATTATGATTGTGGGTCACGTGTCACAAATAAGAACGCGTTAAGTGTATGCGCAATTTCCTTTTGTGTGACAAAAAGTATTTGAGTAAAAAACGCCATAAAGAAAACAACAAAACCATAGGAAGACTTGTACATTAAAAGCTGCAAACAGGAATGCGCACGTGACTTTGATGTGTGACAACAACTGCGAACAAAAGTTTGCGTTGTTCGATCCAGCAAGCAAAACATATAGGTGATTGTGTTTTTGTTTCTCGGCAAAAAAAACAAGATGGGATTGTGTTTTTGATTCATTGCTTGTGTCACCCGCGCCTACCGAAGTATTGGAGTGCAGAAATACACTGTGACAACTATTGATGTTTTTCCTGGGGGTTTTAAAGCTTCTGAATGTTGTATAAAAGAGACGGTATACAGAGACAAAAAATTAGGAATAAAATATAACCTGCATCATTGTTGCTTCCATTTCTATATTAAGCCTCCTTTTTGGTGACCTTGATCTGAAATGGAAAAATGGCCGCAGTTTGCTAAAGATAAAACTGCATGGATTTACAGAAGATAGATGTGCTACCACTAAACACAACCAACCATACTCAAACATGAACAGTGCCCTCTTCTTCTCGTAGCATTTTTTCTCCGATAGCGCATCTCCCCCTTTGTTGGTTTATATTAATCTGTTTTTGTTGAGCCAAATGCATCTATTAAATTATTATCATGTACAATATCAGGGTCCAATTTCATGGCAGAATTCTGCACTTGCAATCACCATTCTCCGCTTACCAAGCAAGCGCCGCAATTTCTGCGATAGCTGTGTAAGCTTAGAGTGTCTAGTAACGTGGACTACAAAAGCGCACAAGCCAAAATTCCCTGCTTACCCGTGAAATACGCTTGACGTAAGTGCGGAATTCCCTGCTTCCGTAACTGCCGATTCTTTGCTTACGGTAAGCAGAGCCATGAAATTGGGCCCAGATGTCTTAAGGCCTAATATAAATTTAAGCATACGAAAAGATAACAGCAAACGGCAAACATTTACGAGGTTCATATATTCTGGACACATGGAAACCTTAACAATGGAACAAAAATAAAATAATGAACATTTACTAATCTGAAATTTGACCATGTATATACAGTTAATACCAGCATCAGGCATTTGTTTTAAGATCTTTGTCTTGAGTATTGCCATGCACAAGAAACCCCCCCCCCCCACCACCACCACCACCCCAAAAAAGGACATGTTCTTATTTTGATTTGCCAAATCAAAATAGTAGCCTGCTCTATAGATCATGTGACCTGTGACATCACATATTTACGAAAGAGCCACAGAGCCCAGACTTCCTGCTGGCACGATTTGTACACAGCTCAACGGAAGATAACAATAAACTTACATACGGGGACTGCACTGTCTGATTTTTATCGGTTTTAGATAATATTATTGTTACGAAGCCACAAATCGAAAGGACAGCTTAACATAATTTAAAGGGGAAAAACCGTACTTGAATGAATGTGAATGGGAGTCAACGTTTAGAACAACAAAATATAAGACATTTAATGAAATACATACTCAGCGCTTCAAAAATATACAAGCATAAGGGGAAATCGAATTATTTTAATACAATGAGAATAATTAAATACAATGAAAATAGGATGGTGGTAACGAAACGCGTGAATAGGGGAGAGGTATACCTCCATTGAGATTCTAGGCTGGGGTTTGAAGTCCCGTGGCTGGTCCAGTCGTGGGCGGATCCGCGAGGTGCTCTGCGGCGACATCAACGTCTGTATACCGGATGAACCAGCGAGGGAGGTAGAAAGTTGACCATCAAGAACACGGGTGTGTCATCACTGCAGACGGCAGTAGGTACCGGCGAGGACTCAATACGGTCAGCAGGAGATCTCCGGGCCACGCCTCACGGCTGCTAACCCGGCAGTCGAAGTTATCACCCGTCAGTTTCTGGAAACCAAAGCTTAGATTCTGCCGACTCGCAAGCATGGTCCGTCCTTTTAAACCACCGATTACTCGTGGAATTCCAATGTTCTTCTGGCAAATGCGGTCGGGGACAATGGGTCATCAAGACGAGAATCGCGACCACCGGTTAACTTGGACTTACATAAGGTTGCGTAAACATTATAAATACGAATTCTTAACAATATAAAGAGAGGGGGCTGTTACTTTTGTAAGGCTTGAATTTATTTGGAAGTTATGACACAAGATGTAAAATTTCTCATAATATGACCAGCGTAGCATCTTGCCTGCCAGAAAGGCCATGTAATTCACCAGGCCACTCTTTTTGTAAACAAAGATTATATGCAGAGTTGTAACATGCCCCACCCCCCGCCATTTGAATCTGGACTTTTGTAAGAGTAAAAAGTTAAAGCTTTTAATGTGATAACTTCAATGTTTTGAAAACTACTTTCCATTTAGTACAGTAACACGCACACGATTCATTTTGTTTTACACTCACGTCAGATTACCTTATGAAAAACAGTACATGGCCTAACAAGAGCTAACAAAGGCTTGCTTATGAGAAATAAATAACGGGAACTATAGTTTTAATTGGGCAGAAGCGCCCCCCCCCCCCCCCCCTGAAATTGTACCGTACAGTTTACAACCCCGACCCATGAAATAATGTTGTCATCAAACTTGGTGGTCATTAAACGCTGCTTTAAAGCTATCGCTAAAAATAAGGAGGAATGGAGTTGTCCCGATACGCACTGAAGGGAGAGAATAAATGAATAGGGGGAATTGTTACAATAGGTAAACATTATATTGCTTCTTCCGAAAATGCATTTTGATTGAATGAATTACTTTAAAGCACAATGACAACATTGGTCAGTTGAATTGTCAAAGACCAGTATCCACACTGTTATGTGGCCCAACATATCACGAAATAACAAACCTGTGAATGTTGTATACCCCAATCAGTCATTGGCTTCACATGAAAATAGTGAAAAAACCCATTATGTTTTCACTGTTTTCAAACATCAGGTTTTGGATTCAAAAGATCACAACTAATTGTTTTACGCGTTTCTCAAAAACTGTATAGCATTTAAAGTAAACAATATTTCAAGGGTTGTTTCCCACCATGACCATCTTTATACCATGTAAATTGTGTGCAATTAAAACAACAAAAGCCCGTGTGTCTGTGATGCAAAAAGAATTTTGTTAATTTCTCAGCATTTCTAATTCTCCCAAAACTGATTTACCAGAAATATCTTACCGTAAAATAGGCACTAGAGCTAACACAGTCTTAAATTTACCGCCAAATCCAAAATGACTGTTTTACAAAAATTATCTGATTTCTATAGTATAAACCAGAGTAAATGAAAGTCGCTGTATTTCAAACAAATTGTTCAAAGTAGACAACAATACTTGCATCTGATGAAGTAGTTGTTGCTACGAAAAATCACTTTTATTAACGGTGAAAATGTTATTGACGGAAATTTTAACGTATAGGCCAACTATAAAGAGTGGAACCTTGCACCGAGTTTGGCTGTCAATGGCCGTGTAACAAGTCAAGAAAAACAAAACAGCACCCACGTGGTAAATCCCAGGCATGCGATAGTCAATGATATCCTCAGCAGTACCATTACACACAGTCTGAAAGAGGGGTCGATGACTTGGGTCAGAGGGGCTGAGAGAAAAAAATAAAAAATAAAATCCTCCAGTTGCGCCTTTGCATTAGTTTGTACACAAAGCAATGGCCGCCAGGTAATGTCAATGACACCGAGGTCACACACATGGTCTCCAAAAGTCCCGGACCCATTGAGTTGATTGAAAACATCTGTTCCCCAACTAGCTGGGAGTCCTTTGATGTCTTGCCGTCATTTCTGCGGTTAGAAAATGGGAGATAAGCCCTTGCAAGCCCTCTTAAGTGATTTATTACGCGTGCCACCACGACTGACAGTCATCGGAAAATACGTTAGGTCGAAACAGGCGCCCCGTTTTATAACCAAGAGAACGGCATAAGAGCATTGACTCAAACAGTGTCTTGACGCTCGCTGGAGCCTACATGGTTTCGTAAATATGGCCCACTGTTTTAAATTGTTGACTTCTTCGTTATGGATCATCAGAATCGGGATCATGATCCGGACTTCTCGTTGTCATCTTCAAGAACCGCGTAGACTGGTGCAGATGGGGCCAAATTTGGTTGCCGATTAGAAATCGACGCCTTTGGTTTTCCAGGTTTATCAGGGACAGCATAAATGGGATCTGTTTCGTTGTCTCCAAAGGTCAAACCTCTTGGGAGGGTGTTGCACTTCTCTTTGCCCGTGTACTTTGAAGTCTGAGATCCTGCCGCTTTCGTGGTGCAATGTCCACTCTTTGGTTTCGAGGAATCTTTTATTGATGCAGGCACTTTTGATTTGCCTAGCAGCTTCTGTGGAGCAGCATACAACACTTCCTCCTGGCTCAAAGGAGCTGCTGTCGATGAGGTGGATGGCCCATGATCCATTTCGTGTTGGTTTTGGGGTGATCGGCAAAGTGGCCTAACAACACACACTTTCTTGTCGGAGAAACTGCTTGCCCGAGAACTGCGACCCGAATAGGTGTGCTTCGCGGTGTCTAGATCCACGTCTAAAATATCATCGATGCTTATGGAAGCATAGCCGCAATCGTCTTGAAACCGAGGAGTCAATCCACTCGCTGGATGCGACTTGTTGACGGTCTGAGATGTTGGATCTTGGTAAATCAGACAACAGCCGTAATGCAGAGGTTCAGAGCGAATGTCCTTCGTGGAGTTCCCCTCTCCTGCGTCTTGAACTGAGTCACAAACACCCCACTCGTCTCCAAAGGGAGGATCTGGTTGAACAAGTTTGATTAACTCGGGAAGATCGACATCCTTTTGGCGTGTAGTGATTTGTTTCCGGTCGCTTCGACTTGATCCCTCACGGGAAGCGTTTGAAGCAACACTTGCGTCCATCTGCAAAGTAGTTTCAGCCACAAGCGCACCACACTCACCACCATGGTCTTCGTCCTCTTCACTCCCTTCTCCGGGATTGCCCCGTCTCTCTGCATTCCCGCGATGGCTTTGATGCAGAGGGAGTGAGCCCAGCGAGTGGGTATTTTCCCGTGACGCTACGTCACCTGGGGATTCCCCACTTCCAACGTACTTTATTATAACGGCATTTTCTTCTAAACTTCCAGTCAAGACTTGGATGTCGTCAACACGGAGCCTACGGCGTTGTCCTGTTCCTAAAGACCCGCCTTGTCTATTGCTGGATGTTACTCCAGTTTTACCTCCGGATGCCTTATTTCTCTGCAATGTGTTGAACCTCAAAATCAAGATGCAAGAAACAACAGTGACTGTGGTGACGATTAAAACCGATAAAAAGATCATGACAAACTTGCCTGCGTCAGTCACGTCTATGGTTTGGAAATCTAAACCCGTGGGCGATACCATTATCGTGGTGGGGGTTGTAGGATCGCTTTTATTCGGAGGAAATTTATGAATGAGCGTATCTGACCCAGTCAATCCAAGCTCATTTGACGCTGTACAGTTTACTGATATAACGTGTCCAGAAGCAAATTTCCCGACTGAAATGACAAGATTTGTGCTATTGTCCACCATTTGTTTGTCGTCGGCTTGAAGTTCCGTCCAGTTATCCGACGAGCCATCCGCTTCCAACACGCCCCACACGTAACTTGTATTTGTAACGCGAGGTACGCCTTCTGCGTTACATTTAAACGCAATGGTGTCGTCATCTGTCCCCTTGTCCGCAATACGAAGTGTAACGTTTATTGGAATCTGCAACGGAACTAACGTGCAGTTTGGCCCGCTGTCATTTGGACCAGCAACGCACGTGAACTTTCGGTAGTTATCTGTTTCAGTGAAAAAGTGGCGTTTAGAAAATGATGGTGAATTCTTATCCACATTAACTCTCCTCATGGTAAAAAGCCATTTTAAACTAACGCTTTCGTTCACTTGAAAAGCATCTATTTTGCATACTAATTGTGCCGTGGAGTTTACAAAGACCTTGGCTCTAACGCTGCATATTGGGGTTGGAATCTTCAAACCGGCCGTGTCTTCAGATTGTCTGTTGCCCTGACCCGATGCATATAACACACATCCAACCATTAAGCAAATCCATATCAACCGAATGAGAGCCATGACCGTCCAATACGTGTCACAGCTGATGATACTGACTAACTGAAGATGTTGTCCAATTGGAAATTGTGACTAAAGGTAACAATTTGTAGAAATTATGAATGCACAACTGTTCACACAATTTCAAGAATGCACACAACTTCAATGTCACAAGGAATAAGTGCCCTCAGGTTCCCTGTGTCTTTCTAATAATAACAAGGAAATACAGGTACAGTGTCGTGATGATGCATTGATATAATATTATTGTTTCAGTTTCATGAATAAATCTTTGCGTGTAAACATTTCCAAATTTATTATGTAGTGTATTTCCTTGAATTTATAAACTGCCAGAGATTAGTATGTAAATTAGGATGAAGTGACGTCACACATTGTCATGAATGATTGTGGGTCACGTGTCACAAATGAGAACGCGTAAAGCGTATGCATAATGTCATGTTGGTGTGACAAAAGGTATTTGAAGAAGAAAACAAAAACATAACAAAAACAAAAACAACAAAACATAATAAGACTTGTATATTAAAAGCTGCAAGCAGGAATGC
Source organism: Leptasterias polaris (assembly GCA_037783415.1). NCBI lineage: Eukaryota > Metazoa > Echinodermata > Asteroidea > Forcipulatida > Asteriidae > Leptasterias > Leptasterias polaris. The sequence goes on from JAZGTN010000111.1 coordinate 990,558, forward strand.
TCACGTGACTGTGATGGTGTGATTGAATGACAAAAACCGAAAACAAAAGTTCGCGTTGCTTAATCCAGCAAGCAAAACACACAGATGATTTTGTTCTTGTTTCTAAGCTGTGATTGTTTTTTGTTTCATTGCTTGTGTCACCCGAGCATACCGAATGATTTTCACATTTTGGAGTGCAGAAATACACAACTATCGATGTTTTTCATGTGTTTTTTAAGCTTCCCAAATAACATTCTGAATGTTGTATAATAGAGACGGTATACAGACAACAACAAAAAAAGAATAAAATATGCATCCTTGTTGCTTCCATTTCTATACAGCCTCCTTTTGGTGACATTGATCTGAAATGGGTACTAAAAAATGGCCGCAGTTGACCACACTCAAACATGAACAGTGCCCTCTTGTTCTCGTAGCATTCATGGTTAAAACTCCCGGAAAATAAAAACGAGTTGAGGTAACGTCTAAACGAAAACTATGCAGTCACCGAAATACAACAATGTAATGTATGCAACAAACAGAATGTCAACGCTGTTTCCTGTATCAATCATTACAAATAGAACTGTTTGTAACACACCTCTTGCTATATAGTTCTGTACTCTGTTTGGTTGAAACACGGGTCAGGTATTAACTAATATAGGCTAGTACAGTGTGGGTTATCTTATCTTATCTTACTATCAGGGCATGCCTTGTTGGATTGGTAAAATGATAGTTATGCCACCTTGCTCTTCTTCAAGAACTTCTCGCATGATGTTTTCTGCATATAATATTGTATAAGCAGGGGGACAAAGTGCACCCTTGCCTGACTCCTCTGCCAATTTTGAACCATTCTGTATCGCCGTAGCCTGTTCGTACATTAGCTTCCTGATCAGTATAGAGCTGGGCAATAAGGCCCACTAAATGTTCCGGGAATCCCATCTTCGTAATGTCTTCCCAAAGTTTTACATGGCTTACACAGTCAAATGCTTTCGCATAATCAATAAAGCACATGTAGAGTGGTACATTTTGGTCTTTGCACTTCTCAATGATGTTCCTCATATTCACTATTTGTTCGCGGGTGCCTTTTCCTTCGACGAAACTTGCTTGTTCTTCAGCAATCTCTTCTTCGCATTTCTTCTTCATTCTGTTGGCAATGATCTTCAACAATATTTTGCTGGCGTGAACAATAAGGTTGATGGTTCGATGATTTGAACATTCCTTCTTGTTTCCTGATTTGGGCAGTGGGATAAATACTCCCCTGCACCAGTCCCTTGGCCATTGTTCCGTCTCCCAGATGTGGATGCATAGTTTCCACAGAACAGTAATGCCCTCATCTCCAGTTGCCTTCCATATTTCAGCGGGGATGTTATCGACACCTGGAGCTTTACCATTCTTAATTTGTTTGATAGCCCATTCCACCTCTGCATTCAATGGTGGTGATTCTTTTTCAATGTTTTCAGAAACAAGTATTGTTGTGTCCTGTTCCTCGTCTTGGTTTGTATATAGGTTGCTGCAATATTCTTCCCATCTCTTTTTGATTTCGTCAGCCTCAGTGAGCGTTGTGCCATTTTTGTCATTTATCACATCCGTTCTCACTTTTGATTGTCCAGTTATGTCATTCAGTAGTTTGAAAACTCTGCTAGGACTGTGCTGCTCTTTCTCCATTTCCTCACATTTTGTTTCTAGAAACACAGCTTTGTCCTCCCTTGCCCCTTTTCTGAATCTTTTGTTGAGGTCTCGCCATTTCTGTTGGTCCCCCGATGGCTTGGCTTTTCGTCGTGCGTCCGCAAGATTCATGGTGTTGGCGGAGATCCAAGGTTGTTTGAGTTTCCGTTTCTTTGGGATGTGTCTTTCAGCAGCTTGATTCACAATCTCCTTCATGTTCTCCCACAGTTCATTTGGCATTTGTTCTTCCTCTGCCGATTCCAGAAGTGCAGAGAACCTGTTGCTTACTTCTATTCCAAACTGTCTCGGAATCCGCTCAACATCATATCTTGTTGGTGTTTTTGGTTTCTTCTGGAATTTCAGCCTCATTTTCACTTAATGTGCGATCAGCATTTGATGGTCGCTTCCACAATCCGCACTCGGTCTAGTTTTCACATTATGGATTACTGATCGCCATCTTCGCTGGCAACCGATCCGACTACCCACCGCTGTTAATAAGCAACGCTTGACGGGGGAAATATATTATCATCTTACATAATATCACCCGCCACGCTTGTTAGCGAGGCCGCCATCATGGCCGCCTCATGAAATAATGACTTCTTCTGCAAAGTTCTGGTTGCGGAAGTTTTCGCCCCAAAATGTCTCCGAATCATCAATGGATGAATCACATTGAACACATCCACTTTGTATTCAGGTGCTTAGGTAGAGATTCTGCCGATCAATGATTATTGGTAAGTTAGCCTGATGGTGTGACTGATTCTCTACCGCGCGACGCCGGTGTGGCAGGAGATTCTGTCCCCCCGGAGATTCTGTCCCCCATATGGAGAACTGTGTACAAACTGCTTTTGATAGCTCCCTCTTTTGAATCATCTCTCTCCAGCCCACGTTAATTTCCCATATGGGGGACAGAATCGCCGGGGACAGATTTCCCTATGACACCGGCCTCGCTAACAAGCGTGGCGGGTGATATTATGTAAGATGATAATATATTTCGGGCACGCTTATAGTATGGCATCTCCCCCCCTCAAGCGTTGCTTATTAGCAGCGGTGGGTAGTCGGATCGGGTGTCGCTGGACAAGGACATAGTCGATTTGGTTTCTGGCTCTATCCCCAGGACTAATCCAAGTATACAGTCGTCTGGGGTGGTGTTGAAAGAGTGTGTTGCCAATGATGAGCTCGTTAAACTTTGCTCTGCAAAAATCAATCATTTTCTCTCCTTGTTCGTGCCTATCTCCCAGGCCGAATTTCCCCACAGTATCACTTTTCTGGTCTGTCTGGCCAACTTTAGCATTGAAATCCCCTATTACCATGGTTACATCTCTTGGAGGGGTGTTGTCCAGTGTGTGTTGGAGTTCATCATAAAAGAGATCTCTATCCTTTTCCGTTGAGTTTGAGGTGGGAGCGTACACCTGAACCAGTGTGATATTCACTGGATGTGCGTTCAATCTGATAGTGATGATTCTTTCGCTGATGGGATTGTAGCCTAGAATTGTGTTGGCAGTTGATTTTGCTATAATAAAACCAACTCCGCTTTGCTTTCGCCCTCCGTCTTTCCCTGAGTATACCATGACACAGCCTTCTTCAGTTATAAACCTGCCTTGTCCTAACCACCAGTGCTCCGAGATTCCCAGTACCGTAATTTTGCATCTCTCCATCTCTGAAGTTATTGTTTGTATCTTTCCTGTAGATAAACCTCTGACATTCCATGTCGCTATTGATGTTGATGACCAGAGTGAGCTGCTTCTCTTTTCGTTCGTGGGGTGGTCAGATCCAGAGAGTCCCATTGCAGGCTTTATCTCTAGACCGTCATTATCACCAGAACTAGTCGGAGTTGGCTCTCTCCTCCCCAGTAGCATTTTTGATATCCTCCAGCCTGCGGGTCCCACCTTTGGATATCATAGCTTTTTTCTGTTGGTTGACTTTCATGAAGGTATTCTCGACCTGTAGTAATGTAGTGGGTGGTCGGGTCCTTCTACATCCGGCTTAAGGGAGTCCGGATCCCCTTCTCCCCAGCTCACTGCTCGAAACCGTTGGCTGGTGAGGCGCAGTTCATCCGCTCCCTCAAGAGAGACCGTTCACCGCTTGACAACAGCCCAGGGGGTGGAGGCCGTTGGCTCCTAAGAGTTCATCCGCCCTTTGTCAGGTCTTGTTTTTTCATCCTGCAGGGGTGTCCACACACCCTCCTTAGCTGACAAGCTGATTGGGTTGTCAATTGGTTTGAAATCAGAGTTTTTCTTCTCCTAGGTGGGCTGCCTCCCATGGCTAATGAACCCCACCTGCCCGGAGCCAGTGTCTGGTTTTTAGGCGCCAGAAACTCGCCTTCACACCTCTGCCATCGGTTTGAAACAGGGATCGGCGCATGAAGCCAAGCAGTAGGAGTTTGGTTAGGAGAGGCTGTTGGAGACGCTGACCATGTGAGATGTTTAATAGTGAGAGGTGGCTCAATTCCTCAAACCATCTCGGTCATCCTAACCCTTTGATCCCCTACACTATCATAATAAATCTGGAAATGTTCACACGCAAAGATCTGTTTCTGAAACTGAAACAATTATAATCTATATCTTTGCATCACGACACTTGTACCGGTATTTCCTTGTATTAAGCAAGACACAGGGAACCTGAGGGCACTTATTCAATGTGACATTGAAGTTGTGTGCATTCTTGTAATTTTTCGAACAGTTGTGCATTCATAATATCTATAAATTGTTACCGTTGGTCACAATTTTCATTTGGACAATATCTTCAGTTAGTCAGTATCATCAGCTGGGACACGTATTGGACAGTCATGGCTCTCATTCGGTTGATATTGTTCTGCTTAATGGTTGGATGTGTGTATGCATCGGGTCAGGGCAACAGACAATCTGAAGACACGGCCGGTTTGAAGATTCCAACACCGAAATGCAGCGTTAGAGCCAAGATCTTCGTAAACACCAAGGCACAATTAGTATGCAAAATACATGCTTTTCAAGTGAACGAAAGCATTGGTTTGAAGTGGCTTTTTACCATGAGGAGAGTTAATGTGGATAAGAATTCACCATCATTTTCTGTACACCACCTTTTCACTGAAACAGACAACTACCGAAAGTTCACGTGCGTTGCTGGTCCAAATAACAACGGGCCAAACTGCACGTTAGTTCCGTTGCAGATTCCAACAAACGTAACACTCCGTATTGCAAACAACGGGACAGATGACGACACCATTGCGTTTAAATGTAACGCAGAAGCCGTACCTCGCGTTACAACTTACGTGTGGGGCGTGTTGGAAGCGGAAAGCTCGTCGGATAACTGGACGGAACTTCAAGCCGACGACAAACGAATAGTGGACAATGGCACAAATCTTGTCATTTCAGTCGGGAAATTTGCTTCTGGACACGTTATATCAGTAAACTGTACAGCGTCAAATGAGCTTGGGTTGACTGGGTCAGATACGCTTATTCATAACTGTCCTCCGAATAAAAGCGATCCTACAACCCCCACCACGATAATGGTATCGCCCACAATTTTAGTCGTGATCGTTTTATCGGTTTTGATCGTTACCACAGTCACTGTTGTTTCGTGCATCTTGATTTTGAGGTTCAACACATTGCAGAGAAATAAGGCATCCGGAGGTAAAACTGGAGTAGCATTCAGCAATAGACAAGGCGCGTCTTTTGGAACAGGCCAACGCCGTAAGCTCCGTGTTGATGACATCCAAGTCTTGACTGGAAGTTCAGAAGAAAATGCCGTTATAATAATGAATGTTGGAAAATCCGTACTCGCTAGGCTCCCTCCCTCTGCATCCAAGCAGCAATCCGAGTGTGGCGCGCTTGTGGCTGGAACTACTCTGCAGATGGACGCAAGTGTTGCTTCAAACGAATCCCGTGAGGGATCATGTCAAAGCGACCGGAAACAAATCACACGCCAAAAGGATGTCGATCTTCCCGAGTTAATCAAACTTGTTCAATCAGATCCTCCTTTTGGAGACGAGTGGGGTGTTTGTGATTCAGTTCAAGACGCAGGAGAGTGGGACTCTACGAAGGACCTTCGCTCTGAGCCTCTGCATTACGGTTGTTGTCTGATTTACCAAGAAGATTCAACATCTCAGACCGTCAACAAGTCGCATCCAGCGAGTGGATTGACTCCTCGGTTTCAAGACGATTGCGGCTATGCTTCCATAAGCATCGATGATATTGTAGACGTGGATCTAGACACCGCGAAGCACACCTATTCGGGTCGCAGTTCTCGGGCAAGCAGTTTCTCCGACAAGAAAGTGTGCGTTGTTAGGCCACTTTGCCGATCACCCCAAAACCGACACGAAATGGATCATGGGCCATCCACCTCATCGACAGCAGCTCATTCGAGCAAGGAGGACGTGTTGTATGCTGCTCCACAGAAGCTTCTAAACAAATCAAAAGTGCCTGCATCAATAAAAGATTCCTCGAAACCAAATAGTGGACATTGTACCCCGAAAATGGCAGGATCTCAGACTTCAAAGAACACGGGCAAAGAGAAGTGCAGCACCCTCCCAAGAGGTTTGACTTTTGGAGACAACGAAACAGATCCCGTTTATGCTGTCCCTGATAAACCTGGAAAACCAAAGGCGTCGATTTCTAATCGGCAACCAGATTTGGCCCCATCTGCACCAGTCTACGCGGTTCTTGAAGACGACAACGAGAAGTCCGGATGATGATACCGATTCTGATGATCCATAACGAAGTCAACAATTAAAACAGTGGGCCTTATTTATGAAACCATGTAGGCTCCAGCTAGCGTCAAGACACCGTTTGAGTCAATGGCTCTTTATGCCGTTCTCTTGGTTATCACTCTTTATAGTTGGCCTACATGTACGTAAAAATTTCCACCGTTAATAAATCTGAGTCACCAATAGCTCCACGCCACAACTTGACGAAACTTACTAGCACCATTCCTAGTTTCAGTAAGTTGCAACATATTATTGAAACATGAGAATTGCTTTTTACTTGATTATTAAAAGGAAGGTAACGGTAGCACTTAAAGAGTAACACCCGGTTCAGACAGGCACTCTAGAGTCGCGCCGAACCAAATAGATTAGGAGCGACTCTAGGTCGACCCAATTAAATTTTGGTTTCAGACAGGCGAACTTGACATAACATTTACATTAGGTTCGGCTCATGACAAGATCGACGTCTGAAACCAAGGCGCTCCAGAGTCGTTCCGAACGACTGCAACAGTCGATCTTTCGACTTCTAGCTCGTCCAGTCGCTCCTAACTGTTCCAGACGTCGAACTTTTCATGTACTTTTGGTTCGGCGCGACTCTAGAGCGCCTGTCTGAACCGGGTGTAACTTCAGTTAGAAATACATAGAATTATAATTACATTAACAAAACTATGACGATAGTGGTAGCACCTAATGACTAACTAATTACATAACAAAAAACTGCATGATTTTTTGTAGCAACAACTACTTCATCAGATGAAAGTATTGTTGTCTACTTGAACAATTTGTTTAAAATGCGGCGACTTTCATTTACTCTGGTTTATAGAAATCAGAAATTTTTTTTAAAACAGTCGATTTGGATTTGGCGGTAAATTTAAGAGTGTGTTAAATGAACTCTGGTGCATATTTTACTGAGAGTTATTTCTGGTAAGTCAGTTCTGGGAGAATACTTAGATTTTTTATTTTTTTTGGCAACACAGACACACGGGCTTTTGTTGTTTAAATTGCACACAAGTTACATGGTATAAAGATGGTCATGGTGGGAAACAACCCTTGAAATATTGTTTACTTTAAATGGATAACAGATGATTGTGCTTTTTTTCCTAAGCTGTGATTGTTTTTTGTTTCATTGCTTGTGTCACCCGAGCCTACCGAATGATATTCACATTTTGGAGTGCAGAAATACACAACTATCGATGTTTTTCCTGTGTTGTTTAAGCTTCCCAAATAACATTCTGAATGTTGTATAATAGAGACGATATACAGACAACAAAAAAGAAAGAATAAAATGTAATCTGCATCCTTGTTGCTTCCATTTCTATACAGCCTCCTTTTGGTGACATTGATCTGAAATGGGAAATGAAAAATGGCCGCACTTTGCTACAGATCAACTGCATGGATTTACAGAAGTAATAGATGCATGCTACCACTAAACACAACCAACCATACTCAAACATGAACAGTGCCCTCTTCTTCTCGTAGCATTCATGGTTAAAACTCCGGGAAAATTAAAACGAGTTTAGGTAACGTCTAAACAAAAACCTGAGCAGTCACCGAAATGCAACAATGTAATGTATGCAACAAACAGAATTTCAACGCTGTTTCCTGCATCCATCATTACAAATAGAACTGTTTGTAACCACCTCTTGCTAGTTCTGTATTTCTGTATTCTGGTTGGCTGAAACGCGGTCAAGTGGGGTTAACTAATAAAGGCTAATATAGAGTTAAGATGGGTTATTAAAGTCTTTATCTTATCTTATCTTATTTTCAGAGCATACCTTAGATTGGTAAAATGATAGTTATCGTGTACGTACGTGATAATTATCGAGTACGTACATGATAGTTACCGTGTATGTACATGCATAGAGCCTTGCTCTATGGTACATGATAGTTATCGTGTACGTACATGAAAGTTATCGTGTATGTACGATAGTTATCATGTATGTACGTGATAGTTATCGTGTAGGCCTACATACAAGACAGTTATCATGTAAGTTCATGATAGTTGCCGTGTACGTACATGGTAATTATCGTGTACGTACACGATAAGTCCGGATTTTTCTTGTACGTACATGATAATCATCGTGTATGTACACGATAGTTATCATATATTATATACATGATAAGAGCGGGGTTTTATTTTATTCACGTGGCGGCACTACCGTGCTTCCGTACTGAGGGACGTAAAAGAACAAACGTTTATTTAGACAGTGCACATTTGCACAGTTTGGTAAACAGTACTTGGGGGGTATGGGACAATTTAAAAAGTTTTAAAGCATTTTTGACAATGTACGCGATCCGAACGTCCACTTTCGTGCTTGAATGAAATTGAGTCTCTGTGCGAGTAAAGGTAAATATGCTCATTGTGATGGAGATTCAGCCTTTGACTGGAATCGGAGTAACGCAGGAGCCTGGACCGGACAATGTCATGACAGGATCCTGAGTCTGTTTTTCAGAAAAATGGGTCATCTTGTTCTCTAAAGGACAATAAGTCAAAATAAATTTGACCAGGACCCAATTTTTATAGAGCTGCTTATAAATACAAAAATAGCTAAAGCGCATTAAAATCAGAAGGGTCCATATCTAGTGGTTTGGTCCGTTTAAAATTGATTGTTCTCCACAAATTGTATTACGCTAACATCAAAACGGCCACTCAAAAAGTGACCGATGATGTCCGAGTGTAAAAAATATGTTAATGGTGTCACGCATGCAGGGTTACCAGCCAAAATACCTTTCCACGTGCACCATTTGTGGCTGGTGTTCTGCTTATTTTTTGCTAAGCAGACATTTTCTTAGGAATGTTAGCTCTCGTGAAATCTGGCCCACTGTGGTCTTTAAAGAAAGTACAAGTTGGTTGAAAGTGAAGTATATGCTCACTGTGCTGAAAGTGTAGTGGTTAGTAATCTCACACACAGATTCAGTTTCGTCGGATAAAGGAACTATCAATTTATTTGTTGCCACCTGTTAAAAAATAGGTGAATATAATACATGTACAAGAGAACAGGCTTTTAAAAGTTATAAGGATAAAGTAATTCACTAATAACTTTAATACACTCACTATAACACACATATTCAGTTTCGTCGGTTAGGAACTGTCAATTTATTTTTTCCCACCTGTTAAAAATAACTGAATATAATACATGTACAAGAGAACAGGCTTTTAAAAAGTTATAAGGATAAAGTAATTCACTAATAATGTCAATACACTCACAATAACAATTAACTCTTAAAGGTGCACTCTAGTCGGCGATTTAATTGAACAATATTATTATTTAGAGATTATAACCTTTGACCCACAACAATTTAGGCCTATTGTTTGGGCAAACAATAGGTAAGAAACAGATATACGAAATGATTTCGGTGATGAGCTGGCAGCTTTTAGGAAGTGTACAGTCGTGTCCACAACCAAGTTTCAAATAGACGCCATCTTTACGGGCAATTTGTGTTTTGGCTATGAGCTGATCAAGCATTCTTGTAATTGTTTATAAGTTTTAACTCAGCCAAGTGATTCAACGACCAATCAAGCGAGGAATTTGATAAAACTCCAGCGTGTCGCAAGCGGTATTTATGCATTAAACGCAAAGTTGTGCGTTCCAAAAAAAATAAAAAATAAATGATTTGCCCGTAAACATGGCCGGCTTCACATCAAAAGGAAATTGACTATATAAGAAAACAGGTTATATAAAACAGGCCGTACATGTACCCTTACGTTCTTGAAAAATCCGAATAACAGTCAAACAGTCTACAATTTCTGTGAAAAAAAATGTATAAATGGGCAAAACACCATTAAGTAACCACTGACTTTTTAATTTTTCAATTTCACTGTAAAACCACCAGAAATTTATAGAACAGCAAAAGGGTTCAGTACCGGGGTAACTTCTCAGAACCTGTAACCGGTACACACTCTACAAAATCTGGGTCAATTCTGACACGGATTGAGCCGGATCCCGGGTCAATTCTGACGCGGATTGAGCCGGATCCCAGGTCAATTCTGACCCGGATTGACCCGGATTCCGGGTCCAAGGTGTCCCATGTGTATGTCCATGTCCATACCAATATATGGGTCAGGCTGACCCAGAAAGTGGTTTTTAAAAGGGGATTTTAAACTCAGATTCTGCGTCAATTTGAACCATTTCTGGGTCATTTTGTCACAGATTCCGGGTTATATTGACCCAGAAATGGTCAGGCCCCAGATCTGGGTCAAATCTGACCCAAAAGTGTTTAGAGTGTACAGCAGCGGTATGTTTAAGTCTTGATTCAGGGCATTGTAACTATTGATACAGGTTCTAGTTCTACAAAATGTTAATACAAATGTATAGGTGCAGTGTAATGCATATGCATTAAAGGCAAATTATACCTTTGGTTTTATGTTTAACCATTCGATTGTTTTAATCCTATCTAAATATAGATATATACAATAAAACTAACCTGTGAAAATTTCACTTCAAAGGGTGGTCGCGTTTGTGAGATCGCCGAAAATCTGAAGCGAATAATTATGTCCACGCAGGAAGAATAATCCCTAATAGGAACACACAATCTGAGAAACGTTTCTGACACAAACGTTTGTCAGATTCAAATTTTGGGTCATAAAAACTGATATCTTTTTACATAACCACATTTCTTCGAAGTGAAATGTTTCTAAAAAATGCTTTATTACTATCGAAAGCTGGTGTAGGCTTCTAACTAACACGTTTTTTTTTATTGCCATTAATTTTAAGAGTGATTACCAAACGTATACATTCCCTTTAAACTAATGTAAACATGCTCCAATCAAGAGCCACGGACAGGATTGTTTCATTATGCACTGACATTTTTAGGTTGTCATCATATGATTAAAGGCACTGAACATGTTTGGTAATTATCAAAGACCAGTATTGTCACTCGGTGTATCTCAACATATGCATAAAATAACAAACCTGTGAAAATTTGGGCTGAATCGGTCATCGAAGTTGCAAGAAAATAAAGAAAGAAAAAACACCCTTGTTGCACAATTTTGTGTGCTTTCAGATGCTAATAAAAGGCTTCATGCATGAAGTCTTTTATTATTTTAGTGAGAAATTACCTCTTTCTCAAAAACTACGTTACTTCAGAGGGAGTGGTTTCTCACAATGTTTTATACTATCAACAGCTCTCCGTTGCTGGTTACCAAGTAAGTTTGTATGCTAATATATATTTTGAGTAATTACCAAACGTGTTCAGTGCCTTTAATAAACACCGTCTAAAAATAATCAAGTTTAACTAAGTAGCGTATTACTGTTTAGTTTAAAATTGGACCATAAGTTACACTGTAATCTACATAAAATTTGTGAAGTGCGTTTTAAGATAAATCTAACAAAAATGTACTGTAAATCCTAGGTTGTAATGAGATGTAAAGGCAAAGCGATTTTAAGTTGGGCGACAATTTTACTTGCAACGTTGAAAAGTTGGTTCGCATTTGCATAAAGTATACTGCACTGGCTCTAAACTTCGTAGAAACCACAATATTTGTTTTACAATTATATTTGCACGCAGCATTCGTAAGTAGGCTTTTCATTCTTGTGTACTCGTTGTGAGCAACACAGACTGAAAATAATTTAAACAAGAATTAATGGATAATAAAACGTTGGCTTGACAAGCACAAAAACTTCAAAAGAGTTAGGCCTTCCTTGCAAAAACTGTGGTGTTAAAATTGACACAATGGGTGTTCTCACATTATATATAGAAACCGAGAGAATCAAAATTAACATAATAATAATAACCTTTACATTTGTTTCAATGCTGCCATGAATCACAAGAATAGTACAAAAGGTTACATAATTAAACTGCATGATCATCAATATTTTACAGATTGAGGTAATAGTGAACAGAAATCAAAAGGCAACATCTAGGTCCTGGGTGAAGCAACAGCTTTTGTACCCCCAGCCTATGGATGGACAGACAAAAGACAGACATACATAAAAGACATCACATGAACGAGTGTAAGACAGTAATCAAGGTCATTGTTATTAACCCTATTATATATAATAATTACATACAGTATTTTAGCATGTATTTACAATGAGTTTTAAGTTTAGTAAAAATAGAAAGAGTGGGTAATGATTTAAAAGAGTCATCCAGACTATTCCAATATAGAGTGCCACGTTGGAAAACACCACTCTTGGACAACGTAGTCCTACGATAATTAACATAAAGATTGTTACTAGTAGCAATAAAACCAATGTCATTTCTTTGGCAGAAATTATTGTTATTTTAACACCATGGTATCTTTAATAGGTGACAACACCTATGGTGTAAATTTTCAACACTGGGGTTTTTGCAGTGTACTCTATTGTTCATAATGGTGTCTCAGACAAATTATACCCACGAATTTGGCTGTGCATATTTCCTTTTAACGGGTACCAGTGCACTTGACAACCTCATGTTCTGTTGAAAACATTACAATATATGTCATGTCAACACACCATGTGAGTCATCACAACATGTATACAGTTCTGCTCCTTTAAGTGAAGTGTGTTCTGCCCTTTAAAGCCAAGCGTAATTCCTGATTCGGAAATAGATTAACCATGGGAAATGGTACTAAGTCTTCCGGATGAGATCCTTTATCACTATCTGTCACAACATGTCACAGACTACTTCTATTGATCGTTCTGTTAGTATAAATATAGACACCTTTACAAGGAAATACAAATTTCGCCGGAGTATTACTTCGCGAACATTGGATGAAACATTTTTTTAAATACCTTTAGACTAGTCAAGTTATGATAATTGTTAATGAAGCAGTAAAAAGTATTTAAGCTACAAAATAAACTTGGTTTTAACCCCGAATGACACATATTTTTCAGCGTTTCAGTAAAATACCGCAACAAATACCCATAGTTGATACTTATTTTGATTATTTTTAACCACTATAGGCTTTTCAACTGTTCATCTGTTAAACATTTTGAAGCCAGGTTGCGACGCCCTATCACATGACTTCAATTATTATTATTATTAGCTCGTTTTAAGGGAAAAGTATCGCTATTGCTGTTCAAATATAATAGCTATTTAACTTCCGCTGTTATCAAGAAAACGCAACATCCCCAAAACCTACAACTAACTATAAAATCGACAACGGTGAAATGTTTGCGTGTGCTCTGGCAGTCTCTCAACTTGATGTATGAAGAAATATCGAAAATATTGATTCAGACAAGTCACCAGTGGAATCGTTTGTTGCCTTCAAATTTTCGACCTGCAAATATTGCGTACAGGGATAGGCCTACCTGAAAAATACGTCTCAATCTCACAAAGAGTAAAGATTGATCTAAAGCTTTGTATCAAATCTTAATTGCACAGCAAAGTGATGTCACAATACAAACCACTATGACAATACTGACAACTCGTCTTAAAGCACATGTTACATTGGTAATTGTAAAAGACCTGTATCCACACTGATGTGACCCAACATGACCTAACAAACCTATTAAAGGGAAGCCTTACCTGTCATTGGAGTCGCGAGAAAAAAAGTGGGGAACCTTAAATGTTTTCACTGTTTTCAAACATTGAGTTTTCGACTTGCAAGATCAAAACTTTTTATTTCACACAAAAAAAAAAAAACAACAACACACAATATAATTAAAGGGTGTGTACAACATTGGTAAGATTGAAAAAATAAATGTTCACAGATTTTAACATAACTGACATGGTATAAAGATGGTCATGGTGGAAAACTTTCCTTGAAATAGTTTTGCTTGAAATGCCATAGTTTTTAGGAAATGAGTAAAACAATAGTCTTTAACACGCAGTATAAAATTCGATGTTTGAAAAAAAGGTAAAACATATAATGGGGTTTTTCACTGTTTTCTCATGACTCTGAAGACCGATTGAGCTTAAACTTTCACAGGTTTGTTATTTCATGTATATGTTGGGTCACATCAAGTGTGGATACTGGTCTTTGGCAATGACCGATCTTGTACACACTCTTTGAACAAGCACTCATTTGTCATCAGAAGAAAATTGTATTTCGATACTAAATTTTGGGGTTCAACAAGAAAAATTGACTTGAGCAGGACATGAAACTGCGACTTGCGGATTAATGTACCGGAGCTCTACCAACTGAGCTATCTAACCCTTTGTTAGAGTGTGTCAGTATACTTATCCAGTCAGAAGCCAATCATCCTGTAATTTCCGTAATCCAGTGGTCTCGGGTTCAAGTCTCACTCTAGTCAAGTTTTTCTTTGTTCAACCAAAAACTTTCAAATCAGTGAGCTCTCGGATTGAAACTACCAATATTTTGAATTTGAATTTCCTCAGGTACGATGGTGTATGGGTTCTGTCACTCCAGAGCATGTCATGGAGTTGTATGAAGATGGAAGGACGGAGGCCGCCAGCCAGGGAAAAACATGTACAGGTAAGAAGAGCTTGAACTTCACCCAGGACCGCAGGCCCGAAGCCAGTGATTTTAGCGTCGGACAAGTAAACTCATGAACGGACAAGTCCGGCAGTCTTGTGTTTTTAAATCAAATAATAATATTTCGCTGTATAATATCAAAATATAAAAAGATATTCAAATGTTGACTTATGTAGTCTGATAAATCTTCTCTAAGTGCTTGTTCAAATACAGACAGTTTACATGTTAAATTTTTTAGATTTTGGGTTGAACAAAGAAAATTTGACTAGAGCGGGATATGAACCAATGACCACCGGATTAACAAGCCGGCGCTCTACCAACTGAGCTATCTAGCCCTATGTTGGCGGTCTCCCTATTTTGTCAATATCTTTGTTCGGGGGTTGGGTGCCAGTCAGAAGCCATTCATTCGTAAACTGCCGTGTAGCCAGTTGAATGCGACTTGATGCGACTTGATTTTTTTTGAAAGTTTTTCGTCAGCCATTTAGATTCTAGTCTTGTAAAACAACTTTTGGTCTGGTATGAGCTACATGCCCTGGTGTCTTGTGGAAAAGAGTGTATTGAAGTATGGGAACATTTGGGGGACACCCTCTGCCACGTATCAGGCATGGTATACACGGCAAGACAATCAGAAACAACTGTGCTGTATAACTTTTAAGTGTTCCCTTCAAATATTGATTGTTTGTATTTTTTTTTTCCCAGGTTGTTCTGGATGATGGGCACATCTTAATCGTCGGGGGAGTGGGCAATTTCGAAAAGGTAGGTTCCCCTCGAGATAAAAGTACCAAATCAGAAACCATTACAACACTGCAGGGGTTTCCCTTTGAAAACAACAAAAAAAAATTTCTCTGGCGTGAAATTGACGTGTCCTGCCACTGTTTTCATTCGCATTTGGGGACTGGCAAGCCGGGAACCAACTCTGCCATTAATGATAGTTTTGAAGACTGATCATCCTTACTTACAGCTGAGAAACTAAATTGCGAAGGATGCAGCAACAACATGTTCGAGCCGCAGGCATGCAAGGGTGCCTTTGGCAGCCAGTAACATTGACTCGTATACAGCCAGAGATCGAAAGTGTTTGCTTTTTGTGGTGGGAGGGAAAACTGGAAGGCTCAGAGAAAAAGCCTTGTATGGCATAAGAGAAAACCAACGCGCAAATCTACCCACAAATTGCCCTATAGTCGGGAATCGTAAACATGACCACAGCGGTGAGAGGTGAGGGCTTTGCACACAAGCCACCAAATATTGTTTAAGGGACAAACTATTATGGTGATTGGTGAAGTGTCATGATCAAGGATGCCAGCATTTTGACCGGTCAAGCTGGGGTTCGAACCCACATTCTTTCAGAACTTCAATACGATGCTCCTTGATCGAACCACTTGAAATAGCGGTATTTATTTTTTTCATCCAACAGGTATTAAATGACGTTTGGATGCTTGATATTAGTGAAGTACCCTGGAAATGGAGAGAGATTAACATCCAACATCAGGAACACGCTGCCCCTCAAATATTCAGCCATTCTTCTTGCAAGGTAAAGCTGCACCTCAAATAGTCTTGGCTCAAGATGCTCCTGTTCTTTATATTCCACAATCGACCTCTGATCGCTGCAAGAGGGCACTATCAACTTCAAACCACTCTCTCTCTCTCCCCAACTGCTATCGGTTTGTGGTCGAGAGCACATCGTGAATGATAGCGCCCTCTTGTTGTGATAGGTGGTGGATCCTGGGATGGGTTAACAGGAGTGCTTTGAGCCAAGAATACTCAAGTATTGTAAAAGTTCTGACCAATTAGAAGGTTTCTGTAGGATTTGAGTCTTTGCATGGGGGAGATTGATAGTTACTACTCTACCACCAGGTACAGACACCATGCAGTGAACATGGTTTGTTTTCAATGTACGACTGGTGAGCTCTAGCCGACACCAGTGGGCATTCCTCGTGTCCACACTCACACAGCTCTGTGTTGCGTACACTATGTGGACATTCCTTTGTTCTTTGCACCAAAGAAACAGGGATGAGATTCTTCCGCCTTTTGGCGGAATTCCGACTTTCCGACTTGGAAAAATCTGGGGTTTTTTTCAGTTCCGACATTTAAAAATCTCCGACTTTGGCAAATTAACTTTTGAACCTTTCACTTTCCAACATTAAAATATGAAGTTTTGAAGATTTTGAAATGAAATAAACGTTTTTTGATTATTATTTTGCTTTGTGTCACGTCTTTGTTAATTTTTTGTATTTATTATGCCTTGCGTGCGTGCACGCTGTCTCTTTGCACGCAGCACGGCCACGTGCGCGCACGGCCGGCCGTCAGTAGCTTGGCTAGGCTCCAACTCAATACACGTTTACGAGCCAAGTAAAACATAGCTGCACTGTATCGCAAGGCCTATGGATTCTGGACTGTACACAGCCTTGGATTAAGACTAATTAAACATCGACAACTTTTGCCGATAGAGGGCCTTGCGTGCGTGCGATCGATGCGGGTCAAAGTTTATTGGGTTTTCCCAATGTGCGTCGTCGAACACCGATCGTTGAATCACGAAGATGTCAGTGAAAAAGAAGCTATACAGAACCAATCCTCAAATCACGAATCTATAGACATTTTTGTCGAAGAAATTACCAATATTTAGGCAGAAATTAGGCATTAAGATTTCAAAACACAATTTTCTCGATTTTTTTCCCCCTACGTTTTGAAAATTGTGTGCATGCTTACGTGCGAGCTAATGCAAACAAAATTACGGTCGGCACCGTGATGTTCAATTTTCCGACTTTTTAACTTTTTCATAATCTCATCCCTGAACAAAACAACTTATTCTTCAATACCTTATTCTTCAATGTCCACAGAGTGTATGCAACACAGAGTTGTGTGGGCGTGCTTGCGTGTACAGAGCCTGGGACAAAGCTAGACAGGAAGGGACATTGGGCATGTGTGCTTAGTGCGTTTAGCTTGTTCGTTTTACTGGTAAACTGAGGAGAGTTAAAATTTGTCTGTGCCTTTTATATTAGTATTAGTTACATTTACTGTTTAAAAGTTTACAAAATGGAGAATACTTTGGCAGCTTCTTATTTTAACCTTGTTTCAGATTTTGAAATAGATTCCACATTTTACTCATTCCTTGATTTTCAGATTGGTGACAGCATTGTGTTTTTCAGTAAACTCCGCAACAGCCTAAGTTTAGCCCTCAACTTTCACAGATCAGCCCCAGCAATGCGTGCTCCACAACGACCACAGCCAAACAGCCGAACGCAGTCTCACTACACGCCCCGCCCACAAGGGGGTGTGGAGAGGGGGTCCCTGAGTGACCTCCACAGCAATGCTAAACGTCTACGAGGTCAATCTAGTGACAAGTCAGACAGTAAAAAACACATCATCCCAGCAGCTTCTTGTAACTCGTCGCCCGGTGAAAACCACGACACTTCCACTGTCGATCCGACCCCTGTAGGCTGTCCATGCTCCCCAACTTGCCAATGTAAAACTCCAGTGTCAAACTCAATCTGCACTTTCAGTGAAAAATGGGGGTGCTGCAAATCGCCAGAACAGTTGGGACTTAATCCTCCGTTGTATTCAAGAATTCCACTTGGCGAACAACAATATGTTTTAGACGTTAGTGCAGCGATAAGTGATCTTCAAGTCGTTTGGTTGGACATACCTGATCAGAATGCAAAGCGAGCCCCAATTAATCCGGGACATCCGCATTGTGAGATGACATTTGGGTTTCCCCCAGAAGCATTGTTCCCTTCGATGTGTGTCGGACGTGCTGAGATCATCAGATTTGGCGGCATCTTGAAAGCGTCTTCGTATCCCAGAGTTTTGAACGATCGCTACTTTGGTTACTAACAAAAAAATCACACACACCCGACTCACTACTGAGTGATACCTCTGACACTTTATTCATAAACAAAAATGTAAGATCTCGTAGTTGGGCTTAAGGGATCATGGCAAAAGTTGGACACGTTGTAGACACAAAAGAACAATCCTGGGGCACATTTCGGCAATCCATTGGACGACCAGAACATTTTGCTAGACAGCATCATTATGCCAAAGTACCGGAGCAATCATAACACAGTGAATATGCGCATCGGTATTTTGAATGTTCCAATGGAACGAGCTGGCAGTCCAACGGAACGGTCCATGAGCATTTAGAATGTTCCTACCATTCTAGCTTTTGGGATGTTCTCAAATATTACTGCTGCATCTATGATCATTCTAACTAAAGATTTAATTGGGGCATAAACATATTCAGGCACCTGATTGCTCCGGTTTTCAAGATTTTAAGTTTTTCTCAAAACCTCATTTCAGCCGTCAAACTGACTTGAAAGAAGTAGAGCAATCACCAAAGGGAGAAATAGTTAATTATGCTACATTGTGTCCGGTAGTTTTATATTTTTGGTGTTGCACTGGATCTGTAATTTTCCAGAATTGTAACATCTGAGACGGGTTGTGGGTCTAGAATAAGAAGGACCAAGACACCCAAGCCCCTTATCGTTGCCCGATTGCGTTTATGCCATTTTTGGTTTCTGCAACAATACAGATAGATACAGATCAGGAATGTCCACGTTCATCCACATGATCATCCCCCTGCATCTTCGAGTGGGAAATACATACATTTTTGTAACGACATTTTATTCTCTGATAGCGCCCCTCCCCCTTTGTTGGTTTATATTAATCTGTTTTTGTTGAGCCAAATGCATCTATTAAATTGTTATCATGTACAATATCAGGGCCCAATTGCTGCTTACCGCCAAATTCTGCACTAGCAATCACCATTCTCCGCTTACCGAGCAAGTGCCGAATTTCTGCGCTAGCTGTGTAACCGTAGAATGCCTAGTAACTGTAGTAACGTGGATTACGCAAACGCACAAGCAAAATTTCCCTGCTAACCCGTGAAATACGTATTACATTACAAGTTTAATCGACAGATAAGAGCAAACAGCAAACATTTACAAGGTTCATGTATTCTGGACGTTATTCAAAAACGTTATGATTTCTATCGGTCTTTTTAACACCTGGAAAACTTTACAATGGAAGAAATAAATGAACAGTGACTAATCTGAAATTTGACTATGTATACATTTAATATCAGGCATTTGTTTTATTAATATCTTTGTCTTGAGTATTTTGATTTGCCAAATCGATAGTAGCCTGCTCTACAAATCATGTGACCTGTGACATCACATATTTACGAAAGAGCCACAGAACCCAGACTTCCTGCAGGCATGGAAGATAACATTACATCCAATACGGGATTGCACTGGTAACCTTATTCTGGTAAGCATATTTTTGTTGTGCTTAGCAACTTTTTGTGCTTAAGCAGCTCTTTGAAAATGGGCCCAGAAGGTGAGTCTTGCCACTGCTAACGTGGAGGCTCATTGTATTGCAAATTATTCATATTTTGTTTCATCCCAAGTTATTCAGTAAGTCACTCAATCAATAAGTGTCGTGGCCGAGCGGATAAGAGCACCGGACTCAAGCTCTGGTGTTTCCAGTGTTCAGCAGAGTGTGGGTTCGAGTCCCGGTCGTGACACTTGTGTCCTTATTAAGCAAGACACTTAACCATTATTGCTTCGTCCTTCGGATGGGACGTAAAGCGGTTGGTCCCGTGTGTTGTGTAATGCACGTAAAAGAACCCAGTGCACTTATCGAAAAGAGAAGGGGTTCGCCCCGGTGTTCCTGGTTTGATTGGCTGCATATTGTGCCACAGCGCCTTGTAAACCATTACATGGTGCTATGTAAATAAATAGGTCTCAAAATTCAAAAAGTAGCTCCACATATATACCTTGCAGGAAAATACTGACTGTTGAAGCGCCTTGAGCGTCACTGAGTGACGGATAGGAGCGCTATATAAGAAGCCACTATTATTAATAAGTCTACCTTCCTTTCCATCAGTAAATTTTAAGAGTCATTTCGTGTAAATCTTGACATGTGCGTCCATGGTCATTGTATAACCCGTTGCCATATCTCATTTAGTGTTTTGGGCATTTTAGGGGGGGGGGGGGGGGTCTGGAAAGTCAGTTTTTTAGCTGATATTTATAACTCCACCCCAGCAAAATGCAAAATTATTTCATAAAACCTTTTATATTACCACAAAGTATCATCCTTGGCTTTACTTGTCTTGAGAGAAAACAAAATTTGCAATAAATTTTACCCTTATTCTATTTAGAACATGCATTAGAGCATGTGTTTAGAGATTGCAAAATCGGTATTTTTACCCTATTTTTGGCCCTAAAAATTTCTTCTTGCCAGGGGGTCTCATAATATTTTCCTTTTGGTTGTGATTAGGGCTAACATTGGTCTTTTCATGTCTGGTGAGAAAAACTTGAGCAATTGTATCCTGTTGTGACAGTACTGCCTCAAAAATGGACTTTTTTCACAAAAACAGGAAATATGCATTTTTAGAGTTTCCCCCAGTTTATTAGCACTAATAACATTAAAAAGGAACACTTCTATCAACCAGGCACCTTTTCCTGAGCATTCTGTAGGCTTGTTGAATACCCCACATTGATGAGAAACTTTTGATGACTTAAATCTCAGACTTCAACCCCCCCCCCCCCCCCCCCCCTCCCACCCCACACCCCCCCAAGCATACATGTTGCATTCCCTTTATACGGGTCATTCCGTGCCAACTCACCTGATGGGTAGGCAGGCTCCAACTCAGGTTTTGCTAATTTTGGGGGTAAACATTTCCCTATGGGTGTCATGAACACTCACAATTTTAGAAACCGTTTCCTTAACATTTCTGAGATATGACCCCCTTAAAATATTAAGCCCCGCCCCTTCAAATTAACCTTTAGTGTTTTGGGCTTCTGCAAATTAATATACAGGGTACCTGGTACACCATCATACTGACAAAAGTTGCATAGGAAATGTTTATATAGGTCTGTAAAAACTGACATTTTAGCCCGCCCGCGGTCGTCATTTTTGAGACCCCCCCCTTATTGCCTTTGTAATTACATTTTGTTAAAAAACTAGGTGTTGCATGTGTGACCTGCTACAAGGATAGACCAATCACACTTTGATGGGTATTTAGCAGGGTATCATGATTATGCTTCATAATACATTGTAATACAGCTGGTTGTGCTGCAATATATGCGCTACTAGCCTAAATAAATCACAAGAACCATCTCTGCCCTCACAGGTACCCATTTTACCCCTGGGTGGAGAGAAGCAATTATAGTTAAATGTCACAAGTGTCACGACCGGGACTCGAACCCACACTCTGCTGAACAGAAACACCAGAGCCTGAGTTAGGTGCTCTTAACCTCTCGGCCACGACACACATGGTTAGTGTTGCTGTGTTTTTGATATGTACCTGTGACATCATCAACAGTTATGTATATATAAAATTAGTAGGGTAGGCCTAGATGGCCTTAACTTTCGATCCTAACTGGACCTTCTTCAGAGGCATTAACAAGTACAAACAAAAACATATCCATTTATAGCAAAAAGAGGAGCAAAGGATTAGGGGAAGGTATCCAGAAAAAAGCGGGAAGATTATAGCCAATCAAAGTTATTAATTTACAGAGTGTTGGCTAAGAACCAATCAGAGTAAAGTAGTGTAGCGTTGGCCCAGACCGTTCAGCAAGAGGGCGCCAGCACGACTCCGTGGTGGAGTCGGCCGATGATGGGAGGGCGCTGTGACACGGGCCCGGTGGGAGCCGTGTTACCGAGCGGCCTCCTGGAGGGCGCTGTGACACGGCACCGTTGTTAGAGCTGTGTCGCAGCGGGCCCCTCGCTGAACGGCTGGGACACCCGTCTCGTTGGGAAGACGTAGCCTAAACGTTCTTCTTGTTATGTAAGTTTTGGAGTACAGACGTGTGGAATAAAGAAGCAGAAAAGTATCCCAGAAAACTGTCTGATATTGTGTGTGTTTTGCTGTGTTGTGCCGAAGAAGAATCTAGGACAAATTCTTGTTACATTGGTGGCAGCGACGGGACGGCAGGAGCACTAGCAAGACACTGGAATCAGGTAAAAAGATTGTTTTCTCTGTGGGGGTTTTCACGTGTGTTGGGTAGTATGGCGTCAGACTCGGCACATGCTGAGGACACGCCGAGCCAGACTCAGACAATGAATGGGCCATTTTGGTTTACAGTTGATGAGATATCATCAGTCCTAGGGCTGGGAGAAGCCGGTGGGAGTAACAGTTGTGATGAGGGGGATCAGCCACGGGTTCTTGAGGACAGGAGAGTCACGTCCGCTTCGGGTCAGGTGGGCGCGGGGGTGTCGGAGCGGTACCACACGGAATCGTTCCGGCTCTCTCCGCAGCGTACCGGCACGGAGTGGGCGGAGGGGTCGGGGCGATCCCTCACGGAATCGTTCCGGCTCTCTCAACAGAGCACCGACACAAGGGGGCCGGAGGGGTCGGGGCGATCCCTCACGGAATCGTTCCGGCTCTCTCCACAGAGCACCGACGTGAGGGGGGAAGGATCGGAGCGGGTTCCGAGGAAGCATTTCTGTGCCTCTCCGCAGCATGACCCAGAGACCAGGGAGGTGTTGAGGCGGTCCCACACGGAACCGACCTTCTCCTCCCCGTGGTATTCGGCGGGGAACATTAGAGAGCCTGTGAGTCAGCTCCGCACCGCACAAACCAATGGAGCAGAGCCCACGGCTCAGCTCCGCACTACACAACCCTATGGAGCGGAGCTTGTCAATCAGCTCCGCACTGCACAACCCCATTGTGCGGAGCCTGTCAATCAGCTCCGCACCGCACAAACCAATGGAGCGGAGCCCACGGCTCAGCTCCGCACTGCCCAATTCTATTGTGCGGAGCCTGTCAATCAGCTCCGCACTACACAACCCTATGGAGCGGAGCTTGTCAATCAGCTCCGCACTGTACAAACCAATGGAGCGGAGCCCACGGCCCAGCTCCGCACTATACAAACCAATGGAGCGGAGCCTGTCAATCAGCTCCGCACTACACAACCCTATGGAGCGGAGCTTGTCAATCAGCTCCGCACTGTTCAAACCAACGGAGCGGAGCCCACGGCTCAGCTCCGCACTACACAACCCTATGGAGCGGAGCTTGTGAATCAGCTCCGCACTGTACAACCCCATTGTGCGGAGCCTGCCAATCAGCTCCGCACCGCACAAACCAATGGAGCGGAGCCCACGGCTCAGCTCCGCACTGCACAATTCTATTGTGCGGAGCCTGTCAATCAGCTCCGCACTACACAAACCAATGGAGCGGAGCTCACGGCTCAGCTCCCCACTGTACAAACCTATGGAGCGGAGCTTGTGAATCAGCTCCGCACTGCACAACCCTATGGAGCGGAGCCCACGGCTCAGCTCCGCACTGCACAACCCTATGGAGCGGAGCTTGTGAATCAGCTCCGCACTGCACAACCCTATGGAGCGGAGCTCACGGCTCAGCTCCCCACTGTGCAAACCTATGGAGCGGAGCTTGTGAATCAGCTCCGCACTGCACAACCCTATGGAGCGGAGCCCACGGCCCAGCTCCGCACTGTACAAACCGATGGAGCGGAGCTTGTCAATCAGCTCCGCACTGCACAACCCTATGGAGCGGAGCTTGTGAATCAGCTCCACACTGCACAACCCCATTGTGCGGAGCCTGTCAATCAGCTCCGCACTACACAACCCTATTGTGCGGAGCCTGTCAATCAGCTCCGCACTGCACATTTCTATGGAGCGGAGTTTGTGAATCAGCTCCGCACTGTACAAACCAATGGAGCGGAGCCCACGGCTCAGCTCTACAATGCACAACCCCATTGTGCGGAGCCTGTCAATCAGCTCCACAATGCACAATTCTGTTGTGCGGAGCCTGTCAATCAGCTCCGCACTGCACAACCCTATGGAGCGGAGCCCAT
Organism: Leptasterias polaris; assembly: GCA_037783415.1. NCBI lineage: Eukaryota > Metazoa > Echinodermata > Asteroidea > Forcipulatida > Asteriidae > Leptasterias > Leptasterias polaris. The sequence continues at coordinate 1,015,051 of JAZGTN010000111.1, forward strand.
GGCCCAGCTCCGCACTGCACAAGTCAATGGAGCGGAGCTTGTGAGTCAGCTCCGCACTGCACAAGTCTATGGAGCGGGGCCCACGGCCCAGCTCCGCACCACACTACCGAAGCGGGTGGACCATGGCGTGGAGGCAAAGTACGCCACCACAACCAGCCGTCAGCAAGTCGGGCTTGTTGACGCACCACCAGTGACTACAGCTGCGGGCGGGGTGGTGCCGTCCGCAGAACGGGAGGAGTCGGGCCCCCCCTCAGGGAGTCGGAGACCCATGATGCTTCCGAATAAGTTTGACGGCGGATCCTCCTGGTCCGACTATCTAGTCCACTTCGGGAGCGTCGCGACCGTCAACCAGTGGGGGGAGGCCGAGAAGGCACTGTTTCTGGCCTCCCATATGAAGGGCCCGGCACAAGAAGCCTTGGCTGACATGGAGCCGGCGGCACGTAAGGAGTATCCTCGAATCCTGGAGTACTTCGAGAAGCGATTCGGAGTCACGGCCCAAATACCACTGCATCGGGCGCAGCTGTCAATGCGTCACCGAGGTAGCGGTGAGTCAATAAGCAGCCTGGGGCAGTCTATTCGGCGGTTGGTCGCCAAGAGCTACCCGAAACTGTCAGTCCGGGCTCGAGAGGATTTGGCCGTGGAGGCTTTTAGAAATGCATTGGGAGACGAGCAATTGCAATGCTACGTGTTCTCGAGGGCGGCGACGACCTTGACCGAAGCCATCACCCTCGCCACCGAGATGGAGGCGTTCCTGGAATCTCAGGAGCAGAACAAGAGAATCAGGCAAGAGGCTAAATATGTCCGGTCAGTAGCACAACCACAGCCGGGGGCTAATGGAGTGGACACAGGTGCCCCGCACCGAGTTTTCGATCGCCCGATGGTGGAATGTTTCGGGTGCCATGAGTTTGGCCATATCCGACGGGACTGCCCGCTCAAGAAACGGAGATTTTATAACAAGCGACAGGTGCCGAACGAACCTAAGTCGACACAGCAATCAACCGGCGGAGGCCCCTCGCACCAGAGACGCCAGTATGACAGACACGTGACCGGGGCTCGCTACGGTCCAGGGCGGCCGGTGTGGTATAATCGGCTGAAGCCCTACCTAGGCGAGGCAACTACATCCTCGAGAACAGGAGAAAGGGGAAGTGTGCAGAAGGAGAAAGGAGCAGGACGAACCAGTAATGGAGTGGGTGGGCAACCACGGCCAGCAGCCGGGGAGCCAGAGACCATTCCTAGTCGAACGACACGGTGCAGGCGTAGGGTGATCAAGCCCAGCAGATATTGCCCTCCTGTTACTAACACAGACCTTTTCTCTGTTTCTCTCCCCCCCAGGATGGAGGGGGCGGAGTGTAGACAGTGTGGGAAATATTTCAACCGGACCGGGAACCTGAAACGACACCTCAAAACCGCCTGTCCGGTCACACACCCCTTTAGGCCCTTCACGTGCCCGTTCGGATGCGGGAGGGACTTTTACAGGGATGACATGCGGCAGCGCCACGTACAATATTGCCTGCTGAAGCCGGGTTTCGTGGCGACGGCCCTGGTGGAGGACAAGTTGGAAGTTCACGCCAGTGACACGGAGATGGAGGGGGACGGCATGGAGCAGGGAAGGGTTGGGGACCGTTCGGAACCCCCCTCCGACGCTTCGAAGCCCCAGCCGGAGGACGCCCACCGGAGACCCCCTTCCCGAGAGAGACGACAGGCCACCCAGGAGCGACCTTCCGCAGCACCTGGTACGCAGACACCGCCTGCCCCAGGACGCCGGGAGAGCAAGAAGAGGGAACGGGCACCACCCCCGCCCGTCCTCGACCGAGAGGCCCCCCACGGAGACCAGACCCACACGGAGAAGTCTCCGTCACCAGGCTCCCACCGGAAGCAGGGGCCTCTGGAGCCCTCGGGGCACCGCTGGACCGGCCGACAACGGGGGATGTCACATCAGAGGGATGAGGCGTCCCAGACCGGGAAGGAGGCCCCCACCCGTCCACCACCGGCGTTGCCCTTGGGTTTGGGGCTGCGAAATAGGATTCCGGCGGGCGCTTGCATCACCATGCCTGATGGCTCCGAATGGACGCTGCCAGTGGACGGCACTCTCGTGGCCCACCAGTCATTCCAGGACGCCGCCGTCCAGTCAGAACCGCATCACCATCGCCGGGACGCATCCACACCCCTGTGTGAACACCTGTGGAACGAGTGGAGGATGGAGCACACGGGGGTGGGAACAGACGGAGACCCAGCGACAGCCACCGCCAGGGACGCCCAAACCTTAGGACAGACTTGCCAGCCATTGTTTTGTTGTTGTTGCTCTTTCCTTTTTTTTTTGTCGTTTCTGTACAGGTTGCGTGTTCCCACCGGGACGGGAGTTCGCTGCCTGCTTGGGGACAAGCAGTGTTCTTGGAGGGGGCAGTGTAGCGTTGGCCCAGACCGTTCAGCAAGAGGGCGCCAGCACGACTCCGTGGTGGAGTCGGCCGATGATGGGAGGGCGCTGTGACACGGGCCCGGTGGGAGCCGTGTTACCGAGCGGCCTCCTGGAGGGCGCTGTGACACGGCACCGTTGTTAGAGCTGTGTCGCAGCGGGCCCCTCGCTGAACGGCTGGGACACCCGTCTCGTTGGGAAGACGTAGCCTAAACGTTCTTCTTGTTATGTAAGTTTTGGAGTACAGACGTGTGGAATAAAGAAGCAGAAAAGTATCCCAGAAAACTGTCTGATATTGTGTGTGTTTTGCTGTGTTGTGCCGAAGAAGAATCTAGGACAAATTCTTGTTACAGTAGTGAAGACAAAGGGTGGTCAGTGTGAAAGGGGTGGATTACTGGACCATAAAGGTGTGACTGCATTCTGGGTATAACCCTTTCAGTACCAACACATATTTGCTACTAATGCAATGGTGACCAGAGAAATTTCCTTGACATGGCTACCTGGTGACCAACACTATTTAGGAAAGTTTTAGGTTACAGCGCCCTCACAAGGCAGATTGGGGTTAGCCTAGGTCCTAGTAACATAATGCAAGTTGTACAAGCAAGCAATTAAATTACTGTTTCCTTTGGCATATTGCCTTGGACTAAATCATTGCCTTTAACATATATTTGAGGTATGGTATTATTACCACTAAATACACAATTGAGTAGTTTAAATGTTAAAGCTAAACATTTGTCAAGTAGCTGTTCATACCAATCTGCAAGAGACATATTTTTGAAACGTTAAATAAACATAAGGTTTTAAGAAATTACTTTTGAAACAACATCCTCCCCCCCCCCCCCCCCAAACCCGCCAAAAAAAAAATAACAAATTGGTTGAGCCTCACAGATACTGGGAGTTGGTGACTATACCCATGTTTTCAGGATGAAATAGTTGATCAATTGGTTAAGGCGGCCATTTAGATTGTTGGCAAATTATGGATTTTGGATTACGCACAATATGACTTAGAAATAAATGACTGGTAAAATCACAAGTAATTTTTGTTTCTACATTTAATGACAAAGAAGGAACTGACATAAAAGAACATTAAATATTGCCCATTTCTAAATGTCCGCCAATCAAGTTGGTTTTGGCCCGTATCTCCGTCTATGAGCCTCACATACAAAAAATTTCATTGCCATGGTGGTTCAGTCGCTTTTAAAAGGCGGCCATTTAGATTATTATAACATTGGTTTATGAAACCAAAAATAAACAGAAGGTTTTAATCCAACAACATTTTTGTGACCACATTTAATGACAAAGAAGGAACTCGCATTAAATAACATTATATATAGCCAAAGTGCTATACTTGTACTTTAAAACAATCATCCTACCCACGCCCCCCCCCCCCCCCCCACCCGCCTCAATGTAGGAAACTTGGATTAGCGCTCATAGGATTCACCGGTATTATACATTACAAATAAACAAGAGAAGTTTGATTAAGCACAATATGAACGTTACTCGAACAAAATAACTCCTAAAATTAATGTTTTACCTATCATTAACCAATATGTAAAGAAGGAACTAACATAAAATATTTCCAAAGTGCTATACTTGTATTTTCTAAGTACCATCCTCCCCCCCCCCCCGCCTCAATGTTGGAAACTGGAATGTATTAAGGATCCAGGAACCCAACAAGACACACAATTAAATAATTGCATCAGTCGGTTAAGGCGGCCATTTTAATAATAAAAATGGCCGCCAATCAATTTGGTTTTCGCCCGTAACATAAAATATTGCCAGGTTTTCAGGATGCAGGAACCCAATGAGACCAAATACAAACAATGTGGTACAGTTGCTTAAGTCGGCCATTTTGATTATTGTAAAATTTGTTTCTGAAACCTAAAATAAACATAATGTTTTAATAAATTCCTTTTGAAGCACCCCCCAAACCCGCTCATAGGATTGCACATTCAATAAAAAGATGAGAGTTTTGATTACGCACAATAGGAACTGGACAAAAATTACTCCTCAAATCAAATTTACACCTATCTTGAACCAATATGTAAAGAAGGAACTAACATTACATTTTGCCAAAGTGCTATACTTGTTTTTTCTAAGTACCATCCCCCCCCCCCCCGCCTCAATGTTGATTGTTGGCAGGCATGCGATTGTGGGATTCAACATTGTAGCGGGGGGGGGGGGGGGGGAGTTTTCAGAAAGTATTGAAAATTATTCGTTTGGTGTGGAAATTCTCCAATAATGGTATAACCGCTTTACACATTTTTTACATAATTAACTTAATAGTTTAATTGTTGGCCTAATTTATCGCTTGGTGTGGAATTTCTCAAAGCATGGTATAACACACATTGGCTTGATACACTGCTTACAAATTATGCGAGTTTGTTTCCGATTACAGGTGGAACTGCATACAACACAGTCACGTTTCTTCCCGCCAACATTCGGATCCGGAAAGTGCTGAGTTGAAAGGGCGTTTGAGGCACTTGACACTTGACGGGCATGGTCAACTGGGTTGTTCTCGAAGCTTGAAATAAGTGCCTCTATCACCTTGACCCGAAAATCCAAAGTAGACAAGCTCTTGTTTGTATGGATGCTGTTGTATACGACATTGGCATTAAGCAAACATAATATGTCTAGGATTGTCATAAATACACGTTTCCACCATTTGAGTGTTTTGTGGGTATGAGTATATAGTACGTGCATAATTGTCCTGCCAGATCCGTGCCCCCCATATTTTATTGTAATCCTCGACTATGCACGGTTTTTTGATATGACGAAGTCCTGTTGAAGTTTTCCGGCTGCGAATTTTTTTTACTAGTGACACTGCAATCGCCATAGTTTGAGAGGAGAGTGACACGTTTTGTGTCCTGCCACATAACGCATAGTTGGCCTGCTTTCTGATAAAATTTGCGATCTGCACCGCTTTTCATAGGAAATTTTTGGGAGTTTGCTACGTCGGGTATCCCTAGGGTATGGTGTTCCATATGTGCCACTCCTTTCCGTCGCCTTTTCAATTTTTTCCGTCGCCTTTTCAATTTTTTCCGTCGCCTTTTCAATTGTTTTCGTCGCCTTTTCAATTTTTTTCGTCGCCTTTTCAATTTTGGTCCGTCGCCTTTTCAATTTTGGTCCGTCGCCTTTTCATTTTTGGTCCGTCGCCTTTTCAATTTTGGTCCGTCGCCTTTTCAATTTTGGTCCGTCGCCTTTTCAATTTTGGTCCGTCGCCTTTTCAATTTTGGTCCGTCGCCTTTTCAATTTTGGTCCGTCGCCTTTTCAATTTTTGTCCGTCGCCTTTTCAATTTTTCCATCGTGGGTCCACGTGACTACCAGGTGATTATCACATGACTCCAAAGGAAATTCGACCTTTGGGAGGCATACCGCTGTTGCCAAAATGTATTCGTTGCTTCATCCACAGTCGAGACCAGATAGCTATGGGGCGCCGTTTGTCAATTAATTTTTTTGCGTATTTTTGACGTGTTTTTACCATGGTTTGTAATACTTAGATGTAAACCATAGAAAGTGCTGTCAATTTATTTTGTGGTTTACATACAATCAAAGCTTATAAATTATGGTTTATAAACCATGAAAATTGAATCATCATAAAACATGGTTTATAAACCATGGTTTATAAACCATGAACATGAATCATCATGTCGGAACCTGTTATAAATTGCATTATAACTACTTTAAGGTTGTCCGACGAAGTTTATTTTTAATATAATTTATACTTCTTTAGCATTTGCGAAAAGGGCAAGATGCTCTAATTCCCCTTAGTTTACTAGTCCAGAAAGTGTTATAACACCTCCATGGGGGAAGGGTAGAATTGCTGTTCCCACGATATTCTGCTGACCACAGCATATTTGGCACATCCGGAACTACCCCAGGGACATTACGTAAAGCCTGCCTGCATTCGCACCATTTTGCAAGTTATGTCTTAGTGTTAGATTTTGCCACGTTCGCCACCATCCTTCCAAATTTGGTCGTCTTTGCTGACCACGTAATTATTAATTTTTTTTAGTCCACTAGTCTTTTTGTGATTGGTTGAAGCTCATTTAGGACATCATAGTGTTTTAAGACTTTGACCAATCAAATAGTTTAATTCTGTCCGAGTGCGTGACCAGCCGGGTTTTTAAACCCATGTTTCGCTCCTGGCTCCTCAGAAGCGAGAACGGCCTGAGATGCTAAGTCAGAAAAGGTGTCCCGCTATACACTTTGTCTTGACTTGATTGGAACGCGACGACTTTTCCCTAAAAGTGGTTCCTAAACTATTGCATCCCCTTTTCACGTGCTCTGTTGATACAGATGTACTAGCCCCCCAGGTCCGCTTTGGTAGATATGACCCGGTTCATCTCTCCACCTTGCCCCGGCTTCTCAACCCCTTTCATCGCCTTCTCCTGGACCTTGAGGTTGTCATCTTGGAGCCCATCTGAGTGACGTGCACCTTCCATCCCCAACCGTAGAAGTGCAGATAAACCCAGCTAAGATCTTTACCAATATCCATGTATTTTCACAGATGTATTTTTTTATATTTTATCAAGACTTGTGTTAAATCGTATTCCATTTGATGATAATAATTTCTAACTGAAGCTATTGTATTTTAACCTACACTTGTATTTATCAAATTCTTTATATTTCAATTGCTTGTTTATCATTTACATACTGTTGTTGGCATTGATTCGTATGAACAAATAATAATACGGTGATTCCAGTTAGAGAATCAAACCACATATATAGCTGTCCGTTGCGTTTATTACCGAGCAAGTTTCCCTTACACAACATCGAACCGTTCGCAGGCTCGTATTTAAATAGAGGTAAAACCTGTGACAATCATAAAACATGGTTTATAAACCATGAAAATTTAAGCGCCTTCAAAACATGGTTTATAAACCATACAAATTTAAGCATCAAAACATGGTCTACAAATCATGGTTTATAAACCATGATTTGTGAACACACGTTTTTTATGATTTATAAACCATGAATCATGATTTGTAAACCATGTTTACATGTTTTGTGCTTAATTTTTCATGGTTTATAAACCATGTTTTATGAAGCTTCAGTTTTCATGGTTTATAAACCATAATTTATAAGCTTTGATTGTATGTAAACCACAAAATAAATTGACAGCACTTTCTATGGTTTACATCTAATTATTACAAACCATGGTAAAAACACGTCAAAAATACGCTAAACAATTAATTGACAAACGGCGCCCCATAGCTATCTGGTCTCGACTGTGGATGAAGCAACGTATACATTTTGGCAACAGCGGTATGCCCCCCTCCCAAAGGTCGAATTTCCTTTGGAGTCATGTGATAATCACCTGGTAGTCACGTGGACCCACGATGGAAAAATTGAAAAGGCGACGGACAAAATTGAAAAGGCGACGGACCAAAATTGAAAAGGCGACGGACCAAAATTGAAAAGGCGACGGACCAAAATTGAAAAGGCGACGGACCAAAATTGAAAAGGCGACGGACCAAAATTGAAAAGGCGACGGACAAAAATTGAAAAGGCGACGGACCAAAATTGAAAAGGCGACGGACCAAAATTGAAAAGGCGACGGAAAAAATTGAAAAGGCGACGGAAAAAATTGAAAAGGCGACGGAAAGGAGTGGCACATGGAACACCATACTAGGGTGGTATAGCGCACAGTTCCACAAGCTCCGAATCCTAGCTCGGACAACTTGGAGAACAGAGCCGGGCTACTAAACCAATTGTCCATGTAGATGCAATGTCCTTTATTTTTTAGTCCCTGCAAAAGGTTCAATACTACGTTGCCTGGTGCCCCTATTTCGGATGGATGGTTTGTCTCAGGATCACTTACAGAGGACTGTCCTTGTGGGGACCTGGGCTGCGATCCTGTTTTCAATATTTGTTCAGCATAACGATTAGTCTCTAGTACCATAATCTGCCACACTGCTTCACAAAAGTACAGTTTGAAGATTTGTATGGGGGAGAACGAACTGAAGTCTTCTGTATAGCCCCGGTGTTTGCTGTAAATTTAACAGGCGGTCGCCGTGTGTAAGAGTTGGCTTCACGCCATCCACACCTGAAATTCGGCTTGTTCTTGGTCTTCTTACCCTTCTTAGAAGAGGTTAATGAGGCTGTTGATGTCGAGGCCCTCGGCTCTGTATCCTCACTGTCTTCTGACGTCTCCGAGTCATCAAGTGGCGAATCCTCGTCAGATGACATTTCTGAACCACTGTCTGCGAAAATTTCTTCCAAATTGTTTTCATTTTCATCGGCCATGTTGTCAGAATGATCTCTTACTCGAGAATGCGTGGGGAGACGCTTAACGATCCCGCTTAAATTTTAAAACTTGCGACGCTGCAGGGCACACGCGGGCAGCTTGTTGCCGGGGGGATGCACGCAGGCGATTGAGGGCGCTATGAACATTTTGATAACTTACTTTTGGTCGATGTGCCAGAGAGGCTCATTGGTCACCAAGAATGCAAATAATTACGTGCCATACGGACTCATTGGTCACCAAGTGGGATGTTTTTTTGAGCCGCTATGGCACGGCGGTACTGAAAGGGTTATTTGCTTGTGTCACCCGCGCCTACCGAATGTATTTAATATATTTGAGTGCAGAAATATATAACTATTGATGTTTTCCTGGGTTTTTTAAGCTTCCCAAATAAAATTCTGAATGTTGTTTAATAGAGACAGTATACGGAAACAAAAGAGAAAGAATAAAATGTAATCTGCATCATTGTTGCTTCCATTTCTAGCCTCCTTTTGGTGACATTGATCTGAATTGGGAAATGAAAAATGGCCGCACTTTGCTAAAGATAAACTGCATGGATCTACAGAAGTAGATGTGCTACCACTAAACACAACCAACCATACTCAAACATGAACAGTTTCTTCTTGATTTCGTAGCATTCATGGTTAAAACTCCGGGGAAATAAAAAACGAGTTGAGGTATTAACGTCTAAACGAAAACTATGCAGTCACCGAATGCATGCAACAAACAGAATGTCAACGCTGTACGTTTCCTTTATCCGTTTAATAGAACTATTTATAAATGAACAGGGGTAAATATTACATTATTATTAACAATTCTAGTTTCTTCCGAAAATGCATTTGCATTTAATGAATCGGTCACTTTAAAGCACAAGGAAAACATTGGTAAGTTGAATTGTCAAAGACCAGTATCCACACTTTTATGAGGCCCAACATATACACGAAATAATAAACCTGTGAATGTTTTAGCTCAATCAGCTCACATGGAGTCACAAGAAAATAGTGAACAAAACACAACTATATGTTTTCACTGTTTTCAAACATCAGGCTTTGGACTCGAAAGATCACAACTAATTGTTTTACGCGTTTCTCAAAAACTGTATAGCATTTAAAGTATAAACAATATTTCAAGGGTTGTTTCCCACCATGACCATCTTTATACCATGTAACTTGTGCGCAATTAATACAACAAAAGCCCGTGTGTCTGTGATGCAAAAAGAAATTTGTTAACATTTCTAATTCTCCCAGAACTTATGGCAACTGGTAATAATATGTACATCATGTAAAAGACCTTACTATCTGAACCCTTGACCTTACTATCTGAACCCTTATTATTCATTCCAGGATACCCTCAAGGGGTTGTGTCATCATGATCAAAGCAGAGCCTTCCCACGAAATATGTAAATTGCACATCGAGCGTGCGCACTAACACTTTGGTTGGCAAAATAATGGAACATCACGCCTTTTTGTATGGGGCTGATGGTGGCGTGACATGATGCATTTGTGCGTCTGCTTGTGCACATCTCTATGGCGTTTGCCAACCAATAGGGTCTGTACGCATGCGTGAATGTAATTAGCATAATGGGAAGGGTCTGTTGTACTCTCTCACCCAGTTACTGCGTGCCCTCTATGTAGATATGATACTGACGGAAGGCGTGCTTGTGCAGTAACTGGATAAGAGTTCATAATTCCATGTACAGCCACAGACCTGCTTTGATGATGATGACACAGCCCCTTTAAACGAGAAAATCCAACAAAATCCCACAGCAAATGTTAAATGATCTGAATAGTTTCAGGGCTTCAGGGCTTCAGGGACTGCCACTATGTTAGTTAAGTTCTCTCATGTGATGTACATGTAGCAATGATGGCAGTTGTCTCCTGGTGAGCAAACCAAATAGGGACATGGGCCAAATTTTATAGAGCCATTTAATGGCTTCAGCAGAAAATACTGCTTTCAAATTTCTGCCAAGCAAAAGTTAGCAAGATACCAGTCACTAATTGTACGTGAGAAATGGCATTTGGGCTGGTAACCATACTCTGGTAAGCATGATTTTGTTATGCTTAGCTACTTTTTGTGCTTTAAGCAGCTCTTTGAAATAGGAGGCGGACTCATTATCCCATTCAGCTCTAAGTTTGGTTACATTGATTTGAACTTGGGTAAAAAACAAATTGTGTGCTACCTGTGTGTATAGTATAGACCTTTCCATTGTTGATAAACAAAGTGCGACGGTTGGCATGGATGGCCGAATGATAGCAAAACATTCAATCGTGTTAAACATTTTGTTGACCAAACTCAACATTTTCTGTAAAGAATCATGAACTGAATTACCTTCCATGATTGGTTGATTTGTTTCCAACAAATTCAATACTGGATACTTCCCGCCCAAAAGTGCACCCCACTAGCTCTACTTAAGCTGCAACACCACCAGCAGTCCAGCATTCTCCTGAAGACGAGCAGAGTATACTGTTCGAAACGTCGAGACCAAACCGGCTCTTTTCAGAGCCAACACTCCTCCCAAAAGAGATTATACACATGGTTGTACCCGCAAGTTCACTACTATTTACATTTATAGTTATAGTTACTTCTAAGCACTCATTTGTCATCAGAAGAAAATTGTATTTCGATACTAAATGTTGGGGTTGAACAAGAAAAATTGACTTGAGCAGGACATGAAACTGCGACTTGCGGATTAATGTACCGGAGCTCTACCAACTGAGCTATCTAACCCTTTGTTAGAGTGTGTCAGTATACTTATCCAGTTAGAAGCCAATCATCCTGTAATTTCCGTAATCCAGTGGTCTCGGGTTCAAGTCTCACTCTAGTCAAGTTTTTCTTTGTTCAACCAAAAACTTTCAAATCAGTGAGCTCTCGGATTGAAACTACCAATATTTTTAATTTGAATTTCCTCAGGTACGATGGTGTATGGGTTCTGTCACTCCAGAGCATGTCATGGAGTTGTATGAAGATGGAAGGACGGAGGCCGCCAGCCAGGGAAAAACATGTACAGGTAAGAAGAGCTTGAACTTCACCCAGGACCGCAGGCCCGAGGCCAGTGATTTTAGCGTCGGACAAGTAAACTCATGAACGGACAAGTCCGGCAGTCTTAATAATAATAATAATATTTATTCGGGCAATCACATTTACAAGCACATACATACATTAAAAATATTTAAGAAAACAAAGTAAAACAGTGGGGTGCCCAGGAGAGCATAAAAGTTAAAAAAATAACTGTCGCCAAAAGGCGTATGTCTCCTAAAACCCTAAAAATACATTAAGGCAAGAGGGGGCATATAAAAAGCACAGAAGATAATACAAATCACAAAACAATTTAAAAAGGCAAACAAGCAGAGACATACACAGAAAAACACACCAAAAATGATATACGTAAAAAAAAGCAAGTCTATACATCAAAATGGTTTAAGAGCAATACAAAAAATTTCGATGAGGGGACACAAATGAAATGACATTGTAAACAGGCAAGTAACTCTATCTAAGAGCGAAACTGCAGGGGGTGGACAAATTTGAACAATTATAAAAAATAACTAAAAAGCATAGAACATGAAACAAAACAAGGAACAAAAAAGGCAAACGAGCAAAACATGAACTTTAAAAAGCCAGTCTATACATCAAAATGGTTTTTGAGCTTAGATAAAAAATCCTGTAAGGGGGCACATATGAAATCGTTAACAAGGTCAGTAGGCAAGTTGCTCCAGCCACGAGCAAAACGGCAGGGGATGGAAAATTTTAACAAATCGGTACGGGCTGATAAATGATGAAAAACAAGTTTATCTTTGTGTCTAGCATTAACCAAGATTTTGCATAAAAAGGATGACAAGGCACCTATATGATTGTGAGCAACTAATTGTTTACATACAAAAGCAAAGAACAGATATTCTCTTCTATTTCTTAGGGTGGAAAGCCCTGTTTCTATAAGCCTGCTATTGTAGGGTTGTTCCTGTCTCCTTTGATGAAGCATTAGCCTTGTGGCATACCTCTGAACCTTTTCTAGTTGAGTCTCGTGTTTTACACGATAAATATGCCAAACAGGAGAACAATAATCTAAAAGAGGTAAAACAATAGACTTGTACAAAGTGAGCAGTGTTTTAGAGTTGCAGTCTCCCACAACATGACGAATAAAACCCAAAGTTCTATAGGATCTACCTGTGACAAAATTAACATGCGCATCCCAGGAGAGATTGTTTTGAACAAGTACACCTAGTAGTTTGAGCTCAGTGACCTCTTGAATAAGCATATTATTTATGGAATATGAAGCCTGGTATGACCAGCGACGCATTCTAGAGATGGAAAGAAACTTGCATTTACCTGGATTCAAAAGGAGTAAATTTCTATTTGACCAGGCACTTATTTTGTCAAGATCTCTCTGGAGAGACAAAGTCTTGTGTTTTTAAATCAAATAATAATATTTCGCTGTATAATATCAAAATATAAAAAGATATTCAAATGTTGACTTATGTAGTCTGATAAATCTTCTCGTAGTGCTTGTTCAAATACAGACAGTTTACATGTTAAATTTTTTAGATTTTGGGTTGAACAAAGAAAAATTGACTAGAGCGGGATATGAACCAATGACCACCGGATTAACAGGCCGCCGCTCTACCAACTGAGCTATCTAGCTCTATGTTGGCGGTCTCCCTATTTTGTCAATATCTTTGTTCGGGGGGGGGGGGGGGGGTGCCAGTCAGAAGCCATTCAATCGTAAACTGCCGTGTAGCCAGTTGAATGCGACTTGAATTTTTTTTAACGTTTTTCGTCAGCCATTTAGATTCTAGTCTTGTAAAACATCTTTTGGTCTGGTATGAGCTACATGCCCTGGTGTCTTGTGGAAAAGAGTGTATTGAAGTATGGGAACATTTGGGGGACACCCTCTGCCACGTATCAGGCATGGTATACACGGCAAGACAATCAGAAACAACTGTGCTGTATAACTTTTAAGTGTTCCCTTCAAATATTGATTGTTTGTATTTTTTTTTTCCCAGGTTGTTCTGGATGATGGGCACATCTTAATCGTCGGGGGAGTGGGCAATTATGAAAAGGTAGGTTCCCCTCGAGATAAAAGTACCAAATCAGAAACCATTACAACACTTACACAACTTACACAACCATTACATCAGGGGTTTCCCTTTGAAAACAAACAAAATGTTTCTCTGGCGGGGTGGACTAAAAATTGACGTGTCCTGCCACTGTTTTCATTCGCATTTGGCGACTGGCAAGCCGGGAACCAACTCTGCCATTTGATAGTTTTGAAGACTGATCATCCTTACTTACAGCTGAGAAACTAAATTGCGAAGGATGCAGCAACAACATGTTCGAGCCGCAGGCATGCAAGGGTGCCTTTGGCAGCCAGTAACATTGACTCGTATACAGCCAGAGATCGAAAGTGTTTGCTTTTTGTGGTGGGAGGGAAAACTGGAAGACTCAGAGAAAAACCCTTCTATGGCATATAAGAGAACCAACGCGCAAATCTACCCACATATGGCCCTATAGTCAGGAATCGTAAACAGGACCACAGCGGTGAGAGGTGAGGGCTTTGCACACAAGCCACCCAATATTGTGACAAACTATTATGGTGATTGGTGAAGTGTCATGATCAAGGATGCCAGCATTTTGACCGGCCAAGCTGGGGTTCGAACCCACATTCTTTCAGAACTTCAATACGATGCTCCTTGATCGAACCACTTGAAATAGCGGTATTTTTTTTTTTCATCCAACCATTACAACACTTACACAACTTACACAACCATTACATCAGGGGTTTCCCTTTGAAAACAAACAAATGACGTTTGGATGCTTGATATTAGTGAAGTCCCCTGGAAATGGAGAGAGATTAACATCCAACATCAGGAATACGCTGCCCCTCAAATATTCAGCCATTCTTCTTGCAAGGTAAAGCTGCACCTCAAATAGTCTTGGCTCAAGATGCTCCTGTTCTTTATATTCCACAATCGACCTCTGATCGCTGCAAGAGGGCACTATCAACTTCGAACCACTCTCTCTCTCTCCCCAACTGCTATCGGTTTGTGGTCGAGAGCACATCGTGAATGATAGCGCCCTCTTGTTGTGATAGGTGGTGGATCCTGGGATGGGTTAACAGGAGTGCTTTGAGCCAAGAATACTCAAGTATTGTAAAAGTTCTGACCAATTAGAAGGTTTCTGTTGGATTTGAGTCTTTGCATGGGGGAGATTGATAGTTACTACTCTACCACCAGGTACGGACACCATGTAGTGAACATGGTTTGTTTTCAATGTACGACTGGTGAGCTCTAGCCGACACCAGTGGGCATTCCTTGTGTCCACACTCACACAGCTCTGTGTTGCGTACACTATGTGGACATTCCTTTGTTCTTTGCACCAAAGAAACAGGGATGAGATTCTTCCGCCTTTTGGCGGAATTCCGACTTTCCGACTTTGAAAAATCGGGGTTTTTTTTCAGTTCCGACATTTAAAAATCTCCGACTTTGGCAAATTAAATTTTGAACCTTTCACTTTCCAACATTAAAATATGAAGTTTTGAAGATTTTGAAATGAAATAAACGTTTTTTTATTACTATTTTGCTTTGTGTCACGTCTTTCTTAAATTGTTGTATTTATTATGCCTTGCGTGCGTGCACGCTGTCTCCTTGCACGCGGCACGGCCACATGCGCGCACGGCCGGCCGTCGGTAGCTTGGCTAGGCTCCAACTCAATACACGTTTACGAGCCAAGTAAAACATGGCTGCACTGTGTGGCGAGGCCTATGGATTCTGGACTGTACACAGCCTTGGATTAAGACTAATTAAACATCGACAACCTTTGCCAATAGAGGGCCTTGCGTGCGTGCGATCGATGCGGGTCAAAGTTTATTGGGTTTTCCCAATGTGCGTCGTCGAACACCGATCGTTGAATCACGAAGATGTCAGTGAAAAAGAAGCTCTACAGAACCAATCCTCAAATCACGAATCTATAGACATTTTTGTCGAAGAAATTACCAATATTTAGGCAGAAATTAGGCATTAAGATTTCAAAACACACAATTTTCTCGATTTTTTTTCCCCTACGTTTTGAAAATTGTGTGCATGCTTACGTGCGGGCTAATGCAAAACAAATTACGGTCGGCGCCGTGATGTTCAATTTTCCGACTTTTTAACTTTTTCATAATCTCATCCCTGAAGAAAACAACTTATTCTTCAATACCTTAAAAAAACACTGTTAAAGTGTTACATATGAAGTGTAGACCTGAGAACAAAAAAGGATACACACAGTGTATGGATTTGAAACACTGTGTGGACTTACACACATCCACACAGTGTTTTTTAGTGATTTTTCTTAAGTGCACAGAACAACTGAATGTCCACAGAGTGTATGCAACACAGAGTTGTGTGGGCATGCTTGCGTGTACAGAGCCTGGGACAAAGCTAGACAGGAAGGGACATTGGGCATGTGTGCTTATTAGTGCGTTTAGCTTGTTCGTTTTACAATTCAAGTCAATGTATCTACTGGTAAACTGAGGGGAGTTAAAATTTGTATGTGCCTTTTATATTAGTATTAGTTACATTTATTGATTAAAAGTTTACAAAATGGAGAATACTTTGGCAGCTTCTTATTTTAACCTTGTTTCAGATTTTGAAATAGATTCCACATTTTACTCATTCCTTGATTTTCAGATTGGTGACAGCATTGTGTTTTTCAGTAAGCTCCGCAACAGCCTAAGTTTAGCCCTCAACTTTCACAGATCAGCCCCAGCAATGCGTGCTCCACAACGACCACAGCCAAACAGCCGAACGCAGTCTCACTACACGCCCCGCCCACAACGGGGTGTGGAGAGGGGGTCCCTGAGTGACCTCCACAGCAATGCTAAACGTCTACGAGGTCAATCTAGTGACAAGTCAGACAGTAAAAATCACATCATCCCAGCAGCTTCTTGTAACTCGTCGCCCGGTGAAAACCACGACACTTCCACTGTCGATCCGACCCCGGTAGGCTGTCCATGCTCCCCAACTTGCCAATGTAAAACTCCAGTGTCAAACTCAATCTGCACTTTCAGTGAAAAATGGGGGTGCTGCAAATCGCCAGAACAGTTGGGACTTAATCCTCCGTTGTATTCAAGAATTCCACTTGGCGAACAACAATATGTTTTAGACGTTAGTGCAGCGATAAGTGATCTTCAAGTCGTTTGGTTGGACATACCTGATCAGAATGCAAAGCGAGCCCCAATTAATCCGGGACATCCGCATTGTGAGATGACATTTGGGTTTCCCCCAGAAGCATTGTTCCCTTCGATGTGTGTCGGACGTGCTGAGATCATCAGATTTGGCGGCATCTTGAAAGCGTCTTCGTATCCCAGAGTTTTGAACGATCGCTACTTTGGTTACTAAAAAAACAATCACACGAACCCGACTCACTACTGAGTGATACCTCTGACACTTTATTCATAAACAAAAATGTAAGATCTCGTAGTTGGGCTTAAGGGATCATGGCAAAAGTTGGACACGTTGTAGACACAAAAGAACAATCCTGTGGGCACACGCCGGCAATCCATTGGACGACCAGAACATTTTGCTAGACAGCATCATTGTGCCAAAGTACTGGAACAATCATACAGAGTGAATATGCGCATTGGTATTTTGAATGTTCCAATGGAACGAGCTGGCAGTCCAACGGAACGGTCCATGAGCATTTAGAATGTTCCTACGATTCCGACTTTTGAGATGTTCTCAAATATTGCTGCTACATCTATGATCATTCTAGATTTAATTTCTGGCAGTCCAACGGAACGGTCCATGAGCATTTAGAATGTTCCTACGATTCCGACTTTTGAGATGCTCCCAAATATTGCTGCTACATCTATGATCATTCTAGATTTAATTTCTGGCAGTCCAACGGAACGGTCCATGACCATTTAGATGTTCCTACCATTCCGGCTTTTGAGATGTTCTCAAATATTGCTGCTGCATCTATGATCATTCTAGATTTAATTTCTGGCAGTCCAACGGAACGGTCCATGACCATTTAGAATGTTCCTACCATTCCGGCTTTTGAGATGTTCTCAAATATTGCTGCTACATCTATGATCATTCTAGATTTAATTTCTGGCAGTCCAACGGAACGGTCCATGACCATTTAGAATGTTCCTACGATTCCGACTTTTGAGATGTTCTCAAATATTGCTGCTGCATCTATGATCATTCTAGATTTAATTTCTGGCAGTCCAACGGAACGGTCCATGAGCATTTAGAATGTTCCTACGATTCCGACTTTTGAGATGCTCCCAAATATTGCTGCTACATCTATGATCATTCTAGATTTAATTTCTGGCAGTCCAACGGAACGGTCCATGACCATTTAGAATGTTCCTACCATTCCGGCTTTTGAGATGTTCTCAAATATTGCTGCTGCATCTATGATCATTCTAGATTTAATTTCTGGCAGTCCAACGGAACGGTCCATGAGCATTTAGAATGTTCCTACCATTCCGGCTTTTGAGATGTTCTCAAATATTGCTGCTACATCTATGATCATTCTAGATTTAATTTCTGGCAGTCCAACGGAACGGTCCATGAGCATTTAGAATGTTCCTACCATTCCGGCTTTTGAGATGTTCTCAAATATTGCTGCTACATCTATGATCATTCTAGATTTAATTTCTGGCAGTCCAACTAATGAACAGTGACTAATCTGAAATTTGACTATGTATACATTTAATACCCGCATCAGGCATTTGTTTTATTAAGATCTTTGTCTTGTATTTTGATTTGCCAAATCGATAGTAGCCTGCTCTACAAATCATGTGACCTGTGACATCACATATTTACGAAAGAGCCACAGAACCCAGACTTCCTGCAGGCATGGAAGATAACATTACATCTTACATGTTACGGGATTGCACTGTCTGTTTTTTTATCTACTTTAGATATCAAGAGAGGGGGCATACCTTAAAACTTGTACAACTGTTACTTTTATAACGCTTGATTTAATGTATTCGGAAGTTCGAACAAAACATGTAAACATTTCCAATATGACCAGCGTAGCATCTTACCTGCCAGAGATGCCCTGGAATGCACCAGGCCACTCTTTTTGTGAACAAAGATTACATGCAGAGTTGTAACTAAGGGGGCACCCCCAGCCCCCCACCCCGCCATTTGAAATCTTGACTTTTGAGATTAAATATTGTAGGAGCAAAATGCTACACCTTACAAGCTTTTAATGTGAAAACTTCAATGTTTTGAAAACTACTTTCCACTTACAGTTACACGCAAACAATTAATTTGTTTTTACACTCACGTCAGATTATCTTATGAAACACAGTAACAAAAAGGGCATAACAAGAGCGCTAACATTTTCCCAGTAAATTTAGAAGAGTGGTATGGATCTGATTTGCTTTAAAATGTGTGTTTATTTCTCTGTTTAAGGCACATGGAGGCTTGATTTTTCACCCCTTAAAACGCCAAAGGCTCAGAGCTTCCGGGTGCTTCGCCCAATGAACCCCCACCGAGGCTTCGGCCCTGGACCCCACAAACGATGGTACAGCAAATTTTCCAGTAAATTAAGAAGAATTATAAGAATCTGAAGTGCTTAAAAAGTTTGTATAATTCTCTGTTTCGGGCACACAGAGGCTTGATTTTTCACCCCTTAAAAAGCTCAGAGCTTCCTGGACCCCACCCATTTTGGGGGTTGGGCCCCCCTTATACACAAATCCGGTGTGCGCTGTTGTGCCCCCCAGTTTAAAAAATCATGGATCCGCCCCTGAATAGACATACAATCATACAAAATGATTAGAACATTAAGCATACATTTTCATATTGACTTTCTTGGACGTTATTTGTAAGTAAAGATAGTGCTTCTAGGAGTATTAGAACAACACATTATTACTGGCATGAAATACAACATTTGTGACAAAATGTGCGCGTGCCTAATTGTACCCCTTTGAAAATATTATCTCTTGGGGAAACTAGGTGGCGCAAAGTCTTCGAGAACACCCAACAGCGTACAGCCACAGTACAGGGCCCAATTTCATAGAGCTGCTTAAGCAGAGAATATTGCTTAACAATTGTATGCTAAGCAGAAATGAGCAGGATACCAGTCACAAAATGTACTTGTGACATGGAAGTTTGGCTGGTAACCTTATTCTGGTAAGCATATTTTTGTTGTGCTTAGCAACTTTTTGTGCTTAAGCAGCTCTATGAAAATGGGCCCAGAAGGGGAGTCTTGCCACAGCTAACGTGGAGGCTCATTGTTCATATTTTGTTTCATCCTAAGTTATTCAGTAAGTCAATCAATCAATAAGTCCATCATCTATTTCATCTGTAAATTGTAATAAATTTAATGTTTGTCCAAAAGTTATAATGATTGGTTTGCCTATTTTTGGAAAAACATTATATTTTTTTAGTTTTTCCACTTAAAAATTGATGTTGTCGTCAACTAGAATGACGATTCCTGATTGATGATTTTTTCAGCATTTCTTGGGCCGAAAAGTATGGAAATTATTATGTTAAACATTTTTCCATTCATGAACGCCGACGGGCTAAAAACACAAAGTGCAAAAGAGCGTCCGGATTTGGATTCTGAATTTTGAATTCTTAAAAGTCATTTAACAACCCCAGGTGACATATTACTACATAACTCTGGCTTTAATGCTTACACTTCTAGTATACTTAATAATAGTTAATTTGGATACATCGCATTCTACCTAGACTGCATCAATTAATATTCACTGTTCATTAAAATTAGTATTCACTTTACAGGTATTTCAAAAATATGGTTCCTTGAGACCAAGAAAAAGGCCATTGAAAAGAAATGCAAATTTATTCGATATTTTGTACACAGCAAAATTTGATTCATACAGTCCTTTTTTAATAATTTTTTGACGAAATAATGAATGTTTAGTCTTGCTGTGTTTTTGATATGTGACTGTGACATCATCGAAAGTTATGTATATATCTTTTGTTATTATTTATTTTTTTATTTTTTCCGTTACGGGAAGGCTCCCTTTTAATAAATAAAGAGGCTAAAATGAAAAAAAAAAATATTTAAAAATCTGGAAACTCACACCTGTTATACTTCATGTACGTTTTCCCAAACAGTGGACTTAATTGGATCATGCACAAACCAGCAGACTGGCCAAGGCAGATTAACTGCTCACCAATTAAGTTCAATGAACCAATGAATTGAGTGTACCACACTCACTCATGGATACTTGCCAAGTTTTTCTGGCCACACTCGAAAATTCTCTTTTGAGCTTTTCCCGAAATTAAATAAATCAAAAACTGAAAAGAAAAAACCCGGGAAAAAACAATTTGACAACTATAAGTTAGAATGTTTGTTTTTCACCCATTTTGTATTGAAGGAAATATATCTTTTGGAAATTGGCTGCGTCACAATATTTATTTTGATATCGGAGCTAATCTGTAAGTGAACATAATTTTCAATTATTTACAGTCATTGGCTTAAATCCCGGAAAGGGGGACATGAAATGCATGACACAACCACCCTTTTTTGCCCGTAACCTGACAACGCTACAAAACTTTCCGAATTTTATCAAAAGTTATCAAGGATTATATTGTAAACAAATCAAGTTGTCAAAAGTGTTCTACCATGACAACCGTTGTTGTCCCCTTTGGTCACACGTTTTAGGTGGATTCTTTGTATTTTCTTATAATGTTACTCTTTCCCCCTTTTATAAAATTGGGGATTTGAAAATGGCCGTCATAACCGGCTGCAGATAGGATTTTGTTTCTTGCAGCCTGTAAGAGATTGTTGTTCTCATTTTGTTTTGCCTTCTTTTATTTATCATTAATTTATTATAGTTTGTTTGTTTTAAATTTACTTTTTAACATACTAATTTTCACTACTCAGTCAAAGAAATGCAATGAGTCGTCATTAAGGCCCCAAAAAACTGTTTTCTACCCAAATATGATAAACTCAAAGAGGGACAAACTAACACTGATAGCACCCCAAACATGACTAAATAAAACCAATTAATAAATTGCCATTTTATCGTTTTTGTCAAAATAAACACGTTTGCCTACACAAGCAGTCACATAAGTGATAAAAGCCAATATTTATATAAAAGTCATACACGATGTAATACGAATATTGATTTTTTATTTAATTTATCCCCCAAAAATGTCCCGTTTTCCCGATAAACTTTTGATTTTAAAATTGTATTATTATTTTGGTTTTGAAATTTAAATCACAAATTAAAGTTTCATTAAAGTTTTGTTGTATTAAAGCGTTGTCTGATATTGTTCAAAATGTGTTTTTGTTTTTATCTCTGTTTAATCTAGATTTCGTACAACAGGAATCCGGTAAAAGACGTGTAATGGGACAAGTTACTATATACTGGACCTCGTACAGCTAAGTGAACTTGATCTCCATAGTGAAGAGGAATAACCGCACTGCTGCTCACTTGATGATAACCTTCAGCGTTTACATCCCCTGCAACAATGGTTTGACCGTTCTTCCTCAGCTGAACATATAGGTAAAACCCACTTGATGTATTTAGGACTGTGAACATAAAGAAGTATATCCCAGGCACAGTACACGTAAACGTGCCCTTATTCAAGCTGAAATCAGTCCCGTCCTCTGAAAACAATAACTGTTCAAAGGGCAGAAGATCATAGGGGGATGCCGGGTTGAAGCCGGTATTCCTTACTGCAGTGAAGGCGGACCGTCGCGTAGTACATTCCCCAGCTTCACCAGTCTGTCCAGCTTGACAAGGTTCACCTCTCTCGCCCTTTAATCCATCCATCCCATGCATACCAGGCAGACCATGAGGTCCTTGTTTCCCTGGTTGACCGACTCCTTGCTCTCCCTTCTGTCCATGATCCCCTTTAGCGCCTGGCTCACCAACCAGTCCATCTGACCCTGTGTCTCCTTTGGCCCCGGGTACACCTACCTCACCAGGCGAGCCTACATCACCTTTATGACCCATTAGCCCTGGCTGGCCATGGTGTCCATTTGATCCATGCATTCCAGGTATACCGACTGGGCCTTGGCAGCAGGAGTTACACGTCACCCCAGGATCAGGTGAAACTGCAACTGTAGCGACCATGAATTGAACTTTCATGAACTGAATTACAAAGGCAACTGTTATGGTAATCTTCATCTGTAGTTTAAAAGATATCGGGGAAAATCAAACGATTATTACATTCATAAAAAGTTGATCAATCAATTATTGTTACAATTTGGCTCGTTTCAGGAAGACCGTCTCATTTATAACTTTTCGGTTGTACGGTTAAACAAAAACTCAACTCCAAGTATTCATTTACCTTACTTTCCTTAGGACTACCACTACCAGGACTAGCCGTTTTGGAGGAAACTACTTTAAACTTTCATTTTTACATGATTGATAACATGACATTACATTTGTTTAGTTGGTGTGCTGCAATTGTTGGTTATCCGTTATTCTGATTTTGTGTTTCTTGTTCTAATTAAATACTCGATTTGGCCAACAGCTTTGGGGTCCCTGCGTAAAATTTTGAGACAAGGACCAATTTTCATGTCTCTGTTTAGCGTCGAACACACCGATCCATTAAGCCACGCCCATTTCTCATTGACCAATCACAGCCGCGAAATCTGATCACCATTTGAGCCGTTTGGTGAGTCTTTTTGCACTAATGTGATCGGGTTTCGTGGCTGTGATTGGTCGACTCGTAAGGAGGCGGGGCTTGGTGGATCGATCTATTATGCGCTTGCGATCACAATTCTTCGCTTAGAAGTGCAAGCTGTGTCAGCAAAGAACTAGTAACGTCGACGAGGACGCACTTGCACCATCATACATTCTGACCTGTGAACTACGCCTGACGTCAGCGCGGTTTTCTCTGATTCCGTAAGCGCCGAGTCTTTGCTAATGGTAAGCAGAAAAGAAAAAAAATTGCCCTTGAAAACGATTCTTTATTATGTTTTGAGCTTTAAATTGAATATTAGCATGTTGAAAACACAACATCCATAAAGGCCGCCGCATACTTAGGCAAAGCTGAATTTCCACACTGCATAATATACAAATATTTCGCGTTACAACACTACATTATATTTAAACAGATAAAATAACAAATCAAGAACAAAATAACGCAATTGGACTTTGTTGACAAGAAAAAGTAGTACGTGAAAATGTTTCACATCATACTACCCAAACGGTTGTCGTGATAAAACCAGACGCTTAATTACATTTTTTTAAACAATGATATGACTCTTGATTTTAAAAATTTAGTAGGGAAAGTTACACCCGGTTCAGGCAGGCGCTCTAGAGTCGCGCCGAACCAAAAGTACATGAAAGGTTTGACGTCTGAAACAGTTAGGAGCGACTGGACGCGCTAGAAGTCGAAAGATCGACTGTTGCAGTCGTTCGGAACGACTTTGGAGCATCTTGGTTTCAGGCGTCGATCTTGTCATGAGCCGAACCCAATGTAAATGTTTTGTTAAGTTCGCCTGTCTGAAACCAAAATTTAATTGGGTCGACCTAGAGTCGCTCCTAGTCTATTTGGTTCGGCGCGACTCTAGAAATCAAAGAGTTATACAATTCTTGGCGGTGAATCACTCGATGAAGAAGGCAGCCAGCTGCGTGAATCAGTGTGAATTGCAGAATGCAGTGATCATCGGCCTTTCGATCACCGGCCTTTCGAACGCATGACGGCCCGGGTCGCACGTGGCCCGGGCCGCGATTTTTTTTTCCTGAACCGTTCGGGCAGCACAGTACACTGTACATGGGCCATTGACCAATCAATAAGCGGTATTAACGCAACGTCATCAACACAGCCTCGCTCTGATTGGCTGACTCAGCGCACTCTGCCCGAAAGGTTCAGGAAAAAAAATCACCCCCGGGCCTTGTCCGCCGGAGGGTCGTAAGCACAGAAATAAATCACTGTGCCGGAGTCCGCAGACACATTCCGCAGCGCCCAGGTTGAACCGCGATGCAAGAACTTCCCCCAACCCCCTCCCCGGCCGGGCATCTATAACACAGGATTAGACACAATAAAATAAACTCTCAGCAAATAGCTTTTAGCAAATTAGACAGCCATTTTGGACGCCATCTTGGATTTTTAAGTTACCTGATTACTCACTAAATTGTTATTGGTCTTAGTGGGTTTCTTGATCCATACAAGATAGATGTAGACACCAAAAATTAAACTCCCAAGGTGAATATTAAATGACTTATAGCCTTTTTTAGTGTATTGGCGGCCATTTTGTACGTCATCTTGGAATTTTATGTTACCTGATTACTCAATGCTTCTTTTGTTGGCCTCAATGAGTTCTCTGACCCCTAAAACCTGGGGATATGAACCAACATTACGTCTGTAGGGTGAATAATGATTGACTTCAGTCATTTTAGGATAGTATAGCGGCCATCTTGGACGCCATTTTGAAAAAACGGCTTTCCGGTACTCTGATTTTCTTAGATTTTTAAACCGTTGGAAAACCTTTTGTTACAATTTTTTGGGGGTCAAACTGTATATTGACCCTACTATTCATGCATTTTTTTTATTTTTATTATTATTATTAGGTGTTTGGGCATTCGGCCCGAACAACTCTTTGTTATTGTTCGTTTTTTTTAGGTGTTCGGCTCGTCAGCCGAAAACCTATTGTTACTGTTAAGTTGTTTAGGTGTTCGTGCAAAAACGCATTGACGACGCACGATAGCGTATTAGCGTGTAAACAACCTTGCCCTGGCCACTCAAACTTTAAACTATGTTTCTCAAGCGTATTCTCTTAGAAGTAGGTTAGGAATATATTTCGCATTGCATCACAGAGGTGGTCCATCTAATATTAAAAACATTCTTAACTGCTGGACCCACACATTGGATTTTAACAATTCATACATCATCTGAAAGGTCATAATAAACTAATCATACGCTACACATTATGTGACCCCGTTTGACCTTGATTTCCGGTTGAAGTCGGAAGTTGCTTTTTAATGTTTTAAAAATCATAAATCCTGAACCACATATTCGATTTTTATCATCTATACGTCAAGAGAAAGGACATCGGAGACTTCACCAACGCTACCAAGTGTGACCTCTATTGACTCTGACATCCGGTTCATACCGGACGTTAACATTTATTATTTGAAAAATTAATAACTTCTGAACCACTCATTGTTTTTTTCCCCTGTACATCATCAGTTAAAACTTTTGTAACTTAACCAACGCTACCGAGTGTGAACTCGGTTGACCTTGACTTCCGGTTCAAACCGGAAGTTGAGACTTTATATTTCAAAATATCATAACTTCTGAACCACACATTGGATTTTGTCAATCTATACATCATCTGAAAGGTCTTCATAAACTAATCAACATGTGACCCTATTTGACCTCGACATCCGATTCAAACCGGAAGTTCTTGTTAAATTTTTGAAAAGTTCATAACTCTTGAACCAGGAATTGAATTGATAAGGTATAATGACGTTACCTATTCATTCAATCACTCCCCACGAACACCTTGTTTTTGTAGTAAACCAAAACTGAATCTCTAGTTTCCACTTCTTCTTCTTCTCTCTGAACCTTCTCTTGCAGGTTTCGCAAAAAGTTTAAGTTGTACTAACTTGAAACTTGGCATATACTTGAACCTTAACATGAAGACGGCATGCAAACAATGACGTCATGATGACGTCACCAGGTGTCGAATTACAGGGTTTTTATACATTTCTTTTAACTCTTTAAAATTCTGTAACAAATCACACTTAAGAGGCCGGTGGTTGTTTTATGCGGGATCATACTTAGGTCATATAGGTCTTTATTTTTTGTTGTGTGCGTGACCTCACATGACCTCTACTTCCGGTCGAAACCGGAAGTGCCCAGTAAATTGACTGTGGCAGAAAGTGCCAATGATTTGTTGACGTTATTTTTACAATGATGTATTTTTGCAAGTGTCAGGTTTGAAAAAAATGGACCGGTGACGTCACATAATTCAAAAGCGCCCTCTAGCGGCAGGTTGAAAATAGGTCAAAACACACTTTTACTCGATGTCTGTGGCAAAGTTTATTAGAATCTCTTCAAAACAGGTAAACATATTAACCTTTATGCAGACAACATATTTGTGGAGTCGTAGTTTGATGACGTCATCGTGTGTCGCGTGGTAAGGCCTTAAAGGTGCACTTTTTGAAGCCTTGAATCTACTAAACCAAACAGCCGATTGAGTTGAAACTTGGTGTAAAACTTGTAAAATGTGCAGTGACGTAATGATGACGTCATCAAATATGTTTTTACAATTTCTTATAAAATCAAAGCTTAGTATTTGAAAAAAATCATTACTCCCGAACCAGACATTTGATATTTGTTATCTACATATCATCAGAAAGGTATTTAAAAACTGAATGGATGATACACAAAGTGTGACCCCGTTTGACCTTGTCTTCCGGTTGAAATCGGAAGTTGAAGTTTAGTGACGGAAAAAAAATCATAAATCATGAACCACAAAGTGGATTTTAACAATATACACATTATCGGACAGGTCGTGAATAGTTCAACAAAAGTTACACAGAATCAATACATCATCGGACAGGCCTTTTAAAACTCAACAAATGCTACACAAAGAGTTACCCCGTTTGTTCTTGACTTCCCGCTCAAAATGTAAGTTGAACACTAGAGATTCAGAGTTTGTCATACCACAAACTCAAGGTGTTCGGTTCCGGTGGTAGGGGAATGATGAGCCGTTTTTCAATACACGCGGTTGGTATCATAAAGAGTCATATCAAAAACTTTGGACCCGATTTGAGCAGAAAAGAACACACACAGCCCTGTGTGCCACGGCTTCCTGTGTGTGGCACTGACCCCCGAACACTGCATAGCTTATCTCCCATTAAATTTTACCAAACAGGTCAATGGACTAGACCATTTTATATAAGGGGGGAGGTATACACAGCCCACACTGTATCCTGTATGTATGTTTATCTATTCAGCAAGGACCAGGGTATATCAAACCATAATAGGATTTGGACTCACGAATTCAAGTGACATGCTCAATTTCAGACTTTTTGAAATATTTTATTTTAGGAAATGTCATTCCTAACAACACTCTTGCCACCCCTATTGAAAGTATGTTGTGATCCGATCACCGAACAGCCTCCAACTTTGACAGAACTTCAGCCAATTTCTTCTCAAATGAGAAGTTTTAAGCCAAAGTAATTGTATCAGAAAGAAATATATATATTCTACTCAAAAAACTGTATTTTGATAACAAACAAGTCGGCGTATAAATCGGTGAAAAATCGAAGAAACGATCCAGGATCCAAGCTCGCGTCTACAGGAAACAACGTGGTAGATCTGGTTCCTGCTTCAAGAAACCTATTCATAAGCGTACCGCGCGAGAACTGCAGAACCAGACTGTAGTTGACTTTGCATACATTACCGGGGTCACCAAACAAAGAAGAAAAACTCTTTGTAATTGGACCAAAAAAGCCACCCTTTCCTCTAGGCCAATCAAAAATTGTTTTATATAGATTGAGGGAGAATTTCCCATAGTTTATTCTGCCGTGCGATATGGGTCTGTACCGTGTTGGCAACTATTTTGCCGTTCAGTTTACTGAGTGAACCCACTGAAAATGTGGTCAAATTCATGTTGACCTCCATAGGAAATGCTCGTTTTAGCATTTTTCTCTCGGTTTTAAATTAAAAAAGGCCCTATGTTCCCGATCGTGTTAAATTAAGTTTTACACACCATTCTCGAGAGTAAGAATAGAGCTTTCAAATGCCGGGCGATATTGTAAAATACACTGACACACTTTTTATTTATGAATGAAAGTTTGCCGATTTTGCTTCAGACGGCCTTCTGTTTCACGTGCTGAGGGCTACGTTGCGGTCGTCATTGAGCAAATGCACGCAAGTTTTTCATATGTTAATTTTTTCCCCTCAAATTTAGGACGAAAAGCAGTCAAAAGCACCATTTAAATGAAAATCAAAGCATCAAGTCTCCGCTGTAAGAAAACCAGTTAAAAATACCCAAGCGTTTTGAAGGAAATCGGGATTTAAAGGTATTATACAGGATTGGCAGAGCTGACAAAATAATCACAGACAGTGTTCATGTTTTGTGTAATCAACCACATACATAAAATAACATACCTGTGAAAATTTGAGCTCAATTGGTCATCGAGGTCACGAGAAAATAGTGAAAAGAGACCTGATGTGTTTTCTGTTTTTCAAACATCGAGTTTATTATCGCGCGCGATAAAAACTATTGTTTTACTCATTTCTCAGAAACGATAGCATTTTAGGCAGAAATATTTTAAGGAACCCTTTCTACCATTACTTACTTTAAGTCATGTAAGTTATGTGTGAATCTGTGAACATTTGTGTTTTTCGATTTTACCAATAGTGTACAGGGCCTTTAAAAAAGCGTTCAACATTGAACGCCGTTTTCTCCAATTGTTACTTTTCACTGGGATCTACGTGTGTGTGGCGTCGGTGACGATTTGATTGTTACAGTCACATTGACAAAATGTGTCTCGAAAGTAAGCATTCATGACTTGTCGCATGACTGCTTGCAATGGTTAATTGTCTCATACAATGTATACACTACATAAAACTTCGGAGTCTAGACACTATTGTGAACATACATTGCATTTATTTGCACATTTGATATTTTAAAAGTTATAGGTCATTAATTGTCGCATGACTGCTTGCAATGGTTAATTGTCTCATACAATGTATATACTACATAAAACTTCGGAGTCCAGGCACTTTTTTGTACATTTAACCAGTACATACATTTGTACATTTGATAGTTTCACAGTACATTGACATTAAATTTTATTGTATGATACATTATGACATGAATATAATTAGCAAATCTTCAGACCACCATATCTCGAAAAGTATAAGTCCGATCAACTGTTTTCGATTGTGTACTTGTGAGATACTGTAGATGTATTTGTTAGGCTAAAACATTGTGCGACGTCATCATGACGTCACCAGTGCCCAACGTAAAGTCAATAGATTTCGCTCGCCACAATTTCTGTTCTATGGCCTGTGTGGTAAAAAAAATACCTCCATAAGACTGTGCGGCGCGGTATGCTACTTTATGTGTTCTCTGATGTTATAAATGTAAGGAATTATGAAGTCACCCCCTGTTAGAGCACGCTCTATCAATCGTCTATTTTCAAACAAAATATAAGTTTAATTTTGAAATCTACAGAATATGCTTGATCGAGTCAGAAGTTGTTTCCCATCCCATCCCGGAATACTGTGAGCTACGGTACTCATGTTTGAAGCTCGAAAACATTTTGCATCAATTTTTGATTTCACGTACTAACACAAAACGTTTTACTTTATTGCTTATTAATTTAGGACAAAAAGCGGTCATAAGCACCATGTATATGAAGTTCAAAGTAACAAGTCTCCACTGTAAGAAAACTAGTGACTTTTTGAAGGAAAGCGGTATTTTATAAAAGCCTTCAACATTAAATGCCGTTTTCTACAATATATTGTTACTTTTTACTGTCTACGTGTGTGTGTCAGTTCGTGAAATCGGTGGATGGCGATTTGATAGCTTCACAGTTACCTTCTTGACAAAGTGTCTCGACTTGTCGCATGGCTGCTTGCAATGGTTTATTGTCTGACACAATGTATGTACTAAATTAAACTTCAGAGTCTAGACACTATTGTGTAAATTTAACCAGTACATTGTACATTATTGATAGCTTGACAGTTACATTGACAATGTGTCTCGAAAGTAAACCTGTATGAATTGTCACATGACTGCTTGCAGCGGTTTAAATACCATTTGTTTTCAAAAAATAACAACGAATTTATCGTTCTTAGTTTCTGAGTTCTGGTTGTTAAACCAAAAACTCAAAATTTGATTTAAATTAATTACATTTAATTACCCAATAAATCAATGGATGACGTCATTATGTGTCAAAACTTCTGTTTCATCTATTTATCAGGTGTTGCCAAGTTTCATGACCGTACGAGCTTGGAAAGGATGTCAAAGTCTGCGGACAACGATTTGTGTGTATTTTTGAGATGGAACAAACTCAAAAATTCACTAGAGATTTAGTGTTTGTGAGAACAAACACTAGGTGTTCGGGTATGGGGCACTGTTATGTTACTAAAATGCGTAAGCAGATTTATATTGAAAGTTTTTTTATTTTTCAAAAAAAAAGTCGTTTGCAAACCTATTACTTTTATACTTTTAGTGTACACGGGGGAAAGTGATATCGTTGCTGTATGAGTCTCCTTAAAGTAGTTTAGATACACATGTATAACAATTTTCATGTAAATAGTCACAAACTTAACATGCTTAACTGATAAATTAAAAGACTATCACTAACAATTCAAAAATTAATGTTATCAAACTACGCATGCTTGCTACCTTATGTGTGAAGCAACATCATTTGTCATGATTATGAAAAGGGCATAAGAACCTACTGTTTACACGATGTGCAATTTATGTTGAATTTATTTTGCTAGTCACATTGTAATTCTTTGAAGTATTCAACAGGATCTAATAGTTAGATTCGCATAAAAACCGTTGTTGATCAGAGTCAAATTTATGTTGACCTTTTTCCAATTGCATTTTCTCAGTTATCAAAAGTTATTCAAATCACCAAACAGTTCAGCAAAATACACTCGTTCAGTTGATATTTACCACCAAGCCAACAAAAGGCTAACACGAAGGTTATGCAATGAGCTATTCATTGGACCACCGTCGAACATCGTAGATTTCCGAAGGATGGTTGCATTTATCGACGAGTGCAGTAACAAAGGACCATTAACTTGGTATAGCGCCACCATGGATAACGTATCACGACACAGCAATGCAGTCTTCGTGGACTTTGCACCTAAGATCAATGGCGCAGTGTGTGTACCGTTTACATGTACATGCAAGATTACGCGTGGTCAATGGAGCAGAATGACCAGACCTGCGGGCTAATACTAACGTAATGTTCAACTTACATTTTCAGCGGGAAGTCAAGAACAACCGGTATAACTCTTTGTGTAGCATTTGTTGAGTTTTAAAAGACCTGTCCGATGATGTATTGATTGAAGCAATTCATTCAGTAATGATTAGGTTATGATTTTTTGAAATATTAAATTTTGATTTACTGTATTTCAACACCTGATGACGTAATCATGACGTCACAACAACTTGATGGAGGTTTCATCAAGGTTCTAACATGGTGTAAATTTGAGGTTGATCGGATAAACAGAAGTGAAGAATTTGGGCAGGAAATGTTTTTTGGTTAAGAATTGCAGAAAGGCAAACTTTGACCTTCCGTTACGACCGGAAGTAAAGGTCATGTGAATTTGGCGTTAACTTTTCAAATGTTGCCCGTGTCTTGATCTATCATAATGTTTAAATATGAATATTATAGCTTTCCTATTCAGAAACATACAGGCATTGGCATGAGGGCACTTTTTGACCTTAAATGGCTTGTAATTTGACACCCGATGACGTCATCATGACGTCATTGCTCACACACCTTCTGCTCGTTATGTTCTAATGTCACATTAAGTTTCAAGTTGATCAAAGGTTTGCAAGTATGTTTTTTTCTGCGGACAAACGACTATCAGAAGAATAAGCAAAACAAAGAAAAAACGTAGTGAAATCTTATCAATGGCGTACTTACTAAATGGTGACTGCTCTATATTCCGACATCCCTATGTTCCGACACCCCTATGTTCCGACATCCCTATGTTCCGACACCCCTATGTTCCGACAACTCAACCTATATTCCGACACCCCTATGTTCCGACATCCCTATGTTCCGACACCCCTATATTCCGACACCCCTATGTTCCGACACCCCTATGTTCCGACACCCCTATGTTCCGACAACCCAACCACCCCTATGTTCCGACACCCCTAT
Source organism: Leptasterias polaris (assembly GCA_037783415.1). Taxonomy (NCBI): domain Eukaryota; kingdom Metazoa; phylum Echinodermata; class Asteroidea; order Forcipulatida; family Asteriidae; genus Leptasterias; species Leptasterias polaris. Next base: position 1,047,508 of record JAZGTN010000111.1, read on the forward strand.
GTTCCGACAACCTGCACCAACATTTGTTGGTAGCCATTTTTCCCCAAAACGGTGCAACTTAAAGAAAATACACCTGACCGCAATTTAATCCATTATCGTATACCGGTAGCCTAGCCTATATCTTATGCCGTGCTCAGAAAAGTTTAATTTATATGAAAAGTATTCTTCTTCTATAGCAACTTTGGTTAAAAAAGAAGAGGGCTGATTAATTGGGGAGGGGGGGGGGCAGGACTTATTTATTTATCATTATTAATTCTTATATAAAATTTTTTTTTTGGGGGGGGGGCATTTTTTGGAGCATTTTTATACATATAGGCCTATATTTGTAATATTTTTTCGTTGGAAACATTTCATTCAAAATGAAACTTAGATAGTCACATTTGTTTTGAATATTGAACTCGCATGTGGGCTAACTTTATGAAGTAGTTTAAACAATAATTGTAGCGATCCAGCACCCGTGATAGCTTCGTGCTTGGTGCGTGCGCTCGCTCGCATGGCACGAAAAAGCTAGCGTTTAGAGCAGTCTGGATTTAGCTGTCCGTCACTTAATTAAGAAGGTCGTCCGTCCGTGTTACCTTGTACACCTACAGTATAGAAAATTTAAGTCGGTGAGAAGTAATTCCAATAAAATAAAGCCAATCATCCAAAGAAGAGAACAGAGGAAATCAATCATTGTGTTTGTGTCCGTTTTACTATTCCGTTGTCTGTATGTTGTCTGTCAACTTGTACGTTAAAATAAATCAGTCCAGGAAAAGACCTTAGACCGCGCCAACGTGCTCGTTACAATATTTAAAAGAGAGTGAATGGTCATAAAGTAAAATGACTGAATGAGAAGAACGAAATCATGTACGCACTAGTAACCACTGAGTTTTAGTGGATTAGGGGGATATGCGTGAATTGAATGCGTGTTGTTGAATGAAGTTTGGCTGAAATTGGCCGGGAATATAAATTGTATTCTTATTATTGCTTCTCAGAGTAATAATGTGCGAAAATAACGTGTCGGAACATAGGGGTGTCGGAACATAGGGGTGTCGGAACATAGGGGTGTCGGAATATAGGGATGTCGGAACATAGGGATGTCGGAACATAGGGGTGTCGGAACATAGGTTCAGTTGTCGGAACATAGGGGTGTCGGAATTTAGGGGTGTCGGAATATAGGGGTGTCGGAACATAGGGATGTCGGAATATAGGCTGAGTTGTCGGAACATAGGGGTGTCGGAACATAGGGGTGTCGGAACATAGGTGTGTAACCTACTAAATACTACTACATACTAGCATTAACATGAATTCCGCTAAGATTCGGCGTCTAATTGTTCCCCTATTTGCCCTTCTCATGGCTTTATGATCAATATGGAATTGAAGACGAAGTTTCACTGAGATGACCACCTGCTTCAGTGATTCGTATGACTTTTATTATGTGAGAAAATGCAAGCAGGAAAAGACGAACATTGGTTATGTTTTGATCACACACCGAGAAGGAAGTATGTGCCATCGGATCGTGAGGGGTGTTTCAGACCCTCCTCACGGCATGTGTTTATCGTTGCTACACGGGACTAACTTCGGTAAGTTTTCGTGTGAACATCATTGCTTTTCAAAATGATTCTTTTATTTAATGCACAATTACGTTATAAAGTTTATCCTGTATCATCAAGTGGTGACGTTGGTGAGATGTTTTTAAAACTAAGGAACGTTTAGTATGAACGTCGAAGAGATAGAGTTGGGCAATGGGGGATTGGTATGATTGTTGGCTGTGTCACATAGTCAGAAAATGGTCAGACTGATGAATGTTTTCCGTCAACTTTGTATTGCGACATAATTATTTTAAAACCCTTCGATAAAGTTTCCCCTAATAAGGTTTCGTTTATAAGTTGTTCACATCAAAAACAGGATGTGCACCTTCCACTAATTTTTTCTTGCGTAATTTCCTTACTCTGATATGTTATATTGTTATGCGCCCTCGAACAGGTTGGTCCTGGAGAGGGCGCAATATAAACTCAATAAATTATTATTATTATTATAAAATCATGAAATGTTGTAAGTCTTGAATTTTATTTATTTGAGCAGTTTTAGCTTGACTTAATTTGCTTTGAGTCATACTTTGTTTATTGTTTTTTTCTTCTTCAGAATATACAACACATCAGTACCCGAATATTCTCCAGTGAAAAAATTCATACTCGTTGCTGTGTTCCATTCCCTAATTCCTTGCTGAATGTATGACGCACCATACAGGTAGAAATATTTTATTAGTTAAAATTCACGAGAGGCTTAAATTTGTCGTCTTTATGACTTGCCTTTATCTTGCATAATTATTAAAAACATGTGTTTTTTATTTCAATATTATAAATTTAACAAACCGTTCTGTATGAAGACTAATGTCTAAAAATCAAGCAAGCTATTTTTAAAAATGCAGCCAATAGCTCATTTTATGCTCGACTAGTTTTATCGACGTCATCATCAGTGCATATGTATTTAACAATCAAAGTATCATGCACCGATACATAATGAGAAGCCAAATCACAGTATTTGAAAACCTGTTAAAACTTCTAAGAATTGTAATTTAATAATGTCAACATGATTTCATAGTCGGATTTATTATAAAGAATCAATATCCATTGAAAAATAAATAAACTTCAGTGAGTGGCATACATGATAGTTGTACTTGTGAGTAAATCAATGGCTCGTTTTAAGATAATATGCAACCAAAACGAAAGGAAATTCGAAAAATTTATGTTGCCCTGTATAAAAGGACAATATTGACCCTCTGCCTTTTCAAATAAATTAAATAATGTACTCTTTTGCTGACAATACGTTTAGTAAGTTCACCTTCGTTTTTCACTTACAATTTAAAGCACATAATTAAATACCAATGTCTCAATAAGAACTTATCTAACGTCATAATGACGTCATAAGTTTTCAAATTTGGCTTTAACAAAAGATTATTATTTTTAAAACTCATATTGTGAGGTGCATTAATTTCCTTTGTAAACTAACGTACAAGCAAAGAAGATTTCCACTTTACTTTCCTTGAAATTTCAAAAGCTATCAACAATGTTTTCAGCGATTCAATGTTATAGCTAACGCATTAAAACAGCACTGAGCCCAGCGAGAACCCGAACACCTAGAGTTTGTTTTACAAACTCTAAATCTCTAGTTTATTATGATTTTTATTAATATCATTTTTTATTTAATTTTATTTATTTATAATTTAATTTTTTTTTTTTTTTTTTTGGGGGGGAGCAAAACGAGAGAAGAGGGAGATTGGAAACATATCAATTGCTTTAACTTAAAAACTGTTGACCTGATAAAACTTCCTTAAAGCCCCTTTCTCAAAAATGTGGGAAAATTCAATGAAAGAGACTTTCAATTGAGATGTCCCCATCCTTACAAATGATGCCTTGAACGATACCGTATCAGCAATTTCCCATTACCATCATAGTTTAAAAGCCATACATGGATTTTAAATATCATGTCACCCAGACTGACATTACAAAAGAAACCTAAATGCGCAACGTCTGAGTTTGAGTTCACAAATACTTAACTAAAGAACTTTTATAGCAGTATTTATTTTAACAAACAAAGATGAAGTGAATGAAGTGGCCACCAAGAGCGGAGTCCCCCTTATTTTTGCTGCGGGGAAATCTTCTGCAAATTCTCATTTTTATGCAAGGTAAAGAAGATTTGTAAAAACAACTTAAAAGTTTCATAGACTTGTTTTTCCCCGGAGTCGTGAAGCGAGACTGAACTTTACGCCGCAGACTTCGTGTTTGCTTGTTCTTTTCGCCAAATTATTGACGCTATGCACTTGAACATTCTGGTAAAAATTGAACTTCTAAATCAACAGCAGGCGACCCCACCCCCTGGCGGCACTATATGCTTCCATATTTAATAGGCAAAACAAAGCATATAAAAATCAATTATTTTGAAAAACGCCCAAGAAATGTCAAAAGGCAACACTCGACAGTGACCATTATTGTTGGAAATTGTTCGCCACTGTTTGTCTGCTTTTTAAACTGTGCCAATTTTATCCTAACAGTCTTGGAAGATGATAACTTACCGACTTCAAACTTAAAGGTAAGGAATCTATTACCATGTTGTAAAAATAACCAAACCCAATTGTTGCAGCCTCTGTGATGGGTGTTATGGTTTTGTACAACATCGGGGCAAATTTTAACACGGCTTAATTAGCCTCGGTTGCTCCTTTTCCCCTTGGGTGTAAACGAAACGTGTATAGACAACATAACAGTTTGCAACAACTGTGTAATTTTCCAAAAAAAGAATTATAATAATACAAAGAACACCAGGGTGAAGTCAAACTACGCGATTTATGCATCCACTTTACCTGGAGTTTTTTTGAATTTGACAAAATTCGGACATTGTACTTGAAGCGAAATGACTGCACCGATTCTCAGCGATAAAGTTCGTAGCGTATATCTTAGCCTTGTCCAACCAAAACTGCTTTCACGAAACCAATATACCTGTATGGTGAGAAAGACCCGTAAGAGGCTACGCTATTGTAGCGATGGTTTCGATTGGAAATATAACTTCATGGATCTGTACAACCACTGGCACAGTACACTAAGATGGCAGAACTATTTGAAAAGGTGAGGCGCTACTACCGCTTGAGAGCTGCAGCTGTATAGCGTGAAAACACCTTTTGGTGCAAAAACATCAATCGCCTTGTAACAGGCTACCGTAAAATGCACCGCATGTAGCCCTATCTAAAAACCAAAGCCTGGTCCCGGCTGTATAACGAGAAACACTTACCTTGGTGCTGTGTTCTTGCAGTCCAAGCCTTCTCGGTTCCACTTTTCCAGTAAGATGTAAAGTTGTTATGAACACTGCTCCTGGTGCAGGGCGTTTAAATACTGTTGCATTTCCATTGAAGTGAACAGCAATTGACTTTGGGTTTTGATTGACAATCGACGAGCAGCCAATCAGACATACGTGTTAAAGTCACTGTCTGAAAGAAGTGACTTGGGCCTACTCTGTCAATGGGTTTGCCTCCCACTAATTCATGGAATTTGTCGCCCAGTGATGAAAAGTAAAAGATTTATATGGATCGGAAGTGCTTAAAAAGTATATTTTTCTAATTTTATGCATAAAGAGGCTTCAATTTGATTTTTCACCCCCAAAACGCCAAAAGCTCATCAGAGCTCCAGGGTGCAACTTCGCCCCTGGACCACACCGGGGCCATAAGGCCGACCCCTGGACCCCACACCAATACATAATTATCCTGGGTGCGCCGTTGTTCTGTTCCTAAAGACCCACCCGCCTTGTCTATTGCTGAATGCTACTCCAGTTTTAGCTCAGGATGCCTTATTTCTCAGCAATGTGTTGAACCTCAAAATCAAGATGCACGATCCAACAGTGACTGTGGTGACGATTAAACAAAAACAACAAAACCATCAGAAGACTTGTATATTAAAAGCTGCAAGCAAGAATGCTCAAGAGACTGTGATGGTGTGATTAGATGATAACCCGAAAACGAAACTTCGCGTTGTTCAATCCTGCAAGCAAAACATACAGATGGTTGTGTTTTTGTTTCTAGGCAAACAAATCAAGATGTGATTGTGTTTTTGTTTAATTGCTTGTGTCACCCGCGCCTACCGAATGTATTTCATATATTTGAGTGCAGAAATATATAACTATTGATGTTTTCCTGGGTTTTTTAAGCTTCCCAAATAAAATTCTGAATGTTGTTTAATAGAGACAGTATACGGAAACAAAAGAGAAAGAATAAAATGTAATCTGCATCCTTGTTGCTTCCATTTCTATATAGCCTCCTTTTGGTGACATTTATCTGAATTGGGAAATGAAAAATGGCCGCACTTTGCTAAAGATAAACTGCATGGATCTACAGAAGAAGATGTGCTATCACTAAACATAACCAACCATACTCAAACATGAACAGTTTCTTCTTTTTCTCGTAGCATTCATGGTTAAAACTCCGGGGAAATAAAAAACGAGTTGAGGTATTAACGTATAAACGAAAACTATGCAGTCACCGAATACATGCAACAAACAGAATGTCAACGCTGTACGTTTCCTGTATCCGTTTAATAGAACTATTTATAAATGAACAGGGGTAAATATTACATTATTATAAACAATTCTAGTTTCTTCCGAAAATGCATTTGCATTTAATGAATCGGTCACTTTAAAGCACAAGGACAACATTGGTAAGTTGAATTGTCAAAGACCAGTATCCACACTTTTATGAGGCCCAACATATACACGAAATAATAAACCTGTGAATGTTTTAACCCAATCAGTCACATGGAGTCACAAGAAAATAGTGAACAAAACACAATTATATGTTTTCACTGTTTTCAAACATCAGGCTTTGGACTCGAAAGATCACAACTAATTGTTTTACGCGTTTCTCAAAAACTGTATAGCATTTAAAGTAAAAAATATTTCAAGGGTTGTTTCCCACCATGACCATCTTTATACCATGTAACTTGTGCGCAATTAATACAACAAAAGCCCGTGTGTCTGTGATGCAAAAAGAAATTTGTTAACATTTCTAATTCTCCCAGAACTTATGGCAACTGGTAATAATATGTACATCATGTAAAAGACCTTACTATCTGAACCCTTATTATTCATTTCAGGATACCCTCAAGGGGCTGTGTCATCATGATCAAAGCAGAGCCTTCCACGAAATATGTAAATTGCACATCGAGCGTGCGCACTAACACTTTGGTTGGCAAAATAATGGAACATCGCGCCTTTTTGTATGGGGCTGATGGTGGCGTGACACAGATGCATTTGTGCGTCTGCTTAGTGCACATCTCTATGGCGTTTGCCAACCAATAGGGTCTGTACGCATGCGTGAATGTAATTAGCATATTTCATGGGAAGGGTCTGTTGTACTCTCTCACCCAGTTACTGCGTGCCCTCTCCGTAGATATGATACTAACAAAGGGGGTGCTTGTGCAGTAACTGGGTCACAGCTCATAATTCCATGTACAGCCACAGGCCTGCTTTGATGATGATGACACAGCCCCTTTAAACGAGAAAATCCAACAAAATCGCACAGCAAATTTTAAATGATCTGAATAGTTTCAGGGCCGCTTCAGGGATTCAGGGACTGCCACTATGTTAGTTAAGTTCTCTCATGTGATGTACATGTAGCAATGATGGCAGTTGTCTCCTGGTGAGCAAACCAAATAGGGACATGGGCCAAATTTTATAGAGCCATTTAATGGCTTCAGCAGAAAATACTGCTTTCAAATTTCTGCCAAGCAAAAGTTAGCAAGATACCAGTCACTAATTGTACGTGAGAAATGGCATTTGGGCTGGTAACCATACTCTGGTAAGCATGATTTTGTTATGCTTAGCTACTTTTTGTGCTTTAAGCAGCTCTTTGAAATAGGAGGCGGACTCATTATCCCATTCAGCTCTAAGTTTGGTTACATTGATTTGAATGGGTAAAAAACAAATTGTGTGCTACCTGTGTGTATAGTATAGACCTTTCCATTGTTGATAAACAAAGTGCGACGGTTGGCATGGATGGCCGAATGATAGCAAAACATTCAATCGTGTTAAAAATTTTGTTGACCAAACTCAACATTTTCTGTAAAGAATCATGAACTGAATTACCTTCCATGATTGGTTGATTTGTTTCCAACAAATTCAACACTTTTTTTGAATATATTATGTGTAACTTACTAACATTGCTACAAACTATGGCTATCTGTATTTGATTTGCAGTTATGGCTTTCCATAGTTTTCCAACCTCGGTTGGCCATAACTCAGTCTGTGACGTTGCAATAGAAAGGTCTATTATATATAGGGTGGTTAACAATAGAATTATTGGTTTTTTCTTTTCATTAGGGGAATACCCTTCTCCCAAAGCAGCAGCCTCAATGGTCCACCACAACGGCTCTCTCATTCTCTTCGGCGGATGGGCGCCCCCGGTCCCAAAGCCCCCCTCACCAGCCACCCCATATCTCCGACGACCTTCACATCTATGATATTCCGAAGAACAAATGGCGGGCTGTTGTCACAAGCCTCTGCCCACCGCCGGTGGCCAGCCACAGGGCAAGCATGGTGAATGACCTGATGGTCATATTTGGTGGCGGTTGTGGAAACCAAACAAAGTAGGCATTGATTTTTATCTACTTTGGTCATAAAAATCCTGCATTGTTTTGGTCTTTTTGGGGGGGAACAGTAATTTCTTTTTAATTCCTCTAGTTTTCACACACAGAGCTTAAATTGTTTTATTTTTTAAAATTTTTGGGGGGTTTTGGTGGATTGAAAGAGAATCCACAATTCAATTACTGGGCCAGACTTTTGTTTTTACAAGACTATAATCTTAATGGTAATACTGTTATATAGTGTAACATACACTAATTTACTGTTTTTCTTTAAAGGGTGTGTACAACATTGGTAAGATTGAAATTATAAATGTTCACAGATTTGCACATAGCTTACATGGTATAAAGAAGGTCATGGTGGAAAACTTCCCTTGAAATAGTTTTGCTTGAAATGCTATGTTTTTAGGAAATGATTGACACATTATGTGCTTACAGGCTTTTGCATTAGGCGCTTTTTACAAATGTCTTTATTATTTATTTATTATTAAAAGTCTTTATCCTCCAGAATAAAATCTGATGTTTAAAAAAAGTTAAAACATATAATGGGGTTTTCACTGTTTTCTCGTGACTTTGAAGACCGATTGAGCTTAAACTTTCACAGGTTTGTTATTTCATGTATATGTTGGGTCACATCAAGTGTGGATACTGGTCTTTGACAATGACCGATCTTGTACACACCCTTTGAACAAGCACTCATTTGTCATCAGAAGAAAATTGTATTTCGATACTAAATTTTGGGGTTGAACAAGAAAAATTGACTTGAGCAGGACATGAAACTGCGACTTGCGGATTAATGTGCCGGAGCTCTACCAACTGAGCTATCTAACCCTTTGTTAGAGTGTGTCAGTATACTTATCCAGTCAGAAGCCAATCATCCTGTAATTTCCGTAATCCAGTGGTCTCGGGTTCAAGTCTCACTCTAGTCAAGTTTTTCTTTGTTCAACCAAAAACTTTCAAATCAGTGAGCTCTCGGATTGAAACTACCAATATTTTTAATTTGAATTTCCTCAGGTACGATGGTGTATGGGTTCTGTCACTCCAGAGCATGTCATGGAGTTGTATGAAGATGGAAGGACGGAGGCCGCCAGCCAGGGAAAAACATGTACAGGTAAGAAGAGCTTGAACTTCACCCAGGACCGCAGGCCCGAGGCCAGTGATTTTAGCATCGGACAAGTAAGCTCATGAACGGACAAGTCCGGCAGTCTTGTGTTTTTAAATCAAATAATAATATTTCGCTGTATAATATCAAAATATAAAAAGATATTCAAATGTTGACTTATGTAGTCTGATAAATCTTCTCTTAGTGCTTGTTCAAATACAGACAGTTTACATGTAAACAAATTTAGATTTTGGGTTGAACAAAGACAAATTGACTAGAGCGGGATATGAACCAATGACCACCGGATTAACAAGCCGGCGCTCTACCAACTGAGCTATCTAGCCCTATGTTGGCGGTCTCCCTATTTTGTCAATATCTTTGTTCGGGGGGGGGGGGGGTGCCAGTCAGAAGCCATTCAATCGTAAACTGCCGTGTAGCCAGTTGAATGCGACTTGATGCGACTTGAATTTTTTTGAAAGTTTTTCGTCAGCCATTTAGATTCTAGTCTTGTAAAACAACTTTTGGTCTGGTATGAGCTACATGCCCTGGTGTCTTGCGGAAAAGAGTGTATTGAAGTATGGGAACATTTGGGGGACACCCTCTGCCATGTATCTGGCATGGTATACACGGCAAGACAATCAGAAACAACTGTGCTGTATAACTTTTAAGTGTTCCCTTCAAATATTGATTGTTTGTATTTTTTTTTATCCCATACAGGTTGTTCTTGATGATGGGCACATCTTAATCATCGGGGGAGTGGGCAATTATGAAAAGGTAGGTTCCCCTCGAGATAAAAGTACCATATCAGAAACCATGACAACACTGCAGGGGTTGCCCTTTGAAAGCATAAAAATTGTTTCTCTGGCGGGGTGGACTAAAAATTGACGTGTCCTGCCACTGTTTTCATTCGCATTTGGCGACTGGCAAGCCAGGAACCAAATCTGCCATTTGATAGTTTTGAAGACTGATCATCCTTACTTCTAGGTTCAAAACAAATGCTCAACAAGATCCCTAAGCACTCCATAACAATCTGCGACAAACAACTACATCCAAAAGAGAAGTGTCGGAACCTCGGCGTGATCATTGATTCGCACATGACTCTTAATGATCACATATCAAGTATCTCCAAGTCCATCAGATTCCAGCTACGGAACATTTCACATATCCGTAGGTTCCTCACCCACAAAGCAACAGAATGCATGGTCCACTCCCTGATTTCATCTCGCCTCGATTTCTGCAATGCCCTCTTCATCAACCTCCCGGATTACCAACTAAGGCGTCTCCAACGGCTGCAGAACTCAGCGGCCAGATTAGTTACTCTCACCAAAGGCAGATCTCACATCACACCCTCTCCATGTGCTACACTGGCTTCCCATTCATGAACGTGTTATTTTCAAGACCATTCTTGTTGTCTTCCAATCGCTTCACAGCACATCACCTACATATATTCAGGACTTAATAAGCCTCTACAATCCTCCACGTCAACTCCGCTCTGCTGATACCCTACTTCTACAGATCCCACATTCACGGCATTCTTGGGGTAGTCGGTCGTTTTCAAGATCTGGCCCTTCACTCTGGAACAGACTCCCTACTGAACTCAGAAAAGAAACCACATGTGCAAAATTCAAAATTCAATTAAAAACCCACCTCTTCCGTAGTTCCTAACTTAATTGGTTGTTGTTTTAGTTCGTACTATTTTTGGCCAGTCTCTCATTTGCGCCAGGAGTGTCAAGTCTGACAGACATGGCGCGTTATAAATGTTCACTATTATTATTATTATACTTGCAGCTGAGAAACTAAATTGCGAAGGATGCAGCAACAACATGTTTGAGTCGCAGGCATGCAAGGGTGCCTTTGGCAGCCAGTAACATTGACTCATATACAGCCAGAGATCGAAAGTGTTTGCTTTTTGTGGTGGGAGGGAAAACTGGAAAGCTCAGAGAAAAACCCTTCTATGGCATATAAGAGAACCAACGCGCAAATCTACCCACATATGGCCCTATAGTCAGGAATCGTAAACAGGACCACAGTGGTGAGAGGCGAGGGCTTTACTCCACAAGCCACCCAATATTGTTAAAGGTCCCACCCAAGGGACAAACCAACATGGTGATTGGTGAAGTGTTATGGTCAAGCTGGGGCTCGAACCCACATTCTATCAGAACTTCAATACGATGCTCCTTGAACAATCCACTTGAAATAAAAGTATTTACTGTTTCATCCACCAGGTATTAAATGACGTTTGGATGCTTGATATTAGTGAGGTCCCTTGGAAATGGAGAGAGATTAACATCCAACATCAGGAACACGCTGCCCCTCAAATATTCAGCCATTCTTCTTGCAAGGTAAAGCGGCACCTCAAATCTTAGTTATGGCTCAAGATACCCCAGTTATTTAAATCCTACAATTGACCTCTGATCGCTGCAAGAGGGCACTATCATCCACAAACCACTCTCTCTCTCTCCCCAACTGCTATCGGTTTGTGGTCGAGAGCACATCGTGAATGATAGCGCCCTCTTGTTGTGATAGGTAGTGGATCCTGGGATTGCTTAACAGGACTGTTTTGAGCCAAGACTACTCATTATATCAGAACAATTCTGACCAATTAGAAAGTTTCTGTAGGGTTTGAGTCTTTGCATGGGGGAGATTGATAGTTACTACTCTACCACCAGGTAGGAACACCATGTAGTGAACATGGTTTGTTTTCAATGTACGACTGGTGAGCTCTAGCCGGCATCAGGGGGCATTCCTTGTGTCCACACTCACACAGCTCTGTGTTGCATACACTCTGTGGAATTTCCTTTCTTCTTTGCACAGAAGAAAAAACATATTCAATACCTTCAATACCTTAAAAAACACTGTTAAAGTGTTACATATGAAGTGTAGACCTGAGAACAGAAAAGGATACACACAGTGTAGGGATTTGAAACACTGTGTGGACTTACACACATCCACACAGTGTTTTTTAGTGACTTTTCTTAAGTGCACAGAACAAATGAATGTCTACAGAGTTGTGTGGGCATGCTTGCGTGTACAGAGCCTGGGACAAAGCTAGACAGGAAGGGACATTGGGCATGTGTGCTTAGTGCGTTTAGCTTGTTCGTTTTACAATTCAAGTCAATGTATCTACTGGTAAACTGAGGAGAGTTAAAATTTGTCTGTGCCTTTTATATTAGTATTGGTTACATCTATGATTAAAAGTTTACAAAATGGAGAATACTTTGGCAGCTTCTTATTTTAACCTTGTTTCAGATTTTGAAATAGATTCCACATTTTACTCATTCCTTGATTTTCAGATTGGTGACAGCATTGTGTTTTTCAGTAAACTCCGCAACAGCCTAAGTTTAGCCCTCAACTTTCACAGATCAGCCCCAGCAATGCGTGCTCCACAACGACCACAGCCAAACAGCCGAACGCAGTCTCACTACACGCCCCGCCCACAAGGGGGTGTGGAGAGGGGGTCCCTGAGTGACCTCCACAGCAATGCTAAACGTCTACGAGGTCAATCTAGTGACAAGTCAGACAGTAAAAATCACATCATCCCAGCAGCTTCTTGTAACTCGTCGCCCGGTGAAAACCACGACACTTCCACTGTCGATCCGACCCCGGTAGGCTGTCCATGCTCCCCAACTTGCCAATGTAAAACTCCAGTGTCAAACTCAATCTGCACTTTCAGTGAAAAATGGGGGTGCTGCAAATCGCCAGAACAGTTGGGACTTAATCCTCCGTTGTATTCAAGAATTCCACTCGGCGAACAACAATATGTTTTAGACGTTAGTGCAGCGATAAGTGATCTTCAAGTCGTTTGGTTGGACATACCTGATCAGAATGCAAAGCGAGCCCCAATTAATCCGGGACATCCGCATTGTGAGATGACATTTGGGTTTCCCCCAGAAGCATTGTTCCCTTCGATGTGTGTCGGACGTGCTGAGATCATCAGATTTGGCGGCATCTTGAAAGCGTCTTCGTATACCAGAGTTTTGAACGATCGCTACTTTGGTTACTAAAAAAAAAAATACACACACCCGACTCACTACTGAGTGATACCTCTGACACTTTATTCATAAACAAAAATGTAAGATCTCGTAGTTGGGCTTAAGGGATTATGGCAAAAGTTGGACACGTTGTAAACACAAAAGAACAATCCTGTGGGCACACGCCGGCAATCCATTGGACGACCAGAACATTTTGCTAGACAGCATCATTGTGCCAAAGTACTGGAGCAATCATACACAGTGAATATGCGCATTGGTATTTTGAATGTTCCAATGGAACGAGCTGGCAGTCCAACGGAACGGTCCATGACCATTTAGAATGTTCCTACCATTCCAGCTTTTGAGATGCTCCCAAATATTACTGCTACATCTATGATCATTCTAGATTTAATTTCTGGCAGTCCAACGGAACGGTCCATGAGCATTTAGAATGTTCCTACCATTCCGACTTTTGAGATGTTCTCAAATATTGCTGCTACATCTATGATCATTCTAGATTTAATTTCTGGCAGTCCAACGGAACGGTCCATGACCATTTAGAATGTTCCTACCATTCCAGCTTTTGAGATGCTCCCAAATATTACTGCTGCATCTATGATCATTCTAGATTTAATTTCTGGCAGTCCAACGGAACGGTCCATGACCATTTAGAATGTTCCTACCATTCCAGCTTTTGAGATGTTCTCAAATATTACTGCTGCATCTATGATCATTCTAACTAAAGATTTAATTGGGGCATAAACATATTCAGGCACCTGATTGCTCCGTTTTTCAAGATTTTAAGATTTTCTCAAAATCTCATTTCAGCCGTCAAACTGACTTGAAAGAAGTAGAGCAATCACCAAAGGGAGAAATAGTTAATTATGCTACATTGTGTCCGGTAGTTTTATATTTTTGGTGTTGCACTGGATCTGTAATTTTCCAGAATTGTAACATCTGAGACGGGTTGTGGGTTTAGAATAAGAAGGACCAAGACACTCAAGCCCCTTATCGTTGCCCGATTGCGTTTATGCCAATTTTGGTTTCTGCAACAATACAGATAGATACAGATCAGGAATGTCCACGTTCATCCACATTCATCCCCCTGCATCTTCGAGTGGGAAATACATACATTTTCTTAACGACATTTTATTCTCTGATAGCGCCCCTCCCCCTTTGTTGGTTTATATTAATCTGTTTTTGTTGAGCCAAATGCATCTATTAAATTGTTATCATGTACAATATCAGGGCCCAATTGCTGCTTACCGCCAAATTCTGCACTAGCAATCACCATTCTCCGCTTACCGAGCAAGTGCCGAATTTCTGCGCTAGCTGTGTAACCGTAGAATGCCTAGTAACTGTAGTAACATGGATTACGCAAACGCACAAGCAAAATTTCCCTGCTAACCCGTGAAATACGTATTACATTACAAGTTTAATCGACAGATAAGAGCAAACAGCAAACATTTACAAGGTTCATGTATTCTGGACGTTATTCAAAAACGTTATGATTTCTATCGGTCTTTTTAACACCTGGAAAACTTTACAATGGAACAAATAAATGAACAGTGACTAATCTGAAATTTGACTATGTATACATTTAATATCAGGCATTTGTTTTATTAAGATCTTTGTCTTGAGTATTTTGATTTGCCAAATCGATAGTAGCCTGCTCTACAAATCATGTGACCTGTGACATCACATATTTACGAAAGAGCCACAGAACCCTGACTTCCTGCAGGCATGGAAGATAACATTACATCTTACATGTTACGGGATTGCACTGTCTGTTTTGTATCTACTTTAGATATCAAGAGAGGGGGCATACCTTAAAACTTGTTCAACTGTTACTTTTATAACGCTTGATTTAATGCATTCGGAAGTTCGGACAAAACATGTAAAAAATTCCCCATATGACCAGCGTAGCATCTTGCCTGCCAGAGATGCCCTGGAATGCACCAGGCCACTCTTTTTGTGAACAAAGATTACATGCAGAGTTGTAACTAAGGGGGCACATCCCCCCCCCCCCCCCCCCCCCCCGCCATTTGAAATCTTGACTTTTGAGATTAAATATTGTAAGAGTAAAATACTACACCTTACAAGCTTTTAATGTGAAAACTTAAATGTTTTGAAAACCACTTTCCACTTACAGTTACACGCAAACAATTAATTTGTTTTTACACTCATGTCAGATTATCTTATGAAACACAGTAAATGGCATAGAAGAGCGCTAACATTTTCCCAGTAAATTTAGAAGAGTGGTATGGATCTGATTTACTTTAAAATGTGTGTCTATTTCTCTGTTTAAGGCACATGGAGGCTTGATTTGTCAACCCTTAAAACGCCAAAGGCTCAGAGCTTCCGGGTGCTTCGCCCAATGAACCACCACCGGGGCTTCGGCCCTGGACCCCACAAACGATGGTACAGCAAATTGTCCAGTAAATTAAGAAGAATTATAAGGATCTGAAGTGCTTAAAAAGTTTGTATAATTCTCTGTTTCGGGCACACAGAGGCTTGATTTTTCACCCCTTAAAAAAAAGCTCAGAGCTTCCTGGACCCCACCCATTTTGGGGGTTGGGCCCCCCTTATACACAAATCTGGTGTGCGCTGTTGTGCCCCCCAGTTTAAAAAATCATGGATCCGCCCCTGAATAGACATACAATCATACAAAATGATTAGAACATTAAGCATACATTTTCATATTGACTTTCTTGGACGTTATTTGTAAGTAAAGATAGTGCTTCTAGGAGTATTAGAACAACACATTATTACTGGCATGAAATGCAACATTTGTGACCAAATGTGCGCGTGCCTAATTGTACTCCTTTGAAAATATTATCTCTTGGGGAAACTCCAGGTGGCGCAAAGTCTTCGAGGACACCCAACAGCATACAGCCACAGTACAGGGCCCAATTTCATAGAGCTGCTTAAGCAGAGAATATTGCTTAACAATTGTATGCTAAGCAGAAATGAGCAGGATACCAGTCACAAAATGTACTTGTGACATGGCAGTTTAGCTGGTAACCTTATTCTGGTAAGCATATTTTTGTTGTGCTTAGCAACTTTTTGTGCTTAAGCAGCTCTGTGAAAATGGGCCCAGAAGGTGAGTCTTGCCACAGCTAACGTGGAGGCTCATTGTTCATATTTTGTTTCATCCCAAGTTATTCAGTAAGTCAATCAATCAATAAGTCCATGATCTATCCATCAGTAAATTGTAATAAATGTAATGGTTGTCCAAAAGTTATGATTGGTTTGCCTATTATTTTGGAAAAACACTATTATATTTTTTTTTGTTTTTCCACTTAAAAATTGATGTTGTCAACTAGAATGACGATTCCTGATTGATGATTTTTTTCAGCATTTCTTGGGCCGAAAAGTATGGAAATTATTATGTTAAACATTTTTTCCATTCATGAACCCGACGGGCTAAAAACACACAGTGCAAAAGAGCGTCCGGATTTGGCGTCAATTTTGAATTCTTAAAATTCATTTAATACATTCAGGTGACAAAATACTACATAACTTTGGCTTATGCCTACACGTCTAGTATACTTAAGAATAATAGTTAACTTGGATACATTGCATTCTACCTAGACTGCTCATGAAACTTAGTATTAACTTAACGAGTATTACAAAAATATGGTTCCTTGAGACCAAGAAAAATGACCGTTGAAAAGGAATGCAACTTTATTTGATATTTTGTACACAGCAAAATTTGATTCATAGGCCTTTCTTTAATAATTTTTTTAATTTTACTAAAGAATTAATTTAAGTCTTGCTGTGTTTTTGATATGTGACTGTGACATCATCGAAAGTTATGTATATATTTGTTATTATTTTTATTATTATTTTCTTCGTTCTCCGGGAAGGCTCGAATGAAGAAAACAAAACGATACTTGTTATATTCCATGTACGTTTTCCAAACAGTGGACTTATTTGGATCATGCACAAACCAGCTGACTGGCCCAGGCAGATTAACTGCTCACCAATTTAGTTCACGAACCAAGGAACTGAATGTACCACACTCACTCATGGATACTTTCCAAGTTTTTGTGGCCACATTCGAAAATTCTCTATTGAGCTTTTCCCGAAATGAAATAAATCAAACTGAAAAGGAAAAAAAACGGGAAAAAACAACTTCACAACAATAAGTAATAGTATGTTTGTTTTCACCGTATCGAAGGAAATCTCTCTTTGGAAATTGGCTGCATCATAATACTTAATTTCATATCAGAGCCAATCTGTAAGTGAACATAATTTTCAATTATTTACAAGTCATTGGCTTAAATCCCGGAAGGGGGACATGAAATGCATGATCCAACAACCCTTTTTTGCCCGTAACCTGACAACGCTACAAAACTTTCCGAATTTTATCAAAAGTTATCAAGGATTATATTGTAAACAAATCAAGTTGTCAAAAGTGTTCTACCATGACAACCGTTGTTGTCCCCTTTGGTCACACGTTTTAAACGTTGTTTGGTGGATTCTTTGTATTTTCTTATAATTGTTACTCTTTCCCCCTTTTATAAAATTGGGGATTTTAAAATGGCCGTCATAACCGGCTGCAGATAGGATTTTGTTTCTTGCAGCCTGTATAAGAGATTTTTGTTCTCATTTGTTTTGTCTTCTTTTATTTATCATTAATTTATTATAGTTTGTTTTAAATTGACTTTTTAACATACTAATTTTCACTACTCAGTCAAAGAAATGCAATGAGTCGTCATTAAGGCCCCAAAAAACTGTTTTCTACCCAAATAGGATAAACTCAAAGAATAGCACCCCAAACATGACTAAATAAAACCAATTAATAAATTGCCATTTTATCGTTTTTGCCAAAATAAACACGTTTGCCTACACAAGCAGTCACATAAGTGATAAAAGCCAATATTTATATAATGTCATACACGATTTAATACGAATATTGATTTTTCATCCCACTTTTGATTTTAAAATTGTATTATTATTTTGGTTTTGGAATTTAAATCACAAATTAAAGTTTCAATAATGTTTTGTTGTATTAAAGCGTTGTCTGATATTGTTCAAAATGTGTTTTTGTTTTTATCTCTGTTCCATTTAGATTTCGTACAACAGGAATCCGGCAAAAGACGCGCGATGGTCAGAGTAACTATGGACTTGACCGCGTACAGCTAAGTGAACTTGATCTCCATAGTGAAGAGGAATAACCGCACTGCTGCTCACAGTCTGCTCACCTGTAACAATGATGTTACCGTTCTTCATCATCCGAACATATAGGTAAGACCCACTTGATTTCATGACTGTGAACATAAATACGTATATCCCAGGCACAGTACACGTAAACGTGCCATTATTCAAGTTGAAATCAGTTCCTTCCTCTGAAAACAATAACTCTTCAAAGGGCAGAGGATCATAGTAGGATGCCGGGTTGAAGCCGGTATTCTTCACTGCAGTGAAGGCGGACCGTCGCGTACTACATTTCCCAGCTTCACCAGTCTGTCCAGCTGGACCAGGTTCACCACTCTCGCCCTTCAATCCATCCATTCCAGGCAGACCATGAGGTCCTTGTTTCCCTGGTTGACCGACTCCTTGCTCACCCTTCAGTCCATGATCTCCTTTAGCGCCTGGCTCACCAACCAGTCCATCTGACCCTGTGTCTCCTTTAGCCCCGGGTACACCTACCTCACCAGGAGAGCCTGCCTCACCTCTTGGACCAACTTGCCCTTGCTGGCCATGGTGTCCATTTGATCCATGAGTTCCAGGTATACCGGCTGGGCCTTGGCAGCAGGAGTTACACGTCACCCCCGGATCAGGTGAAACTGCAACTGTAGCGACCATGAACTGAACTTTCAAAATAGCCATTACAAAGGCAACTGTTATGGTAATCTTCATCTGTAGTTTAAAAGAGTGGAAAAACAAACGATTATTACCTTCATAAAAAGTTGATCAATCAATTATCGTTACAATTTTTGGCTCATTTCAGGAAAGCCACCTCATTTATAACTTTTCGGTTGTACGGTTAAACAAAAACTCAACTCCATAAGTATTCATTTATCTTACTTTCCTTAGGACTACCAGGACCAGCCGTTTTGGAGGCAACTACTTTAAACTCATTTTTACATGATTGATAACATGACATTACGTGTTTTTAGTTGGTGTGCTGCAATTGTTGGTTATCCGTTATTCTGATTTTTTGTCTGTTATCAATTGATACTAGATTTGGCCAACTGCTTTAGGGTGCCTGCGTGAAATTTTGAGACACGGATCAATTTACATGGCTTTGCTTACTGTCGAATTATGCGCTGGCAATTGCAATTCTTCGCTGGCAATTGCAATTCTTCGCTTAGAAGGCACGCGTCCAAGTGCAAGCTGTGTCAGCAAAGAACTAGTAAAGCCCGGTTCATACTTCCTGCGAACTCGAATGCGATGCGAATTTTGACATCACAAATTCCAACGAATAATTCGGAAGAGTTGACTTGTGCTCAACTCCTGCGAATTGTTCGCGGCGAAATCAGCCCTGTGACGTCAAAATTCGCTTCGCATTCGTATTCGCAGGAAGTATGAACGGGCTTAACGTCGAGTACGCATTTGCATCATCATTAATTCTGACCTGTGAACTACGCTCGACGTCAGCGCGGTTTTCTCTGATTCCGTAAGCGCCGAGTCTTTGCTAATGGTAAGCAGAGTCAAACAAAAGTTGCCCTGGAAAACGATTCTTTAGTATGTTTTGAGCTTTAAATTTGAATATTAGCATGTTGAAAAGACAACATCCATAAAGGCCGCCGCATACTTGGGCAAAGCTGAATTTCCACACTGCATATTAAACAAATATTTCGCGTTACAACACTACATTATATTTAAACAAATAAAATAAAATAAATCAAGAACAAAATAACGCAATAATTTGGACTTTGTTGACAAGAAAAAATAGTAAACCCGTTAAATGTTTCACATCATGCTACCCAAACAGTTGTGATAAAACCAGACGCTTAATTACATTTGTTTACAATAATAATTATGACTCTTGATTTTAAAAATTTAGTAGGGAAAGTTAGACACCTTTGTGGTAAATGGATGCAGTGTTAAAAAGTTATTGGCGAAAGTAATGGTAGTTGGACAGGTTGGGTTAATTATGATTATTCTAATTAATAAAAGAATAATTTAAAATGGTAGGCTCTGACAAAAGCATTGACGTTACATAGTGTTTTAACATTATCTTAGCATGGTTCATTTTGTTAACTTGAAAACCTGGTTATATACCGGACAAGTTTCCATATCTCTTTCTAAACAAAAAATTGCCCCCCCCCCCAACTCCACCCAACACAACATTAATAAAACAAAAACAAACCCATTCAACTAGTCCCAGCTGTATAACGAGAAACACTTACCTTGGAGTTGTATTCTTTCAGACCAAGCCTTCTCGGTTCCACTTTTCCAGTAAGATGCAAAGTTGTTATGAACACTGCTCCTGGTGCAGGGCGTTTAAATACTGTTGCATTTCCATTGAAGTGAACAGCAATTGACTTTGGCTTTTGATTGACAATCGACGAGCAGCCAATCAGACATACGTGTTAAAGTCACTGACTGAAGGAAGTGACTTGGGCCTACTCTGTCAATGGGTTTGCCGCCCACTAATTAATGGAATGTGTCGCCCAGTTATGAAAAGTAAAAGATTTATATGGATCAGAAGTGCTTTATACAGAAGTATGTATATTTTTCTAATTTTATGCATAAAGAGGCTTGATTTTTCACCCCCAAAACGCCAAAAGCTCAGAGCTCCAGGGGGCAACTTCGCCCCTGGACCACACCGGGGTCATAAGGCTGACCCCTGGACCCCACACCAATACATTGGTTTAAGCCCCACCAAAACATAATCCTGGGTGCGCCGTTCTCCTGTTCCTAAAGACCCACCCGCCTTGTCTGTTGCTGAATGCTACTCCAGTTTTAGCTCCGGATGCCTTATTCCTCAGCAATGTGTTGAACCTCAAAATCAAGATGCGCGATCCAACAGTGACTGTGGTGACGATTAAACAAAAACAACAAAACCATCAGAAGACTTGTATATTAAAAGCTGCAAGCAGGAATGCTCACGTGACTGAGATGGTGTGATTGAATGATAAAAACCGAAAACAAAACTTCGCGTTGTTCGATCCAGCAAGCAAAACATACAAATGATTGTGTTTTTGTTTCTAGGCAAAGAAAATCAAGATGTGATGTGTTTTTGTTTCATTGCTTGTGTCACCCGAGCCTACCGAATGGTTTCAATATTTTATAGTGCAGAAATACATAACTATTGATGTTTTTCCTGGGTTTTTTAAGCTTCCTAAATAAAATTCTTAATGTTGTTTAATAGAGACAGTATACAGAAACAAAAGAGAAAGAATAAAATGTAATCTGCATCCTTGTTGCTTCCATTTCTATAATAGCTTCTTTTTGTGACATTGATCTGAATTGGGAAATGAAAAATGGCCGCACTTTGCTAAAGATAAACTGCATGGATCTACAGAAGTAGATGTGCTACCACTAAACACAACCAACCATACTCAAACATGAACAGTTTCTTCTTGATCTCGTAGCATTCATGGTTAAAACTCAGGGGAAATAAAAAACGAGTTGAGGTATTAACGTCTAAACGAAAACTATGCAGTCACCGAATGCATGCAACAAACAGAATGTCAACGCTGTACGTTTCCTGTATCCGTTTAATAGAACTATTTATAAATGAACATGGGTAATTATTACATTATTATTAACAATTCTTGTTTCTTCCGAAAATGCATTTGCATTTAATGAATCGGTCACTTTAAAGCACAAGGACAACATTGGTAAGTTGAATTGTCAAAGACCAGTATAAGTGTGTGCGCCGCCGGCAGCCCCTCGCGATTGGTCTCCGCTATTTCTCAATTTTTCTCAGCATTTTGGTGGTGTATCTAAGCATCCACACCCCAGACAGCAGAGTGACCGGTATTGGACTTTATTAAGCAACATTGTGGCAGGCAAGAAAAACTTTTGATTAACTTCAAGCAAGAACTAACATTTTGTGTTCCTGTCACCGCCACTATGATTCCACCATGACGCACCACTGGGGGCTACTACCTGCTACTTGCGTGTGCTACATGTACATGTATACACATCTCTTCAATGTGCCTACCCATGTGTAATCACACATCCCAGCAGTTGCTGCGGTACAGCAGCAGTATGCTTAGGGAAATACGATCTAACATGTCTCCTCAAAATCTGAAACTACCCGACAATGTGTATAACTATACCCTGGGTCTTGGTATTGCCAAACGACGTCATATCCATAGGGGCTGTAGGGGCGGAGAACACAAACAACGAAATTTAATTGCATCTTCTCGTTCACTTGCTATACCCAGTAACAAATCTCTCATGACAACTCTGGGTTTGATGAACTGTCAATCGGCATGTAACAAGGCTGATATAATCAAGGACTACATTCAAGATCACAACATGGACATAATTGCCCTAACTGAAACTTGGTTTAAACCAAATGACGACAAATCTCCTGCTGAAGTCACCCCCAGAGGTTTCAAGCTTGTTCACGCCCCTAGAAAGGCAAGGAAAGGTGGTGGTGTGGCTTTACTATACAAATCTGGACTTACGGCGTCCGTTGCTAAGCAAACACATGACAACCAGACGCCATCTCACAGTTCTTTTGAACACATTGAAGTCGGCATTATCGTTAACAATCAACACTTGCGTTTCATTGTACTGTATCGACTACCTCCATCAGCAAAGAATAGAGCCCCTTTCAGTGTGTTCACCGCGGAATTCACAGAACTTCTTCGCAGACAAGCACTGTTTCCGGGAATTCCGATTATCTTAGGAGACTTCAACATCCACTGGGACAAAAATACTAACGAGTCAAGATTACTGAGTGATCTACTTATGCAATACGATCTGCAACAATTGGTAGATTTTGATACACACAAGTCCGGTCACATTATTGACTTTGTCATTACCCGCCGATCAGACACTCTCATTCAATCGGTATTAGCTTCCGAGTATGTTTCTGACCATTGTGCAGTCACTTGCATCCTGAACCTTCGGAAACCCAAATACACAAAAAGCCTACTCCACTACCGCAAAGTCAACTCCATTGATTTGGACAAGTTTGCAAATGACGTCACAACATCTCCCCTCATTACAGCTCCAGCGTTGACGATTAACACTCTCGCCGATCAGTGTGCTCGGTCAGCTGATCAATTCCCATGCACCTGTGAAGACACGCTACATTGTTGATCGGCCTGCTGTCCCGTGGTACAATGAGCGTATCACACTTGAAAAGCGTCGACGCCGCCAACTAGAAAGGAAATGGCGGAAATCCAGGCTTGTAATTGATCATGACATTTTCAAAACACAGCGTGGCCTATGTAAACGCATCTTTGCTGAAGCCAAGTTTAATTATTACCACGAGAAAATACAAGGCTGTGAAGGTAACCAAAAAGCACTCTTTGAAATAACAAATCACCTCATGCACAGGAAAACAATCCACAAGCTTCCAACTGACACGCGTCCAATGGAACTAGCGGGCAGTTTTTCGGCTTACTTTACCAGCAAAATCGATCAGATCAGAAGTGACATGGTTTCAAATCAAATGGCCCCCATACCCACACCTACCACAGA
Source organism: Leptasterias polaris (assembly GCA_037783415.1). NCBI lineage: Eukaryota > Metazoa > Echinodermata > Asteroidea > Forcipulatida > Asteriidae > Leptasterias > Leptasterias polaris. The sequence continues at coordinate 1,071,303 of JAZGTN010000111.1, forward strand.
TAACAGTAGCCCTAACCCTATCCAACCACCGATTCCAACCAATCTTCGTAACCCCGAGACCTGCTTCGGAGGACGAGATCGCCAAGATAATCAAGAGTTCTCCTCCCAAATCATGCCCACTGGACCCTCTTCCGACAGCGCTGGTTAAGAACTTGAACAACTTATTGGCAGTGCCCATAACCCGGCTGATCAACATGTCTCTCGATAGTGGCCAATTTCCAGACAGCTTCAAAACTGCTTTTATCACCCCAGTAATAAAGAAAGAATCATTGGACTGTAATGACTTGAAGAACTATCGTCCTATATCAAATCTGTCGTTTGTGTCGAAGGTCACTGAGAAGGTCGTTGTTGCAAGACTAAACGCACACTTGTCAGAAAACCAGCTGCGCGAAAGTCAACAATCTGCGTACCGAAAGTTTCATAGTGTGGAAACGGCCCTTCTTAAAGTCCACAATGACATCATGTGCGCTGTCGACAGCAAAGAGGCTGTACTGATGGTTTTGCTCGACCTCTCAGCGGCCTTCGACACAATTGACCACGATGTTCTCATCCATAGATTGTATTCTAATTTTGGTATTGGGGGGACAGCTTTAAACTGGATCAAATCTTACCTCCATAACCGTTCTCAACTAGTGCAAATTCAAGGGGAATCATCACCGGAGGCCAAAGTATATTACGGAGTCCCGCAGGGCTCTGTCCTAGGTCCCGTTCTTTTCACCCTATATACATCGCCACTTGGTCAAATTGCAAGGAAACATAATTTACAATCACACTTCTATGCCGACGACACACAATTATACACAACTTTCAGTCCCAACTTGGTAGATAATCACGACAACATCCTCTTGTCACTCACCAACTGCTTACATGACTTCTGGACTGTCGGGAGTACGACCAAACCAGAAAAAGGGCTCCTGCGAATCGTATATTTGAGCTTTCAGAATATCTGTAAAACTGCTTTTATTCGATCTGAAACAAAGTTAAAAGAATACATAGAACATTTAGTTTAACAGTTTAACACATACAAAAGATTATAAGAAACTGGTTTAACTGTAGGCTATAAGGTGCTTATGATAATATGAAAATCGATACCACTGGCTGGGATCACTGGTCACCTTTAAGTTGAATAAACCACTCAAAAATGCAGGCCTAATCAAACTTCTGTTGTTGACTGAATTAACTGAGCACATGTATTTCGTATCTAAACCTGCATCTTAATCTTGTGTCTGCAACTAACACACTTTATGAAACCTAGACTGTAAAAACGGAATACTGATTCATGTAAACTTCCGGTCTGAAATTCACGTTATAACCAACCAGCTTATTCTGCATCTTAACATAAGGGAAATTAAACTTACTTCCATAGCAGGACTCTTCCTAACAAACTGTCTGGCATCAAACAAACACTGGTTAGCTGGCATCATAACAAATACTGGTTAGCTGGCATATCATAACATTATCGGTGATTATTGGGGTTTTCTGCCCTAAAATCAGACGAACTATCAATAAAACATGGCTGACAATTGTCACATGTATCAAAAACGGTGTTCAACAGAAGAGGGCGCTGTTCAAGTTGACCACTACTGGTTGCTCACTGGAACATCCTCCGCCCCGATGAGAGCCTCGGTCTCATCTTCATATCCTTCAGCCGGACACAGGACTGCAACCTTGGTAATGGGTCGGCTGTACTCTCCGTTAGGTGTCTTGACTTTGATGTTCCTAACCTTACCGTCTGGACCGGGGTAAACTTCAACTACTCTCCCGATGCTCCACTTGCCTCTCACTGCATTCTGGTCTACCACGGTTACGACATCATCCACTCGTATTTCACGCCTCTCAGCTCTCCACTTCTTACGTGGCACCAACAAAGGGAGCACATCTCGGTTCCAGCGCTTCCAGAACGAGTCAACTATTTTCTGCAGGAACTCTACACGGTGTCTCGGATTTTTAGTCTCACGGAATGGGCCTTGAGGAACCTCTGTTGATGACCTTCCAAGTAGAATGTCGTTAGGGCACAGATACATGCCGTCATCTGGGTCATTCGGGATCCTTCCGATTGGACGCTGGTTGACAAGGTTTGCCACTTCAAGAAGGACTGTGTACAGCTCAAACGGAGTGAGGACTTGGGCTCCAATGGCTTGTTTGAGGGCGGCCTTACAGCTTTTCACCAATGACTCAGCACAACCGTTCTGATGTGGTGCAGCAGGTGTAATGAACTTCCATTTCATTTGTCTTTCAGCGCAGTAGTGTTGTAGCTCGTCTTTGTTCCATCCTGTTATCATATCTCTGAGTTCTCGTTCAGCTCCTACCAATTGTGTACCATTGTCGCTGATCATCATGGATGGATATCCTCTGATTGAAAAGAATCTTCGCAAAACTTGTAAGAACTCCATCGTGGAGTAATCAACCGCCAACTCAAGATGTACTGCTCTCGTGTTCAGACAGGTGAAAATTACTCCATAATGCTTTGTCGTCTTATTACGTCCAATTTTGACAGGATATGGACCGAAGTAGTCGCATGACGTGAAGTAGAACGGCGGTGTGTCTGGTGCAAGTCGATGTTGAGGTAGATCAGCCATAAATTGCGATTCTAACTTGTGCTCTCTCTCTCGGCAGGGTACACATCGGAACTTCACCGTCTTGGCAAGTCTATGGGCCTTTAGTATCCAGTACTTGCTTCGAATTTTCGCTACCGTAGTGGCGACTCCAGAATGTCCCACTTGGTGCACCTGGCGTGTTATCAGCAGTGAGATGGGATGATTGTATGGCAGCAGTGCTGGGTGTCTCGTTGCATAAGCAGTCAGGGCTTTGTCTACTCTGCCTCCAACTCGCAGTACTCCATCTGCTTCAACGTATGGTGTCAGTGCTTTGAACTCTCCCTTATGGAGGCGATCATGCAGATTTGTTTGTGCTCTCAGGATCCAGTATCTCTCTGCATCCTTCAGCTCCTGTGATGAGAGTGGGCCCCTTTTGGTTTCATCCGCACGTTGCCGCTGGGTGTGCGCATTCCAGACGAACCGCTGTACAAAGGCGGTCACTCTTATCAGTCTCCTCCAGGTAGAATATCTTGTACAATCTATGACATCGGTCTCGACTGTTGTTATGAAGACAGACTGTATGTTGCGTCGCTCTTCATCCTTAGTTTGATCCATCTTGGACTCATCTTTTGGCCAGTCCTCTTCCGCCAAGTACAGAAAATCTGGGCCACTTTTCCATCGATTGGACAGCTGGCTCACAGATATGCCTCGTGATACATCGTCTGCCACGTTCAGTTGGCCGGGAATATGTCTCCACTGTGCTGGATCCGTGTTATCTTGGATTTCTGACACTCTGTTGGATACAAAAGGCTTAAACCCTCTTGCTTCACTCCGTATCCAACCCAAAACGATCATGCTGTCACACAGGAAAACAGTCTGCTCTATCTTAAGCTCTATTTCTTCCGAGATAGTCTTGTAGAGACGAGAAGCCATCACCGCAGCCTGTAGCTCCAGCCTGGGAATGGTCAACTTCTTCAACGGTGCCACTCTTGATTTGGCAGTTACGAATCTCACTCCATATGTGCCACTGCGGAGTGACCATCTGAGGTAAGCACATGCTCCAAATGCATGTTCGGATGCATCGGAAAATATGCAAAGCATAGGATGTCCAACCGCATCAGGTGGTGTTAGGCATCTGTCAAACTTCACACAGTTCAGGCCGTCCATCTCCGCAAATAGTTGGGCCCACTGTTTCTGTTCAATGGGAGGCAGCACTTCGTCCCAGTGAAGCCCTTGTTGCCACAGTCGTTGTAGCCCTATCTTCCCACGAACCAAGAATGCGGAAGCAAAGCCAACTGGGTCGAAGATACGTGCTATTTGACTGAGGACTTTTCTTTTGGTTAGCTTCATCTTTACATCTTCAGACTGGTTCTTAATAAACTCGATTGATACCTTGTAACCCATGTTGTCTTCTTTGTGGTTCCAAACTGTCCCCAGAACTTTCTCTTCGTTTGTTGTATCCAAGAGATTTTTCTCCATTTCTTGTGAAGGAGAACAATTAGCATCCTCCTCCAGCGGCTCGCTGCTCAACCATCCCTTGACTCTGAAACCTCCTTCATCCAAAACTCTGTCAATATCGCTTGTTAATTTCTTGGCCTCAGCCTTGGTGTGGACTGAGCTGCATATGTCATCCATATATGTATTTTGTTTAAGCACCTTTGCAGCCTCTGGATAGATGCCTTCTGCCTGCTCTGCTGTTTTCTTCAGGGCGATCTGGGCCATGGCTGGGGCAGGTTTGTCTCCAAATGTGAGGACAGTCTTCACATAAACATCAGGCACTCGGTCGGTCTTCAAATCCCTCCATAGGTACCGGTGGACATGTTGATCTTTCTCTGGTATGAGGATCCGATGGTACATCTTAGAGATGTCCCCAATCACTGCCACAGCATTCTCTCTAAACCTCAGAATGACTCCGAATATGTTGTTCAACAGATCTGGTCCTTTCATCCAGTAGCTGTTCAGCTGATGGCCCTGATAGGTAGCAGACGAGTTGAACACAATGCGCAGTGGTGTACTTTTCTTTTCCGGTCTTATTACTGCGTGGTGTGAGATGTAGTGGACTGGGCCATGGTACTTCTCCATTTCCTCCGTGGACGCTTTTCTGGCAAACCCCATCTCGTACATCTCCATCATTTGTGTGTGGTATGCCTCTGCGTGGCCCCGGTTCTTCAGTAGTCTGTGTTCTGTGGATTGCAGCCTCTTTTCTGCTTGTGACTTATTGTCTGGCAGTAAGTTGGCCTCCTTCTTCCACGGGTAAGAAATCATCCATTGCTTTCCTATCTTCTGGCAGGACTGTTCGATAACCATCGCTTCCTTCAGATCAATCGGGCTTTGCTTTTCTGGCTTACAGGTGCACGCTTTAGTTGCTACTCCCATGGCTTCAGTTGTCCAGAAGTCAGTCATGTCGACTGGTGATGACAGACTGACATGCAAGATTCGGCTTGATTTTGCATGTCCTCCAGGTGTTGGTCCGAATATAACCCAACCCAATGGTGAGCGGCGGGCCACGAGGTTTCCAACCTCTCGGGTCTCTCCGGTGTGCATCTTCGCATTGTCAATGCCGATGAGGATGTCCACTGAACCCTTTTCTCTGTGGATCTCACTCATTGGCAGACTAAATTGTTGTGAGACCTGCTTCAGATGAACCTCCGTCATTTCTTCGGTGATATGCGGGATACCGATTACCTTCAAGACGTAAGACTGGACTTTGTTTACTGGCCGGATGTAAACCTGGTACAGTTTTGTCATTAACTCCTCCTCCTCACCTCCAACCTTGTGTATCGTGATTGTGACATCTTGGCCTTGGAGTTTTAAATTCTCTGCCACAGATGTCTTGATTAGGCTAATCTGTGCTCCGGTGTCCAGTAGCACATTTCCGAGCACGCGGAAGTTATGCAATCCGAGCAGTTCAGCCTGGATGATTGGCAGCAATGTTTCTCCACTTTTGACGGATGCAACTCCAACTGAACTAGCGCCGATTGATGGGTTTGGATTATTGTGAAGAAGTGGGTGATGAAACATCTTGCAGGGCGCTCCATTGTACTTTTCTGGACACTGTCGTCGTCTGGAACATGTTGTTATGTTATGATTTCTTCCTGCCTTTTTCAGACAGCTGAAGCACGCGTGGTTTTCTTTCATCACTTTCATGCGGTCAGTCAGGTTCATGGAAACGATTCTTGGGCATTGGTCGACCCAATGGTCTGACGTCTGACACAGCCAACACTTGTAATTAGTGTAAGCCGTTTTGTTGGTAGCAGTACCGGTAGTCTTCGAGATGTGATTTACGGTCGCTGCATGGGCGGTACTTCGTACTGGTGCTGTCGCTCTCATTCGGGATCTCATCTCGGCTGTCATCCAGTCCATCAGAGTCTCCAAGCTAGCTTGTCGTTTCTCCCCTTCTAGTACTCGAAACCACACTTTCCTATCATCTGCATTCATCTTCTTTTCTACCATTGCCAACATGTGGTTGTTATCCATGTCGTGTGGTCTTCCTACCTCTTTCAGGATATTGTAGCTTCTCTTTATGAGATGGACCAGCTCACAGAACCTGCTGTCATCGTCGTCCTTAAGCGGCTTGAATTTTACGATATCTTGTGTGATAATATCGGCTACAAATCTTGGGTCACCGTAGATGGAATTTAAGTATTCCCAAGCTGCTTCATAATCTGAGCCTAGCCCTTTAATTATGTCGAGGGGTTTTCCATGTAGGCATGTACGCAGGAGGGCTATGGCATCACGTTTATGGTATCGGTCATCTACCATGTACTTGAAATCCGCCCTGAAGGTGAAGAATTCTCTGACGTCACCAGAAAATTTGGGTAATTTTGGTTTTTCCATCTTGAAACTGCATGTCATGGCAGGATTCACCTCTGGGGCAGGAACTTCATTGACTGGCATGGCAGAAAATGACGTCACTGGTACTGGAATTACGGGAACTGACGCCACGGGATCTGACGCCACGGGATCTGACGCCACGGGATCTGACGCCACGGGATCTGACGCCACGGGATCTGACGCCACGGGATCTGACGTCACGGTAACTGACGCCACGGGATCAGATGTACCGGCATACACAGAAGGTTCTAATGCCTCTATGTGATCTGTTGCTCTGCATTTCAAACCGATAAACCTTTGTTGACACTCAGCCAACCAGTCCTCTTCAATCTCAAATTCCTCATCTTCATCGATTAGCTCTGTGTATTTTTCATGTTTCTGAACGAGGTCATCAAATGTTAGCTCAACTTTATGAACCAAAGCTCTCACCTCCCCCGCCGAGAGGTTTCCGTCAATCAGCAACTGTAGGGCCTTTCCCTGCCGTGTAAGTGCTGCTTTCGCATTTCTGCGTTTCTTCTTTAGCTCCTTCACTGAAGGGTCATCCATTGTTCACGCGAGTCGCACTGCCTTGAGTCCCAGGTTAGCAGAAGTCCAGGAAATCGAATTGTGTGGACTGTCGGGAGTACGACCAAACCAGAAAAAGGGCTCCTGCGAATCGTATATTTGAGCTTTCAGAATATCTGTAAAACTGCTTTTATTCGATCTGAAACAAAGTTAAAAGAATACATAGAACATTTAGTTTAACAGTTTAACACATACAAAAGATTATAAGAAACTGGTTTAACTGTAGGCTATAAGGTGCTTATGATAATATGAAAATCGATACCACTGGCTGGGATCACTGGTCACCTTTAAGTTGAATAAACCACTCAAAAATGCAGGCCTAATCAAACTTCTGTTGTTGACTGAATTAACTGAGCACATGTATTTCGTATCTAAACCTGCATCTTAATCTTGTGTCTGCAACTAACACACTTTATGAAACCTAGACTGTAAAAACGGAATACTGATTCATGTAAACTTCCGGTCTGAAATTCACGTTATAACCAACCAGCTTATTCTGCATCTTAACATAAGGGAAATTAAACTTACTTCCATAGCAGGACTCTTCCTAACAAACTGTCTGGCATCAAACAAACACTGGTTAGCTGGCATCATAACAAATACTGGTTAGCTGGCATATCATAACATTATCGGTGATTATTGGGGTTTTCTGCCCTAAAATCAGACGAACTATCAATAAAACATGGCTGACAATTGTCACATGTATCAAAAACGGTGTTCAACAGAAGAGGGCGCTGTTCAAGTTGACCACTACTGGTTGCTCACTGGAACATCCTCCGCCCCGATGAGAGCCTCGGTCTCATCTTCATATCCTTCAGCCGGACACAGGACTGCAACCTTGGTAATGGGTCGGCTGTACTCTCCGTTAGGTGTCTTGACTTTGATGTTCCTAACCTTACCGTCTGGACCGGGGTAAACTTCAACTACTCTCCCGATGCTCCACTTGCCTCTCACTGCATTCTGGTCTACCACGGTTACGACATCATCCACTCGTATTTCACGCCTCTCAGCTCTCCACTTCTTACGTGGCACCAACAAAGGGAGCACATCTCGGTTCCAGCGCTTCCAGAACGAGTCAACTATTTTCTGCAGGAACTCTACACGGTGTCTCGGATTTTTAGTCTCACGGAATGGGCCTTGAGGAACCTCTGTTGATGACCTTCCAAGTAGAATGTCGTTAGGGCACAGATACATGCCGTCATCTGGGTCATTCGGGATCCTTCCGATTGGACGCTGGTTGACAAGGTTTGCCACTTCAAGAAGGACTGTGTACAGCTCAAACGGAGTGAGGACTTGGGCTCCAATGGCTTGTTTGAGGGCGGCCTTACAGCTTTTCACCAATGACTCAGCACAACCGTTCTGATGTGGTGCAGCAGGTGTAATGAACTTCCATTTCATTTGTCTTTCAGCGCAGTAGTGTTGTAGCTCGTCTTTGTTCCATCCTGTTATCATATCTCTGAGTTCTCGTTCAGCTCCTACCAATTGTGTACCATTGTCGCTGATCATCATGGATGGATATCCTCTGATTGAAAAGAATCTTCGCAAAACTTGTAAGAACTCCATCGTGGAGTAATCAACCGCCAACTCAAGATGTACTGCTCTCGTGTTCAGACAGGTGAAAATTACTCCATAATGCTTTGTCGTCTTATTACGTCCAATTTTGACAGGATATGGACCGAAGTAGTCGCATGACGTGAAGTAGAACGGCGGTGTGTCTGGTGCAAGTCGATGTTGAGGTAGATCAGCCATAAATTGCGATTCTAACTTGTGCTCTCTCTCTCGGCAGGGTACACATCGGAACTTCACCGTCTTGGCAAGTCTATGGGCCTTTAGTATCCAGTACTTGCTTCGAATTTTCGCTACCGTAGTGGCGACTCCAGAATGTCCCACTTGGTGCACCTGGCGTGTTATCAGCAGTGAGATGGGATGATTGTATGGCAGCAGTGCTGGGTGTCTCGTTGCATAAGCAGTCAGGGCTTTGTCTACTCTGCCTCCAACTCGCAGTACTCCATCTGCTTCAACGTATGGTGTCAGTGCTTTGAACTCTCCCTTATGGAGGCGATCATGCAGATTTGTTTGTGCTCTCAGGATCCAGTATCTCTCTGCATCCTTCAGCTCCTGTGATGAGAGTGGGCCCCTTTTGGTTTCATCCGCACGTTGCCGCTGGGTGTGCGCATTCCAGACGAACCGCTGTACAAAGGCGGTCACTCTTATCAGTCTCCTCCAGGTAGAATATCTTGTACAATCTATGACATCGGTCTCGACTGTTGTTATGAAGACAGACTGTATGTTGCGTCGCTCTTCATCCTTAGTTTGATCCATCTTGGACTCATCTTTTGGCCAGTCCTCTTCCGCCAAGTACAGAAAATCTGGGCCACTTTTCCATCGATTGGACAGCTGGCTCACAGATATGCCTCGTGATACATCGTCTGCCACGTTCAGTTGGCCGGGAATATGTCTCCACTGTGCTGGATCCGTGTTATCTTGGATTTCTGACACTCTGTTGGATACAAAAGGCTTAAACCCTCTTGCTTCACTCCGTATCCAACCCAAAACGATCATGCTGTCACACAGGAAAACAGTCTGCTCTATCTTAAGCTCTATTTCTTCCGAGATAGTCTTGTAGAGACGAGAAGCCATCACCGCAGCCTGTAGCTCCAGCCTGGGAATGGTCAACTTCTTCAACGGTGCCACTCTTGATTTGGCAGTTACGAATCTCACTCCATATGTGCCACTGCGGAGTGACCATCTGAGGTAAGCACATGCTCCAAATGCATGTTCGGATGCATCGGAAAATATGCAAAGCATAGGATGTCCAACCGCATCAGGTGGTGTTAGGCATCTGTCAAACTTCACACAGTTCAGGCCGTCCATCTCCGCAAATAGTTGGGCCCACTGTTTCTGTTCAATGGGAGGCAGCACTTCGTCCCAGTGAAGCCCTTGTTGCCACAGTCGTTGTAGCCCTATCTTCCCACGAACCAAGAATGCGGAAGCAAAGCCAACTGGGTCGAAGATACGTGCTATTTGACTGAGGACTTTTCTTTTGGTTAGCTTCATCTTTACATCTTCAGACTGGTTCTTAATAAACTCGATTGATACCTTGTAACCCATGTTGTCTTCTTTGTGGTTCCAAACTGTCCCCAGAACTTTCTCTTCGTTTGTTGTATCCAAGAGATTTTTCTCCATTTCTTGTGAAGGAGAACAATTAGCATCCTCCTCCAGCGGCTCGCTGCTCAACCATCCCTTGACTCTGAAACCTCCTTCATCCAAAACTCTGTCAATATCGCTTGTTAATTTCTTGGCCTCAGCCTTGGTGTGGACTGAGCTGCATATGTCATCCATATATGTATTTTGTTTAAGCACCTTTGCAGCCTCTGGATAGATGCCTTCTGCCTGCTCTGCTGTTTTCTTCAGGGCGATCTGGGCCATGGCTGGGGCAGGTTTGTCTCCAAATGTGAGGACAGTCTTCACATAAACATCAGGCACTCGGTCGGTCTTCAAATCCCTCCATAGGTACCGGTGGACATGTTGATCTTTCTCTGGTATGAGGATCCGATGGTACATCTTAGAGATGTCCCCAATCACTGCCACAGCATTCTCTCTAAACCTCAGAATGACTCCGAATATGTTGTTCAACAGATCTGGTCCTTTCATCCAGTAGCTGTTCAGCTGATGGCCCTGATAGGTAGCAGACGAGTTGAACACAATGCGCAGTGGTGTACTTTTCTTTTCCGGTCTTATTACTGCGTGGTGTGAGATGTAGTGGACTGGGCCATGGTACTTCTCCATTTCCTCCGTGGACGCTTTTCTGGCAAACCCCATCTCGTACATCTCCATCATTTGTGTGTGGTATGCCTCTGCGTGGCCCCGGTTCTTCAGTAGTCTGTGTTCTGTGGATTGCAGCCTCTTTTCTGCTTGTGACTTATTGTCTGGCAGTAAGTTGGCCTCCTTCTTCCACGGGTAAGAAATCATCCATTGCTTTCCTATCTTCTGGCAGGACTGTTCGATAACCATCGCTTCCTTCAGATCAATCGGGCTTTGCTTTTCTGGCTTACAGGTGCACGCTTTAGTTGCTACTCCCATGGCTTCAGTTGTCCAGAAGTCAGTCATGTCGACTGGTGATGACAGACTGACATGCAAGATTCGGCTTGATTTTGCATGTCCTCCAGGTGTTGGTCCGAATATAACCCAACCCAATGGTGAGCGGCGGGCCACGAGGTTTCCAACCTCTCGGGTCTCTCCGGTGTGCATCTTCGCATTGTCAATGCCGATGAGGATGTCCACTGAACCCTTTTCTCTGTGGATCTCACTCATTGGCAGACTAAATTGTTGTGAGACCTGCTTCAGATGAACCTCCGTCATTTCTTCGGTGATATGCGGGATACCGATTACCTTCAAGACGTAAGACTGGACTTTGTTTACTGGCCGGATGTAAACCTGGTACAGTTTTGTCATTAACTCCTCCTCCTCACCTCCAACCTTGTGTATCGTGATTGTGACATCTTGGCCTTGGAGTTTTAAATTCTCTGCCACAGATGTCTTGATTAGGCTAATCTGTGCTCCGGTGTCCAGTAGCACATTTCCGAGCACGCGGAAGTTATGCAATCCGAGCAGTTCAGCCTGGATGATTGGCAGCAATGTTTCTCCACTTTTGACGGATGCAACTCCAACTGAACTAGCGCCGATTGATGGGTTTGGATTATTGTGAAGAAGTGGGTGATGAAACATCTTGCAGGGCGCTCCATTGTACTTTTCTGGACACTGTCGTCGTCTGGAACATGTTGTTATGTTATGATTTCTTCCTGCCTTTTTCAGACAGCTGAAGCACGCGTGGTTTTCTTTCATCACTTTCATGCGGTCAGTCAGGTTCATGGAAACGATTCTTGGGCATTGGTCGACCCAATGGTCTGACGTCTGACACAGCCAACACTTGTAATTAGTGTAAGCCGTTTTGTTGGTAGCAGTACCGGTAGTCTTCGAGATGTGATTTACGGTCGCTGCATGGGCGGTACTTCGTACTGGTGCTGTCGCTCTCATTCGGGATCTCATCTCGGCTGTCATCCAGTCCATCAGAGTCTCCAAGCTAGCTTGTCGTTTCTCCCCTTCTAGTACTCGAAACCACACTTTCCTATCATCTGCATTCATCTTCTTTTCTACCATTGCCAACATGTGGTTGTTATCCATGTCGTGTGGTCTTCCTACCTCTTTCAGGATATTGTAGCTTCTCTTTATGAGATGGACCAGCTCACAGAACCTGCTGTCATCGTCGTCCTTAAGCGGCTTGAATTTTACGATATCTTGTGTGATAATATCGGCTACAAATCTTGGGTCACCGTAGATGGAATTTAAGTATTCCCAAGCTGCTTCATAATCTGAGCCTAGCCCTTTAATTATGTCGAGGGGTTTTCCATGTAGGCATGTACGCAGGAGGGCTATGGCATCACGTTTATGGTATCGGTCATCTACCATGTACTTGAAATCCGCCCTGAAGGTGAAGAATTCTCTGACGTCACCAGAAAATTTGGGTAATTTTGGTTTTTCCATCTTGAAACTGCATGTCATGGCAGGATTCACCTCTGGGGCAGGAACTTCATTGACTGGCATGGCAGAAAATGACGTCACTGGTACTGGAATTACGGGAACTGACGCCACGGGATCTGACGCCACGGGATCTGACGCCACGGGATCTGACGCCACGGGATCTGACGCCACGGGATCTGACGTCACGGTAACTGACGCCACGGGATCAGATGTACCGGCATACACAGAAGGTTCTAATGCCTCTATGTGATCTGTTGCTCTGCATTTCAAACCGATAAACCTTTGTTGACACTCAGCCAACCAGTCCTCTTCAATCTCAAATTCCTCATCTTCATCGATTAGCTCTGTGTATTTTTCATGTTTCTGAACGAGGTCATCAAATGTTAGCTCAACTTTATGAACCAAAGCTCTCACCTCCCCCGCCGAGCGGTTTCCGTCAATCAGCAACTGTAGGGCCTTTCCCTGCCGTGTAAGTGCTGCTTTCGCATTTCTGCGTTTCTTCTTTAGCTCCTTCACTGAAGGGTCATCCATTGTTCACGCGAGTCGCACTGCCTTGAGTCCCAGGTTAGCAGAAGTCCAGGAAATCGAATTGTGTGGACTGTCGGGAGTACGACCAAACCAGAAAAAGGGCTCCTGCGAATCGTATATTTGAGCTTTCAGAATATCTGTAAAACTGCTTTTATTCGATCTGAAACAAAGTTAAAAGAATACATAGAACATTTAGTTTAACAGTTTAACACATACAAAAGATTATAAGAAACTGGTTTAACTGTAGGCTATAAGGTGCTTATGATAATATGAAAATCGATACCACTGGCTGGGATCACTGGTCACCTTTAAGTTGAATAAACCACTCAAAAATGCAGGCCTAATCAAACTTCTGTTGTTGACTGAATTAACTGAGCACATGTATTTCGTATCTAAACCTGCATCTTAATCTTGTGTCTGCAACTAACACACTTTATGAAACCTAGACTGTAAAAACGGAATACTGATTCATGTAAACTTCCGGTCTGAAATTCACGTTATAACCAACCAGCTTATTCTGCATCTTAACATAAGGGAAATTAAACTTACTTCCATAGCAGGACTCTTCCTAACAAACTGTCTGGCATCAAACAAACACTGGTTAGCTGGCATCATAACAAATACTGGTTAGCTGGCATATCATAACATTATCGGTGATTATTGGGGTTTTCTGCCCTAAAATCAGACGAACTATCAATAAAACATGGCTGACAATTGTCACATGTATCAAAAACGGTGTTCAACAGAAGAGGGCGCTGTTCAAGTTGACCACTACTGGTTGCTCACTGGAACAACTTCCAAAGATGGATGCTGGACAACTTTCTCAAATTCAATCCTTCTAAAACGAAGTTCATAATAATCTCCTCTCCACAACTCCGTAACAAAGTTTCCATCCAACACATTCAAATTGGCGATGCCCAGGTCATACCCAGCACAGATGTACGAAATCTCGGCGTGCTCTTTGACCAGTGCATGAACCTAGAGAAGCATGTCTCTCGTGTCTGCCAAACTTCCTATATACACCTTAGACGCATTGCTAAGATCAGACGTCTACTTTCTATGAAGGCAGCAGAGCAGCTCATCCATGCGTTTATCACTTCCAGACTTGACTTCTGTAATAGTCTACTTGTGGCCTTCCGGGAAATACACAACATCTCACTCTTTCAGCAGAAACTGAAGACACACCTGTTCACACTTGCTTTTCCTACCACTTGAGATTTCCCTCCTTTCCATCTTGACCGGCGCCTTTGAATGGTTTTATATCAGATTCAGTGCGCCTTTACAAATGCTGTGTAATTATTATTATTATTATTATCCACACTTTTATGAGGCCCAACATATACACGAAATAATAAGCTTGTGAATGTTTTAGCTCAATCAGCTCACATGGAGTCACAAGAAAATAGTGAACAAAACACAACTATATGTTTTCACTGTTTTCAAACATCAGGCTTTGGACTCGAAAGATCACAACTAATTGTTTTACGCGTTTCTCAAAAACTGTATAGCATTTAAAGTAAAACAATATTTCAAGGGTTGTTTCCCACCATGACCATCTTTATACCATGTAACTTGTGCGCAATTAATACAACAAAAGCCCGTGTGTCTGTGATGCAAAAAGAAATTTGTTAACATTTCTAAATCTCCCAGAACTTATGGCAACTGGTCATTACTATCTGAACCCTTATTATTCATTCCAGGATACCCTCAAGGGGCTGTGTCATCATGATCAAAGCAGAGCCTTCCCACGAAATATGTAAATTGCACATCGAGCGTGCGCACTAACACTTTGGTTGGCAAAATAATGGAACATCACGCCTTTTTGTATGGGGCTGATGGTGGCGTGACACAGATGCATTTGTGCGTCTACTTAGTGCACATCTCTATGGCGTTTGCCAACCAATAGGGTCTGTACGCATGCGTGAATGTAATTAGCATAATGGGAGGGTCTGTTGTACTCTCTCACCCAGTTACTGCGTGCCCTCATCTCCATACATATGATACTGACGGAAGGCGTGCTTGTGCAGTAACTGGATAAGAGTTCATAATTCCATGTACAGCCACATACCTGCTTTGATGATGATGTGTGTCAAACGAGAAAAATCCAACAAAATCCCACAGCAAATGTTAAATGATCTGAATAGTTTCAGGGCTTCAGGGCTTCAGGGACTGCCACTATGTTAGTTAAGTTCTCTCATGTGATGTACATGTAGCAATGATGGCAGTTGTCTCCTGGTGAGCAAACCAAATAGGGACATGGGCCAAATTTTATAGAGCCATTTAATGGCTTCAGCAGAAAATACTGCTTTAAAATTTCTGCCAAGCAAAAGTTAGCAAGATACCAGTCACTAATTGTACGTGAGAAATGGCATTTGGGCTGGTAACCATACTCTGGTAAGCGTGATTTTTTTATGCTTAGCTACTTGTTGTGCTTTAAGCAGCTCTTTGAAATGGGAGGCGGACTCCAATTATCCCATTCAGCTCTAAGTTTGGTTACATTGATTTGAATGGGTAAAAAAACAAATTGTGTGCTACCTGTATGTATAGTATAGACCTTTCCATTGTTGATAAACAAAGTGCGACGGTTGGCATGGATGGCCGAATGATAGCAAAACATTCAATCGTGTTAACAATTTTGTTGACCAAACTCAACATTTTCTGTAAAGAATCATGAACTGAATTACCTTCCATGATTGGTTGATTTGTTTCCAACAAATTCAACACTTTTTTTTATATATTATGTGTAACTTACTAACATTGCTACAAACTATGGCTATCTGTATTTGATTTGCAGTTATGGCTTTCCATAGTTTTCCAACCTCTGTCTGTGACGTTGCAATAGAAAGGTCTATTATATATAGGGTGGTTAACAATAGAATTATTGGTTTTTTCTTTTCATTAGGGGAATACTCTTCTCCCAAAGCAGCAGCCTCAAGGGTCCACCACAACGGCTCTCTCATTCTCTTCGGCGGATGGGCACCCCCGGTCCCAAACCCCCCTCACCAGCCACCCCATATCTCCGACGACCTTCACATCTATTATATTCCGAAGAACAAATGGCGGGCTGTTGTCACAAGCCTCTGCCCACCGCCGATGGCCAGCCACAGGGCAAGCATGGTGAATGACCTGATGGTCATATTTGGTGGCGGTTGTGGAAACCAAACAAAGTAGGCATTGATTTTTATCTACTTTGGTCATAAAAATCCTGCATTGTTTTGTTTTTTGGGGGGGACAGTAATTTCTTTTTAATTCCTCTAGTTTTCACACACAGAGCTTAAATTGTTTTATTTTTGTAATTTTTTTGTTTTGAGGGGTTTTGGTGGATTGAAAGAGAATCCACAATTCAATTACTGGGCCAGAATTTTGTTTTTACAAGACTATAATCTTAATGGTAATACTGTTATATAGTGTAACATATACTACACTGTTTTCTTTAAAGGGTGTGTACAACATTGGTAAGATTGAAATTATAAATGTTCACAGATTTGCACATAGCTTACATGGTATAAAGAAGGTCATGGTAGAAAACTTCCCTTGAAATAGTTTTGCTTGAAATGCTATGTTTTTAGGAAATGATTGACACATTATGTGCTTACAGGCTTTTGCATTAGGCGCTTTACAAATGTCTTTATTATTTATTTATTATTAAAAGTCTTAATCCTCCAGAATAAAATCTGATGTTTATAAAAAGTTAAAACATTTAATGGGGTTTTTCACTGTTTTCTCGTGACTTTGAAGACCGATTGAGCTTAAACTTTCACAGGTTTGTTATTTCATGTATATGTTGGGTCACGTCTTTGGCAATGACCGATCTTGTACACACCCTTTGAACAAGCACTCATTTGTCATCAGAAGAAAATTGTATTTCGATCCTAAATTTTGGGGTTGAACAAGAAAAATTTACTTGAGCAGGACATGAAACTGCGACTTGCGGATTAATGTGCCGGAGCTCTACCAACTGAGCTATCTAACCCTTTGTTAGAGTGTGTCAGTATACTTATCCAGTCAGAAGCCAATCATCCTGTAATTTCCGTAATCCAGTGGTCTCGGGTTCAAGTCTCACTCTAGTCAAGTTTTTCTTTGTTCAGCCGAAAACTTTCAAATCAGTGAGCTCTCGGATTGAAACTACCAATATTTTTAATTTGAATTTCCTCAGGTACGATGGTGTATGAGGTTCTGTCACTCCAGAGCATGTCATGGAGTTGTATGAAGATGGAAGGACGGAGGCCGCCAGCCAGGGAAACACATGTACAGGTAAGAAGAGCTTGAACTTCACCCAGGACCGCAGGCCCGAGGCCAGTGATTTTAGCGTCGGACAAGTAAACTCATGAACGGACAAGTCCGGCAATCAAATAATAATATTTCGCTGTATAATATAAAAATATAAAAAGATATTCAAATGTTGACTTATGCTTCTCTTAGTGCTTGTTCAAATACAGACAGTTTACATGTTAATTTTTTTAGATTTTGGGTTGAACAAAGAAAAGTTGACTAGAGCGGGATATGAACCAATGACCACCGGATTAACAAGCCGGCGCTCTACCAACTGAGCTATCTAGTCCTATGTTGGCGGTCTCCCTATTTTGTCAATATCTTTGTTCGGAAGGGGGGTGCCAGTCAGGAGCCATTCAATCGTAAACTGCCGTGTAGCCAGTTGAATGCGACTTGATGCGACTTGAATTTTAGATTCTAGTCTTGTAAAACAACTTTTGGTCTGGGCATGCCCTGGTGTCTTGTGGAAAAGAGTATTAAAGTATGGGAACATTTGGGGGACACCCTCTGCCACGTATCAGGCATGGTATACACAGCAAGACAATCAGAAACAACTGTGCTGTATAACTTTTAAGTGTTCTCTTCAAATATTGATTGTTTGTATTTTTTTTATATCCCAGGTTGTTCTGGATGATGGGCACATCTTAATCGTCGGGGAGTGGGCAATTATGAAAAGGTAGGTTCCCCTCGAGATAAAAGTACCAAATCAGAAACCATTACAACACTTACACAACTTACACAACCATTACATCAGGGGTTTCCCTTTGAAAACAACAAAAATGTTTCTCTGGCGGGGTGGACTAAAAATTGACGTGTCCTGCCACTGTTTTCATTCGCATTTGGCGACTGGCAAGCCGGGAACCAACTCTGCCATTTGATAGTTTTGAAGACTGATCATCCTTACTTACAGCTGAGAAACTAAATTGCGAAGGATGCAGCAACAACATGTTCGAGCCGCAGGCATGCAAGGGTGCCTTTGGCAGCCAGTAACATTGACTCGTATACAGCCAGAGATCGAAAGTGTTTGCTTTTTGTGGTGGGAGGGAAAACTGGAAGGCTCAGAGAAAAAGCCTTGTATGGCATAAGAGAGAACTAACGCGCAAATCTACCCACTTATGGCCCTATAGTCGGGAATGGTAAACGGGACCACAGCGATGAGAGGTGAGGGCTTTGCACACAAGCCACCCAATATTGTTTAAGGGACAAACTATTATGGTGATTGGTGAAGTGTCATGATCAAGGATGCCAGCATTTTGACCGGCCAAGCTGGGGTTCGAACCCACATTCTTTCAGAACTTCAATACGATGCTCCTTGATCGAACCACTTGAAATAGCGGTATTTATTTTTTTCATTCAACAGGTATTAAATGACGTTTGGATGCTTGATATTAGTGAAGTCCCCTGGAAATGGAGAGAGATTAACATCCAACATCAGGAACACGCTGCCCCTCAAATATTCAGCCATTCTTCTTGCTAGGTACAGCTGCACCTCAAATAGTCTTGGCTCAAGATGCTCCTGTTCTTTATATTCCACAATCGACCTCTGATCGCTGCAAGAGGGCACTATCAACTTCAAACCACTCTCTCTCTCTCTCCCCAACTGCTATTGGTTTGTGGTCGAGAGCACATCGTGAATGATAGCGCCCTCTTGTTGTGATAGGTGGTGGATCCTGGGATGGGTTAACAGGAGTGCTTTGAGCCAAGAATACTCAAGTATTGTAAAAGTTCTGACCAATTAGAAGGTTTCTGTTGGATTTGAGTCTTTGCATGGGGGAGATTGATAGTTACTACTCTACCACCAGGTACAGACACCATGCAGTGAACATGGTTTGTTTTCAATGTACGACTGGTGAGCTCTAGCCGACACCAGTGGGCATTCCTCGTGTCCACACTCACACAGCTTTGTGTTGCGTACACTATGTGGACATTCCTTTGTTCTTTGCACCAAAGAAACAGTGATGAGATTCTTCCGCCTTTTGGCGGAATTCCGACTTTCCGTCTTTGAAAAATCGGGGTTTTTTTTCAGTTCCGACATTTAAAAATCTCCGACTTTGGCAAATTGACTTTTGAACCTTTCACTTTCCAACAATAAAATATGAAGTTTTGAAAATTTTGAAATGAAATAAACGTTTTTTGATTACTATTTTGCTTTGTGTCACGTCTTTCTTAAATTTTTGTATTTATTATGCCTTGCGTGCATGCACGCTGTCTCCTTGCACGCGGCACGGCCACGTGCGCGCACGGCCGGCCGTCGGTAGCTTGGCTAGGCTCCAACTCAATACACGTTTACGAGCCAAGTAAAACATAGCTGCACTGTGTCGCGAGGCCTATGGATTCTGGACTGTACACAGCCTTTTGGATTAAGACTAATTAAACATTGACAACCTTTGCCGATAGAGGGCCTTGCGTGCGTGCGATCGATGCAGGTCAAAGTTTATTGGGTTTTCCCAATGTGCGTCGTCGAACACCGATCGTTGAATCACGAAGATGTCAGTGAAAAAGAAGCTCTACAGAACCAATCCTCAAATCACGAATCTATAGAAATTTTTGTCGAAGAAATTACCAATATTTAGGCAGAAATTAGGCATTAAGATTTCAAAACACACAATTTTCTCGATTTTGTTTCCCCTACGTTTTGAAAATTGTGTGCATGCTTACGTGCGGGCTAATGCAAACAAAATTACGGTCGGCGCCGTGATGTTCATTTTTCCGATTTTTTTACTTTTTCATAATCTCATCCCTGAAGAAAAGAACTTATTCTTCAATACCTTAAAAAACACTGTTAAAGTGTTACATATGAAGTGTAGACCTTGGGAACAAAAAAGGATACACACAGTGTATGGATTTGAAACACTGTGTGGACTTACACACATCCACACAGTGTTTTTTAGTGATTTTTCTTAAGTGCACAGAACAACTGAATGTCCACAGAGTGTATGCAACACAGAGTTGTGTGGGCATGCTTGCGTGTACAGAGCCTGGGACAAAGCTAGACAGGAAGGGACATTGGGCATGTGTGCTTAGTGCGTTTAGCTTGTTCGTTTTACTGGTAAACTGAGGAGAGTTAAAATTTGTCTGTGCCTTTTATATTAGTATTAGTTACATTTATTGATTAAAAGTTTACAAAATGGAGAATACTTTGGCAGCTTCTTATTTTAACCTTGTTTCAGATTTTGAAATAGATTCCACATTTTACTCATTCCTTGATTTTCAGATTGGTGACAGCATTGTGTTTTTCAGTAAACTCCGCAACAGCCTAAGTTTAGCCCTCAACTTTCACAGATCAGCCCCAGCAATGCGTGCTCCACAACGACCACAGCCAAACAGCCGAACGCAGTCTCACTACCCACCCCGCCCACATGGGGGTGTGGAGAGGGGGTCCCTTAGTGACCTCCACAGCAATGCTAAACGTCTACGAGGTCAATCTAGTGACAAGTCAGACAGTAAAAATCACATCATCCCAGCAGCTTCTTGTAACTCGTCGCCCGGTGAAAACCACGACACTTCCACTGTCGATCCGACCCCGGTAGGCTGTCCATGCTCCCCAACTTGCCAATGTAAAACTCCAGTGTCAAACTCAATCTGCACTTTCAGTGAAAAATGGGGGTGCTGCAAATCGCCAGAACAGTTGGGACTTAATCCTCCGTTGTATTCAAGAATTCCACTCGGCGAACAACAATATGTTTTAGACGTTAGTGCAGCGATTAGTGATCTTCAAGTCGTTTGGTTGGACATACCTGATCAGAATGCAAAGCGAGCCCCAATTAATCCGGGACATCCGCATTGTGAGATGACATTTGGGTTTCCCCCAGAAGCATTGTTCCCTTCGATGTGTGTCGGACGTGCTGAGATCATCAGATTTGGCGGCATCTTGAAAGCGTCTTCGTATCCCAGAGTTTTGAACGATCGCTACTTTGGTTACTAAACAAAAAATCACACACACCCGACTCACTACTGAGTGATACCTCTGACACTTTATTCATAAACAAAAATGTAAGATCTCGTAGTTGGGCTTAAGGGATCATGGCAAAAGTTGGACACGTTGTAGACACAAAAGAACAATCCTGTGGGCACACGCCGGCAATCCATTGGACGACCAGAACATTTTGCTAGACAGCATCATTGTGCCAAAGTACTGGAGCAATCATACACAGTGAATATGCGCATTGGTATTTTGAATGTTCCAAATGAACGAGCTGGCAGTCCAACGGAACGGTCCATGAGCATTTAGAATGTTCCTACCATTTCCAGCTTTTGAGATGTTCTCAAATATTGCTGCTGCATCTATGATCATTCTAGATTTAATTTCTGGCAGTCCAACGGAACGGTCCATAAGCATTTAGAATGTTCCTACCATTCCAGCTTTTGAGATGTTCTCAAATATTGCTGCTACATCTATGATCATTCTAGATTTAATTTCTGGCAGTCCAACGGAACGGTCCATGACCATTTAGAATGTTCCTACCATTCCAGCTTTTGAGATGCTCCCAAATATTACTGCTGCATCTATGATCATTCTGACTAAAGATTTAATTGGGGCATAAACATATTCAGGCACCTGATTGCTCCGTTTTTCAAGATTTTAAGTTTTTCTCAAAACCTCATTTCAGCCGTCAAACTGACTTGAAAGAAGTAAAGCAATCACCAAAGGGAGAAATAGTTAATTATTGCTACATTGTGTCCGGTAGTTTTATATTTTTGGTGTTGCACTGGATCTGTAATTTTCCAGAATTGTAACATCTGAGACGGGTTGTGGGTCTAGAATAAGAAGGACCAAGACACGCAAGCCCCTTATCGTTGCCCGATTGCGTTTATGCCAATTTTGGTTTCTGCAACAATACAGATATACAGATCAGGAAAGTCCTGGTTCATCCACATTCATCCCCCTGCATCTTCGAGTGGGAAATACATACATTTTGGTAACGACATTTTATTCTCTGATAGCGCCCCTCCCCCTTTGTTGGTTTATATTAATCTGTTTTTGTTGAGCCAAATGCATCTAATAAATTGTTATCATGTACAATATCAGGGCCTAATTTCTGCTTACCGCCAAATTCTGCACTAGCAATCACCATCCTCCGCTTACCGAGCAAGTGCCGAATTTCTGCGCTAGCTGTGTAACCGTAGAATGCCTAGTAACTGCAGTAACGTGGATTACGCAAACGCACAAGCAAAATTTCCCTGCTAACCCGTGAAATACGTATTACATTACAAGTTTAATCGACAGATAAGAGCAAACAGCAAACATTTACAAGGTTCATGTATTCTGGACGTTATTCAAAAACGTTATGATTTCTATCGGTCTTTTTAACACCTGGAAAACTTTACAATGGAAGAAATAAATGAACAGTGACTAATCTGAAATTTGACTGTGTATACATTTAATACCCGCATCAGGCATTTGTTTTACTAAGATCTTTGTCTTGAGTATTTTGATTTGCCAAATCGATAGTAGCCTGCTCTACAAATCATGTGACCTGTGACATCACATATTTACGAAAGAGCCACAGAACCCAGACTTCCTGCAGGAGGCATGGAAGATAACATTACATCTTACATCTTACGGGATTGCACTGTCTGTTTTTTATCTACTTTAGATATCAAGAGAGGGGGCATACCTTAAAACTTGTTCAACTGTTACTTTTATAACGCTTGATTTAATGTATTCGGAAGTTCGGACAAAACATGTAAACATTTCCCATATGACCAGCGTAGCATCTTACCTGCCAGAGATGCCCTGGAATGCACCAGGCCACTCTTTTTGTGAACAAAGATTACATGCAGAGTTGTAACTAAGGGGGCACCCCCCCACCCCCCACCCCCGCCATTTGAAATCTTGACTTTTGAGATTAAATATTGTAAGAATGTTACACCTTACAAGCTTTTAATGTGAAAACTTCAATGTTTTGAAAACTACTTTCCACTTACAGTTACACGCAAACAATTAATTTGTTTTTACACTCACGTCAGATTACCTTATGAAACACAGTAAAAAAAAATGGCATAACAAGAGCGCTAACATTTTCCCAGTAAATTTAGAAGAGTGGTATGGATCTGATTTGCTTTAAAATGTGTGTTTATTTCTCTGTTTAAGGCACATGGAGGCTTGATTTTTCACCCCTTAAAACGCCAAAGGCTCAGAGCTTCCGGGTGCTTCGCCCAATGAACCCCCACCAGGGCTTCGGCCCTGGACCCCACAAACGATGGTACAGCAGATTTTCCAGTAAATTAAGAAGAATTATAAGAATCTGAAGTGCTTAAAAAGTTTGTATAATTCTCTGTTTCGGGCACACAGAGGCTTGATTTTTCACCTCTTAAAAAGAGCTTCCTGGACCCCACCCATTTTGGGGGTTGGGCCCCCCCTTATACACACATCCGGTGTGCGCTGTTGTGCCCCCCCCCCCCCAGTTAAACAAATCATGGATCCGCCCCTGAATAGACATACAATCAAACAAAATGATTAGAACATTAAGCATATATTTTCATATTGACTTTCTTGGACGTTATTTGTAAGTAAAGATAGTGCTTCTAGGAGTATACTATTAGAACAACACATAATTACTGGCATGAAATGCAACATTTGTGACCAAATGTGCGCGTGCCTAATTGTACTCCTTTGAAAATATTATCTCTTGGGGAAACTCCAGGTGGCGCAAAGTCTTCGAGGACACCCAACAGCGTACAGCCACAGACAGGGCCCTATTTCATAGAGCTGCTGAAGCAGAGAATATTGCTTAACAATTGTATGCTAAGCAGAAATGAGCAGGATACCAGTCACAAAATGTACTTGTGACATGGCAGTTTGGCTGGTAACCTTATTCTGGTAAGCATATTTTTGTTGTGCTTAGCAACTTTTTGTGCTTAAGCAGCTCTGTGAAGATGGGCCCAGAAGGTGAGTCTTGCCACTGCTAACGTGGAGGCTCATTGTATTGCAAATTATTCATATTTTGTTTCATCCCAAGTTATTCAGTAAGTCACTCAATCAATAAGTCCATGATCTATCCATCAGTAAATTGTAATAAATGTAATGGTTGTCCAAAAGTTATGATTGGTTTGCCTATTTTTGGAAAAACACTATTATATTTTTTTAGTTTTTCCACTTAAAAATTGATGTTGTCAACTAGAATGACGATTCCCGATTGATGATTTTTTCAGCATTTCTTGGGCCGAAAAGTATGGAAATTATTATGTTAAACATTTTTCCATTCATGAACCCCGACGGGCTAAAAACACACAGTGCAAAAGAGCGTCCGGATTTGGCGTCCATTTTGAATTCTTAAAATTCATTTAATACATTCAGGTGACAAAATACTACATAACTTTGGCTTATGCCTACACGTCTAGTATACTTAAGAATAATAGTTAACTTGGATACATTGCATTCTACCTAGACTGCTCATTAAACTTAGTATTAACTTAACGAGTATTACAAAAATATGGTTCCTTGAGACCAAGAAAAAAGACCGTTGAAAAGGAATGCAACTTTATTTGATATTTTGTACACAGCAAAATTTGATTCATAGGCCTTTCTTTAATAATTTTTTAATTTTTACTAAATAATGAATTTAAGTCTTGCTGTGTTTTTGATATGTGACTGTGACATCATCGAAAGTTATGTATATATTATTTGTTATTATTATTATTATTTTTTTTTCGTTCTCCGGGAAGGCTCGAATGAAGAAAACAAAACGATACTTTTTATTTTCCATGTACGTTTTCCAAACAGTGGACTTAATTGGATCATGCACAAACCAGCTGACTGGCCCAGGCAGATTAACTGCTCACCAATTTAGTTCACGAACCAAGGAACTGAATGTACCACACTCACTCATGGATACTTTCCAAGTTTTTGTGGCCACACTCGAAAATTCTCTATTGAGCTTTTCCCGAAATGAAATAAATCAAAATGAAAAGAAAAAAAACGGGAAAAAACAACTTCACAACAATAAGTAATAGAATGTTTGTTTTCAACCGTATCGAAGGAAATCTCTCTTTGGAAATTGGCTGCATCATAATACTTAATTTGATATCAGAGCCAATCTGTAAGTGAACATAATTTTCAATTATTTACAGTCATTGGCTTAAATCCCGGAAAGGGGGACATGAAATGCATGATCCAACAACCCTTTTTTGCCCGTAACTTGACAACGCTACAAAACTTTCCGAATGTTATCAAAAGTTATCAAGGATTATATTGTAAACAAATCAAGTTGTCAAAAGTGTTCTACCATGACATCCGTTGTTGTCCCCTTTGGTCACACGTTTTAAACGTTGTTTGTTGGATTCTTTGTATTTTCTTATAATGTTACTCTTTCCCCCTTTTATAAAATTGGGTATTTGAAAATGGCCGTCATAACCGGCGGCAATGGGATTTTGTTGGTTGCAGCCTGTAAGAGATTGTTGTTCTCCTTTTGTTTCGTCTTCTTTTATTTATCATTAATTTATTATAGTTTGTTTGTTTTAAATTGACTTTTTAACATACTAATTTTCACTACTCAGTCAAAGAAATGCAATGAGTCATCATTAAGGCCCCAAAAAACTGTTTTCTACCCAAATAGGATAAACTCAAAGAGGGACAAACTAACACTGATAGCACCCCAAACATGACTAAATAAAACCAATTAATAAATTGCCATTTTATCGTTTTTGTCAAAATAAACACGTTTGCCTACACAAGCAGTCACATAAGTGATAAAAGCCAATATTTATATAATGTCATACACGATTTAATACGAATATTGATTTTTCATCCCACTTTTGATTTTAAAATTGTATTATTATTTTGGTTTTGGAATTTAAATCACAAATTAAAGTTTCATTAATGTTTTGTTGTATTAAAGCGTTGTCTGATATTGTTCAAAATGTGTTTTTGTTTTTATCTCTGTTCCATTTAGATTTCGTACAACAGGAATCCGGTAAAAGACGTGTAAAGATTATAGTCACTATATACTTGACGGTATACAGCTAAGTGAACTTGATCTCCATAGTGAAGAGGAATAACCGCACTGCTGCTCACTTGATGAGAACCTGCAACTTCTACATGCCCTGTAACAATGTAGTTACTGTTCTTCCTCAGCTGAACATATAGGTTAGAAGCACTTGAATGTTTCAGGACTGTGAACATAAATACGTATATCCCAGGCACAGTACACGTAAACGTGCCATTATTCAAGTTGAAATCAGTCCCTTCCTCTGAAAACAATAACTCTTCAAAGGGCAGAGGATCATAGGAGGATGCCGGGTTGAAGCCGGTATTCCTCACTGCAGTGAAGGCGGACCGTCGCGTATTACATTCCCCAGCTTCACCAGTCCGTCCAGCTGGACCAGGTTCACCACTCTCGCCCTTCAATCCATCCATTCCAGGCAGACCATGAGGTCCTTGTTTCCCTGGTTAACCGACTCCTTGCTCACCCTTCAGTCCATGATCTCCTTTAGCGCCTGTTTCACCAACCAGTCCATCTGACCCTGTGTCTCCTTTAGCCCCTTGTACACCTACCTCACCAGGAGAGCCTACATCACCTCTTGGACCAACTTGCCCTTGCTGGCCATGGTGTCCATTTGATCCATGAGTTCCAGGTATACCGGCTGGGCCTTGGCAGCAGGAGTTACACGTCACCCCCGGATCAGGTGAAACTGCAACTGTAGCGACCAAGAACTGAACTTTCAAAATAGCAAGGGCAACTGTTATGGTAATCTTCATCTGTAGTTTAAAAGATATAGTGGAAAAACAAACGATTATTACATTCATAAAAAGTTGATCAATCAATTATCGTTACAATTTGGCTCATTTCAGGAAAGCCGCCTCATTTATAACTTTTCGGTTGTACGGTTAAACAAAAACTCAACTCCATAAGTATGCATTTACCTTACTTTCCTTAGGACTACCAGGACCAGCCGTTTTGGAGGAAACTACTTTAAACTTTCATTTTTACATGATTGATAACATGACATTACGTGTTTTTAGTTGGTGTGCTGCAATTGTTGGTTATCCGTTATTCTGATTTTTTGTCTGTTGTTATCATTTGATACTAGATTTGGCCAACTGCTTTGGGGTGCCTGCGTGAAATTTTGAGACACGGATCAATTTACATGGCTCTGCTTACTGTCGAATTATGCGCTTGCAATTGCAATTCTTCGCTTAGAGGGCACGCGTCCAAGTAGTGCAAGCTGTGTCAGCAAAGAACTAGTAAAGCCCGGCTCATACTTCCTGCGAACTCGAATGCGATGCGAATTTTGACGTCACAAATTCCAATGAATAATTCGGAAGAGTTGACTTGTGCTCAACTCCTGCGAATTATTCGCGGCGAAAACAGCCCTGTGACGTCAAAATTCGCTTCGCATTCGTATTCGAAGGAAGTATGAACCAGGCTTAACGTCGAGTACGCATTTGCACCATCATAAATTCTGACCTGTGAACTACGCTTGACGTCAGCGCGGTTCTCTCTGATTCCGTAAGCGCCGAGTCTTTGCTAACGGTAAGCAGAGTCAAACAAAATTTGCCCTGGAAAACGATTCTTTAGTATGTTTTGAGCTTTAAATTTGAATATTAGCATGTTGAAAACACAACATCCATAAAGGCCGCCGCATACTTAGGCAAAGCTGAATTTCCACACTGCATAATATACAAATATTTCCCGTTACAACACTACATTATATTTAGACAAATAAAATAAAAAAATCAAGAACAAAATAACGCAATAAATTGGACTTTGTTGACAAGAAAAAATAGTAAACACGTTAAATGTTTCACATCATGCTACCCAAACAGTTGTGATAAAACCAGACGCTTAATTACATTTGTTTACAATAATAATTATGACCCTTGATTTTAAAAATTTAGTAGGGAAAGTTAGACACTTTTGTGGTAAATGGATGCAGTGTTAAAACGTTATAGGCGAAAGTAATGGTAGTTGGACAGGTTGGGTTAACTATGATTATTCTAATTAATAAAAGAATAATTAACAATGGTATAGCTCTGACAAAAGCATTGACGTTACATAGTGTTTTAACATTATCTTAGCATGGTTCATTTTGTTAACTTGAAAACCTGGTTATATACCGGACAGGTTTCCATATCCCTTTCTGAAAAAAAAATTGCCCCCCCCCCCCAACTCCACCCAACACAACATTAATAAAACAAAAACAAACCCATTCATCTAGTCCCGGCTGTATAACGAGAAACACTTACCTTGGAGTTGTGTTCTTGCAGTCCAAGCCTTCTCGGTTCCACTTTTCCAGTAAGATGTAAAGTTGTTATGAACACTGCTGCTGGTGCAGGGCGTTTAAATACTGTTGCATTTCCATTGAAGTGAACAGCAATTGACTTTGGGTTTTGATTGACAATCGACGAGCAAGCCAATCAGACATACGTGTTAAAGTCACTGACTGAAGGAAGTGACTTGGGCCTACTCTGTCAATGGGTTTGCCGCCCACTACTTAATGGAATTTGTCGCCCAGTGATGAAAAGTAAAAGATTTATATGGATCAGAAGTGCTTTATACAGAAGTATGTATATTTTTCTAATTTTATGCATAAAGAGGCTTGATTTTTCACCCCCCAAAACGCCAAAAGCTCAGAGCTCCAGGGGGCAACTTCGCCCCTGGACCACACCGGGGGTCATATAAAATTATAAGGCCGACCCCTGGACCCCACACCAATACATTGGTTTAAGCCCCACCAAAACGTAATCCTGTGGGTGCGCCGTTCTCCTGTTCCTAAAGACCCACCCGCCTTGTCTGTTGCTGGATGTTACTCCAGTTTTAGCTCCGGAGGCCTTATTTCTCAGCAATGGGTTGAACCTCAAAATCAAGATGCAGGATCCAACAGTGACTGTGGTGACGACTAAACAAAAACAACAAAACCATCAGAAGACTTGTATATTAAAAGCTGCAAGCAAGAATGCTCAAGAGACTGTGATGGTGTGATTAGATGATAACCCGAAAACGAAACTTCGCGTTGTTCAATCCTGCAAGCAAAACATACAGATGGTTGTGTTTTTGTTTCTAGGCAAAAAAATCAAGATGTGATTGTGTTTTTGTTTAATTGCTTGTGTCACCCGCGCCTACCGAAAGTATTTCATATATTTGAGTGCAGAAATATATAACTATTGATGTTTTCCTGGGTTTTTTAAGCTTCCCAAATAAAATTCTGAATGTTGTTTAATAGAGACAGTATACGGAAACAAAAGAGAAAGAATAAAATGTAATCTGCATCCTTGTTGCTTCCATTTCTATAATAGCTTCTTTTTGTGACATTGATCTGAATTGGGAAATGAAAAATGGCCGCACTTTGCTAAAGATAAACTGCATGGATCTACAGAAGTAATGTGCTACCACTAAACATAACCAACCATACTCAAACATGAACAGTTTCTTCTTTTTTTCGTAGCATTCATGGTTAAAACTCCGGGGAAATAAAAAACGAGTTGAGGTATTAACGTATAAACGAAAACTATGCAGTCACCGAATACATGCAACAAACAGAATGTCAACGCTGTACGTTTCCTGTATCCGTTTAATAGAACTATTTATAAATGAACATGGGTAATTATTACATTATTATTAACAATTCTAGTTTCTTCCGAAAATGCATTTGCATTTAATGAATCGGTCACTTTAAAGCACAAGGACAACATTGGTAAGTTGAATTGTCAAAGACCAGTATCCACACTTTTATGAGGCCCAACATATACACGAAATAATAAATCTTTGAATGTTTTAACCCAATCAGTCACATGGAGTCACAAGAAAATAGTGAACAAAACACAATTATATGTTTTCACTGTTTTCAAACATCAGGCTTTGGACTCGAAAGATCACAACTAATTGTTTTACGCGTTTCTCAAAAACTGTATAGCATTTAAAGTAAACAAATATTTCAAGGGTTGTTTCCCACCATGACCATCTTTATACCATGTAACTTGTGCCCAATTAATACAACAAAAGCCCGTGTGTCTGTGATGCAAAAAGAAATTTGTTAACATTTCTAATTCTCCCAGAACTTATGGCAACTGGTAATAATATGTACATCATGTAAAAGACCTTACTATCTGAACCTTTATTATTCATTCCAGGATACCCTCAAGGGGCTGTGTCATCATGATCAAAGCAGAGCCTTCCCACGAAATATGTAAATTGCACATCGAGCGTGCGCACTAACACTTTGGTTGGCAAAATAATGGAACATCACGCATTTTTGTATGGGGCTGATGGTGGCGTGACACAGATGCATTTGTGCGTCTGCTTAGTGCACATCTCTATGGCGTTTGCCAACCAATAGGGTCTGTACGCATGCGTGAATGTAATTAGCATAATGGAAGGGTCTGTTGTACTCTCTCACCCAGTTACTGCGTGCCCTCTCCATACATATGATACTGACGGAAGGCGTGCTTGTGCAGTAACTGGATAAGAGTTCATAATTCCATGTACAGCCACAGACCTGCTTTGATGATGATGACACAGCCCCTTTAAACGAGAAAATCCAACAAAATCCCACAGCAAATTTTAAATGATCTGAATAGTTTCAGGGCTTCAGGGCTTCAGAGCTTCAGGGACTGCCACTATGTTAGTTAAGTTCTCTCATGTGATGTACATGTAGCAATGATGGCAGTTGTCTCCTGGTGAGCAAACCAAATAGGGACATGGGCCAAATTTTATAGAGCCAATTAATGGCTTCAGCAGAAAATACTGCTTTAAAATTTCTGCCAAGCAAAAGTTAGCAAGATACCAGTCACTAATTGTACTTGAGAAATGGCATTTGGGCTGGTAACCATACTCTGGTAAGCATGATTTTGTTATGCTTAGCTACTTTTTGTGCTTTAAGCAGCTCTTTGAAATAGGAGGCGGACTCATTATCCCATTCAGCTCTAAGTTTGGTTACATTGATTTGAATGGGTAAAAAACTAATTGTGTGCTACCTGTGTGTATAGTATAGACATTTCCATTGTTGATAAACAAAGTGCGACGGTTGGCATGGATGGCCGAATGATAGCAAAACATTCAATCGTGTTAAAAATTTTGTTGACCGAACTCAACATTTTCTGTAAAGAATCATGAACTGAATTACCTTCCATGATTGGTTGATTTGTTTCCAACAAATTCAACACTTTTTTTGAATATATTATGTGTAACTTACTAACATTGCTACAAACTATGGCTATCTGTATTTGATTTGCAGTTATGGCTTTCCATAGTTTTCCAACCTCGGTTGGCCATAACTCAGTCTGTGACGTTGCAATAGAAAGGTCTATTATATATAGGGTGGTTAACAATAGAATTATTGGTTTTTTCTTTTCATTAGGGGAATACCCTTCTCCCAAAGCAGCAGCCTCAATGGTCCACCACAACGGCTCTCTCATTCTCTTCGGCGGATGGGCGCCCCCGGTCCCAAACCCCCCTCACCAGCCACCCCATATCTCCGACGACCTTCACATCTATGATATTCCGAAGAACAAATGGCGGGCTGTTGTCACAAGCCTCTGCCCACCGCCGGTGGCCAGCCACAGGGCAAGCATGGTGAATGACCTGATGGTCATATTTGGTGGCGGTTGTGGAAACCAAACAAAGTAGGCATTGATTTTTATCTACTTTGGTCATAAAAATCCTGCATTGTTTTGGTCTTTTTGGGGGGGGAACAGTAATTTCTTTTTAATTCCTCTAGTTTTCACACACAGAGCTTAAATTGTTTTATTTTTTATAATTTTTGGGGGGTTTTGGTGGATTGAAAGAGAATCCACAATTCAATTACTGGGCCAGACTTTTGTTTTTACAAGACTATAATCTTAATGGTAATACTGTTATATAGTGTAACATACACTAATTTACTGTTTTTCTTTAAAGGGTGTGTACAACATTGGTAAGATTGAAATTATAAATGTTCACAGATTTGCACATAGCTTACATGGTATAAAGAAGGTCATGGTGGAAAACTTCCCTTGAAATAGTTTTGCTTGAAATGCTATGTTTTTAGGAAATGATTGACACATTATGTGCTTACAGGCTTTTGCATTAGGCGCTTTTTACAAATGTCTTTATTATTTATTTATTATTAAAAGTCTTTATCCTCCAGAATAAAATCTGATGTTTAAAAAAAGTTAAAACATATAATGGGGTTTTCACTGTTTTCTCGTGACTTTGAAGACCGATTGAGCTTAAACTTTCACAGGTTTGTTATTTCATGTATATGTTGGGTCACATCAAGTGTGGATACTGGTCTTTGACAATGACCGATCTTGTACACACCCTTTGAACAAGCACTCATTTGTCATCAGAAGAAAATTGTATTTCGATACTAAATTTTGGGGTTGAACAAGAAAAATTGACTTGAGCAGGACATGAAACTGCGACTTGCGGATTAATGTGCCGGAGCTCTACCAACTGAGCTATCTAACCCTTTGTTAGAGTGTGTCAGTATACTTATCCAGTCAGAAGCCAATCATCCTGTAATTTCCGTAATCCAGTGGTCTCGGGTTCAAGTCTCACTCTAGTCAAGTTTTTCTTTGTTCAACCAAAAACTTTCAAATCAGTGAGCTCTCGGATTGAAACTACCAATATTTTTTATTTGAATTTCCTCAGGTACGATGGTGTATGGGTTCTGTCACTCCAGAGCATGTCATGGAGTTGTATGAAGATGGAAGGACGGAGGCCGCCAGCCAGGGAAAAACATGTACAGGTAAGAAGAGCTTGAACTTCACCCAGGACCGCAGGCCCGAGGCCAGTGATTTTAGCATCGGACAAGTAAGCTCATGAACGGACAAGTCCGGCAGTCTTGTGTTTTTAAATCAAATAATAATATTTCGCTGTATAATATCAAAATATAAAAAGATATTCAAATGTTGACTTATGTAGTCTGATAAATCTTCTCTTAGTGCTTGTCAAATACAGACAGTTTACATGTAAAAAAATTTAGATTTTGGGTTGAACAAAGACAAATTGACTAGAGCGGGATATGAACCAATGACCACCGGATTAACAAGCCGGCGCTCTACCAACTGAGCTATCTAGCCCTATGTTGGCGGTCTCCCTATTTTGTCAATATCTTTGTTCGGGGGGGGGGGGTGCCAGTCAGAAGCCATTCAATCGTAAACTGCCGTGTAGCCAGTTGAATGCGACTTGATGCGACTTGAATTTTTTTGAAAGTTTTTCGTCAGCCATTTAGATTCTAGTCTTGTAAAACAACTTTTGGTCTGGTATGAGCTACATGCCCTGGTGTCTTGCGGAAAAGAGTGTATTGAAGTATGGGAACATTTGGGGGACACCCTCTGCCATGTATCTGGCATGGTATACACGGCAAGACAATCAGAAACAACTGTGCTGTATAACTTTTAAGTGTTCCCTTCAAATATTGATTGTTTGTATTTTTTTTTATCCCATACAGGTTGTTCTTGATGATGGGCACATCTTAATCATCGGGGGAGTGGGCAATTATGAAAAGGTAGGTTCCCCTCGAGATAAAAGTACCATATCAGAAACCATGACAACACTGCAGGGGTTGCCCTTTGAAAGCATAAAAATTGTTTCTCTGGCGGGGTGGACTAAAAATTGACGTGTCCTGCCACTGTTTTCATTCGCATTTGGCGACTGGCAAGCCAGGAACCAAATCTGCCATTTGATAGTTTTGAAGACTGATCATCCTTACTTCTAGGTTCAAAACAAATGCTCAACAAGATCCCTAAGCACTCCATAACAATCTGCGACAAACAACTACATCCAAAAGAGAAGTGTCGGAACCTCGGCGTGATCATTGATTCGCACATGACTCTTAATGATCACATATCAAGTATCTCCAAGTCCATCAGATTCCAGCTACGGAACATTTCACATATCCGTAGGTTCCTCACCCACAAAGCAACAGAATGCATGGTCCACTCCCTGATTTCATCTCGCCTCGATTTCTGCAATGCCCTCTTCATCAACCTCCCGGATTACCAACTAAGGCGTCTCCAACGGCTGCAGAACTCAGCGGCCAGATTAGTTACTCTCACCAAAGGCAGATCTCACCCTCTCCATGTGCTACACTGGCTTCCCATTCATGAACGTGTTATTTTCAAGACCATTCTTCTTGTCTTCCAATCGCTTCACAGCACATCACCTACATATATTCAGGACTTAATAAGCCTCTACAATCCTCCACGTCAACTCCGCTCTGCTGATACCCTACTTCTACAGATCCCACATTCACGGCATTCTTGGGGTAGTCGGTCGTTTTCAAGATCTGGCCCTTCACTCTGGAACAGACTCCCTACTGAACTCAGAAAAGAAACCACATGTGCAAAATTCAAAATTCAATTAAAAACCCAACTCTTCCGTAGTTCCTAACTTAATTGGTTGTTTTAGTTCATACTATTTTTGGCCAGTCTCTCATTTGCGCCAGGAGTGTCAAGTCTGACAGACATGGCGCGTTATAAATGTTCACTATTATTATTATTATACTTGCAGCTGAGAAACTAAATTGCGAAGGATGCAGCAACAACATGTTTGAGTCGCAGGCATGCAAGGGTGCCTTTGGCAGCCAGTAACATTGACTCGTATACAGCCAGAGATCGAAAGTGTTTGCTTTTTGTGGTGGGAGGGAAAACTGGAGGGCTCAGAGAAAAACCCTTCTATGGCATATAAGAGAACCAACGCGCAAATCTACCCACATATGGCCCTATAGTCAGGAATCGTAAACAGGACCACAGCGGTGAGAGGCGATGGCTTTACTCCACAAGCCACCCAATATTGTTAAAGGTCCCACCCAAGGGACAAACCAACATGGTGATTGGTGAAGTGTTCTGGTCAAGCTGGGGCTCGAACCCACATTCTATCAGAACTTCAATACGATGCTTCTTGAACAATCCACTTGAAATAAAAGTATTTACTGTTTCATCCAACAGGTATTAAATGACGTTTGGATGCTTGATATTAGTGAGGTCCCCTGGAAATGGAGAGAGATTAACATCCAACATCAGGAACACGCTGCCCCTCAAATATTCAGCCATTCTTCTTGCAAGGTAAAGCTGCACCTCAAATAGTCTTGGCTCAAGATGCTCCTGTTCTTTATATTCCACAATCGACCTCTGATCGCTGCAAGAGGGCACTATCATCCACAAACCACTCTCTCTCTCTCCCCAACTGCTATCGGTTTGTGGTCGAGAGCACATCGTGAATGATAGCGCCCTCTTGTTGTGATAGGTAGTGGATCCTGGGATTGCTTAACAGGACTGTTTTGAGCCAAGACTACTCATTATATCAGAACAATTCTGACCAATTAGAAAGTTTCTGTAGGGTTTGAGTCTTTGCATGGTGGAGATTGATAGTTACTACTCTACCACCAGGTAGGAACACCATGTAGTGAACATGGTTTGTTTTCAATGTACGACTGGTGAGCTCTAGCCGGCATCAGGGGGCATTCCTTGTGTCCACACTCACACAGCTCTGTGTTGCATACACTCTGTGGAATTTCCTTTCTTCTTTGCACAGAAGAAAAAACATATTCAATACCTTAAAAAACACTGTTAAAGTGTTACATATGAAGTGTAGACCTGAGAACAGAAAAGGATACACACAGTGTAGGGATTTGAAACACTGTGTGGACTTACGTCCACACAGTGTTTTTTAGTGACTTTTCTTAAGTGCACAGAACAAATGAATGTCTACAGAGTTGTGTGGGCATGCTTGCGTGTACAGAGCCTGGGACAAAGCTAGACAGGAAGGGACATTGGGCATGTGTGCTTAGTGCGTTTAGCTTGTTCGTTTTACAATTCAAGTCAATGTATCTACTGGTAAACTGAGGAGAGTTAAAATTTGTCTGTGCCTTTTATATTAGTATTGGTTACATCTATGATTAAAAGTTTACAAAATGGAGAATACTTTGGCAGCTTCTTATTTTAACCTTGTTTCAGATTTTGAAATAGATTCCACATTTTACTCATTCCTTGATTTTCAGATTGGTGACAGCATTGTGTTTTTCAGTAAACTCCGCAACAGCCTAAGTTTAGCCCTCAACTCTCACAGATCAGCCCCAGCAATGCGTGCTCCACAACGACCACAGCCAAACAACCGAACGCAGTCACACTACCCACCCCGCCCACATGGGGGTGTGGAGAGGGGGTCCCTTAGTGACCTCCACAGCAATGCTAAACGTCTACGAGGTCAATCTAGTGACAAGTCAGACAGTAAAAATCACATCATCCCAGCAGCTTCTTGTAACTCGTCGCCCGGTGAAAACCACGACACTTCCACTGTCGATCCGACCCCTGTAGGCTGTCCATGCTCCCCAACTTGCCAATGTAAAACTCCAGTGTCAAACTCAATCTGCACTTTCAGTGAAAAATGGGGGTGCTGCAAATCGCCAGAACAGTTGGGACTTAATCCTCCGTTGTATTCAAGAATTCCACTTGACGAACAACAATATGTTTTAGACGTTAGTGCAGCGATAAGTGATCTTCAAGTCGTTTGGTTGGACATACCTGATCAGAATGCAAAGCGAGCCCCAAATAATCCGGGACATCCGCATTGTGAGATGACATTTGGGTTTCCCCCAGAAGCATTGTTCCCTTCGATGTGTGTCGGACGTGCTGAGATCATCAGATTTGGCGGCATCTTGAAAGCGTCTTCGTATCCCAGAGTTTTGAACGATCGCTACTTTGGTTACTAAAAAAAAATCACACACACCCGACTCACTACTGAGCGATACCTCTGACACTTTATTCATAAACAAAAATGTAAGATCTCGTAGTTGGGCTTAAGGGATCATGGCAAAAGTTGGACACGTTGTAGACACAAAAGAACAATCCTGTGGGCACACGCCGGCAATCCATTGGACGACCAGAACATTTTGCTAGACAGCATCATTGTGCCAAAGTACTGGAGCAATAATACACAGTGAATATGCGCATTGGTATTTTGAATGTTCCAATGGAACGAGCTGGCAGTCCAACGGAATGGTCCATGAGCATTTAGAATGTTCCTACCATTCCGACTTTTGAGATGTTCTCAAATATTGCTGCTACATCTATGATCATTCTAGATTTAATTTCTGGCAGTCCAACGGAACGGTCCATGACCATTTAGAATGTTCCTACCATTCCAGCTTTTGAGATGCTCCCAAATATTACTGCTGCATCTATGATCATTCTGACTAAAGATTTAATTGGGGCATAAACATATTCAGGCACCTGATTGCTCCGTTTTTCAAGATTTTAAGATTTTCTCAAAATCTCATTTCAGCCGTGAAACTGACTTGAAAGAAGTAAAGCAATCACCAAAGGGAGAAATAGTTAATTATGCTACATTGTGTCCGGTAGTTTTATATTTTTGGTGTTGCACTGGATCTGTAATTTTCCAGAATTGTAACATCTGAGACGGGTTGTGGGTCTAGAATAAGAAGGAATAAGAAGGACCAAGACACGCAAGCCCCTTATCGTTGCCCGATTGCGTTTATGCCAATGTTGGTTTCTGCAACAATACAGATAGATACAGATCAGGAATGTCCACGTTCATCCACATTCATCCCCCTGCATCTTCAAGTGGGAAATACATAAATTTTCTTAACGACATTTTATTCTCTGATAGCGCCCCTCCCCCTTTGTTGGTTTAAATTAATCTGTTTTTGTTGAGCCAAATGCATCTAATAAATTGTTATCATGTACAATATCAGGGCCCAATATCTGCTCACCGCCAAATTCTGCACTAGCAATCCCCATTTTCCGCTTACCGAGCGAGTGCCGAATTTCTGCGCTAGCTGTGTAACCGTAGAATGCCTAGTAACTGTAGTAACGTGGATTACGCAAACGCACAAGCAAAATTCCCCTGCTAACCCGTGAAATACGTATTAAATTACAAGTTTAATCGACAGATAAGAGCAAACAGCAAACATTTACAAGGTTCATGTATTCTGGACGTTATTCAAAAACGTTATGATTTCTATCGGTCTTTTTAACACCTGGAAAACTTTACAATGGAACAAATAAATGAACAGTGACTAATCTGAAATTTGACTATGTATACATTTAATATCAGGCATTTGTTTTATTAAGATCTTTGTCTTGAGTATTTTGATTTGCCAAATCGATAGTAGCCTGCTCTACAAATCATGTGACCTGTGACATCACATATTTACGAAAGAGCCACAGAACCCAGACTTCCTGCAGGCATGGAAGATAACATTACATCTTACATGTTACGGGATTGCACTGTCTGTTTTTTATCTACTTTAGATATCAAGAGAGGGGGCTACCTTAAAACTTGTTCAACTGTTACTTTTATAACGCTTGATTTAATGCATTCGGAAGTTCGGACAAAACATGTAAAATTTTCCCATATGACCAGGGTAGCATCTTGCCTGCCAGAGATGCCCTGGAATGCACCAGGCCACTCTTTTTGCAAACAAAGATTACATGCAGAGTTGTAACTAAGGGGGCACATCCCCCCCCCCCCCCCCCCCCGCCATTTGAAATCTTGACTTTTGAGATTAAATATTGTAAGAGCAAAATACTACACCTTAAAAGCTTTTAATGTGAAAACTTAAATGTTTTGAAAACTACTTTCCACTTACAGTTACACGCAAACAATTAATTTGTTTTTACACTCACGTCAGATTACCTTATGAAAAACAGTAAATGGCATAACAAGAGCACTAACATTTTCCCAGTAAATTTAGAAGAGCTAGTGGTATGGATCTGATTTGCTTTAAAATGTGTGTCTATTTCTAGTCTCTGTTTAAGGCACATGGAGGCTTGATTTTTCACCCCTTAATACGCCAAAGGCTCAGATCAGAGCTTTCAGGTGCTTCGCCCAATGAACCCCCACCGGGACTTCGGCCCTGGACCCCACAAACGATGGTACAGCAAATTTTCCAGTAAATTATGAAGAATTATAAGGATCTGAAGTGCTTAAAAAGTTTGTATAATTCTCTGTTTCGGGCACACAGAGGCTTGATTTTTCACCTCTTAAAAAGAGCTTCCTGGACCCCTCCCACATACACACATCCGGTGTGCGCTGTTGTGCGCCCCCCCCCCCCCCCCCCCCAGTTAAAAAAATCATGGATCCGCCCCTGAATAGACATACAATCAAACAAAATGATTAGAACATTAAGCATACATTTTCATATTGACTTTCTTGGACGTTATTTGTAAGTAAAGATAGTGCTTCTAGGAGTATTAGAACAACACATAATTACTGGCATGAAATGCAACATTTGTGACAAAATGTGCGCGTGCCTAATTGTACTCCTTTGAAAATATTATCTCTTGGGGAAACTCTAGGTGGCGCAAAGTCTTCGAGGACACCCAACAGCGTACAGCCACAGTACAGGGCCCAATTTCATAGAGCTGCTTAAGCAGAGAATATTGCTTATTGTCTGCTAAGCAGAAATGAGCAGGATACCAGTCACAAATTGTACTTGTGACATGGCAGTTTGGCTGGTAACCTTATTCTGGTAAGCATATTTTGTTTGTGCTTAGCAACTTTTTGTGCTTAAGCAGCTCTATGAAAATGGGCCCAGAAGGTGAGTCTTGCCACTGCTAACGTGGAGGCTCATTGTATTGCAAATTATTCATATTTTGTTTCATCCCAAGTTATTCAGTAAGTCACTCAATCAATAAGTCCATGAGCTAGACATCAGTAAATTGTAATAAATGTAATGGTTGTCCAAAAGTTATGATTGGTTTGCCTATTTTTGGAAAAACACCTTTATTTTTTTAGTTTTTCCACTTAAAAATTGATGTTGTCAACTAGAATGACGATTCCTGATTGATGATTTTTTCAGCATTTCTTGGGCCGAAAAGTATGGAAATTATTATGTTAAACTTTTTTCCATTCATGAACCCCGCGGCCGACGGGCTAAAAACACACAGTGAAAAAGAGCGTCCGGATTTGGCGTCCATTTTGAATTCTTAAAATTCATTTAATACATTCAGGTGACAAAATACTACATAACGTTGGCTTATGCCTACACGTCTAGTATACTTAAGAATAATAGTTAACTTGGATATATTGCATTCTACCTAGACTGCTCATTAAACTTAGTATTAACTTAACGAGTATTACAAAAATATGGTTCCTTGAGACCAAGAAAAAAGACCGTTGAAAAGGAATGCAACTTTATTTGATATTTTGTACACAGCAAAATTTGATTCATAGGCCTTTCTTTAATAATTTTATAATTTTTACTAAATAATGAATTTAAGTCTTGCTGTGTTTTTGATATGTGACTGTGACATCATCGAAAGTTATGTATATATTCGTTATTATTATTTTATTATTTTTTTCGTTCTCCGGGAAGGCTCGAATGAAGAAAACAAAACGATACTTGTTATATTCCATGTACGTTTTCCAAACAGTGGACTTAATTGGATCATGCACAAACCAGCTGACTGGCCCAGGTAGATTAACTGCTCACCAATTTAGTTCACGAACCAAGGAACTGAATGTACCACACTCACTCATGGATACTTTCCAAGTTTTTGTGGCCACACTCGAAAATTCTCTATTGAGCTTTTCCCGAAATGAAATAAATCAAACTGAAAAGAAAAAAAACGGGAAAAAACAACTTCACAACAATAAGTAATAGAATGTTTGTTTTCACCGTACCGAAGGAAATCTCTCTTTGGAAATTGGCTGCATCCTAATACTTAATTTGCTATCAGAGCCAATCTGTAAGTGAACATAATTTTCAATTATTTACAGTCATTGGCCTAAATCCCGGAAAGGGGGACATGAAATGCATGATCCAACAACCCTTTTTTGCCCGTAACCTGACAACGCTACAAAACTTTCCGAATTTTATCAAAAGTTATCAAGGATTATATTGTAAACAAATCAAGTTGTCAAAAGTGTTCTACCATGACAACCGTTGTTGTCCCCTTGGGTCACACGTTTTAAACGTTGTTTGGTGGAATCTTTGTTTTTTGTTATAATGTTACTCTTTCCCCCCTTTTATAAAATTGGGGATTTGAAAATGGCCGTCATAACCGGCGGCAGATAGGATTTTGTTTCT
This sequence comes from Leptasterias polaris, assembly GCA_037783415.1. Lineage (NCBI taxonomy): Eukaryota > Metazoa > Echinodermata > Asteroidea > Forcipulatida > Asteriidae > Leptasterias > Leptasterias polaris. Next base: position 1,112,555 of record JAZGTN010000111.1, read on the forward strand.
TGCAGCCTGTATAAGAGATTTTTGTTCTCATTTGTTTCGTCTTCTTTTATTTATCATTAATTTATTATAGTTCGTTTGTTTTAAATTGACTTTTTAACATACTAATTTTCACTACTCAGTCAAAGAAATGCAATGAGTCGTCATTAAGGCCCCAAAAAACTGTTTTCTACCCAAATAGGATAAACTCAAAGAGGGACAAACTAACACTGATAGCACCCCAAACATGACTAAATAAAACCAATTAATAAATTGCCATTTTATCGTTTTTGTCAAAATAAACACGTTTGCCTACACAAGCAGTCACATAAGTGAAAAAAGCCAATATTTATATAATGTCATACACGATTTAATACGAATATTGATTTTTCATCCCACTTTTGATTTTAAAATTGTATTATTATTTTGGTTTTGGAATTTAAATCACAAATTAAAGTTTCATTAATGTTTTGTTCTATTAAAGCGTTGTCTGATATTGTTCAAAATTTGTTTTTGTTTTTATCTCTGTTCCATTTAGATTTCGTACAACAGAAATCCGGTAAAAGACGTGAAATGGTCAGAGTAACTATATACTTGACCGTATACAGCTAAGTGAACTTGATCTCCATAGTGAAGAGGAATAACCGCACTGCTGCTCACTGGATGATAACCTGCAACGGCTACATGCCCTGAAACAATGGTTATACCGTTCTTCCTCAGCTGAACATATAGGTAAGACCCACTTGGTAATTTCAGGACTGAGAACATAAATACGTATATCCCAGGCACAGTACACGTAAACGTGCCATTATTCAAGTTGAAATCAGTCCCTTCCTCTGAAAACAATAACTCTTCAAAGGGCAGAGGATCATAGGGGGATGCCGGGTTGAAGCCGGTATTCCTCACTGCAGTGAAGGCGGACCGTGGCGTATTACATTCCCCAGCTTCACCAGTCTGTCCAGCTGGACCAGGTTCACCACTCTCGCCCTTCAATCCATCCATCCCACGCAGACCATGAGGTCCTTGTTTTCCTGGTTGACCGACTCCTTGCTCTCCCTTCAGTCCATGATCTCCTTTAGCGCCTGTTTCACCAACCAGTCCATCTGACCCTGTGTCTCCTTTAGCCCCTTGTACACCTACCTCACCAGGAGAGCCTACATCACCTCTTGGACCAACTTGCCCTTGCTGGCCATGGTGTCCATTTGATCCATGAGTTCCAGGTATACCGGCTGGGCCTTGGCAGCAGGAGTTACACGTCACCTCCGGATCAGGTGAAACTGCAACTGTAGCGACCATGAACTGAACTTTCAAAATAGCAATAGCAAGGGCAACTGTTATGGTAATCTTCATCTGTAGTTTAAAAGATATAGTGGAAAAACAAACGATTATTACATTCATAAAAAGTTGATCAATCAATTATCGTTACAATTTGGCTCATTTCAGGAAAGCCGCCTCATTTATAACTTTTCGGTTGTACGGTTAAACAAAAACTCAACTCCATAAAAAGTATTCATTTACCTTACTTTCCTTAGGACTACCAGGACCAGCCGTTTTGGAGGCAACTACTTTAAACTTTCATTTTTACATGATTGATAACATGACATTACGTGTTTTTAGTTGGTATGCTGCAATTGTTGGTTATCCGTTATTCTGATTTTTTGTCTGTTGTTATCATTTGATACTAGATTTGGCCAACTGCTTTGGGGTCCCTGCGTGAAATTTTGAGACACGGATCAATTTACATGGCTCTGCTTACTGTCGAATTATGCGCTTGCAATTACAATTCTTCGCTTAGAAGGCACGCGTCCAAGTGCAAGCTGTGTCAGCAAAGAACTAGTAAAGCCCGGTTCATACTTCCTGCGAACTCGAATGCGATGCGAATTTTGACGTCACAAATTCCAACGAATAATTCGGAAGAGTTGACTTGTGCTCAACTCCTGCGAATTATTCGCGGCGAAAACAGCCCTGTGACGTCAAAATTCGCTTCGCATTCGCATTCGAAGGAAGTATGAACCGGGCTTAACGTCGAGTACGCATTTGCACCATCATAAATTCTGACCTGTGAACTACGCTTGACGTCAGCGCGGTTTTCTCTGATTCCGTAAGCGCCGAGTCTTTGCTAACGGTAAGCAGAGTCAAACAAAATTTGCCCTGGAAAACGATTCTTTAGTATGTTTTGAGCTTTAAATTTGAATATTAGCATGTTGAAAACACAACATCCATAAAGGCCGCCGCATACTTGGGCAAAGCTGAATTTCCACACTGCATAATATACAAATATTTCGCGTTACAACACTACATTATATTTAAACAAATAAAATAAAAAAATCAAGAACAAAATAACGCAATAAATTGGACTTTGTTGACAAGAAAAAATAGTAAACACGTTAAATGTTTCACATCATGCTACCCAAACAGTTGTGATAAAACCAGACGCTTAATTACATTTGTTTACAATAATAATTATGACTCTTGATTTAAAAAATTTAGTAGGGAAAGTTAGACACCTTTGTGGTAAATGGATGCAGTGTTAAAAAGTTATATGCGAAAGTAATGGTAGTTGGACAGGTTGGGTTAATTATGATTATTCTAATTAATAAAAGAATAATTTAAAATGGTAGGCTCTGACAAAAGCATTGACGTTACATAGTGTTTTAACATTATCTTAGCATGGTTCATTTTGTTAACTTGAAAACCTGGTTATATACCGGACAGGTTTCCACATCTCTTTCTGAACAAAAAATTCCCTCCACCACTCCACCCAACACAACATTAATAAAACAAAAACAAATCCATTCATTTGACGATCCAGTTACCGTCGATCACAGATCACGTAAAGATGGGCTCATTCATGACTAAAGTTTGACGATACCAGACGGAAGAGAAAACCTAGACCTCCCCGACTTAATCAAAACTTTAACATTTTTCTTAGTGTGTTTCAAAAGCCAAGGTCGACAACAAAATTAAAAACATTAAGAATAGGAAACTCATCTTTTGGTTTAGGTTTAGCAACAAATACATCCAAATCATCTCAAAATCGTTACTTCTGTTTAACGCAGACATCTACAAATAATTATATGATTTAGTTCAGTAGATTCTGCTTGATTTCCGATAAGATTTTGTTTAAATTTTGTTATCAAGCTTGGCACTGCCTCTCCGTTCTGGTTTGTAGAGTTGACCCATCGTTATTAGTCTCAGAAGAACGGCGTCAAAAAGTCGTTTCTTTGACACCTGGGACGTGGAATCCGGGTCAATGCTGACCCGTTTTTGTTTTAGAACGTCCACGACAAAATTAAAAGGCACCTTATCTACACACCTTATCTACGTGTTGCTGGCTCTCGGAGAAGAGGGGGGAAGAAAAAAGGCAACTTCCATCATTTCATTGATTGTTATTTTGTCCCTTCGGGCCATCAAAGTCAGTTATGGTCTTGATTACAACATTTATCAGAGTTTGATAATGGCGTCCATGGTCCAACACGAATCAACCCAAAATTTATGAACTTCAGATTTGACAGAGTTGATGTAATTTCTACCGAGTTACATTCCAATTCAGTTCTTAAATTTCATCTGATTTGGGTTGAACAAAGGACAATTGAGTAGAACGGGATTTGAACCCACAACCACGAGACTACCGTGTCGGCATTCTATACCTTCTAAGCTATCTTATCTGTCAATATGTTTTGATAGGCGTTTCAGTAAGAAATTATAAAAACATTCCATTTACCCTTTTCATGCATTTTTTATTATATTATTATTATTTGTTTTTTATTTTTTGTAAGGGCATCAACTTTTATGTTGAAATTTTCCGAACGACCCTCCTTTTAGCTAAGGTACCAAAACAAACACACAACCTGTTTAAAGGGAATACATACGTTAGGTAATCTAAGTATGTCACTTAATCCCTGCAGAAAGTAACATATTAAACAAAGACAAATTAAACATAATCTGAAAAATAGGATCAGGCATAAACATGAACGGACTTTTATGGTGGCCCTGAAGGGACATCGCATATCGCAAACGTGTGCGCATACGTATGCAATGTCGCGAATAATATATGCGCACACGTATGCAATGTCGTGGAACAATTCGCGAATAATTACGTGCGCACACGTATGCAATGTCGTGAAACAAATCGTGAATATGTGCGCACACGTATGCAATGTCGTGAAACAATTTTGTTTACAAAGAACACCAGGGTGAAGTCAAACTACGCGATTTATGCATCCACTTTACCCGGAGAGTTTTTTTTGAATTTGACACAATTCGGAAACTGTAAGCGAAATGACTGCACCGATTCTCAGCGATAAAGTTCGTAGCGTAATCTTACTTAGCCGTGTCCAACCAAAACTCCTTTCACGAAACCACCTACCTGTATGGTGAGAAAGACCCGTAAGAGTTTACGCTATTGCAGCGATGGTTTCGATTGGAAATATTAACTTCATGGATCTGTACAACCACTGGCACAGTACACTTTTAAGATGGCAGAACTATTTGAAAAGATGAGGCGCTACTACCACTTGAGAGCTGCAGCTGTATAGCATGAAAACACCTTTTGGTGCAAAAACATCAACCGCCTTGTATTTTTGTAACAGGCTACCGTAAAATATCACCGCATGTAGCCCTATCTAAAAACCAAAGCCTGGTCCCGGTTGTATAACGAAAAACACTTACCTTGGTGCTGTGTTCTTGCAGTCCAAGCCTTCTCGGTTCCACTTTTCCCAGTAAGATGCAAAGTTGTTATGAACACTGCCACTGGTGCAGGGCGTTTAAATACTGTTGCATTTCCATTGAAGTGTCCATCAGTCTACTTTGGGTTACATTCGATGAGCAGCCAATCAGACATACATGTACGTGTTAAAGTCACTGTCTGAAGGAAGTGACTTGGGCCTATAGAACATTTCAAGATTTATTACGTAGAGTGTTTCATTGAGTTTAAAACTGCCAGAGTTTAGTATGTAAATTAGGATGAAGTAACGTCACACATTTTCATGATTCATTATGATTGTGGGTCACGTGTCACAAATAAGAACGCGTTAAGTGTATGCGCAATTTCCTTTTGTGTGACAAAAAGTATTTGAGTAAAAAACGCCATAAAGAAAACAACAAAACCATAGGAAGACTTGTACATTAAAAGCTGCAAACAGGAATGCGCACGTGACTTTGATGTGTGACAACAACTGCGAACAAAAGTTTGCGTTGTTCGATCCAGCAAGCAAAACATATAGGTGATTGTGTTTTTGTTTCTCGGCAAAAAAAACAAGATGGGATTGTGTTTTTGATTCATTGCTTGTGTCACCCGCGCCTACCGAAGTATTGGAGTGCAGAAATACACTGTGACAACTATTGATGTTTTTCCTGGGGGTTTTAAAGCTTCTGAATGTTGTATAAAAGAGACGGTATACAGAGACAAAAAATTAGGAATAAAATATAACCTGCATCATTGTTGCTTCCATTTCTATATTAAGCCTCCTTTTTGGTGACCTTGATCTGAAATGGAAAAATGGCCGCAGTTTGCTAAAGATAAAACTGCATGGATTTACAGAAGATAGATGTGCTACCACTAAACACAACCAACCATACTCAAACATGAACAGTGCCCTCTTCTTCTCGTAGCATTTTATTCTCCGATAGCGCATCTCCCCCTTTGTTGGTTTATATTAATCTGTTTTTGTTGAGCCAAATGCATCTATTAAATTATTATCATGTACAATATCAGGGTCCAATTTCATGGCAGAATTCTGCACTTGCAATCACCATTCTCCGCTTACCAAGCAAGCGCCGCAATTTCTGCGATAGCTGTGTAAGCTTAGAGTGTCTAGTAACGTGGACTACAAAAGCGCACAAGCCAAAATTCCCTGCTTACCCGTGAAATACGCTTGACGTAAGTGCGGAATTCCCTGCTTCCGTAACTGCTGATTCTTTGCTTACGGTAAGCGGAGCCATGAAATTGGGCCCAGATGTCTTAAGGCCTAATATAAATTTAAGCATACGAAGTATTACATTACAAGTTTACTAAAGATAACAGCAAACGGCAAACATTTACGAGGTTCATATATTCTGGACACATGGAAACCTTAACAATGGAACAAAAATAAAATAATGAACATTTACTAATCTGAAATTTGACCATGTATATACAGTTAATACCAGCATCAGGCATTTGTTTTAAGATCTTTGTCTTGAGTATTGCCATGCACAAGAAACCCCCCCCCCCCCCCCCCCCACCACCACCCCAAAAAAGGACTTGGTTCTTATTTTGATTTGCCAATTCAAAATAGTAGCCTGCTCTATAGATCATGTGACCTGTGACATCACATATTTACGAAAGAGCCACAGAGCCCAGACTTCCTGCTGGCACGATTTGTACACAGCTCAACGGAAGATAACAATAAACTTACATACGGGGACTGCACTGTCTGATTTTTATCGGTTTTAGATAATATTATTGTTACGAAGCCACAAATCGAAAGGACAGCTTAACAGAATTTAAAGGGAAAAAACCGTACTTGAATGAATGTGAATGGGAGTCAACGTTTAGAACAACAAAATATAAGACATTTAATGAAATACATACTGAGCGCTTCAAAAATATACAAGCATAAGGGGAAATCGAATTATTTAAATACAATGAGAAGAATTAAATACAATGAAAATAGGATGGTGGTAACGAAACGCGTGAATAGGGGAGAGGTATACCTCCATTGAGACTCTAGGCTGGGGTTTGAAGTCTCGTGGCTGGTCCAGTCGTGGGCGGATCCGCAAGGTGCTCTGCGGCGACATCAACGTCTGTATACCGGATGAACCAGCGAGGGAGGTAGAACGTTGACCATCAAGAACACGGGTGTGTCATCACTGCAGACGGCAGTAGGTACCGGCGAGGACTCAATACGGTCAGCAGGAGATCTCCGGGCCACGCCTCACGGCTGCTAACCCGGCAGTCGAAGTTATCACCCGTCAGTTTCTGGAAACCAAAGCTTAGATTCTGCCGACTCGCAAGCATGGTCCGTCCTTTTAAACCACCGATTACTCGTGGAATTCCAATGTTCTTCTGGCAAATGCGGTCGGGGACAATGGGTCATCAAGACGAGAATCGCGACCACCGGTTAACATACTTGGACTTACATAAGGTTGCGTAAACATTATAAATACGAATTCTTAACTTTTGTAAGGCTTGAATTTATTTGGAAGTTATGACACAAGATGTAAAATTTCTCATAATATGACCAGCGTAGCATCTTGCCTGCCAGAAAGGCCATGTAATTCACCAGGCCACTCTTTTTGTAAACAAATATTATATGCAGAGTTGTAACATGCCCCACCCCCCGCCATTTGAATCTGGACTTTTGTAAGAGTAAAAAGTTAAAGCTTTTAATGTGATAACTTCAATGTTTTGAAAACTACTTTCCATTTAGTACAGTTACACGCACACGATTCATTTTGTTTTACACTCACGTCAGATTACCTTATGAAAAACAGTACATGGCCTAACAAGAGCTAACAAAGGCTTGCTTATGAGAAATAAATAACGGGAACTATAGTTTTAATTGGGCAGAAGCGCCTCCCCCCCCCTGAAATTTTACCGTACAGTTTACAACCCCGACCCATGAAATAATGTTGTCATCAAATGTGGTGGTCATTAAACGCTGCTTTGAAGCTATCGCTAAAAATAATGAGGAATGGAGTTGTCCCGATACGCACTGAAGGGAGAGAATAAATGAATAGGGGGAATTGTTACAATAGGTAAACATTATATTGCTTCTTCCGAAAATGCATTTTGATTGAATGAATTGGTTACTTTAAAGCACAATGACAACATTGGTCAGTTGAATTGTCAAAGACCAGTATCCACACTGTTATGTGGCCCAACATATCACGAAATAACAAACCTGTGAATGTTGTATACCCCAGTCATTGGCTTCACATGAAAATAGTGAAAAACCCCATTATGTTTTCACTGTTTTCAAACATCAGGTTTTGGATTCAAAAGATCACAACTAATTGTTTTACGCGTTTCTCAAAAACTGTATAGCATTTAAAGTAAACAATATTTCAAGGGTTGTTTCCCACCATGACCATCTTTATACCATGTAACTTGTGTGCAATTATTACAACAAAAGCCCGTATGTCTGTGATGCAAATAGAATTTTGTTAATTTCTCAGCATTTCTAATTCTCCCAAAACTGATTTACCAGAAATATCTTACCGTAAAATAGGCACTAGAGCTAACACAGTCTTAAATTTACCGCCAAATCCAAAATGACTGTTTTACAAAAATTATCTGATTTCTATAGTATAAACCAGAGTAAATGAAAGTCGCTGTATTTCAAACAAATTGTTCAAGTAGACAACAATACTTGCATCTGATGAAGTAGTTGTTGCTACGAAAAATCACTTTTATTAACGGTGAAAATGTTATTGACGGAAATTTTAACGTATAGGCCAACTATAAAGAGTGGAACCTTGCACCGAGTTTGGCTGTCAATGGCCGTGTAACAAGTCAAGAAAAACAAAACAGCACCCACGTGGTAAATCCCAGGCATGCGATAGTCAATGATATCCTCAGCAGTACCATTACACACAGTCTGAAAGAGGGGTCGATGACTTGGGTCAGAGGGGCTGAGAGAAAAAAATAAAAATAAAATCCTGCAGTTGCGCCTTTGCATTAGTTTGTACACAAAGCAATGGCCGCCAGGTAATGTCAATGACACCGAGGTCACACACATGGTCTCCAAAAGTCCCGGACCCATTGAGTTGATTGAAAACATATGTTCCCCAACTAGCTGGGAGTCCTTTGATGTCTTGCCGTCATTTCTGCGGTTAGAAAATGGGAGATAAGCCCTTGCAAGCCCTCTTAAGTGATTTATTACGCGCGCCACCACGACTGACAGTCATCAGAAAATACGTTAGGTCGAAACAGGCGCCCCGTTTAAAGGGTTTAACCATGGTTTAACCAAGAGAACGGCATAAGAGCATTGACTCAAACAGTGTCTTGACGCTAGCTGGAGCCTACATGGTTTCGTAAATATGGCCCACTGTTTTAAATTGTTGACTTCTTCGTTATGGATCATCAGAATCGGGATCATCATCCGGACTTCTCGTTGTTATCTTCAAGAACCGCGTAGACTGGTGCAGATGGGGCCAAATTTGGTTGCCGATTAGAAATCGACGCCTTTGGTTTTCCAGGTTTATCAGGGACAGCATAAATGGGATCTGTTTCGTTGTCTCCAAAGGTCAAACCTCTTGGGAGGGTGTTGTACTTCTCTTTGCCCGTGTACTTTGAAGTCTGAGATCCTGCCGCTTTCGTGGTGCAATGTCCACTCTTTGGTTTCGAGGAATCTTTTATTGATGCAGGCACTTTTGATTTGCCTAGCAGCTTCTGTGGAGCAGCATACAACACTTCCTCCTGGCTCAAAGGAGCTGCTGTCGATGAGGTGGATGGCCCATGATCCATTTCGTGTTGGTTTTGGGGTGATCGGCAAAGTGGCGTAACAACACACACTTTCTTGTCGGAGAAACTGCTTGCCCGAGAACTGCGGCCCGAATAGGTGTGCTTCGCGGTGTCTAGATCCACGTCTAAAATATCATCGATGCTTATGGAAGCATAGCCGCAATCGTCTTGAAACCGAGGAGTCAATCCACTCGCTGGATGCGACTTGTTGACGGTCTGAGATGTTGGATCTTGGTAAATCAGACAACAGCCGTAATGCAGAGGTTCAGAGCGAATGTCCTTCGTGGAGTTCCCCTCTCCTGCGTCTTGAACTGAGCCACAAACACCCCACTCGTCTCCAAAGGGAGGATCTGGTTGAACAAGTTTGCTTAACTCGGGAAGATCGACATCCTCTTGGCGTGTAGTGATTTGTTTCCGGTCGCTTCGACTTGATCCCTCACGGGAAGCGTTTGAAGCAACACTTGCGTCCATCTGCAAAGTAGTTTCAGCCACAAGCGGACCACACTCACCACCATGGTCTTCGTCCTCTTCGCTCCCTTCTCCGGGATTGCCCCGTCTCTCTGCATTCCCGCGATGGCTTTGATGCAGAGGGAGTGAGCCTAGCGAGTGGGTATTTTCCCGTGACGCTACGTCACCTGGGGATTCCCCACTTCCAACGTACTTTATTATAACGGCATTTTCTTCTAAACTTCCAGTCAAGACTTGGATGTCGTCAACACGGAGCCTACGGCGTTGTCCTGTTCCTAAAGACCCGCCTTGTCTATTGCTGGATGTTACTCCAGTTTTACCTCCGGATGCCTTATTTCTCTGCAATGTGTTGAACCTCAAAATCAAGATGCAAGAAACAACAGTGACTGTGGTGACGATTAAAACCGATAAAAAGATCATGACAAACTTGCCTGCGTCATTCACGTCTATGGTTTGGAAATCTAAACCCGTGGGCGATACCATTATCGTGGTGGGGGTTGTAGGATCGCTTTTATTCGGAGGAAAGTCGTATCTGACCCAGTCAATCCAAGCTCATTTGACGCTGTACAGTTTACTGATATAACGTGTCCAGAAGCAAATTTCCCGACTGAAATGACAAGATTTGTGCCATTGTCCACCATTCGTTTGTCGTCGGCTTGAAGTTCCGTCCAGTTATCCGACGAGCCATCCGCTTCCAACACGCCCCACACGTAACTTGTATTTGTAACGCGAGGTACGCCTTCTGCGTTACATTTAAACGCAATGGTGTCGTCATCTGTCCCCTTGTCCGCAATACGAAGTGTAACGTTTATTGGAATCTGCAACGGAACTAGCGTGCAGTTTGGCCCGCTGTCATTTGGACCAGCAACGCACGTGAACTTTCGGTAGTTATCTGCTTCAGTGACAAAGTGGCGTTTAGAAAATGATGGTGAATTTGTATCCACATTAACTCTCCTCATGGTAAAAAGCCATTTTAAACTAACGCTTTCGTTCACTTGAAAAGCATCTATTTTGCATACTAATTGTGCCGTGGAGTTTACAAAGACATTGGCTCTAACGCTGCATATTGGGGTTGGAATCTTCAAACCGGCCGTGTCTTCAGATTGGCTGTTGTCCTGACCCGATGCATATAACACACATCCAACCATTAAGCAAATCCATATCAACCGAATGAGAGCCATGACCGTCCAATACGTGTCACAGCTGATGATACTGACTAACTGAAGATGTTGTCCAATTGGAAATTGTGACTAACGGTAACAATTTGTAGAAATTATGAATGCACAACTGTTCACAAAATTTCAAGAATGCACACAACTTCAATGTCACAAGGAATAAGTGCCTGTGTCTTGCTAATAATAACAAGGGAATACAGGTACAGTGTCGTGATGCATTGATATAATATTATTGTTTCAGTTTCATGAACAAATCTTTGCGTGTAAACATTTCCAGATTTATTATGTAGTGTATTTCCTTGAATTTATAAACTACCAGAGATTATAGTATGTAAATTAGGATGAAGTGACGTCACACATTGTCATGAATGATTGTGGGTCACGTGTCACAAATGAGAACGCGTAAAGCGTATGCATAATGTCATTTTGTGTGACAAAAGGTATTTGAAGAAGAAAACAAAAACATAACAAAAACAAAAGCAACAAAACATAAAAAGACTTGTATATTAAAAGCTGCAAGCAGGAATGCTCACGTGACTGTGATGGTGTGATTGAATGACAAAAACCGAAAACAAAAGTTCGCGTTGCTTAATCCAGCAAGCAAAACACACAGATGATTGTGTTCTTGTTTCTAAGCTGTGATTGTGTTTTTGTTTCATTGCTTGTGTCACCCGAGCCTACCGAATGATTTTCACATTTTGAAATGCAGAAATACACAACTATCGATGTTTTTCATGTGTTTTTTAAGCTTCCCAAATAACATTCTGAATGTTGTATAATAGAGACGGTATACAGACAACAAAAAAGAAAGAATAAAATGTAATCTGCATCATTGTTGCTTCCATATCTATATAGCCTCCTTTTGGTGACATTGATCTGAAATGGGAAATGAAAAATGGCCGCACTTTGCTACAGATCAACTGCATGGATTTACAGAAGTAATAGATGCATGCTACCACTAAACACAACCAACCATACTCAAACATGAACAGTGCCCTCTTCTTCTCGTAGCATTCATGGTTAAAACTCCGGGAAAATTAAAACGAGTTTAGGTAACGTCTAAACAAAAACCTAAGCAGTCACCGAAATGCAACAATGTAATGTATGCAACAAACAGAATTTCAATGCTGTTTCCTGCATCCATCATTACAAATAGAACTGTTTGTAACCACCTCTTGCTAGTTCTGTATTCTGGTTGGCTGAAACGCGGTCAAGTGGGGTTAACTAATAAAGGCTAATATAGAGTTAAGATGGGTTATTAAAGTCTTTATCTTATCTTATCTTATTTTCAGAGCATACCTTAGATTGGTAAAATGATAGTTATCGTGTACGTACGTGATAATTATCGAGTACGTACATGATAGTTACCGTGTATGTACATGCATAGAGCCTTGCTCTATGGTACATGAAAGTTATCGTGTACGTACGATAGTTATCATGTATGTACGTGATAGTTATCGTGTAGGCCTACATACAAGACAGTTATCATGTAAGTTCATGATAGTTGCCGTGTACGTACATGGTAATTATCGTGTACGTACACGATAAGTCCGGATTTTTCTTGTACATACATGATAATCATCGTGTATGTACACGATAGTTATCATATATTATATACATGATAAGAGCGGGGTTTTATTTTATTCACGTGGCGGCACTACCGTGCTTCCGTACTGAGGGACGTAAAAGAACAAACGTTTATTTAGACAGTGCACAATTGCACAGTTTGGTCAACAGTACTTGGGGGTATGGGACAGTTTAAAAAGTTTTAAAGCATTTTTGACAATGTACACGATCCGAACGTCCACTTTCGTGCTTGAAGGAAATTGAGTCTCTGTGCGAGTAAAGGTAAATATGCTCATTGTGATGGAGATTCAGCCTTTGACTGGAATCGGAGTAACGCAGGAGCCTGGACCGGACAATGTCATGACAGGATCCTGAGTCTGTTTTTCAGAAAAATGGGTCATCTTGTTCTCTATGGACGATGTGACCTCTGTTTACATTCAAACCGCCCTCTGTTGACAAGTCTGTTGTCCAAGTCATGTTGCCGGGCAAAAAGACGCGTAGTCATGGTAATATTGCGTGTACTTTCTAGCTGGCTGTCAAGTACACAAAGGTTTTGCCCGGCGACATGCGCGCGCATCATGTTATGATTTTCAAATGACGTCAGAGGTCACATCGTCTATAGGACAATGAGTCAAAATAAATTTGACCAGGACCCAATTTTTATAGAGCTGCTTATAAATACAAAAATAGCTAAAGCGCATTAAAATCAGAAGGGTCCATATCTAGTGGTTTGGTCCGTTTAAAATTGATTGTTTTCCACAAATTGTATTACGCTAACATCAAAACGGCCACTCAAAAAGTGACCGATGATGTCCGAGTGTAAAAAATATGTTAATGGTGTCACGCATGCAGGGTTACCAGCCAAAATACCTTTCCACGTGCACCATTTGTGGCTGGTGTTCTGCTTATTTTTTGCTAAGCAGACATTTTCTTAGGAATATTAGCTCTTGTGAAATCTGGCCCACTGTGGTCTTTAAAGAAAGTAAAAGTTGGTTGAAATGAAAGTGAAGTATATGCTCACTGTGCTGAAAGTGTAGTGGTTAGTAATCTCACACACAGATTCAGTTTCGTCGGATAAAGGAACTATCAATTTATTTGTTGCCACCTGTTAAAAAATAGGTGAATATAATACATGTACAAGAGAACAGGCTTTTAAAAGGATAAAGTAATTCACTAATAACTTTAATACACTCACTATAACACACATATTCAGTTTCGTCGGTTAGGAACTATCAATTAATTTTTTCCCACCTGTTAAAAATAACTGAATATAATACATGTACAAGAGAACAGGCTTTTAAAAAGTTATAAGGATAAAGTAATTCACTACTAATTTCAATACACTCACAATAACAATTAACTCTTAAAGGTGCACTCTAGTCGGCGATTTAATTGAACAATATTATTATTTAGAGATTATAACCTTTGACCCACAACAATTTAGGCCTATTGTTTGGGCAAACAATAGGTAAGAAACAGATATACGAAATGATTTCGGTGATGAGCTGGCAGCTTTTAGGAAGTGTACAGTCGTGTCCACAACCAAGTTTCAAATAGACGCCATCTTTACGGGCAATTTGTGTTTTGGCTATGAGCTGATCAAGCATTCTTGTAATTGATTCCAACGACCAATCAAGCGAGGAATTTGATAAAACTCCAGCGTGTCGCAAGCGGTATTTATGCATTAAACGCAAAGTTGTGCGTTCCAAAAAAATAAAAATAAATAAATGATTTGCCCGTTAACATGGCCGGCTTCACATCAAAAGGAAATTGACTATATAAGAAAACAGGTTATATAAAACAGGCCGTACATGTACCCTTACGTTCTTGAAAAATCCGAATAACAGTCAAACAGTCTACAATTTCTGTGAAAAAAAATGTATAAATGGGCAAAACACAATTAAGTAACCACTGACTTTTTAAATTTTCAATTTCACTGTAAAACCACCAGAAATTTATAGAACAGCAAAAGGGTTCAGTACCGGGGTAACTTCTCAGAACCTGTAACCGGTACATATTCTACAAAATCTGGGTCAATTCTGACACGGATTGAGCCGGATCCCGGGTCAATTCAGACGCGGATTGAGCCGGATCCCAGGTCAATTCTGACCCGGATTGACCCGGATTCCGGGTCCAAGGTGTCCCATGTGTATGTCCATGTCCATACCAATATATGGGTCAGGCTGACCCAGAAAGTGGTTTTTAAAAGGGGATTTTAAACTCAGATTCTGCGTCAATTTGAACCATTTCTGGGTCATTTTGTCACAGATTCCGGGTTATATTGACCCAGAAATGGTCAGGCCCCAGATCTGGGTCAAATCTGACCCAAAAGTGTTTAGAGTGTACAGCAGCGGTATGTTTAAGTCTTGATTCAGGGCATTGTAACTATTGATACAGGTTCTAGTTCTACAAAATGTTAATACAAATGTATAGGTGCAGTGTAATGCATATGCATTAAAGGCAAATTATACCTTTGGTTTTATGTTTAACCATTCGATTGTTTTAATCCTATCTAAATATAGATATATACAATAAAACTAACCTGTGAAAATTTCACTCCAAAGGGTGGTCGCGTTTGTGAGATCGCCGAAAATCTGAAGCGAATAATGTCCACGCAGGAAAAATAATCCCTGATAGGAACACACAATCTGAGAAACGTTTCTGACACAAACGTTTGTCAGCAAATCAAATTTTGGGTCATAAAAACTGATATCTTTTTACATAACCACATTTCTTCGAAGTGAAATGTTTCTAAAAAATGCTTTATTACTATCGAAAGCTGGTGTAGGCTTCTAACTAACACGTTTTTTATATTGCCATTAATTTTAAGAGTGATTACCAAACGTATACATTCCCTTTAAACTAATGTAAACATGCTCCAATCAAGAGCCACGGACAGGATTGTTTCATTATGCACTGACATTTTTAGGTTGTCATCATATGATTAAAGGCACTGAACATGTTTGGTAATTATCAAAGACCAGTATTGTCACTCGGTGTATCTCAACATATGCATAAAATAACAAACCTGTGAAAAGTTGGGCTGAATCGGTCATCGAAGTTGCAAGAAAATAAAGAAAGAAAAACACCCCTGTTGCACAATTTTGTGTGCTTTCAGATGCTAATAAAAGGCTTCATGCATGAAGTATGTTATTATTTTAGTGAGAAATTACCTCTTTCTCAAAAACTACGTTACTTCAGAGGGAGTGGTTTCTCACAATGTTTTATACTATCAACAGCTCTCCGTTGCTCGTTACCAAGTAAGTTTTTATGCTAATATATATTTTGAGTAATTACCAAACGTGTCCAGTGCCTTTAATAAACACCGTCTAAAAATAATCAAGTTTTTCAAAGTAGCGTATTACTGTGTAGTTTAAAATTGGACCATAAGTTACACTGTAATCTACATAAAATTTGTGAAGTGCGTTTTAAGATAAATCTAACAAAAATGTACTGTAAATCCTAGGTTGTAATGAGATGTAAAGGCAAAGCGATTTTAAGTTGTTGGGCGACAATTTTACTTGCAACGTTGAAAAGTTGGTTCGCATTTGCATAAAGTATACTGCACTGGCTCTAAACTTCGTAGAAACCACAATATTTGTTTTACAATTATATTTGCACGCAGCATTCGTAAGTAGGCTTTTCATTCTTGTGTACTCGTTGTGAGCAACACAGACTGAAAATAATTTAAACAAGAATTAATGGATAATAAAACGTTGGCTTGACAAGCACAAAAACTTCAAAAGAGTTAGGCCTTCCTTGCAAAAACTGTGGTGTTAAAATTGACACAATGGGTGTTCTCACATTATATATAGAAACCGAGGAGAGAATCAAAATTAACATAATAATAATAACCTTTACATTTGTTTCAATGCTGCCATAAATCACAAGAATAGTACAAAAGGTTACATAATTAAACTGCATGATCATCAATATTTTACAGATTGCGGTAATAGTGAACAGAAATCAAAAGGCAACATCTAGGTCCAGGGTGAAGCAACAGCTTTTGTACCCCAGCCTATGGATGGACAGGCAAAAGACAGACATACATGAAAGACATCACATGAACGAGTGTAAGACAGTAATCAAGGTCATTATTATTAACCCTATTATATATAATAATTACATACAGTATTTTAGCATGTATTTACAAAATGAGTTTTAAGTTTTCTAGTAAAAATAGAAAGAGTGGGTAATGATTTAAATAAGTCATCCAGACTATTCCAATAATATAGAGTGCCACGTTGGACAACACCACTCTTGGACAACGTAGTCCTACGATAATTAACATAAAGATTGTTACTAGTAGCAATAACACCAATGTCATTTCTTTGGCAGAAATTATTGTTATTTTAACACCATGGTATCTTTAATAGGTGACAACACCCATGGTGTAAATTTTTAACACTCGGGTTTTTGCAGTGTACTCTATTGTTCATAATGGTGTCTCTCAGACAAATTATACCCACGAATTTGGCTGTGCATAGGCCTATTTCCTTTTAACGGGTACCAGTGCACTTGACAACCTCAAGTTCTATTGAAAACATTAAAATATAATGTCACGTCAACACACCATGTGAGTCATCACAACATGTATACAGTTCTGCTCCTTTAAGTGAAGTGTGTTCTGCCCTTTAAAGCCAAGCGTAATTCCTGATTCGGAAATAGATTAATCATGGGAAATGGAACTAAGTCTTCCGGATGAGATCCTTATCTCTATCTGTCACAACATGTCACAGACTACTTCTATTGATCGTTCTGTTAGTATAAATATAGACACCTTTACAAGGAAATACAAATTTCGCCGGAGTATTACTTCGTGAACATTGGATGAAACATTTTTTTAAATACCTTTAGACTATAGTCAAGTTATGATAATTGTTAATGAAGCAGTAAAGTATTTAAGCTACAAAATAAACTTGGTTTTAACCCCGAATGACACATATTTTTCAGCGTTTCAGTAAAATACCGCAACAAATACCCATAGTTGATACTTATTTTGATTATTTTTAACCGCTATAGGCTTTTCAACTGTTCATCTGTTAAACATTTTGAAGCCAGGTTGCGACGCCCTATCACATGACTTCAATTATTATTATTATTAGCTCGTTTTAAGGGAAAAGTATCGCTATTGCTGTTCAAATATAATAGCTATTTAACTTCCGCTGTTATCAAGAAAACGCAACATCCCCAAAACCTACAACTAACTATAAAATCGACAACGGTGAAATGTTTGCGTGTGCTTTGGCAGTCTCTCAACTTGATGTATGAAGAAATATCGAAAATATTGATTCAGACAAGTCACCAGTGGAATCGTTTGTTGCCTTCAAATTTTCGACCTGCAAATATTGCGTACTGGGATAGGCCTACCTGAAAAATACGGCTCAATCTCACAAAGAGTAAAGATTGATCTAAAGCTGTGTATCAAATCTTAATTGCTAAGCAAAGTGCTGTCACAATAAAAACCACTATGACAATACTGACAACTCGTCTTGAAGCACATGTTACATTGGTAATTGTAAAAGACCTGTATCCACACTTGATGTGACCCAACATATACATGAAATAACAAACCTATTAAAGGGAAGCCTATACCTGTCATTGGAGTTGCGAGAAAAAAAGTGGGGAACCTTAAATGTTTTCACTGTTTTCAAACATTGAGTTTTCGACTTGCAAGATCAAAACTTTTTATTTCACTCATTTCTCAACAACTATTGCATTTCAAGCAATAATATTTCAAAGGGAGTTTCCCGTGTACAATGACCAACTTTAAACTATGTAATTATGTTTTTACTCTTACCAATGTTATGCACACCGTTTAAGATGACTCTTAGTGCTTAGTGGAATCGAGCCCAGGAGTCATACCCCCCCCCCCCCCCAAAAAAAAAAAAAAAAACAAACAAACAACAAACAACAAACAACACACACAATATAATTAGAGGGTGTGTACAACATTGGTAAGATTGAACAAATAAATGTTTTTCACAGATTTTAACATAACTTACATGGTATAAAGATGGTCATGGTCGAAACTTCCTTTGAAATAGTTTTGCTTGAAATGCCATAGTTTTTAGGAAATGAGTAAAACAATAGTCTAAATTTAACACGCAGTATAAAATCCGATGTTTAAAAAAAAGTTAAAACACATAATGGGGTTTTTCACTGTTTTCTCATGACTCTGAAGACCGATTGAGCTTAAACTTTCACAGGTTTGTTATTTCATGTATGTTGGGTCACATCACGTGTGGTTACGTCAGGTTACGGTTACTCGCGTTACACTTTTGAAACAGACTCATTAGTTGATTACACACGCACTCGTGGAATATAACACAAATGTAGGATACACTATTATGAGTGTTATAGAGTGTTATAGAAGGTGAAATCTGGACTGTTCCATTTCACAAGGCGAGGCCAATGATAAAAGTATTTGTTACTCAAGTTACCAAGCATATGACCGAATATTCAACCTGCAAATACCGCGAACATAGCGAACCTGAAACACACGGAGGAGTCATACTGATATTCTTAAACATTATCATTCCAATCGGTTTTTTCTTTTTCTATTTTGATCCCTTTTCAAGCACTGCGTAGATTGGTATACTTGAAGAAGTTTCTAAATTCCGAATGATGTTTGATTCAGCAGGAACGGCAGAGGGCGTGCTTGCTTCAAGGTTGTCCAACTCAGTTGAAGAACTCCTTGAAATAGATCGAGACACGCCACCTGCGGAACCACTTTGCCTTTTCATAGAATCCCTCAAAATTTGCGAACCAGCAACTTTGGAACTAGCAGTGCGATGTGGTTTTTTCGGCGTTATGGAATTGCTCCTTATTAAAGCTATGTTATGGATCTTAGATGGCAACTCACTTTCTTGGACGGCACTCTTCAAGTTAATGTTATCCTCTCTTGCCTCTCTTGCATCTTGAGAGCTAACTGGGGAAATTGCTGATCTATTTTGTGACTTGTCTGGCATCGCGTAAAGGCCTTCTGGAACATTTGTTTGACTTGATTTCATAGATTTCGATGTATTGTCATTATTGGTGGACTTCTTCCCGTACTTTTCAACAGGCTTCTTTTGCTTCTTATCTGGCTTGGCGTAGACAATGCCAGGAGGTTCCTGTACGGGTTTGCCGTTCGTTATGTCACCCCTGTCCACTTTAGGCTTTCGCTGTTTATCCGGCATCGCGTAGACAACCTGATTATCACCACCGTCTTTAAGGTGACAAGTTGGTGAAACGACACACACTTTCTTCAATGAAGAGGAGTCTCGAACGGAAGTTTGAATTTGGGAGATTTTAAGATCAACAGACTCGTACGCACAAGGTTGTGTGCCAAGCTCTGGTGGGAGTCGAACCTCGCCATCTGACTGCTGGTCGCCACCAACTGACGCATACGTACTTCCAGATAAGTCTACCTCTGAAGGGTTTCTTCGTGCAGTTCCATCAAAGCTTACGGACTGCTGAAATATGTCTGGTCCAATCAAATCGTAACCATCTTGGCTGGACTTGTGTGGACTCCGGTCCCCTGCTGAGTGACGAAGCTGTAATTGACTAGCTCTTTGTGTTTGGTGACGATCATCGATTGACGCGTAGGTTTCTCCGTCACTCGTCGCGAGTGCAACAACCTGAGGAGAAGAATTGTTCCCAACTGTCTGCTCAACACGGGTATCGAGTTGGTTTACCGAAAAGTTGGATGCTGCCAGAACAACTTCAGCGTCCATCATCAGCGCGTTGGAGGACTCAGATATACCGGTGTTACTGCGTAGATCAACCGACCCCATGGCGGTACTGTACGCTACCCCCATATCAAGGTGACCATTGTTTGTTGACGTCTCCTTGCTCTTAGTTGCTCGTCTGTACCTAACCAAGAAGAAACAGCAGACAATAGCGACTATAACCAATAATAACACAGCAGCTACTATGATCCACACATAAATACCAATACCATCGTCAGTACCTTGAGGGCCACCTTCTCCCACAGTATGTGTCGATTCTTCAGTCACTATAGTTGAGGTAGTCTCGGGAAGATCTTCACACGGGGTCAGCTCTGTACCTATTGCACCACTGTGGCACTGAAGTGTTCTAACCGGGGCACTGGACTTGGTTAAACCAATGCTATTTGAAGCTGTGCAGGTAGTCGAGAGCCTACGTCCCATTGGTCCAATATCCCTTCCAGTGGTCAAGACAAGAGTTGTACCCTCGCTTTCTATATAACTGTTATTTATCTGGGCATCTCTCCACTCATTGGAAGAATTGTCTAACTCCTGAACATTCCAGTGGTAACTTGTAACAGGGGGCACGGCATCTGCATTACAAACAAACTTGGTCTCATCTTCACCGAAGACTGGGATTATTTCAACCGTCATGGGGATTTGCAGTGGTGAAAGCATGCAGTTGGGTCCATTGGTTAAGTCTGTACCAGCAACACAAGTAAAGAGCTTGTAGTTGTCACTCTCTGTGAGCGTATGGGTTTTGCTGAAGGAATGCCCAGGTTCGACTGGCACACCTCGTACCGGGCTCAGTGAATCATAAACCCAAGTCAGCTTGACTGTTTTAACGAAGGAATCATGCGGTACCTCACAAACTAATCGCACATCGTTGCCTACAGACACATTCTCCGGGGAATATCTACAAAGTGGAGTTGGCACAGGCGAGAGAACCGTCAGAAATGCTACGGCGGAGTATTCACTGATTGCGTCCCCCTGTACAGACTTATAAACCCAGCAGCTGTAGCGTCCACTGTCTCCGTAACTAACGTCTGAAATATGCAGGCCAAACCTTCCGTTGTCGAACGACTGGGTGATGCGTTGGTTTACAGTACTATTCCAGTGATTCGGCGTCCTGCATGTTCCGATGGTGCCGAATGGATCACCTTCCGTCTTCGAGTTTGTATACACCCAGTTCATGTTGTAACAGGCAAAAAGTTCTGCAGTTTTGCACCAGAAATGTACGTCTCCACCAAGTGTCACCGTAATGGACATTGGGTTTTCCAGAAACAAATCCACGGCTGATGTGTACAAAACTCCAATCAGAAAAAACACAAATCTGAACAATAGCGCCATACTTAATAATTTGACAACAGATTTCTTGACAGTTAATTTCAAAATGTCACTCTGATTAGATTTCCACACAAGAGTTTACCAGATAAGCTTGTTGCCATCACCATTCTACAACTGAAACTGCGATACAGAGAAAACCAACCTAACATTCTTTGCTTTCCGTACTATAGGGGCTTAAGCAAAGCTTCCAAAGGATGTGCGACTGTTTGACAGCACCATTACCAAAATGAACTCTACCCTTTCGGGCCCAAACAAAACAAACTGTTTTAACAACGGTTTCCGTTCAGGATCTGCCCACGTCATCATGGGGTGTTAAACAATAGGGTACGCTTGATCATGAACAGTTATTTAGGGAAGCTTTGGTATTGATTTGTTATCTTTTGCAAAGGAAAAAAACTACGCCAATTTAAGGCTCCTGCGTGAAATCGAAAACTTGGCTCGTGGTTGCGTATGGGTGTGGGGTGTGGCGTGGGCTTGTCCATTAGGCTGTTATTAGAGCGGGTATTAATAATTGCAATAGCATGATTGCAATAGACGTCATTGGTTGCCATCTTTGATGAAAAATTGTGCTCGCGTGAAGAGCTATCATTGGCTGAGAGTCGTGCGTAGCGCGTACACGCGTGCACTTTTCCGTTGTTTTACATCAAAGATGGCGGTCAATGACGCGTATAGACTCTGCAAGTCTCGCGCGCATTCGAACTTCTGGGACCATTGTGGTCCCAACCATATGGAGTTTTACGTGGGCGAGATTTTGTTTCGTCAACTATTTTAGTTTAACGTAGTTTATGACCTAGAAAATTATACATGTTGTTGGGAATGTAATACTAAGTGACAACAAAATATGAAAGTAAAACCAATTCAACAATATAACAAAGAAAACCCGAGAATTAAACTTGACCTCAGCTTCCGGTTAGTGCAAAAAATTAAGAATTTTGTGCTCACCTCCGATCATAAAACTTATGTAAAAGCTTGTTTTGGATGCGCGATTATAATCGCCAGATGCTGTAATTGCAAAGCGAACCCTTTTCATTGCAGTCTATGGTGTTGAGGCGTAGGCATTCCTCTTTAAACTGCGATACGGGTCCATTTAAAACCCGTTTGACCTTCGCGAATCTGCGTAAGGGGTTTCTAAAAAGTTAACATCAAAAAAGCATCCTTGTCCCAGAGTTTTAATTTGTTTTTAATAATAATTAACACACTTTGGCGTATTTTTAAAAAAAGCTAAAACTAATTTCATAAAATTGTAATGATTTATTTTTGTTGTTCAGATTTTGTCATGAGATATAATTTAAAACAAAGATTTGATTTCAGAAATAAAAATGTTCTTCGTTTGACGTGTTTTCTCGTTCGGATACGCGCGAGACTTGCACAGTCTATTGCAATCCATCTATACACGGGACGGGAAAGAATCAGTTGATCAACATTATTCTAACACAGCCATCCATGGTATAATTTGCTAACTCATTAAAAAAAAAAAATCATCGGTCCGAATGGTATACAGTTCGGATGCATGAAGGATATTGCTTTCACCTTTGAGTCATTCTTGTTCAAATTTTCTGTGCATGCGAAATAAGCGTCTATATATTTTATGTGTACAAACAAAACAAAACAAAATTGACAGGCAACTTGGAGGCAAGCAACCGCACTGCATGCACGAGGAACTAACACGGTCCGCCATTTTGTGGAGTCAAAAATGTTGCTCTACTAAATGGCGGACCGTGTTAGTTCACGATGAAAAAAGGAAAACCACGCAATTTCGAGGCATATTTGTGTGGATCATTGTATTCTACTTTTAAAACATCTTTCTAACCATATGCATTTTATAACAAACGGTTACAAACGCTTTTCATAGCCCAACTCGCCCGATCCAAGGCAACGTGTCCTATTAAGCAGCTCAAGAGACATTATTCTAGCTGTAACTCAATAAGACAATATCCCCAAGAAAATAAAGATAAATTTGAAATGTGAATTTCTCTTTCGGAGATTGCCTGGAACTGGTTGCCTGTAAATTGCCTTGTGTGACCTGAGCCCAATTTCATAAAGCTGTTTAGCAGAAAATACTGCTTGACAAATTTCTATGCTAAGCAAAAAATTGAGGGGGGCACCAGTCACAACAATGCAAAGTTTATGTAATTTTGGCTGGTAACCTGTTTAGGCTAAGCAATACTTTTCTGTGCTGAGCATGTTTTGTGCTTACAGGCTTTATGAAATTGGGCCATGGTCTACGCTGTGTAGGCTAGGCCTAACTATACTCTCAACCCACACGCACCAAGTAAATGGTAGCTTTTAAGGGGTGGTACGCCCTCGGATTTATAAGTTAGAGTATAAGTTGCATCTCTACTCCGATTAACAATTACAATTAGTCACGGAATTTTTTACAAGTTCTATAGTTTGATTCTGCAAATCAAAGGAAGAACCCAATGTACTCATCTACTGTACAGTTCTTCCCGCACACGGCACAAAGAAGCGAAAGATTGGCGGTAAATAAAAGATAGTGGCGTAAATCTGCCATTTGTTTGTTAAATTGAAATGTCAAATCAGGGCATGTACCTTTAATACAGGATTTTATAGGGTGCAAAATTAGTCCCGTCGACGGTCTGCAGCATTAAAGCTATAACGGTATTAAAAAGGAAATTACAATACAATTTTACCAATGCAGGCTCAAAAACGTTGGTCTAAACGAAATTGGTGTGTTGGTCAGTGCGTGGTTCTAAAAAAAAAAGCAAATTGTGTCCTTTTTGCCCTGCCAATGGGAAATTCGGGGGATCCAATCCCCCAACTGATCGTCCCGCTCTAGCCCGGTTTTATTCCCGTGTATAAAGGCTTACAGAGCACACACTGCAACAACTAGGGTGTTAAAATGTACACCATGGGTGTTGTCACTTATAGACACCAAACAAAGAATCAAAATTAACACCACATGGTGTTAAAATAACACTAATATAATAGTGTTGGGAGAAATTAGTGTTATTTTTTACATCATAGTGTAAATTTGAATTCTTGTTTTGGTATACTATCTATAGTGAAAACACCCATAGTGTCATTTTTAACACCCCAGTATTGCAGTGTACCCTGTACCATTTACCCCCTTCAATTAAAAATACCGTTTTCCCACTTTTGGTTTTTTTTTTATCCTTCGTCTTTTTTGAAGATCACCGGGAATGAGTCATATTCTATAAACGACAATTCAGTTTCCTCCTTTTGTTTAACGCAAATCAGTCGAGTACTTCCTCAGGCCCCTATAAGTCCATTATTTAAGGATCCACATAACCGTTGACTGACGTGTTTGAGCAATGCATTGTCCAGCTGTATCCGCACTTCATGCCCTTGGGTCTTCTCCACTCTACCACTACTACTTCCTCCGTACAGCCCCCCTCGATAACCATAATTTGGTATGTTGTACTTATTTTAAAATTGCGCGTAAAATATTCCGGGTTGGAATTAATCCGGTTCCAGGCCTCATGTAGCCTTTTGTCAAGGCCTTCGTGGTTTGGACAGCTTCGTAGAGCCCGCGATCCCAAGCGACTGGAAGGGGTGATCACGCACGCGGCTCGGCTCACGCGGCTCGGCTCGCTTCGCTGTTTACAAAGCTGTCCAAGCCACGATGGCCTTGACAGAAGGTTTGGCCTCATGGGGCCTGAGCCCTTTCTGGGACCCGGAATCCGTGTATTAATAATAAAAAAAATAAAAAAAATGAAATGGTTCCGACTGATGCAGAATCCGAGCTAAAAACCCATTTCTGTTTTAAACTAATTTCCGGGTCAGGCTGACTCGGACTCAGGTCAGGCACCCTGGGCTCAATTTCATAGGGCTGCTTATAAGCAGAAAATATTGCTTAACAATTGTCTGCTAAGCAGAAATGAGCAGGATACCAGTCACAACTTGTACATGTTACATGTTAGTTTGGCTGGTAACATTATTCTGGTAAGCAACATTTTGTTGTGCTTAGCGACTTTGTGTGCTTAAGCAGCTCTATGAAATTGGGCTGAACCTGGGATCCAGGTCAATTCTGACCTTTGAGTTTTTAGAGTGTAATCGTTCGGTGGATGCCTTTCATGATAACGCTTTTCCGTTGAACCAACCTGATTGGTCATGGCCCAAAAAGGCACTAGTTTCAATCTGAAGGTCATACACAAGAAGCAATAAGCAATAAGATCTGTATACAAATGTCACCAAGATGAAGGAATAAACATTTGAAGACCGTTCAAGTCAATGTATATTTGGTTTTCGATAACACCATGTGTATATCTATACTTGCTAGGTGGATTTTGTTCTTTGAGAACTTGTCTTGCTATTTATTCTACTGCCGCGGAGTAGATTATTCGGAATTCGAGAGACTTCGGGAGACTTCGAGGGGACTTCTCGTTAATATTAACTAAACTTCACTGCCGCGGAGTGAGTTCTTAATTGGTCTCAAAGTTTCGACTAGCTTGCTCTAGTCATCGTCAGAAGACGTAACATGGTGTTACCGCAATACCAAATATACATTGATACCTCACCATGCAACGCCTCAAATCCCATAACCGCTCCAGTCATAACAAATTATTGAACATGGTACAAAATCAAAGACAAAGCACAACAGTTTTTAGTTGTTTTCATAATGAGATTCCCAAATTCGATGCAATTCGCAGAGGTTGGTTGTAATGCTTGTTTACTGGATCGAAATTACACTATCAAAACTTTGGGATCAGAATCGACCCAGACACGGGTTGTGGGTCTGAAAGAGTATAAAATAAAATGACAATTTAGGCCTACTGTATCGTTTTAACGTGTAACTTTAAACTTGTAACTTTCCAACACTTTCAAGTTTCATGAGGACTCTATCTACTGCAAAAATAAGTGCATCACAAAACTCAATTTGACCTTTGAGACTCTCTTTAAAGCCTAAATTAATAAATCAATCAATCAATCAAATCAATTACCACATGCACTGACGTCACAAACGTCAGCCGACGCGTCCGCCATTTTGAGAGCCAAATTTAATGGAAATATTATAATGGGCTGCGTCTAAAATTTGCATATTTTTGACCCAAATCACTTGACGCCTCATCACCCAATAAATGTTGGTAGTGCCACTGTTATTACTTATTTATTTTGGAGGGGAAGGAAGGGTCAGAATGCACGGTCAGACCAGTACTCTGACCCCGCCCTCCCCAACAAAATAAATAAATAAATAAAGGATGGTACTACCAACATTTATTGGGTGATGGACGTCAGGAGATTAGGGTCAGTGTTACGCACATTGGCAACGCATTGTCCATTGCACTGAATCTCGTTCCTGAATCGCCCTCTACGTCACACAGAATGATGGCAGTACAACAAATTCTGTAAATTTCTATCCCCGTGGTACATGTATATCCAGTTAAAAGTAAAGTACCAGCGAGTTGGTTCTTTGAGCATGTACTCTCTTATCCACCCTCCGCTTCTGAAGATGCTTGTCATGAAGCTGAATATAGTTTCACAAAAAATCATGCCTGCACTCGTTGGTTTACAGTCTATATTACTGGGTAGTCATAACTTCGCACTTCCCTCATTCCACGAGAGTAAGTTCAAAGTTCACACAGTGCATGCTTGTAATTAGTACACATTTTCGTCAAGTTTTATACAGCATATTCCACCAAGGCCATCAGTAAAGTACAGGTACCATACTTCCAGATCCCCATCGGATACCTTTCCTGCATCCCTGTTGTTTGCTTCATTGAGATGGACAGCGTAAAAGCCATGTGGCCCTTGCCCAAGAAAAGGGTGAATTCCTCGGATGTTTCCGTTTAGGTCAAACCAAAACAGGTTTTCTCGATACAGTGGTAAGTTCAAGCTTTCAAATATCGAGGCTGTCACAACGAAACCAGCCAGCGGACTGATGAAGCACGCCTCTGTGGGGACACCAGGCACAATCACTTCAGTTATAATAGTAACTAGTCCGGGTGGTGTGCTTATGGGGCATTCGTCAGGAGCCCTTGGGGATCGCTGAGCTGTCGGGGATCGCTGAGCTGTCGGGGATCGCTGAGCTGTCGGGGATCGCTTAGCCCGTTGAAGGACAAAAACATGGTTGGCAACTCCAAGTATTACCCTAAAGTGACCATCTGTGGAGGATGAGGAGGGGGCAGAGGATGGTTCCGAGGAGGGGGAAGATGTCGACGCAACCTCATACTTGTACAGGACCTTCAGGAAGCTCCTCTCCCCCATCAAGAGAACACCAACTCTCCGCTCTACATGACGTTGGGAATCACCCTCATCGGTGGGAGTGGCATCTTGTACAATTTGGACAGGCTCGAGTGTACTTGAATCAAGAACAAGAATCCGATCCCTAAGAGAGATAAAAATCATGTCGAACACAGTGATGAAATGTTCAATGATTCCGAGCATGCCAAATGGTTTGGTTTGAAGTTGCATGGTTCCTTTGGTGTCCGTCAATATGAGCTTCGATCTGCTACGGTTGGTACCCACCATCATATCACTGTACTGATCATTCCCCTTATCCGTTTTGACACAGACATTTGATACTTGGCTAATCATTAGTTCATCATGAATGTGTATAACTTCTCCCTTATTATTGAAGACAAATACTCTGTCTTTTTTGTCGTGACCATGAATGGACACCTCTGAAACAATTAAGATGGTTCCAACGTTACTATCGTAGCCTTCTTTAACTGGTAAACTCCAGATTGTATCAGGCCTTTGCGGGTACTGAACGACTGGTTTCTTAAACGATTCAATATTGGAGCAGTCTAAGAAAACTAATGAATCGATGCACTGCGAACGCGACTGTTGACAAAAGGCTGTAGAAAAAGCTAATACGGTTGTTGATTGTCCAACCAAAACGACCCTCTTGAGAATAAAGACTTCTGGCTCAAGCAAATTTTCATGGAGCTGGTTCTTAGTCATGCTACTCAGTTCGACTTTCACATCTCGAAAGGGGTTTGATCTTTCTCTTGTTTCTGCAGCTTTGAAGAAGCTATACTGCATGTTTTTTGACATAAAAATACATAAATCGAGAAAATCTGAAGCGTCTTTCATATTCTCTTCATTCTGATCGTATCCCTCATTTCTTAAAAGCTGCAGAATGGCTTCCCTCTTGGACTTCATGACCACCTCGGCAATACTGATTTCACAATTACCCTCGCAGCCAGAGTACACAAGCTTCGCTTTAGAGCATGGTGTTTCGACAACAGCCGGAAGGCCATCATTATCAACTGTGGCGTGTCTGTGTTGCCATGTTAGCAGAGACACTGATCTCCCTTCCTTGGAGTCATCAAATATTAAAACAGGTGTTGGAATAAAAGTTTCACAACTAAAACGGTATTTTCTGGCATGACTTCTTCCATCGATATCTTGGATGTCACTGAAAGGTGCGGTGTCCTCCTCTTGAAACTGCTCAGGTAAATACAACACCCCTGTAAAAGGATCAAGCGATACTGAGATCAGTGGGGGGAGATTTTGAAAGAAGGATCCAGTCAACCGTCCGTCCTGGGAAAGACAGAGGTACGGAAAGATACCTTGTACCTCGGCTACACGATATGGGGCTTCCGAGCTGCTGTTGAAATTATTTCCATCAAATGTCTCCATATCACAGCTACAATGCCTTAACACTCTCCTCCAATGTAAAGGTAGTACAGTGAGATGTTCGTTTGCGGTCACTCTCCCAGATCTCTTGCCTGCCCATTTAGAAAATACCCACCAAGGATGATTTTTAATCTCTGCACCAATAAACATTGACACAGCTCCTGGTATCTTCTGCTGAAATGCTGGATGCCGAGATGCATATTCCTGGACATATGTCATGTACGCATCTTCTGCTGCATTTTCGTCTCCAAGTATCGCCAGGATCAGCGATAGATGGAGGCTCACCTTAGGGACTGAAGTAGCCAGAACCCGTAACCGAAGCCTAGCTTCCAGCAACCATTCAGTATTTTGGTCTTCTGTCATAGAAGTATCCAAAGGGTGACCTGCATGGCAGTGCAGAAATGATTCCGCAGCCATTTGGACTAAATTGGGGTTACACCCTGGCTCTGAAGTTACTCTATCCCACAAACCTGCAGCTCGGGTAGCTTTTAAGGTATCCATCAACCCTTGATCGTATGTGTTGGCTTGAAGCATCAAGCTCTGCATTGTGCAATCAGGAAATATTTCTTGGCAAAAGCCTGAGATCAAATCTACAGCTCCTTTGTGGAAATTGGCAGCTTCCTGTGGTTGGTTGAAGTATGAATGTAGACGTCCGATTTCATTCAGGTACAATGCTTTCTGGCGGGTCCATAAGGAAACATCTCCAGCCATATTTGGTCCACCTATAGTGTCAGCCTGAGCAAAGAGGTCAGTAGGAATCCGGTCAATAATTCTTAGAAACATTCCCTCAGCTTTATTAACATCTCCTCTTCCCCACCATACGTATGCCAAGGCAGGATCCAGGCAGAAGTGGACAAGTTTGGGGCAGATTTTGACAAGAGCAGACTTCACTCGAGCCACAGCTGCTTGCAGTTCCCTATTCAACACATCCTCCACTGTTTTATCACGTCCAGGTACTAACTTCTCCTCTCGGATCAAAAATCTATGTGGAAGCATAAGCTCAATTGTGTGAGCTAAAGCAGCGATTGGCCAATTGCTCGTGTCACTGCCTTCGATAGCTACTGGGAGAAAGCACCAGCTCATCCCATCATAGTCTTGAAACATTTCACCATCGTTAAAATTATCATGTGCCTTGACATCTGTTTCCCACGCTGAACGGCAGTTTCGAGGGAATACGTTTGTAGTTGCTTGAGTCACTTGTGGTAATTTTGATTGGAATCTGAGCCTGGAGGTTAGGATAACCTCCTGGTGGAGTAACTCTTTCAGAAGCCATTCAAGTCTTAGGCGCTCAAGGTGTTTCCTCTTCCTCTGATTTTCCAAACGAGGAATGAGCCCAGGAGGTACCTGTACACATCCTCCCGCCTCATCGGGTAGTCCAAGTACCCTATCAATGCATAAGTTCACTAATAACGGAACCTTTTTGGATAAATCAAATCCTCCAAGTTGATCTTTTGAGCTGGTAGGAGAGAAGTCATATAGGTCATCACTGATGTTGAACTGCTGGGCGGTTTCTCTGCTCTCAACAGTTTTACAAGGGAGACAAACAAATTTACCAGAATAGAAATCCTCTTCCCACCACAATAACAGATCCGTTGGGATGCTAGACAAAGACGATGGTGTTGCGGCCACATGAGACATCTTTAGTTACGAGAATGGCTCGTTAGAGATGAGGGCCTATACAAAAAACAGATATACCATCCATTAGATTGAGATGAAAATTGTGAGTGTTTTACAATAAATAAACAAAAATACCAAAGAAAAAAGAAAAACAACATTCTAGTTTAAACTAAAGCTATCACCGAACTGCGTTCCTACACCAGAGCACTGTGACCTTGACATTAGATCTGATGACCACTGTGACCTTGACCCTTGACCTTTGCACCCCAAATCAATTCCAATCTTCCTTGTACCCAAGGGCAACCACCCACCCAAGTTAGAAGTCCAATTGTCACTTCTATCATTGTCTATCCAGAGTTATGGTTCGGTTTTAGCTGCAACTCACCACCATGACCATGACCTGTACCTTTGACCTTTTCACCCCAAAACAATCTCAACTTTCCTTTCCCCAAGGGCAACTTCACCCAAGAGACAAGTTCAAATGTCACTCCTAACTCAAGTTACGGTCCAGAAACAAAGTGCCCATTTGGACGAACGGATACCAACTTAGGCAATGAAAATACACCTTCAGCCTATAGAGCAAGGTTCAGCCTATAGGGTTAAAGGGTAAAAAGTACATTGACCCGTTAAAATAAATCTGGTCTGAAAATTCACTAAAATCACTCAAATCTGAGCCTGTAACCTAAGAGCAAAACGAAGTCTTCCTTCCCGTACAACGCCATCTTGTTTGTCAACGATTGGTATTGCGCACGCGCGATGTGCTGAACGGTTACGTCATTGCCTCAGACTTCCAGTCTGGTCTGAGCTGGACCGCGCTAATTAGATTAAGCCAAAGTGCCGGTGGATGTTTACTGACCACTTTTTTAAGACCGCGGCAGCCTACTGTGTTCTTTTGATGTTGGGTTCGTTCGAACTCCATGTATTTCCTTCCTCCATGGTCTCACTAAAAGAACAGTCTTGAATGTAAACAAAACTTTTGACACAAAAAAAGAATGATTTATTAACTGTGGCTCTTAATGCCGACTGACCAATCACGATCACGCCCCTAAACATGGCAAAAGTCTGATAGATTTAGGTCCTTTTCCAAGCTGAAGGCATAGCCATTAGGTTTGCATTTTGCATTTTATGTTACATGTGAAGCTTCGAACCTGGGGAATTCACACTACGTTTGTTTGAACATATCCAACTACATGTATACAGTAGCCATTTTCTACTAAAAATGTTTGACTAGTAAACATCGAGCAAGAGAGGTCGCTATACAAAAATATCACAATTTCAGGTAACAGAGTGGGAAATGGGACTGAGGATGGCTTAATGACTGAGGGCAAAGACATATTTATGCAAATATGTGTGTGTATTTACCTTATGAGAAATGTCGCTTACAAATTTGAGGTCTCAGTGAATTGGCGTATTTGTTTAAGAAATCAAAAGTTTGCCCCTAACTGCACAAGACTTTTATTCAATTCTTTTCAATTAGTTTTTAAAACAAATTGTATTAAAACCCTCTTGCTGTCTGACCATTCAATACCATTCACTGTGGTTTTGAATGATAGATAAGCTATGCCAGCCTTGCAATATGATACCATGAGGGAATGCATGTACACAGTACACAGTACACAGTTAGTTCTGTGCACAGTTGTGCCACCATACACAACTTTGGCAGTTGAATGGTTTCAAATGGTTGGTCAACTCACTTGAAAATGTTGCGAACAGTAGGAGGGTTAACTAATATTAATAAACACCTCTGATGTCTGAGAGGCACTATGATGGTCAAAGACTGGTCACGTGGGGTATATAATTATGTGATATAAAGACCGGCTCTGTGAACTAGCAAATAAATTGCCCCTAAACAAGCATATTGTTGTGTAAAACTTTGGTATGCACTGTGCTTGTTGTGCGGGCAGCTATCAAATCAACTGTTTTTCATTGTGCGTATTGTTTTTGTTATTTTGGCAAGACCGGCCAGATGGTAGGCATACCACAAGCGTAGGCGTGAACGCGCAGACATTGTCTCAATTCAAGGTAGCTGGTACGCACATGAAACCAACATAATGCATTTTATGTAAATAAAAAGGTTCTAAGGCAATCGAAAGCAAAAGAAATGAGCACACACGGCAGTTTTGTTTAGTGATCTTGGATTAATTGAGTCCTTCTAGATGTTGCTTTAGAGCATGTGACATTCAGTAAAATTTTAAAAGTAATAAATCTAATATTAAAAACTCACCCAATCCACATTCTATGACTTGAATTTTGCTTCTATATACTTGGCAATGAAGACTGCAAACTGATGAAAATAAGGGGGAAAAACAGCAGAGCGAAAAAACGTTAATCAGCCTGAATTTAACATATTTTTATCTTTTCAATGATTTGCCAAAACATTGACAACCGCAAACACAGTTAATTTAAAAATAGTATTAAAATGTACTCATTGTATGAAAATGCCTTTTTCAAAGCCCTATCTTTGTAATGTAGCATTCTCCAATATTCTCACTCAAGTCTTGGGTCGGTAGAAAGCCAAAGACTTATTTGACCCATCTCGTCAAAGACTTTATGTAGTCACTATAGAGGGGTATTATTTGCTGCAGACAATGAAGTTAATAAAAGTGAGGAGCACTACATGTACTTAAAGGCCCTGTACACTATTGGTAAGATCGAAAAACACAAATGTTCACAGATTCACACATAACTTACATGATTTGAAGTAAGTAATGGTAAAAAGGGTTCCTTAAAATATTTCTGCCTAAAATGCTATCGTTTCTGAGAAATGAGTAAAACAATAGTTTTTATCGCGCGCGATAATAAACTCGATTTTTGAAAAACAGAAAACACATAAGGTCTCTTTTCACTATTTTCTCGTGACCTCGATGACCAATTGAGCTCAAATTTTCACATGTTTGTTATTTCATGTATGTGGTTGATTACACAAAACATGAACACTGTCTGTGATTATTTTGTCAGCTCTGCCAATCCTGTATAATACCTTTAATATGGAGATACAAATTTATAATCAAGGTTTTTCAAGTATTTGTTTAAGTTAGTTTTGAATTGGTTTTCATTGGAGCTGAGACAACCTCACTTGATAAGCTGTTCCAATGGTCAACAACTGGATGAAGAAGGTACACTTCTGCAATGCCAATTGTAAAGCTTATTTACGGAGCACTGAAAGTGCCATCTGACATGTTGAGATCCTGAGATAATTTACCGCAGGATGATGACATCATAAACGTAAAATGTCGACATCCCGAGATGACTTATCTCGGGATGACGACTTCTTGAAAGTAGAATGTTGTCTTCCAGAGATCTTTGGTTTCTCGACATTTTCGGGATGTTATCATCCCAAGATGATTTATCTCGGGAAGTCGACATCCCAAGTTCAGGAAGTCGACATTCCAAGTTCAGGATGTTGACATCCCAAGATAATTTATCTCAGAAAGTCGACATCTTACGTTTATGATGTCATTATCCTGCCGTAAATTATCTCAGGATCTCAACATGTCAGATGGCACACTAGAGCTTCGTACTTATTGATGTTCGAGTAAGATGCCTTAGGGTTGTTGACTTCTACTCCTAGAACTCTGAGGTTCGATCTGCTATTGTCTTGTTCGTGGACATTGATAGCGGATTGAACCTAGGAGAAGTTGACTTCCAAATTTGGATATTTGGGTACACTAGGCCCCAAAAACATGTTGCCCTGTTTTGCTCCCAAGTGTATGGCACTATTTCCAAGATCAAGGCATGCCCATATAGCCCCACTTCAACTTGGCCAAGCTGAATCCATCAGCTTGGCCACACAAGTGGGGCTAGCCCATTTAATACTAGCCCACCTTGTCGGGCTGTAATGGCTCTCTTTTAACATCGGTCTCATAACACTCACCCTGGTGAGTGTTATGAGACCGATGTTAAAAGAGAGCCATTGGTGTTATGAGACCGATGTTAAAAGAGAGCCATTACAGCCCAACAAGGTGGGCTAATTTAATACTAAATTCAAAACTGAATCAATAAAAATAGTAATTCACAACCTGGGGGCGTAACAACTATCACTATCAACCTCGTACTCAGGTGAGTTTTGTAATACTAAATAGATTTTGATGCAGGTTGTTGTCACTCCCTGCTTTTTTAGGGGTTTCGAATTGTGTGTGGCATTAACATTAAAAGTAAATTAACTTGACATTTATTTAATAACTCGGACCCTGTACATTCATAACAACAAACATGTACAGCACTTCAGCTGTTTGTCATGTATGTGTCGTGTGCATGTGGCCAAGTGACACTTCCCAATCCAGATCAGCATCACATCAGTGTACATTTTTACCCTAGGCCTATAGGCTAAGCCGCTTAAAGCGGTGACCTGGTTTTTCTCTCTTTTCCCCCCATAAATTTACAGAACTTACTTGTCTTTTATTGGAACCAACTAAGCACATCTCTTGTCTTTCAGAATTGTTTAAATTCTAGTTTCTCTTCCCTCAAACAGTTGAGTTTCGTTTCCAACCGTGCTGCAGAAAGGCAGACGTGCAAAAATGTGTACTATTTACTTTCTTAGTCTTGTCAACTGAGGGCGTCTTGTTTCAACTACGGTGTCCAATTTTGCCACCGACAAAGATTAATTTTTGATAGAGTCGGAAGCAGGTGGTAGGTAACTAATTACCTTTTTATATCAGTTAGCATATACAACAAGGCAGCATCGAAGAAAGAATAAACAATTAAATAACTAACGAGCAAAATTGGTCTGGATATTATTAGGCAAAATAAAGCAGGAATGTGGTGTGCCGTTTGTCGTCTGCTGGCACCGGCCTTGTTATGTGTTGGTCCTACGTACAGTTTGAAGGTTGACTATTGAGGGCGCTGTCTAAACAGCTGAACTGAGTAAACTATTTCATTGTATTTTGTCGGAGAGTGTCATTGTTCAGTTACTGCGACATGACCTTACAACAACAATAACGATTGTGTTAGTTTACTCTGCTTTGTTAGAATTTGATTGAATGGAACTTGTCCTTGCACAAGGACCTTTGTTATTGCTGGCAGAATCGAAAGAGTTGAACTTGTAAAACATTTTGTATTGTTGTACCGATCACACGACGAACAAAACACAAACTACAAGTATACAATCCCCAAACACGATCGAAGGAGTCTCCCCTTCAATAGATAGAATTAGAAAGAACAATCATCATCATGGCTGCAACTTCTCCTCCTGTGAAGAGGACTGTTTTCCTTGTCATTTTTACTTCAATAGTTGCCCTCAGTTTTTCCAAACCAAGGAAATGTATGGGGTAAGTGTATTAATTTGTTGTTTGTTTGATTGAAGTTGGACTATTTTATGTAGACGGCCGTGCCAGTACGGTAAGATTATAACAACAGAAGTAGCCCTAACAGAAGGGGTTGGGGCGCTGTACTCCCAAGTTTTAGTTTGTTAAAAAATAAAATTGACATCTGCTGTCGTAGCAAATGATTGTAGATTGCCAGTGACTAGCATTAAACTAGCCCCCTGCATTACCAAAGCCCCACAAAGGTACATACATGTATCATATAATCATTATCAATTATCATTGTCAGCTTTCTTGACAACTGACAAGTGCTTTCCTTTTGGACTGGCAGCAAAAGGCGGGATTTTTTTGTTAATTTTGTGAAGAGATTTTAACCTGTCAAACTTGAGGGGGTTGGGGATATGATTGATAAATCTTAGGGTTAGAACATATTCCATAATGAAATGCATTGTCAACAATTTCGGAAAAATTTCCGTATCCTGCCACCACTTTTTCATTCGTTATGAAATAAATCTGTATCTAAATTTACTCAAATGAAATATTCCTTTTTGTAAAAATTAGTGAAAAAGCGGTGGCAGGATACGGACATTTTTCCACAATTTTTCATATGTCCGTATCCTGCCACCGCTTTTTCACTAATTTTTACAAAAAGGAATATTTCATTTGAGTAAATTTAGATACAGATTTATTTCATAACGAATGAAAAAGTGGTGGCAGGATACGGAAATTTTTCCGAAATTGTTGACAATGCATTTTTTGTTTTTACAGTGAAACCTGCAAAGGAGTTCCGCCAATCCCAGATTGGGACCACCTTCTGTTTGTGGTCCAGTGGCCGGAAAGCTTTTGCCTCTACTATAATGTACGTATCTGAGAATGTCATGGCCTGGAATTACTTGGAGGCCATGGCTACAGAAGCTGTGGTCTCTGTTAGGCCAAGTTAAACAAAATACCAGTTGATCGTCCCCGCCCGCATCCTTTTTTGAGGCCGCATCCTTTTTTTGTTTTCTTTTTGTTTCCGACTTTTCCTATAAAAAAAAATATAAAAATAAATAAATGTTTGTATTTTTAATCCACCCTTGACATATATATTTTAATTTTTCATGTAAACTTACTTCATGCAACAAATAGATAAAGAAAGTTAGCGGTGATTTCAAACTGAAGAATTGGTGGCCTGTTTGAATTGAAATACTTGGCGGCCATCTTGGAAAAAAAAATATAAATAACATAAAAAGGCCCTCATCCTCCTCTTTTTGGAAAAATCAGGACGATCAACTGGTATTTTTTTTTATTTGGCCATACCCCTTGATTTCATCCTCAGAGGTGCCCTTGTTCAGCACAACAACAACATTGGTAAAAGTCAAAAACTAGCATCCACACTGTATGTGACCCAACGTACTGTACCTCAAAATAACAAACCTGTGAAAGTTTAAGCCCAATCACTATCGGTCATTGGAGTCACAAGAAAATAGGGAAAAACCTAATTACATGTTTTCACTGTTTTCAAATATCAGGTTTTGGACTCATGAGATCAAAACTAATCGTTTTACTAATTTCTCAAAAACTGTAGCATTCCAGGCAAAAATATTTCAAGGAATGTTTTCCACCATGACCATCTTTATACCATGAAAGTTATGTTCAAATCTGTGAACATTAATATTTTCACCTTTACCAATCTTGTTCACAAAAATGTTCCCATGAGATAGATTTTAAACTTTTCCGATGGAATTACCCATGGATGTGAATATACCCCTCAGTACATTTGGAGTCAATTTTATGACCAAAACATCCACAGGCAACTTGGGTGTGAGTTAACATGCAACCTGCATTCATTTAAAGGGTGTGTTACAAAATTGGTTATTGTCAAAGACCAGTACCCACTCTTGATGTGACCCAACGATAACATATACATGAAATAACAAAACTGTGAAAGTTTAAGCTCAATCGGTCTTCGGAGTCATGAGAAAATAGTGAAAACCCCCAATATAGACGATGTGACCTGTGACATCACATGTTTACAAAAGAGCCACAGAGCCTGGACTTCCTGCAGGCACATTTGTACACAGATCAATGGAAGAAAACAACAAATCTTATGTTTTATGGAGATTGCATAGTCTGATTTTTCTCAACTTTTGATATGAAGAAAGGGGGGACATCTCAAAAGCTGTACAGCTGGTGCTTTGTAAATTTTGAATTTATGTGAAAATCATGACACAAAATGTAAATTTTCCCATATAGCCGGTGTAGTATCTTGCCCCGCAGGAAACGCTTTGGAATGTACAAGGTCACCACTCTGTAAACAAATGTAACATGGTCTATATGTTTTTACTTTTTTTTATCAGAACATCGGATTTTATCCTGCAGGATAAAGACTACTGTTTTACTCATTTCCTAAAAACTATGGTATTTCAAGCAAAACTATTTCAAGGGAAGTTTCCCACCATGACCATCTTTATACCATGTAAGTTATGTGCAAATATTTTCAATCTTGCCAAAGTTGTACACGCCCTTTAGCTAGGGGACCAAGGTCCAGTTTAGTTTTATGATACACTCAATTTACAGAAGACAGGGTCCTTATAAAAAGGGAGAACAAATAACAAGTCTCCAACCTGGTATTAAAATGGTGTAAAATGCCGTTGTGATTCGACTTTGACACCCTTCAGGTCAATGTTTTGTCAAAAATCAGAAATGTTTGATGGCGTAACATTTCAAATGTATTGTAAAGTCATACACTTTTGTACAGATAATTTTTGTTAAATTCCTGGTTTTTGATGATATTCCACATTTTGTGACCTTTTGACTGGCGCAAAAATTCCTCTTTGGATTGTAGATCCATTTCTTTTTGCTGTCCAATGACTTCATAAAAGGGTATTCAAATATCTTTTAACACAATTTTAATAAGGGAATCAATGTGTGCCTCGGCGGGTTTAAACCACACGTTTTAGTTTAAAACCGATTCAACACACTTTGATTCCCATTCATAAATATCTTCCCCTTGAAAATAAAGACAAAAACCTGAAAAAGTTTAGAACAAATCGGACAGTTTTTGCCTTCGGTCGTCCGCAGCTAGCTAGCTCACTTCGATTCTGCGTAATTTCTAGACCCATTGCACAATGCGGAACGCGGAAAGATGTGCGCCCTTCCAGTTTGGGAGTTAACTCTATGATTCTTAGTGTACAGTTTGACTCCCAAAATGGAAGTGCACGTATTATGTCCGAATGTGCGTTCCGCGTTGTGCAAACTGTGTTTAAACACTTCTAGCCGTGTTTATATCACTTGTTTAAACATGGCCACGTGATGTCCTCTTGACAATCAGAATGAATAAACTGTCCCAGGTATTTATGAATGTCAGGTAACAGCAGGTGTTTATGAATGGCAGGTAACAGCAGGTGTTTATGAATGTCAGGTAACAGCAGGTATTTATGAATGTCAGGCTTTCAAATGGAGCACCTCTTTAACATGCTTGTATCTTTTTAAACATAATTTAACAGGCAACCCAAAGTAATAACAGTGATCAAAAGTGCATCATACCAAGTGGGGTCAAAAGCTGGACTGTTCATGGAACATGGTAAGAAATGGTCACTTCATTTTGATCTGTCGCACACATTAGGGCATGATCGGCAAATGGTGCAACAACAAAAAAGCACATTACGGGAAAGCTCCATTAAAGAAAGAAGATGAAAATACACATCCTTTTTGTCTAGCAACTAACACCTGTTATCTCCATGTAATTCCTTTTCCAAACAGTGGAGTTAGTTGGATCGTGCAAAATCCATAGTTTAATGACCCAAGTAATTCAATGTAAACACACTCCGAGTTTTTAATTCTTTAATCGAGCTTAAATTCCAGTAATGATCCTCGTTCAAAGTTTCAGTTTTGTTTCAATGTGCCACCAGTGTGTCTGACCTAATTCCTCCTATCAAGATGTTTGAGCGTGAAACCAGGCTTTCTGCTTCTTCTCACCCATACACTCTTGCTTTGCTGAGATGTAGAACAAAGAGCCACTCCAACAGCTTTAACGTACTGCATCTCTTTGGAACTCCTTGCCTGGTGCA
Source organism: Leptasterias polaris (assembly GCA_037783415.1). Taxonomy (NCBI): domain Eukaryota; kingdom Metazoa; phylum Echinodermata; class Asteroidea; order Forcipulatida; family Asteriidae; genus Leptasterias; species Leptasterias polaris. Next base: position 1,152,737 of record JAZGTN010000111.1, read on the forward strand.
TGTTTCCCTCCATCCTACAATCTAGACTATTTTAAGAGGAATATCAATCCCTACCTTCAGCTCCCCTGAGTTACTTTCATCTTTGCCATTTTTCTTTTTGGTGTCCTTTACCAAGAGTGGTTTTTAGCCTTGTTTGGGGCAAACTTGCATTACATTTTTTTTTTTTTTTTTTTTTTACTTTTAACATAATATTTGTATTAAACTAAAATTGAAATCATATTTATAACATATTGATATGGGTGTTTTTTTTATTTTGAAGAATTTTGAATGAATAGAATCTAAAAAGAACTTTTTTTTTTTCGTAGGAAAACACTTGAAGGTCTTTGTTTGAGTTGCTTTCTCGTTTTCAATAGGATTGAGACTTGCACAGTTTTAATTTACGCTGCTCACCGAAAGTCTTTTCTCGTAACATGAATTCAATAAGTGATTGACATTTGTTATTATGGCACATAATGGTCAAGCCATGGAAAGCTTTCAGACAATCTTGTTTCTGAATCCAGCGTTCAATATAGCTTGTGTACTTTTTTGCTTTTAGTTTTACCTTTATGGGAACAGAAACGCTGTATACATACACAGGCATGCAACTTTTCAGTTGATCAACTGATTTCTTAATTGTTGGTTTCTCAGCTGTGCCAATGAGAATTTGTAGGCTTGTATTTGTAGGCTTATATTAAAAAAGTTGTTTTGAAACAAAACAAAACAACAATACAAAGCAGGCTTGATAATCTTCCTACTTTAGTTTGATTTCTGTATTTGTGTACCCTTGGTAAAAATCTGACAAATTATGATGTATAGCCTGAAAAAGTTTATAAAAGTCTACACTGGTTAGGTCCTTGTTCTCAATCAGATGTTCCTACTTTTTCACCTGAACCAAATATGCCTGACAAAGTCTTTCTATGTTTGATTTTACTTTGTTTTAATAAACTGTAGTTGCCTGCCTAAATTAGACAATGTGATACATTTCATATGGTGCTCCATGGTGTACCCCCCCCCCCCTTCCGTCCCTCCCAGCTAATAGATCGATCCATTAAGCCCCGCCTCCTTACGAGTTGACCAATCACAGCCGCGAAACCCGATCACCATTAGTGCAAAGATCACCAAACGGCTCAAATGGTGATCAGATTTCGCGGTTGTGATTGGTCAATGAGAAATGGGCGTGGCTTAATGGATCGGTGTATTGAGATTGACACGTCAACAACATTATCTTTATTTTGTAGGCCAACAAAGACTGGAACTGAAGGGCCTGTGAACTGCAACAACACCTGGCCATTTGATTTCAATCTAGTGAAGGTAAGCACTTGGCAAAATTAAGAGGAACCAGTCAAAGTCAACACACATTACATAATGATTTGACTGGTTCCCACTTTCCGGTCCTGTGGAGAATAATTTAGTTTGAGCTCAGCCAACGTTTTGGCTCCAAAAGCATCTCTGTGAAATCGTCAACTGGCAAAAATCTCCTTGTAAAATTGTCAGCTCACAAAAAGCACTGTGAAATTGTCAGCTCACAAAAAGCTCCTCTGAAATTTTCAACTGACTCAAAGCACATCTGTGAAATGTTCAACTGACAGAAGGCTCCGCTCCTTTGTGAAATTGTCAGCTCACCAAAAGTTTCTCTGTGAAATTGTCAGCTCACCAAAAGTTTCTCTGTGAAATTGTCAAATGACAAAAAGCTCCTCTTTGAAAATGTCACCAGAAAACAAGCTTTTGTGTGAAAATGTAAACAGACAGCATCTCTGTGAAAATTTAAACTGACAAAACCTAAATCTGCGAAATTGTCAACAAACATAAAGCAGCTCTGTGAAAATGTATACTGACAAAACTCATCTCTGTTAAATTGTCAACTGACAAAACCCAAATCTGTGAAATTGTCAACAAACATAAAGCAGCTCTGTGAAAATGTATACTGACAAAACTCATCTCTGTTAAATTGTCAACTGACAAAACCCAAATCTGTGAAATTGTCAACAAACATAAAGCAGCTCTGTGAAAATGTGAACTGACAAAACTCATCTCTGTTAAATTGTCAACTGACAAAACCCAAATCTGTGAAATTGTCAACAAACATAAAGCAGCTCTGTGAAAATGTATACTGACAAAACTCATCTCTGTTAAATTGTCAACTGACAAAACCCAAATCTGTGAAATTGTCAACAAACATAAAGCAGCTCTGTGAAAATGTATACTGACAAAACTCATCTCTGTTAAATTGTCAACTGACAAAACCCAAATCTGTGAAATTGTCAACAAACATAAAGCAGCTCTGTGAAAATGTAAACTGACAAAACTCATCTCTGTTAAATTGTCAACTGACAAAACCCAAATCTGCGAAATTGTCAACAAACATAAAGCAGCTCTGTGAAAATGTATACTGACAAAACTCATCTCTGTTAAATTGTCAACTGACAAAACTCAAATCTGTGAAATTGTCAACAAACATAAAGCAGCTCTGTGAAAATGTATACTGACAAAACTCATCTCTGTTAAATTGTCAACTGACAAAACCCAAATCTGTGAAATTGTCAACAAACATAAAGCAGCTCTGTGAAAATGTATACTGACAAAACTCATCTCTGTTAAATTGTCAACAGACTAAAAGCACCTCTGTGAAATTGTCAACCAACGAAAGCGCTCCTCTGTGAGGTTGTCAAGTGACAAAAAGCATCTCCGTGTGTGTGATATAATTTCATTTGACAAAAAGCTCCTTGGTGAAATTGTCAACAGAAAAAAGCAGCTCTGTTCTGTGAAACTACATGTACTGTACAAAAAGTATTTTAAAATGTGGCAGGGAAAGGGCAGGCATGGAATTTCATCGTTGAGAAGTCAAGGCCATTTTCATTTTCTATGGGGCACTTCCGTTGGAAAATCTTCAATTAAGTCTCTGGGAAACTTTTGAAGGGGCACCAAGGCCAAGACATGGTGCAACATGGCCTGTGTGGTCTCCATGTAGTTCCACGGCCTGGAAGGGGGTGGCATCACATGGTACCCTGTCAGCATTCTTATTATTGCACTGTGAAAAACAATTGTGTTAACTCTCCTTTCACACCACACTCCAAGGATCAAATATCAGACTAGAATGTAATTTTTTTCTTCCCTGATAATATGTATGTGTTTTCGATTGTTTTTTTGTAATAGGATCTTCAGAGTCAGTTAGAATTAGTGTGGCCAAATTTGCTCTCAGGCAGCACCTATGACAGTTTTTGGTAAGTACATGTATTAAATGGAACGTATACTTTTGGTTTTACGTCAGGCCATAAACAATTGTTTGCATTTCTATCACAGTTCCTTTTGGTTGGTAAGCAGCTTGCAACAGCTAATTCTATTTTCTCAGAATATAGTCTTCGTTCAAGTTGTTTTCTCGTTTGCGATACGCTCGAGACTTGCACAGTCCATAATGGATAGAAATGAATCATGAATTTACTCCAGTCCCCTAAAAAATAAAAAAATAAAAAGACGGCGATCTGTTTATACCAATAGAAATTGCTATGGGTTGGAGTAATGCCAGTAGGAGATACCCTGACCATACATGCTTTTGCTGATAGGTTACACAACTAATGTAGGATCCTTCCTCCTCCACTGGGTAAATATTGCAACACTACTCCAGTTTCCTTCCTCCTATTGTTTTGTGTTATGCTTGTTGTTGCATGATACTTAGCCCGATTGTTTCCTGGTGTTGGGCTTCGAATTTCATGGGCAGAGTAAACTTTCCTGGGAAAATACATGTACGTGTATCAGCCTCTCTTTACAAATTGTACAGTGAACAGTTTTAGGGGACATTGAGGGAAAGTCGCAAAGCTGTGGGGTTTTTGAAGGCACTGGACACGTTTGTTAGTTACTCAAAATATATGTTAGCATAAAAACTTACTTGGTAACGAGCAACGGAGAGCTGTTGATAGTATAAAACATTGTGAGAAACCACTCCCTCTGAAGTAACGTAGTTTTTGAGAAAGAGGTAATTTCTCACTAAAATATTTGAATCTGAAAAAGACTTCAGGCCTGAAGCCTTTTTCAGGCATCTGAAAGCACATAAATTTGTGCAACAAGGGTGTTTTTTCTTTCACTATTTTCATGCAGCTTCGATGACCAATTGAGCCCAAATTTCCACAGGTATGTTATTTTATGCATATATTGGGATACACCAAGCAAGAATACTGGTCTTTGACAATTACAAAACGTGTGCAGTGCCTTTAAAGTAGAAATCTTTAGGAAGTAAATTAATCTGCTGAGTTTTGGAAATTCCAGGCATGGGGATACATGAATGTATGTCCACGGTAAAAACAGTTTTGATACGTTACAAATTGTGACAAACACAGGAGTAACAAAAGTTGAGGGGGGTTTCCCTTTGAGTTCCAGATTGGCCTGATCTGGGCCCAATTTCATGAAGCTGCTTAAGCAGAGAATTATGCTTAGCACCTTTCTGCTAAGCAAAAATAAGCAGGAATACCAGTCACAGTTTGTACATGTGACATGGTACTTTGGCTGGTAACCTTAATCTGGTAAGCATTAGTTGTGCCCTAGCTGCTTTTTGTGCTTAAATCAGCTAAATGAAGTTCGGCCTCTATCAAGACAGCTGGGTCCAATTTCTAAAAACTGTTAAGCAAAAAATACTGCTCAGGAAATTTCTATGCTAAGCCAAATATTAGTGGGGCACCAGTCAAAACAGTGTAAACTTTATGGAATTTTGGCTGGTAACAAGTTTCTGCTGAGCAATAATTTTCTGTGCTTAGCAAATTTTTGTGCTTACCCGCGGTCATGCTTTATGAAATTGGGCCCTGGTTTACTTACATAACAGTTTAAATGTGCCTTCAGGGTTGGTCATTTTTATCAAATCAAATAAGAAAGTGGGATTGTATCAATGTGATTATGGTGTGGCGTCGTGTCGCTGGGGGTATAAGAGCACCGGACTCAACCAGGTGTGTTGGGGGGGGGGGGGGGGGGTTGAGAAACTTGATCATCCAGAATACAAGGAAATAACGTTCTGGATCAATAAACAGATGCTGTGGGAAAATCCCCCAAAAAATCATTTTACACTACAGTCAAAAGCAACATGTACTCCAGATCATCTAGTGGAACATGTGATACGAATAATCTGTAAAACTGTCAACAAAATAGGATTCTGGAAACTTGAACTTTGGCCCTTAAAATGATGATGATGGGAATGGTGTTTATTTTGGAGGTCTTATGTTTGATGTGGCTACACTAAGGTCACAGGTGTCACCGCCGGGACTCGAACCCACACTCTGCTGATCAGGAACACCAGGGCCTGAGTCTGGTGCTCTTATCCACTCGGCAATGACACGCCACAGTAGTTATTAAAGCAACCGCAATAAATGCTTTTTGTGTATTCGTTGTCTTATAGGGCTCATGAGTGGGACAAGCACGGCACCTGTGCATCGTCTCTTCCAGCGCTCTACGGGGAACACAACTATTTTGGAACGTCGATTAAACTACACTCGCATTTCAACATTGACAGGTAGGTCCCTTGGCGGTTCTTTCTCATGGGTTCGAATCCCACGTGTGCTGACTGTGGATTGTCCCTCTTTCGTTTTCCTATCGGGATTGAAATGTATTATACAGGATTGGTGAAGCTGACAAAATAGCCGCAGACAGTGTTCATGTTTTGTGTGATCATCCATAAACATGAAATCAACAAACCTGTGAAGATTTGGGCTGAATCTGTTGTGTGAGTCCGGAGAAAATAGTGATAAACCAAGCACACATTTCCAGCATGTAAACACATTTTCCTTAATTTTGGTTGTAACAACCGAAATTAGCTGTTACTTTTTTGAGGTTTTTAGATTCAGTTTTCTCGAATATGACTTCATTTTAAAGGGAAATATTTCACAAGAAAAAAGGTTTTAGTACATGTATGAATTTCATAATTAATAAGCTTACAGACTAAAATTAAACAATGATGGTTTTATGATTACCAATACTGTATAATACCTCTAACAGTGCTCATCAAACAGCAGCGTTTAAAATCATACAGTGCAAATTTCAATAGAATTCAACATTTTATTTTTTATTCTATTGAGCTGCATTCTACATTGTAATTTTGAAGGCAGGAAGTCCAGAATTCTGTGGCTTTTTTGAGAAACAAAACCTGATGTTACTGTCCCTAAATCAACCACATCCTATGGAGATCGTGTCTGTTCAGTATCCGCTCCCAAACTCTGGAACTTTTTACCATTGGTATCTGAGCAACAGAATCTCTGGACTTGTCAAAAGCATTCTTAAAACACATTTGTTTGGCATTGCTTATAACTGAATATAACTGTGTTTATCCACTTGTGGCTTTTTAGCGTGCAAATCACTCTTTAATGTGCTCTTAATTTATACAATCGCATAGGGTGAGCATTGAATCATTTGGGTGCAGGTTAGAATCCTGGTCATGACACTTGTGTCTTTGAGCAAGATCCTTACTATAAATGCTTCTCTTCACCCAGGGGTATAAATGGGTACCTGCAAAGGTAGAGGTTGATATTGTGTTTGAAAGAGCCATTTGAGCGCCACGGCAGCCCAGGGCTGTATACTCCCTGAGAAAAAATTTGTAGAATGTTATTGGCATAATGACCTTGGCACTTATGTAAAGCACATTGATACGTTATTGTAAAATGCACTATGTCAGACCTTTTTACTTTTCCTGTAATAATTATGGAAAAGATAATATGTAGTGACAAGTCAGGCCTGGAATTAAACGGAGGCCATGACCTCTGTTGCCCTGGTCTTGGCCTTGGTGCCCCTCCAAATGTGTCTCATAGACTAGAAGATTTCCCAATGGCAATGCCCTTTGCAAATTATGTAAAATGGCCTTGCCCTCTCAAAGATGAAATCCCAGGCCTGCATTGTAGGAAGTTTTATCATCAAACCAATGAGTTCTTATTTGTTTTATTCCCTAGCATGCTCAGTGCTGAAGACATTGTACCATCCAAGACCAGCAATTACACCCGTGATGCCATACTCAATGCAGTCAAGGCGGGAGCAGGTAGCATGCCAGACCTTACTTGCTACCAGAAAAACTTACACGTAAGACGACTCATCAACACAGATCCAATAGACACAAGTAGCTAAGCACAACAACATTTCGCTTACCAGAATAAGGTTACCAGCCAAACTACCATGTCACATGTACAATTGTTGACTGGTATCCTGCTCATTTCTGCTTAGCAGAGAATTTTTAAGCAATATTTTCTGCTTAAGCAGCTGTTGATTTCCATGTTTTTAGTTTCTCAGCAGCGACATTGAAAATTGAGAAAACAAAGTCTTGCTGTGCCTGAAAATTGCCTTTTTGTTTTACTAACTACAACTGCATGCCTAATTAAAATGCAACTGAAAGTTAAGCAAGGTGATCTTACAAAACAAAAACAATAAATTATGCTGAAATATAATACAGCGAGAAAAGATCACAACTTGGAAAACAAGTAGTGTACCGGTGGATTGTTTTCCGCAGGTCTCTAGAAGCACTGAGTAATAGACACAATCGGCGACCGGAGTCACGTGGCTCATAGTGGGTGTACAATGTATACAAACCAAGCAAGTACTGAGCGTGGAAAAGCACGGCTGCTTCCCACCTTATGGCAGAAGCGCTTGGAAGCAGCCATGCATTTCCATTCACTCTGCGCGTTGCTTGCTTGGTTTGTTTGCAATGTACATGTATACCCACTATTGGAAACATGACTGCAGTCGCCGATTGTGTCTATTAGCCTTTCCCACGAAATATGCTTACTACACGCATGCACTATTGGTTGGCAAATGCCATAGAGTTGTGCACTTGGGAATTGCACACACGTATGCATCACGCCACCATAATCCCCATACAATAAGGAATGCCGTTCCCTCATTTTGCAATCCAGTAGTGTTAGTGTACACATGCAATGTGCAGTTTACATGTTTCATGGGAAGTGTATTTCATAGAGCTGCTTAAACTGAAAATATTGGTTAACAATGCTAAGCAAAGTGAGCAGGATACCAGTCACAGATGGTACATGTGATATGGTATTAATTTGGCTGGTAACCTCATTCTGGTAAGCATAATTTTGTTTGTGCTTAGCTACTTTTGTGCTCAAGCAGCTGTATGAAATTGATTTTTCCTGAATTCACAATTGTGGTGTGTCACCGATGAGTGGTCTACTGCATCAAACTCAAGTTCTGACAGTTGAACAATTAGAGTGTGGGTTCGAAAAGTGCTTATCATACACCAGTGTGTTAACAGTAACACTAATTTTTGTGAATGTACTTCTGTTTGTTTCAGGACGGAAGTGGGTTCCAGCAATACCTGGCAGAGGTAAGGCTCTGTGTCGACAAAACGTTTAAAGCCATGGATTGCCCAAAACCCAGTGCTAAACATGTCACCAGGACAGCATATTATGAACCTTGCTCCTCCAAGAACCCCATCATGTTACCACCTATTACTGCCTAAAGGCAGGATGTACTTTGGGTAATTACTCCACAAACTAATGACTGTAAAAACTCACTTGGTAAGGAGCACTGGAGAGCTGTTGATATTATCAAACATTGTTAGAAATGACCCCCTTTATATTGAAGTAATGTAGTTTCAGATAAAAAAGCGGTAATTTGTTTAATAATTTGATAAAGACAGATACAATAAAAGTGAACGCAGTGTCGACTTGTTGAGTAAACAGCAAAAAAATTCACAGTCACATGTGAACACAGTGTCGACTTGTTGAGGAAACAGAAAGAACAAAAAGTTTTCGCCCAAAAACGTCAAATCCAACTGCATCTCTGGCCGCAGCATTCCCAAATAGACGCAAACCCTCAGAATCCTGAGAAACTATTTCAAGCAAGAATCGTTTCTCAGACTCAAATGGTTTTAGGTGAAAAACTTATCCACTTTGAAGGGAATCCTCTCTCAAAATAGTTTATACTATTAACAGCTGCAGTGCTTCTCGCCAAGTGAGAGTTATAGTCATTATTTTGTTGGAGTATTAATCAATCTATGACCTGACCTTAAGATTATATGAGGGCTGCCATTTTGGAAAAGATTGAGTTTGCTTTGAACATTCGGGATTTGTTTGTTTTATTGAAATGAGGAATGAAAAGAATAAAGCACTTTATTGACTAATGACTAGAGATGTAAAAAAGAAGAAATGTATACAATAAACGTTTTGTAGCAGCAATTACATCAGATGCAAACTTGTTGCTGCAAAAGCTTGAAATGCACAATTTGTATCCTATAGATAGTTCCCAGTAGACGCCATCTTTACGGGCAAATCGCATTTTGGCTTGCAGGCGCGTCATTCACTAACCAATCATGCAATGAGTTTTGTGAAATGTGCGCGTGCTGCACGCCGTTCTCACGCGTAACGCATGACTGTGTGTTCCAAATTGCCCGTAAAGATGGCCGAATTATGTCATATTGCAACCTATCTATAAATCAGTCATTAAAGTGCGTTCCTATCTTTCTATCTTGTAATTTTCTTGACTAACACGGCTGCCCACCGCTTGTATTTTTTAAGTCGGTGATAGTAAATGATCATTATAAGATCTGTTGCATAATTAAAATATTTTCTTTCTAAGCATATAGTCAGACACTGGCCAGGTTTATGGTTAATAATTGTAAAGCCATCTGATTTTATTTCAATTAATTTGTTACTAATGGTATACTCTCCTGCCTTACTGGCCCTTGCCACAAATTAGAACGGGAGACTGTGGAGACTTAGTCCATAGAACACAACCAATGGGGTTTCCTGATAATACCAGCTGTACAAACAGAAGAAACCCATGCACCCATTGCTAGCCTGTAAGGTATGGTACCTTGTGGCACTCTGTGGTACCAGTGCCAGCTGAACAAACAGAAGAAACCCATGCACCCAATGCTAGCCTGGAAGGTATGCTACCTTGTGGCAGTCTGTGGTCCAGTGACAGTTGTACAAACAGAAGGAACCTATGTACCCAATGCTAGCCTGGAAGGTATGGTACTTTGTGGCTGTCTGTGGTACCATTGCCAGTTGTACACACAGAAGAAACCCATGTACCCAATGCTAGCCTGGAAGGTATGCTACCTTGTGGCAGTCTGTGGTCCAGTGACAGTTGTACAAACAGAAGGAACCTATGTACCCAATGCTAGCCTAGAAGGTGTGGTACTTTGTGGCAGCCTGTGTTACCAGTGTCAGGTGTACAAACAGAAAAACCCATGCACCCAGAGGGTGCGTTCGATTAGCTTCCCCGGATCGACCCAGGTCTGACCCCAGTGCGTTCGAATAGCTCTGACGTCATTGCTGTGGCTCACCCGGGTGAGACCCAAGTGCCCTGCTCGTGGAGCGGGTTACTTGGGGCTGACCCTAGTTCATGACGTCACGGCAAAAAACTTTCTCAATGGCCACCATTTTGTTTGTAATTCAGCGGGACATTTTAGGAAGTTTGACACACATTTTCGCCATTACAACAGCGTTTTTGTGAGCAATAAGTATTTTTTATTCGAAGCCGGGTACCTTTGTATCGCTGTGGGGTTGTACAAATTGTTTAACGTTGCAGTTTTACCTTGAGAATAATTATTTTACAATGTTTTCGTGAATCCACGGAAAGTATCGGACATACGGCACAAAATGGAAGTAGTTCCGGTCGGCTGTCCCAAGGTGTGAATGCTGGGGGAAGTTGGCGTTCGATTAGCTCATGGTTAAGGTATCACCCGGATGAGCAGACCGGGGTCGACCCGGGGAAGATAATCGAACGCACCCAATGCTAGCCTGTAAGGTATAGTACCTTGTGGCAGTCTGTGGTACCAGTGCCAGCTGTACAAACAAAAGGAACCCATGTACCCATTGCTAGCCTGGAAGGTATGGTACTTTGTGGTTGTCTGTGGTACCAGTGTCAGCTGTACACACAGAAGAAACCCATGTACCCATTGCTAGCCTGGAAGGTATGGTACTTTGTGGCAGTATGTGGTACCAGTGCCAGCTGTACACACAGAAGAAACCCATGTACCAAATGCTTGCCTGGAAGGTATGGTACCTTGTAGCAATCTGTGGTACCAGTTGTATCGAAGGGATAATGTAACCAGACTGAGGCAGGAAGAAAATTATTAGTCTGGTATTTATCTAGTACTAATGCTGTACATTGCCATAGAACCGTCATTCATCTGTATAATTATAAACAATAACAACTGCCAATAGACCAAACCAAACAGCTCCTTGAGCGGAAATCTTTTAACTGGAATACTATTTAAACTTGTTTATAATGTGTTTGTTTATCATTTAATTGTAACTTTAAAACATTTACACTTCCAAATTGTTTGCAATTATCGATCAGGAAATTAGGCCCAGCGTCGTGGTTTTGAAAAACTAGCTACACTTTTGCCTTTGATGGTGTGCCTCACAATAACAATACATTGACATCATTTTGGGGGAGGTTGCTTTGTTATACCTCAATGTTGCAACAAATTAAAAGCGGCTATACAAAACGGAGCTCCCACGAAACAAGCTGGGAACCAGTCAAAGACAGTTCGTTTGATGTGGTATTTTGGCAGGTAACCTTATTCTGTCTTAATTGTTTTGTGCTTAGCAACCATTTGTGCCTAAGCAGCTCTTTCATAGAGCTGCTTAAGCACAAAAATTTGCAAAGCACAACAATTGTTTGCTTACCAGAATAAGGTTACCAGCCAAAATACCATGTCACACGTGGCTGGTATCCTGCTTTGTTTTTGCTCAGCAGAATGTTTCAAGCAATTTTCTGCTTAAGCACTCTATGAAATTGGGTCATAGAGCTGCTTAAGCACAAAAAATAGCTAAGCACAACAATAGATCGATCCATTAAGCCCCGCCTCCTTACGAGTTGACCAATCACAACCGCGAAACCCGATCACCATTAGTGTAAAGATCACCAAACGGCTCAAATGGTGATCAGATTTCGCGTTGTGATTGGTCAATGAGAAATGGGCGTGGTTAATGGATCGGTGTATTGTTTGCTGACCAATAAGGTTACTAGCCAAAATACCATATGTCACACGTACCGTAGGTGACTGGTATCCTGCTTATTAAAGGTGCTGTATTTGTTTGGTAATTGGAGCCTACTGATACAATAAAACTAACTTGTGAAAATTTCACCTCAGAAGGTGGTCACGTTTTTGAGATATCATCGAAAAACCGGAGCGAATATTTCCACGCAGGAAGAATATTCCCTATAGGAATACACAATCTGAGAAGCGTTACAGCCGTAACGCTTCTCAGATTAAAATTTTTGAGAATAAAAAGTGATATATTTGTCCATAACCGCAGTACTTTGAAGTGAAAAGTTTCTCAAAATGCATTATACTATCCAAAGCTGCTGTACTTCTTACCAAGTAAGTTTTTATTGCCATTAATTTTCAGAGTCATTACCAAACGTATACAGACCCTTTAAGCAGCGCTATAAAATTGGGCCCTGGTCTTGGCTTTGCTATCCCTTCCAATGTTCCCCGTTAGCCTTATATAGAGATACGGAGAACACCAGTATAGGAATGCACTGTTTGGTTTGGGTGTATTCAGAAGACAAATATACCCAAACCTGATAGTGTCAAAGTATTGCGTCCACAACTCAAAATCGCTTGTAGATCTTAAGAATTTCCTTTAGAAGTGAATTTGGTAAAAATGGCTCTGCAGCCCACTCAAAGATGAACTTCCTCGCCTGAGTGGTAATGTTGTATGAACTATACAGTATATAATTGATCTGTTAATAATTGAACTGGTGTTTGTTGGGCCATTATTGAACCATTTGTTGAACTGTTATAGCGCCCTCTCCCATCTGTTTGCAATAAACGGGTCAAGGTTCTACTTTATACAGCGATCTTGAACTCTTGGTGGAAGCAGATACCGCCATTATTGTGGTGGTACCTGGGTGGTACTGCGCTGCACTGCGCTGCCTAGCGACGGGTTTAAGCGATTTGCAAAGTGAAAGTCCAATAACCCGTGACTGATCAAATGATCGCCGTGTAGCCCAAACTTTATACCAGTCGCTAGGCAGCGCAGTACCACCCAGGTACCACCGCAGTAATGGAGGCATATCTGCTGCCACCAAGAGTTCAAGATCGGTGAAGGATTGCTGTATACGAATTTTATAATATTATTTAAAGACAAAACACAAATCAGTATTAATTGGGACTGGGGTAGTTTTAGTCTGAAAGCTCAATAATTATTATGACTTTATTACAGAGGGAAAATATTTCACAGAAAAGAATTATTCCAGTATGAACTTCATAATAACTAAGCTTTCAGACTACAATTATTACAATGATGTTTTTTATTCTTACCAATCCTTTATAATATAATTAACTTCTTATATACTGGTATACAGCAATCCTTCACCGATCTTGAACTCTTGGTGGCAGCAGATACCGCCATTATTGCGGTGGTACCTGGGTGGTACTGCGCTGCCTAGCGACGGGTTTAAGCGATTTGCAAAGTGAAAGTCCAATAACCCGAGACTGATCAAAATGATCGCCGTGTAGCCCAAACCTTATACCAGTCGCTAGGCAGCGCAGTACCACCCAGGTACACCGCAGTAATGGAGGCATATCTGCTGCCACCAAGAGTTCAAGATCGGTGAAGGATTGCTGTATAGACCATGCTACCTTTGTTCACAAACGGAGTGATATTCTGTACATTCCATTGACTTTCTGGCGGGCAAATTACTACACTGATCTTTTGAGAATTTTTACATTTTGTATTATAATTTCTACACGAATTCAAAAGTTATAAAAATGGGCTAACAGTTTTGAGATAAGCCCCTCTCTTCACACAAACATTAATAATAAAAAATAAAAAACGGTGCAATCTCCATCAAATTTAAGATTGTATGATCTCTTCCGTTGGGCAGTGTACACATTGTGCCTGCAGCAAGTCCGGCTATGTGGTTCTTGTGTAAACATGTGATGTCTCAGGTCACAAGGTCTACTCTGCATTATATAATTTTCGTCAGTACGACTAATAATATATTTAAAGGGGTACGTACAGTCGTCGTGATCATAGTCTGCTTGTAGTCTGGACATGGAAACATAAACTCTCACGCAGTTACTACACGCGCGCGTGCGTTGACCATCACATCACAAACAATAGCTTTAGAGTGCGCCGTTACTATTATCGCGCACGCGATCGAGTGCAGTAAACTGGGTCAGAATTCAGAATTTAATGTCTGGCCACTGACTCGCTGTAATCACGACGACGACGCCCCTTTCACTTTTTTAACGAAATTTTTATAAAAAGACTTTAATTGTTATTTAAAATGACAACAATAAAGAGTTTAAGGGGTGTTTTTCCCACAGGTTTGAGTAATATTTAGTCGGTTTGTCTGCATTTTTTTGACTGAGTCATTATTGAGTTTCTGTGTAAAGACACATTCTGAGCAAATTCTATAATTATTTTCTGAATTAGTTTGTTTGATTGAATATCCTGATTATTCATTAAGATTGACTCAAAATTAGACTAGTTGGATAAAACTTGCTACGCGTGCGCAAAGCGTTGATGTTGTTTTAAGAATCTGATTAGGGTGCTGTGTGCTCTAGGCAGGGTGTTATCTTGGTAATTACTCCACAAATTGATGACCATAGAAAACTTACTTGGTAAAAAGCACTGGAGATCTGTATATATTATTATAAAACATTGTTAGAAACGACCCCCTGGCTTTGAAGCAATGTTAGAGAAAGACATATTTTTCACCCTAAAAATGGAATCAGAGAAAAGCCTCAGGCATGAAGCCTTGCTCAGGCATCTTAAAGCTCACAATTCTATGTAACAAAGTTGTTTTTCTGTCATTATTTCCCTTACAACTTCAATGACCAATTGAGTCCATATTCACAGGTTTGTTTATTGTATGCATATTTTGGGGTACACCTAACTGAGGATACATGTCTTTGACAATTTTAGAAGAGACCTTCGGTCCAAAATCAATCTGGCGGGTAGTATTTTGAACTCTGCACTGACCTCTCCTTTAATTGCCATCCGGCATTTTTGTGATTTCAAAGGGGGTGTGTCGTCATGATCAAAGCAGGCCTGTGGCTGTATGGAACTATTACCCCCGCCCCCGGTAATATGGGGGGAGGGGGGGAGCGAACGCGCGAGCAGTTTGATGGGTGAGAGTTCACCATTCCATGCCTCTAAAGTGATCATACAACACAGCCTATTTAAAAGGTTCTAGGAAGGGTGTAATTTTTGTAATTACTCCAAAGGGTTATAATGACCATAAAACATTGTTAGAAACGACCCCCTTTAAAGCAATGTTTGAGAAAGACGTAATTTTCACCCTAAAAATGGAATCACAGAAAAGCTTCTGTCCTTCCCTTACATCTTTAATGATCAATTGAGCCCAAATATTCACAGGGTTGTTATTGTAGGGCCTATGCATATTTTGGGATAACTGAGGATACATGTCTTTGACAATTTTAGAAGAGTCGACCTTCGGTCCACAATACAATCCAGCGGGTAGTATTTTGAACTGCACTGACCTCTCCTTTATATGCCATCCGGCATTTTTGTGATTTCAAGGGGCTGTCGTGTCGTCATGATCAAAGCAGGCCTGTGACTGTATGAAATTATTTTACCCCCGCCCCTGGTAATGTGGGGGGGGGGGGGGGCGAACGCGCGAGCAGTTTGATGGGTGAGAGTTCACACATTCCATGCCTCTAAAGTGATCATACAACACAGCCTATTTAAAAGAAATAATGAAACACTTTTAGATAAGGACATTTTTATTTTGACTATGGAAGCACTGACTATCACAGTCGTTTTCTTGGAGTGGTTATTGAGGGTCTAAGTTGGTTTTACCCTTCCGTTGAAGCAAACTTTTATAATTATAACAAAATATATTATTTATCCCCGATGCAAAATTAACATTATATTAGTTAAGGATCGCTTGTTTTGGTTTCTCGTGAGAGCCTTAAAATGTATGTATAGTTTTATAAGGCCACATTAAAAAAGAAATTGTTGATCGTCCCCGCCCGACCGTTCGAAACCCCCCCGACCCATTTTTTATTTTATTTTTTTTAATCATAAAAACGGCCTTTTCAATGATCTGTTCAGTCAAATTTGGCTCCATTCTGCACCGGAGGTTTGAAAAGATGTTTGAAAAGGGTTTTTATTCATGTTGGCAAAGCAAGAACAATTCTTCAAATATTTACTTGGGCTACACTGCGTTTTAGTTTTTTGAAAATGTTTACAGAAAATGTCAATGGGTTTAACAAACCATTTAAAAACATCAAAAACACACAAACCCTCTGTTTTATAGTGATTGTGGTGATTTCTTTATTCTTTATTTCATATTCGGCCTTGTCAACAAAACTAAATAAAAAAATAAAAATAAAATAAAAACCGCTTTCCCTCCCCCACCTCCCCCCCCCCCCCCCCAAAAAGGACGATCAAAATGTTTTTTTATGTGGCCTAATAACAGCAAATTATTTTTTGACTAAGGGGCAAAGGGGCATAATTATCCCTGCTAGCAAATAACATCCATAAGATCGCATATAACAACAATAGCGTCACAAAAACACTCCTGTCGCGAACTTTATCCGAGATAAAACCCTTGAAACGGAGCTTTTGTAAAGTGTGTTTGTCAAGAGACAGAAACATACGGCGTGAGAAAGTATTTTGAATTGTGAGTCACCTGCCGTCGGTGGTGTCTAAAACTCTAAGAGGATGTGGCTCGTGCCCCCCCCCCCCCCCCCCCCCCATTTGATGTCCTTGACTCCCCCCCCCCCCCCCCCCCCCCCGGAATCTGGACTATTGGGATTGGAATTTTCCGGAGTGAAATGTTATATTCTACGCTTAAAAGTGATAATTGAGATGTTTTTTTAATTTTCCATTTACACGCGGACAATGTCTAAGTTTTTTACACTTTTTTACAATTAAAAGGTGCTGAAAGGGGGCGTGTTTAAGAAAACTTTGCCGTAAGAAGTGCCCCCCGGGTTGGCGCTGTCTCTTTATAACAGGAACGTTGTAACAAAATTACAAGAAGACAGCAAAACAAAGAACACAAAGGAAAAATGAATTTTTTGACTTCATGATGTTATTAGCAAAATAGCTCTTTAAATTGTATAACGTGGTCTTAATGTTGTCCTGTTTTGTTGTGATATTAACCAACTTCCGTGTAAATTGTTACTGGATCGTTACTATACTTCTATGGTTTGGCATTATTGTCATGGCAACATTGAAATAATGTATTATCTATCTATCTATAACGAAACTGAGAGACTGCATTGCTCGACTGTTTGATTAAATTCCCCTTGGATTTGAAGTGGCACTGTTGATATAAATAAATGATACATAATTAGACCACGATATCTAAATTATATATACTTTGCTTATCTTTATCAACTTCAAAAATCTTGAACGTTGACCAAACTACACACTAACCCTGACCGTAATGACTAGCCCCACTCACTTGTGTGGCCAAGGCTAGCCTTGGCACACAACAAGTGGGGCTACGTAGTGACGAGAACATCATACGTTTTGAATGTTTGCTGAGCGTAAATTGGGTACCAGCAAAACGCTATATATGTTGCATTGTCTGATGACTGGTTCCCCGACCACTGGAGGTCAAGTTTAATGTACAGTTTTTGCTCAGCGTTGTTTTCTTTACCAATGTTAAACGTGCACTGATTTAGATTTAACTCTGGATCTGCAGTGTTTAGATTTACTTGCTATAAAAATGGCCGTCCCCACTCTGTATTTGGATGAAAACATGTACTTACATAAAGGTTTGCGTTTTGATAAATGGTTAACCCCGAAGAACAGCTGGGAAGACATCGAGCAGTTCCAGGCACGTCAAAATGACATAATTATCTCCACGTTTCCAAGAAGTGGTATGTACTACTACTTCAGTTATAACGTTTAGCATCATTAATCATAGCCCCATTTATAGTGCCAATACTCTGGACTTCCTCCGATCCTTGGCCCTACGCCCGGCCATGTACCTCCAGAAGGTGGGATAATTTTTCGAATATCAACTCACGTTTTTATGCCGAGATTTTTTCCCCAGTTGTCACTCATTGTATCCGATTTGTGAAAAGCACATTAAAACGCCATTGTGCAACATCGTTTTGGTGTAATTTTGAAGAAATTCTGAGACGTTACTGCCACCGATTTGACTGCCCGGCATCCATTTTGTTGATCGGTTGATTTCAACAGGGGGCGCCCTGCGCTAGGGCATGCTGGGATAGGCAGGGGAACATCTCCCATGCCCTAGCGCGCGAAAGGGTCCCTTGCCTATCCCATAATGCCCTAGCAAAGGGCGCCACCTGTTGAAATCAACCGATCAACAAAATGGATGCCGGGCAGTCAAGTCGGTGGCAGTAACGTCTCAGAATTTCTTCTAAATTACACCAAAACGAGGTTGCACAATGGCGTTTTAATGTGCTTTTCACAAATCGGATACAATGAGTGACAACTGGGGAAAAAATCTCGGCATAAAAACGTGAGTTGATATTCGAAAAATTATCCCACCTTCTGGAGGTACATGGGCGTAGGGCCAAGGATCGGAGGAAGTCCAGAGTATTGGCACTATAAATGGGGCTACATTAATCATTGGTTCTTGGAAAAGTAAAGTAACTTCTGTCTAGCCCCACTTGTGTGGCCAAGGCTAGCTGAATCCTTGGCCACACGTCCCGACCATTTCTTTTTAAGCTAAGAAATAAACCATTTAAATGGCGCATTATGGCGCATTCCCTACGGGCCAGGCGGCGGTTTAAACAAGCTGAATGTGTTCACCTGGCTCTTAGCTTGCCTTGGGTGTTTTGAATAATCAAACAAATAAAATGTTAACAAGAAATGTTAAACTATTATTGTGCGACTTACTCCGAATTAATTTCCGCGATGTGTACCAAGAGCCGCCATTTTAGAATGACCCCAACAATCATGCGAATCGAATGCGACGTCATTGGCCGGCTGGGCTGTGGGCGGAGCAGTCACAAAGCAACCAATGAAATGTTCCCACCGACCTCGCTCCGCCCACAGCCCAGCCGGCCAATGACGTCGCATTCGATTCGCATGATTGTTGGGGTCATTCTAAAATGGCGGCTCTTGGTACACATCGCGGAAATTAATTCGGATTAACCCTTTCAGTACCAACACATATTGGCTACTTATGCCATGGTGACCAGAGACATTTCCTTGACATGGCTACCTGGAGACCAACACTATTTTGCAAAGTTTCAGGTTACAGCGCCCTCACAAGGCAGATTGGGGTTAGCCTAGGTCCTACTCACATAATGCAAGTTGAACAAGCAATAACATATTACTGTTTCCTTTGGCATATTGCCTTGGACTAAATCATTGCCTTTAACATATATTTGAGGTATGGTATTATGACCACTAAATACACAATTGAGTAGTTTAAATGTTGAAGCTAAACATTTGTCAAGTAGCTGTTCATACCAATCTGCATGAGACATATTTTTGAAACGTTAAATAAACATAAGGTTTTAATAAATTACTTTTGAAACAGCATCCTCCCCCCCCCCCCCCCAAACCCGCCCAAAATTAAATAACAATTGGTTGAGCCTCACAGATACTGGGAGTTGGTGACTATACCCATGTTGATCAATTGGTTAAGGCGGCCATTTAGATTGTTGGCAAATTATGAATCGTCCAAAAAAAATAAAAGTTTTAATTAATTTTTTATGAAGCACCCCCCCCCCCCAACCCGCTCCTAGGATAGGACATTAAATATAAACAAGAGAGTTTGGATTACGCACAATATGACTTATAAATAAATGACTGGTAAAATCAATAGTTTTATTTATTTCTACATTTAATGACAAAGAAGGAACTGACATACAATTACATTAAATATTGCCCATTTGTAAATGTCCGCCAAGCAATTTGGTTTTGGTCCGTATCTCCGTCTATGAGCCTCACATACATAAATTATAATTGCCATGGTGGTTCAGTCGCTTTAAAAAGGCGGCCATTTTGATTATTATAACATTAAAAATAACAAAGAGAAGTTTGATTAAGCACAATATGAACGTTACTCGAAAAAAATAAATCATAAAATTTATGTTTTACCTATCATTAACCAATATGTCAAGAAGGAACTAACAAAAAATATTTCCAAAGTGCTATACTTGTTTTTTCGACGTACCATCCTCCCTCCCCCCCCCCCCCCCCCGCCTCAATGTTGGAAACTTGAATGTATTAAGGATCCAGGAACCCAACAAGACACATAATTAAGTAATTGCATCAGTCGGTTAAGGCGGCCATTTTAATAATAAAAATGGCCGCCAACCAATTTGGTTTTGGCCCGTAACATAAAATATGGCGAGGTTTTCAGGATGCAGGAACCCAATGAAACCAAATACATACAATGTGGTACAGTTGCTTAAGTCGGCCATTTTGATTAATGTAAAATTTGTTTCTGAAACCTTAAATAAACATAATGTTTTAATACATTCCTTTAGGATTGCACATTCAATAAACAGAAAAGAGTTTTGATTACGCACAATAGGAACTGGACAAAAATTACTCCTCAAATCAAATTTACACCTATCATGAAGCAATATGTAAAGAAGGAACTAACATTACATTTTGCCAAAGTGCTATACTTGTTTTTTCTAAGTACCATCCCCCCTCCCCCCCGCCTCAATGTTGATTGTTGGCAGGCATGCGATTGTGGGATTCAACATTGTAGCGGGGGGGGGGGGGAGTATTCAGAAAGTTTAGAAAATTATTCGTTTGGTGTGGAAATTCTCCAATAATGGTATAACCGCTTTACAAATTTTTTACATAATTAACTTAATAGTTGAATTGTTGACCTAATTTATCGCTTGGTGTGGAATTTTTCAAAGCATGGTATAACACACATTGGCTTGATACACTGCTTACAAATCGTGCGAGTTTGTTTCCGATTAGAGGTGGAACTGCATACAACACAGTCACGTTTCTTCCCGTCAACATTCGGACCTGGAAAGTGCTGAGTTGAAAGGGCGTTTGAAGCACTTGACACTTTACGGGCATGGTGAACTGGGTTGTTCTCGAAGCTTGAAATAAGTGCCTCTATCACCTTGACCCGAAAATCCAAAGTAGACAAGCTCTTGTTTGTATGGATGCTGTTGTATACGACATTAGCATTGAGCAAACATATGTCTAGGATTGTAATAAATACACGTTTCCACCATTTGAATGTTTTGTGGGTATGAGTATAGTACGTGCATAATTGTCCTGCCAGATCCGTGCCCCCCATGTATTTATTGTAATCCTCGACTATGCACGGTTTTTTGATATGACGAAATCCTGTTGAAGTTTTCCGGCTCCGAATCTTTTTACTAGTGACACTGCAATCGCCATAGTTTGAGAGGAGAGTGACACGTTTTGTGTCCTGCCACATAACGCATAGTTGGCCTGCTTTCTGAAAAAATTTGGGATCTGCACCGCTTTTCATAGGAAATTTCTTGGAGTTTGCTACGTCGGGTATCCCTAGGGTGGTATAGCGCACAGTTCCACAAGCTCCGAATCCTAGCTCAGACAACTTGGAGAACAGAGCCGGGCTAGTAAACCAATTGTCCATG
Source organism: Leptasterias polaris (assembly GCA_037783415.1). Lineage (NCBI taxonomy): Eukaryota > Metazoa > Echinodermata > Asteroidea > Forcipulatida > Asteriidae > Leptasterias > Leptasterias polaris. The sequence goes on from JAZGTN010000111.1 coordinate 1,174,221, forward strand.
TAGATGCAATGTCCTTTATTTTCGAGTCCCTGCAAAAGGTTCAATACTATGTTGCCTGGTGCCCCTATTTCGGATGGATGGTTTGTCTCAGGATCACTTATAGAGGACTGTCCTTGTGGGCACCTGGGCTGCGATCCTGTGAACAACTCCCAGGCACATGTGTACCCTGTGTCGGATTCGTTCAATGAGAAAGATTTCAATCCCCATTTTGCGGCTTTTCTTGGCATGTACTGCTTGAAGCTCACCCGTCCTTTGAATTTGACCATCGTCTCGTCCGGTGAAAGGCTTCGTCCCGGCTGGTACACCCGGAGGAATGATGGTAGTACAATGTTTAACAGTGGCCGTAATTTAGCAAGTTTGTCACGGGGAGAGTCGCCCTCGACATCTCTGTTATTGGCGAGGTGAAAAAATCTTAGGATTGCAGTAAATCGGTTACGAGCCATGGTTGCTGAGTACAGGGGACTTCGTAGAATTTCAGACCTGGACCAATGCATCGAGTAACGAGGCCTTTTGTTGATTCCCATGCAAAGAAGTAGGGCCACGAATGCCATCATTTCAGGTACATCAGTTGGTCTCCATGCACACTTATTTTCTGCCCCCGCTCCCAATATTTGTTCAGCATAACGATTAGTCTCTAGTACCATCATCTGCCACACTGCTTCACAAAAGTACAGTTTGAAGATTTGTATGGGGGAGAACGAACTGAAGTCTTCTGTAGCCCCGGTCTTTGCTGTAAATTTAACAGGCGGTCGCCGTGTGTAACAGTTGGCTTCACGCCATCCACACCTGAAATTCGGCTTTTTTTTGGTCTTCTTACCCTTCTTAGAACAGGTTAATGTTGCTGTTGATGTCGAGGCCCTCGGCTCTGTATCCTCACTGTCTTCTGACGTCTCCGAGTCCTCAAGTGGCGATTCCTCGTCAGATGACATTTCTGAAGCACTGTCTGCGAAAATTTCTTCCAAAATTTTATCATTTTCTTCGGCCATGTTCTCAGAATGATCTCTTACTGAAGAATGCGTGGGGGGACGCTTAACGATTGATACCGCTTAAATTTTAAAACTTGCGACGCTTCACAGGGCATACGTCACGCGGCCAGCTTGTTACCAAGGGGATGGACAAAAGGCGATTGAGGGGGCTATTAACATTTTGATAACTTACTTTTGGTCGATGTGCCACAGAGGGCTCATTGGTCACCAAGAGTCCGTGCTATACGGGCTCATTGGTCACCAAGTGGAATGTTGTTTTGAGCCGCTATGGCACGGCGGTACTGAAAGGGTTATGTCGCACAATAATCGTTTAACATTTCTTGTTAACATTTTATTTGTTTGATTATTCAAAACACCCAAGGCAAGCTAAGAGCCAGGTGAACACATTCAGCTGGTTTAAACCGCCGACTGGCCCGTAGGGAGTGCGCAAAAATGCGCCATTTAATTGGTTATTTCTTAGCTTAAAAAGAAATGGTCGGGACGTGTGGCCAAGGATTCAGCTAGCCTTGGCCACACAAGTGGGGCTAACTTCTGTCTAGATTTCCGTTAAAGGGAACGTAACCTTTAGTGGCTTTTTGGAACCGTTCGATTGTTTTTAATCCTATATAAATGTAAATAAAGGCTATAATTATGAAACTAACATGTGCAAACTTCATTTCACTTTAACAAAGGGGTTCGCGTTTTTGAGACAAACAAACCTGTGAAAGATTCAGCTTAATTGGTCTTCGGAGTCATGAGAAAACAGTGAATGTGTTAACTATTTTCAAAGATCGGATTTTATCACGCGTGATAAAGACTGTTGTTTTACTCATTGAGTCATTTCCTAAAACCTTTGGCATTTCAAGCAAATCTATTTCAAGGGAGGTTTTCCACCATGAACATCTTTATACAATGTAAGTAATGTGCAAATATGTGAACATTTATATGTTCAATCTTACCATTGTTGTACACACACTTTACTTTAACCGGGTGGTGTCTTTTTCGCATGAATGTTTTCACAGTTATACTTGGAAATTTATTCACGCAGGAACCCACTGGCTTCAGCGCATCGTAGACATCATAATGGACTATCCCATGACTCCCACGGCTGACATGATTATTTTTGAGCTCAGTTTACTTCACCGTGCCGGGCCGGGCTACAAAGAGTTTCAAAATATGAGAACAGACAAACCGAGGGTTATACTTACCCATTTGCCACTCACGCTCTTCCCAAAGTCCTTCTTGGAGACTGAGGGTGTCAAGGTACCTTTTTAGATGTTGGTTAAGAAGTATATACCATACCCTATAGTGGGGGGGGGGGGGGGGGGGGGCATGGGGCATGGGGCATAGGGCATAGGGCATAGGGCATAGGGGCATCGGGAATGGGGTACCCCCTTCCTCAGAACGTTCACATAGTTTACGTATACGTTCACACAATATTTTCCTCCAGCACAGAAGACAGAAGTACTCCCTAAAATCTTCTAAAACTTACTGAGATTCCGAGACACAATAGAGGGGGTACAACCATCATATCAAGCACCAAAATGTTAAGAAGGATTTGCCATCCAGTATTGCGTCACAAGTATGCGTATCTGCATGCTCCTGTATCTGTTTGGGCCCGCGTATAAAAGCATTATCAATAAAACTTACTTTCAAAAGTAGATAACAGATATTAATGTAGAGACACGGGAAGGAGGCCGGTCCTCTAATTAAAAAGGACGAGTATTCACCAAGAGACAATACAATAAAAGCAAGCAACAAATTCTACATGATGACGTGTTAAATATAAAAACAATCTCCTGTACTGATTTTAATCCTTCAATGCACAGCACATGGAAGACAAAAATAGCATACACACTCAATCACTTATGTACAGACTAAAGGTCAAAAGGTCAGCACAACACGAGGCTGGCGTGATTGAAAAAGCTTCATAAAAGACGATCTTTCTATAATCAAAAGATACTAAAGATATTATAATACTCACAGAGAGATCTATGACATCATCCCTCCCAGATAAATAGTATTAGGAGCATGGCCAGAGCCATGCTCCCCACAAAATGGAGAGAAATACAGACCAATTATAATGTGCTCTCTCGTGCTCAAAGCTAGAAAAGTAAAAGAGACTGGGTCGACAGGTCGCGACCCCAAAGTAAACTTTTTACAAAATAAACACTGAGGGCGCACTTGGGCTCCCTACATTAATGAGTTTTGGTTCAAACATCCATGCAAAAAACATGGACAAATTACATTGTCAACTTGTATGCACTAATATATTTTGTGGCCAAATTAGGTTTTTGTGGAAGGGTTGGTTACACGATGCCCTGAATAATTAACACTTTCCATCCAGGTTTTCGGTTGAAATGATTCAATGCTCTTTACAGATAATCTACTGCATGCGGAATTTCTTTGACGTTGCGGCATCTGCGTTCAAGTTTATGAACAAAAGCCTTCCGGACAAATTGCAAGATTTCTCAAACTTCGTCAAGTTTGTATCTGACGGCAAAGGTAAAGGACACACCGGCTTCGTTTGGGCTATTTGGGCTACAAAATACACAAGAAACCATCAAATTTGGCCGATTTCGAGAATTTTTTCAAAAAACGAAGGTCACGTGGGTTTATCCGAACCAGATTTTTGGTTCGGATAAATCCCTCGTGATCTTCGTGGTTAGTTTTACTTCCAGTCGTATAAAAGTAAATTACTACACCAAATTAAACTCCGTTTTTTAACAATTATGAGTAATTGGCAAAAAAGACTAGGCCTGTGTATTCAAATTATGGATTCAAGTTTTAAATAGTCATGAAAGATCGAACGTAAGATTTTATTTCAGAATGTCTGAGCAAGGGAAGCTATGGGAGCTCATCGTCGTGCGGGAGGGGTAGGGAGCCAGACCCCAAGTACATTTTTTCCATTACAGTTTTGTCAGTCGGTACACCTAGCTGTCGAATCCGCTGGTTCAACTAAATCACAAAGTTTCAATAAGGCTATATGTACGTTCCCTCAATTAATTTTTACGACATTTTCTGATAATTAATTAACAGGGGCGGATACAGGGGGGCGTGGGGGGCGCACGCCCCCCTTTTTGCTTGAGGAAAAAAACAAAAAAACATCAAGGGGAAAAATGAGGGAGAGGCAAAGTTAATGACATAGGCCATACCAATATTTTTTTTTTAAAGCTACTAATAATCCCTATACCTCGTACACTTTGTTTCATTTGTGGACCACTATTAATTCACTGACATAGGCCTACATTGTCTCATGAGGAATTACACGTGAATCTGTGTGTGTGGACATCGTGTTTTTCTCACACACTGAACATAAGCACGAAACACCTGCACACCTGGCGCGGGGGTCCGGGGGGCGTAATTTTTTTTCCCAGGAGAGATGAGGCCACTTAACATAAATTTGCGTGTTATAATAATTTTTGTAATAAATTTAAAAAAGACTGATTTTGGTAGAAAACACGCCAATTTATGCTAAGTGGCCTCATCTCTCCTGGGGAAAAAAAAAACGCGTCCGGGGGGCGTGAAGATCATACAACCGCAGCGTGAGTCGACCATGCCACCTGTGTGTGTACTGTGCAAAGAAGTTTCTGGCTGGAGGTCAGCACGCGCGCGCGCTAAATACAATGTGACTTTTACAATAGACTGTGCAAGTCTCGCGCGTATCCGAACGAGAAAACACGTCAAACGAAGAACATTTTTATTTCTGAAATTAAATCTTTGTTTTAAATTATATCTCATGACAAAATCTGAACAACAAAAATAAATTATTACAATTTTATGAAAAGTTTTAGCTTTTGAAAAAAAAATACAATAGTGTGTATATTATTATTGAAAAAAATTTAAAACTCTGTGACAAGGATGCCTATTTGATGTTAACTTTTTAGAAACCCCTTACGCGGATTCGCGAAGGTCAAACGGGTCTTAAATGGACCCGTATCACAGTTTAAAGAGGATGCTGACGCCTCAACAACCATAGACTGCAATGAAAAGGGTTTGCTTTGCAATTACAGCATCTGGCGATTATAATTGCGTATCCAAAACAAGCGTTTACGTAAGTTTTATGATCGGAGGCGAGCACAAAATTCTAATTTTTTGGAAATAACCGGAAGCTGAGGTCAAGTTTAATTCTTGGGTTTTCTTCGTTATATTGTTGAATTGGTTTTACTTTCATATTTTGTTATCACTTAGTATTACATTCCCAACAACATGTATACTTTTCTAGGTCATAACCTACGTTAAACTAAAATAGTTGACGAAACAAAATCTCGCCCACGTAAAACTCCATATGGTTGGGACCACTATGGTCCCGGAAGTTCGAATGCGCGCGAGACTTGCACAGTCTATACGAACTTCGGAAACTAGTATTAAGATAAAAAAAAGACATAGCCCCATGAATAGGGCCAATCCACTTCGTATCCTTGGCCCTAGCACCATTGCAATCCTATTTTTGTGCCCGATTTAATTTTTAATCCGGGTTATGAAACTTACTGATTGAATGCTACTGTACTTGTAGAAAGCCCTAATGCTGAATAATTTTTTAAAAACAACACAGATCTTTTGGGAAAATTGTTTGCTTTTCGAATCGCGAGTGTGATTTTTTCCCCACATAATACTTGCGCGAAAACCATTGTCAGGTTCCCTCAACAATCCACAACAGTTATACTATCAACTGCTGAAACTTTAATGGGGACCAGACTGATTCACTCAGCGCGCTGAGCGAAGGTTTTGTGAAAATACGTGTAATGCGGTGCGCATCCGTCTGCGCAAAAGATATTTTGCTCAGCGCGTTATGTAAATCAGTCTGGTCCCCAATAGATCGAATACGTGATCAAAAAATTCACTCTCGCGACTCGAAAGGCAAGCAATTTTCCCCCCAAATCCGTGATTTTTTTAAAAAAAATGTTTAGCATTAGGGCTTTCTACAAGTAGGCCTACAGTAGCATTCGATCGGTACGTTTTATAACCCGGATTAAAAATTACATCGTGCACAACAATAGGATTGCAATGGTGCTAGGCCCAATTGGCAAGGATACGAACGAAGTGGATTGGCTCTATATGGGGCTAGTGAAGACATAGCATCGTATAATCATGTGGTGTCTCACTCTGTTCAGAAAATCACAGATTTTTTTCGTATTCAAGAGAGAGGGTTAATATCCGTTGTGTTTCTTTCAAACTGGTAATTATCAATTGTGCAGGGCTGGGGGAGGGGGGCTGGGCCTCTAGGACTACCCTCACATTTTCGTACATTATTGTTGCTCGATCGCGCTGTCACTGAAGACAAGCACAACTTGTTCTTATCAGTAGTAACATATTATTTTTGTGTCACATTCTAATCCTCAAGTATGTGAAAACTTATAGACAAAGAGGTTAATTATATTAAAAATTGCACTATCGTTTGTCTCACCCAACAGTTTTTCCCCCTGAATAAGTATTAATTGTAGCCTGCATTTTGATTTTTATAACTCAGGATGGCTGATTCAAATCAATGACTCCCAACTCGAAAATATTGTTTTAATAATGATCTTGCTAAAACAAAATTTGTTAAAGTAGTCAGATATTGCATGAGATCGCACCACAGAGCATCTAGAATCCTAACTGTTTCGGAGCATTTAAGCGGGCCCCGGAACCGGCCCATGCCGTAAGGGCTTCGCGTTACGCGCTCGTAGGAGCCACAAATTGCATTCACCATTTGCTGCTTGGTAAGTTTTCACGCCCCCCCCCCCCCCCCCCCGTTTGGAAAATCCTGGATCCGCCCCTGATTAAGATTTATATTGTCAATACAAAGGAATACCACTTTTGTTATATTGACGATGCAAAGATGTTTTAATTGAAACCATTTTGTGACAAAAAAAAACAAAGTACGGCGCCCCCAAAAGGGGACAAAAATAAAATATAAAAAATGAAAAGGTGAAGAAAGAAAAATAATAATAAATCGCCCTCAAAATATTAGTTAATCCCTCAAAATATTATTTCATTACCTCAAATAAGTGTTTTGTTACCTCAAAAATATGTAATCTTTTCTCGAGACACGCAAAATCCGAACCAAAACATTTTGTTCCCTTTTCATTCCCTCAAAATATAATTTTGTGAAAGAAATGATTATGTTTTTCGAGGTAAAATAGATTATCCCTCAAATAAGCTTTCGTTCCCTCAAAATATACTTTCGTTCCCCCGAAATACAATTTCGTTCCCCAGAATTACGATTTTGTTCCCATCGAACATTAGTCTCGTTCCCTCGGGATTGCTTTCGTTCCATCAAGAATAGGCCTTCGTTCCCTCAAGATTTGCTTTCGTTCCCTCAAGATTATGATTTCGTTCCCTCAAGATATTCTTTCAGAACATTATCTGAAAAGTTGACCGTTTTTATAATTTACCTTTTTAAGTTCGTAAACGCAATGTTGTTTCTTAACTTTTAGGCTTCAGATAATTTCAAAGTCACATTTAGACCTAGGTATTATTTTCTCACTTTATCTTGTTTTAAATGGTGTGTTCAACATTGGTAATTACCAAAGACCTGTATCCACACTTGATGTGACCCAACATATACATGAAATAACAAACCTGTGAAAGTTTAAGCTCAATCAGTCTTCGGAGTCATGAGAAAACAGTGAAAAAAAACCTTATGTGTTTTAACTTCTTTTCAAACATTGGAATTTATCCTGCAGGATAAAGACTATTATTTTACTCATTTCCTAAAAACTATGGCATTTCAAGCAAAACTATTTCAAGGGAAGTTTTCCAGCATGACCATCTTTATACCATGTAAGTTATGTGCAAATCTGTGAACATTTATATTTTCATTGTTACAAATGTTGTACACACCCTTTAAGTTCAATTAAACACACATTAATTCACTGTAGGCATATACAAACGAAGACCTCTGAATTTAAAGTACTTGATTGTAACCAATCATATCAAAATTATTTAAATTTTGCTATCTTAATTTATTAATATAGAGCCCAAAATCGAAATATGTTTGTTGTTGTTCTAGTTTCCCTTTATGATTAGGCTTCTTACATTCTTACTGTTCGTTATTATTTGGTTATCTTCACAGCTCAGTTTGGTGATTGGGCTGAACATATCAAGTTGATGTGGGCGCGAAGAGAAGAGAAAAACACTCTTGTAATCACATACGAGGACTTGAAGACGGTGAGTGACGTGTCCTCTGAGAAAGCACCAACAATAGACACAATCGGCGACTGCGTCACGTGACCCATAGTGGGTATAAAATATAAACAAACCAAGCAAGCAAGGCGCAGTGTGAATGGAGGCAGCCATGCGTTTCCATTCACACTGCGCCTTGCTTGCTTGGTTTGTTTACATTTTATACCCACTATGGGTCACGTGACGCAGTCGCCGATTGTGTCTATTCAATTACTGGAGGGACCTGTTAGGGGGGGGGGGGGGGGGGCTGAGTCTGATTGGTTCAAATCAAACAACAAACAACAAAACTGACGCTGCACATTCCTCCAAATGTAACATTACGAAGACAGTTTGATAATCCCTCCGATCGCATGGTAATTAATTGACTTTCATTAATTAAACGGCACTTTTGTGTGTGTAGGATTTTGGACAAACAACCGGAGTTATTGGGGACTTTTTGGGGCGCCCTCTATCGCCAGACAAACTTCGGCAGGTAGTTGAAGGTTCGTCTCTTGACCGAATGAAGCTGGAACATAATCCTGTTGAATATGCACAATTCCGGAATGTTGTTGACAAAGGTTGGTTTAAACCTCTTTCCTTTAAATTAAAATATATCTATCACGATATTTCATGTGGAAAATATTTCTTTGGAGACTGGCAATGAGAACAATCATAATGACCCAAACTGTCCAATCCAACTAGCCCCATACATATGGCTAATCCACTCCGTATCCGTTTTGCCCTTATTGCAAACCTATTCTTGTGCCCTCTTGGATTTTTATTCTGCAAAGATCTGCATCATGAAACTTACCGATAGAATGCCTATATACTTGTTAATAGCCGAACTGCTGGAATAAAAATAAAAAACATCACACGTTTTGGGTGAAAAATCAAATGATTTTCGAGAGTGAACTTTTTAAATTATCTCAACGATCTTGACAACTTGCTCATTGAAGGAGACGTACACACGTTCTCATAATTACGTTCAAAAAGTTGCTTATCAACGCTATATAACGGGATCCATAAAATGCGGTTCCATGAAACAATATCTGATGCCTTTCTTTAATATTGAAGTTCCAACAACTCTGGCAATATTCTGCCCCCCCCCCCCCTCCAACTGCCCCACTGCAATCCTCTTGTTACGCCACTCACTATACCATACTTGGGGGCAATAAGCCTGGGCGACTAGTGCGACTAGTGTCGAAGTCGCGACTATTGATTGCTTAGTCGAGTCGCGACAACTGTCTTTCAACAACTTGGTTAATCGCGCCGCCACGACTACTACAAAAATAGTCGCGACTACTTGCTTGGTGAACCAATTGTGTCGCTCGTGACTATTCACGACAACATAAATTACTTGCGAAACACATTCAGACATCAGTGACACAATCCTTCAATCCTTTCAGCTTGAATTTGACTATATTGCGGCTGCGGCAAACAATATACCGCAATACATCATGGGAATTAAAAATTAGTCGCGACTAGTGTCGAAGTCGTGATTTTTTGAGGCGCGATTAGTCGAGCAGTAAATTTCACTAGTCGCCCAAGCTTAGGGGCCAATGACTCCCCAAAAAGCACAACCAAGATTACTGTGTAATGATGACGTCAGGTGGATTTAGAGGTTTTTTGAGTAGAATATAAGTGAACACCTCATCATCGATGAGTTACAAGGGAAATCGCTCACTCTATAGACCATGTGACCTGTGACATCACATGTTTACAAAAGAGCCACAGAGCCTGAACTTCCTACAGACACAGCTTGTACACAGCTCAATGGAAGAATACAATAAATCTTATGTTTTATGGAGATTGCACTGTCTGATTTTTCTCAACTTTTGATATGTAGAAAGGGGGGACATCTCAAAAGCTGTACAGCTGTTGCTTTTGTAAGTCTTGCATTTATGTGAAAATTATGACACAAAATGTAAATTTTCCCATTATGGCTGGTGTAGTATCTTGCCCGTCAGGAAACGCATTAGAATGTACAAGGCCACCACTTTGTAAACAAAGGTAACATGGTCTATACGAACCCTATTTTAATAATGCGGTGTTCCCTTGTGGTTTGTTTCTAGGTGTGATCAATTCTGCAAGAGGGCTGTACACTGATGAAGATTTTGCCTACCTGAAGAAATATGTGAATGAATCTCTTGCCGGTACTGGAATCCGTTATGCGAAGGGTGACAATAATTAAGGTTGGACATTTATAAACTAAGGTCATCAGTAGTGCGCTTCATGATGCATCATTTTACAGACTAATCAGTGTAATCACTTCAATTCAGCCTATTAGTTGCTAAGCACAACAAAGAAAAGCTTACCAGAATAAGGTTACCAGCCAAACTGCCATGTCACAAGTACATTTTGTGACTGGTATCCTGCTCATTTTTGCTTAGCAGACAATTGTTAAGCAATATTTTCTGCTTAAGCAGCTCTATGCAATACACCGATCCATTAAGCCACGCCCATTTCTCATTGACCAATCACAACCGTGAATTCTGATCACCATTTGAGCCGTTTGGTGATCTTTGCACTAATAGTGATCGGGTTTCGCGGCTGTGATTGGTCAACTCGTAAGGAGGCGGGGCTTAATTAACGGATCGATCTATTGGGCCCTGGCATTTCATAGAGCTGCTTAACGGTAAGCAAATTTTCGTGCTAACTGTAGCAGAACCAAAATTATAAGCGTATTTCACAGGTTAGCAAGAAAATAAGGCGGCCATCTTGTGCATTCACAATGGTTTTGCATTGTTACGTTATTCATTGTTACGTTATTCATTTTCGTGCAGTAAGCATCGGAAGGTTAGTTAACATGCCTTTTCGTGTGCTTACAGTTAGCAGCGCTATGAAATAGAATAAGCACAGAATCGGCCGTTAAGCAGCTCTATGAAATTGGGCCCAGTACGGCCGTCATATGGCAAAACAATGCAACTCATTTTTTTGTGTTTTTGAGAAAAGCTGCTTTTCTTGGTAAGTTGAGGGCGCTCTTTTCATATAGCCGGGTATCGTTCTTGCACGCAGCTCCACTATCAAGATACAACCATGTATTTCATGCTCTTTTTGCCTTTGTTGGTGTTTTTATATGGCAAAACACTTTATCATTGAATTAGATGCTATGTTCTGCACTTAATTTTATGGCAAATCACTCCATTTATAAAAACAGTCTTCTGCTCGACGGTAGCTATGTGTACTTCACCTATACTTCATCTGGTAGAATAGGCTATATTATGTTGTATTGTTTTGGCTGTATTTAACTATTACCACTACGGTGTGGCAGAACGCCTTATCTGTATGTTACATTGTTTTGCCAACAAAAACAGCAGCTGTAATAAAGTTATCATCTGTTGGTTGATAAATCTTTCACTCATAGTTATACTTTTCACTTGGCAAAACAATGTATCTACAAGATGCTTCATTCTTCCCCATCTTTTAATGTGTAAATTAACACAATGTAATACATTTTAAGTTATGTTTTGTTCTGCCACTATGGGGGGCATGTGCATTAAGTTTGACTTGTAATAGGGTCTACACACTTCTAATGCAATGCGCCATTGCACGCTGAAGCAACTGCAACAACAGTCAGCCATATTGTGAATTAAAATGAACAAGGCTTACATGACAAGGGGGCGCCGGATGTTGGAATTGGCCCTTGAAAAAAAGGAAACTACTAATAAAAAAAGTAAGTTTTAAAGAGTTATAAGCACTGCTGCACTTTAAGTAAACTTCCCTTGAACAAAGTCACTTTAGGCTTATGTTATGAATTGTAATGTCATGTATTCAATCTGTAAAAAAATACGTCATGTTGGTCTAGATGTAAGTTTACTGTATTTTATAAAATAGGTTACTCAGTGCATGCTTAATGAACTATGTTTGGTCTAATTTAGTTTTAGGTACGATGAAACGGTAACATTCATGATCCAATTAGAGTAATTTAATATCAATACTGACGGGTCTACCATTGCCATTCGGCTGTGATTTGTGTATGCACAAGATGCAAACAACCAGTTGGCGCAAAGCACTTGATGAAACAAAAAACATATAATCAAACGGGATTTGAGACATTGCATGGTGAGGTATCAATTGTAGGTTTGCAGTAACATCAAGTAGATATATCATTGTGTTTCCGCACACCAACTATTCATATATTTTACCTAAATAGTATTATTAACAGGTGAACTAAATAAACAATACTTGATTAAAAACTCTACAAATGTTTTATAGTTTAAGTGTAAACAATAAAAGAAACAACAAACATTTAATATTCTAAGCTAATATCATTTTATATTTTGTTTGTTTGTAGGGAGTGCTTGCCAAAGTATCGTTATCGTAAAGAACCTTGAAGGGGTGGTTGAAAATGCCCATGTTGAAAATGAGGGAGAATCTGATTCTTATTTGGAAGTCGAGGCTGCTAAAAATGATGCTTATGTAAATGATGAGTTAGCTGATTATGTTGTGCCAGGTGTGCCTCTGAAAAGTGGGGTTGTGCCAGAAGTGCCTCTTGAAGCAGGAAGGGTCCCAGAAGTACCTGTTGAAGCCTGGGGTGTTCCAGAAGTGCCCCTTGAAGCAGGAGGTGTCCAGGAAATTCCTGTTGAAGCTGGGGGTGTTCCATAAGTGCATCTTGAGGCTGTGAGTGTCACAGAAGTCCTAGTTGAAGCTGGGGATGTTCCAGATTTGCCTCTTGAAGCTGGGGGTGCTGTGCCAGAAGTGCCTCTTGAAGCTGGGCTTGTGCCAGAAGTACTTCTTGAAGCTGGGATTGTGCCAGAAGTGCCTCTTGAAGCAGGAGGTGTCCCAGAAGTTCCTGTTGAAGCTGTTGGTGTTCCAGAAGTGCCTCTTGAAGCTGGTGGTGCTGTGCCAGAAATGCTACTTGAGGCTGTGAGTGTCCCAGAAGTCCTAGTTGAAGCTGGGGGTGTTCCAGAAGTGCCTCTTGAAGCTGGGGGTGCTGTGCCAGAAGTGCCTCTTGAAGCTGGGCTTGTGCCAGAAGTACTTCTTGAAGCTGGGATTGTGCCAGAAGTGCCTCTTGAAGCAGGAGGTGTCCCAGAAGTTCCTGTTGAAGCTGTTGGTGTTCCAGAAGTGCCTCTTGAAGCTGGTGGTGCTGGTCCAGATGTGCTTTTTGAGGCTGTGAGTGTCCCAGAAGTCCTAGTTGAAGCTGGGGTTGTCCCAGAAGTGCCTATTGAAGCTATTCGTGCAACTGAAGTCCTCGTCGAAGCTTCGGGTGTTTCAGATTTTCTTTTTGGCGCTGAGGTTATTAACATCCATAGAAAACCTCGAGGTAGGAACGGTTCAGTATTAGCTTTAAATATACAATAATATTTACTGTCATATTTTCCTTTTAAGAGAGAAAACAATATAAGCTAGTGAAAACTTTGTCAAATTAGGTACTCATTTTGGGGGAGAAAAGGTCTTTATTTTATTTCAGTTTTGTTGATAACTTAGGCATTGATTTAATAGTCAGTCATAGCCACAAAAGTATTACAAACAAATACATAAGTAAGAAGTATTTTCCCAGACGACTAGTGCCTACTATTTACACCAAACAAACAATTTGTTAACTGGTTTTAGGTTAATCTACAAATCAATTGAGGAAGGAATTCAGTAATTATTTCAAATTATTAAAGCGTATTGGTTTTACGTCACATGGGGGAATGTATGAAAATTATGCTTATAACATTCCTAAACTCTGATAATGTTGGCTTATTTATTTATTATTTTCTTAGCGGAATCTGTATCATCTGAAGTTGAAGACATGGAAATTGACAGCTCAGACGAGCAAAGTAAGTTTTGTTTTTTTATCAATGTGTTTAGCATTCTATGAAACAATTCACCGATTCGTTTTGTTTTACAACAGCACAATTTAAGTAAGTTATCTGTTTACTCGGAGGTCGTTGGTTCAAATCCCGCTCTATTAAATTTTTCTTTGTTCAACCCCAAAATCAATTTTAAAAAACCAAGTCAGTTTCTTCTTGTGTATTTTATTTGATGTTTATTAAATATTATGTTTTACTACAGGCAGCCTTGAACCACAACACATTCGTCACACAACTCCAACAAATGACATAGAGCTGTTGTTCCAAATGGTTGATACACCTCTAGATAACAGACTAGGTAAGATTGAAATATTAATTAACATCATCTTCACGAAAATATAATATATAGTTGTAGTTTTTGGGGCGGTTTAATCTTGTTGTTATTTGTATGTTTAGGTTTAGATTTTTTTATTTTTGGTTGGCTCATCACTTTTCTTTGACAAACATTTAAAAAAAGATCATGCAAGTTTTTATACACCTATCACCAAGAGTAATCAATATCTAGTACCTTCAAGTTCATGGGCAAGCCTTATAGTATAAAAAAAATGTACAAGAGGACATCTTTAACCTACTCCGAACTGAATGTTTTGTAAGATGTTTCCATACATTTCTGAATGTAGAAGACCATCACAATGAACCCGACAATCTAGCTGATGATGATAATTTTCCTGAAGAAGCTGAGCATGTACATGTAGCAGCTGATGCCCAACCAGCAGGTACTAAAGAATTACTGTTTTAAATTATGACTTAATGCATACATTCCTACCCGCAACACAATGATTTGAAAATATTGTTATAAGTCGTTTATTTACTTTTTAGATCTGAAACAAGAAACAGTATTCGGAGCAGGGCCAGGGCCGTGCTCCCTTTAAAAAAGAGAGAATAACCAACAGAAACTAAATGATCTCTCGCTTTTTCAAAGCTAAAAATGGAACAGAGCAAAGTCCAAAGGTCACGGCCACAACTAGTGAACTTGTTAACTTGTAATATTATTATCAATAAAGCTTGAAAACTGATGGTGCTCTTGGGTATCCCTAAATAATTAATAAATGCGGGGAAGATTTTACCAAAACCACAAACACCAAAACGGCCAGCTGCTTACCTGCCCTTTTAACATGATCTTTATAGTTTACATTGTACATTGAGTATGTACATATGTTATTCTTTATTTTAAACTTTCCCCCTACAGCTAAACGACAGAAACGTAGCAGAACAACAGATGAACAAAACAAAGTAAATCGTTCAAAACATCAAATGCTGCCTCCCTGCAAGTGCAGACGAAAATGTGGTGAGATGTTCACTCAAGACCAAAGGAAAACAATATGGGGTGATTTTTGGGACATGGATTATATTAGAAGACGGGACTGGGTTGTGAATAATGTTCAAAAGGTACCAAAGCGCTCTGTTTCCAATACACAAAAAGTTTCAATGAGGGAAAATACACTCATCTGGAAGCTTGGACATTAAATTATATGCAAAACATTCTTCCTCCACACTTTAGGGTATAGTTCCGACACATTCGTGCAGTTTGCCTTGAAGAATACAAAACAAGAAAGTGGGGTAATTGTGGGTTGTGAGGGTGACAGACGAGGTCGCCATCCGCCCAAAAACAAGTTCAAAGAAGAATACAACCAGAGAGTCAATAGTCACATTGAATCATACCGTCCGCAAGTTTCACACTATAAACGAGAACATGCTCCTAAGAGGAGGTATTTGCCGTCGGACCTAACAGTTACTAAGATGCACAAGCATTTTAACGAAGCACAGGAACCAGAAGAAGACAAATGTTCCTACGCCTACTACCATAGTATATTCAACTCTCTTAACATTTCATTTGCCTCCCCAAGCAATGATTTATGCACAGAGTGTTTTGAGCATGATCAAGCTAATTCCCCAATCAAAGAACACAACTGTGAAATATCAAATGAATGTGCCGGGTACACTCAGCATAGAGAGCATGCCAAACAAGCACGCGAAGCTTTACACGCCGACACAGAGAGGATGAAGGGTGATCCTCAGAATGTCATAGTGACCACCGTAGACATGCAGAAAGCACTGTGCATGCCAAAGATGCCAACTAAGGATTACTATTTCTCAAGAAAGTTGGTGCTTTTTAACGAGACATTTGCAAGTCCCGGGAAAAATGCCCCTGCGACTTGCATTCTATGGCATGAGGGTGAAGCTGGCAGGAAGGCTGATCATTTGGCAACCTCGTATGTAGAATACATAAAGCAATATAGGGATAAGAAAGAAGTGATCTTTTATGCAGACAATTGTAGCTCGCAGAATAAAAACTGGACTCTGTTTTCTGCTCTACCCCTTGTCGTAAATGACGAGTCATTCAACACAGACACTTTGACGCTGAAGTATCTTGAACCAGGCCATACTTTCATGGCCGCTGATAGCGTACATGGAAATATCACAGTCAAATTAAACAGTAAAGGGGAAATCCATGACTTTCGTGACTTTGTTGATGTGATACACTCATCTCGTAATAACATAAAGTGCGTTTCAATTGACCATCACAACATGTTTCTTTTTAAGAACCTTTCGAAGAGCAAGGTTAAGGTCCTTTTGAAGAATGTCAAAGTTGCACAATTTAGACGGGGTTCTCTGAGCATGTTTGTGAAATCATCCCATAATGAATCTGCTTATAAGGAAATTGAAATCTACAAACGTTCTTCACTCAGAGACCTAACAGCAGCCCTTCTTAAAGGTGAAAGCCCATTAAGTGGTATTCCGAAAATGGATTGCAACAGAGGAATACCACTTATCAAAAAGACAGAACTAATGAAGCTGACATTAGGTATGCCACAATATAAGCGCGAGTTCTATGATCAGTTGAAGGTGAATGATGGGTCAAATGACCTTGAAGTTGAGGATGGGGTAAATGATTAGCTTAAATACCTATGCGTAGAGATTGCGCATTGAAGCACTTGTACACTTGGTAACTGTTAAATACCTGTTAATGCAAACCCAGCATATACATGAAAGAACAAACCTGTGAAAATTTTAGCTAAATAAGTCTTCAGAGTCATGAGAAAACATTGACAAGTATGACTTTCTGCTTTCAAGTTTGTCAAACATTGGATTTTATCACCCGTGAAAAGAACAATTGTTTTACTTATTTCCTAAGAACCTATATAGCATGTCAAGCAAAATTATTTCAAGGAAAGTTTTCCGCCATGATTATCTTTATACCATATAAGTTATATGCACATAATTATGTGAACATTTATATTTTCAATCTTACCAATGTTGTACACACCCCTTAATTGGTTTTGGGGTACTCATGCAACCTCAATTCACTTATCAGAGCATTATTCAAAAAAACATACCGCAAAACATATCTAAAGGTTGTTTTTACAAACATGCTTAGAGATACTCTTAACCTCATTGTAAGCCAAACAAATAAATTGAATTTTTCACTTACATTTCCAAAGTAGTTTGTTTGCAAATTGTTCATAAGCATCTATAGATTCTAACCAGTTTAATAAACTAGTTTTCTTGTTTCTGTTAATAATTATGTGTAAAAGCCACTACACACTAAAACACTGTATACGAGATCATTACTGCATGAGTGTATGTTATCATCTGGTTATGCTGGATAAATTGTAAGTTGAGTTGTGTTTGGTGATGTGTTGTTGTTTGATAAAGACCATGAATGTGAACAATATTGCACAAAACTTGTCTAGTCATTGAAATATGATAATAAATTTGGAACCGATCAAAATTCACTTCTTCACATGTTTTCTTTCTGAAAGGGTTGTGACAGTTTGGATAATTAATGTTTTTGGTCGATGAATCTTTGTGATCTACATGTTAAACGTGACACATTAACAAATGCTTAATGGGACTTTACAATTAGATACATTGTTCTCCCATAAAATACCTTGTTTTTTTAAACATCAAAAACGTTTACATTGTTTTGCTAGGACATATTGAATAAAAAAAGTTCTTTAACGGGTTGTAAGATTAGATACTTTGTTTTGCCATGAATTTGAGTAAAGAACATTATTGATGATTTTTTAACCAATGGACGATACATTGTTTTGCCATAAAAATGTTGACAAGACCATAATGAAATATTTGCAACATAAGCTGCGTTGTTGTCAATGAGATAATTCCGCTAAAACATTTCGAAGATTTATTTGGTAAAACGATGTAACTTCGCTTAAATATGAATAAAATAAAAACCACTTGTTTGTTTTTAACAAAAAAATTCAGGCTAGTTTTACAACAACAAACAAATATTCTGTAAAAATTTTAATTGCATGAAAAAAGAAATTCAAAACTGGCAGACGATGAAACTTTGATGTAATTTTTCTTAAAATGCTCATTTGCATGTTGCATTGTTTTGCCATATGACGGCCGAGTAGCACTGTCGTTATTAAAAAAGCCTCGGAGTTTAACGGGGTATTACGAATCTCAAGCTCTTAATATCGTTAAGGTAAATAAAAACACTTAAAATTGTGCACTTTCATTATAAAAACTTTAAATGCAAAAAATAAGTTAGTGGCCTGACGTTTCGACCCTAGCAGAGTCTTCCTCGAAGGCTAAAGAGGGCGCCGTTACTATTATCGCGCACGCGATCGAGTGCAGTAAACTGGGTCAGAATTCAGAATTTAATGTCTGGCCACTGACTCGCTGTAATCACGACGACGACGCCCCTTTCACTTTTTTAACGACATTTTTATAAAAAGACTTTAATTGTTATTTAAAATGACAACAATAAAGAGTTTAAGGGGTGTTTTTCCCACAGGTTTGAGTAATATTTAGTCGGTTTGTCTGCATTTTTTTGACAGTCATTATTGAGTTTCTGTGTAAAGACACATTCTGAGCAAATTCTATAATTATTTTCCTAATTAGTTTGTTTGATTGAATATCCTGATTATTCATTAAGATTGACTCAAAATTAGACTAGTTGGATAATACTTGCTATGCGTGCGCAAAACGTTGATGTTGTTTTAAGAATCTGATTAGGGTGCTGTGTGCTCTAGGCAGGGTGTTATCTTGGTAATTACTCCACAAAGTGACCATAGAAAACTTACTTGGTAAAAAGCACCGGAGATCTGTATATATTATTATAAAACATTGTTAGAAACGACCCCCTGGCTTTGAAGCACTGTTAGAGAAAGACATATTTTTCACCCTAAAAATGGAATCAGAGAAAAGCCTCAGGCATGAAGCCTTGCTCAGGCATCTTAAAGCTCACAATTCTATGTAACAAAGTTGTTTTTCTGTCATTATTTCCCTTACAACTTCAATGACCAATTGAGTCCATATTCACAGGTTTGTTTATTGTATGCATATTTTGGGGTACACCTAACTGAGGATACATGTCTTTGACAGTTTTAGAAGAGACCTTCGGTCCAAAATACAATCCGGCGGGTAGTATTTTGAACTCTGCACTGACCTCTCCTTTAATTGCCATCCGGCATTTTTGTGATTTCAAAGGGGGTGTGTCGTCATGATCAAAGCAGGCCTGTGGCTGTATGGAACTATTACCCCCGCCCCCGGTAATATGGGGGGGGGGGGGGGGGGGGGGGAGAGCTAACGCGCGAGCAGTTTGATGGGTGAGAGTTCACCATTCCATGCCTCTAAAGTGATCATACAACACAGCCTATTTAAAAGAAATAATGAAACACTTTTAGATAAGGACATTTTTATTTTGACTAGGGAAGCACTGCAGTCGTTTTCTTGGAGTTGTTAAGGATCTAAGTTGGTGTTACCCTTCCGTTGAAGCAAATTATTATAATTATAACAAAATAAATTATTTATCCCCGATGCAAAATTAACATATATTAGTTAAGGATCGCTTGTTTTGGTTTCTCGTGAGAGCCTTAAAATGTATGTATAGTTTTATAAGGCCACATTAAAAAAGAAATTGTTGATCGTCCCCGCCCGACCGTTCGAAACCCCCCGACCCATTTTATTTATTTTATTTTTTTTATCATAAAAACGGCCTTTTCAATGATCTGTTCAGTCAAATTTGGCTCCATTCTGCACCGGAGGTTTGAAAAGATGTTTGAAAAGGGTTTTTACTCATGTTGGCAAAGCAAGAACAATTCTTCAAATATTTACTTGGGCTACACTGCGTTTTATTTTTTGAAAATGTTTACAGAAAATGTCAATGGGTTTAACAAAACATTTAAAAACATCAAAAACACACAAACCCTCTGTTTTATAGTGATTGTGATGATTTCTTTATTCTTTATTTCATATTCGGCCTTGTCAACAAAACTAAATAAAAAAATAAAAATAAAATAAAAACCGCTTTCCCTCCCCCACCTCCCCCCCCCCCCCAAAAAGGATGATCAACATTTTTTTTTATGTGGCCTAATAACAGCAAATTATTTTTTGACTAAGGGGCAAAGGGGCATAATTATCCCTGCAAGCAAATAACATCCATAAGATCGCATATAACAACAATAGCGTCACAAAAACACTCCTGTCGCGAACTTTATCCGAGATAAAAACCCTTGAAACGGAGCTTTTGTAAAGTGTGTTTGTCAAGAGACAGAAACATACGGCGTGAGAAAGTATTTTGAATTGTGAGTCACCTGCCGTCGGTGGTGTCTAAGAGGATGTGGCTCGTGCCCCCCCCCCCTCCCCATTGATGTCCTTGACTCCCCCCCCCCCCCCCCCCCCCCCCGGAATCTGGACTATTGGGATTGGAATTTTCCGGAGTGAAATGTTATATTCTACGCTTAAAAGTGATAATTGAGATGTTTTTTTAATTTTCCATTTACACGCAGACAATGTCTAAGTTTTTTACACTTTTTTACATTTTTTAAAAGGTGCTGAAAGGGGGCTTGTTTAAGAAAACTTTGCCGTAAGAAGTGCCCCCCGGGTTGGCGCTGTCTCTTTATAACAGGAACGTTGTAACAAGATTACAAGAAGACAGCAAAACAAAGAACACAAAGGAAAAATGAAATTTTTGACTTCATGATGTTATTAGCAAAATAGCTCTTTAAATTGTATAACGTGGTCTTAATGTTGTCCTGTTTTGTTGTGATTTAACCAACTTCCGTGTAAATTGTTACTGGATCGTTACTATACTTCTATGGTTTGCCATTATTGTCATCATTTAACGAAGTACACATGTCATGGCTACATTGAAATAATGTATTATCTATCTATCTATAACGAAACTGAGAGACTGCATTGCTCGACTGTTTGATTCAATTCCCCTTGGATTTGAAGTGGCACTGTTGATATAAATAAATGATAGGCCTACATAATTAGACCACGATATCTAAATTATATATACTTTGCTTATCTGACTGGTTCCCCGACCACTGGAGGTCAAGTTTAAAGTACAGTTTTTGCTCAGCGTTGTTTTCTTTACCAATGTTAAACGTGCATTTACTGATTTAGATTTAACTCTGGATCTGCAGTGTTTAGATTTACTTGCTATAAAAATGGCCGTCCTCACTCTGTATTTGGATGAAAACATGTACTTACATAAAGGTTTGCGTTTTGATAAATGGTTAACCCCGAAGAACAGCTGGGAAGACATCGAGCAGTTCCAGGCACGTCAAAATGACATCATTATCTCCACGTTTCCAAGAAGTGGTATGTACTACTACTTCAGTTATAACGTTTAGCATCGTTAATCATAGCCCCATTTATAGTGCCAATACTCTGGACTTCCTCCGATCCTTGGCCCTACGCCCATGTACCTCCAGAGTCCAGAAGGTGGGATAATTTTTCGAATATCAACTCACGTTTTTATGCCGAGATTTTTTCCCCAGTTGTCACTCATTGTATCCGATTTGTGAAAAGCACATTAAAACGCCATTGTGCAACCTCGTTTTGGTGTAATTTTGAAGAAATTCTGAGACGTTACTGCCACCGATTTGACTGCCCGGCATCCATTTTGTTGATCGGTTGATTTCAACAGGGGGCGCCCCGCGCTAGGGCATGCTGGGATAGGCAGGGGAACATCTCCCATGCCCTAGCGCGCGAAAGGGTCCCTTGCCTATCCCATAATGCCCTAGCGAAGGGCGCCACCTGTTGAAATCAACCGATCAACAAAATGGATGCCGGGCAGTCAAATCGGTGGCAGTAACGTCTCAGAATTTCTTCAAAATTACATCAAAACGAGGTTGCACAATGGCGTTTTAATGTGCTTTTCACAAATCGGATACAATGAGTGACAACTGGGGAAAAAATCTCGGCATAAAAACGTGAGTTGATATTCGAAAAATTATCCCACCTTCTGGAGGTACATGGGCGTAGGGCCAAGGATCGGAGGAAGTCCAGAGTATTGGCACTATAAATGGTTCTTGGAAAAGTAAAGTAACTTCTGTCTAGCCCCACTTGTGTGGCCAAGGCTAGCTGAATCCTTCAGCTAGCCTTGGCCACACAAGTGGGGCTAACTTCTGTCTAGATTTCAGTTAAAGGGAGCGTAACCTTTAGTGGCTTTTTGGAACCGTTCGATTGTTTTTAATCCTATATAAATGTAAATGAAGGCTATAATTATGAAACTAACATGTGCAAACTTCATTTCACTTTAACAGAGGTGTTCGCGTTTTTGAGACAAACCTGCGAAAGATTCAGCTTAATTGGTCTTCGGAGTCATGAGAAAACAGTGAATGTTTTAACTATTTTCAAAGATCGGATTATATCACGCGTGATAAAGACTGTTGTTTTACTCATCGAGTCATTTCCTAAAACCTTTGGCATTTCAAGCAAATCTATTTCAAGGGAGGTTTTCCACCATGACCGGGTGGTGTCTTTTTCGCATGAATGTTTTCACAGTTATACTTGGAATTTTATTCACGCAGGAACCCACTGGCTTCGGCGCATCGTAGACATCATAATGGACTATCCCGTGACTCCCACGGCTGACATGATTATTTTTGAGCTCAGTTTACTTCACCGTGCCGAGCCGGGCTACAAAGTGTTACAAAATATGAGAACAGACAAACCGAGGGTTATACTTACCCATTTGCCACTCACGCTCTTCCCAAAGTCCTTCTTGGAGACTGAGGGTGTCAAGGTACCTTTTTAGATGTTGGTTAAAAAGTATACCATGCCCTATAGTGGGGGGGGGGGGGGCATGGGGCATAGGGGCATCGGGAATGGGGTACCCCCTTCCTCAGAACGTTCACATAGTTTACCTATACGTTCACACAATATTTTCCTCCAGCACAGAAGTACTCCCTAAAATCTTCTAAAACTTATACTGAGATTCCGAGACACAATAGAGGGGGTACAACCATCATATCAAGCACCAAAATGTTAAGAAGGATTTGCCATCCAGTATTGCGTCACAAGCATGCGTATCTGCATGCTCCTGTATCTGTTTGGGCCCGCGTATAAAAGCATTATCAATAAAACTTACTTTCAAAAGTAGATAACATATATTAATGAGTTTTGGTTCAAGCATCCATGCAAAAACATGGACAAATTACATTGTCAACTTGTATGCACTAATATATTTTGTGGCCAAATTAGGTTTTTGTGGAAGGGTTGGTTACACGATGCCCTGAATAATTAACACTTTCCATCCAGGTTTTCGCTTGAAATGATTCAATGCTCTTTACAGATAATCTACTGCATGCGGAATTTCTTTGACGTTGCGGCATCTGCGTTCAAGTTTATGAACAAAAGCCTTCCGGACAAATTGCAAGATTTCTCAAACTTCGTCAAGTTTTTATCTGACGGCAAAGGTAAAGGACACACCGGCTTCGTTTGGGCTATTTGGGCTATTTGGGCTACAAAATACACAAGAAACCATCAAATTTGGCCGATTTCGAGAATTTTTTCAAAAAACGAAGGTCACGTGGGTTTATCCGAACCAGATTTTTGGTTCGGATAAATCCCTCGTGATCTTCGTGGTTAGTTTTACTTCCAGTCGTATAAAAGTAAATTACTACACCAAATTAAACTCTGTTTTTTAACAATTATGAGTAATTGGCAAAAAAGACTAGGCCTATGTATTCAAATTATGGATTCAAGTTTTAAATAGTCATGAAAGATCGAACGTAAGATTTTATTTCAGAATGTCTGAGCAAGGGAAGCTATGGGAGCTCATCGTCGTGCGGGAGGGGTAGGGAGCCAGACCCCAAGTACATTTTTTCCATTACAGTTTTGTCAGTCGGTACACCTAGCTGTCGAATCCGCCTGTTCAACTAAATCACAAAGTTTCAATAAGGCTATATGTACGTTCCCTCAATTAATTTTTACGACATTTTCTGATAATTAATTAACAGGGGCGGATACAGAGGGGGCGTGGGGGCGCACGCCCCCCTTTTTGCTTGAGGAAAAAAAAAAAAAAAAAACATCAAGGGGAAAAATGAGGGAGAGGCAAAGTTAATAACATAGGCCATACCAATTTTTGTTTTTTAAAAGCTACTAATAATCCCTACCTCGTACACTTTGTTTCATTTGTGGACCACTATTAATTCACTGACATACATTGTCTCATGAGGAATTACACGTGAATCTGTGTGTGTGGACATCGTGTTTTTCTCACACACTGAACATAAGCACGAAACACCTGCACACCTGCACACCTGGCGCGGGGGTCCGGGGGCGTAATTTTTTTCCCCAGGAGAGATGAGGCCACTTACCATAAATTTGCGTGTTATAATAATTTTTGTAATAAATTTTAAAAAGACTGATTTTGGTAGAAAACACGCCAATTTATGCTAAGTGGCCTCATCTCTCCTGGGGAAAAAAAAAACACGTCCGGGGGGCGTGAAGATCATACAACCACAGCGTGAGTCGACCTTGCCACCTGTGTGTGTACTGTGCAAAGAAGTTTCTGGCTGGAGGTCAGCACGCGCGCGCGCTAAATACAATGTGACTTTTACAATACGAACTTCGGAAACTAGTATTAAGATAAAAAAAGACATAGCCCCATGAATAGGGCCAATCCACTTCGTATCCTTGGCCCTAGCACCATTGCAATCCTATTTTTGTGCCCGATTTAATTTTTAATCCGGGTTATGAAACTTACTGATTGAATGCTACTGTACTTGTAGAAAGCCCTAATGCTGAATTATTTTTTTAAAACAACACAGATCTTTTGGGAAAATTGTTTGCTTTTCGAATCGCGAGTGTGATTTTTTCCCCACATAGGCCTAATACTTGCGCGAAAACCATTGTCAGGTTCCCTCAACAATCCACAACAGTTATACTATCAACTGCTGAAACTTTAATGGGGACCAGACTGATTCACTCAGCGCGCTGAGCGAAGGTTTTGTGAAAATACGTGTAATGCGGTGTGCATCTGTCTGCGCAAAAGATATTTTGCTCAGCGCGTTATGTAAATCAGTCTGGTCCCCAATAGATCGAATACGTGATCAAAAAATTCACTCTCGCGACTCGAAAGGGAAGCAATTTTCCCCCCAAATCCGTGATTTAAAAAAAAAATGTTTAGCATTAGGGCTTTCTACAAGTAGGCCTACAGTAGCATTCGATCGGTACGTTTTATAACCCGGATTAAAAATTACATCGTGCACAACAATAGGATTGCAATGGTGCTAGGCCCAATTGGCAAGGATACGAACGAAGTGGATTGGCTCTATATGGGGCTAGTGAAGACATAGCATCGTATAATCATGTGGTGTCTCACTCTGTTCAGAAAATCACAGATTTTTTTCGTATTCAAGAGAGAGGGTTAATATCCGTTGTGTTTCTTTCAAACTGGTAATTATCAATTGTGCAGGGCTGGGGGAGGGGGGCTGGGCCTCTAGGCCTACCCTCACATTTTCGTACATTATTGTTGCTCGATCGCGCTGTCACTGAAGACAAGCACAACTTGTTCTTATCAGTAGTAACATATTATTTTTGTGTCACATTCTAATCCTCAAGTATGTGAAAACTTATAGACAAAGAGGTTAATTATATTAAAAAGTGCACTATCGTTTGTCTCACCCAACAGTTTTTTCCCCCTGAATAAGTATTAATTGTAGCCTGCATTTTGATTTTTATAACTCAGGATGGCTGATTCAAATCAATGACTCCCAACTCGAAAATATTGTTTTAATAATGATCTTGCTAAAACAAAATTTGTTAAAGTGGTCAGATATTGCATGAGATCGCACCACAAAGCATCTAGAATCCTAACTGTTTCGGAGCATTTAAGCGGGCCCCGGAACCGGCCCATGCCGTAAGGGCTTCGCGTTACGCGCTCGTAGGAGCCACAAATTGCATTCACCATTTGCTGCTTGGTAAGTTTTCACGCCCCCCGTTTGGAAAATCCTGGATCCGCCCCTGATTAAGATTTATATTGTCAATACAAAGGAATACCACTTTTGTTATATTGACGATGCAAAGATGTTTTAATTGAAACCATTTTGTGACAAAAAAACCAAAGTACGGCGCCCCCAAAAGGGGACAAAAATAAAATATAAAAAGGTGAAGAAAGAAAAAAACAAAAATTCGCCCTCAAAATATTAGTTAATCCCTCAAAATATTATTTCATTACCTCAAATAAGTGTTTTGTTACCTCAAAAATATGTAATCTTTTCTCGAGACACGCAAAATCCGAACCAAAACATTTTGTTCCCTTTTCATTCCCTCAAAATATAATTTTGTGAAAGAAATGATTATGTTTTTCGAGGTAAAATAGATTATCCCTCAAATAAGCTTTCGTTCCCTCAAAATATGCTTTCGTTCCCTCAAGATTATGCTTTCGTTCCCTCAAGATATTCTTTCAGAACATTATCTGAAAAGTTGACCGTTTTTATAATTTACCTTTTTAAGTTCGTAAACGCAATGTTGTTTCTTAACTTTTAGGCTTCAGATAATTTCAAAGTCACATTTAGGCCTAGGTATTATTTTCTCACTTTATCTTGTTTTAAAGGGTGTGTACAACATTGGTAATTACCAAAGACCTGTATCCACACTTGATGTGACCCAACATATTAATTTATACATGAAATAACAAACCTATGAAAGTTTAAACTCAATCAGTCTTCGGAGTCAAGAGAAAACAGTGAAAAAAAACCTTATGTGTTTTAACTTCTTTTCAAACATCGGAATTTATCCTGCAGGATAAAGACTATTATTTTACTCATTTCCTAAAAACTATGGCATTTCAAGCAAAACTATTTCAAGGGAAGTTTTCCAGCATGACCATCTTTATACCATGTAAGTTATGTGCAAATCTGTGAACATTTATATTTTCATTGTTACAAATGTTGTACACACCCTTTAAGTTCAATTAAACACACATTAATTCACTGTAGGCATATACAAACGAAGACCTCTGAATTTAAAGTACTTGATTGTAACCAATCATATCAAAATAATTTAAATTTTGCTATCTTAATTTATTAATATAGAGCCCAAAATCGAAATCTGTTTGTTGTTGTTCTAGTTTCCCTTTATGATTAGGCTTCTTACATTCTTACTGTTCGTTATTATTTGGTTATCTTCACAGCTCAGTATGGTGATTGGGCTGAACATATCAAGTTGATGTGGGCGCGAAGAGAAGAGAAAAACACTCTTGTAATCACATACGAGGACTTGAAGACGGTGAGTGACGTGTCCTCTGAGAAAGCACCAACAATTAAATTACTGGAGGGACCTGTTAGGTGGGGGGGGGGGGGGGGGGGGGGGGGGGGCTGAGTCTGATTCGTTCAAATCAAACAACAAACAACAAAACTGACGCTGCACATTCCTCCAAATGTAACATTACGAAGACAGTTTGATAATCCCTCCGGTCGCATGGTAATTAATTGACTTTAATTAATTAAACGGCACTTTTGTGTGTGTGTAGGATTTCGGACAAACAACCGGAGTTATTGGGGACTTTTTGGGGCGCCCTCTATCGCCAGACAAACTTCGGCAGGTGGTTGAAGGTTCGTCTCTTGACCGAATGAAGCTGGAACATAATCCTGTTGAATGGACACAATTCGGGAATGTTGTTGACAAAGGTTGGTTTAAACCTCTTTCCTTTAAATTAAAATATATCTATCACGGTATTTCATGTGGAAAATATTTCTTTGGAGACTGGCAATGAGAACAATCATAATGACCCAAACTGTCCAATCCAACTAGCCCCATACATATGGCTAATCCACTCCGTATCCGTTTTGCCCTTATTGCAAACCTATTCTTGTGCCCTCTTGGATTTTTATTCTGCAAAGATCTGCATCATGAAACTTACCGATAGAATGCCTATATACTTGTTAATAGCCGGACTGCTGGAAAAAAAAAAAAAAACATCACACGTTTTGGGTGAAAAATCAAATGATTTTCGAGAGTGAACTTTTTAAATTATCTGAAAGATCTTGACAACTTGCTCATAAGGTTTATCGCGATTCCAGAACCGCAATGCATCATGGGAGGGCAGAGGGGGCAAATGCATATCCCGCAGTACACGATGTTCGCACGCATGGCCTAGGCCCTGTGTAAACTAAAAAAGTGAACAAGCTTATGATTTGAACGTCGCAACAATTTTATAAACAACACAGTCGGTCGTCGTGCGCCCAGGCTACCGATTTCCCGGGTTGCCCCCTTTTACTACACCCGACATGCTTGGCAAAACAGCGCCCTCTCTTGGTATTTTGCTAATCGCGATAAACCTTATTGAAGGAGACGTACACACGTTCTCATAATTACGTTCAAAAAGTTGCTTTTCAACGCTATATAACGGGATCCATAAAATGCGGTTCCATGAAACAATATCTGATGCCTTTCTTTAATATTGAAGTTCCAACAACTCTGGCAATATTCTGCCCCCCCCCCCCCCCCCCCTCCAACTGCCCCACTGCAATCCTCTTGTTACGCCACTCACTATACCATACTTGGGGGCAATAAGCCTGGGCGACTAGTGTCGAAGTCGCGACTATTGATTGCTTAGTCGAGTCGCGACAACTGTCTTTCAACAACTTGGTTAATCGCGCCGCCACGACTACTACAAAAATAGTCGCGACTACTTGCTTGGTGAACCAATTGTGTCGCTCACGACAACATAAATTACTTACGAAACACATTCAGACATCAGTGAAACAATCCTTCAATCCTTTCAGCTTGAATTTGACTATATTGCGGCTGCGGCAAACAATATACCGCAATACATCATGGGAATTAAAAATTAGTCGCGACTAGTGTCGAAGTCGTGATTTTTTGAGGCGCGATTAGTCGAGTAGTAAATTTCACTCGCCCAAGCTTAGGGGCCAATGACTCCCCAAAAAGCACAACCAAGATTACTGTGTAATGATGACGTCAGGTGGATTTAGAGGTTTTTTTGAGTAGAATATAAGGGAACACCTCAGTCATCGATGAGTTACAAGGGAAATCGCTCACTCTATAGACCATGTGACCTGTGACATCACATGTTTACAAAAGAGCCACAGAGCCTGGACTTCCTACAGGCACAGCTTGTACACAGCTCAATGGAAGAATACAATAAATCTTATGTTTTATGGAGATTGCACTGTCTGATTTTTCTCAACTTTTGATATGTAGAAAGGGGGGACATCTCAAAAGCTGTACAGCTGTTGCTTTTGTAAGTCTTGCATTTATGTGAAAATTATGACACAAAATGTAAATTTTCCCATTATGGCTGGTGTAGTATCTTGCCCGTCAGGAAACGCATTAGATTGTACAAGGTCACCACTTTGTAAACAAAGGTAACATGGTCTATACGAACCCTATTTTAATAATGCGGTGTTCCCTTGTGGTTTGTTTCTAGGTGTGATCAATTCTGCAAGAGGGCTGTACACTGATGAAGATTTTGCCTACCTGAAGAAATATGTGAATGAATCTCTTGCCGGTACTGGAATCCGTTATGCGAAGGGTGACAATAATTAAGGTTGGACATTTATAAACTAAGGTCATCAGTAGTGCGCTTCATGATGCATCATTTTACAGACTAATCAGTGTAATCACTTCAATTCAGCCTATTAGCAATACTATCTGGGCCCGATTTCATAGAGCTGCTTAAGCACAAAAAGTTGCTAAGCACAACAAAGAAAAGCTTACCAGAATAAGGTTACCAGCCAAACTGCCATGTCACAAGTACATTTTGTGACTGGTATCCTGCTCATTTTTGCTTAGCAGACAATTGTTAAGCAATATTTTCTGCTTAAGCAGCTCTATCCATTAAGCCACGCCCATTTCTCATTGACCAATCACAACCGTGAATTCTGATCACCATTTGAGCCGTTTGGTGATCTTTGCACTAATAGTGATCGGGTTTCGCGGCTGTGATTGGTCAACTCGTAAGGAGGCGGGGCTTAATTAACGGATCGATCTATTGGACCCTGGCATTTCATAGAGCTGCTTAACGGTAAGCAAATTTTCGTGCTAACTGTAGCAGAACCAAAATTATAAGCGTATTTCACAGGTTAGCAAGAAAATAAGGCGGCCATCTTGTGCATTCACAATGGTTTTGCATTGTTACGTTATTCATTGTTACGTTATTCATTTTCGTGCAGTAAGCATCGGAAGGTTAGTTAACATGCCTTTTCGTGTGCTTACAGTTAGCAGCGCTATGAAATAGAATAAGCACAGAATCGGCCGTTAAGCAGCTCTATGAAATTGGGCCCTGTAGCACTGTCGTTATTAAAAAAGCCTCGGAGTTTAACGGGGTATTACGAATCTCAAGCTCTTAATATCGTTAAGGTAAATAAAAACACTTAAAATTGTGCACTTTCATTATAAAAACTTTAAATGCAAAAAATAAGTTAGTGGCCTGACGTTTCGACCCTAGCAGAGTCTTCCTCGAAGGCTAAAGAGGGCGCCGTTACTATTATCGCGCACGCGATCGAGTGCAGTAAACTGGGTCAGAATTCAGAATTTAATGTCTGGCCACTGACTCGCTGTAATCACGACGACGACGCCCCTTTCACTTTTTTAACGACATTTTTATAAAAAGACTTTAATTGTTATTTAAAATGACAACAATAAAGAGTTTAAGGGGTGTTTTTCCCACAGGTTTGAGTAATATTTAGTCGGTTTGTCTGCATTTTTTTGACTGAGTCATTATTGAGTTTCTGTGTAAAGACACATTCTGAGCAAATTCTATAATTATTTTCCTAATTAGTTTGTTTGATTGAATATCCTGATTATTCATTAAGATTGACTCAAAATTAGACTAGTTGGATAATACTTGCTACGCGTGCGCAAAACGTTGATGTTGTTTTAAGAATCTGATTAGGGTGCTGTGTGCTCTAGGCAGGGTGTTATCTTGGTAATTACTCCACAAAGTGACCATAGAAAACTTACTTGGTAAAAAGCACCGGAGATCTGTATATATTATTATAAAACATTGTTAGAAACGACCCCCTGGCTTTGAAGCAATGTTAGAGAAAGACATATTTTTCACCCTAAAAATGGAATCAGAGAAAAGCCTCAGGCATGAAGCCTTGCTCAGGCATCTTAAAGCTCACAATTCTATGTAACAAAGTTGTTTTTCTGTCATTATTTCCCTTACAACTTCAATGACCAATTGAGTCCATATTCACAGGTTTGTTTATTGTATGCATATTTTGGGGTACACCTAACTGAGGATACATGTCTTTGACAATTTTAGAAGAGACCTTCGGTCCAAAATCAATCTGGCGGGTAGTATTTTGAACTCTGCACTGACCTCTCCTTTAATTGCCATCCGGCATTTTTGTGATTTAAAGGGGCTGTCGTGTCGTCATGATCAAAGCAGGCCTGTGACTGTATGAAATTATTTTACCCCCGCCCCTGGTAATGTGGGGGGGGGGGGGCGAACGCGCGAGCAGTTTGATGGGTGAGAGTTCACCATTCCATGCCTCTAAAGTGATCATACAACACAGCCTATTTAAAAGAAATAATGAAACACTTTTAGATATAAGGACATTTTTATTTTGACTATGGAAGCACTGACTATCACAGTCGTTTTCTTGGAGTGGTTATTGAGGGTCTAAGTTGGTTTTACCCTTCCGTTGAAGCAAACTTTTATAATTATAACAAAATAAATTATTTATCCCCGATGCAAAATTAACATAATTAGTTAAGAATCGCTTGTTTTGGTTTCTCGTGAGAGCCTTAAAATGTATGTATAGTTTTATAAGGCCACATTAAAAAAGAAATTGTTGATCGTCCCCGCCCGACAGTTCGAAACCCCCCGACCCATTTAATTTTTTTTTATCATAAAAACGGCATTTTTAATAATCTGTTCAGTCAAATTTGGCTCCATTCTGCACCAGTGGTTTGAAAAGACGTTTGAAGAAGGTTTTTATTCATGTTGGCCAAAGCAAGAACAATTCTTCAAATATTTACTTGGGCTACACTGCGTTTTAGTTTTTTGAAAATGTTTACAGAAAATGTCAATGGGTTTAACAAAACATTTAAAAACATCAAAAACACACAAACCCTCTGTTTTATAGTGATTGTGATGATTTCTTTATTCTTTTAAATTTCATATTAGGCCTTGTCAACAAAACTAAATAAAAAAATATAAATAAAATAAAAACCGCTTTCCCTCCCCCACCTCCCCCCCCCCCCCAAAAAGGACGATCAAAAAAAAAAATTATGTGGCCTAATAACAGCAAATTATTTTTTGACTAAGGGGCAAAGGGGCATAATTATCCCTGCTAGCAAATAACATCCATAAGATCGCATATAACAACAATAGCGTCACAAAAACACTGTCGCGAACTTTATCCGAGATAAAACCCTTGAAACGGAGCTTTTGTAAAGTGTGTTTGTCAAGAGACAGAAACATACGGCGTGAGAAAGTATTTTGAATTGTGAGTCACCTGCCGTCGGTGGTGTCTAAGAGGATGTGGCTCGTGCCCCCCCCCCCCCCCATTGACTCCCCCCCCCCCCCCCCCCCCCCCGGAATCTGGACTATTGGGATTGGAATTTTCCGGAGTGAAATGTTATATTCTACGCTTAAAAGTGATAATTGAGATGTTTTTTTAATTTTCCATTTACACGCAGACAATGTCTAAGTTTTTTACACTTTTTTACATTTTTTAAAAGGTGCTGAAAGGGGGCTTGTTTAAGAAAACTTTGCCGTAAGAAGTGCCCCCCGGGTTGGCGCTGTCTCTTTATAACAGGAACGTTGTAACAAGATTACAAGAAGACAGCAAAACAAAGAACACAAAGGAAAAATGAAATTTTTGACTTCATGATGTTATTAGCAAAATAGCTCTTTAAATTGTATAACGTGGTCTTAATGTTGTCCTGTTTTGTTGTGATTTAACCAACTTCCGTGTAAATTGTTACTGGATCGTTACTATACTTCTATGGTTTGCCATTATTGTCATCATTTAACGAAGTACACATGTCATGGCTACATTGAAATAATGTATTATCTATCTATCTATAACGAAACTGAGAGACTGCATTGCTCGACTGTTTGATTCAATTCCCCTTGGATTTGAAGTGGCACTGTTGATATAAATAAATGATAGGCCTACATAATTAGACCACGATATCTAAATTATATAATTATACTTTGCTTATCTGACTGGTGCCCCGACCACTGGAGGTCAAGTTTAAAGTACAGTTTTTGCTCAGCGTTGTTTTCTTTACCAATGTTAAACGTGCATTTACTGATTTAGATTTAACTCTGGATCTGCAGTGTTTAGATTTACTTGCTATAAAAATGGCCGTCCTCACTCTGTATTTGGATGAAAACATGTACTTACATAAAGGTTTGCGTTTTGATAAATGGTTAACCCCGAAGAACAGCTGGGAAGACATCGAGCAGTTCCAGGCACGTCAAAATGACATCATTATCTCCACGTTTCCAAGAAGTGGTATGTACTACTACTTCAGTTATAACGTTCAAGGGCGTCGATCGCTACTGAAAAGTAGGGGGGACGGGCGAGCAAGTCTTGAAAAAATACATCTTACATTATTTGCACCCCACACCATTACTTTTAAATTTAATTTGTGTAGTAAAGGGAACGGTGACATCATACGTGTAGTTTTGTGCAAACAGACAATGTGACCACAACAAAAATTATGAATCATACATACAGAGTGTATTTAGAGAATGACACGCAAAGAAAATAGTAGGACCGGAACGCACTCAAAATGTTCAAAAAGCTTTAGGTTAAATATTTATAAAATGTCTTCCCTTGTTGATGGATAATCATGTATGGAGATTAAAGCTTTAGTCCGGCGCTTATCGTGTGTCAGCTTGAAGTTCTTCGAAAAAACAAAATACTGCTTCTTCGACAAGGCTTGTCTGTCATGGCAAAAACTGGATTTTACTACATTTTGTGCGTTTTGCGATTGTAACAAAATGTAACACATTTGCACGTGCGCGCACACACAGACTTCCTTTGTGGAGGGATCGTGTACCGTACATTATAATATAGCATACACAAACGACGCATAACTTGAATGCTAACAAGGTATGTAAGCGGGATTTTGGCGTTCATGTCTTGGACGAAACTTGTCGTCTATTGTCTGTATTATAGAAACGGAAATAGGCCCAAAATATCATTCGGCGCGTGGTCCATCAGGAAAAAAAAAATGAAAATTAAGAAAACATTTCACCGTTTGTTCGCTATTCTTTTATTTGAACAAAAATTGTAATGAAATATTAAATCAAGAAAATAGTGTGTATTTTTATATTTTGTTGCATATTTCTAATGAACAGTCAATCAAAAAGTGGGGGGGACATCTGATATGCTGTCCCCCCAAGTCTAAAAAGTGGGGGGACATGTCCCCCCCGTCCCCCACCCATCGACGCCCTTGATAACGTTTAGCATCATTAATCATAGCCCCATTTATAGTGCCAATACTCTGGACTTCCTCCGATCCTTGGCCCTACGCCCATGTACCTCCAGAGTCCAGAAGGTGGGATAATTTTTCGAATATCAACTCACGTTTTTATGCCGAGATTTTTTCCCCAGTTGTCACTCATTGTATCCGATTTGTGAAAAGCACATTAAAACGCCATTGTGCAACCTCGTTTTGGTGTAATTTTGAAGAAATTCTGAGACGTTACTGCCACCGATTTGACTGCCCGGCATCCATTTTGTTGATCGGTTGATTTCAACAGGGGGCGCCCCGCGCTAGGGCATGCTGGGATAGGCAGGGGAACATCTCCCATGCCCTAGCGCGCGAAAGGGTCCCTTGCCTATCCCATAATGCCCTAGCGAAGGGCGCCACCTGCAATGAAAAGGGTTTGCTTTGCAATTACAGCATCTGGCGATTATAATTGCGTATCCAAAACAAGCGTTTACGTAAGTTTTATGATCGGAGGCGAGCACAAAATTCTAAATTTTTGGAAATAACCGGAAGCTGAGGTCAAGTTTAATTCTTGGGTTTTCTTCGTTATATTGTTGAATTGGTTTTACTTTCATATTTTGTTATCACTTAGTATTACATTCCCAACAACATGTATACTTTTCTAGGTCATAACCTACGTTAAACTAAAATAGTTGACGAAACAAAATCTCGCCCACGTAAAACTCCATATGGTTGGGACCACTATGGTCCCGGAAGTTCGAATGCGCGCGAGACTTGCACAGTCTATACGAACTTCGGAAACTAGTATTAAGATAAAAAAAAGACATAGCCCCATGAATAGGGCCAATCCACTTCGTATCCTTGGCCCTAGCATCATTGCAATCCTATTTTTGTGCCCGATTTAATTTTTAATCCGGGTTATGAAACTTACTGATTGAATGCTACTGTACTTGTAGAAAGCCCTAATGCTGAATTATTTTTTAAAAACAACACAGATCTTTTGGGAAAATTGTTTGCTTTTCGAATCGCGAGTGTGATTTTTTCCCCACATAATACTTGCGCGAAAACCATTGTCAGGTTCCCTCAACAATCCACAACAGTTATACTATCAACTGCTGAAACTTTAATGGGGACCAGACTGATTCACTCAGCGCGCTGAGCGAAGGTTTTGTGAAAATACGTGTAATGCGGTGCGCATCCGTCTGCGCAAAAGATATTTTGCTCAGCGCGTTATGTAAATCAGTCTGGTCCCCAATAGATCGAATACGTGATCAAAAAATTCACTCTCGCGACTCGAAAGGCAAGCAATTTTCCCCCCAAATCCGTGATTTAAAAAAAAAAATTAGCATTAGGGCTTTCTACAAGTAGGCCTACAGTAGCATTCGATCGGTACGTTTTATAACCCGGATTAAAAATTACATCGTGCACAACAATAGGATTGCAATGGTGCTAGGCCCAATTGGCAAGGATACGAACGAAGTGGATTGGCTCTATATGGGGCTAGTGAAGACATAGCATCGTATAATCATGTGGTGTCTCACTCTGTTCAGAAAATCACAGATTTTTTTCGTATTCAAGAGAGAGGGTTAATATCCGTTGTGTTTCTTTCAAACTGGTAATTATCAATTGTGCAGGGCTGGGGGAGGGGGGCTGGGCCTCTAGGACTACCCTCACATTTTCGTACATTATTGTTGCTCGATCGCGCTGTCACTGAAGACAAGCACAACTTGTTCTTATCAGTAGTAACATATTATTTTTGTGTCACATTCTAATCCTCAAGTATGTGAAAACTTATAGACAAAGAGGTTAATTATATTAAAAAGTGCACTATCGTTTGTCTCACCCAACAGTTTTTCCCCCTGAATAAGTATTAATTGTAGCCTGCATTTTGATTTTTATAACTCAGGATGGCTGATTCAAATCAATGACTCCCAACTCGAAAATATTGTTTTAATAATGATCTTGCTAAAACAAAATTTGTTAAAGTAGTCAGATATTGCATGAGATCGCACCACAGAGCATCTAGAATCCTAACTGTTTCGGAGCATTTAAGCGGGCCCCGGAACCGGCCCATGCCGTAAGGGCTTCGCGTTTCTACGCGCTCGTAGGAGCCACAAATTGCATTCACCATTTGCTGCTTGGTAAGTTTTCACGCCCCCCCCCCCCCGTTTGGAAAATCCTGGATCCGCCCCTGATTAAGATTTATATTGTCAATACAAAGGAATACCACTTTTGTTATATTGACGATGCAAAGATGTTTTAATTGAAACCATTTTGTGACAAAAAAAAGTAAGTACGGCGCCCCCAAAAGGGGACAAAAATAAAATATAAAAAATGAAAAGGTGAAGAAAGAAAAAAAATAATAAATCGCCCTCAAAATATTAGTTAATCCCTCAAAATATTATTTCATTACCTCAAATAGGCCTAAGTGTTTTGTTACCTCAAAAATATGTAATCTTTTCTCGAGACACGCAAAATCCGAACCAAAACATTTTGTTCCCTTTTCATTCCCTCAAAATATAATTTTGTGAAAGAAATGATTATGTTTTTCGAGGTAAAATAGATTATCCCTCAAATAAGCTTTCGTTCCCTCAAAATATACTTTCGTTCCCCCGAAATACAATTTCGTTCCCCAGAATTACGATTTTGTTCCCATCGAACATTAGTCTCGTTCCCTCGGGATTGCTTTCGTTCCATCAAGAATAGGCCTTCGTTCCCTCAAGATTTGCTTTCGTTCCCTCAAGATTATGATTTCGTTCCCTCAAGATATTCTTTCAGAACATTATCTGAAAAGTTGACCGTTTTTATAATTTACCTTTTTAAGTTCGTAAACGCAATGTTGTTTCTTAACTTTTAGGCTTCAGATAATTTCAAAGTCACATTTAGGCCTAGGTATTATTTTCTCACTTTATCTTGTTTTAAATGGTGTGTTCAACATTGGTAATTACCAAAGACCTGTATCCACACTTGATGTGACCCAACATAATTTATACATGAAATAACAAACCTGTGAACGTTTAAACTCAATCAGTCTTCGGAGTCATGAGAAAACAGTGAAAAAAAACCTTATGTGTTTTAACTTCTTTTCAAACATTGGAATTTATCCTGCAGGATAAAGACTATTATTTTACTCATTTCCTAAAAACTATGGCATTTCAAGCAAAACTATTTCAAGGGAAGTTTTCCAGCATGACCATCTTTATACCATGTAAGTTATGTGCAAATCTGTGAACATTTATATTTTCATTGTTACAAATGTTGTACACACCCTTTAAGTTCAATTAAACACACATTAATTCACTGTAGGCATATACAAACGAAGACCTCTGAATTTAAAGTACTTGATTGTAACCAATCATATCAAAATTATTTAAATTTTGCTATCTTAATTTATTAATATAGAGCCCAAAATCGAAATATGTTTGTTGTTGTTCTAGTTTCCCTTTATGATTAGGCTTCTTACATTCTTACTGTTCGTTATTATTTGGTTATCTTCACAGCTCAGTTTGGTGATTGGGCTGAACATATCAAGTTGATGTGGGCGCGAAGAGAAGAGAAAAACACTCTTGTAATCACATACGAGGACTTGAAGACGGTGAGTGACGTGTCCTCTGAGAAAGCACCAACAATTCAATTACTGGAGGGACCTGTTAGGGGGGGGGGGCTGAGTCTGATTGGTTCAAATCAAACAACAAACAACAAAACTGACGCTGCACATTCCTCCAAATGTAACATTACGAAGACAGTTTGATAATCCCTCCGATCGCATGGTAATTAATTGACTTTCATTAATTAAACGGCACTTTTGTGTGTGTAGGATTTTGGACAAACAACCGGAGTTATTGGGGACTTTTTGGGGCGCCCTCTATCGCCAGACAAACTTCGGCAGGTAGTTGAAGGTTCGTCTCTTGACCGAATGAAGCTGGAACATAATCCTGTTGAATATGCACAATTCGGGAATGTTGTTGACAAAGGTTGGTTTAAACCTCTTTCCTTTAAATTAAAATATATCTATCACGATATTTCATGTGGAAAATATTTCTTTGGAGACTGGCAATGAGAACAATCATAATGACCCAAACTGTCCAATCCAACTAGCCCCATACATGGCTAATCCACTCCGTATCCGTTTTGCCCTTATTGCAAACCTATTCTTGTGCCCTCTTGGATTTTTATTCTGCAAAGATCTGCATGATGAAACTTACCGATAGAATGCCTATTTACTTGTTAATAGCCGGACTGCTGGAATAAAAAATAAAAACATCACACGTTTTGGGTGAAAAATCAAATGATTTTCGAGAGTGAACTTTTTAAATTATCTGAAAGATCTTGACAACTTGCTGATTGAAGGAGACGTACACACGTTCTCATAATTACGTTCAAAAAGTTGCTTTTCAACGCTATATAACGGGATCCATAAAATGCGGTTCCATGAAACAATATCTGATGCCTTTCTGTAATATTGAAGTTCCAACAACTCTGGCAATATTCTGCCCCCCCCCCCCCCCCTCCAACTGCCCCACTGCAATCCTCTTGTTACGCCACTCACTATACCATACTTGGGGGCAATAAGCCTGGGCGACTAGTGCGACTAGTGTCGAAGTCGCGACTATTGATTGCTTAGTCGAGTCGCTACAACTGTCTTTCAACAACTTGGTTAATCGCGCCGCCACGACTACTACAAAAATAGTCGCGACTACTTGCTTGGTGAACCAATTGTGTCGCTCACGACAACATAAATTACTTACGAAACACATTCAGACATCAGTGAAACAATCCTTCAATCCTTTCAGCTTGAATTTGACTATATTGCGGCTGCGGCAAACAATATACCGCAATACATCATGGGAAT
Organism: Leptasterias polaris; assembly: GCA_037783415.1. NCBI lineage: Eukaryota > Metazoa > Echinodermata > Asteroidea > Forcipulatida > Asteriidae > Leptasterias > Leptasterias polaris. Next base: position 1,213,637 of record JAZGTN010000111.1, read on the forward strand.
TAAAAATTAGTCGCGACTAGTGTCGAAGTCGTGATTTTTTGAGGCGCGATTAGTCGAGTAGTAAGCTTAGGGGCCAATGACTCCCCAAAAAGCACAACCAAGATTACTGTGTAATGATGACGTCAGGTGGATTTAGAGGTTTTTTGAGTAGAATATAAGGGAACACCTCATCATCGATGAGTTACAAGGGAAATTGCTCACTCTATATAGACCATGTGACCTGTGACATCACATGTTTACAAAAGAGCCACAGAGCCTGGACTTCCTACAGGCACAGCTTGTACACAGCTCAATGGAAGAATACAATAAATCTTATGTTTTATGGAGATTGCACTGTCTGATTTTTCTCAACTTTTGATATGTAGAAAGGGGGGACATCTCAAAAGCTGTACAGCTGTTGCTTTTGTAAGTCTTGCATTTATGTGAAAATTATGACACAAAATGTAAATTTTCCCATTATGGCTGGTGTAGTATCTTGCCCGTCAGGAAACGCATTAGATTGTACAAGGTCACCACTTTGTAAACAAAGGTAACATGGTCTATACGAACCCTATTTTAATAATGCGGTGTTCCCTTGTGGTTTGTTTCTAGGTGTGATCAATTCTGCAAGAGGGCTGTACACTGATGAAGATTTTGCCTACCTGAAGAAATATGTGAATGAATCTCTTGCCGGTACTGGAATCCGTTATGCGAAGGGTGACAATAATTAAGGTTGGACGATTATAAACTAAGGTCATCAGTGAGTGCGCTTCATGATGCATCATTTTACAGACTAATCAGTGTAATCACTTCAATTCAGCCTATTAGCCATACTATCTGGGCCCGATTTCATAGAGCTGCTTAAGCACAAAAAGTTGCTAAGCACAACAAAGAAAAGCTTACCAGAATAAGGTTACCAGCCAAACTGCCATGTCACAAGTACATTTTGTGACTGGTATCCTGCTCATTTTTGCTTAGCAGACAATTGTTAAGCAATATTTTCTGCTTAAGCAGCTCTATCCATTAAGCCACGCCCATTTCTCATTGACCAATCACAACCGTGAATTCTGATCACCATTTGAGCCGCTTGGTGATCTTTGCACTAATAGTGATCGGGTTTCGCGGCTGTGATTGGTCAACTCGTAAGGAGGCGGGGCTTAATTAACGGATCGATCTATTGGGCCCTGGCATTTCATAGAGCTGCTTTAAGGTAAATAAAAACACTTAAAATTGTGCACTTTCATTATAAAAACTTTAAATGCAAAAAATAAGTTAGTGGCCTGACGTTTCGACCCGAGCAGAGTCTTTCTCAAAGGCTAAATGACAACACACAACACACAACACACAACACACATACAAGCAGACAAGAGTTGCAAGAGTAGTCAAGTGGAAATACATGAATAGAGAGAGTGGAGGGAGAAAAGCAGAAAGCATTCAGAGAAGGCAGGGGGTAAGCAGGGATTATGAAGACAAAGGGGGGGGGGGGGGTTATGAAGGGAAGGGGATAGCTTGACCACAAGAAGTTGGGAACACAAAGGACAAAATGGAAGGTTAGAAGAGAGGTAAATAATTAGTTAATACAATGAAGGGCAGACTAATAAAGTGGATAACTGTGTGGGAAAAGGAGAAGGCAAAAACAAAAGGTTATTAGTCATTTCCTTCTTGGATATTCAAACCATGGGGCTGAGTGGTCTTTAGGCGCCTTATCCAAAGTTTTTCCCTACTCAGACGAACAGTCTCTCTGCAGTTAAAAACTTTAATACAGACCCGTGACTAGGTGGGGGCAGACGCCAATAACAAACAATATTTATAATAAAATGAATAAAACTTAATTTTATTTTTAGTCCCCCCAAGACTAAAAGGGAAAATCTACCCAAAATAAGCACAACAGTGGACCAAATGGCTTCAATTTGGCCTTCATTTTAAAAAAAAACGCCAATTCCCTCATGCATCGACATGCGGCGCTAACACGCTGATGTACATTTTCTTTCATGTTCTCCCCCTCCCCCTATTTAATATTTTCCCCCAAAAAGAAAAAAAAAATATATATATAATAGAAAAATAATAATACTGATAATAACAAATCCTGGTTTTGGGCCTGCTCTAAATTGATAGACAAATTATTCAACAAAGTAATGCAACTTCGATCACTTCTTAATGTCTGTTTTATTTTCTATCTTTTTCTAAGCTTCTTTCAAATACATATGTCTATCACCAGTATAAAAATAATACCTTTAGTGCTGTAAAACTTTAGTTAAATAGAGACACTACTTTGAAATCTTGTATTTTTGTTTAAAGTAGTTTAGGCCTATTTTTCATAAATAGAAAATATTTAAGGCACTATCAATTAATAAGATGAATATTCTTTCTAGAGTGAAATACTATGTGTAGTTTATCAATGGCCAAGTATACCTTGCTATTAGCATTACACTTCCATACTTTAAAGCTTTGATTAATTTATATTGATTGATTTTTATTGACTTGGTTAAGGCCAAGTAAAAAAAAATATCAGTTGATCGTCCCCGCCCGCATCCTTTTTTGAGGCCGCATCTTTTTTTTTTTTTTTTTTTAGATTTTTCCAAAAAAAAATTTAAAATAAAATAAATTGTTTGTATTTTTAATCCACCCTTGACATATATATTTTCATTTTTGATGTAAACTTACCTCATGCAACAAATAGATATAAAGAAAGTTAGCGGTGATTTCAAACTGAAGAATTGGTGGCCTGTTTGAATTGAAATACTTGGCGGCCATCTTGGAAAAAAAAATAAAATAACAAATAAAAAGGCCCTCATCCTCCTCTTTTTGAAAAAATCAGGACGATCAACTGGTATATTTTTTTTTTGCCCTAATTGCTATTTATATACAAACTAAAATTCGAGATTGCCTTGGCTCCAGTGCCTTAAAAGACATTTAGAATACATTTTATACAAACAAGAGCTGTTTAAAGGCAAACTAGAAAGTAAACCTTTTGATTTTGAAACTGTTTGAACTAATCCTATCTAAGTGAAGACTTATACAATATAAATAATCTGTGAACATTTCATATTTAAAGTTGGTAGTGTTTTTGAGATATCACCAAATATCTGGAGAGGAATATGCACACGCATGAAGAATAATCCGTAATTGGAATACATAAAACCTTAGAAAAGTTTTCACAGTTTTGAGTTTTATCTCCTCCTCTTATACCACATTCCTTAGAAGGGAATCGTTTCTCACCATACAGTGCTTCTAAGAGGTTTTTTAGACCTGTATTTTTTGGAGTAATTACCAAATGACCTCCCTTTAAATTTATAATTTGGAATGTCAGTTTATCAATAAACCATCTATTGTGGCACTTTGTTTTTTTCACAGCCAATGTTTGCAGAACCTTTTCGTCAGTGATTGCGATCAAAGCTAAATTTCTAGTATTTAGGATAGTTATTATTATTTATTTTTTAATGGACTATCATGTATAGAAATGGCACTAATGGTATAATGCATTTATAGTTTTCAAGGAACCTGATGTCCAATTAAGGTAAAAATTCTTCACATTTTGTAACCTTGTTGAAAGACAATGCAAGGGCCATGTCACCCAGGTCAATTCACAGGCAACCAGTTTCAGGCAATCTCCAAGAAGAAAGAACATTCTCACGTCAATTTACACATAATTTTCTTGGGGAAAGTCTAAAAATAGAAAAAAGGGATGTTATGCTCCGGTTGGAGTGTTCCATTTACATGCAGGGAAGTTGGTTGCCTCCAAATTGCCTGTAAACATTGCCCTGCGTTACATATCCTTATAATTAATAGAATTATTAGAAATAGTATTATAATGTATTAGAAGACAATCCATTAGTACAAAAATACAATTCGTTCCACTCTTATGAAAGTATAGAGTTGAATTTGCTTAAATAGGCTATAATATGATAAAAATATTAATAAATACAATTATCAGTTTAGAAACATTTAAAAGTTTTAAAATTCAGGTTTTTGTTCCCATTTCATCCTTTACTTCATTTGAAAATTACTATCTTACAAAATTTAATTGAATCAGTCAGTAAGTTACTGCTGCATAAGATGTGTTTATTTTTGTATAGACAGAAATTGTTTGCAATTCTTTCTACCATGATAATTTCTTAAGGCCTGAAAATACACGGAGGCCACAGCGGCCATAACCTCTGTTGCTCCTGGTCTTCGCCTTGGTGACCCTTAACAGTTTCCCATAGACAAAAGGATTTTCTCGTGGCAGTGCCCTTTGCAAAATGTAAATAGCCTTGCCCTTTTCAAAAATAAATTCAGACCTGAATATTAAAGTAATGTAGAGAGTTGGGTTCTTTTACACATTAAAGTCACCTTTAAATGACACATCCCTTTAATATTATTGTAAATGCAGCATGGCGTATCACCGCCACAATTATGTTCATACGCCGAGACAAAGTAGTCTATCAATTGCCAAGTCATTTTTATCCGAGCAGGCTATAAGTTGCTCGACGAACAAATATGGTTTATTTATAATTAAGTGTTTAGATAGCTGAACAACAGGTGCTCATATTCTTTGTAATATCTCATCCCCGTTGCTATTGTAAAAAGGCGTAGGAAATATAAACGTAGGTAAAAAGGGCTTAGGAGAAATCAAGGGCTGCTCTGTGGTTCTTCGTTTTGACAGGAAGGGTCCTTTTAGAAAGATTTATTCCATTGGTTTGCTCCCATTTTCATGTTTACATAGCTCTTCTAGCTCGTTGCAGTTGATTACTTAGTTATTGAAGAACAAGCTCGGGTGAGTTTTAGGATTCAAATAATTATTGCAATTGTTAAACATTCAATGCAAACCTGTCGAACTTTTCATTTGGTAATGATGGCGATGTGGTATTGGGCTATAGTGTTGACTAATACGTGAGTGCAGCTGGCCGGCGTGTTGTGTATACTGAGACCGTTGTGTGCACACACGCGTTGTGTTGCCATGTAGGCTGTTTATTGCGTGTGGTGGACTACACACCGGCTTTATGGTTAATAGTGTTTTGAACCATCATGCGTACTGATCTTTTGGCACAGAGGATTTGTGTTTATCGTTGAAGATTTTCATAGCATTTTTTGTGTATGTAAATTAGTTGCATTTCATATTTTGTATTGCCCATTAGCTCAAGTGACTGCCGACTCTGATCAGTGGTAGCTGCCATTTTGATCTTCAGTAATCCCTTAACCATAGTCACTCTGATGTGCCAGGGTAAGATTTTCTAATTTTCTAGATAAGTTTAGGTGTTATTGATACATTCAAGATTAAAGTGTGAAATACATAGAAAGGTGTAGAGATAACTGCTAATGTACGGTATGTTATTTGTTGCAGGGTTTTGTTATTCTTTATAATACTTGTGAGTCAAGATACAGTAAAGTATTAAAGAGCCAATTTAAAGAACATCAAGTGTTGTCATCATCTCATCCTTTATTGTGAAGGGTCGAATCTCACACTCTCACTTCACGGAGGGTGGAGTCATCACAAAAACTTGGCGTCGTAGACAGGATTGAGATGCAAGATCATTATTAAAGACCCCTGACACATTTTGAATTTTAAACGTTGGCAGAGAGCTACAACTTTGTGACATTGTAAAGTTAATTCTATAAATTATTGGAAGCCAAATTGGTTTTTTTGATTAACGGGATTGTTTCTCTTTCTAGTTGTTTTCATTTTATGGATTATGCACAGAGTCTGCCATTAAATGGTTTCAAGAAGTTCTACTTTGTAGTTCATTAATTTCATAATACATTTTTGGAGGCAGTTGTGATTATTTTGTGAATTTAGTAGACGGTGGTCGACAGATCTGTATAAAAAAAAAATAATCTGTCTAGATTTATCATGTAGTTTCCAGCATTAGTTTATCTCTGTATGTAGTTTGTACGTTCTACTTTGGAACTATAATTATTTGGACGTAAAGTTTGAGGTGCGTTTATGACAAATTAGGCCTACTGCGTATAATACTCACAACTGGGTTAGTCGTACTGATAGACTGTAACTATGGCCCTTCCCGAAAATGTGGCAGAGGCTATTCTCCAATCCAATCAAGCCTTGGCCGATACATTGGCCGGTGCCTTTCAGAATCTCAGATATCAGAGAGCTTCAACAATCAAGCTTTCAAAGTTTACGGGACACCCTAAAAGGGCAGGTGATCAGACCTTAAAGGAGTGGATAAGTGATATTGATTCTTATGCTAGACAGCTTGGGTTGTCAGCTGGGGAGCAAGTCAACACTGCACTTGATTATTTGGGTGGCATTGCTAAAGAAGAAGTCCTTTGTAGTCCGGAAAATGAGAGGGAAACCATGCCTAGGCTTTTGGCTTTGCTACAGCGTAGATTTGGTTCACCAGAAACGATCCAGTCTCTAACGAGTGCCCTATATAATCGCAATCAGCTTCGTGGGGAAAGTTTGGCTGACTTTAGTCGCGCGTTGATGAGGTTGTATGATCGAATGGAAGCGGCCTCGGATGACGCACATAATAAACAAGCCTTAGTACAGCTTAGAGAAACAACTCTAAAGGAACAGTTCATGAAAGGTGTTGGCGATACTTCTCTACGGAGAGAACTCCGTAGACTGATTTTTGATCATGCTGAGTTATCATTTTTTGAATTGCGCGAGTTGGCACTTGGTCTCTTCCCGGACGCTGAAAATGCTAAATCTTATGACAGTGAATTTGATTCCGTGCGTTCACAATCAGTAAACACAATGTACCAGCCTGTGGACGCTGTGCGTTCCACCAAAGCAGCCGCGTCTCAGGACAATGACACAAAAATGGGAGACTTAATTGAGTCACAGAAGCAATTAGTTACATCAATTCAGGCTTTGGTTGAACAGCAAAAGGGAATGCAAAGCGAAATGCAGCGTATGTCTGGAGCCCTAGAGTGCTTAAAGGGGCAACTTGCAAGTAAACCCCCTAATGACAGATACCAGACTAAATGCTCATACTGTCATAGATATGGCCACCGTGTAGAAAATTGCTTCAAGAAAAGGCAAGCTGAGAAATCGAATGGCACTGTTGCGCAAAAGAATGATGCAGATTCACTGCAAGTACCGGGAAACGAGTAGCCTCCGTTGCAAAGGGCCATGTAACGGAGGGAAACGATAGTGCAGTTGTGCCCACAATCCAACCGTCTAAGACTACCACTTTAAATCACATTGACAATGTAGCACATAGTGAGGTAATGGGGGGTGATACTTTCACACAAATTGGGAAAATAAATCCCGTAGATATTCACCAGAAACTTCTGGCCAAGTGCCCTACCACCTCAATTCTTATAAATGGTGTGCGTGCCGAGTGTGTTTTGGATACGGGAGCAGAAGCCTCCCTAATCTCTTGGCATTTTTACCAAGAGCATTTGGAGAGTAGAGCACGGCAGTTGGAATCTGTGGGACAGTTGGTAAGGTTGGTGGGGGCAAACAATTTGGAAATCCCAGTCTTGGGCTATCTTGAAGCCCATCTTGAAGTTTGTGGTCAGAATTTCCAGGGCAGTTTATTTGTTGCTAAAGAAACACATCCTTCAACGCAAGGAAATAAGAGTCACCCGGTCATACTGGGGTGTAATATATTGAGAAAAGTAGCAACGTTGGTAAACAGTACAAACTCGCTTCTGATGGGACCAGATTGGGATTTAGCCCTTCATTTTCTCAAGTCTGTTTCGAAGTCCACTGAAACTGACAGACAACATGATGATGATGTAGTTGGCACAGGCCAACAGTCTTTTAGAGTGTGGACGCATGAGCGTGACACTATTCCACCAGGCGTTGTTAAGCGGATAACGTGTACTTTCGGAGAGTCGGTCTGTGGTTTAGAGGGCAAGAATTTTCTCTTACAGGCAGTACCCCTACATTTGTCTTTCGGTGGGAGTCTTAGGGAGCTTAAATCGGGTAGTGTTTTTGACCCATCTGTGTTATGTCAGGTCCTGGAAGGTATCGGACAGTTTAATGGTGCCTCTGTTGATGTTTTTGTGGCCAATGCAAGCGCAGAGCCCTTGATTATTCCATCGCATACTGAATTAGCCATTGTCTCAGAGGTAGTGCCTGTTGAGCACATTTTTATTGAGCATGGGAAGGATGGATTTAATATTGACGTGCACCGTGTTGTTTTTGATGGGGTAGATGTATCAGGTGTTGAATCTGAGTACACAAAATGTGAAAAACCCGAAAAAGATATTCCCAATGATCCCACTGAGAAACAGAAAGAACCCTCTCAGGAGCGGTTTGTTTTCCCAGACGGAACTATTTTTGTGTTGCCTCCGGGGATTAGCCTAAGTAACCTTGCCCCTGCAGAGGCCGTACTTGCGGCTGAGTTGATTAGGAAACATGTGAATGCGTTTTCTAAAGATTCGTTTGATCTCGGATTTTGCGACTTGATACCTCACCAAATCAAACTCACCGACGACAAACCGGTAAATTTACCGTACCGTAGAGTTACGCCTAATCAGGTAACTGAGGTTAAGCAGTTGCTCCAGGATTTGCTAGACCGCAATATTATTCGCAGGTCATCTAGTTCATATGCAAGTCCTATTGTACTTGTACGTAAAAAGAACGGACAGTTACGTTTGTGTATCGATTACAGACTCCTGAACGCAAAGACCATAAAAGATGCGTTTCCTTTGCCGAGGATTGAAGAAACATTGGAGTGTCTCGGGGGTGCCAAACTTTTCTCGTCGTTAGACATGGCACATGGCTATTTTCAGGTAGCCTTGCACAAAGATTCAGTAGCCAAGTCAGCTTTCCGAGTCCCATGGGGACTATATGAATTCTTGCGACTCCCGCAGGGGCTAACGAATAGTCCCAGTACATTCCAGCGGATAATTGAGTTGATATTCGGCGATCTAAATTTGTCCGATCTAGTGCTTTATTTGGATGACTTGTTGATATTTTCTGGCACCTTTCAGCAACACTTGGAGAGACTAGAGAAAGTCTTTGAACGACTTGAGCGCTTTGGTCTAAAACTGAATGGCAAGAAGTGCCAACTATTCCAAACATCAGTCCGACACTTGGGGCACATAGTCAGTGATAAGGGAATAAGTGTGGACCCTGATAAGACTGAGCGAATAAAGAATTGGCCCATCCCTACCAATGTACAGCAGTTAAGATCATTCCTTGGCTTGGCTTCCTATTACAGGAGATTTATATCTGGTTTCTCAAAGATAGCCGAACCGTTACACGCTCTTACCCATAAGGGAGAGGAAAAAGTAGGGAAGTTGGCCCCCTTGTCTGGTTGGTCGAAAGAGGCAAATACAGCGTTTGAAACCTTGAAGCAAGCACTATGTGAGGCCCCTGTTTTGTGGTACCCATGTTTCAACCATGATTTTGTCCTAGAAGTAGATGCTTCGTTAAAGGGGTTGGGAGCATGTCTGTCCCAGTGTGACGAATCGGGAAATCTCCACCCAGTGGCATATGCCAGTAGAGGTCTGCGAGGAGCAGAACGGGGATACTCTGACTTGTCGAGTTTCAAGTTAGAGCTTTTAGCCCTTAAGTGGGCTGTTTCAGAAAAGTTCAGGGAGTACCTGATTGGTCGTCACACTGTTGTTTGGACGGACAACAACCCACTGGCCCACCTTAAAACAGCCAAGTTAGGTGCTGTTGAACAGAGATGGGCTGCGCAGCTTGCCTCATTTGACTTAGAAATTCGATACCGATCAGGAAAGTCCAATAAGTGCGCGGATGCGCTAAGCCGCAACCCATCAAGTATGCAAGCGAATGGGGACACACAAGAAATTTGGGTAAATGAGCCCGGAAATGGAATGTTCACACCAGTGGCACTGCGGTCCATTCACTCTCAAAAGTCCATGGGTAAGGAAGCTTTGGGTAATGAGGAAGAAAACCTCCAAAATTCATCCCCTTCAATTCTTCCTTCCTTTTCGTTGGTTGAACTTGCTGCAATGCAGCAGGAAGATGAACATCTCAGTGTCATCTGGGATCGATGGCATAGTCGTTGGGATCCTGGGCAATGCACAGGAGAGAAACAACAGATTTCCACCCAGGTTCAGGGTTGGCTGAGGGAATGGCCGCGTATCAAGGAGCGGAATGGTGTTCTGTATAGGGTAGTGCAGGATGTGGGTCTTGGAGATGTATTTCAGTACATGGTTCCAGGAAAGCTGAGAGTTATGGTTATGAAGGCAGCCCATAATCAATGGGGTCACCAAGGAATTGGTCGAACCTTATCTTTTATCAAGCAGCGAGCGTTTTGGCCAGGAATTTCTAATCAAGTTTGTGATCATGTCCGTGATTGTTTTCAATGCAAAGTGACCAAGGCCCCGATCCCATCTGTCCGACCCCCAATGAGACATCTCCTTGCTTTCCAGCCATTGGAACGATTGTCGATAGATTTTCTCAAGCTTGATTGTGGGCTCGGAAATATTGAGGACGTGTTGGTCCTAACGGATGCATTTACAAAGTTTTCTATGGCCATACCATGTAAAGATCAATTGGCGTCAACAGTAGCTCGTGCCTTACGTGACAATTGGTTTGTCCATTACGGAGTGCCAGCCCAAATTCATTCGGACCAGGGACGTAATTTTGAGAGTAGATTAATACAAGAGCTGTGCAGCCTCTATGGAATCGTGAAAACTAGGACCACGCCTTACCACCCTCAGGGGAATGGGCAGGTTGAACGATTTAATCGAACTTTATGTGGGCTGATTAAGTCACTAGATACCCGAGATCGTCACCGATGGCCTGAACTACTTCCACATCTGATATACATTTACAACACTACACCACATTCAGTTACCGGTTACACTCCTTACTCGCTAATGTTTGGTAGGGAGTCAGTGGTTCCTTTGGATCAGTTGCTAAGTAACACTCGAACCACTTGGAGCGAAAATGTCATCAAGAAGCAGGCGAAAATCATACAACGAACCTACCAAGTTGTAAAAGACCGGCTGACCAAAGCCGCCGAAATAAACAAACGCAACTATGATAAGAAGGCCAAAGCAAGTACACTAGCAGTTGGGAATAGAGTTCTGCTAAGGCAGTCTGCACACAAGGGACGTCATAAGCTATCCAATGTTTTCAAGGAAGATCCATATGTTGTGGTGAAGTGTGGCGCTCAACAGGATTTGTTTTTGATCAGACCTGCGGTTGGTGGTGATAGTAAATGGGTTAACCGCAAGATGTTGATTTTGGATCCAAGAAAAGAGCTAGGTGAGCTGAGAGCTGGGGATCCTTTGAAGTGTTTCGCCCCTCTCGAGGAGTCAGATGCGGATTCTGGCGATGAAGACTACGTGTTAACCATTCCTCCACAGTTCTTTGAACAACCAGAACAACAGCAACCAAATCAACAAACAGAGGGTCCGCCCCCAACAGACCCACCTGGTCCGCGTAGATCCAAGCGTTTGAGGGCTAAGAATCGTCCGTAGAATATTCGTATACCGGGGCAGTGTATACAAAATTGATAATGTGTTGACTATTACCTGTATATTTGAGGGTAGCTTGTATCACAACACTACTGTGTGGTGATACCTGACATGGGTCGCAAGATCCACCTCATAGCTGTATTAATGGTCAGACCATTTTTGTAGGCTCCATTTATATCGTGTTGTTGATATACACTTAAAAATAAAAAGTGTTTTGTTTGTAATATTTTATATACTGTGAGGGTAGCTTGTGTCGCTACAATACTATGTTGTGATACCTGACATGGGTCGAAAGATTCACCTCTATGTGTATATAAATTTATAACTTTGTCATTATTTGTTGTGGATTTGGTCTTAAGGTTTCATTTGAACACAGACCATATTTAAACTTTTAATTTGTTGTTGGTTGTATTTCTAATATTGATATTATTGTGTCAACTTTTGTTGACTGCAGGCATTGAGAGTTACAATGGCTGATCGTCGTCGTGTGTTTATATATGGGCACTCGTTCCCGGCACGCTTGCTAAGAAGATCTAGAGAAACTGGTGTATCTATGGCAGAGCTATTGGGTCTCGCTCCAGACTGGCTATGTGATGTATTCGTTGAAGGCCACCCTGGGCTGACCTATGGGCGTATTTTTAACAGTACTGACCATTATATTCGCAAAATGGCCGCCGAACCTATTGATATATTAATTATTGACATGGGTACCAATGATCTGTGTGATCCGTCGGGTACACCTGACACAGTGGTGCAAGAAACAGCTAGATTCCTCGATTTAGTTCTTAACTTAGCTTTGCCACCCCGCCATGTGGTAGTTTTATCAATTATTCAAAGGTCAAGGATCACTAGAACTGGTCAAATTTCTGTTTCCACCTTTAACAACAGAGCTGGTCGATTCAATTCGCAATTAGCTCGTCGGCTAAGAAGGGACTATCCTAGTGTGAGGATATATACACAGAGGCGGGTGAACCACCCAAGGTTTTTAATAGATGGATGTCACCTAACTGTAGAAGGGATGGTCAGATATTGCCGAGGCATTAAGGAAGTAGTAGCTCGATTTAGACTGTATTAGTATAATGTATTTTCATAAATATTGTATTTTCATCCATTATATTGTTTACTGGGACGTAAATGAAGATAAGTTAAACGGTCATTTAGATTTGTTTTGACAAAAATAGTTGTTTGTATTATAATTTTCATGTAACATTTTCATGTAATGATTTATTTGTGATTTACGAATTTGTATAACATGTTATTTGCCAAGGGAGTACGGTAATTTGAGGTTAGCTTGTATCACAACACACTGTGTGTAGTGACTACCTGACATTGATCCATGTGGTCTACCTCATAATTTGTCGCAAATAAAAGATAATGTTGTTTAAGATTTACCACTCGGGTCGCGTGGTATCAAAGTAGGGAAGCTGTAGAGAGTTGGGTTCTTTTACACATTAAAGTCACCTTTAAATGACACATCCCTTTAATATTATTGTAAATGCAGCATGGCGTATCACCGCCACAATTATGTTCATACGCCGAGACAAAGTAGTCTATCAATTGCCAAGTCATTTTTATCCGAGCAGGCTATAAGTTGCTCGACGAACAAATATGGTTTATTTATAATTAAGTGTTTAGATAGCTGAACAACAGGTGCTCAAATTCTTTGTAATATCTCATCCCCGTTGCTATTGTAAAAAGGCGTAGGAAATATAAACGTAGGTAAAAAGGGCTTAGGAGAAATCAAGGGCTGCTCTGTGGTTCTTCGTTTTGACAGGAAGGGTCCTTTTAGAAAGATTTATTCCATTGGTTTGCTCCCATTTTCATGTTTACATAGCTCTTCTAGCTCGTTGCAGTTGATTACTTAGTTATTGAAGAACAAGCTCGGGTGAGTTTTAGGATTCAAATAATTATTGCAATTGTTAAACATTCAATGCAAACCTGTCGAACTTTTCATTTGGTAATGATGGCGATGTGGTATTGGGCTATAGTGTTGACTAATACGTGAGTGCAGCTGGCCGGCGTGTTGTGTATACTGAGACCGTTGTGTGCACACACGCGTTGTGTTGCCATGTAGGCTGTTTATTGCGTGTGGTGGACTACACACCGGCTTTATGGTTAATAGTGTTTTGAACCATCATGCGTACTGATCTTTTGGCACAGAGGATTTGTGTTTATCGTTGAAGATTTTCATAGCATTTTTTGTGTATGTAAATTAGTTGCATTTCATATTTTGTATTGCCCATTAGCTCAAGTGACTGCCGACTCTGATCAGTGGTAGCTGCCATTTTGATCTTCAGTAATCCCTTAACCATAGTCACTCTGATGTGCCAGGGTAAGATTTTCTAATTTTCTAGATAAGTTTAGGTGTTATTGATACATTCAAGATTAAAGTGTGAAATACATAGAAAGGTGTAGAGATAACTGCTAATGTACGGTATGTTATTTGTTGCAGGGTTTTGTTATTCTTTATAATACTTGTGAGTCAAGATACAGTAAAGTATTAAAGAGCCAATTTAAAGAACATCAAGTGTTGTCATCATCTCATCCTTTATTGTGAAGGGTCGAATCTCACACTCTCACTTCACGGAGGGTGGAGTCATCACAGTAATAAAGTATGAGTAATAATCTTTTACGCTTTTACACAATTCATTGAAAATACTAAATATACACAAAATAAACAATTATTCTTTTGTTTAAGCAAACACATATTTAGATCTTGTTACAAGTACATTAAAATCCAGCCCTGATACCTATTGCTGTAAGGACGGGAGGCAGTTTTGCTTTAGTAAAATGCACCTTTTTGGGGGAAATTTGTATTTCTACAGAACTGTTCAAAGGGCTTTAATGCAATAACCAGACGCATGGTAGCAGTTGCCTCATTTGACCTTGTGACATATCAGGTGAGCAGTGTGCTCCAACATGTAAAGAAAGGTTTGCGCATCACCACGCTTTTTCGGCTGCCAAGGTTTCACAATCCGTATGCCAAATTCCACCCCCCCCCCCCACTTTTTTCAAGTACATACATTTCTGAGTTCAAATGCAATCTTTAAAACCTTTGCTTAAAGAACTTAATAGGAAGTGGCCATCAGGAATCACCTCAGAGAGCACCACCATGATCGAATTTCCGGGCCCTTAGGCGGGCCCCAGACCCCACGCCGTGAAGGCTTTGTGCTCGCATAGACCCCCCCCCCCCAGCACCAACCTTTAATTTGCTATGTTGGAGGAATCTGGGTGAGTAAATCTATAAATGTTCAGTTTAAAATTACATATTCAACTCTGCATTATAAAGTACTAACATTTCCCACGTCTTTTCAATGAATTTCATTTGTGACTTTCAATTCCCTTAAAATAAGATGTTAACACAACCTTTGTTTACTCTAACTTTTGTGTTACATATAAAATAAAAAAATTATTTTTTGTAAACTTGAGATGAAAATAGACAACCAAACAATTAGTGTATGTTTTAGTAGAGTTTCAGGTAAAAGGCAGAACTCACTCGTGTAATACCATGCATGGTGGTTGCTGTTGTTTTTTTCTTCCGAAAGAAATGTCATTTAAAAAATATATATTTAGTGACTAATGCATTAAACGTTTTAAAAACAACTATTCGCATGTAGACCTCTATCATTTTTTTAGTCTGTGTTTAATTTGAAGTTGTGGGTTTGACTTTATAATCTATCAGTGAGTTGCCCAAACATTTTTTGGGGAAAATTGTTAATTCCAAGAGTTGTGTATGGCTGAAAATCTGTGCAAAGAACTACATTTATGTGTTCCACATAATGTATTCACAAAACAATGTCTTATTTCAGGCTTGCAATGTGAATCTTTCATTCGAAACTCATGTCGATGATAATGAATGCTCATAAATTAATAATAATAGAGAAATGCATACTGCTATCAAATGAATTTCATAAATAATTCTGGACACTAATCTTATCTTGCTTCTGTGGCCTTCTCCAACAGAGCTGCCGTTGTAATTCCACCCAAAATGTCCAGTTGCGATATTGTCACTCCAAGCTGATTGGTTGCCCAGTTCACCATCTCCAGGGCGACCAATGAATCCACACCATAGTTCACCATAGGCTGGCTGACGTCAATTGCGTCATCTGACATACACAGGAGGTCGGCCATCTTGGATTTGATGCTGGTTTCCAAGTCTGCAATGTCCATGCTGCCTGCATCGCTGGCTGATGACTTGTTGCCGAGTGCAGCCAAATGGTGAAACTTGAGCATAGATTTATAGCAGAACTGCTGAGTCGCTCCCCATTCCTGAAGGTAAACAACAATAGAAAACAATGCATGTTATAGATCTTGTTGTCTAATAATCAAGAGTAATAGATAGTTCCCAGTAGACGCCATCTTTACGGGCAAATCGCATTTTGGCATGCAGGCGCGTCAAGCGCTCTAATTATTAACGCAGCCGCGTCGTTCACTAACCAATCACGCAATGAGTTTTGTGAAATGTGCGCGTGCTGCACGCCGTTCTCACGCGTAACGCGGGACTGTGTGTTCCAAACTGCCCGTAAAGATGGCCGATTTACGTCATACTGCAACCTATCTATAGTACTTTTAGTAGTCTTTGTTTCAAGATGCTCCTACAGTTGTATTAGGTGTGAACAAAATCACAGCCGGCAGAGTGCACTGTAATCCTACAAAAAAGCATATATTATCTGTCAGCTTCGATTTCTTTCCTTGACTATTACAACAAGAGCGTCTTGGAACCAAGACCAGCGTAACGATTGAACATGCATCTTTTATGTGTAATTGTGACGACATTTTTTTCCTTTCTTTTTTTTACAAAAAATAAAAAGATCGAAAAATCCACTTCATTCACTCACTTGATAAGAGTGAAGGATTACGAGAAAAGGGCACTTTGTACATATTTTTGTGTACAGTATAAGTAGTCATTGCACATTATTTTGAAGACGGTGTAAACAACAAAATGTTGCAGAATGTTCGCGAATTTTGAGCTTTATTAGGTGTAGATATACATGTAATTGTAGTTGGTTGGTTTGATTAATTGGTTGATTGACTTCTTTTGACAGAACTATATAGTCCACATGAATTAAAAAAGTATTTCAATAGACAAACCTGATTGGCTAGGCAGACTGTTGGGAGGTCTCCACGTGACAGCAGCTGACCAAGCACCTGAAGGAACTCATCTACATACAGCTGGTGGTTTCCCTTCATAGCTAGTACCTTGACTGTTTGACCTTTGTCCTCCAGGTACCCTGCCCCTTTGATAGGTGCCAGTTGCACAGAAAGAGCTGGTAGTCCATCCATATGTCTCTTCTCAGCCAAAGCATCGAGGTATGCGTTAGCGGCACAGTAGCATGGCTGTGCCGGATGTCCCCAAGTAGTAGAGATTGAGGATAGCATGAAGAAGACATCAAGTTGATCATGCTGCGTCAAATCGTGGAGGATTTTGGCTCCTGTTGCCTTGGCACCCAGGATTCTGCTCATCTGATCGGTGGTGATATCTGGAAGGTTCTCCTCCTCAATAACGCCTGCCAGATGAAAGACACCTTTGATTTGAGGGATTCGTTTGTCGTCACGAAGGTTCTCTAACATTTTGTTCACACTCTGTCTGTTTGAAATATCTAGTGAGTACTCCTTCAGGTTGACTTTGTTGCGTTTTAGGTAGCTTACGGTCCTCTTGGCAGCGGCTGTCTTTGCCCCTTTCCTAGAGACAAGAACGATATTCTTGGCACCATTTTGGCACAACCATCTTGAAAGAGCTTGGCCAATTCCACCAAATCCACCAGTGACTATGTATGTTGCGTTTGATTTGAACTGACTAAGAGGAAGTTTGATCTCAGCCGGCTGGAAACCTTCTGGCACCTCAAAGACAATCTTGCCAATGTGAGCTCCCTTTGACATCATACGGAACGTCTCCTTCAGGTTAGCGAGTGGTTGCACAGTAGTCGGAATCGGCATCAACTTTTTCTTGTCAAACAGTTGAACAACTTTTTGCATTATACCTTGCACCATGGCTGGTCGCTGCCGCATCAATACGTCGACTTGGCAGGAATTGAATGATTTGTTCTCTAAGAAGAAACCCATTGGGATGCTGGAGCTCTGCAAGATGTCACGCTTACCAATCTCACAAAACCGTCCGCCTGGCCCAAGCAGTGAGATACCAGTTTGAAGTAGCTTTCCAGAGAGCGAGTTCAGAATGACATCTACTCCTCGACCATTGGTCCATTCCATGACATCGTCATGAAAACGGGCAGTACGTGAATCGCTGACCATCTCAATTCCAACGTGGTTTCTCAAGTAGCTTCTCTTCTCCTCTGTTCCTGCAGTGCAGATGATCTTTGCACCGATCATCTTGGCGATCTGAATGGCTGCGAGACCAACTCCTCCACAGGCAGAATGAATCAGAACTGTCTCATCTTTTTTCAAGTTGGCTCTTTCGATCAGGCTGAGGTATGCTGTTACGAAAACTACTCCGATGCCAGAGCTTTCCAGAAAGTCAAGATCATCTGGCTTGTGGACAGTGAGTTTAGCATCACAGATTGCGTGTGAGGCAAAGCAGCTTTTCCCAAACGCTATCACTTCATCTCCAATCCGTGTACCAGATACCCTTGAACCAATCTCAACCACAACACCAGCACACTCAATACCGAATGAGGGATGTGTGTCTATTTCCAATCCTTCAAGAAGCCCCAACGCCATCATGACATCTTTGAAGTTTAGGGGTGCAGCTTTCACCTTGATCTTTACATGACCCGAAGGAACTTCAAATTCCTGGACGTCATGGAATGCCAGGTCATCTATGGATGCTCCTTTGCCTGCTTTACCTTTTAGGTCTTGCTCAACACGCCACTTTTTGGACTCTATGTTCTTGATGTTGTTCAAATCTTGATGCATAACACGGGGGACGTACCTTCCCTTCCGCAGAACAATCTCACGCTCGGCAAGGCTGCTGTCATCCATCAGTCTTAGTAATTCTTGAACATTTTCAGGAAGTGAGTTCTCGGGGTCAAAATCTACAGCACAAATTGAAATCCCTGGGATCTGGTTACTGACAGCTCGAGTCAAACCAACAGCCAGAGAACCATTTGGCATAGTGCAGTCCATGTTTGCACCTTTCGTCAGGACCCACACCCGTTTGACAGCTTCTGGATATGACTCCACTGCCTGAAACAGTCTCAGGAGTGCATGAGCCTTGGAATCTTCTTCACTGTAGATGTACATCACCTCCATTGGAGAGTCGGAGTGCTCACTGAAAAGACGATCCAGTGACTTGGATTCAGAAAAAGTACTAATCTGTACCTCGCCATGATAAAAGGGAAGAAACTCTGATGAGAACCTGTTGTTTTCATCTCGAACAATAATCATCTTGTCTTGCTTGATGACCTCCCTCAGGCATTCCCGTTCTGAAAGTGATGGTTTCCGCCCAGCAAACACGCAGTGGAAGAACTCACTTGGTGAAGATGCAGATTGAATATCTTTGAGGCCAACTTGAGTCATTGTGTCCAACCAGCCTTGGCGATCCATCCAGCAACGCTCCTTACGGAAATCATCAAATACCCAGCAAACATCCAAAGCTCCAAACCACAGCTCAGTCAGGTAGTGTGTGTTGGTACCCTCGATGATAAACATCAGTCCGTCTGGGCTTAACAAGTTACTCATGTAAGATGTGCTACGTTGTACGTTCACTGCTGCATGCAAAGTGTCCAGACAAACTATCACATCAAAGCTCCCTGGTACAAACCCTTGTTCGTCAATGTCTCTTTCAATATCTATCTGCTTGTACTGGATAAACGGAAATTCCTTCAAATTTTCCTGAGCCTGCTGGAAGAAAGTTGCACTCACGTCTGTGAAAACATACTCCATTCTCTTCTCTTCTCCCATGTCTTTAAGTGGGTTGGCGATGAAGCGTGTCAGTCCTCCAATGCGAGCACCAAGTTCCAGAACTCGAACAACCTTCTTGTGTTTAGCTGCTTCCTTGATAGCACTGACAACTGCTTCTGCCCCAGCCTTGTAGTACAGCCTGGTACTCAGTGAGTCGTAGAAGTACCTGTCAAGTCCTTCTGCACAGAACATGATAGGAACTGCAGTTTGTGGGTCGCGTAGTGTGTTGGGAAGAACATCTCCAAGACTCTTTATCAGACTGACCTCACAGTCAAGCTCAGGAACATGCTCAAGAATCTTGTCCAAGACTGATGGAATGTTGTTGTATGGGATGGATTTGCTGGATTTGCTTTCGGCGATGGTCTGGAACCGATTCATGTACTTGGTGTAACTCTTCCCCTGAGCACGCTCTTCCAGAGGGACTGTTTCGATAGCATGTCGGATGTAGGAAACACAGACACCTTCAATATCATGAAGTACTTCTTCAGCTCGTTTGATGGCATTCAACTCATCCCCATATACCTCATGAAGATTACTCTCCTTGAAGACTTCGGTAACAACTGATGTCGGCAAGGTGTTTGCTGAAACTGGTTGCCACTGTGTTGTGTAGACACACGACTCGATAGGAACATCAGATTTATTGCCATTGAAGTTTTGTGCTTGAAATCCCTTTACAGAAGCAAGACATACACCCTTCTCAGTTGCAATAGTAATATCTGCTGAGAGAAGCATGCTGTCACAATCGATTATTCTAGTGTAGGCCAGAAGCTTCTCACCAGATGGAATGGACTCTGTAGACATCTCAAGAGAATCGATATGCACCGGGAGGTACATAGCGCTGCTTGAACCTACTGCAGAGAGGACAAGTTGGAATGTAGCATCAAGATGGGCTACTTGTATTCTCTGCTTGTTGTCTGGAACTGGCTGGAGGATAGCTAGCGCCTCACCATCACCAAGATACATCTTTTCTACCATCTGGAAAGCTGGTCCATAGCTGAGGCCGACATCTTGAAGGCGCTCATAAAAGACCTCACTGGTGACCTCAGTCGAGCATCTCTCTGTGATTTTCTCAAGCGGAAGAAAGTTGTCCTCTTTGGAGCTGGTATTGGTCTGAGCATTGCTGTGCTCGTTGCCTTCACATGTAACCTTCATCACTGCTCCATCTTTCTCCAACCCGAGCTTGAGAGTGCACTTCTTTGAGTCAGAATCTTCAGGCCATGGTAGAACACGGGTGAAGTTGATGTGCTTCAAAGCTGGTGTCTCTGTCTCAGAAAATGTCATCTGAATCATGTGTTCAATGTAGCCAGCTCCAGGGAATACAACCCGGTTTCCTACCACGTGGTCAGCCAAGAAGGGGAACATCTCCAAAGTAAGGTTACCTCTCTGTCCCTTGAAGGTCCGGTCATCTAACCCAAGACGACGTTTCTGCCTGTCTTCAGTTTCCAGCCAGAAGGATTGGTGTTGCCATGGATATGTAGGAACTGGTGCCCATTCTGCTGATTTATGAGTTAAGCAGGACCAGTCGAGGAAAACCCCACTAGTGTAGAGAGTACCAATGGCGCGCTGGATGCTGTGAAGGTCATCTTTGTTTCGCAAGCTTGAGTTGATGGTGGTAGGTGGGTGTTTTGGGTCCAAGCCACGGGCAATTTGTTTGACTGGCGTCAGAAGTGTGTTTGAAGCAGCAATCTCCAGAAAGACATCAGCGTTTGTCTCTTGGAGAATGGCTTCGATAGCAGGCTGGAAAAGAACAGCGTTTCGGATGTTGCTCCACCAGTAATCAGTATCGAAGCTTGCATCATAGTATTCACCTGTCACTGTAGAGTAGAAAGGAACAGTTCTCTTGCCAACTTCACTTTTAACCACACCTTCCATGGCCGTTGAAAATGGCTCTTTGATTGGGTCCATCTCTGGAGTATGGAAGGCACAAGTTACTCGAAGTTGCTTAGCCTTTCCTGGGTTTTGCTCTACCACGGTAGCTACAACTTCACAATTACCTGCAAGGGTTATTGCACCTGGTGCGTTGACTGCAGCGATGTAGAGATTGTCATGCTCCTGGCAAATTTTCTCAGCTTGCTCTCTTGTAGCTCGTAGAGCGGCCATTCTTCCCGTACCTTTCTGTTTGGCTTGTGCGTGGCTACGGTGATAAATAACAGCCACAGCTTCCTCTAGAGTCAGACCACCACAGGCATATGCTGCAGAAATCTCACCGAGACTGTGTCCAACAACAACATCAGGTTGAACTCCCCAGTGCTGCCACTGGTGAAAGAGTGCCACCTGGATGAACATTATGGCTGGCTGGATTACCTCAACTTGACCCAAGGCATCTTCCACATTGGTATAGGGTGATAACTCTGTGATACTGTTTTCATCCTTGAACAAACCGCAGTGTTCCAGCAGAGACCAACCAGACATCCTTTTGAAGATTTTGTCACAGGAATCGATGGTCTCTCTGAATATGATCTCGGAGCTGTACAACTTGCGGCCCATATCTTCCCACTGCTGCCCCTGTCCTGGAAACACGAAACAGACCTTAGGTTTACCTTGAGGGGCTGTTCCAGTCACAGCATGTTCAGATCCAGTACCTTCAAGAGATCCCTCCAGAGTCTGTCTGCAAGATGAGCTTGAATTAGCTATGATGGCCATACGGTATGGGTGTTGCTCCCTTCGTGTTGCTTGCCAAGAGGCTACATGAAGAGCATCAGTGTCACAGTTGAAGTCTAGCCATTTCTTGGTGAGGTCTCTCAGGGCATCACTAGATTTAGCTGACAACGGCAGAATGATTGGTCTTCCAACGTTTTTGTCGTCTCCAAACTTCCAGCCAGCTGTCTCTGCTGTTATGGCGCTTGTGGTTTGTTTTGGAGCATTCTGAAATATCATATGAGCAACTGCTCCTGCAAAACCAAAGCTGTTCAGTCCAATGGTGTACGTGTCAGTCTCATCGTGGGTGCTCTTCATTGGCTCCAGGGTCGTCTGAACTTTCAGATTAAGTTCTTGAAGGTCAATCTTTGGGTTTGGCTCGTTGTAGTTAATTGTGGGGACCAGCATCCTTTTCTCAAGCATAAGGGCTACTTTTATGGCCGCTGTGATACCAGCAGCACATTCACTGTGGCCAAAGTTGCTCTTGACAGATCCTATCTTAAGTGGGCTGTCTTTCAGGTGACCAAATGTGCGTCCGATGGCCCCAGCTTCAATGGGATCCCCAACTGGAGTTCCTGTGCCATGTGCTTCTACATACTGGACGGAGGACAATGGGACACCACAACGTTTGTAAGCATTTTTCATTACCATCTCTTGGGCAGGTGCGGAGGGCATCGTAAGACTCTTGCTAAAGCCATTTGCTGCAATTGCACTACCCCTGATGACGGCGTATACGTGATCATTGTCAGCTAGAGCTGCGTCCAGTGATTTCAGAATGAATGCCCCAAACCCCTCACTTCGTACGTACCCCTTGGCAGTATCAGAGAATGGGCAACACTTTCCCTCTGGAGAGAGGACACCAAGAGCGCTGAACCCCACAGTGACCTCAGGGAGGAGGAGTGTGTTGCAGCCTCCTGCAACAGCTGAAGTGCATTCACCATCCCAGATGGCATTACAGGCTACGTGCATGGCTGTCATGGATGAGGCACAGGCAGTGTCCACTACATAGGAGGGTCCTCGAAGGTCAAAGGCATAGGAGATACGGTTAGCCACTGCAGAATGACCAACACCTGTGTGGGTGTAGGGGTTGATGAGAGATGTTTCCATGATCATGATAGGGTAGTCCATCATTCCAACCCCGATGTAGACGCCACAGGATTCGCCCAGCGTGCTCGGGATGATACCAGCGTCCTCGAAAGCCTCGTAGGTGACCTCAAGTATATGGCGCTGTTGAGGGTCCATGGAGCTAGCCTCACGAGGTGATATCTTAAAGAAGGTGTTGTCGAACTTGTCAATGTCTTTGACGAAACCACAGCGTTTTGTTACCATCTTACTGTGGTTGGTTTGATCAGGATCGTGGAATGACTCTAGGGACCATCTGTCGGAAGGCACCTCGCTGATCATGTCTTCACCTTGAACGACGGCATCCCAGAAAGCCTTTGGAGAGTCCACTCCACCAGGCATGCGGCAGCCTGTAATAAAGAAGTCAAATAAAAAACTATGTGTTATTTTAAAAAGTTTAAGGGAGAAGTGCAAAATTGGTATTCTTTGAACGGAAAAGGGCTCGCTCTTAAAACCTTTGTACTGACGTTTTATATACACTGCAAAAACTGGGTTGTTAAAGGCACTGGACACGTTTGGTAATTGTCAAAGACCAGTATTCTCACTTGGTGTATCCCAACATACGCATAAAATAACAAGCCTGTGAAAATTTGGGCTCAATTGGTAATCGAAGTTGCAAGAAAATAATGAAATTAAAAACACCCTTGTTGCACAAATTTGTGTGCTTTCAGATGCCTGAAAAGGCTTCAGGCCTGAAGTCTTTTTCAGATTCAAATATTTTAGTGAGAAATTACCTCTTTCTCATAAACTACATTACTTCAGAGGAAGTCGTTTCTCACATTGTTTTATACTATCAACAGCTCTCCGTTGCTCGGATAGTTTTTTATATATAAATAATTAACTGTGCACATGCAATTATATGTATATAATTTCTGGACAACTTTCATTATATATATATAATTTAACGGATCATTACACTTATATATAAATAATGACGACTGATAACATTTATATGTAAATAATTTATTTTACACATGCAATTATATAATAAATAATTGTTAAGCAGCTTTCATTATATACATATAATTTTGCGGATCATTATACTTATATATAAATAATATCGGCTGACAAAATTTATTTGTAAATAAAGAATTTTGAACCACATTTATATATAAATAAGGAAAACTATTACTTTACAACTAAGCGAACGAGGCTATGATATACTAAATAATGACTTTGCGTTGCTTTCATTATATATAAATAATCGTACTGTAGTATGTAAATTAAGTGGTTAGCCACGCCCCAATACTCTAAATATTCACATCAAAACACAGTCTAGTCTGTACACGCTCAGACTTACAGTCATGCGTACAGTTAGTACATTCGTACAGTAATGTACATGTACACTGTACTGTTGTTTCATGATGGGTTTCGTGCGGCAGCCATTTAAAATCCTCGGTTACAGTTACAAAACTTGACAAATTTAGCTCTTTAGAGAACATTCCTCTATCAACAGTGCCCACATACATCACCACCGAGAAGGAGACCAATTTATTTCAATGACATTTTGGTAAGTTACGTTATAAAATGTTATTCTTGATGGTAGCTACGTAGTTTACTTCATTTCAAATGACGGATAAGTGATAGATAAACTTAGTGCTGCATCTAATTCGTGAATACAATGTTGTTGTTTTTTCCCCAATAACTGATGAAGATTTGCTATAATTACATGGCATTAATTAATCGGATAATGTTTGTCAAGTAGGACCTGTTTGGTTGAATTTTGTTGTTAATTGGCAGTCACCAAAGTTGTGCACTGTTTTTTATAATCCTACCCAATAATATTGTGTTTTGTTAGTTAACACAACACCACTGACTTACTGTAGTATACACTACAGATTAAATTTAAAGTTCCATTTGCTGAATATGCTGATCATGCTGATGCACTGTATTTTTGTAATACACTGTTCTTTTGAATAATTTGTTATTTTCTTTCAAATTCAAGTAATGTTTTTACTATTTAGATTTTTTATTAATTTTAACAACTTATATTGCTGAAGGAAAATACATTATGTGATTCTGACTTCTTACATTAAGTGCAATGAAATTACATAAATTAAAACGGGGGGCAGTAGTGAGTGATAAACTAGTGGTGATGTGTATTACATGTGTACTCATTGTTGCATCAACAACAAGTCAGTGGGCTACCACCATGTCGAGGGCTTTGCTTGAGGATTGGACTAGTACTAGTAGTATTCATCAACTTTGTTTTAACTTTCATTGTTTTATTTTATCTTTTTTTTAAAGGATGCATATGCACAGTTGGAGGAGAGACTTTTGTTTTAGAACCACCTCGACACAAGGCTGAGTTGGTCTCCAAGGGGACAAAAGGGTTTTGAAAACTGCATAAATATATAAGGTAGGTCCCTATGAATTACAATTAAACTGTGTAAATTTATCAAAACGTTTAGACTGACTACCCATAGTCTAGAACTGGGTACTTTTTAAACATTACTTTCCACAATTTACAAGACATCCGACACTAATAAGTGGTGAACTGGAGCCTGGGGAGGCCAAAGACAATCCCATGTTGATTAATTTGTTATTATTTTCAAGGAGGAAGAGGAAGAAAAATCTTCAAAGGTAGTTGGAAAAAATATCATAAAACCATCCAATCCCGTAAAAAGTGCAACAACTTTTGTTTGTTTGAAATACAATGATCATCCATGGTGCTTAACTATGGAGAGTTGCATTGACTATTTGATTATATTGACACAACATTAAAACAATTTCTCATTTCAGTTACAAGGCATACACGAATCTGCAGAGGCAATCACATTGTGAGAAAAACTTTGGTGTGATAACCAGTTTCTTCAAAGCAAAACCTGTCGTCGGCTCTTTTAAAAAAAGGATACAAGAACTCGTCAGTAGAGGATATACCACCTGTGATTCAGCAGAATAAATATCACCTGTGATTATGTTGGTATAAACCAACTCTAACTGTCAAAGTAACAGCTAGCAAACTGATGTCCTTATTTTGTTAGCCACTAAACAACAGCTGAAAAACATATGCTAGAATATTTTTGTTTAACTCGCCATTAGCCTAACTGTAGACAGATATAATTGTGTATCATGACTTAACGTTTGAGATTATCAATATTGAGTGAGTCAACGTTTTAAATATTTACAATACATTAACGCTTTCCTCCAATTTTATGAGATGAGTTAACTTGTTCAATTTTGAGGAAAACAAATATATTTATAAGCACTGTCTTTGTATTGTTTTGCTGAATATATTATTTTGAAAATCAAGGTTGTATACTTTTCAATTTGTGATAGATTAAAGTTTTCATTGTGCCACAGTAATACTTTTATTGCAGCTTTTACTCTATTGTCAAAGTATGTTAGTTTCATTCTAAAAGAACAGTCATCCTACTCCAGAGTTCAGATAGCAGAACTTATCTTTACAAATGTCTTTGAGGACTGCCTCAAGGTTTGTTGATTTTTTAAAGTTGTGTATTCTTGAAGGTTCCAGTGCAAGGTATAATTTTTAGTTTCTAAGGTTATTTATGTTGTTTGTACTTTTATTTGAATAAAAAGTTTTATGTTTTATGAACTGATCGGTTTTCTTGACAAAAAACAATAAATAATATTGTTTACCCTTACACCGATGTGCATTAAGCACTCCATACTTCCCCGAGTTCTATGAAAAAAATCCACAGGATTTGTTTTTTCATTTAAAAAATATACGTGACGCCCCAGACATTTTTATTTAGCTCGTCTTCAATACTTGATTCTCACATAATAATAATAAAGACTTGTTATGCGCACATGACATATCCACCCTGCTGATGGGTGTTCAAGGCGCAGTAAGAAACTAAAAACAAACGAAAGAAACAGATACCATGTACAACTAAATTATTCCTTTAAAACCTGTGACATAAGATAAGTTTTGAGAAGTGATTTGAATTGTTTGGTACAAAGACAAGATCTAAGATTATGTGGTAGAGAGTTTCAGATGCGTGGGGCGCAGCTGCAGAAAAAGACCTGTCACCCCAGGAGTGTTGAGACTTGGGTTCCTTGAGGAGAAGCATGGTACTGGATCGAAGATCCCTTGACGGAGTGTAAACTTGAAGTAGTTCTGAGATGTGGGGAGCCTTGCCATTAAGTGCTTTGTGGACAATGAGCATCAGCTTGAAGATGATAAGCACAGGGAGAGCCTTGTATTAACTGACAAAACCTTTAGCTTTTCAGTCACATATTTAGTGCGTTCCGGTCCCATTTTCTTTTCTTTTTTGCATGTCCTTCAAAAATACCCCTCTTTGATGCATTTATCAAATAAAATCAAATTGTTTTTCTCGGGCACACAATGGTCTTATCTCATCCATGACTTTCTTCCACACGGCTAGGTATGATTTCACCCTTCATACGGATTATACGGATTATATGTTGGATGCTGCTGTTGTACCTGGACATTATCAATACACTCATTGCTCAAGATTAAAACAATAAGAGTAGCCAAGAAGAGGATCGGACACTCAATTCACAACTTGTAAAACACTGCAAAAAAGGACCGCGGTCTATACTAGTATTCACCACCTGCAGTTGCTTGGCTGTTGCACAAGTTTTTACATACATCATATGCATACATGTACATATACATGTACGTGTACATACATGTACGTGTACATGTGCAGCTCGCGACTCGACTGTGAGCGAGCCCGGATATCAGCGTGTAGACTGTGCCGGATGTTATAACGTGAATATTTAGAGTATTGGGGCGTGGCTAACCACTTAATTTACATACTACACGATTATTTATATATAATGAAAGGAACGCAAAGTCATTATTTAGTATATCATAGCCTCGTTCGCTTAGTTGTAAAGTAATAGTTTTCCTTATTTATATATAAATGTGTGGTTCAAAATTCTTTATTTACAAATAAATTTTGTCAGCCGATATTATTTATATATAAGTATAATGATCCGCAAAATTATATGTATATAATGAAAGCTGCTTAACAATTATTTATTATATAATTGCATGTGTAAAATAAATTATTTACATATAAATTTTATCAGTCGTCATTATTTATATATAAGTGTAATGATCCGTTAAATTATATATATATAATGAAAGTTGTCCAGAAATTATATACATATAATTGCATGTGCACAGTTAATTATTTATATATAAAAAACTATCCGTCGACATTATTTGTAAATAATGAAATTGGTTTTAAGATTATATATATATAATGAAAGCTTTCATACGATTATATATAAACAATTGTGTGGTGCAAAACTGATTATTTGTAAATAAAGATTAAATAATGGTTAAATAATGAATTATATATTATATAATGAATTATTTGTAAATAATTGCGTTAAATAATAAGTTTACACTTGGCGCCTCATACGGTTCTTCCCAGAACCACAACTACACATTATGGAGGTCGAAAAGTGGACATCTGCTTTCCAGCTTTCTAATTATGAAAAAACGGACTGAACGTTTTTTCTGGAGCATTTTTCTACTTTTCTGCTTTTTGTCTCCCTGAAAAGTAGATTAAACATTTTCGTAGTTTCCATTTTTCACTTTTAAGTTTCGATGAAAGCAGGTTTTACTTATTCGCCTACACTTACGGTCGAAAAGTGGACATTTGTCTTGTGGGTTTCCTAGAAGCAGAAAAGCAGGTTGAACGTTTTAGATAAATCTAATTTCTACTTTTCTGCTAGCCAGAAAGCAGATTGGACGTTTTGTCACAGAGTGGCACAAAAGCGGACATCTACTTTTACTGGTTTCCAACAACCTGAAAAGCCGATCGTACGCTCGGGACCATTTCACTTTTCTGCTTCCCAGAAAGTGGATCGAACGTTTTTTGAACAGAGGTTTGAAAGTGGACATCTGTTTTACGCACCGCCAGATAAAATGTATTACTACTACAATTACTTCTATAGCAGTTAAATTTCCCCCCCTGTTGTACGAATGCACGACTCCACGGCCAATGCGTATCACTGACTGACACGTGCGTGCCAAACAAGGTGTTGTTTGTCAATATTGAGGATCCTCGAAAGATAGAGTCGGAAGGTCGAATTGTTTTTGTGGGGGGAGGGGGGGGGGCTTCGGCCTCAAGCTCACTGATTTGAAGTTAGTACAACCTTGAGACACAAATACTGTCAATGTCGATAGTAATATTTTGAGGACCCAAAGTTCTTGCTATTTAAGCAGCCTGTCTGGATCCCCGCGTATTTTGACTGCTGTTGCAAACAAACATGTAGGCCTATGCTCTGTCCGTAAAAGTCCAAAAACAAATCCCTGGCAAAACATGAATGAGTTTTTGTCGTTTTATTCAAACGTGAACACAGAATTTGCCGCTATAGGCCTAGTTGTTTTTTATTTCTTTCATATTGTGCTATTGTTGAAACGTAGAGAATGAGAATGAATTTAATCATCCAAACGCACATTGCTAGCGACCTGCGACTCCCAAAAAGCTTGGCGGCTTCACAGAAGAAAATTTAGTTTTGTGAACTTTCCTATTCTTGTTTATTGGCGGCCGGCCTTGCTGAACTAACTGCGCGCTTCGTCTCTAGCCGGTGCGCGCCGCCATTCGCTTATTTGTAGGGCTCGTCCACTAGGGGAGGGGGTGTTCTACAATTTTCTTCCCGTGGTCCTTTCTCTTTATAGTCCGAAGCATCTGTTGGAAAAAACGTTCGATCCACTTTCTGGGAAGCAGAAAAGCAGAAAAGCAGAAAAGTGAAATGGTCCCGAGCGTACGATCGGCTTTTCAGGTTGTTGGAAACCAGTAAAGTAGATGTCCGCTTTTGTGCCACTGTGTGACAAAACGTCCAATCTGCTTTCTGGCTAGCAGAAAAGTAGAAAAATAGATTTATCTAAAACGTTCAACCGGCTTTTCTGCTTCTAGGAAACCCAAAAGACAAATGTCCACTTTTCGACCGTAAGTGTAGGCGAATAAGTAAAACCTGCTTTTATCGAAACAGAAAAGTGAAAAAGTAGAAAAATGGAAAGTACGAAAATGTTCAATCTACTTTTCAGGGGGACAAAAAGCAGAAAAGTAGAAAAATGCACCAGAAAAAACGTTCAATCCGTTTTTTCGTAATTAGAAAGCTGGAAAGCAGATGTCCACTTTTCGACCTCCATATACACATGCACACGTTGTCACCGCAAACATCACTTGATTGACTCCCACCATGCAAAGTTTCAAATCATACTTTCAGGAAATTGTAATTATAAGGTGTTATGTTCTGGCACAATTCCCCAAAATATTTCCCCCATCTTCCCCACTAAAAGTCCAGTGTAGTACCATCCAATTGTAGTAGGCGAGAATATTTCTTTCAGAATGTGCGAGTATAATGTGGCCCAACACTGAACCAGTTTTTCTTATAACTTTTTTTGTATAGGAGTTTTGTCATCCAAGTTCTTCTTTACGGTTCAGAAACATGGCAGGCTTTGGAACCATACTGGACCCGTGGAGGATTTGCTTCCTCCACGCTGGACCCAATCTACCAACAATGGACGGGTTGTTCTAAAACCCCCTCGACCCCCTCGACCCCCACGACCCACGACCCCTCGACCCCTCGACGTCCGCCCCGTTATCGAAACGTGTCCCAATTCCAATTCATAACACATCGCTTTACGGCCGAGTAAGAATTAAGTTCCCGATTTAGAATTCACAGCGTGTGATCCAAAGAGCTAGCTGGTCTGGCGACGCGACTTCCTTCCGGCGACCTGCTGATGACCAACAGACCATACGTCCAGAGTCAGTGGTGTTGCACCGACCGAGTGAGAGTCACGACACAAGAAGAGAGGTAAGCATGTCAAATAATTTCGTGTTGTTGTCAACAATTGTTTGCCAGTCTGTGTGCACGTTACGTGCACACCGATCATGATCTCGTTTCATATGGTCGGGGGCCCGGGTGTGGGAGACTGACAACCCCAAAACACGTGTGGGCCATAGTCGGTCGGGTCTACAACCTCGAGCTCCGCATAGAGCAAGTAGTAATTGTTGACACAGGACGGGAGCGATCAGCCGGAAATGAGTCTGCCTGATCATCACGTAATGAGTTGGCCTAAATCGTACTCGGGCGGTAAACGCAGGATCCCAGTTGGGATATACTCCTATTCAGGCTCGGGTCGGCCAAGAGATACGCTTGGAAATGCCGCGATTTTTTTTCTGTACACCAAAATTGCCACAGTACCCGATCTCAGCCAATCACGCGCAGTTTGCTTCGTGCGTGATTGGCTGAGATCGTGTCATGTGGCAATTTTGGTGTACATAAAAAAAAATCGAGCATAAGTCGAGGGGTCGAGGGGGTCGTGGGTCGTGGGTCGTGGGGGTCGAGGGGGTCGAGGGGGTTTTAGAACAACCCACAATGGACAAAGGAGATCCGCGCGACGGACCACAGTGTCTACGCAGTAGAGTAAGTTATACATTTTCGCGGAGTGTTTGCATGGTGTATTTAATGAGAACTAAATGAATAAAATAATTGTACTATTTCAAGAAAATAATGATTTGTTATCGTTACCTCTAATCGTTAAGGAATGAAGACTTGTAAATTATCGAATATACAATCAATTCATTATGTGCTTGTTTCAACGGATAACTGCATTTATTTTTGTTGTGGCCTATTTCGTAATCGATACGATTGCTTTTAACTTAACCGTTTCTTGAAACTACGTGTCTCATTTTAATAATGGGGACAACAAACAATTAAGAGTTAAGAGTTTTCTTACCAATTCCAACAACTGCTATTGGCGTCTTGGCTGCACCAGACGGCGGTTCTGTTTTTGCTTGTTTGCTGTTCATCTTGATGTGCTTGACGATGAAAACGACGACGTACGAAGCTTGGTTGACAGTGCTCAATAAATAAGGATGGCGTAAAATAAATAGTTTTTCTGTAACAGCAAGGAAAAGGATAAAACAGGTTGTCAGAATTTTTGAAACATGAAAAAAACAATCCTGACGAGACTGTTTCTGAATTTTAAAGTTTGCTCAAGAAAAAAATACTGCCACTTCTGTCGTGTTTTTGTGTATGAACACGCGAGAATTACAGACCTGCATGGACAGTAACAAAAGTGAGCTATTGTTTATTTCCATGCCCAGTTCCAAACTAAACACACCTCATGCACGACTCCAACCATGGAGGTCATCCATGCCCTACATAAACGAAGAACAAAGCGTTGAACTCGGCACGGTAAACACGAACTGACAGTCAAAGAAGATTCCCATGGGTGTATATACTGTTTTTCCTTAAAATAAATGATAACTGAAAGAAGTTGGGAAAAACCAGGTTGCGCATGGAAATGCTTTCAGTGCTTCCTGGAAATGCTTTTATTTCCTCCTATCAGGCATTGCAAAATTTAACATAACCGGAAATGGTTGGATAAATATTCAATTCGAAAGCATAACTGTGTACAATATTGGGGTCAGTGGGTAACGAAGACTTCATGACTAATAATGTAAACAAAATAAAGTTACTTTAGTCTGATACTGTGATAGATATAACAAGGAATATAGTGATACTTGCACTTAAAGGCAAAGGGTGCCTTTGGTTTTTGGAACCGTTCGACTGTTTTAATTCTATATCAATGTATAATACAATAAAACTAACTTGTGAAAATTTCATTTCAAAAGGTGGTCGCGTTTTTGAGATATCGCCGAAAAACCGGAGCAAATTATGTCCACGCAGGAAGAATACACACCCTGAGAAATATTTCTGACAGAAACGTTTCTCGGATTCAAGTTGGGCATAAAATCTGATATCTTTTTCCATAGCCACATTACTTCGAAGTGAAATGATTCTCAAAATGCTTTATACTATTGAAAGCTGCTGTACATAACCAAATAGGTTTTTAATGCCATTAATTTTAAGAGTGATTACCAAACGTATACCTTCACTTTAAAGGGTGTGTTCAACATTGGTAAGATTGAAAATATAAATGTTCACAGATTTGCACATAACTTTCATGGTATAAAGATGGTCATGGTGGAAAACTTCCCTTGAAATAGTTTTGCTTGAAATGCCATAGTTTTGCTTGAAATGCCATAGTTTTTAGGAAATAAGTAAAACAATAGTCTTTATCCTGCAGGATAAAATTCGATGTTTGAAAAAGAGTTGTTAAAAATTCCATTGTTTTCTCATGACTCCGAAGACCGATTGAGCTTAAACTCTCATAGGTTTGTTATTTCATGTATATGTTGGGTCACATCAAGTGTGGATACAGGTCTTTGACAATTACCAATGTTGTACACACCCTTTAAAGACTAACCTATTACATTAAAAACATGCACAAGCTTTCGATAGCAACATCTACTTTATCAGCTGAAGCAATGATGGGGACAAACCTAGTACATGTTATATATACAAGAAGGTAAAGGATGAATGAATCTAAAAGCAAAGGGTAGAGCAATTCGTGACTAAAAAGCATATTATTATATTCCTGGTATGTGGGACGGGAACCACCACACACATTTAATAAAAAATCGTGACAGTGGTTTCCTGGCCAAGGTTCCGTTTTTGGCCTATTTCTTTGACAAGCCCCATTTCAGCGCCCCTTTTAATGTAATTTGTATAAGATAATCTGGCAAAAAGTGTGAAAACAAATATACTGTCTTCGTGTAAATGAAAAAATAGTTTCAAAAACATCGAAGTTATAACATACCAATTTGTGCATTATGTTCAACAAACTGTTTACAAACTAAAATGTCGGAATAAAATGCTAATAGGGCCTATAACTGATTCAGTATGAATTTAAAAAAAAAATACACTATAGTAGCCTATTTTGAAGCGTACACAAATGCACCTTTTTACTCTGGAAATTTCCAATCTAAAAAGTCCACAATTACGGACATCAATTACGCCACTGGGCATCATATTCCTCATATTTTAGTCTTATTGCCGATGTCGTTGTCCTTGGGGGAAAAAATATATACCATGAGTAGATAAAACTGAAAAGTCTACTAAAGCCAACTCCACAAATCGAGGTCAACCCTTTTCCGAAATATAATGTTCCCACTTTTATTTCCGATTTCGTTGTACTTGGGGGGGAAAACCACAACAACTATTGAGAAAATAGTCTGAAAATTCTACGAAAGCCAACACAACATGTACCACATGTATTTTGGTCAACCCTTGTAAAAATGTTCCTTCTTATTTCCGATTTCGTTGAAAAAACCAACAAAATGTAATTACCTTCTGAGTATTGTATTTGTAACCACTGTGCAATCGGCCTCCGGGCTGCAATAATGGTGTGAATAGACCAATAATGAATAATAACTATTTAGCAAATAGCCTGAAAGTCTACTGAAGCCAACATCATAATATAGGTCAAGTATCATGACTGATATTCACGTTGTTGTTTGACTTGCTTTGTCATTTGGCAGCCCGTGACGGGTGGGAGAGGGGAACGCATTCTGTTATTGAGCAACAACCGATGCAGATAATTGCCGATAGTGATGTCATTCGTATCGATGTACATGTACGTAGTAACAGTTTCATCACTGCATTGCGGAAGTAGTTGCGTAATGGTTCGTAATGTTATCATTGGACTTCAACACTTCCGGGAACTGTGCAATCGTATTGGTTGTGTAAACTTGACATGTGCTTTCTGTTTATTCGTCTTTAATAAAGTCGCTTTCAATTTTACTTGTCGTCGTGATTTTTTTGTTTTGTTTGTGGTTTTCGTTCGGTGATTTTTCAGTTGGTTTTTAAATCCATAACTAGGCTACAGTTCCATTCTGATGGATGAGAGGGAGCATTTTTCATTTAATCTTTTCAGCAAACACTATGATAAAAACCAATGAAAAGTCAAATAATCAAAATTCAGACAAACGAACAAGTTCGGTAAAAATCCTTCCTGTAACTGCAGATGACTAAAACTTAGGGCAGACTATGCAGAGGACAAACGAAGCAAAACTAAAGAACAAAAATCATTCACTTGACCATTCTTGATACTTTGGATTAAAAAAATTAAATAAAACAAATAAAAAACGGTGAAGGAGCTAAAACGGTGCTGCGACTATAAGGGATTTCATAAGCCTTTCTGAGTATCGTTTCATTGCCTTGTTTCTAGCTGTTTTAAATGAATGGAAAGAGTGCTCATTCTTTTAAGAATTCTTTAAAGAATTAAAATTCTTTTGTGATGACTCTACTGCCTACCTCTGTGCAAATCTTTTGATCTAAGGGATCACTGACCAGATCAGAAAATTATTTTGTTTTCGAATCTTGATCAAAACATTGATCCAGATATTTGTTTGATACAGATTTCTCTTCTCCAGTAATTCGTGATGCGGAATCGGCGACTACGTTAACAAAAACAAACGTCGCCAGTCAAGACTAGCTAATACAAAACCAGTGACGTCACTGATGGACGGGTTTTTGGGTGTTTTTTTTTACATTAGGCATAATCATTTAGTCATAATTAGGGATAATGAAGTTCGGAATCACAGTTTTAATTGTATATGAATTTATGGCTGATTTTACCATATGGAGTTACATTTTATATATTTTGTATGTATATTTCTCGGGCGATCATTTAAAAAGAAATACAGTTATAATCAAAGAAACCTCTTAAAGGGTGTGTACACCATTGGTAATTGCCGAAGACCTGTATCCACACTTGATGTGACCCAACATATACATGAAATAACAAACCTGTGAAAGTTTCAGCTCCGCAATCGGTCTTCAGAGTCATGAAAAAACAGTGAAAACCCCCATTATATATGTTTTAACTTTTTTTATAAACATAGGATTTTATCCTGCAGGATAAAGACTATTGTTTTACTCATTTCCTAAAAACTATGGCATTTCAAGCAAAACTATTTCAAGATAGGTTTTCCCACTATGACCATCTTTATAGGCCTACCATGTAAGTTATGTGCAAATCTCTGAACATTTATATTTTCAATCTTCCCATTGTTGTACACGCACTTTAAGAAGAACAAAAGTCTAAAGGTTCATAAAAACTTATGTATATTATTTACAATTTTATATTAAAAACATCTAACAAAAGTATGAACAAAAGTTCCACCTTCGTAATTTTACAAACTTTGCTTCAGTTTGAACTTTATTCCCGTTCCTTTTGAAATCAAGAACATGCTGATAAATTCATTCAAAAAATGTAACTAAAATTCACATTGACTACGCATAAGGAGACTTGGTCATCAATCAATCAATCAGAAGATATTTATATAGCGCCAAAATCAATAAAAATTGTTCAAAGGCGCTTATAAGAACGTTTCATGGAATTAATTGCAATACACTCTTGTTAAAAAAGATAACATTTGAGCAGTTTCTTGAAAATATGAATAGTCTGATCATCCTTGATGTGATTTGGATGAGTGTTCCGTGGTCCATCAACATTCCAACCCATTACTGTTGAAAAGGTAAATCACAGATCAGTTTTAAGGCTACAATGTATACCCCGGTAAGTTAAATTGTTTAAAAACATAAATAAAAATAGTAAATATATAAAAACACTCACATGAATGATGATTTCGTCTCTATCGTCTTTGCGAACAATAATAGAGTGTTTCCTGATGAGTGTTTGTCTTGATGAGTGTTCTTCTGATCGTCGTCCAATCTTTTAATTCAATGGGTGCAATTTCAGCTTCTTTTATTCCCCCCAGTTGGCCTATATTATGCAAATGAGAACTGGTCCTTGCTCTATGCTGTAAGCACGTACCAAAAATATTGGCCAATCAAAGCGGATCTCCTACCACCGATTGTGACAAGTTGATAAATTGTATGTCTTAAAACAAAATATATATCGTTATCGATTAGGGCGGTCCGTCAGGACAAATTTGACAAGGCGCATGCGTAGGGCTCACCGACAGAGGGTGTTTCCCCAATTTCTACCACTGTTTACCCTGAGGTGGTGTCTTAAGCAAAATCACGGATGCAGGTCAAGAGATCATAACCCGGCGCAAATCACTGCCGCACGTTGGCCTTCAGTGTACAATAGTACATGTACACTGTATGCCAACGTGTGGCAGTGATTTGCGGTTGTGGACAAAGTCCAAACCTCTAAATCCACAGTTAACTTGAAAGCATGATAGGATCTGTTTATTTCAGACTGTGAAAGGCAGGTATACTGGGAAAAGGCAGGGTATACTTCTGGTTATTATCAAAGACCAGTATTCTCTCTTGGTGTATCCCAACATATGCATAAAGTAACAAACCTGTGAACAATTGGGCTCAATCGGTCATCGAAGTTGCAAGAAAATAATTAAAGGGGGAAAAACACCCTTGTTGTATAGAATTGTGTGCTTTAATATGTGTCGGAACCTGTTATAAATTGCATTATAACTCCTTTAAGGTTGTCCGACGAAGTTTCTTTTTAATAGATAGTTCCCAGTAGACGCCATCTTTACGGGCAAATTGCATTTTGGCATGCAGGCGCGTCAAGCGCTCTAATTATTAACGCAGCCGCGTTGTTCACTGACCGCAAATCGTGCAGTGAGTTTTGTGAAATGATGTGCTCGTGTTGCACGCCGTTCTCACGCGAAACGCATGACTGTGTGTTCCAAACTGCCCGTAAAGATGGCCGATTTACGTCATACTGCAACCTATCTATATAATTTATACTTTTTTAGCATTCGCTTATATATTTGAAAATGGCAAGATGCTTTAATTCCCCTTAGTTTACTTGTCCAGAAAGTGTTCACATCACCTCCATGGGGGAAGGGTAGAATTTGCTGTTCCCACGATATTCTGCTGACCACAGCATATTTGGCACATCCGGAACTACCCCAGGGACATTACGTAAAACCTGTGACATATTCCTGATAAAAAGGCTTCATGCCTGAAGCCTTCTTCAGATTCAAATTTGTGGGTGAAAATTTTACATTTTTTCAAAGAGGGGGGAGGGGGAGGGCGGAATTTCTTATAATGTTTTATAATATCAACAGCTATCCAGTGCTCTTCACCAAGCAAGTCTTTAAGTTCATTATTTACCTTTAAAGGTATTATACGGGATTGGTAGAGCTGACAGTGTTCATGTTTTGTGTAATCAACCACATACATGAAATAACAAACCAGTGAAAATTTGAGCTCAATTGGTCATCGAGGTCACGAGAAAATAGTGAAAAGAGACCTTATGTGTTTTCTGTTTTTCAAACATCGAGTTAATTATCGCGCGCGATAAAAACTATTATTTTACTCATTTCTCAGAAACGATAGCATTTTAGGCAGAAATATTTTAAGGAACCCTTTCTACCATTACTTACTTTAAATCATGTAAGTTATGTGTGAATCTGTGAACATTTTGTGTTTTTCGATCTTACCAATAGTGTACAGGGCCTTTAAGGTGTCGTAGGTCAATGTAAATAAATATTATTTTTCAATTTTAATGATCTTGACACTATTGGCCTTCTCACTAAGGAAGAGCATGGTAATTACTCCGAAACATTAATGACTATAAAAACTTTCTTGGTAAAGAGTACACTGGAGACTCCCTGTTGATATCTCTAAAATATTATAAAAATACACCCTTTGAAGTAGTTCAATTAGAGAATAAGGTTATTTTTCACCACAAAATTGAATCTGAAAAGGCTTCAGGCATGAAGCGTTTCTCAGGCATCTGAAAATGCAAACATTATTCTATGCAACAATTGGGTGTTTTGTTGTTGTTTTTCAGTTTTTTTTTTGTTTTTTCTTCTTCTGTTCTTCCACTATTTTCTTGCAACTTCGATGACCAATAAATTGAGCCATAATTTTCACAGGTTTGTTATTTGATATGCATATTATGTTGGTGAGGATATATACTGGGCCCAATTTCATAGAGCTGCTTAAGCACAAAAATAGCTAAGCACAACAAAACTATGATTACCAGAATAAGATTACCAGCCAAACCGCAATGTCACAAGTACATTTTGTGACTGGTATCCTGCTTATTTCTGCTTAGCAGAAAATTGTTGTGCAATTATTTTTGCTTAAGCAGCTTTATGAAATTGGGCCCAAATCTTTGACAATTGCCAAAAGTATACACTGCCTCCGAAGGAAACGTAAGCCTTCAGCTTTTGAAACCGTTAGATTATTTTAATCCATGTGAATGTGGATATAAACGATAAAACTATAACCTGTGAAAATTTGATTTTCAAAGGTGGTATAGCGTTTTTGAGCTATCGCGGAAAATCCGGAGCGGTTTTGGTCACGCAGGAAGAATAATCCGTAATTGGAATACACAATCTAAGAAATGTATCTGACAGTAACGTTTTGTTTTTGTTGTTTGTTTGTTTGTTTGTTTGTTTGTTGGGTTGTTTGTTGGGTTGTTTGTTAGGTTGTTAGTTTGTTTGTTTGTTTGTTTTGTTTGTTTGTTGGGTTGTTTGTTTGTTTGTTTGTTGTGTGCTTGCTTGCTTGTTTGTTTGTGTGTTTGTTTGTTTTTGTTTTTGTTTGGGGGGGGGTTAAGAATCGATAACCACATTTTCCCATAACCACATTACCTCGAAGTTAAATGATTCTCAAAATGCTTTGTACTATCGAAAGTTGCTGTACTCCTAATTCAAGTAAGTTTTTATTGCCATTAATTTTAAGAGTAAACCCTACCTTTAAGGCTTCCGTTTTAATAAATGTAATAAAATCCTGGTACATCTGTATAGATGGGATGGAATTAAGTGATTTTGTAAATCCATCGTAAATACTCGGAAATGGAGTCTACAGTAGCCGTGCGAGAGATTGTACTACTTCCTGTGTAGCCACCGAAGGGGCATACTGTTTCCGACATGTCCTTCCGTGTGTGTGTCCAATTCATAGAGCTATATTTTTATTATATAGCTCTATGGTCCAATTTCAAGTTCATTAAGGCGAAAACAAAAAATGTTGGAGCGATAACTCGAGATGGACTTTGCATATTAACTGCAAACTTAGTTGTGGATTGGTCTCGGGATCCCCAAGAAGCCTATTGTTTTTGGACTCTAGGCCAAATGTTAAGGTTGTTATGGCTAAAACAAAGGAAATGTTGTCTGAGCAATACCTCCCCACCCCCCCCCCCCCCCCCCCCCAAATGCCCTGCATGCACCAGGGACACTTTGGTAGCACTGGATACATAATTCCTGACAGCAACAGTGTGTTATTGAGTCCCCCAAATAGATAAGAAAAGTTAAAGTTGTTCCTGTCTTTGAAGGACATTCCAGATTTTGTACTTATTATTTTAATATTCTTATATATTTATATTTTTATGACCAGGGGCTTGCGGAGGACACACCTTTTTGATGAAAGTTTTGTATACTTTGTTTTTCCCCTACTCCTGACAAAGTATTTAAATTAAATATATAAAATAAATAGATGCAATTCACCCTTAGTGATTTGAAACTTTACATGGCGTGAACGAGTTGGTTTGAAAAACACAAGTTACGATTGGTCTCATCTTGAAATCGCAGCAGTGGTTTTGGCAAGAACCGTTCGTGAGACACGTCTTAAAAACCACTGGTTTTACAAAAAACAAACTTTCTTCATAGAGGTGATTTTGTTAGCCGCACCTTTTACCTCTTTTAACTACCACTACTGCAGAGTGTACAATGTTGCAGTTTCTGATGCCATAATACGTAGCACGTTATCGCTCGGACAGTTGGTCTCCGAAGTCAAAATTTCACTTTTAGTGGTGCACTCATTTTCCAATAGAAAAAGCTTTTCATAAAAGTGTGGGAAAAACTAACAAATCTGCCCCCGCCCTAAACGCATTTTATTTGATGTCCTTTCAGAGAGAATTTTAAAATATGACGACATCGGACATCAAAAATGAATGGATCTGTTCATTCCAAAAAGGAATTGTTGCGCCAATTTCAATGCCGTTCTTTATTGACTGTCATTAAATTTCTGTGTGCAAAATTGCATAGACAATATAATTATAATTATTTGAAACTGGACGTTGTCGAACATGATTGGATTTTGTCAAAAATTGCGCTAACCTGAAGGGTATCACAGTTTCATTTTACAACATTGTAAAGTGAAGTTAGAGACATGTAATTGTTGTTCCCCCTTTTTCATACGCCCCCCGGACTCTTGGAAATTGAATAATCTTATAACTGAATTTGACCTTGTAGTCCCCCTTTAAAGGCCCTGTACACTATTGGTAAGATCGAAAAACACAAATGTTCACAGATTCACACATAACTTACATGATTTAAAGTAAGTAATGGTAGAAAGGGTTCCTTAAAATATTTCTTCCTAAAATGCTATCGTTTCTGAGAAATGAGTAAAACAGTAGTTTTTATCGCGCGTGATAATAATTACTCGATGTTTGAAAAACAGAAAACACATAAGGTCTCTTTTCACTATTTTCTCGTGACCTCGATGACCAATTGAGCTCAAATGTTCACAGGTTTGTTATTTCATGTATGTGGTTGATTACACAAAACATGAACACTGTCTGTGATTATTTTGTCAGCTCTGCCAATCCTGTATAATGCCTTTAAATCACATGTGTCACGTGGTATTTTGTCAAACACAAGTATATCCACACTATGTGACCCAACATACATGAAATAAACCTGTGAAAGTTTAAGCTCAATCGGTCATTAGAGTCACGAGACAAAAAGTGGGGGGAAAACCTTCTTGTTTGTTTTCAATATTTTCAAACATTACGTTATGGACTTGCAAGATCAAAACATATTGTTTTACTCATTTCTCAAAAATATTGCGTTTCAAGCAAAGATATTTCAAGGGGAGTTTTCCCACCATGACCATCTTTAGACCGTTGTGTGAAAATCTGTGAACATTAATATGTTTTACTCATACACGCCCTTAAAGACAACGTACAACATTGGTAATTGTCAAAGACCAGTATTCACACTTGATGTGACCCAACATCTACATGAAATAGCAAACCTGTGTAAGTTTAAGCTAAATCAATCTTCGGAATCATGAGGAAACAGTGAAAAAAACGGTATATATGTTTTCACTGTTTTCAAACATTGGATTTTATCACAGAGATAAAGACTAATTGTTTTTTATTTCCTAAAAACGATAGCATTTCAAGCAAATTTATTTCAAGGGAAGTTTTCCATAAATGATCATCTTTATACCATGTAAGTTATCTGCAATTCTGAGAACACTTTATTAGGGCAGACACTGTGGGCACTACGAAGTGAAATGGTTTTTGAGTGTACGTGCGTGAACTACATGCATTGCATCATCAGTGAGTGTGGAAATCCGCAATCCTTTTACTTTCAAATGACATCTAAACAATTACTCAGACTCGGTGACGTTTTTGTCGGGGTTTCATTCTTGAAAGCTAAACAATTAAAGAAACAAAAAGCAAAAGCTAAATTATTATCGGTAGGCTATAAGTGACTGAGGGCAACAGTTAGTTGTTCGCTCAAGCTTATAAAATAGACAATAAAGTATTCGTTTGTGTTCTCTCAGGTAGTTGCTGTGTAATTATTTTCTTTCAGTTATTTTGGGGGTTTAGTTTCTTGTTTTGTATTTATGTGTGTCACGGGTTTTTACCTCTATTATTTATTAATAAAAGCCTGCGATCCAGTTCGTGGTTAGTAAATGGAAACTTGCCCTCAAAGGAAAACACAACGGACAGCAAAATTTGATTCTCTTGTGTCACTCGACGGTGATTATTATTTTTAAAATATTCCAAACATCAAAATGTTTCACTGACTTCAGTCAAAATATAAATCAAGCAATGGATAGTCACTGATCATAGTGATACAAATTATTTATACAATGGAATAATTAATACTGGCAAATCTTAGCTAGTTTTAGTGCTTCTGTGCAATGGACGAGGTCTTCTTCTAAATGACGCAGATGGGCTCCGAGACTTCGACGACGAACAACCAGTCCAGGAAAAGGACTGGTGGTGAAACATTCTTAAAGACCGCATGGTCAGCAAAAGATAACAAAATTTGGGAAAGGAATGCCTAAGACAATGGAACTGCTGTGATTGCAAAATATTTAGAAACAGTGAGACTTACATAATGTCCCTGAGGGCAGATATACGAAAATGTCAAAATCGTGGGAACCAAGTCTACCCCTTCCTCACGGATGTGTTTGTGACATTACAGATAAGGGAGCAGCTAAAAAGTGAAAGGTTATACTTAAAGGAAATTTCGTCGGACTACCTTAAGGAAGAAATAGTGCTCGACCTCCAACATCCGGCTCGAAGTGTCAAATTG
This sequence comes from Leptasterias polaris, assembly GCA_037783415.1. NCBI lineage: Eukaryota > Metazoa > Echinodermata > Asteroidea > Forcipulatida > Asteriidae > Leptasterias > Leptasterias polaris. The sequence goes on from JAZGTN010000111.1 coordinate 1,256,668, forward strand.
CGTAGTTTACACTTCTATTATTCTGTTTTTGTATCGATAGACTGGATTTGATAAAAATTATAAATAAAGACCGATAGAGGCTATATTAATGTTTAGTGGGGATTATTTTATAAAGCACGGACACTCGTTTACATACACGTGCGAATGATGTTGTATAACAGTATGGGGGTTGGTGTTGGGGGTTAGGGTTAGGGTTGGGGGTTAGGGTTAGGGTTGGGGGTTAGGGTTAGGGTTGGGGGTTAGGGTTAGGGTTGGGGTAGGGGTTGGGGAGGTATGGATTTTTATCTCAAAGCAAAATAACAGTACGGTCCATCTTCTCAGCAAGTAAAAGACCCAAGTACGCTATAGTCATCCAAGAGAATTCGGATTGGGCAAGATAAAAACACAATAAATAAATAAAGTGAAATAAATATATGAATACATAAATGAAATTAAAATAGACAAGAATAAAACTAGGATTTGTAGTAGTTTGTTGTTTGTTTGTTTGTTTTTGTGTTTTTGTAAAAACCCTACCTACCAACCCTATTTTTTTTCTAGCCCGTTACGCCAACATAATATAAAACAAATTAGGCCAAATTAGTCGATCCATGATTGACCACTGACTAGCAACGCACATGCGCAGTGACGTACTCTGGATTTGGATCTGTCGACAATTTACACCATTTTAATGTGAGGTTAGAGACTGGTAATTTTCCCAACTCACATGGAGACTATCTTTTGGGAAAATGAGTACATCACAGAACTGAATTTTTCATTTCCTTACTTCTTTAACCATGGTGTGCACTCGAACTTGCTCTAGGTTTGCCCCGGTGGTTCTGCTAGTCCGTGGGCTAGAATACCCCCCCCCCCTATCCCCCACCCCCCATCCCCCCCCCCCCCCCCCCCCCCCCCACCCATCCACACAAGAGCTGATATTTCCAGTTTTAATTAAACCCTACTTGTTTTGAACATCCTCTCCTGTACACTTTCTGCCGGGCACAGTTTGACCAACATGATTATTTGATGAAAAGGTCAAACTGCATATAGGTCCAAAGACAACGGTGATGAATTTTCAACTGTTAGTGTAGTGATGTTTGAAGCCATGCATGGTGTGGGAAATAAGAAATAACTATGATAGTAAACTTGCGGGTACAACTATGTGTAAATCTAACCTAGGACAGAACCGACACTCCTCCCATATGAGATTGATACATACCCGCAAGTTTACTAGTTATAGTTTCTACTTATTTCACCTGCTTATTCAGTTAACATACAAAATAAGAATTAACTATGACTAGTAAACTTGCGGGTACTACCATGTGAATCTCTATTGGGACTGAATCGACACGCCTCCCAATGAGATTGACAAATACCCGCAAGTTTACTGGTTATAGTTACTACTTATTTCACCTGCTTATTCAGTTAACATACAAAATAAGAATTAACTATGACTAGTAAACTTGCGGGTACTACCATGTGAATCTCTATTGGGACTGAATCGACACGCCTCCCAATGAGATTGACAAATACCCGCAAGTTTACTGGTTATAGTTACTACTTATTTCAACTGCTAATTTAGTTAACATACAAAATAAGAATTAACTATGACTAGTAAACTTGCGGGTACTACCATGTGAATCTCTATTGGGACAGAACCGACACTCCTCCCATATGAGATTGATACATACCCGCAAGTTTACTAGTTATAGTTTCTACTTATTTCACCTGCTTATTCAGTTAACATACAAAATAAGAATTAACTATGACTAGTAAACTTGCGGGTACTACCATGTGAATCTCTATTGGGACTGAATCGACACGCCTCCCAATGAGATTGACAAATACCCGCAAGTTTACTGGTTATAGTTACTACTTATTTCAACTGCTAATTTAGTTAACATACAAAATAAGAAATAACTATGATAGTAAACTTGCGGGTACTACCATGTGAATCTCTATTGGGACTGAACCGATACTCTTTTCATATGAGATTGACACATACCCGCAATTTTACTGGTTATAGTTACTACTTATTTCAACTGCTAATTTAGTTAACATACAAAATGAGAAATAAATTGAATCTCTATTTTAATTAAACGTGTGCAAGCAATAATTCGATCTCGAGCCTACAAACAATCTGTGACCAAAGTTCATCTGTCAAATGAAGCGGTCACATTTCAGTATAAAAATAACGAAATAGAAATTGGTATACTAGGCCCCCCTATGTGATGTCAGAGATTTTGTGTTTTTTTATTTTTTAAATTTTTTTTTTTCATTATTTTATAACAATTAGAATGGAAATTTATAAATTTATAAAGTGCACAATCCACCCCAAAAATGTCCCTTGGTACCGATACACTTTACGTGCAAGATAAGTGAAATATAACAAATAAGGATCAACAGAAAATCCCAGTGAACAACAACTTGGTCAGTATTTTTGATAAAACGTTTTCTCTGCAGGATTTAACCAATTTCCCCCGATACTTTTCTAATCAATCTCATACCTTAAGTAAACGTTAAACCAACTGTTGATAATGTCAGGCAGTCCACTTTATCTGTTTAGTTATCTTCATCCGGGTCAGTGAGATTTGATTGTTTGTACCCGGATATCGAGGGACCGGGAGGGGAACAGCGCCGACGATAGTGTGGTTTTCGCTATGACCTCTATACCTAGAATATTGGTCGCATTCATTGTGATGCTGTGAATCTTGTGTTACACGCGTACGACCAGCATACTTCGAAAGTTGCGGTTACTTCTATAGATAGGTTGCAGTATGACGTAAGTCGGGCATCTTTACGGGCAATTTGGAACACACAGTCATGCGTTACGCGTGAGAACGGTGTGCAGCACGCGCACATTTCACCAAACTCATTGCATGATTGGTTAGTGAATGACGCGGCTGCGTTAATAATTTGAGCGCTTGACGCGCCTGCAAGCCAAAATGCGATTTGCCCGTAAAGATGGCGTCTACTGGGAACTATCCATAATACGCTTATGATTTTGAACGCAAAGATGGACACCCATATTGATTCATTTTGTTTTGACATTTTTAATTGCATCTGTTGCTATATTATTAGCTTATGCAGATATTTCTTACTATAGTCATTCCAATGCTATACTTCATTTGTCTTTCTGCAGTTACTTGACTTACACTATCCCACCACATATTTTCATATTTTCAATACGTTTGTGTGTAATTTTGCATCAAGTTTTATTGTTCAAAAGCATTTGTATAATAATATGTCAGAAACTTTGAAATCTGACAAGACCTTAGTTTTTGAACATAGTATATGTCAAAGCCAAGGTCCAATTGTTAAAAATTCCTTGCGTAAATTAATCATCTAGCTCGATGCAATCTGGGCTTCTGGTATAATTATAGCAGTATGAGTCAGGTTTCGGGCGGTGGCTTATACCTTGGAATTACGCCACACTCCTGAACGGGATAATATTACAGGGTGCACCCCACGAAATAGGTAGAAAACAGAGCGTCGGCCTCATTAATATTTAGTAGGCACTCCAAATATTCTATATTATTTTAGACAGATTTGAGAGCCCAAATAAAAGGGGTTACAGTGTAAAACAAAATTGCCCAAATTGTTACCTGGGGTTGTTGACTTCAAACTTGAGGTAGTTGTGGATGACAAAGGCCCTGAAATAAATGGTCCTATTTGCCGAGACATTTTTCAAGTTTGGTGCTCGGAGGATTAAAGTTCAAGAGTCAATGGAAAATATCCCCTTTACTGTAAAAAGCTGTGAGACTTTTAAGTATTTTTATTTTGGAATGTTTAGCTTTTTGCACTGTTTGCTATGGGGGTTTATTTAGTGGGGTGCACCCTTCTCCCATTGCACGGTCAGCCATTTGCATGTATAGCCTCGATCTGGGGACGACAGTGAATATAATTGTTATAGAACTCTGTATTGTCACGGAAATGTATTGACACTTTCATCCACCAAACAGATACATAAATACAATTCGATGAAGCATGAAATCGACGCTCTACACGCAAGTAGCGTTATTGGTTCAGTAGTTTTGGAATGTGAATTTGTAAGGCTAGCCCCGGGGTCCACGACATATCAAGCAGAACCTCGCCGGGTATATGCCTGCTCTGTCCTGCCTGGATCCCGGGGCCTTTCTGCCCGGTCACTCGGTGGTGGATGGGAAAACGAGCAGTCGGGTAGCTCACTGATTTTTTAAGTTCAAACAAGCACAATGCCTTCAGAAAAAAAGTAAAATCCTTCCCAATATTTTCGTCTGAATGAACATAAAAATGTACCATAGCGAAATAAGACCGATAGGAATAGCACAGAATCTCTGACAAAATGTACACTAGCTCCTTTCCTTTTCTGAAATAATTTCCTACAGACCTTATGCGCATGATCATGGCGTCAATTGCCGGGGGGGGGGGGGGGGCGGGTGGGGGCGCGCCCTCGGCTCGGTCGCTCATTCATTGGCCCATTCTGCGCGCCGCGCGTGCACGGATGTGCGTTTTCCATTGTTGTATCATCGTTGTACCTCTAAGCATGCTCTAACTAAGATGCTAAATATTTTGTACAATAGACCTTATGCATTGACGTCACCAAGCCGCCATCTTAGAGGTAAACTGATGATGAAACAATGGAAACGCGCTGATTTGTACGCGCGGCGCACAAGACTGGCCAATGAGCATCTTCCTTTTGACCTCTAGGTGAGGGCGCCCTACTCAAATGACGTCATATGCATAAGGTCTATTCTTAACTTATTAAGGTTAAGTAGGGAACATGGTTGTCAGCTTGGCTAAAAAATTTGCACAACATGGGGATGGGTAAGAATTTATTCAGCCCTGTGCATGACACAATGTTGGGTATAATATAACCCGTTTGGTTATACGCTACAAACAGAAGAACACGAAGTAACACACGGTTGATGATGGTAGTCGATACGTTTATTTGCTCTCTGGGGGAGGGGGGGGGGGTTGGAGGCTCTCTCTGCCTACTCTCTGCATTTCACAGGGAATTTTATCCTATATTTGGGCATCGACTAGTGTCCGGTACTACCTGTCATTGCAGTGGAATGTTTAAGATAAGGAATAATATAACCCGTTTGATTATACGCTACAAACAGAAGAACACGAAGTACGGTTGATGGTAATCGATACGTTTATTTGCTCTTTGAGGGTGGAGGCTGTCTCTGCCTATACTCTCTGACTTTCAAAGGGCATTTATTGCAAAACCCAAGACTTCTTGTTACAGCAAGTATAAACAGTATTAGGAATAGTTGTACACATTATTACGAACGCATTTTGAATAATTACACAATACAATAATGTCACTTGGATGGTTTTAAGAAGAGGGTTGTAATAAACAAATGAGCAGGAAGAGGTTGCCCTATATTTGGGCATGCTTGACCAGTGTCCGGTACTACAGTCATTTGACCAGTTCGGGATCATTGACCAGTTCGGGATCACTTCAACTTTGCAATAACCAAATAATTACATTACTTCTCACATTACCAATTTCTGTTGATACATGTGAAGAATAACATCCATTTAACCAACAAACCCAAAATAAGGTGCCAAACATCATTGGCAAATAAATTATGGCCATTTTCCTGAAGTTTGTCTGCGAAATTGATCATTATTATTTTTGTTTTAAAATGTTGGTTGAAAAACGCTGTTAAAACTTCTCCCCATCAGAATTGGAACGCCAGGCCAAAAAACCTTTATGTAAAATGTTAAGAATGTGTAACAAATGTTTCCTGTAAATACTGAGCAGTCCTCTTGTTATTTCAGAAGACAAAAATACCCAAATCGTCTTCGGGAGGGCATCGTACCCTTGACCAGTTCGGGATCACTCAACATCTCATTGCATCAAATGGAGCCGCACTAACTTACTAAGTGAGGTAAAATCATACTGCTGCAGTAGAAAGTTTATTATTACATTACTTCAACAAATTCTTGTAGATTTTTGATTTTTTTTTGAGAAAATGAAACTTGGAGGGGTCAATAATGCTTTTAGATGCGCTTCACTTTTACATTCTCCTTTGCTGTTGTTTTGTGTTTTTGTCGCTGGGTTTTTGCGCTGCTGTTGAAGACACTTCCATGACATTCACTTAAGAATGGCCGAGTGTCATGGCCGAGTGGTTTAGATCATCGGATTCAAGTTCTGGTGGTTTAGTCATCGGGGTGTGGGTTCGAGTCCCGGTCGTGACGCTTGTGTCCTTGAGCAAGACACTTCGCTATAATTGCTTCTCTTCACCCAGGAGTATAAATGGGTACCTGCGAGGGTAGAGGTTGATATTGTGTTTGAAAAAGCCTTCTGAGCGCCACCACGGCAGCTCGGGCTGTATACTCCCCAGGGCGCTGAGAAAGATTAAAGGAATGTTATTGGCCCTGGCCCAATGACCAGGGCACTAATGTAAAGCGCATTGAGACGTTATTGTGAAATGCGCTATATAAGAACTGGTTATTATTATTATTATTATTATTATTAAGATGGGGAAGTCCAAGTCCATGCCAACACACTTCTGAAGTTTCTTGTCCTTGAGAGACAGTTTTATAAATGGGAGTATGGGTTTGCAATAAAGGGCACTCTACTGATTCAGAATAGATTCAACTGATCCTGAACTGGTCAAACAGGTGACGAAACTTTTCTCAAAGCCTCTTCAAAAGTACTAATCTTTTTTTGTCAGTGACTACTTGGTGAGTTTTATGACATGTTTAGGTAAACTGATCAACTTTTTTGTTTAAGATTTCAAAGAGATTGCAGCAAAAAACAACGTGAATTCAAAAAGTGATCCAGAACTGGTCAAACGACTGTACCTGTCATTGCAGTGGAATGTGTAGGATAAAGGGAATAGCATTCCAAGACCCACACACACTTGGCACTATTGTTCTATGTAAGAACAATGAGACTACTAATACTGAAAGCATGAAGGTATACTGACAACCTTGCCACAATCTCAGATATTAATATTTGTATATGGTATACAATTCTTACCCAGATATTGAGTAATTTTATCTTGTTACCCAACACCGTTGTGCTAATCTTTTATCCTTAATAAAATTGTGTCATAATTAGCTGTAGTTAATATATTTGCTTAAACACTAATCATAGCTGTAAATTGGGGAAAAGGTAACCGAAAAATATCTGTTCGGTTGGTGAAAACAAATATTAACAACATTCGTGCGAGCAGACTGTGTAATAATCTTTTATTAATGGAAGCAGTGTTGGCTCTGAAAAAAATTGTTGGTTTTGTCAGACCTTTTATTGTCGGTTTATGCTCCAGAAATATATGCCTTTCTGGTTCATGAAAGATTTTTCTTTTCAACAGACTGTTGTTCATCTCGAACAGCCAAATTATCTCTTGCAATTTTGGTTATACAATAGGAACGTGAAACATGAACGCCCTGCAGCGTCAGAATTACGGGACGTCCGACACCTCATCCATCTATTCTTTGATTGTGATTTGGGCCCGGGGCCGAGATTTTTTTTCCTGCGAACTTTTTGCACCAGCGCATGCGCATTGAATGATTTATTCTAAGGCATGCCTAATGCTTGTGTGTACGCGTGTAGTGTATTATCCTGTATATTTGGACCGAGAAAAGAACAGAGACCTTCAAAATCCTAACCCTAACCCTAGCCCTAACCCCAACCCTAACCCTAACCCTAACGGCCTAACCCTAACCCTAACCCTAACCCTCATTAATATATTCATGGCTTAACTCCGCGTACGTCTCTAACCCCTGGAAGGGAAACACTAAAAATCAACGCTGATTGGCTTACCAAAAGTGATTGCTCTGCGTGCACGCCCGTTAAAAACTTTCGATCGCTTGTAGGCGCTTAGTACGCGCGTGTAAAATTGCACGTATTTCCACGCAATATATTTCAAATGAATCATGTTTTTATATGGACACCCTCAACCTCGTTCCCAGTGGTGTACGATCTCGCCGGGCGCCATGTTGTTTTCTTTCCCAGAATGCATCGCTCGATCATATCCCCCTGGAAGTGTGACTTTGAAATATCCAAATATAAGGGATATTTTAATTATTTGTTCATATATTAACATTTAATTGATTGCGTCTAGGCCTTATTCACTTCTTGCAAAATGGTATTTTGGTATCCGTGTATGCCCCCTATTTCATTATTATTGTTCTTTATATTTATTTTATTTGTTTATTATGCAATACAGGACACTCAAGTCAAAAGATGGATGCTTGATGAAAAATGTATTTTCACTGTCCACTCGGAAGATACAAGTAACTCCATAGAGTCCATTTTCTATCAAAATCTGTAGCTGACATATCTTCTAATATGTGTGTGTTTTTCCCCCCAGGTGCGTCCAATTCGGCTGGTGACGTTGCCGTTGATTTGAGCCGATCTGCCCGCCAGGTCCACCTGACGACGCGGCACGGTTGTTGGGTCATCAAACGCATGTCTGCCGACGGCGTACCAGTTGACATGACAGTCAACAAAAGAATCATTCAGTTTGCTCCAACTGCCATAGTTGGTAGGTTGAATAATTCATGAAAGAAAACACGCGTCTTTTTAACTTGTATGTTCGTGGGGGGGGGGGGGGGGTTATAGGTTTTTAGCGACTTTGTTGCAGCAGGTTTCACTCTAAGACCTCTTGCAGTCTTGGGTCAGAATCGACCCTGTTCCGGGGGTCGCAGGTGGGGGTTGACCCATGTCTGGGTCAGGGTGACCTGAAATCTATGTCAAAATTACCCAGAAATGGGTCAAACTGACGCAGAATTCAAGCTAAAATCCGTTTGTTAACCTGTTGGCGGTTCAGTCTGAGCAAGAAAAGGGTCAGGCTTCCTATATAAGACTAGCCTTGCTCAAGGCGGTCGCAGTTTTCACTCCGAAAAGACGCCGTAAAACTTTCCCACCCGTAGCCTATACATGTAGCAGTGTGCGTAATGTGTGTACCGCATCGCACTACGCCCGTACTATACTACTGTGCGCGAGTCATCCGCACTCGTATTACTGTCCGCATGCGGAGGCCGTTTTGATTTATAGAGAGTCTACAATGTAGGCCTACATCTCACACAGAGACTGCACTTAGCTCGGGCGGGTAGCGCAATGGCGCAATAGCGCAAAGGGAAAACAAACTAAACAAAAAATTAATTAGTAAATTAAAATAAAACTCCAACGCCTTGGTTAAGGCTAATTATTAGGACACGGGATCCGAAGTTGAAATTCTAACCCAGGAGTTTCTATAGAGTCCAGCCTTTGTCCAGCCTTGTCCAGACTCTTTATTTTCTTAAAATGCGCACCTTTGAAAAATGCTCACACTGAAACATTATCCGATTTCTACCACTGCCACCTAGCGTCTCAAACCCACATGATGTAAATCTATAATCAACATTCAAGTATTTTATGGAGTAATGTCTCATTAAATCTCATAAAAATATATGTTTTCCCGGTCAATTTCAGCCAGAATTATTCACCATAAATTAACAGTATTCACATTCGCATTTCCCCCTATTCCACTCCAACTAGGGTTTCTTTTTAGCTATTCAATTTCGTTTTCGTGCACACATTATTTCGTTCTTCTCATTTAGGCTCGTTTCGGCCATTCTATTTCATTTATAGACATTCAAGACTACATTTTCACAATTCTTAAGTAAAATTTTTACTGCCTATAAAATGTCCAACACTGACTGAATGGTTGTCATGCTCTTGCTGCATGGCTTCTGCGAAATTGAATGATCTTTGCAACATAAAGAATTTGAATGATCTTATTTGTTGACCAGTGAATGCTTAACTGTTGAAACTAATCACTTTTTGGACTGCTGAATGCTGATGCAACGGAGTATTCACTTTCAATCGAAGTTAAATGACCCGGGTGGCAAATTGAATGAGTTTTTGTTGAAATTGGTCTCTGGAACACCTATAAAATTGAATGTTTTTTTTATTATTTTATTGCAGGTAAGATTGCTGAATCCAAAGCCAGTGTGAACTTCAACCATAGTAAACTCGGTCTGTCTGCAGAGGCTGGACTGCTGAACAGCGAGGTAAATGATGATACCAAAGTCAAAAATCTAATTGGTGTTTTAATTAACTCAAGAGCTTGTTTTGTTAATCACCACGAGAAACAGACAAACATTAAAACATAATTTAAAAGGGGGGAACATGGAAAAGGATACTCATGATCAAAGCAGGTCTGTGGTTGTACATGGAATTTTGAACTCTCACCCAGTTTAACTGCACGCGTGCGTATAGAGGGCGCGCGCGCGTGTGCTGTTTCTTGGTTCAGAGTTCATGATTCCATGGATTGTACAACCCACAAGCCTACCTTGATAATGACGACACGGCCCCTTTAAGGCTTTCTGTGTATGTTATTAAATTTTATGACTGCAGCACCGTCATGATTAATACACGTCTTTTTTTACTACGTCTGTGGTCTGTGCCCTATCTTGAAACCTTGAGCTATGTAATAGATCGATCCATTAAGCCCCGCCTCCTTACGAGTTGACCAATCACAGCCGCGAAACCCGATCACCATTAGTGCAAAGATCACCAAACAGCTCAAATGGTGATCAGATTTCGCGGTTGTGATTGGTCAATGAGAAATGGGCGTGGCTTAATGGCTCGGTGTATTGTTGCATGACCACAGACTCTTTCCTGAGGCGGTTATTGTACCTTTTTCGAAAGAGAGTACATGAACAGTATCATAATATAATCATTGTTTCGAAAGTGGTATATCGCATGCAAATTTTATAGTTGCATGCAGAATGTTGTTCTGCTAGAGTGAGAGTTTCTATTTTTTTTGGGGGGTGGGGTGGTTAATTCCCAGCCTATTTGACTATATCCAAACATTATGTAACATCCTGTGAATGTCCCCTTCAGGTTCCATGGTCCTTGGTTGTATGCAAATGATCGCAAAGTTTCTGTTTCGTCGGGAGTTTTGTATACTTTCATTTCGGGCTTGAGTCAATCGGAAACAGGAAATGGTGATAAAATGGGACCTCCTCGACTTTTTAGATGACAGAAACACTTCTCTGTAGGAGTTCTTATTTATTCGTTTATTTGTTTACTGTACTGTTTTCTTAGCGCTGTGGTATTAAGTGTATAAGAGCGCTCTATAAATGCCCGTTATTTAAAGGGTTTGGAACGTTACAACCTCTTTCCAACCGTAGGTCTGTAGCCAGCCTCTGTCTTTTCCACAGATATTTTCATGGTAAATGTGCCACCAGTGTGTCAGAGTGTTTGAGCGTGAAACCAGGCTTTCTGCTTGTTTTCACTCGTACACTCTAGCTTTGCTGAGATGTAGAACAAAGAGCCATTCCAACAGCTTTATTTTTACACGTAGGCCTATACTGTATCTCTTTGGAACTCACTGCCTATAGGCCTAGTGCATGTTTCCCTCAATCCAACAACCTAGACTGTTTTAAGACGAATTATATCAATAGACCTTATGCATATGACGTCATTTGAGTAGGGCGCCCTCACCTAGAGGTCAAAAGGAAGATGCTCATTGGCCAGTCTTGTGCGCCGCGCGTACAAATCAGCGCGTTTCCATTGTTTCATCATCAGTTTACCTCTAAGATGGCGGCTCTGTGACGTCAATGCATAAGGTCTATTCCAACCTTCAGCTCTCCTGAGTTAATTTGATATTAAAAGTTTTCTACTTGTAGCCCCTTACCAAGAGTGGCTTTACAAGTTTTAGCTTTGTTCACTTGCATAGGCCTAAAATTAAAGAAATTAAAACAAGATTTCAGATTGAAAATAATCTGGAGCAAACGTGGGTCTTTAAATCAAATAGGTGGGTCGCCAAACTTTGTAAAAAGCGCTAAAATGTAGGCTGAAAGTTTTGTGTAGCAACACAGATTGGCTCACAAATGATATATCATAAAAACTGAGTTTTACTTTTTCTATTATCAAGGACTAGTATCCACACTTAATGTGTCCCAACATTATACATGAAATAAAAAATCTGTGAAAGTTTAAGCTCAATCGGTCATTGAAGTCACGAGAAAAAAGTGGGGAAAATCCTTGAACGTGTTCACTGTTTTCAAACATTGAGTTTTGGAATTGCAAGATCGAAACAAAATTGTTTTACTCGTTTCTCAAAAACGATTCCATTTCAAGCAAGAATATTTAAAAGGGAGATCCCCACCATGACCATCTTTATACATGTACGTTGTGTGTAAATCTGTGTGAATGTTTATATTTTTACTCTTATCAATGTTATTCACATCCTAAGGCCAAGTAAAAAAAAATATCAGTTGATCGTCCCCGCCCGCATCTTTTTTTGAGGCCGCATCCTTTTTTTCTTTTTTTATTTTTTTTTCTTTTTTTTTTGATTTTTCCTTTAAAAAAAATAAAATAAATAAATTGTTTGTATTTGTAATCCACCCTTGACATATATATTTTAATTTTTGATGTAAACTTACCTCATGCAACAAATAGATATAAAGAAAGTTAGCGGTGATTTCAAACTGAAGAATTGGTGGCCTGTTTGAATTGAAATACTTGGCGGCCATCTTGGAAAAAAATAAAAATAAAAAAAATAAAAGGCCCTCATCCTCCTCTTTTTGAAAAAATCAGGACGATCAACTTGTATTTTTTTTTATTTGGTCTAAAGCTTTATATGCACTTACTCATAAAATGTACAATAGTAAAAACAAGCTGCTTCAATTAATAATTTACTCCAGTTCCGATTGGATTGTTTCTATAATACTATACCTCTTCTGAAGGGAGTTCAATCAGACCGCAATAGAGATGAAGTGCCTAAATGTTTCATCGGGTTGCTGGTACGGTTTAAAAATTTGCTGGCCGCGGCTTTATAATATTTTCGATAGGCCCACATAAAATTGAAAATCCTTCTTGGCTAACCATACACTCTTTTTCCCAACGTGCCAATATTTTCTTTTCAAACGAGTAGTTCGTGTATCAATAATGTCTGCTTTACCGTTTTGTAGGTCATGATAAACGATGAAATTGGAGACCGGATTATGTGCGGTGCAATCCAGTGCAGACCCGGGGTCAAACGATTTACAAAGAATGGGGTGGAGTTTGTCGATGGAGTCAAGGTTGATAACGTTGACGCTGTTGTGTTCGCCACTGGGTACGAGCTTGGCTACGACTTCATAGACAGGTCGATTATACAAGGTGAGGCTTCAGATCGATCCCGATGAAAAGGTGGGGGCTTGAGATCGATCCCGCAATGGACAATTCTGACTTTGTCCCGAACGGCTTCCTTGTAAATAGGACATGTATATTTTGTTTTTTATTCTAAGAAAATAAACCGAACAAAAAATAAATAAGATAACAAATTAACAAAAGGGAAAACTTTACTTAAAAGTACATTTTCTTAATGAACATTTAAAAATTGTCAATGGATGAGGAATTTTTGAAAGAAGTAGGAATATAATTCCAAACTTTAGCCCTGTTCAAAACATTCCACGTTGTGTTTAGGGACAACAACACGAGAGTCTGCATTTCCAGTACTAATACCATGCTTATCAAAGTATATTTCTACGTCATAACATAGTTGAAATGGAGCAAGCCCGTGAACACATAAAACAGACAGGCTCAATATGATCCCTTCTTTGTTCTTAGGTTTGTCACTGAAAATTGGTAAATAATATCTTCACAACGAAAGTTAATGCGCTATTTCACTCGAAAACATAAACATTTAGCATTAATTTCAGTGAAACTTTTAGTTTACAAATCATGGCAACTTGGCGTTTAACATTTTGAGTCATTACTTCTAACTCTACAGACAACTTTGCAGATTTGGATTTGTACTTGCACGTATTCCCGCCCAAACTTCGTCACCAGACCCTCGCTGTGATTGGTTGCGTAACAACGCTCGGAGGACAGCCTCCTGTCTTCGAACTCCAAACCAGATTGGCTGCGCGGGTATTCAAAGGCAAAGTGCGCATGCCCGATAAACAGACGATGATGGTTGACGTCAGACGGAGGAGGGACGCCCTCTTCCAAACTTTTGGAAAACACAGACTTTTTGTAAGTATATTTTTTCATGTTTACTTCGAAACAGCTAATAAATACCTCTTATCGTACAGCGACCTTTACCTACTTCGGCCAAAGGGAATTATGCTTTTTGCTTCTACTCACAAAAACAAAAACGTTAAAACTATTGAGCATAGTGACTGTCAAGGAACATTCAATAACTATTATTCTAATTCCGATAATTTTTAGCACGTTTCGCAAAGTTTCTTCTCCTCTTGTTTTTTGGGTTTTTTCCATGTGAATGATACTCCTTAAGTACTTCAATAGTGTACTTTAAACATCAGATTACGAAGTGTGTCCAACGCAATTATGAAATCAACGTGTTATTTATTTTCTGTTTAGCATTTTTATCTGCACATCCATGACAAAAAGTTTATGACGATTTGGATGTTTTTCTATTTCAGTTCCCTCCCGTACCATATCAAGACCATCTGGCCGACCTGATTGGCGCCAAACCAAATTTTACTCAACTCTTCCTGACCAGCCCAAGACTTGCTTTCCAGGTAAAACTATAACTTCTTTATTTCAGAATATTGACCCATACAAATAGTCAACATTTATACAATTTGAATAACTTTAATTATGCCACCACACCACAAATGTCTTTGATTACTGTCAGGTGGTGCTACTGTAATAGACCTTTTGCACATGACGTCATTTGGGTAGGGCGCCCTCGGCTGCAGGTCAAAGGAAGGTTGCTCATTGGCCCATCCTGCGCGCCGCGCGTACATGATGTGAATTTCCATTGTTGCATACTCTAAAATGGAGGCGAGAAGACGTCAATAAAGGACTTTGGGACGCTAGGTGGCAGCAAACTTACCAGGTAAATCCATCGTTCTCGGTAATGTGCACATGCTCATAACTACGTAACGGGAAAATTACCTGGTAAGTCTGCTGCCACCTAGCGTTCAAAAGTTTCCTATTACATAAGGTCTATGAGTGCTGCATAGTGGTCGTCACTAGAGGTCATCTGTAAGCCAGATTTTTAGCACCATGCAATACTTAGAAACAGCTTGTAGTCTGTCCATTGTAAAGCTGGAAGTCCCCTTCCGCTTCAGCTTTCCACAGTTGGGGTTTTGAGGGGGTTTTCTATTCCGTTTACTTTTCCTCAATGGTGATATGGCTAACATAGCGCAACTTCCTTTCAAACTTTCTAATGGTAAAAGAGACACGTTGCCTTCGGATTGGGTGCCATATTATAGAAAAGATATTTTAGAATTAAACATAATGATTCACTCAATTATTTCTCGAAATTATGTGGTTTTCCTTTGTTTCGTAAACTAACACGGTCGCCATTTTGTGGAACAAAATTTTTGACTCCTCTAAATGGCGGACCGTGTTAGTTCACGAAGTTAAAAGAAAAACTACACAATTTTTATACTTGTGTGGATCATTATTCTCTACTTCCAAAAAATCTTCCCAAACACATAAATTTCACAACAAGCGCATTTTATAGCTCAAAGCGCCCAATCTGAAGACAATCTGAATTTAAAAGTCTCTATCAAATCTGCTTGGGGGCGCTATTTAACATATTCTAATAAAGGCCACCTCACATTTTTAACATCAGAGAATTTGTGGGCCAAAGTCAGAGATGTTATCAATTTGTTGGGGGTATATTGTCATAGCTGATCCGAGTATGTTGCAGAGGGTGTGTCCCCCTCCCTCCCCCCTCCCCAATGTTTCCATACTTTTAACACACTCTTTTTCTGTTGAAGTACCCCCACCTTCCTAAAATTCTCTAAAGAATTCCTGAGATTTCAAACTCACAGTGAAGACACAATATCTTGGGGGGTATACCACATATCCTGCTCCAAGTGGATTCGCGATATAGATAGTTCCCAGTAGACGCCATCTTTACGGGCAAACTGCATTTTGGCATGCAGGCGCGTCAAGCGCTCTAATTATTAACGCAGCCGCGTTGTTCACTGACCAATCGTGCAGTGAGTTTTGTGAAATGTGCGCGTGCTCCACGCCGTTCTCACGCGTAACGCATGACTGTGTGTTCCAAACTGCCCGTAAAGATGGCCGACTTACGTCATACTGCAACCTATCTATAGGGAAGGGGTGGATGCTCATAACAACTTGAAATTAGGGAACCCAACAAACTCATTCTTGAAGATTTCAACAACTTCTTTTTTTACAGGTTCTGTTTGGGCCCTGCTATCCAGCAACCTATCGCCTATGTGGCCCACATTCTTGGAGCGGTGCCAGGAAAGCTGTAGAGGAATCTTGGGATAGCATCATCCACGCGACCCAGACGCGGATACCAATGAAGCAGTGCAAGCAAAAGAACATGGTGACTTCAGATAGGCGATTTTTCAGAGCACTTGTATCTTTGATATTATTTGTTGCTACGTTGTTGCTTGTGTTTTAACTAAATGAACTTATGTGGTTTCTGAACTCACTCGTTCAAACCGATCCGTTTTTACCCGCAAAAACTATGCAAAACCTTTGTAGAATCATTTTAAACCTGGTAATAGTTCTCGTCTTTATTTAATGTCCAGATTGTTTTTGACAAAATAAAAATGAACCGGAGCTTTTGTAACTGCCATTTAAATATAAACTGCCAATGAATAGTAAAGTGCATTTTTCATTGGAAAAAATATTTTACTTTCCTGAAGCAATTTTTTGTATTCGCGTTTTGCATTTTATTTTCAAGCTAGTATACTGTATTTTGTTATATTTTTTTTTTACAAGCTGTAAAACTGTAGCCTTTATTTACAAAACGTGTGACCTGGTACATTCCACTGCCTTTCTGGCACAGGTACAATGGAAATTTTGCATAATTTCTACCCGAATTCATGAGTCATAAAAATAAGTTTTGAGATGACGGTCCCCTTTCTTTAAGTCAAAAGTTGACAAAAGTCAGACTGTGCCATCTCCATAAAATATGTAATATGTTTTCTACCATTTGGGCTTAGCCAAATCGTGCCTGCAGAAAGTCCAGGCTCGCGATTCCTTTGTGATGATGTGATGTCACAGGTCACATGGTCTATATTATTTCGCCTTTTAAAGGCTCCATTACCTGTACTCATTCACACATCTTGTTCCGTACACTGCAGAAAATGGGGTGATAAAATTGACACCATGGGGTGTCGTCACATAACAAAAGATACCAAATAAGAATCAAACTTTACAACACGGTGTTAAAATAACACTAATTGCTGCCCAAAATCACATTTGTGTTATTGTAACACCTTATGGTGTTAATTTTGATTCTCTTTTGGGTATCTCGTGACAATCCCCACCCCCCCCCCCCCCCCCCCCCGTTTTCAAGTGTATGTACCTTTAAGTTGACAGACTCATGCATAATATGTCATGGCTACATGTGTAAAGTCATATACCTCAGCTGTTCAAAAGTACAGCAACTGGGGTGCGTTTTCGCGGTCGTAACCAATAACTGTTTCGGTTGAATTGGCCAATGGTTAATCACTGGCCAAAGACCGAAACAGTGATTGGTTGCAGCCGCGAAAACGCACCCCTGCTATTGTTATTTATTGAGCAATTAAATAGGGGCTCCAAGGTCCAAGGTCAAATTGAGTTTTGTGATGGACTCCTTTTCAAACAGATTTAGTCCTAATTAGCCTCTCTGAGATATGGTGGACTTTTCAGAGTGTATTGGTTTGGCTGTATACAGACAAATTCACCCAAACCTAATAGTGTCATTATTGTGTCCGCCATGTCGTTTTTTAGAATTTGACAAAAATTGCACTTGAAGGGTTATCATTTAAGTGGCATTTTACATAATTTTAACGTGAGATTAGAGACGTTTAAAGATTACCCATTTTCATAAGGACTCTTTGGAAAATTAGTGAAAACAATATAACGAATTTAATCTTGGAGCCCCTATTAACAATTGCACCTTGAAAATGAGGCTCAACTCATGGACAAGGGGCAGTAAAAACATAGAGAAAGGACAGAAATGGTAAAAGCATATATGGAGGACAAAATAGAGTTAACTTCATAGTGACCAAAGATGTTGCCCTACAACTGGTAGAAAGCGTAGATAAAAACAATTTAATACTTTTATTTTTATTTCATTTCTATATATTATGATTATAAGCTATTTAAAAAAAAATCCATAAAACAGAGATCAACAGGAGAGCAAGTTTTGCACTGTTAGTCATCTCTGTAAATACGGTTTTATTTTTTATTTTAAAAATATATCATTCTTACCATTGTACAGATGTATATAATTTTGATAGCAATAAAATATCAGATTGACTTAATTCACTGTTTTTTGCATAAGGCTCGAAATAGTCATGTTTTGTTGTTCTTTATTATCAACACAATAATTTATGGTCTGACTTTCGACCCTATAGCAGAGTCTTTCTCGAAGGCTAATGACAACACGACACTCATAGACCGGTATACTGGTATACCCAAACAGTTTGAATTGAATTGTTGGGGCCTGCATGCATTACTTCATAACTCAGTTCACACTTACGCAATGAGGTACGTAGAGAGATCAAGAAGGCCAAAGTTCACTTCTACGCTAACAGAGTCCGAATTCTACAAGAAACCAATCCAAGGAAGTGGCACCAGCAGATAAAATCAATGACTGGAAACACTAAAGCTGTCCTCAGAATACCTGTCCAGGGAGTGAGTGATGATGATCATGTGACCATTGCCAACACAATTAATGATCAGTTTGTGAAGGTTTCTTCACATATCCCCCCACTGGATCTTAATGTTCTGGAGGCCTACTTACCAGCCATGGAACCTCCACCATCACTCTATCCTTGGGAAGTGTACACTGAGCTCAAAAAAGTCAAATCAAACAAAGCAACTGGTCCCGATGGAATTTCTCCCAAGCTTGTTAAAGAATTTGCCTATGAGTTGAGTTCACCTTTAACTGATGTGTTGAATTGCTCGTACAAAGAGGGCGTGGTGCCTAAGCAATGGAAAAAGGCCATAGTAGTGCCAATACCAAAAACGAACCCCCCTACAGCTGATAAACTCAGGCCAGTTTCTTTGACTGACTGCTTTGCAAAGATTGGGGAGGGTTTTGTAACAAACTGGGTTTTGGATGATATTCAAGACAAAATTGACCCACAGCAATTTGGCAATGTCAAAGGCATTTCGACCTCCCATTATTTAGTTAGTCTCCTTCATTCACTCCATCAAGGTGCTGACAAGGTCGACAACATTGGGACGGTGGTTCTGACGGATTTCTCCAAGGCGTTCGATATGATTGATCATACCATTCTCATTGAGAAATTTATCCGCTTGGGAGTCCGTAGATCCATCGTCCCTTGGTTGTGTGACTTTGTCAGCAACCGCGCCCAATGTGTACGATACAACCAAGCACTCTCAGAGTACAAGGTTCTCAGTGGAGCTCTCCCGCAAGGAACTAAACTCGGCCCCATTGGTTTCCAGGTTGTTATTAATGACGCTGCTCATGATTTGGGTGAAAAGATTAAGTGCTGGAAATATGTGGATGACTTGACATTTGCTGAAAATCGTTCCTGCTTCCAGCCTAGTGGGCTGCAAGTAGTTCTTGATGAATTTACTGAATGGACCAACACCAACAAACTCAGCCTGAATCCCTCCAAGTGTCAAGCCATCCAAACATGTTTCAAAACTAAACCCCCACCACATGCCGAGTTGAGTATTGCGGGAGTCCCTCTGAACTTTGTATCTGAGGCAAAGGTTCTAGGAGTCTGGCTACAGAATGACCTCCGATGGGATAAAAATATCAATGAAATTTCTAAGAAAGCCAATCAAAAACTGTATATGCTCCGCCTTCTTAAGAGGTTTGGATTTAATGATGTTGAGCTCATATCAATTTATAAAAGTTATGTGAGGCCTGCTGTTGAATATGCTGATGTTACTTGGTCTTCCTCAATTACTGCTGCCCAGAAGAAGACTCTGGAGCACCTGCAAAAACGTGCATGCAGAACCATTTTGGCACAGCGCTATACTTCGTATGCGGATGCTATGCAGCTTTGCGGGCTTGAGTCTCTTGCTGATAGGAGGGAGAATCATTGTCTCAGCTTGGCCGAAGGTCTTGCCAATTCAGAACGTACAAATGATCTTCTCCCTCCTACCAGACGGGAGTCTCACGCCCGCAACCTGCGTAATGCACATCATTATTCACACTTACGCACCAGGACATCACGATTCAAAAACAGCCCAATACCCTATTTCATCAGCTTGCTGAACAAGTAGAATATTTTGCTCTGTGAACAGTTTTTAATAATCTTTTTTAAATTAGTGCCACCACCTCAAATCTGTGCTAGATTATTACTCGCATTTAGATTAATAATAAAACTGCCCGTGCTTACTTTTTACCAGTTATCTAAATAGGGCCTTAATATTCCTTGTGAGCAGCTTTTTAATTTTTAATTTTTTCAATGAGTTGTGGCAGACAAATCTGCTAGTATGTGCAGTGTACTAATTGTTTTCTTCTTCTAGATTCGTAACCAACCCATATCGTGTTTTTTTATTTTGTTTTATACAAGTTTGCTGTGATTTTGATGATTTTAATATTGTAAATTATCATGCAATTTGGCCTTCGGGTCACAATGTGATAATGTGAATAAAATATACCATACCATATACTTCGTGTCTAATTTACTATAGACGATGTGACCTCTGTTTATATTCAAACCGCCCTCTGTTGACAAGTCTGTTGTCCAAGTCATGTTCCGCCGGGCAAAAAGACGCGTAGTCATGGTAATATTGCGTGTACTTTCTAGCTGGCTGTCAAGTACACAAAGGTTTTGCCCGGCGACATGCGCGCGCATCATGTTATGATTTTCAAATGACGTCAGAGGTCACATCGTCTATACTTACACGTTAAATTAAATTACAACAAAGGCCCTAGCTAGCACCATGACACACTCTGGTTAGGATTGCGTCGCCCAGCAACAGTCGTGTTTGCCCTTTACCCTTGAAAGGCGCACTACCGCCAGTTGAAACACCCCTGTAATAAACACGTATTAAACTACCGGTATACGATAGCATTCAATTGAATAATTATATGTGTAACATTATTAAAACAATTAATTGAGCAAAACAGTTGTAATGGGAATGCTAATTAAACTTGTTTATAATGTGTTTGTTTTTATCAATCAATTATAATTTGATATTTTTATACTTCTTGATTTTTCGTAATTATCGTTCACAAAGTTATGCCTAAACCTCAGGGTTTTGGAAAACTATAGATACACTTCTTAAAAAGACAATACTTTGACGTCATTTGTGGTATGTTGTTTTGTTATAGATAGTTCCCAGTAGACGCCATCTTTACGGGCAAATCGCATTTTGGCTTGCAGGCGCGGCTCAAATTATTAACGCAGCCGCGCCGTTCACTAACCAATCATGCAATGAGTTTTGTGAAATGTGCGCGTGCTGCACGCCGTTCTCACGCGTAACGCGGGACTGTGTGTTCCAAATTGCCCGTAAAGATGGCCGACTTACGTCATACTGCAACCTATCTATACCTCCTAGCTGCAACAAAGCGGCTATAATGGAGCTCCCACAATGGGTGATAACGTAACAGATCTTGATTGGGGGTTTTTACAATTAGAAACTGTTTAATCTCATGTAATCCCAATTTCCTTATTAATTATTGAAAACATTTTAAAATCATTT
The DNA here is from genome assembly GCA_037783415.1 of Leptasterias polaris. Classification (NCBI taxonomy): domain Eukaryota; kingdom Metazoa; phylum Echinodermata; class Asteroidea; order Forcipulatida; family Asteriidae; genus Leptasterias; species Leptasterias polaris. The sequence goes on from JAZGTN010000111.1 coordinate 1,278,206, forward strand.
CAGCAAAGATCACTTGTTGCCGTTTTCATTCAAGCTGTTCTTTAATGTTATATGGCAGTTTTACTATTTGTTAAATACTGGGCGGGTGTGGGAAAACAAAACTGTAAAGGAAGGAAATGAGGGATGAAATTAATAAAAAAATATGCCTTAAATTTGAATTGCCCCAATAGTGAATATTTTTTTGTTTTCAAACCTGACTGGATGCCGCATTCTCATACACTGCACTACATTTTTTCGCTTTGAGGCCGCAGTGACTACACTAAAAGCTAGGGATAAAGGGTGTGTACAACATTGGTATTTTTGTCAAGGACCAGTATCCACACTTGATGTGACCCAACATGAAATAACAAACCTGTGAAAGTTTCAGCTGAATCGGTCTCCGGAGTCATGAGAAAACAGTGAAAAAAAACATTATATGTTTTCACTTTTTTTTTCAAACATCGGATTTTATCCTGCGTGATATAAAGACTGTTGTTTTATTAATTTCCTAAAAACTATGGCATTATAAACAAAACTATTTCAAGGGAAGTGTTCCACCATGACCATCTTTATACCATGTATAAGTTATGTGCAAGTCTGTGAACATTTATATTTTCAGACTAACCAATGTTGTACACACCCTTAAGCAATATTTGCTGCTCATTAAAACTTAAAAGCAGCTCTAGAACGAGGGTCCTAGACTATACTAAGCACAACTATTGGCTATAAGCACAACACAATTTTTGCTAACAAGAATAAGGTTACCAGCCAAAATACCATGTCACATGTACACCATTTGTGACTGGTATCCTGTTAAGTTTTGCTTAGCAGGAACATTTTAAGCAATATTTTCTGCTCCGAAGAAGCTCTATGAAATTGGGCCCCAATCAAACTTTCAAATACATACCACAATTTCTAGCCTGAAATTTGCACCGTTTGACTTTTTGCCACATCAATTTTAAGCAAAACGTTGATGTCAAAATCATCCGCATAAACAAGAATATAAACAAGACTAGTTCTAAATTGTTACTTTAAATATAATGAAAAGAAAGTGAAATAACACCCAGTCACCATGGTGATGTTCAACTTTTGCTTTTGTATTTCGCTACAAATAACAATAACCACTGTAATGTTTATGAAGACAGCTTGTTTTCAAGTTGAGTTCGCTCAGCATGAGTTATTCACTGTTTAGGATTTGCTTTTTAACCAAAGTTGAAGGTATCATACAGGATTGGTACAATAATCGCAGACAGTGTCCGTGTTTTGTGTGATCAACCCTCATGGATTAACAAACTTGTACAAAAGTGAGCTTAATCCGTTGTGTGAGTCAGTTAGTGAAAAAAACATTCATTATTTTCAGCATGTAAACACATTGTCCTTAATTTTGCTTGTAACAACCGAAATCAATTGTTGCGTTTGTTTTTTTAAGGTTTCAGATAACGTTTTCTTGAATATGACATCATTTCAGAGGGAAATATTTCACAGAAAAAAATTGTTTTAGTGTGAACTTCATTATCAGTAAGCTTTCAGCCTAAAATTAAGCAATGATGTTTTTATCCTTACCAATCCTGTATAATAACTTTAAAGATCAAAATTGTAGCAGTTTTTGTTGTCTCCGATAGCTCCGTCCGCTACTTCATGACGAGTCACACTGTTTAGCTGACAAACCATCTCCCCACCACCTCGCTCCAGCAGATTGAAGGAGCGACATCGGGGCTCTGCACGGCATGTCTTGGCACAGGACACCACACCACTTACTGGTAGCTCACGCGCCCCAAAACGTTGTGCGTGATGCATCCATTGGTGGTGAGCCGGCCGTTTCCATCGGTGGAGAGGCAGAACACCTGTGGCTCTGAGCTGGGAGGGCGTTCACAAACAACTCCTCTTATATTGGAACACAATTGAGTGCCCCATTTCCCTTCTGATACTAAACTCATTACAGCACAACTGCCGTTATCTTCTCTAGGCTCACCGTTTCCCCAGTTCTTGTAAAGATCACCATCCTCTCGATACGGCTGCCAGTTATCATTGCTCCCAGTTTTGTGGTAGCCAGACCAGAGGCCATACGTCGGACTTCGATCAAATCCCTTCGAAAACAACTTCCAGGTGAACGTGTTTTCCGAGATCGAGCTTGCAACTGCAAGGTGTGCCTCTAATTTCTCGCAGGCGGTACGGCCATCTGCCCAAGAGAAAAATTCTTTGTGAGCATAATAGCACTTCCTCTCAAAGAGGTGCCAGTCGGGTGGACAAATCCCAGCGGCAGCTGGTCCACATCCAAAGCTCAAAACGAAAACCAAACCCAATTTCATCATCAGGCGTTGAGAACGAAGACCGACTGAGGATCGAAGTCTCTCACTTTCTACACACGTAAAAGTACGAGTTCTATTCAACTTTGTTTTTGAAAACTCTTCAGCTTCCAAAGTAACTTGGCCGTTGTGACAAAATGGAGACACCAAAAGTTGCCCTTCTGGTTTGACAAAAATAATATGTCGTTCTGGAATCAAATCAAATTTGACAAGGATTATTAACCAATTTCAGAATTGTTTAAGGCGGCGTGATGTTCGACGTCCGTGCTATACGAGGTGCGGTTTTGAAATGTACTCTGAAAGCCTCACATTGGTGACACAGATGCGTTTCCATGGTAACGTTCCCCGTAAAATAGTCTTCGAGCAGTGGACCATAAAATGTTTATTAAATATTGAATACTCTCATTATTATTGTACTAATTGCCTTCTCGTGGTCTGTTTGAGTTACTGCACCATAGCAACGGTCGTATAGTATTGGCTAACGATAGGATTGGTAGCCTACTTATCATAATCCTTGAGTTACACCACTGGTTATTTTCAGAACCACCACAACTTAGATCAATTTGATATGAATTCCATATAATTGGTAATACTGCAAATCTCACCACAGAGCCAGAATAGACCTTATGCATTGACGTCACCAAGCCGCCATCTTAGAGGTAAACTGATGACGAAACAATGGAAACGCGCAGATTTGTACGCGCGGCGCACAGGACTGACCAATGAACATCTTCCTTTTGACCTCTAGGCGAGGGCGCCCTACTCAAATGACGTCATATGCATAAGGTCTATAAGGAATCTTTAGCTGCCGGGCAATCTTGATGGTCCAGTTGGTAAAACATTTGCTCTGGAACGGCAAAGGTCGTGGGTTCGACTCCCAACCAAGGAGTGGGTTTTCCTTTCTTTTAGACGTTCAATTAATTTATTTGAACAATGTGGGCCTTCACATGAACCCAATATGAAGCTGTCTCACACGTACAGAGAATTGACTGAGTCTGGGACAGCGAGACTCTCACGTGGAGTGAAAAACATGTGCTTTGAAGTTGTCATGGCAATTGTCAATTAAACAGAAGGAAATACAGGGAAAATGCATCTGCTTATGATAATAACAAATTATGTAGGCCTACCTTTGAGGGCATATTTTATTCAAACTCAGGCCCACAACGAACAGCCATATCTCATGAATCTTTAGGTAGTTTTCAAATAAGGATAACTACCAGGTAGTAGTTAATAAGCAGGACAGTTCTTTTCAGAACTGAGAAGTCTCCCGAATTCCGAAAAATCTACTCCGCGGCAGAAGAATAAATAGCAAAATCTACTACCTAGCAAGTAGATATACACATGGTGTTACCGCAAACCAAATATACAAGGATAACTTTGTTTTAAAAAAAATCAACTCATCACTAGAAGTCGATCGTCAACATTCCCTCCATTAATTAGACATTACGTAATATTTACTCACATTGGACCAGAGAGGGCGCACACGTAAACAAAAACAAAAGTTATTGTTGAAGAGGGAATTCCCACAGAATAATGTTTTTCTAAATACGTAATCTGAAGATAATGCTTTGAATTGCTTTGAAGGTCAATGAGATTTTCATTCGATAGCTCTTCCTCTGTGGAAACAAAATTATTCCCTGCACCGTCTGAGTTTGCTGAAAACTATGGGGCGCCGTTTGTCAATTAATTGTTTAGCGTATTTTTGACGTGTTTTTACCATGGTTTGTAATAATTAGATGTAAACCATAGAAAGTGCTGTCAATTTATTTTGTGGTTTACATACCATAAATTTACAATCAAAGCTTATAAATTATGGTTTATAAACCATGAAAATTGAATCATCATAAAACATGGTTTATAAACCATGGTTTATAAACCATGAAAATTGAAGCGTCATAAAACATGGTTTACAAACCATGAAAATTTAAGCACCTTCAAAACATGGTTTATAAACCATAACAATTTAAGCATAATAAAACATGGTTTACAAATCATGGTTTATAAACCATGAAAATTTAAGCACCTTCAAAACATGGTTTATAAACCATGAAAATTTAAGCATCTTCAAAACATGGTTTATAAACCATAAAAATTTAAGCATCAAAACATGGTTTACAAATCATGGTTTATAAACCCTGAAAATTTAAGCATCTTCAAAACATGGTTTATAAACCATAAAAATGTAAACATGGTTTACAAATCATGATTCATGGTTTATAAACCATGAAAATTTAGGCATCCTCAAAACATGGTTTATAAATCATGGTTTATAAACCATGAAAATCGTGTGTTCACAAATCATGGTTTATAAACCATAAAAACGTGTGTCACAAATCATGGTTTATAAACCATGAAAATCGTGTGTTCACAAATCATGGTTTATAAACCATAAAAAACGTGTGTCACAAATCATGGTTTATAAACCATGAAAATCGTGTGTCACAAATCATGGTTTGACCATAAAAATCGTGTGTCACAAAATCATGGTTTATAAACCATGAAAATCGTGTGTCACAAATCATGGTTTATAAACCATAAAAATCGTGTGTCACAAATCATGGTTTATAAACCATGAAAATCGTGTGTTCACAAATCATGGTTTATAAACCATAAAAACGTGTGTCACAAATCATGGTTTATAAACCATGAAAATCGTGTGTTCACAAATCATGGTTTATAAACCATAAAAAACGTGTGTCACAAATCATGGTTTATAAACCATAAAAATCGTGTGTCACAAAATCATGGTTTATAAACCATGAAAATCGTGTGTCACAAATCATGGTTTGACCATAAAAATCGTGTGTCACAAAATCATGGTTTATAAACCATGAAAATCGTGTGTCACAAATCATGGTTTATAAACCATAAAAATCGTGTGTCACAAATCATGGTTTATAAACCATGAAAATCGTGTGTTCACAAATCATGGTTTATAAACCATAAAAAACGTGTGTCACAAATCATGGTTTATAAACCATAAAAAATCGTGTCCGAATTAACGGCTACAGCTACGGCTACGGCTAGATTTCCGCGTCATCATGCGTTGAAGTATAGGACATCCTTAGCAACATCCTTAGCAACAGCCGTAGCTGTAGCTGTAGCCGCCAATTCGGATACGGCTCACATCGTCTCATTGAACATCCTTCCCAATTCTGATCGGTTCCCCATGCGAGCTAGCAATGATGTAATGCACCGCGTGCCATGCGGCATGCCGGCAGAGGCTCGAGGAAACCACTCTAATCTCAAACGTGCACTGTTTAAACACTGGCACTTAATAAATGACAGTGATCTCCTTAACAAACTCTTCCCTGTACCACCTCTGTTGGCCTACAAAAGACAAAAGAACATAAAAGACCAAATAATTCGGGCTAGATTGCAAGATTCAACCGAAGAAAACATACTCAAAGAAATGGACTAACAGAACTTGCAAATCCTGGTTGAATTACTCCAAGAACAACAGTTTGGTACAATAAATTAAAGAAACAACAGGGTTTGGATCCAGACGAGATTACGTTTAACTATGGTGTTCCATATGTGCCACTCCTTTCCGTCGCCTTTTCAATTTTCGTCCGTCGCCTTTTCAATTTTCTTCCGTCGCCTTTTCAATTTTGTCCGTCGCCTTTTCAATTTTGTCCGTTGCCTTTTCAATTTTGTCCGGCGCTTACGGGAAGCAGTGAATTCCGCGCTTACGTCAAGCATATTTCACGGGTTAGCGTGGAATTCTTGCTTGTGCGCAGAAATTTGGCGCTTGCTCGGTAAGCGGAGAATGGTGATCCCAAGCACAGAATTCGGCGGTAAGCAGAGCCAGGAAATTGGGCCATGATCGGTTAGTTTTTTATTCAAAAGAGGGCGCTGTTAGAAGAAGTTCACATTTTTTGTTCGCCGAGGAAAGAATCTCCTGACGTACCGGTCCGCCGATTTCACCGTTTGTTGACGTTCTTCCTGTGTGAATTTTCTGCGGGTCTTGTTTGTCCGTCTATCGTCGGCTTAGTATAAAGCCGTAGCAAATACTTATTTTATTTTATTTAATAATTATGGTTGTAAAGCCAAGGACTCTCAGAAATTCGAACTTAATCACTATATACCAAGAACCCCGTGGAGCGACAATGAAGGAAGTTTCAGTTTTAGATGTGGGAGGAAAACCCCGGAGAAATATTACAGGGAAAACCCACGCAATCAGGCAGGGACTGAAAACCAAATCCACATAGTGTCCCCTGGTGGGATTCGAACCGGGGTCCCAGAGGTGGAAGGCGAGGCAAGATACCACCACATCAACCTGACTGCCCAATTTGATATTGTTTAATGACTTTACTCGGACTGATGTTCTTAGGCATGGAGTAAAAATGAAAAACCTAAATGCGCAACCTCTCAGTCTAAGTTGGTATAATAATAGGGAGATTTAACTATAGACTTCAGTTTAGGTATCTTTTTTAATAAACAAAGGCAGATTTAGGCCTAAAGAGGGCCGCTTCCCGCTTTATTAAAAAATATAATATTTAAAAGCAAATAAAGCAAATTGTCAAATTTAGACTTGAAGTCAAGTTTAATATTACATGGCTAGCTACGACTCATTTTACCATTGCAGTGCCGCAAAATCGTATTACCCCTATAGTTGAACTCCGAAGGCTAGATATATATGGTACCAGCATGATTCTGTATTTAAAAGAATAAAATGTATTTAGGCCTATACATTTATATCATGGAGGTAGATATAGATCCATATTCATAAATAAAGAAACAAACTGAGAGAAAGTTTACAAAATTAACATCTTGGAAATGCAAAGCCCGTAAAGGAAGAACTTGAACTTAAAGGTGTTTTTTTATATATAAACTATTTCGATCCCTCTATTTATTTGTTCACAGCTTGAAATATTATTCTGTTCTCAAAAAATGATTTGGTTCCCTCAGAGTATTATTTCGTTCCTTCGGCAAAATATTTTGCTGCCCTCGAATATTTCGTAGGAACGACCTGTTGTTTCAAGCATGGAGGTAGACTACCTCCAGGTTTTCAATATATTATTTTGAGGGAATTCGGAACGAAGTATTATTTCAAGGAAACAAAATATTTTGTTGAGAGAACAAAGTAGTATAATTATTATTTTCAATGGAACGAAACAATATTAATATTTCAGGGGAGCGAAAATATATTTCTGGAGAACAAAACGATATTTCGAGGTTATATTTCGACGGTTGGAACAAAATAATATTTCGACTTAATTTTTTTTTTTTTAACAATGTTCCTTTACGTCTCTTTAAGAAAATTCATCAACTGTACGTTCTGTGCAAATGTTGACAAGAGTTGACTGCATTCAAAATGGCGACGTCCACGGTGAAGAAGTCTGCTGTCCCAGTGCAAATTCCCAAACCAGTAAAATTCCTCTACGGAGGTTTAGCTGGGTAAGTACATTCTTAAAGGAATAATGCAACATATGTCCTTCAGTTATTGTGCTTTTTGGGGTTGAGTTGCAATACATTTTTTATTTTTTTAGCAATAGAATGATTAGCTGAACAGCGGTGACACACGTCACACCATGGCCATCACATCGTCGCGCGTACCACGAACCGACCTAACTCGTACACAGTATAAAAAAACGTGTTTGGAGAAAATCACGAATGAAGTTGCACTATTTTTCAAACTGCTGTTTCGGGTTCTGCTAACTATTGAATTGTATACAATTTTTTAAGACAAAAATAAAGCCGACTACTTTATTAATACAGAACTGTCAATTTTATTTAATCCCCGCAACTATTTTAATTAGTAAATAATACCTAAACAGATAGGTCACTTTGTGAAAATTAAAATCCGAGTTTTGCCCGCAGAGCGCCGTGTACAAACCAATGCATAATAGAGACGTATCTAGTTAGGTCACTTTGTGAAAATACCACGCTTTGAGTTAGGTCAGTTCGTGGTACGCAAATTTTACACGCGCGCCCGAAGCGCGCGCGCTGTAGCGCATAGTACATCATTGGTAAAGTGGCGTATCTAGATAGGTCACTTTGTGAAAAGACAAAACGGCAAATCTAGTGATACGTCGTTTTTATTAATTAGTGTAATTACAAAACTACTACGTATTTAGTTCTGAAACTTGCTGAAAATGTTAACAGTAATGAGTATATTAATAATTTGTAAAAAAAAAAAAATGCAAAAGTGTGTGATTTTTGTCAGTTAGGTCGGTTCGTGGTACGCACGACGACATGATCATCCATGCCATGGCATGCCACACACCATCATCCATGCCATGCCATGCACACACAAACACAACTGCCGTTATGTGCACTGTACAGTCGTTTGACCATTTCCGGATCATTGACCAGTTCCGGATCACTTAAAAATTGCAACAGCCACATAATTTAATTACTAATCACATTACCAATTTCTGTTGGTACATGTGAAGAATAACATCCAATAAACCAACAAACCCAAAATTGAAAATAATGTGCCAAACATCATCGACAAATAAATTATGACAATTTTTCTGATGTTTGTCGGCGATAATGATCATTTTTTACAAACAAAAGTTTTGGTTGAAAAACGCTGTTAAAACTTATCACCTTTCAAATTTAAACGCCAGGGCAAATAACATTTATGTAAAATGGCGAGAATGTGTAAAAAATATTTCACTTAAATACTGAGCAGGCGTTTTGTTTTTTTGATGAGATAAAATTACCGAAATCCTTTGTTGGGAAGCATCGTACCCTTGCCCAGTTCCGGATCACTCAATATGTTGGTGCGTCAAATGGTGGCGCACTGACTCAGTTAGGTAAAATCATATGGCTGTTGTAGAAAGTTTAGAACTGGAAGCGTGCATTTTTATATTTCAAAGCATGTAAAACTACATGTACTACATGTACAGTACTTCAAACGACTGTAGCAGTGATGGGAAGTCAGCAAAAAACGTAAACACAGCGATCCTATCTGGAAGCGTGTGGAAACTGGTTGCAAACTTCACATTATTTCCCATTTGCTTAAATTCAACACTGAACTGATTTTTGAAGAGATAAAAGGTGTCTTCTTCATGGAAACCCTTAACAAAAAGAAAGCTTTATAATAATATAAATTATAATTTAATATTATTATTGCCAAATATACCTTTAATTTTGGCACGTACTTAGCCCCATGAATAGGGCCAATCCACTCCGTATCCTTGGCCCTAATTGCAAACCTATGTTTGTGCCCCATTGAGATTTTTAATCCGCAAAGATCCGGATCATGAAACTTACTGATCGAATGCTACTATACTTCCAGATAAACTTCCTGCTGATTTCTTTTTAAGGACATCACAGATTTTTGGGGAAAGATTGCTTTTCGAGTCGCGAAACATTCAATCGTGCGGACTGTTATTACCTGAAACGTCATCTTGTTTAGGTAAATAATTTTGGTAAAAGTTGTGAAAAAGAATCGGCATCTTTTCCTATAAATGTGTGTCACCCGTTTTGAAATAATTTTATCTGTCGTTAAAGTTTTGGGGTTTTTATGTTTTTATAACAGAATGGGTGCGACTATCTTTGTGCAGCCGTTGGATCTTGTCAAAAACCGTATGCAGATGAGTGGTGAGTTACCGTGGTTTCCACATTGTTACCACAGTTTTGATTTGATTGATTCTTGTATCAGGTTGTTATACCCCCACTGGAAGTTGTTTTCTACTATGTATCTGCCTGTCAAGCCGGGTTTCTTAGCACTTTGCTAGGTGTTTTTTTACATTTTTGTATTCTTCTTTAACTATTGTATTGTTTTTTCTTGAAGATCCTTTGATTCAGGGCTAGAATTTAGGGGAAAAACCCACAAGACCGCAGGGCTGGTAGCTCAAAATATTTACTGGACCGGAATTTAGTGTACAAGACACCAGAGTTGAAGAGAGAAGAAAAAATGCCTACACAAGTTAATAACTGAAATGTTTGAATTTGCAAAAGCTCTAAGAGAAGATTTATCTCATTTATATATTATGGGTAAGAAGTCTTCAATAATCAACAGAATACTATTTATCAGACTGAAAGTCTACATTTGAACACAAACACAAGACCGCTGGACTTGTCTGGACATGAGTTTACTGGCCCGATGCTAAAATCAATGGCCTCGGGCCAGTGGTCCAGTGTAAAATTCCAGCCCTGTGATTTGTAATTTTTTAAATGATTTGTTTTTGGCAAATAAAATTAAGTGAAATGAAATGAAATAAAAATGAAATTACGGAACACAAATGAGCTATGGCGTAATTTCCAATCTGTGACTCTTAGCTTCATCGGCTAAGGCAAATGATTCTCTGAACTTCCTTTAAAGGGTGTGTACAACATTGGTAAGATTGAAAATATAAATGTTCACAGATTTGCACATGACTTTACATGGTATAAAGATGGTCATGGTGGAAGACTTCCCTTGAAATAGTTTTGCTTGAAATGCTATAGTTTTTAGGAAATAGTCAAACAGTAGTCTTTATCAACCGTGTTAAAATTTGATGTGTGAAAACAGTGAAAACATAATGTGGTTTTTCACTGTTTTCTCATGACTCCGAAGACCGATTTAGCTGAAACTTTCACAGGTTTGTTATTTTATGTTGGGTCACATCAAGTGTGAATACTGATCCTTGACAAATTACCAATGTTGTACACACCCTTTAATCCAAACACAAACATGTATGAATTAGTCAAGTTTGACCTCTTGTTGTTGTCATTTGTATATTTAGTTAACCCTTTAGAGACCATTCATTTCCGTTTAATTATCACAAAACACCCAGACATTGCTAATATTGTTGATTTCTTTATTGAAATTTTGTCAGTAAAAATGTCAACATAAATAAAATGAAAGAACATTTTTACTTTCTCGTTTAGAAATTGGGATACTATGTCAACATACTACATCGGAAAATTTCATATGTGGCCATGACCTTTACTTTGACCTCTTTATGTGAATAGAAGTAGGTTAAACTTTGCTGCCGTGATGGGCGTTTTGGTACAAGCTGCTTGTGGCCGCTATGGTCTCTAAAGGGTTAAATTCTGCATGGGAATTGGAAAACATTTCTATTGGGTAATTTTTGCAATAATTATGTTACAGTAAGGCCATATTTTTTCGTCAGGAGTCATTTAATTGTTTATTGCCTTCTGTTACCGGAAAAAAGGTACTTTATGGGCTTAATTGTTGTCTCAATTGTTGTCTCATTTTCAACAGGCGAGGGCGGTGCATCAAGACAGTACAAGACAAGCGGTCACGCCATCAGAGCAATCATATCTAATGAAGGAGTCCTTGGGATGTATAATGGGTAAGTATTTTGTTGTGTTTGGAAGGATGACCAGGGCTCTTCTTCGTATCATGCTGATAGCCCTGAATTGCGTGCTGATACATGTACGTGCAAATTTCAGCCAATACGGAACAAATTTTTTAATTTTTTGTTTTTTTTTACAAAAACAAATCAAGAAATAACCATATTGCACAGTAGAGCTTTTTTAAACCAAGATAAACACCAAGTAGAAAAACACTCCAAAGATTTTGTTTCAATACAGCGCGCTTCATCCAAACATCCAAACATTTTGGTCCAGAATGCCTCACAGTTTTGAGAACCCTGAGGGCGTAACAAAAATTACCGGAGAAAGGGCGTGAAAACAAATAATGTGCAAAATTGTGTTTCAAGAAAATGAGCGTGAAAGTTTGATCGGTTTTCTGCCATTCATTAGTCATTAAAATTATGAAGTTGAATTCTGCATCATGGGAATGGAAAAACGTGTCTTTTGGGTAATTTTAGCAACAAAAATGTAACAGTGATGCCATATTTTTTTGTTCGGAGCCATTTTATTTGCTTATTGCCTTCTGTTCCTGGACAAAAGGTACTTTGTATGCCTGAAATAAGGGCAGAGCCTTCCCCCCTTCTTTCAGGCCCATGAGGATCTATCATGTTCCCTGTATGGTATACACAGTCTTCAATCAGTATACAAAAAAGTACCCAGACTGTTTGTCCTTCAAGCCTCATTTTGACGACCATTGGTTTAGACTGTCAAGTAGTTGTCTCTAACTTTTTTTTATTTGCATAGTTATCAGCTGTTAGATTACTGTTAAATCGTTGTCTGGGGAAAATGTCCTTCCAAACTTTGGTTTGCAAATACAATCACCGATTATAATCTTGTATAAATTACCTTTCTGAGTCACTTATGCAATGTGTCTAGACTCTGTCTGTTCCATAGTCTAAATGATTAAAGGGTTTGCATAACATTTGTAAGATTAAAAATATGAGTATCAAATAATAAACCACAAGGGAAACTGACTGGGTAAATGTTTAAATGATTTTGGGTTGAACAAAGAAAAATTGACTAGAGCGGGATTTGAACCAACGACCTCCGGTTTAACGTGCCGGCGCTCTACCAACTGAGCTATCTAGCCCTATGTTGGCGGTCTCCCTATTTTGTCAATATCTTTGTTCGGGGGGTGCCAGTCAGAAGCCATACAACCGCAAACTGCCGTGTAGCCAGGGATCACACCCAAGTATACGATACAACCTGGGAAGCGGCAGCCAGGGGATCACCTTAACCCTTTCAGCCCCAAGGGCGACTATAGTCGACTGTGCACTATACCCTGCTTCAGCCCTAAGGGCGACTATAGTCGCCCATGATAACACACAACAAAGCACTCAAGCCTGGGCACAAAGGCCATTTGTTAAAAATCTGTAGTTTTGTCCATGTTCACCCTCCATACCCAAGCTTACCATCATTGGAAAGAGAAAGATCGGATCTTTCCAATGACGGTGAAATAAAACAGGGTTGTTATTTTGCAATCACTTCAAATTAGAGTAGAAAGATCCGAAATGCCAAACACCTACGGAGCGCCATAAGGTTGTGTGCAAAAAAGTGTTTGGGTTTTCAGAACACACTGAGGAAACAAAGACCAAGAACTTGGACATTTGTTGGCTGATTTCAATGATTTCTGAATAATATGAAAGAAAATTCAATAAGTAAGACAATTTGTATTACTCATTATGCTCTTAAATAAAATCTTCAAGGTAATAACAGAGTTTGTAAAATCAAACTTTGAACACCAGGTTCCTGTTGTGTGAGGAAGTGTGCTTCACGCTTGAGTGGTCAAAGAACTTGGGCTCCAGCAGTTGTTTATGTCAAAAGAACTTGGGGCTGAAAGGGTTAAGGGGATGCGACTTTTTATATCAGATATCAAATAATAAACCACAAATAGGGAGACCGCCAACATAGGGCTAGATAGCTCAGTTGGTAGTCAATTTTTCTTTGTTCAACCCAAAATCATTTAAAAATATAAGTGTTCACAGATTTCCACACAACGTACATGGTATAAAGATGGTCATGGTGGGAAACTCACTTTGAAATATTTTTGCCTGAAATGCAATGGTTTTTGAGAAATGAGTAAAACAATTGGTTTTGGTCTCGCGAGTCAAAAACTCAATGCTTGGAAACAGTGTAAACATTTAAGGTGTTTTTCAATTTTATTCTCACGACTCCAATGACTGATGAAGCTTAAACTTTCACAGGTTTGTTGTTTCATGTCATATGTTGGGTCACATCAAGTGTGGATACTGGTCTTTGATAATTACCAATGTTGTACATGTGCTTTAACTGTTAAGCATTGGTACTTTCTATATATTTTTGTACAGTGCTAGTGGACATTTAAACAAAAATCATTCACAAGAACCATCTCTGCCCTCACAGGTACCCATTTTACCCCTATATCTACTTTGCTTTGTAGATTTGTTCTTTGAGAACGTGTCTAGCTATTTATTCTACTTGAATATTGATACCTCACCATGCAATGCCTCAAATCGTACATAATTTTTATTTCTGTTTGCTAGATTGTCTGCGGGATTACTTCGTCAAGCAACATACACAACAACAAGGCTCGGGATCTATACAACCTTATTCGACATGGTGTCAGGGTGAGATAAATCAACTAAGCTGGGCCCAATTTCATGGTTCTACTTATGTGGAATTCTGCGCTTACTGCCCATAAATTCAGTGCTTTACAGGGCTCCGTAAACTCAGAATTTTGTGGTAAGCAGAGCCTTGAAATTTGGCCTTGATCATTTAAAACATTCCAATCCTGTTTTGAAAGACATTGTGTAGCTTTTGTAATTACTCCAAAGATTAACCCTCTTACTGTCTGACCATTCAATACCATTCACTGTGGTTTTGAATTATAGATAAGCTATGCCAGCCTTGCAATATGATACCATGAGGGAATGCATGTACACAGTACACAGTTTAGTTCTGTGCACAGTTGTGCCACCATACACAACTTTGGCAGTTGAATGGTTTCAAATGGTTGGTCAACTCACTTGAAAATGTTACGAACAGTAGGAGGGTTAATGACCATAAAAACTTTCTTGGTAAGAAGCACTGCAGCTGTTGATAATATATAACATTTTGAAAAATGATTCCCCTCTAAGGAATGTGGTTTTAGAGAGAGGGATTCAAAATAAGTTCAAGAAACGTTTTATGCATGAAACGTTTGTCAAATTCTGTATTCCAATTACGGATTATTCTTCCTGTGTGAACATAACCGCTCCAGATTTTGGACGATATCTCTAAAACGCTACCACCTTTTGAAGTTAAATTTTCACAGGTTAGTTTTATTGTATATATAATCTACATTTATATCGGATTAAAACAATCGAACAAATCCCAAAACCAAAGGTAAACTTTATCTTTAAGTCAAGGCCCAATTTCATAGAGCTATTTCAGCACAAAAAGTAGCTCAGCACATAACAATTATGCTTACCAGAATGAGATTACAAGCCAAAATGCCATAATAAACCTACCGCTTATGACTTGCTTCCTATTAATATTTGCTTAGCAGAAATTTGTCAAGCAATAATTTCTGCTTATTAAGTGGCTCTCGCATGTTGTAGGGTGATTCTGTTTCCAGTTTCGTATGGCCCACCAGTATGCCATGCGTGCCAAATTTGTGTGATTCTAAACTCATGAAGTTAGAGACTGGAGCACAGGCCCAAGTTCAGTAATTTCATCCCTGGGGCAAGTGACCTTTGACCCGAACAAACCACTGTCCAGTGTCGGCGGGAAACAAATACATCTTAATACAATTTCCTTTTTAGGCAAATTTTTCAAGGAAGGCATCAAATTAACAAATTGAAAATACTAAAAAGATAAAAAGAAATTGTTGTTGTGAAATTTGTCTTTTGAAAAAATTATTCCAGCCCAATAAAAGTTGTGAGCTACAAGACTCATGGACTAGTTGATATTTTCAAGGGCTTCAAGCCCTCTTGTGGTCTTCATATCTGTGAATTCTCTCTAATACATTCTGTATTTTTATCTCCTTTTTTTGTAGACCGGATGGAAAGCCACCAAACTTTTTAACGAAGGCTGTAATAGGTAAAGATATCAATACTTAAATTTGGCAAAAACCTCTTCAGCAGGCTTGCATTTATTCTGAAGATAGTTTTTCCCAATAGAAAGTGATCCCTCTGCTGCCGCTTCCCAGGTTGTATCACAAAGTTGGGTGTGATCCCTGGCTGTACAGCAGTTACAAGTTGAATGGGTTCTGACTGGCACTCCTGAACAAAGATATTGACAAAATAGGGAGACCACCAACATTATGGGCTAGATAGCTCAGTTGGTAGAGCGCCTGCACATCAATCTAGAGATCGCAGGTTCAAGCCCCGCTCTACTTAGTTTGTCTGTGTTCAACCCAAACTTATTAGAAATATACCGTGTGGTTTATTACTCGATATTTGAATTTAAAAAAAGACACACCCCCTTAAGGTGATCCCTCTGCTGTCGCTTCCCAGGTTGGATTGTAAACTTGGGCGGGATCGCTGGCTATAAAAAAAAAAACACAACAGCCGATTTCGGTTAAAGGACAATGTGTTGACATGCTAAAAATTGTGCATTGTTTTTCACTATTTTTCTCCTGACTCGCACAACGGATTGAACCCAAATTTTGTCTGAAACTATTTTGTCAGCTCTACCAATCCTGTATAACACCTTTCTCTTAATAATAATAATAAAACAATATATATAGAGCACCTTATGCGAGGGCCTCAAGGCGCTTCACAGAAAAAACGGAAGCAAAAAGTAAGAAAACAGTAAAACTAGACCCAAAAAAGTCACAAGAGAAAAGACAGTAAAAACTAAATGAAAAATACACAAAGCCTACAAAAACAACAGTAAAAAATGTAAATGTATAACTTGAACCCGTTATCAGCTGATAAAGTCTTCTCATTCTCCAGGTATGACAGCAGGAGCCACCGGAGCGTTTGTAGGTACTCCGGCCGAGATCTCACTCATCAGAATGACTTCAGATGGCAGGTACGAGTCCTCCTTGACCAATTCTGAAAATACGTTGCCAATCAACAGTAAAGAAGATACACACAATATGAAATTTTTCTGAGTTTCACCAAGGTGGTTGCGTGTCATGGCCGAGTGGGCTAATGTACCGGACTCAAGTACTGGTGGCTAACACCCAGTTCAGACAGGTGCTCCAGAGTTGCGCCGAACCAAAAAGATAAGCAGCGACTCTAGGTCGAACCAAATAAATTTTGGTTTCAGACAGGCGAACTTAATTAAACATTTACATTAGGTTCTGCTCATGACATGATCGACATCCGAAACCAAGACGCTCCAGAGTCATTCCGATGATTGCAACAGTCGATCTTTCGACTTTCAGCGCGTCCAGTCGCTCCTAACTGTTTCAGAAACTGAACCTTTCATGTGCTTTATTCAACATTTTGGACTCTAGAGCACCTGTCTGAACTTGGTGTAAGTCACTAGGGTGTGGGTTTGAATCCTGTTCATGATATTGTGTCCTTTAACGAGACCCTTGACTATAAGTGCTTAAAAGAATATCCTTTAACTGTACAAATATTTCTTTGAATGATTAATGCTGTACCATATTTTTACAAATTTAACTGTTGATATATTTGTGGCAGGCTACCTGTCAGCGAACGGAGAGGATACTCCAGTGTCTTCAACGCTCTAGCCAGGATAACTAAGGAAGAGGGTCTGGTAACGCTATGGAGGGTGAGTACAGTAGACAGTTGAAATACATTTCCATCGGAAAAATGGCGCTGTACAAGCAGAGTGCCAGCTTGGTGTTTATATCCCCTTGTGGGAGTTTTCCCGAGTTCCCTTAATGGGAAGATCATCCAAAAACAAGCAAACAAAACTTGACACTTCTTCATAGGGTGTCATGGCCGAGTGGTTAAGAGCATCGGATTCAAGTTCTGGTGGTTTAGTCATCGGGGTGTGGGTTCGAGTCCCGGTCATGACGCTTGTGTCCTTGAGCAAGACACTTTGCTATAATTGCTTCTCTTCACCCAGGGGTATAAATGGGTACCTGCAAGGGTAGAGGTTGATATTGTGTTTGAAAAAGCCTTCGGAGCGCCATCACGGCAGCCCAGGCTGTATACTCCCCAGGGAGCTGAGAAAGATTAAAGGAATGTTATTGGCCCAATGACCAGGGCACTAATGTAAAGCGCATTGAGACGTTATTGTGAAATGCGCTATGTAAGAACTAGTTATTATTATTATTATTATTATTCATGATCTTCTCTTCACAGCAATCTAGAGCCTTAGAGGTCACAGTACAAGTTCCTTTTAGTGACTCACAGTTTCTTTACCAGAAAGACAGAACTGATAATGGGTTGTTCTTTGTCTTTTGTTGTGCTAGGGTTGTGGTCCGACTGTTGCCCGAGCCATGGTGGTCAACGCAGCACAGCTAGCCTCCTATTCTCAAGCTAAACAGTTCCTTATGGGTACAGGTAGGTACCTCACATACCAAGACAGTTATTAACCTTAGCAGTAACCGGTATGAAACATGGGTACAGGTGGGTACCTCACACACCAAGACAGCTACTAACCCTTGCAGTAACCGGTATTAAACATGGGTACAGGTGGGTACCTCACACACCAAGACGGCTACTAACCCTTGCAGTAACCGGTATTAAACATGGGTACAGGTGGGTACCTCACACACCAAGACGGCTACTAACCCTTGCAGTAACCGGTATTAAACATGGGTACAGGTGGATACCTCACACACTGAGACAGCTTTTAACCCAAGCAGTACCAAGTATTTTAACATGGGTACAGGTGGGTACCTCACACACTGAGACAGCTATAAACCCTAGCAGTACCCGGTTTTAAACATGGGTACAGGTGGGTACCGCACACACCGAGACAGCTATTAACCCTTGCAGTAACCGGTATTAAACATGGGTACAGGTAGGTACCTCACACACTGAGACAGCTATTAACCCAAGCAGTACCCGTTGTTAAACATGGGTACAGGTAGCCGTACCTCACATACCAAGACATTCACTTCACTTGAATGCTTTTATCAAGTCGTTGAAGTTGTTCATGAAGGATTTTTGAATTAGTTGTTTGTTTTTGTTCTCTATTCATGAAGGTTATTTTCAAGACAACATTTTGTGTCATTTTGGTGCGAGCATGATCAGTGGTCTTGTAACAACGATTGCGTCGATGCCAGTGGATATTGCCAAAACGAGGTTTGTTTAAAAGTTACACCCGATTCAGACAAGTGCTCTAGTGTCTCGCCGAACCAAATAAATTAGGAGCGACTCTGTGTCGACTCAAATAAATGTTGGTTTCAGACAGGCCAACTTAACGTAATATTTACATTGGGTTCGACTCATGACAAAATTGACTTCTGAAACCAAGATGCTCCAGAGTCGTTCCGAACAACTGCAACAGTCGATCTGTCGACTTCCAGTGCATCCAGTTGCTCCTAACTGTGTCATTGTCAAACTTTTCATGTACTTATTTCAATAATTTGATTTTTGCGCAACTCTAGAAAGCCTGTCTGAACCGAGTGTTACTGTCAGTAGCAGCTTTGGCTCTGGCTGTTGCTATGAGCCTCCTGTGCATGTTCTCATGACGATGAAGCCATAGCCGCTAATTCAGACACAACTAAGCTTAATTGCTTCACCGAACAATTTATTTATTCTGAAAAATATAGCGCTTCTACGTCCCATATCCAATTCAGCCGAAGACCAAGTTGAATATGGGACGCAGTTGTGCTTAATTTTTCCATATTCCACGAGCGTGCGTGTGGTACCAAATTTGTATTCAAGTGCAGCTTAAAAAGAAGGAGATAGAAGAGCGCGATAGAACAGGGTTTGATATGGGCTGTGCACTGTTGGTTAACACCACACTCTTGTTGCCACGGGTTGACCAATCAGAATCTAAGATTGAAGTTTGCTTGAAGATAAAACAAGTTATGACTTTTTGTTGTGTTATTCTTCTTTTTTTCTGGCTTTTGAAACATTGGATATTCACTAACACTTGCCATTACCTAAACAAATCAATTTTTTTGGAGATTTTGAAAGGAACAAGTGACAGTTGAATATGGCCTGGACTAACACGGAGGTCATAGCCTCTGTTGCCCCAGGTCTAGCCTTAGTGCCCAAAAGTTTCCCATAGACTTTACAATGGAAGTGACCATCGCAAAATGAAAATGGCCTTGTCCTCTCATGCATGAAATACCAGGCCTGCTGAAAGCTTCAAAACGAAGAAAAATGCCTGTTACATAAACCTATTCTGATATTGGGGTTTCTCATGGCCGAAAGGATAAGAACACAGATTTCAAGCTCTGGTGTTTCTGATCAGCAGGGTGTGGGTTCAAGTCCCAGTTGTGACAACTGTGTCCTTATACAAGACACTGAACCATTATTGCTTGGTTCTTCGTATGGGACGTAAAGCCGTACATGTAGGTCCTGTGTGATGTGTAATGCACATATAAGAACCCAGTGCACTTATCGTAAAGAGAAGGGGTTCGCCCCGGTGTTCCTGGTTTGATCGGCAGCATATTGCGCCACAGCACCTTGTAAACCATTACATGGTGCTATGTAAAGGAATAGGTCTCATACTTCAACACGTAGCTCCACATACCTTGTAGGAAAAATACTGAGCACTTTGAGACGCCCATCGGGAGTAGATAAAGCGCTATATAAGAACTGCGTATTATTATTATTATTAAAAATTGTAAAAGATTTTCTCTGTTTTCTTTCCTTGTATCATTCCAGAATTCAGAATATGAGAATTATTGATGGAAAACCAGAATACTCAGGAGCTATTGTAAGTTTTATTAAACAATTTTGTTTGCAATAAGCAGTTCATCTCCACGATTCCTGAACAAATCTCTGCATATAAGAAATTACATGTAATCTCATCAGTTTTCATAGTCTTATTTGCTGTCATGTCTGTATGCATAAGAATAACGGACATTTCGACACCTGGCAAACTTGGCACTGCAGACTTGGGGTGCCTTGCAGATTCGGGTGCCTTGCTAAACTGGGCACTTTGCAAACTGGAACTTCATGAGGATTTTCATTTCAAATGCTCTCTTCTTGTAGCCCTTGTACCAAGAGTGGCTTTTAGCCTTGTTTGGGCCGAACTTCAATTCAATTCAATTCAATTTATTTGTTCGTCATATGAAAACACATGAAATTTGTTTTCCATTGTACAGCATTTTTTTTTTTGAAGTACATAAAACTACACTAAGTACATAAAAAATAGACAATTATATACACAATGAAAAAGAGAGTGACATAAAAAAACAGGACGAGTCAATAAGGTTGAACAAATTATCTGTTAAAACTACTGTTAAAACTATAGATGGCACTAGGTAAGAAGGAAATTTTTGAATCTGTTTGTTTTAAGGCCTAGTTGTTGAATCCTACCTGAGTGATCTATTGGTTACAATCAATGAGTGTAGAGGATGTGTGCTGTCAGACATAACACAATTACATTTGTTCATGAGGCTGCTAACTTGCATACAAGAAGAAGAAATTCAGCAAAGTTTTTTAAGCATATAACTACATTATTTGTCTTACCGATCTTATGATGCACTGTTGATTTCGTTCTGGGGGTGGGGGGTCGAGTTGGTTGGGGGGAGACACACCTTCATCTCCACACCAAGAGTAGTCCCCTGACGATGACTAGAGCAAGCTAGTCGAATTGTTGAGACCTTTTAAGAACTCACTCCGCGGCAGTGCAGTTATTAACGAGAAGTCCCCCGATCCACAAAGCGAAAGTAGTAGTCCCGCCCGATTTCCTACCTCCCGCCCAGGTAGTAGTTAATAAGCAGTACAGTTCTTTTCAGAACTGAGAAGTCTCCCGAATTCCGAATAATCTACTCCGCGGCAGTAGAATAAATAGCAAGACAAGTTCTCAAAGAACAAAATCTACCTAGCATGGTGTTACCGCAAACCAAATACACATTGATACCTCACCATGCAATGCCTCAAATCCCATACTCCACAAGTTGTTGACCATTGAATAAAGAAACTAACAATATTAGCAGTGCCTGGGCGTTTTGTGATGATTATACGGAAATGAATGGTCTCTAAATGGTTAAGCCATATCCGCATTGGCCACAACGGCTACGGCTGCACTTGTTGCTAAGGATGTCCTATACATGATGATGCAGCAATCCAGCCGTAGCTGTAGCCGCTAATTGTCCTGAACAAAACCCTTAGCAACAACAGTCACAGCTGTAGCAAAACCCTTAGCAACAACAGTCACAGCTGTAGCAAAACCCTTAGCAACAACAGTCACAGCTGTAGCAAAACCCTTAGCAACAACAGTCACAGCTGTAGCAAAACCCTTAGCAACAACAGTCACAGCTGTAGCAAAACCCTTAGCAAAGTGGAGACAAACTACTCCCGTACTTTATATTTTGCAGGAAGTTCTACGAAAAACAATAAAAGCAGAGGGCATATTTAGTCTTTGGAAGGGGTTCACACCGTACTACACCCGCCTCGGCCCACACACCGTCCTAACCTTCATCTTCCTGGAGCAGCTCAACAAATTTTACCGAGTTAAATTTGGCAAATCTACCGAGTGAAGATGAATTCGTGCCTCGTGAATAACGCCACAGCTCGACAAATCAAGGTTAGAAATGATTCATCAACTGTGAAGCGGAAAAAAGTAGTCAGTCCTTTGAGATTAGTCTCATCTGAGGTTCTGTTTGCATGGTGAGTTAGGAAAAGTACCCCCTTCCCACTCAAATTACCTCAGATTAATTGAAAACCGCAACATTTATATTTGACCTTTTTATAGATCATGTTACCTTTGTTTACAGAGTAGTGACCTTGTACATTCTAATGCATTTCCTGACTGGCAGGATACTACACAGGCTATGGGAAAATTTACATTTTGTGTCATAATTTTCATATAAATTCAAGAGTAACAAAAGCAACAGCTGTACAGCTTTTGAGATGTCCCCCCCTTTCTTCATATCAAAAGTAAGATTTATTGTATTCTTCCATTGAACTGTGTACAAACTGTGCCTGCAGGAAGTCCAGGCTCTGTGGCTCTTTTGTAAACATGTGATGTCACAGGTCACATGGTCTATAAAGGGTAAATGTTAGGCAAAAGTATAGACACAATCGGCGACTGCAGTCACTTAACCCATAGTGGGTACACAATGTAAACAAACCAAGCAGGCAACGCGCAGCGTGAATGGAAACGCATGGCTGCTTCTGAGCTCTTCTGCTGTAAGGTGGGAAGCAGCCATGCTCTTCCATGCTCACTGTGCATTACTTGCTTGGTTTGTTTACATGAGTCACGTGACTCTGGTCGCCGATTGTATCTATTGGACTGAGAGAAATAGGTAGAGAAACATTTGAATGTTGATGTCACTCTTTGTGAACTGAATTATTTTAGTCTCTGGACTTGTTCGGTATTTTTAATAAAACCAAAATGAATGAATGAATGAGAAGGAAAGCGACGGACACTTCATGTGATTTCTCTGTTTTTAAACGGAAATCCATTTTGTTTGCCCTCCAAAAAGACAAAACCGAGCTACCACAATTTTGCACTGATGCGACGGGATTGGGTGCTGTGGGCTATACAAAGCATTTATCTTCAAGTGAATACGGTCGGAAAGAGGTTTTAAAAGTAGAATATAATGATTCACACAAATATCCCTGAAAAATGTTACGCTTTTTTGTGTAATTTCATGACAGAACAGTCTGCTATTTTGTAGAACCAAATTTGTAGACTCCACAAAACGCTGGACCATTTGTTCCGCTAGTTGTGGTTCAAGAGGCAAATTTCATGGTGTTTTTTAATCACTACTCACTAATTACAAAACACTGTTGGTGTTTTTATGCAAGAACAACTCACGAAAGGGAAACGGAGTAATTACAAACAGCAAAATTTAGGGAGATTTGAAGAGCAGTGTGCCCACTTTAATCACCATATTCTTATTGTATTATTTATACTTCATAAAAAGCACTACCCATTGAACAGTCTTGATTGGTGAAGTTAATTTTGTTTACATATTTGCCGATATCGCAACACCAATTACTGGAGAAGAGATATCTGTATCACACAAACAGATTCATAGACTAGCATAGTCCTTTTGAGCCAGCGTCCAAGTCAGTCAGTGTTGCGCCCTCTACCGGTGACTAATACAAAACGTCGGCAATCAAGTCTAGTAGTCTACCCATTGAATAGTGCGCATGTTGCATCTAGAGTTTGTGTGTGTTGTGAAATGCATAGCTCCATTCCGATTGCATAGAGTTTGGAGCCTGTACTTGATTTTTGGGGTGTGTTTACAAACACACAAATCCCCAGAATTCCTTTCAAGTGCTTGGTTCGAGGCTGGGTTCGAAGCCGACCTAGCTGATTTCACAATGACTAAAATATTAGTATTGTCGTCTACATGTAGTTACTGAATCACAATTTACCGGTTTGTGCAATTCATAATCATAGATGTTAAACCAATGTTTGTGTGTGAGAGATTGGCTGTTGCCAGCTTGGTGTTTATACAGCCCCTTTGTGTGTGCTTTGCAGAGTTCCCATGTTGGGAAGATCATTGAAACAAACAAGCAAACAAACAAAGAAACCTTTATGTTTCAACAAGTAGGTGTGAACCAGCAAACATCAACATTTTTGAGATTTTTGTTAATACCGATTTTGGTTGAACAAAGAGAAATTGACTAGAGCGGGACTTGAACCAACAACCTCCAGATTAACGTGCCGGTGCTCTACCAACTGGGCTAAACTGAGCTATCTAGCCCCATGTTGGAGGTCTCCCTATTTTGTCAATATCTTTGTTCGGGGGTGCCAGTCAGAAGCAGTCTGACTAGAATGTATACTCTGTCAAATAGCTGCAAAATTTGCTACAGCTGTGACTGTTGTTGCTAAGGGTTTTGCTACAGCTGTGACTGTTGTTGCTAAGGGTTTTGCTACAGCTGTGACTGTTGTTGCTAAGGGTTTTGCTACAGCTGTGACTGTTGTTGCTAAGGGTTTTGTTCAGGACAATTAGCGGCTACAGCTACGGCTGGATTGCTGCATCATCATGTATAGGACATCCTTAGCAACAAGTGCAGCCGTAGCCGTTGTGGCCAATGCGGATATGGCTTAACCATTTAGAGACCATTCATTTCCGTATAATCATCACAAAACGCCCAGGCACTGCTAATATTGTTAGTTTCTTTATTCAAATTTTGTCAGTAAAAATGTCAACATAAATAAAATAAAAGAAAAATTTAGTTTTGGGTTTAGAAATTGGGATACTATGTCAACATACTACATCGGCAAATTTCATATGTGGCCATGACCTTTACTTTGACCTCTTTATGTGAATAGAAGTAGGTTAAACTTTGCGGCCGCTATGGGCGTTTTGGTACGAGCCGCTTCTGGCCGCTATGGTCTCTAAATGGTTAATACAGGGCCTCTGAATTTAGGCTTAATTTTTGAGGATTGAGTGGGACTAGGGGTGATTACATCTACTTAGCTTCCCACACTAAACACTATTAAACTGCTTAGTTCGGTTTAGCTTCCCACACTAAACACTATTAAACTGCTTAGTTCGGTTCAAGTATGTGTAAATGAAATAAATTATATGAAAGATATACTTCATTATCCATTGTTTACAGTACATTAAGTATTAGATTATATTATATTCTACTGCCTACTGATATATGAGTGAATACAGAAATATTCTTGAGAAATAATTATTTTTATTTATTCATAAACTGTCCTTTGTACGGAAGCCTTAAAGGGACATTGAGAAAAGAAAGTCATAATTATAAGTCATAACTATTACTTATATTTCAGAATAATATTATGAAATAGCAGAAGTCATAACTATGACTTGTGCCAAGAAAGTCAATTTATGAGATATATACAAGTCATACTTATGAAATATAACTTATATTCATAAAGTATATACAGTCATAATTATGAGATATAAGTCATAATTGTAACCTACTGGTGTTGAGAAGCACCAGTTGTTTGCAGAACCACCACTACTCAAAAGAAATTTATTTACATCAGGCATGATAATCCTTCCTACTTTAGTCTGATTTCCGATTTTATTTTGCCCTTGGAAAAATTGTGATTAAATAGCCTGACATGTCTATTAAAGCCTATAGGCCTACCATGTGTATGTAGGTCGGCCCTTGTACTCGAAAAAGTATCATGATTGTTACATGGTGTTACCACAAACCTCACTTGATTGTACTCCCACCATGCAAAGTTACAAATCATACTCATGTACATGGTGTTACCACAAACCTCACTTGATTGTACTCCCACCATGCAAAGTCTCAAATCATACTCATGTACATGGTGTTACCACAAACCTCACTTGATTGTACTCCCACCATGCAAAGTCTCAAATCATACTCATGTACATGGTGTTACCACAAACCTCACTTGATTGTACTCCCACCATGCAAAGTCTCAAATCATACTTATAATGTACCGAGTCATAATTATTAGACATAAAACATATGACTTTCCTTTTTATTCTCCCTCAATGTTCCTCTAACTCTTCTGTACCTTTGTATGAGAAACATAAATGTTAAACTTAATGGGAGACTTTTGGAATGCTTGATGGGAGCAGACTTACCAGGTAAGTTTCCATTGTTTACGTAAGCATGCACACATTACCAAGAACAATGGATTTACCTGGTAAGTCTGCTGCCACCTAGCGTCCTATTTGCACGGATCTGACGTACCTTTATTTGTGTTTTTTGTTTAGTCTTACTTTAGTACCGTTGTGAAGAGTAAGAAATTGCAATCTGATTTAGTGACACCCTTGTGGTATCTAAAGTTGTTATTTTGCTGTGATGACAAAAAGTATCCAACAGTTCGTCGACCCTGTTTTACAAACAAATAAATATTTCTTTGATTGATCCACATGTACAATATTTTTGCGTGTTTTCTAGAATTATTGGTCAACAGGTTGTGGCATTCATCTTTTGTTTGTGTCGAGGCCCTGCATTATTATCCGACTTGAGTTAGTTCTGATGGCCGAATCATTGGTTCGAGGGTTCAATTGTGTCCTTGAGCAGGATTATGGGAAAGCTCCATTAACCCTCCTACTGTTCGCAACATTTTCAAGTGAGTTGACCAACCATTTGAAACCATTCAACTGCCAAAGTTGTGTATGGTGGCACAACTGTGCACAGAACTAACTGTGTACATGCATTCCCTCATGGTATCATATTGCAAGGCTGGCATAGCTTATCTATCATTCAAAACCACAGTGAATGGTATTGAATAGTCAGACAGCAAGAGGGTTAATGAATTTCTGAGTTTGGCCACAAAAACTCGAACAGTATACATCATATTTAAAGAGTGGGTGTGTTTACATTGAATTACTTGGGTCATTGAGCAGTTACTCTGTCTGGGGCAGTCAGCAGCTTTACTGGTTTGTGCATGATCCATTTAAGTCCACTGTTTGGAAAAGGAATTAAATGGAAATAACAGGTGTTAGTTGCCAGACAAAAGGGATGTTTCATTTTAGCCTCTTTCTTTAATGGAACTTTCCCATATTGGACCACTTCACGTCGGATGACAATTTATTTTTGGGGGGGACAAACTTACAGCAGATGTTTTTAACGCTTATAAAACTTAGGATTTTCCTAAATTTTTATGGAGGGCTGAAGTTATATCCACCCGGACTTTCCATTGTGTAGCAAACACAAGCAGGCACCTACCGATATATCTGTACAAAAAGAGTGACAACAGGTTCTGGAAAACACGCCTTGTAAAATCCCTTTCTAGGGGTTATTGGCTGACCCCTTATTCCAGACCTTTGCCCTGTTGTAAAAATGTGGCATACAAGAATAGACTGGCTGCCACTATTGTCCGTCATTATACTTAACTTAGTTGGAAGCAAGTCCGAGCTTTCCAAGCATACCATGGCTTAAAAACAAGCTCAAATAACCAACATATCACTCGATTAAACTTCTCTCTTGTGAAAAACAAAATTCATTTTAATACACTATAGTTGACCAATTGTTTACATTTTCAAAATCATCATTATAACTTTTAACATAACAGTACAGCTTTTCTGGACGGATGGAAAAACAACCACTGTCATTTTTACCAATAATAACTAATATACTGGACGGATATTCATAAACAATAAGTTTTGAAAAGCACCTTCTTTTTACATTTCAAAGGCAGTAGTCAAACCACCTTGTTTAGGCGCCTTTAAGCGCCTTGAGCGTCACTGAGTGACGGATATGAGCGCTATATAAGAAGCCACTATTATTATTATTATTATTATTGTTTGTCTGCCATTCATAGGAAGGTTAAATTCTGCATGGGAATGGCAATACATGTCTTTGGGAGTATTTCTAGCAGTAATGCTACATTTTTGGGGAAAAGAGACATTTGATTGCTTAAAACCTCTTACTGTGACAAGATACTCTGTGTGTCTGGAAGATTGGCATAGAGCCTTTTGCCCATCTTCTGGGCATACAACGAACAAGTTGAATGAAATTAACTGAACTTTGGATACTGACGAAGTTCTGACAAATCATCTTTTCTTATTCAACTTCAACAACTCAAACTCTCGGGGTCTGATTCCATTTAAGCAAACATTAATTACTTTATGTACGAAGTGAAATAAAATAAGGAACCAGTGAAAACTAATATTGAAAATCCGACTGGTAACCCGCTTTCGCTTTAACAAGAATCGTCTGTGCTAAGCACGAATTATGAAAGTGAACCCCTTCTTTTTCACAAACAAAATGGAATCTCTGTTTGGACTCCTTGTAAGCTGTTCCACCAATCATTCGTCTTCGAGTCAAACTGCCTATTACATAACCTGCCATCTTTTGGTCTATTCCATCTATCGCTTGCCACCCCTCTTCTTCTCTGGGATGGTCTGTTTCTGTTTCATATCTTTGCTAGGGACGGAGAGGTCATACTGGAAGCCCTTCTTGGAGGCTGCTGCTTCCTTCTTCAAGACCTTTGGAGAGCAAAGAAAACGTGAGGACGAATGTGAGGAAACGAAACAAAATACTACAAACCATGCGTCATGGTCTTCAAAAACTCTCCATTTGGTCTTTAGTGATGCATCCCTTGATTACACAAGGTGTCACTGCAACTCTTTAAAAAGGGGCTGGAAGGTCAATTTCAGTTTTGTGATTCACCCATTTTCTAATAGAGTCCTCATGAAAATGTAGCAAACACTACAAGTCTCTAACCTCAGGTAAAAAGGTGTAAAATTCCACTGTGTTTGACACCCTTCAAGTGCAATTTTTGTCAAAGTCCAAAAACATTTGGTGATGTCGCTTTTCAAATATGGTTTGCAGTTTTGTACAAACATTTTTTAGTTCATTCCTGAATTTAATGTACTTAATCAAATCAGCATTGAATTTGACCTTTTGATTGGCGCAAAAATTCCTCTTTGGAATGTACAGACCCATTTGTTTTTGATGTCCGCTGACGTCATGTTTCATGCTCCGAAAAAGTATCAAATAAAATTGCATTTTACACCATTTTAGAGAATTGTTAGAGGCTTGTAGTTTTTCCCCACTTTTATGAGGACTCTATCTATTGGAAATAAATGAGTGCATCACAAAACTGAGCTTGACCTCTTTAAGGTCTTGGCGAATTTCCCACCTTGCAATTTTCCAAATCCTACAGCGTATCCTTTCAGCTCCTTGGTCAAAACACAGGACAGATACTACTGGTATTTGCGTTTGAATGTTTTACTCTCAAAATATCCACTCACCCCTTTCATGATTCTAGCCTTGAGCTCCGCCTGTGTCAAAGGTCGCGTCTCCTCATCGCTGAGATCGGACCCCTGATCGCTGTCATAGTCGTCACCAGTAGAGGGCGCCATAAACATCAGCTGTTGTGGTGGAGGGATTGGCCCTTTGCCAAGCATAGAGGGCACTTTTAGATCTTCCTTCTCCTTCGCTCCCTACAGATAAACGGAAAAACAAATAATTATAAAGTCTATTGCCTGCCACTTTCTAAAACTCTGAAAGAATGACTCATTCATAACCAGATGAAACATTGGTTTTTGGTAGAGCAGTCATAACGAGATGAAACATTAGTTTTTGGTAGAGCAGTCATAACGAGATGAAACTTTAGTTTTTGGTAGAGCAGTCATAACGAGATGAAACATTGGTTTTTGGTACAGCGGTCATAACGAGATGAAACTTTAGTTTTTGGTACAGCAGTCATAACGAGATGAAACTTTAGTTTTTGGTACAGCAGTCATAACGAGATGAAACATTGGTTTTTGGTAGAGCAGTCATAACGAGATGAAACATTGGTTTTTGGTAGAGCAGTCATAACGAGATGAAACACGTCTGAACAACCTGTGAAAATTTCAACCATTTTGATGGTCCCCAGGGCCTCGATTTGGGTGTAAAATTCCACAAGTCCGCAGGGCTTGTAGCTCAAAATATTTACCCGCCCACAATGATTTTTACAAGACTCAAATCTTGGTAAAGGCAGAGCTTTCTACAAAGTAAATGCAAATCACTAAGTGAATATTTATCTAATTTTTCTTATGGATAAGTTTATTTTGATACTCAACTGAACTGTATTTACAAGAGTCAACATTTTAACATAATTTCTTTCTGTTAAAGATTTTACACAGTGAGATATAATTATCCATTTGATAAACACGAGACCACTGGACCTGTCTGGTCATGTGTTTACTGGGCCAAGGCATCACAAGCCTAGGATCCAGTGTAAAATTTGAGCCCTGGGCTCGATTTCACAAAGAGTTAAGATTGATCGTAACTGCAAATCCATCGCAGTTGCTTAGCAAAGAGTGATGTCACAATACAAATCACTATGGTAATACTGACAACTCATCTTAAGATGAATCTTAGTGCTTTGTGAAATCGACCCCAGGTCTTGTTTTTAATGTAAACAATGAAATTAAAAATTGTGTTCACACACGCACTCTTGCGGTCAAAAATACCACAAAATTGCCACATACCTTGCTGTCCACATACATGCTGACCGCAAGAAGCTCATTGGTGCGTTGCTCGATCAGACCGAGGTACTGCATGATGGTCTCATCGGTCACTCCAGCAGCACTACCCAGCATGTCATTAATGGTTGATCGATCACAGCTCGTCTTGGAGAAAAGAGACTCCACTCCTTGGGGGCAGAAACACAAAAATTAAAATTTAGCGTTTAAAGTTGCATGGCTCAATTTTACGCAGAATATGTTTTCTTTTTTGAAGAGTTTTTTATTTGAACGAATTTTGATGATGGGACGGAAAGTCAGTTTTATACCTGCTTTGAGCTGATCCAGGATCTTATTCACGCTCTTCAGTTTGGAGTCGTGGCCGTCGGCGTCCTTGGCCGCCCTGGTCTGTTTCTCCTCCAGGGTCTTGAGGATGCTCACACGCTGCTCCTCCATCTCCGAGCCCTGCCTCTTGAACTGATTAATCTCATCTTGGATCTAAGATGGAAAAAAAAATGCCATCAAAATTTGATTGAGTGGACTTATAGACCAGGAGGGGCATTTTGATTCATTGGTTCTGCTCTACTGTAGGCACTGTCTCCCATGGAGGGGGGGGGGGGAGGGGGGGGGGGAGTGGGGAGGGGAGTGGGGAGGGGGGGGGAGTGCGGTGGCTCCTACCCCCCTCTTGTTACACCACTGTCTGTGCCCCTTTCTGAATTCATGAGCAATGTTGACGAGGCCCTAAGCTAGAGCCAGAACTGAAGTTATGGTTTCAATCGAAAAGGCACTAAGAGTGATAGAGTGTATTCTGCATGAACCATTCCATTTGAAAGTGCCAGGCACAGCAAGACCTTCTACAGTATCCTAACCAGAGGAAGGCAGGGGGCGTGACCACCCCCCCCCCCCCCCCCAGCTTAGAAACCTTGCCACCTCCACATGAATTGTTTTTAAATGGCGATTGAATGGTTCGATACATAGTCCCTCTCCCAATTTGCTTCTTTGTCCTTGCTTGCCCCCCACCCCCAATATAAAAATCCACATACAACTTCCATAGTACAGCCACAGAACTGCTTTGATCATGACGATACGTCCCCTTTAAGTTTTGTATTCAGAATTCAGACTTGGATGTTGACCTTCAACCTACCTCCGTTATCCGGTCCTGCTGGACCTCAATCTCGTTGTTCTGCTCGTTAACGTAGTTGAACAGCGCAAAGTTCCGATCCTCCACCTGGATGAACTTGTGGACGAGTTTGTTAAGGTCCGTCTCATTGGTGATTTGGGAGATACGCTGGAAGGCCGCCTCGTATGCCTCGATGGAATCTTCCTGCCTCTCACGACGAAGTTTTTCACCTTCCTCTGCCTCTGTGATGGGAGAGAATTGTGTAAAGTTTTGTTAATAGCTACACATTTAAGAGTTTGCTAAAGGAAGCTCAGATATGCCATCAGCATCCTCATCATAGCCCGCCCCTTCGTTAGCGAGGATGGATACGGTGACTCTCACAGTCATCTACTAAGTACAGGGCCCAATTTCATGGCTCTGCTTACCGTAAGCAATCAATCGGCGCTTACGGAAGCAGGTAATTCTACGCTTACGTTAAGCGTATTTCACAGGTTAGCAGGGAACTTTTGCTTGTGCGCCTGCGTACTCCACGTTATTAGGCATTCTTTGCTTACACAGCTAGCGCAGAAATTCGGCGCTTGCACAGTAAGCAGAGAATGGTGATCACAAGCACTGAAATCGGCAGTAAGCAGAGCCATGAAATTGGGCCCAGTTGGGTTGAAGAAGAGCAACCGTTGTAGATAGCAGAATGCCAATGGGAACTGTTGCTGGCATTTGACTCCCAAATAATATTGGGTATCCTAAAAGCGCAAAAGACCACATTTCAGAATGTCCTTGAATTGAATGTACGACTTTGTGTAAAGGTGACATACTAATTGTGGACCTGAGGACAAAAGACGTCCACAAAAATTACCAATGGTGATGAAACCTGTGAATTTCTAGGGTTTTGCAATAGTTTTATTTACAAACTCTCTACATCACAACAAATGGAAATGAGGATTTGGGGTTCAATAGACTGTGCAACTCTCGCGCTATTCAAATTCGAACATTGGGGCCTGTTAAGTGTGGGAGTTTGTTTCCTTCGTGCGTTAAGGCAATGTGCGTGGGACCAAAGTGGTCCCAAAAAGTGTTCGAACACGTGCGAGACTTGCACGGTCTATGGGGTTTTGGTGATTTCAAATCTTAGTACAACAATTGAAGGCACATTGGGATCAGTGCACTAATTCTAACATATCACTTGTATGTTTAGGCTAAAACTGAATCTGAAAAAATAAATAAATACCTCTTTTCTGACGCAGAGCAACGAGCAGTTCATCTTCCTCTCGTTCCTTGCTCTTGACGGTCATGAACTCCCGGAGTTTACGATCGTGATCGATGATTCGCTGCAACTCCTTCATCTCCTGCTGGTGTTGGGCGCAGTCCTTGTCCGCCTTTTCCTTCAGAAGGATCATCTTAGCCTGGGCTTCATCCCGGGCATCGTAGGCCTGGGTGGACTGGTCGATCACCTCGCCAATTTCCTGGCGGATGTCTCCGAGCTCCTAAAGTGAACGGAATTCAAAGAATGAGTTTAACACCAGTCACTACAACCCATAATGGGATTATGGTTTCAGATAAGCTGGCCTTCCACCAACCGGCAAGCTCAGTATTCTAGCAGTTACAGATAGAATCATAAATTGGTAAATACTCCAAAAATTAATGGCCATTAAATTTGACTTGGTAAGAAGCACTGCAGCTGTTGATAGTATAAACTATTTGCTAAACTACATTGACAATAACCAATCTATGAACCTACCTTGAGCCCTTTGGTGCACATGGCGGTCGCTAGCGACCACCAAAAACACGTTAAATTTGGACTTTGATTATTGGTCATAACTCAAAAACTACGGTCCCCATATATATACCGCCCTCATTCGGTTGTTTAGAGCAATTGTTGAGCTTTCGTTTGATGTGATATTCAATAGGGGGCGCTATTGAAAAAATTCTAGAAAAATATGGTTGAACGTTTTTGTTTTTTCCTTGTGATTTTGCAAAAAAAAGCGACTATTATCTCAACATGGCGTCTCGTTTTGGGCCTGATCAAGCACTGGAATTCCTTGAAAATAATATATCAGATGATGAGATTCAAGATGATTCTGATTTAGAAGACGAAATAAGTGATGAAAACAATGACATGGTGAACGATGGTTATGACACATATACGTGAATTGCAACGGAGGCATTCGATTCCGGCGAGAACCTGCGGCTATTTATCTCAACGTGTTTACATAAAAATGCAGTATAATCCGTTGCCATGATAAAAACATTGTGTTTTTTTTCATATTCTGAAAGATTATCCTCTCGGGTAAAAATTATTCCGCAGGTTCATATCTGTATCTCAATCACGTAAAGCACCACGCACCATTTTTAAATGAATTGCATTATTCATTTTATTTTACATTTAAAACAATAAAATTCATCTGTGCACCAAAGGGTTAGGACACTTACTTGCTCTACAATGTGGATTTAAATTCTCATTTCTTTTTTTCATTTTTTAGCGCTGCTGCCTTATGCGTCAATTGGGTTTTCAGTCCCTACCTGATTGCATGGGTTTTCCCTATTTGAGGTTTTCCTCCCACATCTAAAACTTACATTTTTTTCACCCTCTTCCATACACAGATATCTTCAGGCCTACAAGTCACAGTACTAGTCGCTTTTGACGGTCCGTTTTTAGATTCCTTCCCAGAAAGATAAATAAATAAATGCCATAACTAAGAATTCCTTTGGCTACCTTTTCAAGTTTCTTGCGGATGTTCTCAAAACGAGTACGCTCAACACGCAGGCTGTCAATCTCTTCTCTGTACTTGCCGTTCTCCGTCAGCATAGAGTTAAACTTCTCGTTAGCCTAGAGGGTGAGAGTATAGATTGAGTAACAAATTAGTTTTAAAATGCACTCGAGACTAGTCTATTTTGAAGTTAGTGTAACCGAGAGACAAAAGCTCACACTCAACCCGGTCTGTGACTCATAACTCAAGAACTGTAGCTCAAGACTTCTCCAGCTGTAGTGTAAATTACTCAATGACAAGTAATGCCAAGTTGACAAGTAATGCCAAGTTGACAAGTTATCAAGTAGTGCCATGTTATCAATTAAGTAATGCCAAGTTGACAAGTAATGCCAAGTTGACAAGTAATGCCAAGTTAACAAGTTATCAAGTAATGCTAAGTTGACAAGTAATGCCAAGTTATCAAGTAATGCCAAGTTGACAAGTAATGCCAAGTTGACAAGTAATGCCAAGTTGACAAGTGATGCCAAGTTGACAAGTGATGCCAAGTTATCAAGTAATGCCAAGTTGACAAGTAATGCCAAGTTGACAAGTGATGCCAAGTTATCAAGTAATGCCAAGTTGACAAGTAATGCCAAGTTGACAAGTGATGCCAAGTTGACAAGTAATGCCAAGTTGACAAGTGATGCCAAGTTGACAAGTAATGCCAAGTTGACAAGTGATGCCAAGTTGACAAGTGATGCCAAGTTATCAAGTAATGCCAAGTTGACAAGTAATGCCAAGTTGACAAGTGATGCCAAGTTGACAAGTAATGCCAAGTTATCAAGTAATGCCAAGTTGACAAGTAATGCCAAGTTGACAAGTGATGCCAAGTTGACAAGTGATGCCAAGTTGACAAGTGATGCCAAGTTGACAAGTAATGCCAAGTTGACAAGTGATGCCAAGTTGACAAGTAATGCCAAGTTGACAAGTGATGCCAAGTTGACAAGTAATGCCAAGTTGACAAGTAATGCCAAGTTGACAAGTAATGCCAAGTTGACAAGTAATGCCAAGTTATCAAGTAATGCCAAGTTGACAAGTGATGCCAAGTTG
This sequence comes from Leptasterias polaris, assembly GCA_037783415.1. NCBI lineage: Eukaryota > Metazoa > Echinodermata > Asteroidea > Forcipulatida > Asteriidae > Leptasterias > Leptasterias polaris. Next base: position 1,313,573 of record JAZGTN010000111.1, read on the forward strand.
ACGTAATGCCAAGTAATGCCAAGTTGACAAGTGATGCCAAGTTGACAAGTGATGCCAAGTTGACGTAATGCCAAGTAATGCCAAGTTGACAAGTGATGCCAAGTTGACAAGTGATGCCAAGTTGACAAGTAATGCCAAGTTGACCAAGCAGCAGTCAGAACTATTCAACTGCACATATTTCATTATTTGGTGCTAGATACGTGGCATGGTGTACATCCCCACCCTAATCCTATTGTGTCTTCATCATGTTCTGGGAATCTCAGGAATTTTGTTGAGGATTTTAAAGGGTACTATCCTGCACAAGAGGAAAAGAGTGTGGGAACACTAGGTGGGAACACTAGGTGGGAACACTAGGTGGGAACACTAGGTGGGAACACTAGGTGGGAACACTAGCCCTATATAGGACTCTTCCTCTGTGCGGATTAATGAGGAATATAGGACGTCAAAAAACCCACCGCAGAAAAATGTATGCCGCCGTGGAATATGAATCTTGTGAAATTAGTAGCTTCTTGCAGGTAAGATTTGACTTATGAAGCTTTGAAATGTTTCCGCCCCAGAAATGGTACCTGATATCCAGGACGTCACTGTAGTACAAATAGGAAAGTGAAAGGCCGCTAGGGCTGGGGGGGGGGGGGGGGGGGGAACACCTTCTGCCCCATATCAGGCATGGTATATTATTTCATGGGAATATTTTGAAGGGGCACCAAGGCCCAGACTAGGGGCAAAAGACCTCATAACCCCCATGTCATTCCAGGCCTGAGATTGTGTATGGTAGAATAACTGCAAAGAAAAATCTGTTTCCTTTGCAAAAATGTATTCACCACGTGATATTACTGCAGGCTGGCATTTATAATGCATGTATGATCCAAAAACATGGATGATATTGAATGGTAAGGAAGTGATTGACCCCTTGCACAACAGGGAACACACTTTACACAGACCTATCCTGTGCGCCATTTTGGTATTTAAAATGTACACATCAATTGACTCCCAAAATGGTGGAAATGAAAGACACACATTTTGCAGAGGTGCGTTGTGCAAGGTAGGGGTCAATACATTAAGAAGACCTTGACCGGATTTCACAAAGCACTAAGATTCATCTTAAGATGAGCTGTCAGTATTACCATAATGGTTTGTTTTATGACATCACAGATTGCTAAGCAATTAGGATTGATTCGCAGTTAAGATCAATCTTAGCTCTTTGTGAAACTGGCCCCTAGGCCCAATTTCATGGCTCTTTTACCGTAAGCAAAGAATCGGCGCTAACGGAAGCAGGGAATTCCGTGCTTAAGTTAGCAGGGAACTTTTGCTTGTGCGCGTGCGTACTCCACATTACTAGACATTCTACGCTTACACAGCTAGCGCAGAAATTCTGCGCTTGCACAGTAGGCGGAGAATGGCGATCGTAAGCACAAAATTCAGCGGTAAGCAGAGCCATGAAGATTGAGTATTAGGATGTGGGAGTTTTACTGACCTGGTGCAAGCGATTTTCTTTGACGCGTATCGCCTTCTGCGTCTTCTGCGTATGCTGGGCGCTGGCGTGGACCCCTCCCATCTCCTTATGCTGGCCATGAATCTCCCGCTCCTTCGCACGGGTCTTCTTCTGGATATCTTGCTGGTTGTCTTTCTCCTCGTTAATCTTCTGAATGTAATCGTCTAAAAAGTATACAGAAACGTTGATTGATAGTTGCTTCTTTACTGAGGGATAAACAGGTACCAGTGAGGGCAGTGGTTCTTGTGATAGCTTGGTGCGCTACACACTTGGCACCAGTGGCTGTATACTCCCCAGGGAGCTGAGATGGCTTAAAGGGGCCGTGTCATCATGATCGAAGCAGGCATGTGGTTGTACATGGAATTATGAACTCTCACTCAGTACCTGCACGCGCGCGAGCTCTGTCCATAGATTGATCGATCGGAATGAGCGAGCGCACGTGCAGTAACTGGGTGAGAGTTCATAATTGAAAGTTTAAGTACCACACTGCTGGATCAAAGTTGCTCCTCCTTCTAAAGAGCATGCTAGAATTGCGTATGTTCAAAAGAACCTCCCTTGTGTAGTTGTACTTGTCAGATTATTGCTGATGTATGCGATAACTAGATTAACACAGTGTTGCACTGATAATCACACAACCATGCATGTAGTATAGTGCATGTATTAAATGGTTGTCAAATCATGTGTACAGAGTGAGAGTATGGACAGAGCAGAAACATTCTTCCATGCGCTGAATTATCACTTCACATTTCAATAAAAATAGCTCAAGCACCTACAAGCAATCCCCTCAAGCAATCCACATACTGTCATCTAGGAAGATAGCGTTCAAATTGAAGTATAAACAAAACGAAAGTTTAACCAGTAGAGCACCCATGCAGCGCTCACAGCGTCATCACTAAAAGGTTTCATGCAAATGGGCGAGCCTGACTTACCACGTAGGGAGCAGAGTTCATTGAGTCTATCAACATTGCTGTTGTCTCTTGATTGATTGGTCTGGCTTTCTGACAGGTGCAGATCTTTGTTTAATTCTTGCTTCTCGGCTTCAAGGGTTTTTATCTCGGCTCTGAAAGAAGGGTACAAGAAAAATGTCAAATAAATGAGAGCTGGGGAGGCAGTCTAAAAGAAAATTTAGTGGTTTTACTGTTTGATTGAGAGGGCGTTAACTTCTCCATGACATCTAAAAGTGTGTCTGGATTCCGGTGTACACAAGGACAATGGGTTCATGGTAATTCTTTGTCAAATAGCATTACAAAAAATAGTTAATGGGCTGACGTTTCGAACCTGAGTATTTCTCTTTAGCCTTTGAGAAAACTCTGCTCAAGTCAAAACGTCAGGCCATTAACTATTTTTTGCATTTATACCATAGGTCCTTTTGGTTGGTAAGCAGTTTGCAACAGCTAATTATATTGTCTCTACACTTAATGAAACCAGATTTATTTCATTCCATCCAGTCTCATTGTAGTTCGATTTAGAACAAATTTGACTGCACCAAGATAAAGTTCTACTCCTGAAAACTATCCAGACAAACCGGATAACACACTGTACTTGTAATCTTCCACAAAACTTTAAGTCAAATTTTGTTCAAGTTTTTACAAAATTCCATGTGATTTTTTTTTTACTTGAGCAGCTGTGAGATGTTCAAGTATGACCATGTATACAATGCTGTTCTTCACCTTTTTACTTAAATAAATATTGATTTTTTCCTTAGTTTATAGCCTTTTTCAAAATGACTTAAAGTCAAGGCTTCAGCTACTGAATTTGTAGAGCCAACAGTTTTTTCACAAAGTCTAGCACCCAAACTCTACCCTGTATACTTTAAGGCTTACAATTGTCTACGGATGAGATCCTGGGACTCGATGTTGTAAGCATTACGGTCGCCTTCCATGATGCGGTACTGGCGCTGAAGCTTTGCCAACTCCACCTCAGCTGATGTGAAAAAACAAACGAGGCAACACATTAAACTTTCTTCTGGTACATTTAGCATTTGGTGCTCAATATATGGCACGAAAAATAAAAATACAAACTACAAAATAATTTGACTTACCCAACTGCTGATCAGCATCAATATCGCTGATGTCGGACCGCCGACTGGCAGATCTCTGGCCCCCGCGTGGCATGATGATTCCACTCTGAACTTGATGTCGACAATTCTGATTGTAACAGTAATAATCAGTTGCTCACTGTTTTCTGAGATAATGTAAAACAATAAAAATAAAAGTAAAATTATGATTACAATGCTTTTTGTTTGAAACTAAAAGTAGTAACATTTCACCAAGAACCAGATCTAGGTAGCACTCTACTCGACTAGTGTATACTATGAGGTTTTTTTCCGCTATCGTCTCCAGGAACAATAGCAGAATTTGTTCGGCTATCGTCTCCACGAATGATAGCAGAATTTGTATTGTTATTGTCTCCAGGAAAGATAGATAGCAAAACGAACTTCACAGTTTTAGTTTAGGATTTAGCCCTATAATACAGCCCATGCACACACACCCATAATGTGCGTGATATAGCCAGGCTTGACTTAAGAAAGTACAGAGAATTGAAGGGCAACAAAGATGATTCCAGTGCAGGTCTTTTCTATGATCAGCGAATAAAGGAACTTAAAGAATATGTACAACCTTGGTTTGTCAAAGACCAGTATCCACACTTGATGCGACCCAACATATGAATTAACAAACTTGTAAAAGTTAGTGAACTGAAAAACCCCATTATATATTTTCACTGTTTTCAAACATCGGATTTTATCATGCATGAATGTGATAAAGACTAATTCATTAATTCATTTTAATACGCATTTCCTACAAATTATAGCATTTCAAGCAAAACTATTTCAAGGGAAGTTTTCTTCCATACATGTATGACCATCTTTATACCATGTAAAGTCATGTGCAGATCTGTGAATGCGAACATTTATGTTGTCAATCTTACCAAATACCAATGCCTACTTCTAGAAACTAGTATAATGCTCCCCACGTGAGCCTTTAAACATGTTAAAGGGGTCTAACATTTTGGGCCTCCGTAACGCCAACGTTTTTAAAATGACCCCTATAACTTATAAGGCTCATGGGGGAGCCTTATACTTAGTTTCTAGAAGTAACCAATGCCTAGATGGTCAAGTACAAACCCTTTATAATTTATAATTTTATTCAATTATTGGCTAAAAATAAAAGTGTCACATTTCAAGTTTAATATGGGGAGACAAGCAAGTCTATAATTATATTAGTATAATGAACAACGATGCTCTATTTGAGATGAAGGATTCTAACTTGGGCTTGAAAGAAGATGGCTGAAGAATTCAGAAAATACGGGCTCGACTCGAGTCGAATTAATTTTTGAGATCGACTGGACATCAGGAAAGGTATCTTCATGCACTGCACAGACTAGAGAGAGATGTCGACCAAACCTACACATGATCTACTTCCCTGTTCAGCGCAGACGAATAAACAAACAACACTTAACATAGATGTATTTTAATGAGTGTAAAAAAAAACACGGCAAAATGTTGCATTACCTTGTTTAAAATCTTCCGAGTTTCAGACGAGTTCGTTCCTCATCGCACAAAATCAATCAATCAATCAATCAACAACGCACACTTCACTTATTCAGGCAGTGTTTTGAGGTTGGTCGCCCGGGTGACAGACAGCGCCCCCATCGCTACCTTCGAACCAGCCAGTATGACTCCTTCTCTGGCGCATCGTCACACCATCCATAGAGCATGGTCACACAGTGTTTAAAAAAAAACGTATGTTGTTTTTGTGTTTTAACCCTCCGTGACACCATCAACAAAAAATCACACCGTGACAGTATCACAGACTTTTTGAGTGACAGTTTGAAATTAGCGTGTAATACATTTTTTGAGAACACAATCACTTTTAAATCGCCCAATTCCATTAGATATAGACCCTCATGTGGCTAAATAAAATGACTTCCCCATAGCCAAATTTCCTTTGAAATTAGCCCATATTTGTCTCTATTTATAGTTTATACAAAATGGCTCATTAGTGGTAATTAGGTCCAAGGCTAAGTAATTGCTGTACAACTCCTAGGGGAAAACCAGGAGAGCTGGTCCTTGGTGGATTTTTTGTTCCAGTGAAAAACAACCCCAATGTGGTAACAAGACAGTTGGCATGCTGTTTGGCTAGGTGTACTGAGTTGGGGAATAGGGAATTTTTGTTAATAAAAAAAAAAAAAATGGCGGAGTACTTACTTTTTAATTAAAAACTATTACTCAATAAGTCCACCATGGCATCATGCAAGGTTAAAATTAATATGATCGACCTAAATTGATTATTTTGAAAATTGTCATATTGGAAATGTAGTCAAAAACTTCCAAAAGATCCTCGGTATCGAAGATCCTTTGAAGTATAGTAGTGTTTTCAAATAATTGATAATCTAGAAAATTGATTTTCTAACAATTAACAGCAGTAATTTTTTATTAAAATACCGTTATAGAATGAAACTATTTTTCATGTGTATGGGCAAAGTGAAGGAGCATGGAAGAAAGTTTCTCTAAAGGATTGAACAATCCTGCCCATGCCTGCGCCTGCCTCCTCCACAGTTTTGTAATATGAGTTTTGTAATTTCTTTTAACATCTAACTACAGTAAAATTCTCAAATATATTAATGATTAATCAGTCACTAATACATATCTTGAGGGATAATTAATTATTTAATCAATTTTAAACTTATGTAAAGTTGGGGTTATTGTAACTCCCCAGCCCACCTACTACCAGTCCCCGCCCACCCGCCTAATGTGGTGGTTGTCGACTAAAGAGGGCGGTAAATTACGGCATTTTGAACTATGGAGGGCGCTACAGTCTACACGCATTGAAAATGATGGACGGAACCCTTTGCGGCAAAGTGTCATCAAAACAATCGGCTAACCTAGAGTAGGAGAGCCAAGTAAAACTAAAAAGCATTAGAATTATTCTATTCTGATTCTTGTTGTAGTTGAGTATTTGTGTACAACTTAACTTAGTACTAGTGTAGATTGTATTTTTTCATGACACTCTTTGTGAAATTTGTAAAGACACAGCGAACAGAGCAGACAAAATATCACAATCAATCACTGTCTGTCGAACGAATGTCTGTCAATATTGAATATGTCATCAGAAACGTAGTCACGTAGACAGTTAACACTGAAGAAAAATGGAGAGGGCACTTACTTCCATTTCTGATGCAAACATCGGACACTCCAGTTCGGACGAAGCTAGTCTAAAACAGCTAGTTGAGGAGTATTATGCTGGCAATGTAGTTCATTCCGACGATGATGATATGACCGACAGTGAGGATGATGAGACCCAGAAGAGGGGTTCAGAGGCACCCCAAGCCCGAAGAAGAAAGGGAGATGATGATGGTGACCTTTCAGAATCACATCAAGGCGCTGACGACCAACCGACCGTGACCGTTGTAAGCGACAAACTTGACCGTGTTCACCACCTCCTGGAGGACACGATCGCCGAGGATCCGAACTTGGAACTTCAGCGAGCTCACGAATTCAACTGCGGGTGTGCCACCTTCGATGGAAAACCTTGTATCCGGCAATTTACAGATGAAGAAATATTCGACATCCGCATTAACATGCGGGGGTTAAATGAAGGTAGAACTTTGCTAAACCTTGGCCGAGCTGTTGAATTTTTGAAAATATTAACGAGTAACGACACTAAAGCCTTAGGTAAAACTTGAAGTTACAAAGTTATATTGATTGCATTCTAGCTGTACCCATTGAATAGGCCTTATTTTTTATAAATGTTGTTACATTTATAAAAAACCCTCCATCCTCCCGACGGTGGCAGAGGATGGAGGGTTACGATTATCACAACTACATTTTTGATAGGTTTCCTCTTACTCCTACTACTTCAATAATCATAGTCCGGAGCATCAATGGTTACGATTATCACAACAAACTAGTTTCTTTCGTGGTTGGCCTGAATGCTTATTGCTTATTATTAGACAAAGTGGTATTTAGTTGTTTTGGAACATACACTACAGGATAGCCACAGTATTTTGAGCCATAAGTCCAAAGTGCAGACACTTATTTACAGGCGTTCACTTCCAGTCTATTCCAACACACAACTTTTTGTGGAAAAGTTACAATACTCGGTTCTTATGTTGTAGCACTTTGTCTATGGCACGGTGTTGTGGTGCTGTCTAAGATATTTTTTATCAACAGATGCTATTAGAAGTGTGAGCACAGGGGTTCAGTAGAAAAAAATGACAAATAGTATAAAAAACATAAATAATATATTTCTTTGATTTTCTTTTAGCTGAGAAAGACTTGATTCTCTTGGCAATATTTCACACATCGATGAACATGAGCGAGATGATCTACTACAAGGGCAAAAATAGAGCAGAGACGAAAGAGCGTGTAAGAACAAGAAATGTATACCTCATCAAAAGCATGAGAGTGTGTGCAAGCTCCTTCAGATTTCTTCATGTGTGAGTACATTGCATATTCAATCAAGACTGGCAGGTACAAACTTATCATTGATGTCTGAAATTTAAAGTATGAAGTTGGAACATTATGCACATTCAATATAAGAGTCAATGCACTCATGACAGTGGTCTTGTGCACTGTGGTCAACAAGTTTTTGTGGCTAAGTCATAGGGGTTTGGGTTCGAATCCTGGTCATGACACGTGTGTCCTTGAGCAAGACTATTGTTTCTCTTCACTGGAGGGTTAATGGGTACCTGTGAGGGCAAAGAAGGTTCTTGTAATTGATTTAGTTTGGTGCTCTACATACTTGAGAGAGCAAGGTCTTTTTTAAACATGTGAAGCGCACTTCCTCTGGAAAATCTTAAGATCTAAGGGGAAACCTTTGAAAGGGCACCAAGGCCAAGACCAGGGCAACAGAGGCCATGGCCTCTGTGTAATTCCAGGACTGGACTCAACTCACACACTCAACTCAACATTACAGTACTGTCACAGTGTACTGGGGCGGGCAGTGTTCTGTGGCTAAGTGAGGCTCTTCTACTGTGGGTGAACTTAAGTTGTGTGCAACGCGAAATATCTTCCAGGAAATAATGCAGATGGCTTGGGCTTCCTACATGTACCTAGGCACAATTAAATCCTACATTTTATGGAGATTGCAGTATTAGTTTTTATTAGCTTTTGATTTGATGGGGGAGGTCTATCTCAAAATTTCATTTTTTGAAATAACAATACAATATAACTTCGTGGCCGAGCGGTTAAGTGCATCAGACTCAAGTTCTGGTGGCTGAGTCATCAGGGTGTGGGTTCGAATCCCGGTCATGAAACTTGTGTCCTTGAGCAAGACACTTGACTATAATTGCTTCTCTTCACCCAGGGGTAAAATGGGTACCTGTGAGGGCAGAGATGGTTCTTGTGAATGATTTAGCTTAGCGGCTTTGGCAGCACAGGCTGTATACTCCCCAGGGAGCTGAGATGGTTTCAGGAATGAAATAAATGGCCCAGTGACCAGAGGTAATAATGTGTGAAGCGCAATGATCCTTCTTTGGAAATGCGCTATAAGAGCCGATAAATATAACAGTGCCTGCCAGGATTATGACATGCATGTTTTAAGTGAACTTTTCTCCTCAAAAAGTAGCTCAGTTCTCTTTTTTTAGCCATTTACATTTCCTTTTAGTTGACCCAGGGCTTTCTAAAAGAGTTTCTCCAAAATTAATTTGACATTGTTTGTTTGTGTTTTGTTCTCCCTTATCCTTCTGAAGCGTTAGCAAGAACAAGGTGAGTGCAGTACAGCAGTGGTACCGAGAACACGGGCTGACTCCGCGCCGTAGAAAGTCCGGTGGCCGAAAAGCCTGTAGGAAAACGTTGAGATATGAAGACATCACAAGGATTTTTCACTTCATCCAGAATTTTGCAGAGGAGCACGCGCTTGTACTCTCTGATCGGATACCTGGCTATAAGAGATCGGATCTTCGCTTGTTGCCGTCAACCTACTCTAAATCGGTCATTTGGAGAGAATGCTATAAAGAGGCTTTGCAATCAACTGGTACTAAACAACTTTTCAAACAATTTTGAATTGTTTCAAAAATACAGTCATCACAAACGTTTACATTATAAAAATAATTGTAATAATAATATTGACTCTTGTGTAGCGCAATTCTTAGGAATGATCGTTGCACTTCAAACATTATTTACTCCTGGTCACTGGGCTTATTTCATTCCTTAAACCATCTCAGCTCCCTGGGGAGTATACAGCCTGTGCTGCCAAAGCCGCTAAGCTAAATCCATCACAAGAACCATCTCTGTCCTCACAGGTACCCATTTACCCCAGGGTGATGAGAAGCAATTATAGTTAAGTGTCTTGCTCAAGGACACAAGTGTCATGACCGGGATTCGACCCACCCCCTTTGCATCTTGGTTAAATAGCATTAGTCTTCATTGAGTAGATGTTTTGGGTTTTATTCTTACAAGAAAATAAAATCTATTTGTTAGTATTTTATTAATAACTGATTTTTGTTTGTGTGTTTTTGTGTTTGCTTTAGAGTTCAGAGCAGCTACGCTCACTACCTTCAGGAAGTTGTGGCAACAGCTCTGTCCTGAAATTGTTTGTTGCCCACCAATGACTGACCTCTGCTGGGAGTGCCATAAAAACAACTCTCTCATTCACAGGACCGTTAACTGTGACGAAGCCGACAAATCAGCTACCTTGAAGAAGCAGGAAGCCCACCTGCAACACATCAAAGAGGAGCGAGACTTGTACAGGAGCCAGGTTGCTGATGCCAAACTAGTCATCACAAAGGGCAATATGAAATTGGGCAGTAACGCCCCTTGCTCAAAACAGTGTGTCATGCATTATTCTTTTGACTTTGCACAGCAGATTCATTACCCTTCTAATCCTCTCAAGCCCAGCCCCATTAACTTCCTGACGCCACGAAAATGCAGCATCTTTGGTGTCTGCTGCGAAGGCGTTCCCCAACAGATCAACTACTTGATTGATGAAGGGATGAGATCAACACAGGGAATCAACGCTGTCATCAGCTACCTTCACCACTTCTTTGAAACGTATGGACTCGGCGAAGAAAGCCTACGTCTGCATTGTGACAACTGCGCAGGGCTGAATAAAAACAGGTAAAATTTCATAACATATCAAGTCTGTGTAACCATATTGAGGCTGGAACGAGAAAAGGTCGGGTCCCTTTTCATTTCATAACAGTTGCCTGCAGTTGCACACACAAGGAACTAGGTATGATACGTGTAGAATTTGGTAATACACCGATCCATTAAGCCACGCCCATTTCTCATTGACCAATCACAACCGCGAAATCTGATCACCATTTGAGCCGTTTGGTGATCTTTGCACTAATGGTGATCGGGTTTCGCGGCTGTGATTGGTCAACTCATTAGGAGGCGGGGCTTAATGGATCGATCTATTATGAGTGAGACTTCTCTCTCCAGAATAGAGAAATGTATTACCCAAATCTTTATTTCTGTTTATAAACTAGATATTTGATATACTACCTCGTCTGGAGAACCATCCACGGACTACACAAGAACATCTCGCTGCACTGTATGGTCGCTGGCCACACCAAATTGGGCCCCGATTGGTGTTTTGGTTTATTGAAGCAGAAGTACCGCCGCACCCCGGTGTCATGCCTTAGAGACATTGCTCGGTTGACCAATCAGAGTACAGCGTCGGGCATGAACCTGGCCCAGATGGTTGGAAACGAGTCACAGGCTGTTTTTGTCCCGCTATACGACTGGCAAAGTTTCTTGAGCGAGTACTTCAATCCGCTCCTTGGAATCAACAAGCTTCACCGCTTCCGGTAAGATTTCTTTTCCCCTGTTTTACTTCTTATTCACTACTCTGACTCAGTTGGGAAGAAGCGACAAAATGATAAACAAAATGACGTGCTGCAAAATATGGGTCCTATTTGGTCCTTTCAAAGAAGTTAAATCGTGAGCATGCATGCTGAATAAACCTCTAATCAAAGGACTGGAACCTCTAACTATAAAGCTGGAACCTCTAGTTAAATAGCTGGAACCTGTAATAAATTTCTAGTAGAACTGGAACATCTAACTATAGAGCTGGAACCTCTAGTAAAAGAGCTGGAACCTGTAATAAATCTCTAATCAAAGAACTGGAACATCTAATTATAGAGCTGGAACCTCTAGTTAAAGAGTTGGAACCTGTAATGTATAGCTTTGTTGTTGCTTTTTCCACAAGTGGGGCTGGGTTACTATTATCACTGTCCTTTTAATACAAAGCACCACCCCCCCCCCCTTTTCACGAAAAATAGAAACAAATGATAAGGGTCTTATGTAAAGTTTACTTAAACCTGAGCTTATTCCAGAAGATGACCAGAGTTGACTAGTCAAACAAACGGGCTCTTCCCAAAGCTACCTCTACTCAATGTTACCGCAGTTTATCTTTATTATTTAAAAGCTATATACTCATTTCAACATTGTCTCTACTTGCAGAGTTTCATCGGAGGAACCCGGTGTGGTTTACGCATCGGAATGCCCAACAGGTCAAGAAGAACTCTTCAACCTCCTCCGTACACCAGACACGTACCCACCTCTGTACTTGCCCCAGCAGACACCACCGCCTGGACTTGATGTAAGACGACAATGGTATTTATATGAAAAAATACGAGAATTCTGCAGCGATGAAGGGGCAGATGTTACCTGCCCAAGACCCACTGTCCCAAACCCTGATTACTGCGCTGGTGACGATGAATTCAACTCCTCACCACGGAAGAAAACAAAACGGGAATTGTAAAGTATTTAAAGGGTGTGAACAACATTGGTAAGATTGAAAATATAAATGTTCACAGATTTGCACATGACTTTCATGGTATAAAGATGGTCATGGTGGGAAACTTCCCTTGAAATAGTTTTGCTTGAAATGCCATAGTTTTTAGGAAATGAGTAAAACAGTAGTCTTTATCCTGCAACAAAAAATCTGATGGTTTTTCACTGTTTTCTCATAATTCTGAAGACAGACTTAGCTGAAAATTTCACAGGTTTGTTATTTCATGTATGTTAGGTCACATCAAGTGTGGATACAGGATACATCAAGTTTGGCAATTACCAATGTTGTACACACCCTTTAAATGTATCATACAGGACTGGTATTAAGCTGACAAAAATAGTCGCAGACAGTGTTCATGTTTTGTGGGATCAACCACACAATCGACCCTCGTTAAAAAGAGCACTGTTATGCTCATAAAGAGTTCATTCTGAAGTCCCGAATCTCATTTCCACTTTGTGTTTCTTTGTTTTGCTGTCCTCTTATAACAATGTTCCTGTTATAAAGACATAATTTGGCCAGTCCCAGTGATCTTGTTATAACAAGAGTCAACTGTACATGAAATAATAAACGGGTGAAAGTTCGGGCTTAATCCGTTGTGGGAGTCAGGAGAAAATAGTGAAAAATTATGCAAAATGTTTAGCATGTAGACACATTGATCTTAATTTTGGATATAACAACCAAAATCAGCTGATGCAATACAGTTTTCTTGAAAACAGAGGGACACGTTTCACAGAAATAACGGTTCTAGTATGAACTTTAGGCCAAGTAAAATAAATAACATGTTGCTCGTCCCCGCCCGCTCCGATTTTGGAGGCCGCACTGAATTTTTTGTTATTTGTTATTTTAAAAAAATAAAAAAATTTAAACAAATTCTATTTCAAATGTATCCTTAATTTTTTTGGAGCAATTTCATCATCTTTCTTGCAGGTAGGCCTACAAAAAATGCTATTTCCACAACGCAATCATTTCTTTGAAACGTTTTGCCCTTGACGTTTGCATGCCACAGTTCTTTTTTGAACGAGATCTTTGCACCAGGACGTGATGCCACACACACAGAATAATTTTTGAGCAAAAGCAAGAAGAACTCTTGGAAAGAATAACAATATGTATCAAAATGGACACAGAAACACACATGGCAACTTTAAACAGGATTTGAGGACATACAGAACATGCTCATAAAACCATAAAAACATCTTCAAATATGATATGGCGGCCATCTCAGACATGGTGGCCATCTTGAAAAAAATAACAAAAATTTTGAAAATAACAAATAACAAGGACCTCCCTCACCAACTTTTTAAAAAGTCCGGACAAGCAACATGTTATTTATTTTACTTGGCCTTATAATCAGTAAGCCTTCAGACTAAAATTGAACAATGATGTTTTTAATCCTGACCACTCCTGTATAGACCATGTTACATTTGTTTACAGAGTGGAGACCTTGTACATTTTAAAGCGTTTCCTGCCGGGCAAGATACTACACAGGCTATATGGGAAAATTTACATTTTGTGTCATAATTTTCACATAAATTCAAAATTTACAAAAGCAACAGCTGTACAGCTTTTAAGATGTCCCCCCTTTCTTCATATCAAAAGTTGAGAAAAATCAGACAGTGCAATCTCCATAAAAAATAATATTTATTGTATTCTTCCATTGAGCTGCGTACAAGCTGTGCCTGCAGGAAGTCCAGGCTCTGTGGCTCTTTTGTAAACATGTGATGTCACAGGTCACATCGTCTATAATTAATACCTTTAAGTTGGTGGAATTGAGTTATTTGTTCTTAAAGAGGAAGGGAAATGATCAATTCATTTTTGTGATGTACTCATTTTCCAATAGATAGAGTTGTCATATGTGTAGGGAAAACATTACAAGTCTCCAACCTCCGTTAAAATGGTGTAAATTGCCATTGTTTTCCATACCCTTCCAGTGCAAAATATGTCAACATCAAAAACATCTGATGACATCAATTTGAGAAAAATAGGTCGCTACATTTTTGTGCGGGGATGTTTTGGTTCATAAAAACTGATTTATTTTTTTTCAGAGCGAAATTTGAAACATTACATCAGTGGATTTCAACAACTAATGGATCTTTACATTCCAAGGAGGAATTTTTCGTCAGTCAAATGTCAGAATCATGGCTGTTTTGATTAAATGTTATTGAAAGTCAGGAATGAAAGAAACATCTCCGTAGAAAAATGTAGAGATCAATTTATCTCAGAATGATGTCATCAGATGTTTTGGATGTTGACAAACTTTGCAATGGAAGGTATCGAATACAATGGCAATTTACACCATTTTAACATGAGGTTAGAAACTTCCTTGAGGACTCTATTTATTGGAAAATGAATACATCACAAAATTTGATTGGTCATTTCCCTTCCTCTTTAATGAATACATTTGATAGTGAAATCAACATTTTATCATATCTTATTGACTTTGAGCAAACAAAAGTAATTGTTTTACCCCCTAACATTGAAGGTGACTGTTAACATTAACCATGTTATCTATAGTGCATTGTTACTAAGCTTAACTGATTTTACTGAAACAAATTTGTTTAACAGTTTATCTTTGAACAATTGCTGCTCTATATTCCGACACTGCTATGTTCCGCCAATCCTATGTTCCAAAAACCTCCTCGTGATTTACAGGCTAAGGCTGGGTCAGGGTTATGATTAGGAAAATATACTGGAGTGTCGGACAGTGTCGGAACATAGGTGTTTAACCCTTTGTACAGTATCAATCTTTGCATACTTGCCAAACCAGTGGCATAGCAAGAAATTTGTCATGGGGGAGAGTTATCTGAAAACCAATCCACATTGTGGTATGTGCCTTATCCTGTTGGTAAACATTGCATTACATGCGCATGCATCAACTGCACCCCCAAAGTTTTCACTACTTCCAGCTCCAAATCTTGCATACGCTGTGTGAAATTTTACCAAACATGACCCACGATCGGTCAGAAGCATTTCTTATTACAGAAACATTTTAATTCTTAGAAGACCTTCAGTCTTTGAAGAACTTATTTAAAAGCCAAATCCATAAACCTTTTCTTACATAAATCACAGGCCTTCCAATAGACATGAAAATTGCGCCATCTAGGGCTGGAATTACACAGAGGCCATGGCCTCTGTTGCCCTGGCCTCTGTTGCCCTGGTCTTGGCCTTGGTGCCCTTTCAAAAGTTTCTCATAGACTTTAAGATTTTCAAATAGAAGTTCCCTTTGAAAAAATGACAATGGCCTTGCCCTTTCAAAGATGACAATCCAGTCCTGAAATCGTCAATGAAAACTAGCTCAAGGCAACTACTATTTGCTTCTGGTAACAGGGTTTGCCCTTGACATTTTTAGTGACCGGTACGGCCAGCAGGACCAGTTAGCTTGCCATTTCACTAGTCTGTCAGCTTTTTCACTAACACTAGTCTATACTTCAGCTGTATAGACCATGTTACATTTGTTTACAGAGTAGTGACCTTGTACATTCTAAAGCGTTTCCTGCCGGGCAAGATACTACACAGGCTATATGGGAAAATTTACATTTTGTGTCATAATTTTCACATAAATTCAAAATTTACAAAAGCAACAGCTGTACACCTTTTGAGATGTCCCCCCTTTCTTCATATCAAAAGTTGAGAAAAATCAGACAGTGCAATCTTCATAAAACATAAGATTTGTTGTTTTCTTCCATTGATCTGTGTACAAATGTGCCTGCAGAAAGTCCAGGCTCTGTGGCTCTTTTGTAAACATGTGATGTCACAGGTCACATGGTCTATAGGGATGCTTTTTAACACGGAACTAGCCAGCTAGACCACTTTGAGAAACTTTTGACTGGTCCTCAGGTGTTTTAACTGACATGTGGCCAGTGGACGACTGTTACGGGAGAACGCTGCTGGTTGTCAGTGGAGCTAGTTTGTGTGAAGTGGGCGTGGCTTACAGTGAAATTACGTCACCTTTACGAACAAGCTACCAACTGTGTCGTGATATGCTTGCGAAAATGCACACAGAATGTGAAACTACATGGAACACACATGTAAGAAATGTTGGGTTGGGTATTTCCCACAGGACATCACATTCACAATGGTTTACTTCATTATAAAAGTAAAACAAATTTTTTTCAAAATAAATGTTGTATTATTGTGAAATATGCAAGTTGGCTTATTAAACATGTATTTCTATAAAGAATTTAGTCTATGATTTCAATACTTTTAAGTTTTGTGGAGGGGGATGCAGAGCTGCCAACATTTGCAGCTTGCAACAGGCCTGAAAGTACACAAAGGCAACGGAGGACATGGCCTCTGTTGCCCTGGTCTTGGCCTAGGTAACTCTTCAAAAGTTTCCCATAGACTTTAAGACTTGTCCAATGGAAGTGCCCTTTGCAAAATGAAAATGGCCTTGCCCTCTCAAAGGTGAAATTCAGGCATTTTGTAATCCGGGCGATTGTGTACAACAATCGGGGAGTTATTTCAAACTACATTCAATATAATAGGGAAACATTTCCATTATCAAGGAACTTTCTGCAGAATTAGGAAGAGTTGGCAGCTCTGGGGGTCACAAAATTGTGTTTTTGTGAGACTCATTTCCATTGTAATTAAGACATATTTTCCCAATATGATTTCCTCTTTTATTTTACCCATGGGAAAAATCAGCAAACTTTTAACTTCATGGCCTACACCAGAGATGTAGGTCAAACCTTCTGTATAATTTTTTTTCCAAACTACTTTACGACACTCTTCAAAATAGTTCAAGATACAATATTTTACAGAAACACATGTAAGATATGCGTTTAAGTTAATACTCGTCTTTAGAAAGTCAGAGTGCTTCAGCCCGTCATTACTCGTTAAATTACAACAGCGCCCTCTATTCACAAATGCTCTCAGTTCGTTTAAAATAGCCCACCGGGCCAAAGAAGGAGACCGGCGATCCAAACAAATAATATGCATGGGCCGGGATTATTAGTTCCTGAAGTTTAGTGTGCAGTTTTCCTTATAAAAAATTCAAGAATTACAGTATAACGGCATGTGCTACTGATAATATGAATAAGATTATCAACAAGAAATAATCAACTATTGCTCAAACACAATTAATTTGTCGTTTTGTTTCACCAATGCAAAGTTTTAAAGATAAATTTAGATTTTGTTTACAATTTAGCCCTGCTTCGGCATGGTCATGATCCGTAAGCTCTGCAACTTTTAAGGTTCTAAACAAAACAGCGAAATGTCCTTGAGCATATGGTGGGTAGGTGTTTTGGCCAGAACAAGCATGCTTTGAGACAGGGGGAACTTGGTAATAAGTAAGCAATAATATTTTAGCCTTCGAGGAAGACTCTGCTAGGGTCAAAACGCCAGTCCATTAACTATTTGTTTGCAGTACCAAGGTCATTTTGGTTGGTAAATTAGAATCAGCTGTTGCAAATTGCAACAGCTAATTCTGTTTTCTAAGTAATATTTGTCGAAGTATTAATCAAGACAAACTTTCATTGGCTACAAACAATCCTTAAAGTCATTTCAAGGGCACGCCAGTTGTCCCAGCTAACGCAGTTGGTATAAATCTCACACCAACGTACGAAAAATCGAAACCAGCAACTTAGGAATGCATCCAGCATTTGCTCAGGTGTAACTTTTCACAGTGTGGGCCGAAAATCATGTCACCTCCAAAACAAGGAGAAGGCTTGATCACACTGTTCTCTTTATTGTTCGAAATTAAACCTCTATCCACAATGAGAACAAGACAGACACGTCAATGGGTTTGTAAATTGTCCATAGTGTACAAGGTAGACAAACAGATTGTCGTTCTTGATGTTGGTAAACAAAAATAACCATGGGTGTTGAGTGAGCTTTAAGGAAATGTTGCTAACGGTTGGTCGCGAAAAGACGGTGAAGGGAAAAGTGTGGCAAGCGATGCACAACTCTCGAGTGATGGCATTATTGTTATCGATTGCTCAAGGATGAGCGAACTTATTGATGTGTACTGAGAAAGGGCGCGAACAATTGCGATGAGCCGATTATGTTTTTAGGTGTCCTCGGAATTGCAAAGTGTCTTCAAGGAAACCCTGGTGAAGTGGTGTTTGTACCTCTGGTTTCAGCTTCGGGGTGCACCACACTAAATAAGCTATCCATAGCAACCAATGCCAAATGCTAAAATATTCAGAAACACTCAAAAAATTACGTTCAGCATCTTCGAAAACAAACCAACTATTTTCTGAACTTAATTTGTCTTCAATGTTTGGTAAGTTAGCCGTTTTTTATTTGGCTTTAGAGTTATTTAGGTTCATCCAAAATAAACTTTACCCCTGAATGACTAAACTTGCCACACTCCATCTTGGGACAAAAAGACTCTACACCTTTAGCACAATGGGTCATGAGGGCTGTTGAAATGCTCCGGGTTGAAAGTCAGCAACCACCGGCATAATATTAGACCAGTTTTTAACAATCAATAAAAGTTGTAACCTTCAAATATTTGAATTACAGAAACAGTTGTGGGTTTACATACGAAGGCTCCGCGCATGAGTTTCTCTCTATTTAGTGCGGTGCACCTTTCGATGACGATTTTGGACGGCGTCAGTACGGCTTATAAACGTCAGCTTTTCAACCAAAGTGTCACCTATAGACCCCAGAGCCAAACCAACGACTGGGATTAGGAGTGTTGTGTAGGGTTTAAAAGATACCAAAAGCTTGTCTCATAATCAATAGCCTACTTTATCGATATAATGTTCTTCATGCCTGAAGCCTTTCTCAGATTCATTTTTTTTGCGTGAAAATTACCCTCTAAAACGACTTGAAAATTTCCCTCTAAAATTACCTCAAAGGGAGTCGTTTCTCACTTTGTTTTATACATACCAACAGCTCTTCAGTGCTTTTTTATGGTCAACAACTTGTGGAGTATGGGTTTTGAGGCATTGCATGGTGAGGTATCAATATATATTTGGTTTGCGGTAACACCATGTGTATATCTACTTGCTAGGTAGACTTTGTTCTTTGAGAACTTGTCTTGCTATTTATTCTACTGCCGCGGAGTAGAATATTCGGAATTCGGGAGACTTCTCAGTTCTGAAAAGAACAGTCCTGCTTAACTACTACTAGATTAACTACTACCTGGGCGGGAGGTAGGAAATCGGGCGGGACTACTACTTTCGCTATGTGGATCGGGGGGACTTCTCGTTAATAACTACACTGCCGCGGAGTGAGTTTTTGTAGAGTAATTACCAAAAATACACCCATGCCTTTTGAAAAGCATCATTCATTTCAAAAAATAAGATTAATATATTTTGATTGCAATAGGAAGACGATCCCACGGGTTAGTCTTCCTAGCCAAGATAACACATCAAAAGCCGATATAATAAAAGACACAAAAGTGACTCAATATTTGCTCGAGAGCTTATAACAAGTAAACAATGAATGCATAAGACTGGTAAATAAAGTATACCAGACGGGGCTTCCATCTAACGAATCGATTAAGATGCATGGACGCTTTTGTTACCACATGTTGTTACTTTTCTTGTGTTTAGTAGTAGCGCCTCTACGCAATTCAATTCAATTCAATTTTTTTTTTTTTTTGGGTAGTATTTACAGTTGAACAAATATTAGGCCTGGGCGTGTTCACTGCGGAGATGCTTTTCGTATGGACACGCAATAAATGACACATCCGCTATGAAATCTGCACTATAGTGTGTTCAATGAGTATCGGCTACAGCAAATTAATGCACCAGACTTCAAGGTCCAAACTGGTGCGAGTATAAAATGAAATTTGCACTCTAAAAACAACCGGGTCTCAGAAGTGACCCGTATTCCGGTTCCCGTGGGGGTATAACCCAATTCCGGGTCAGGCCAACCCGGAATGTCAAAGATGGGATTCTAACCCGGATTATGCATCATTTTGACCCATTTCTGGGTCATTTTTACACAGATTCCGGGTCATTCTGAGCAATAAATAGTCATGCCACACGATACTCGGATCAATTCCGACACAGAAGTTTTAAAGAGCGTGGGCGGATCGTTCGAACACGAGAAAGGGGTGAGCTGGTGAGGACTTTCCATTTTTACGCACCATCAGCAAGACTGCCCCAACCAGACGACAAGCAGATTGCTTGAAAACACCGTGTAGTATCAACCAACCAAAATGTGCACCCAGTCATGTTCAAACCAGTCCGAGTATTTAGCTTTTCTTGTTCATCACACGCACAAGGAAACATGAACAAGTAACCCCATCATTCGAGCTCTACATTGGCTGCCCATGCCACAACGAATCCAATTCAAGGTCCTCCTTCTCACGTACAAGGCTCGTAATGGACTAGCTCCATCTTACATCAAAGAACTCATCACACCCAAACTGCAAACTACCTCCATATACATCTCCGATCATCATCCTCAGTTCACCTGCAACTATCTCCTGGTCCCCGTACCCATACTCGCTGGTGAACGAGCCTTCTCTGTTTGTTCCCCCCAAACTTTGGAACAATCTCCCCACCATCATACCACACAGATTCCCCAACTCTGAACACTTTCAAAACTAGATTAAAAACTTACCTATTTAATTCAAATTTAATTCAACTTCAAGATTGCTTGTTATTTGATGTTTATAAGCTATTGTATACCTTTGTTTCGAGATTCCCAACTCTGAACACTTTCAAAACTAGATTAAAAACTTACCTATTTAATTCAAATTTAATTCAACTTCAAGATTGCTTGTTATTTGATGTTTATAAGCTATTGTATACCTTTGTTTCGAGATTCCCAACTCTGAACACTTTCAAAACTAGATTAAAAACTTACATATTTAATACTACCTCATGATTGCTTATTCTTTTATGCTATATATAAGCTATTGTATATATGTTGTTTCTTTTTTGTGAAGCGCTTAGAAACACTTCGTATGAAGCGCTATATAATTTTTAAATGTTTATTCTTCTTATTATTATTATTTTACGCCGGTCAAAGTCAAGAGTAATGTTTCATTTTAGCATCGATAGCTTCCTCAGATTGAGACCGTTTGACGGCAATCAAACACCGAAAGGTTATCTACAAAGTGAACACTCGCTCAAAAGTCATCACCAATCGATTGGTATTTCCCACGCTTTTGAACGATTGTTATCCCTGATAATGCTTTCCAGGACAATTAATTTGGTGTCACCCAATATCATTCCGATAGTGAAAGAATGTTTCCCCGCAGATCATTAATTATAAAGGTGTGTAAAGGTCGAAGTGTCTCGCTAATGGTGTTGGAATGAAAAAGATAAACACAGTAGCGTGGTTTTTAAAGGGTGCTTTCACCATTGAAAACACGGGCATGAAAACATTATATATGCCATTATATAAAAATTTAAATAAATAAAAAATAAATGTCCATGCCCCATGGTGCCTCCCACCCCTTTGAAATATTAGTTTTTGAGATCTACAAATTCCAGGGTAAGATGTTACAGTTTATAAGCTTCAATGGGATAATTTCAATCATGGATTATGCTGCTCGTTGATTTAATGATTGGATAATTACATATTTGTTTTTAACTATATTTACATTTACACAGAGACAATGCAATAGACCTTATGCATATGACGTCATTTGAGTAGGGCGCCCTCACCTAGAGGTCAAAAGGAAGATGCTCATTGGCCAGTCCTGTGCGCCGCGCGTACAAATCAGCGCGTTTCCATTGTTTCATCATCAGTTTACCTCTAAGATGGCGGCTTGGTGACGTCAATGCATAAGGTCTATTGGCTTTCCAGCAATGCCATTATTATTTCCGTAGATTATTCCAGTCCGAAGTTATCGGGCAATGAAGAAAGTCTACAAGACAAGGCCACTTCCATTTTTTACGATGTGTTTATTTAGATAATCGTTTTTAACAACAGCTATTGTAGCTATGCGTACAAACATGCTCAAGAAAACTTACTTTTTGTTGATGTATTCATCTTATCACTTAAAGGTAAGACCACGACAAGAAAGATCAAGTTTTGTTTAACCTAATACCACCGAAATCGCAGAATCGTGTTTTGTAGTGTTTTTTATGATTTTCGATTGTCAACAACTTTTCTGTATGGCGATATACACGTAACTGTGATTTCTCATTTCGATAGAGTGGGTCATTAATTTTTTTTTTTAATAACAATGTCATTACAAGAGCGCTGAAAGACGCTTGTTAAGAGAATAATGCAAACGGAAACTACAGGCCAGAGTGCCCCCTAGAACAAAGTGTGCACCCCTTTGTGCCCCCCGCCCCCGCCCCCTAAAATGTTACCCTTATAGTTTCTGCAATTAGTGATGCCAAATAATATAAGTTGTAAGACAATCTGTCTATACGTCAATGTTCATATCTATCACAGTCTGTACACAGAGAACAAAGGCATCACTATCCTTTGATAATGTTGATTATTTTACATTTTATAAATAGCAAAGTTCAGAGAGCTTGTTTATCAGGCAGGTTGAAACAAGGAAATTTGAGAGGGTGTTTTGGGAGTTCTGAAAACTAGTAAAAACAAAAGCGTTACATTGAAATTGCTACACAATAACTCTGGATGACCCCTATACACAAAACCAAAGTCTCATAAAATAATAAATGGGGTAATCGCATATAAAAACGAAACTACGAGAAAAATAATACGACAGAGCAACGGCCAACAGGTAGCCGTAATGTTTGCCTTTCCCACGCTATTGTTAGTCGATAGTTAAGATAACTAAAGGGTCGGTCCTTCCAAGGGCATTCGGGGTATTTAACATACAGGTGTGCAAAGTGATATACCCGTGGAGGCGGGGCCTTGATCCGATTCGCCTTTACCCGTAGCTACCTGGTGCCGGGCTAGTAACGTGGTAACAGAAAGACTAAAATAAACAATGGCAGGCAGTCTCTTAAAGTGACACTCAGTACGAATCAAGGATTTCAAAAGTATTTCTTTGAACTTATCGTGAGACCTTTATAGGAGCAAAGGAGGTAGAAAACGAGTACACGCCAAACGTGGCCCAATTTTATGGCTCTGCTTACCGTAGGCTATAAGCAAAGATTCTACGCTTACACAGCTAGCGCAGAAATTCGGCTGTTGCTCGGTAAGCGGAGAATGGTGATTGCAAGTGCAGAATTTGAGGGGTAAGCAGATCCACGAAACATGAAATTGGTTTAGATTTTGCACACCTATGTTTTGAAACCCCTCATGATTTTAGTGCAACGGATTGGACCCACTACTACGTCGAGAGGGGAGAAAAAGGGTTGTACACATCGAGTTCATTCACGAAAAACGCAACGCAATTACATAGGGGTTTTTTTCCTAGAGAAAAACATATCTTGAACTGTGTATAATATCAATTGCTAAATTCTCGTGCAGCGGTATTACAATAGTTAACTATTTCGAGTATCGACTTCATTATCCTCGTGTGATATGAAATACAAGAATAACTCAGACAAAACTAATAATAATATAGAGCAACGTGCTATATACTTGGAGGTCTCGTACGTATTTGACACTTCTTGGGGGGGAATCTTGGATTCTGTCGTAATGGAACAATCTTTCACCTGTCATTATGGAATTTATTAGTTTATCTCAAATTTATAAAGCTCCCGAAGACCCACCCTGTCCATGTTAATTTCTGGAGGCCTAATTTCTATCGTGTACTCTGCGGTCTTGATGATTTGGCGCCTTGTAAATGTTAATCGTACGTTATGTTATGTTTTGCGTAAAGTATTATTAAACAAGCTACCAGAAAAGGTCACTGATGGTTATAACCAAACTAAAACTTGCCAAACCTGTCTTCAGGAGTGAGTGCTTTAAAGCTGTCACTTATTAAGGCCGTGTCCGAATTGGCGGCTACAGCTACGGCTACGGCTAGATTTCCGCGTCATCGTGCATTGAAGTATAGGACGTCCTTAGCAACACCCTTAGCAACAGCCGTAGCCGTAGCTGTAGCCGCCAATTCGGATACGGCATAAGACTTAATTTTTAATTTTCCCCAATTCGGATACCAGTTGAAGTATAGGAACCACACACACACAAAAACATTTATGTACCAATCTTCTACTTTCATGGCTTCCACATCAAAATCCACTGCTGATTCTTTCACAAACCCAGTGCAAAAAAATAATTTATTGGAATTTCAACCACGAATTCCTTTACATGGGAAAATCAGCGCCTTCGCTCTCTTATTATACCGGCTAACCTTTCCACCAGAAAGATTACTTTGCTCTCACATGGATTAAGGAAGCAGACGTTAGATTTTAATCCCCCGGATTTGAGAAGTTTATCTCATTTGCAACCGTTGACAGTCTGGCAGCCTGGGGGTATACACCTACTGTTACTAGAGTCTGTACATAGAGCAAGGACCAAGCCACGTTGGTGCCACGGGCCGGTAAGCTCCAAAGACTCTGTATGACACGCTCGAATGGTCCCGACAAGCCCTGGCGCGTGCATTACCACAGGTACACTGCTAACAAACCAAGGCCTAACACCTGTGCCGAGACAAACAACACGGCATTGTTATAAAGCCATTGATAAACCATGTCGCCACAAAAACCTTGGACGAATCAGAGGCGGCGTTGCAGGACCGCTTGGAGACACGCTACATACAAGAGGCCTGATCCACTCTCGGCCAATCACGAGGGGCGGCTCTTGCGCGTGCGGTTGAGACGATACCTTTTTTTGTTTTCGGCTGCTCTTGTTTCGTCCTTGCGTGTGGCCAAATCAGCCCTGATACCGTGAATGCGTAGGAATTCAGGTATAGCGAAGCGTGGGAAAAGTCGTCAGCCTGACTTCACACGGGCAGGATTTGGAAAGACAGGGGCTTATGAAAGAGCCTTTGGTTTTAGGGGAGGCCGTCGTGTGGGCCAACGGCACGCACTCTTTTATTTGCACCGCTCACCCGTGGTAGAACCTGTGGCCACATTCCGATACAAGCTAGAAAGGTGAATCACTTTCAAGTAAATAATACATCAGAACAAATTATGTTTTTGAGAACTGAGTGTTAATATTTATTCAGTGAAATCAACTAGATGACAACTTGTGGAGTTGAACGATGGCAGCGGACAAGACGTCGAAAAGTCAAGAGAAACGAAAGGTAACTTAAATCGTACTTCTGTTTCAACTTGGGGACAAGGGGGAGGGGGGGGGGGAGACAGCAGTTTTAAGTTTCTTCAATCATTAAATCTCACCCCAAACCTTGGGCTCAAATAACCTATTATTACTTGGCAGTTGTTGAAATGTTAATTTGCAAATGAACGGAAAGTGCACCGGAGAACTTTTTTAACAGCTGCAGGTTGTTGCGGTGTGTAGAGATAGGCTAATTAATAGTCGCGTGCTCAAATCACGAGATCGATTGAGCGGTTTAACAGTCTCGGCATTTTATTCCCGAAATGGCTCAAGCCACCAAAACTTTGTGAAAAAGAACATGCAGTCAGGAAGTCAGAAATACCATAAGAATAATTTAGGGGCCCCCAAGGCCAACCCCAGGTATGGCAGGGCAACCGTGAGTAGAGGTAATGATGGCTTTCCTGGCCGCAATCCATAACACTTCCACAGCCCGGGGATACCTCCGGATCACCACTTTCTTTTGAGCATGGAGGTAGAATCCCTGTATGTTTTGAGTCAGTGGGTCACCCTACCTGCTGTAAGAGTAGCTGTCTCTGTTTCGGTGTAAACATTATTATTTTGTGGAGACTTTAAGACTATTTAATATACAATTTGATAAATAAATTAACTGATAATTGAAAATTCAGAGTCGGCGTTTAGCACGCAAACCTAGAAATCTGTCTTCTGTAGTACTGGTACTATATTACGTAGTAGACTACGCCACTAAAAAAGGGTAAACCATTTCTGTCTAAACAATAAAGTTGGCTTGATTCATGTAGCCTACCCTTTTTAGTTAATTTATTTCCCTTTTTAGTTAATTTATTTCCCTTTTCTGGTTTTTCTTCTTCAAGATTTTGTTTACTTTATTTTGATTAACTAATTATTAATTAATCAATGAATCTGTATGTTTGTTGATTGTAATTTAACAATACGACCATGGAGGTAGAAATATACGACGAACTTAATTATTCATTGTTTTTGTTTAAGTTATTTATTTTCTCATTTAAAACTTGACACCTTATTTGTTTGGGTGATATAATGCCAGAGGTCGGTTCAATTTGACAGAATTAAAATTACCTTTGTATCTTGTTAACCCATATTTGGTTACTCGACTTCTTCAAAGGTTTTCCCCGCTCAAGAGGCCTGCGTACTGAGCACAGAGCCAGAGTCCTGCCCATTGTCTGAGAGTTAATTGTGTTTATCTCTACTCTTTATGTTGTAGTCCTCCAAACCGTTGATGGAGAAAAGAAGACGGGCTCGCATCAATGAGTGCCTGTCAAAGCTTCAATCCATACTAGAGGTGGTCAACGGTCACTCAGAGGTAATAATTGGATTTAAATTA
Source organism: Leptasterias polaris (assembly GCA_037783415.1). Lineage (NCBI taxonomy): Eukaryota > Metazoa > Echinodermata > Asteroidea > Forcipulatida > Asteriidae > Leptasterias > Leptasterias polaris. The sequence continues at coordinate 1,340,184 of JAZGTN010000111.1, forward strand.
TGCATATGCTTCTTGTAAAAAGTACCTACCAGGGCCCGTTTTCATAAAGCTGTTTAGCAGAAAATACTGTTTGGAAAATGTCTTTGCTTAGCAAACAAATTAGTGGGGCACCAGTCGTAACAATGTTAACTTTATGGAATGTTGGCTGGTAACCTGTTTCTGCTAAGCAAAGTTTTTCTGTGCTTAGCAAGTTGTTATGCTTCCAGGCTTCATGAAATTGGGCCCAGAGCTCAATTTCATAGAGCTTCTCAAGCACAAAATCAAGACAAAAGTTTGCTTACTAGAATAAGGCTACCAGCCAAAATACCATGTCACATGTTCAATCCGTGACTGGTATCCTGCTCATTTCGACTAAGCAGAACATTGTTAAGCAATATTTGATGCTAAAGCAGCTCTATGAACTTTGACCCAGGACCCAATTTCAAACTAGATCTGCTTAAGCAGAAATTACTGCTTAACAACTTTCTGCTATAAAGCAAAATTGAGCAGGATACAATTACAAGTTAGTCAAGGATGGTACATGTGAACTTTTATTTTGGCTGGTGATCTTATTGTAAGTTGTACTGTAGGCTAAATTCGTTGTGTTTAGCTACTTTTTGTGCTTAAGAAACACTTGGTAAAATTGGGCCCCAGGCTGCAAAGACCTCGGCCGGCCTTTTTTCATAAAGCTATTTTATTAAGAAAAAAAATAATTTAACAAATGTATTGGCTTAGCAAAAATCTGTCACTCATCTCATTAAAAATCAAAGTTATGTAAACTCTTTGGTTGGTATTTGCAAAATTCAACTAGGACTTAGACAACTTGCTAACCAAAAAAGTTAGTTACTGCAGTTTAAACTTTATGACCTTTTTGCTGGTAAGTACGAAAGCCCATTAGCGCCACGAAAAAATAAAAATCAAATCCGTTATTACGGATTCGAATCCGTTATTACGGATTCGCAATCCGTTATAACGGATTCGCAATCCGTTATTACGGATTCGCAATCCGTTATTACGGATTCGCAATCCGTTATTACGGATTAGCAATCCGTTATTACGGATTAGCAATCCGTTATTACGGATTCGCAATCCGTTATTACGGATTCGCAATCCGTTATTACGGATTCACTCGAGGATCCCTTGATGGCGCTATTTGCGTTGGACAGTAATGGTTTATCCTGCCTAACTTTTATTAGGCCCAAAGGACGTACGTGATTTCAATAATCAATCTATTATTTGTTTTACAGTAACTGCAAATCGAGTCACCATTGTACTTATTGAACCACTACAGCACTTATTGAACCACTACAGCAAAATATTGAACTAATTAGTTAAAGTGCAAATTTACAAATACACAGTCCAAACCGTTGAAAAAGTTTTAATAACTTTGTGTCTTTACGGAAAAACCACGTGGTTCAAGAAAGGCCGGACCTATCCCACTATTCTATCAAAAGCGTTTGTTATGAAATTAATTGAAATGAATATGGTCGAAAGATGTTTAAAAAGTAGAATATAATAATCCACACAAAAATGCCTCGAAATTGTGTGGTTTTTCATTTACCTTGTGAACTAACACCGTCCGCCATTTTGAGTCAAAAATTTGACTCCACAAAATGGCGGACCGTGTTAGTTCACGAAATATAAGAAAAACCACACAATTATTTGTGTGGATCATTATATTCTACTTTTATAACATCTTTCCAACCATATTCATTTCAATTCAATTCATAACAAACGCTTTTGATAGGATAGTGGGATAGGTCCGGCCTTTCTTAAACCACGTGTTTTTTTCCGTAAAGACACAAAGTTATTAAAATTTCAAAGGTTAGGACTGTGTATTTGTAAACATGCACTTCAACTTAGTTCAATATCTTGCTGTAGTGGTTCATTATTAAGTGTACAATGGTTGCGGTGATTTGCAGTTACTTTTAAAAAAATTAATAATAAAACATGATTATTGAAATCACGTACGTCCTTTGGGCCTAATAAAAGTTAGGCAGGATAAACCATTACTGTCCAACGCAAATAGCGCCATCAAGGGATCCTCGGGTGAATCCGTAATAACGGATTGCGAATCCGTAATAACGGATTGCTAATCCGTAATAACGGATTGCGAATCCGTAATAACGGATTGCTAATCCGTAATAACGGATTGCGAATCCGTAATAACGGATTGAGAATCCGTTATAACGGATTGCGAATCCGTAATAACGGATTGCGAATCCGTAATAACGGATTGCGAATCCGTTATAACGGATTGCGAATCCGTAATAACGGATTGCGAATCCGTAATAACGGATTGCGAATCCGTAATAACGGATTGCGAATCCGTAATAACGGATTCGAATCCGTAATAACGGATTTGATTTTTTTTCTTTGTGGCGCTAATGGGCTTTCGTAGGTAAGCTATACTCGCTGTGAAAAGTAGTTTGCTGCGCTTAGCTTTGTTTTCGACCGAATTTCTATCAAGTGTACAGTCACTTTACATTGAAGTCGTGTGGTTAACCTTTACACGACACGACATGTTGATTTACAGAATATCTATTTCGGGCCATTACAAAAAGTATACAATCACTTTAAAGTGGATTCCGTGTAGTTTATTCACCTTTACGACATGTTGATTTTACACTTCACCTTACGAGGCCGTACATGCAACTCAACAGACCATCCTACTGTTGTAATTGTGTGAAGTCAAGGCCTGGTGCATATAACTCGATAACGAAATACGAGTTTATTATGGAGGTTGGACAAAGATTCGATTTGGTGGTTCAAGACTATTTGTTTCAATTCTCCAAACAAAGGGACCAAAAAAAGATTCAATTTTCAGTACATGCATAATTGCATGTAATTGAAATTGAGTAAGGGTGTGTTATATGTGATTTTTTTTACAATGTCTGTGATTAAAGATTACTGAAGTATTGTAACTATCATTGTGAGTCAGTGTTTAATTCGCTATTACTAAAATCTTCCCAAAGTGAAATTAGAATTCATTTAACTTTGTGCAGTTTTGTGTTTTTATTTCCTTCGGTTAACTATTTTGTGCTTTTAGTATTCTGAGTTTTAGCTAACGTTTGGAAAAAGGCTTTCCAAATTAGCTGAGAGATGAAACGATGTTGTCCAACTTGCAACCTTTAGAAAACCTTTTAGATTTACAAAATGGTACTAATTTATTAATCAGCGTTTCAGAGATTAGCATGTTCACCTTTGCTTGAAGCCTGATTGGTTCATAGTGCTCTACCCTCATAGATTTATTCATTGTCTCTCTCAGACGCCTGTACACTAATGTATTAATCAGCGTTTCAGATATTAGCATATTCACCTTTACTTGAAGCCTGATTGGTTCATAGTGCTCTACCCTCATGATTTATTCATTACGTCTCTCTCAGACGCCTGTACTAATTTATTAATCAGTGGTTCAGAGATTAGCATATTCACCTTTACTTGAAGCCTGATTGGTTCATAGTGCTCTACCCTCATGATTTATTCATTACGTATCTTTCAGACGCCTGGTGGTCATTCGAAAAGAGAGAAGGCAGAAATACTGGAGCAGACTGTTCAACTAGTCAAACATCTTCGACACCAAGAGCAAGGAGGTAAGTTTACTGAACTTTCTTCCCATGAAACACATTTGATACTTAAAGCACAAGTGCAACGTTGGTGATTGTTGAGGACCAGTTTCAACCCTTTCTGTGACCCAACATATACATGAAATAACAAACCTGTGAAAGTTTGAGCTCAATCGGTCACTGAAATTACCAGAAAATAAATGCAATTCTGTGAACACTTACAATTTCACTCTTACAATCCGATAGATTATGTGGTATATAGATGGTCATTGTGTAAAACTTCCCATGAAATATTTATGCGTGAAATGCTATAGTTTTTTGAGAATTGTGGAAATAGTTAATTCTGATTGTTTGAAAACGGATTTTTGGGGGGTGTCTTTTTCTTCACTATTTCTCGTCTGTGTGAAGACCTATTGAACTTAAAACTTTCTGAGGTTTGTTCTTTCATTGATATTTTGGGTCACACAAAGAGTGGATGCTCCTTGACATTTACCCGTGTTGGCAGAGAGTGCTTGAAACAAGGGTATTCACAGGCCTAGAATTACACGGGGGCCACGGAGGGAGACCATGGCCTCTGTTGCCCCCGGTCTTGGCCTTGGTGCCCCTTCAAAAGTTTCCACCTTAGACTTTAAGATTTTCCAATGGAAGTGCCCTTTGCGAAATGAAAATGGCATTGCCCTCTCAAAGATAGAATTACAATCACACGATACTGTACATTAAAGAAGTACCTCACCTTTTGCTCTTGCCAGGGTTGGCTTAAATCATAGAGCAGGCTAAATCCAAATCACGCATCCCCTTAAAATGACCAACACGAGCCTTGCAATAAAACGACACTGGGATTTAACTAGTTTTTAATTTATCATGGATTGATCGACGGACTATCGTTTTGTTTGCCTAGCTTTCTTGATTACAAACCCTAAGTCTGGATTAGCAGATAACGCTATGTTCTAAACACCTAATATTGAAGATAAGCCCTAACGCTCTGCACGACTTCAGACAAATCAGAGTCGTGTAATTTCAGTTATCAGCATTCTCCCTTATTAACAGTGGTCCGCTGACCAATTAAAACACCCGAGGACCAGTCAAAATTCTTTCCAAGTGGTCCGGCTGGCTAGTTCAGTTTTGAAAAGCATCCCTTATTGATATGGCCGAGTGAAAAAGCTGGCGGACCAGTAAGAAGACATGTTACCTGAGCCCAATTCAATTTCATAGAGCTGCTTAAGCAGAAAATATAGCTTGACAATTTCCTGCTAAGCAAAAGTTTGCAGGATACCAGTCACAAATGATACATGTGAACTAAGCAAAAGTTTGCAGGATACCAGTCACAAATGGTACATGTGAACTAAGCAAAAGTTTTCAGGATACCAGTCACAACGGGTACATCATGTGAAATGCTATTTTGGCCGGTAACCTTATTCTACTGAGCATATTTTGGTTGGGCTTCGCTACTTTTTGTACGTTAAGCAGCTATTTGAAATTGAGCCCCGGTCTTTCTGGCTAGCCACCGAAGAAGTTAAGTGTAAACCTTGGTTAGGATATCAAACTTGTCATCATGTTTGTCACGCTCAGTGCAATTGCGTTTACTTTTTTCTTCAAGCAGCGAATAATTTGTTAAAAGAATTTTAAAACTACATTTAATTCTGATTCGACAATAGGTGGTTAACTTGGACGGGGTGGAGAGACGGGGTTGGACAAGTCACCGTATATAATATTTGTACGGTGATACTGTCGAACAATCCGACATCGATTACAGTGATCAATTCATATATAAAGACCAATCTTTGTTTTTCCTCAATAGCATTAATCTGGTAAACGTGCCCTACTGATGTAGTGTTTTGCAATACTTCTTTTTATATACTGTCGCAAGCAGAACTCACTTGTCCAGTGGACGAACAATGGGTGGGGTAGGGAGGGGCATCACCATGTTCAATTCTCAATATGTTTTTATATGATTTTAATTTGACACAGGGCATACACGTGAGGTCCTCCCACTTTCACAATACAGGGCTGGGTTCAACGAGTGTCTCAACGAAGTAAGTCGATTTATGGACGTCAACGAGCGCGCCCTCAATGCCGAAACACGAACAGGACTTCTCAACCACCTTGCCTCGTCAATGCGGACACCGGCGGCTTCGCCGAGCAGCGGTGTCGGCACGGTTAGCAATGGATGGAGCGCCGGTCAGTTTGTGCAGAGTCCGAGGAAAGCTACACTACCGGAGGAACGGACAGATGTCCGGGGCTTGTCGGTTGTGGACCGCCGTGGATGCACGATGGTCCAACCGGTGAACCCCATGCCACCACCTGCCACCTTGACGCCCTCACACGGAAGTGCAGCGTCAGCTTCAAACTTTCCTACAAGAATCTCTTCTTCGAATAATATAAACGCAACATCACCACCAACGCAGCACCCTCTCAGGTTGGTCCAGCCGCAGAAATCACCCGTTATCATACCTGCGACTGCCCCACACGGGGTGGCACTTCCTATAAATCTACAGTCGCCACCAGCGGGTCACGTCGCCGTCGTCATACCGGCGCACTTATTAGGTTCATTCGTCGGTGGGCAGGTCGCCACTGGTCAACTTATTCCCTTATATCAGCAACAGGGTAGCACCCCCGTCGACAGTCAACGAGCACCGAGCTCAGAGTTGGTGGCCATTCCGCAAGGGTCAAGTGCAATGTTCGTCCCTACACCTGGGCACAATCGCGAGGTAAATCACGTCGACCCCCACGTCGGCTCTTCTTCAAACAACAGGGGAGGTGGTGTATTTATCGCGCCAAGCCCAGTACCCGGATGTTCTCCCAACATGGGGTCAACCAGTGTAAGAATTGAGTCCTCGTCCACGACGAACCTGGAGAGACGGGTACCAGCTACAAATCCACCAAACGCGCCACCGGGTGTGGAAACAATGGACATATCGTCGGCAGCCAAAAACCCACCAGAGCAGCACGGCATCATTTACGCTCCAGCATCACTACCTATGCAGTTCTACGTTGCTCCCTCTGCTTACGGTAGGGTAAGTGGCCCATTCCCGAATGGGATTGCCTTAGCGAGTCCACCGTCTTTGGCTTTGGATGCCATTGGAGCTCATTGGAGACCGTGGGGCTTAGAGCAAAATCAAAGATAAACAAGGTGGTCGAGGACAAATTCAAAACTCGAAAAGTTTCCAAATTTGAAATCAATCTATAATTATAATCCGTCCAATTACATCCGATTGTTTCAAATTTTACAAAACTAATAAGGCTATGCCGAAAAATTATGAAATATAAATTGATTCCGTTATTATAGTTTTATATAATTATAATATGCCGAGGTATGTTAAAGAAAACCTGGAAAAATTTTAGCGATAATTTTTTATCATAAAATCCTGTCTGTAAACTTTCGTTTGAAAGAGATTGACAGCAGGGAAAAACAAATTTTCTGGACAACAATTTCGTCAGTTTCCAAGGAGAATTAGAAAGTGGATTTATTATAATTACATGCAGTTTCCAAGGAGAATTAGAAAGTGGCTTTATTATAATTACATGTAGTTTGAAAGTTAATGCCGTTTTGTTTTTCTTTTGAATTGTTAAAAAAACACTATCTTTTCCAATTATGAATATGAATTACTTTTGACATAAAACTGTTATTAATTAAAGCATTCCGCACTCTATGCAATTCCAAAAGTTGGTAAAGCGATTATGGTTAAGTAACCAAAAAATCTCCTCCTTGTTTTCAAGGTTCGATTCGACCGGTTCTGAAGAAAACGCGCACTCCAGACACACATTGGTGTGAAGTCCTCATGTTGAGTGAAATAATGAGGAATGAGTTGCCAACAGAGGGCGTTTCATAAGTAACCGACTCAAACATGAGTTACTTTTAACTTTGAGACTCGACCGACTTTACACACACAGCTCTGTGTTGCGTCACTCATTCCTTTTTTCTGACCACTTCAGGAAAATCCCTGTCTTCACTGTACAAAACACTGTGTGGACGTGTGTAAGTCCACATAGTGTTTCAAGTCCCTACATTATGTGGACCTCTTTTGTTCTCAGGTCCACACTTCGTATGTAGCGTTAAAACACAAAAAAACATGTAAAGTTTCACTTGCAAAACAATTACAATTAACTTTCTTTGCCTTTTTATTTCTTGTTTAAGATAATTCCAGGAATTGAAAGTATATTAATTTAACCTAAACTAATTTAATTAAGTTAATCGGACGTTGATTTGAAAATGGTGTTTGAAAATGAAAAACGCCCTCTATATGTCCAAATGAGTTTTCCGAGGCTTGCTGTGGTTGACTGAAGTGCAGTGAAATGTTTTCGTATTTTTATCAAATCTATATAACTTACGCAACTCAGTTACTTCTGTTTCAGATAATTTATCAGATCGTTCTATTTTTCTGTAATATCATATCATTATAAAAGAGATACTAACAAACGAAAACAGTATAAATAAAACTTATATTCAAATCAGAAGAGATGTGTAGTTCTGTTTCAGTGATTTTCGTATACCAGATCTGCCAACATTGCATCTTGCAATCAGGAGTGTTTACACAAATAAGAAAGTTAGAATTTTAGTCAACATAAAAGGGAAAACGTTTCAATAATCAGGGAGATTTTCCGCTTTGTTCATATAGAGAACATGGACAGCGGATTGGTTTCTTTTCAGGAAACTATGCAGAATCAGGGAGAGTTGACAGTAACTCTGGTATACCTGTAGACTTGACTCAAGTCCCAATCCCGTGCAAGGCCCTTCCTTGCCTCATCGTCAGAAAACTATTGTTTTGCGCTCTGCATTCCCCAACCTGTTCCGCACGCGGGACAGGGACTTGACGATCCCGCAGTTGCCTGATATGTAAATTTATTCACTTACGAATATGCAAAGTTACGGCGCATTACTTGTTGTCCAATCAAACGCGTTCAAAAAGAAGACTCGTTGATTTTTTTATTTGCGGGGGGTAAAGTACTTTGTCGAGGATCGAAATGCATTAATATATATAAAAACTACAAATTTATTTGAATTCAAGTTAATATTACGTATACATTGGGATTGGTATTGTTTGCAAATGCATACTTTGAATTGTTGACAAATGCAATTCAGCGACTTAAAACACCCACCCCCCCCCCCCCCCCTCTTCCGCCCGGCAGCCATTCTGGAGATGCTTACGTCCGTAGATACATGATACAAACGTCACAGAGCAAGATGAATACTAAATGAAAGGGGCGGCAATTCCACGCTCCCATTGGTTTTGTACATCTCCCCATTCAGGGAGATTTTTCTATTCAATGCGTGGAGTAGGAAACGACCCCGTCAAGTCCCTTGATCGCCACCACAATAGCTACATTTTGTCGGTGAGGGCGCACTGGTATTATATGTCTGTACTGTGCAGTGGCTGCATGCCGGCGCGTTAAATGTGTGTTAGGGACCTCGCACGAGAAAGGGACTTGAATCAAGTCTAGTATACCTGTAGTGCCGTGCCGTGTCTAGCTCATTAGGAGCAACATTAGGATTGCAAGAACGTTGGTGTACAATCAATCCCCACCCAACACCCACACCAACAGATAATGAACAGCAAAGAGAGGCTTCTCGAATGTTGTTTTCACATCATTCTCCAATGAAGCCATGTGTAAAAGTGTTTCTTCTGAGGAAAGGGGGAGAGGTGAAGAAAGGGAACGCAACATTGATTTCCATATTTGGCTAATCGAAGATTTACGATCAATCACCAATCATAAAACACATAAATCCTACCTATGATCAAATTGACACCCCAACCCATAGCGCTATTGTAACATCTACCCCCCCCCCCCCCCCCCCCCCCACCCTACAACCCGGCCAGCCCGACTACCCAAAATGTAGTTTTAACGTTGATCATGAGTTACGTAAAAGCTGCAATTTTGGTACCCCTAACTTTGTTTCCAAGTTATATTTAAAGAGTCCGCCCGTCCAACGAACCGCTGCTCCCGTTGCTGCTTCCATTGCCCCCTTTCTATTCTCGCGCCTCATTGAGTTGTATCCGGCCCTTCCCACGCCGAATTCCGTTACATCATCCACCCAAATCAGACCATCGACCTCTTGATGTTTCCACTAGGTGTTACGCTTGTAAAACTCCCCATGTTGATGAACCATGTTCTATCAAAAGATGACCAATCAATGATGCTTGTATCTTGCTCATTGATATTGCCAAACCCCCTTTTCCGGGGGGAATTGTCTTGCCGGGACTTCCCAGCGGTTTACAGCAGGCCGCTCTCATATCAACGTACATGTATCTTTTATTCCTTGCCGGTTGAAAATCGTTTTTTGATGTAGCTGATAAGAGGGGCTTAGGGATAAGTCAAGATGCAATTAAAGTTGCTTCCATTGCCAGGGGGCAGGGGTCGATGGCAAAATGTTACCCGATTACATCGTAAGGCTGTCCATATTTGACAACTGATAAATTGTATTCCCTTTTCAATTACTTTTAAAGGCAAAGTATACCTTTGGTTTTTGGAACCGTTCGATTGTTTCAATCCTATAAATGTAGATATAGGCCTATACAATAAAACTAACCTGTGAAAATTTCATTTCAAAAGGTGGTCGCGTTTTTGAGATATCGCCGCAAATCCGGAGCGAATAATAAGTCCACGCAGGAAGAATATTCCCTAAAATGAATACACACTCTGAGAAGCGTTTCCGACAGAAACGTTTCTCAGATTCAAATTATGGGTCATAAAAACTGATATCTTTTTACATACCTTGAGGTTTATCATTTGATATCTTTTTACATAGCCACATTTCTTCACAGTGAAGTGATTCTCAAAATGCTTTATACTATAGCGAAAGCTGCTAGGCCTCTAAACAATAAGTTTTTATTAATTTTAAGCTGATTACCAAACGTATATATAAACCCTCTATTGCAAATTTACACGTGAATACACGGAACCAGTTCCTGGTCCATATCTCCCATTTTGCTAAAAAAACAATGGGTCTACATCATAATATGGGTTATAATACAGGGACTTTCACCTTGCTACAAATAAGCAAATTGACATTAAAAATGTCAACCTTTAAGAAAAAAAAGATAGGTAAGAATGGATTGATGAATAATTCATGACTTCGAAGAGAACAAAGACAAGATGAAGATGGTGCTATTTTGTGACATCTTAACGATATGTACAGGTCCACGTAACTCGTTCATAGGTTTTGAGAGTCATTGCATGGTGAGGTATCAATGTATATTCATTTTGCAATGCCACCATGGGATATCTGCTTTGCTGTGTAAATTGGCGATAGTCCCGGCCGATTTCCTACGCAGACTTAAATAAGAATGATATTTCTTTTCAGAACTACTCTTCTGAAATTCCGAAAATACTCCACGGCAGTAGAATATAATAAGATAGCAAGACAAGTTCTCAAAGAACAAATCTTCACAGCGAAGTACATAATACACTCTCGTTAAGTTATTAAGAAACTCAAAAGTACATGTCGTGGCCGAGCGGATAAGAGCACCGGACTCAAGCTCTGGTGTTTCTGTTCAGCAGAGTGTGGGTTCGAGCCCCGGTCGTGACACTTGTGTCCTTAAGCAAGACACTTAACCATTATTGCTTTTCGTCCTTCGGATGGGACGTAAAGCCATTGGCCCCGTGTGTTGTGTAATGCACGTTAAAGAACCCAGTGCACTTATCGAAAAGAGAAGGGGTTCGCCCCGGTGTTTCTGGTTTGATTGGCTGCATGTTGCGCCACAGCCACAGCCAAGGGCGTCGATCGCTACTGAAAAGTAGGGGGGACGGTCGAGCAAGTCTTGAAAAAATACATCTTACATTATTTGCACCCCACATTTTTAATATGCTTCGGGAGTCCGGCGTTTATCGTGTGTCAGCTTGTAGTTCTTCGAAAAAACAAAATATTGCTTCTTCAACAAATCTTGTCATGGCCCAAACTGCTCCTATTTATTTGAATGGATTTTACTACATTTTGTGCGTTGTGCGATTGTAACAAAATGAAACACATTTGCACGTGTGCGCACACACATACTTCCTTTGTGGAGGGATCGTGTACCGTACATATAGCATACACAAACGACGCATAACTTGAATGCTAACAAGGTATGTAAGCGGGATTTTGGCGTTCTTGTCTTGGACGATACGTGTCATCTATTGTCTGTATTATATAAGCGGAAATGGGCCCAAAATACCATTCTGCGCGTGGTCCATCAGAAAAAAATATGAAAATGAAGAAAACATTTCATCGTTTGTTCGCTATTCTTTTACTTGAAAAAAAATTGTAATGAAATATTAAATCAAGAAAATGTTGTTGCATATTTCTAATGAACAGTCAATCAAAAAGTGGGGGGGACATCTGATATGCTGTCCCCCCCAGTCTAAAAAGTGGGGGGACATGTCCCCCCCCCGTCCCCCACCCATCGACGCCCTTGGCCACAGCACCTTGTAAACCATTACATGGTGCTATGTAAAGGAATAGGTCTCAAACTTCAAAAAGTAGCTCCACATATAGGCCTATACCTTGCAGGAAAAATACTGTTGAAGCGCCTTGAGCGTCACTGAGTGACGGATACGAGCGCTATATAAGAAGCCACTATTATTATCCCAATACAATTAGGCCCATGTGAAGGCATCGTCCATGTTTGGCACAATGCACTTATTGAGAAGATTTCTATGCCCATTGATTTGCTCATCACCTGTTTGAAGCCCCAAACCAATCGAACAAGATATCAGTCTAAGTCCGGCCTTATTGGCAAAACAAAGACCAGCGGATCGAACCCGAGACTAAAGACCAAATTGACTCATTTGGGCGGGAGAGAGCAAATCCGACGCGGGTGGCAACATTTCCCACCGAGTTGTCCCGCTTAAAAACAATCCTTTTCTTATCGGGATGCCTCCATGTTGATTTGTGCAAAGATGGAGTTTGGGTCTTCCAACCCCGCGACGGTGTCCAAGTGGGGTTCCGTCAAGCACTGCTGCTGCAAGACCACCCTGCCGTACTGCATGACCAAGCCAAGCGACTTTTTGCTCCATGATTGTGTTGTCAGAGAGACACCACCTGTTGCCGATCAGTGTTTTGAGGCTTTCATTTGTGACAAAGTCTGACCAGCGGATTCCGAGTAGCTGGCGCCAGATGTATCTACCAAAGCTGTCTATGCGCTGGATGTCTGCAGCTTTAAGTGTGAGCGGGACATGATCAATGCAAATGCAAATGATCAATGCAAATGCCTCTTGCCAATGCCTCTATGTTTTGTGAACATTGAACTATTTTGCTCACAGCTCACCCCGTAACAAAATTCGACGGTACAACACAAAGACAGACACACTCCACTTTGGGGTTTATGGTGGTGCCCAAGGTCCAATTAAACAAATGTCAGTCACATGAGAAGAACCACTTTGATCTTTAAGGCTATCATTTATCCTATACTTCGGTCTTCCATTGTGACACATTAGCAATAAAATGAGAACGTCTTCAATTTCATGGAATCACCCTCAATAAATACACAATCAGATTAATTGGGGCCGTCTTGTAATTCCGTCTTCCCGATGCTTCTCTTCTTTGCCCTCTTGGTTCTGATGAAGTCTTAATAGATGAAAGATGTACTGCACTTTAAGGGATGTATGTACACCCTTATTAATCAATAAGGATTTTGACATGGGGTTTATACGGCTTAAGTTACTCCTGCCCAATGTATGCCTAATCCGCTGTTGCCGGTTTTTTTTTTCTCTCAAGGTTTGAGTTGGTGGGACTTGTAGTGCAGAAGTTGAAGTTTGGCTTTGCTTAAAAGCATTTTTCTTTGGTTTTTGGATCCTTTCGATTGTTTAAATCCTTTATAAATGTATATAATGTATATGATACAACTAAACTGTGAAAAAATTAATTTCAAAAGGTGGTACCGTTTTTGAGATATCTGGAGCGGTTATGTCCACGTTTGAAGGAAGAATAATCCGTAATCGGTATACACAACGCTTCGCAGATTAAAATGTGCTTGAATCTCTTTCTCTAAAACCACATACCTTTGAAAGGTGTCGCTGTTCAAAATGGTATGCATTATAAACAGCTGCAGTGCTTCTTACAATAGACCTTATGCATATGACGTCATTTGAGTAGGGCGCCCTCACCTAGAGGTCAAAAGGAAGATGCTCATTGGCCAGTCTTGTGCGCCGCGCGTACAAATCAGCGCGTTTCCATTGTTTCATCATCATTTTACCTCTAAGATGGCGGTTTGGTGACGTCAATGCATAAGGTCTATTAATGTTTACGGTCATTGATTTTTAGGGTAATTATCAAAGGTATACCTTCCCTTTAAAGGTAGGGTATATTCAAGTTTTGCAAGTGTTTAAAGGCACTGTACACGTTTGGTAATTACTCAAAATATATATTAGCATAAAAACTTACTTGGTAACGAGCAACGGAGAGCTGTTGATAGTATAAAACATTGTGAGAAACCACTCCCTCTGAAGTAACGTAGTTTTTGAGAAAGAGGTAATTTCTCACTAAAATAATAAAAGACTTCTGGCCAGAAGCCTTTTATTCCTATCTGAAAGCACACCAATTTGTACAACAAGGGTGTTTTTTCTTTCATCATTTTCTTGCAACTTCAATGACCAATTGAGCCCAAATTTTCACAGGCTTGTTATTTTATGCATATGTTGGGATACACCAAGTGAGAATACTGGTCTTTGACAATTACAAAGCGTGTTCAGTGCCTTTAAGGCAAAGTATTATTCGATTGTTTTAATTCTATATAAATGTCGGTATATACAATAAAACTAACCTGTGAAAAATTTCATTTCAAAAGGTGGTCGCGTTTTTGAGGTCGCCGAAAATCCGGAGCGAAATGTCCATGCAGGAAGAATAATCCCCAATAGGAATACACACTCTGATGAGAAGCGTTTCTGACAGAAACGTTTCTCAGATTCAAATTTGGGGGCATAAAAACTGATATATTTGTACATAACCACAAAACTTCGAAGTGAAATGTTTCTCAAAATGCTTTATACTGTTGAAAGCTGCTGTAGGCTTCTAACCAATAGGTTGTATTGCCATTAATTTTAACAGTGATTACCTAATTAAACAAACTGAACGTCGCCAATCAAGACTATGGTATAACAAGTGACCCAATCCAAGTTAATAGCCATTATTGTCTCAAATTCACCATGAGAAAAAAGACCTACCTCGCAAAATACATAAGTTAGGCTGATCAGTGGTCCTGCCCAAATTGAACTGTTGTCAAAGAAAAGTGTTGTCTTTTAAGTACGAAAAAGTTCGGAAAGTTTTGGTGAGAGGTATCACAAATTGTATGCGTTTTTTATCTAAAAGATAACCATTTGGCAGGCGAGTATTCAACAAAAGCCTGCAGTGGGGGGGGGGGGGGGGGGGGGGGGGGGTGGAGAGTCCCATCGGGAACTAGAGACGACAAAAGAAACAAAAAGGGCGCCACTAGTTTGTCCACTTTAATAATGTGCGTGTTCTTCAGCAGATTGTATGATAGTTGCTTGTAAACAAAAATAACTACCGACACCGGACGAGTTTCTTGCTGGAAAATTTCAAAGCTTGATGCGTGAATTTGAGAAACAGACTTAAAAAGCACGTTTCACTGGGGTACAGCGAGTGCTGCAAAATCAAGGCTTAGTGGGCTGAAGCTAGAGAGAGGCCTGTATAAGGGACGTTATGAATACAGGAAACATTTATTAAAAGTCTTTTATACATGTAGTCTCTATTTGGAATCCACAGAAATTCTTAGGACATAGAAAGTCCAATATTACACTATTGTTCGAGTCAATCGCCAGTAATACAAAACCTGAAGTATCACTTGTTATATTTGCAAAAATAGTTAATGATCTGACTTTTCGACCATACCAGAGCTTTCCTTAGCCTTCAAGAAAGACTCTGCTAGGGTCGAAACGGTCAGGCCATTAGCTATTTTTTGCATTTTTACCACAGGTCCTTTTGGTTGGTAAGCAGTTTGCAACAGCTAATTATATTTTCTCATTTGTTAAACTTAACACAAAAATAGACGAATTATTGGAAAACAAACATTTCTTGTTCAAATATTTTTTTTATTTCAAGAACTTTAACCATCGACCAGCGACCAGCTCTCTCACACGCAATTCAAGCGGTAAAGTCACACAAAAAATTGTTATACAAAAATATCTATTATTAGAATACCAAATTTACATATCTTGAAAAAAATAATATCATTAAAGCAGTGGTTGAGGTCAAGTCATTATTTTATGCACAAGTCATTATTTTATGCACAAGTTTTACGGAAAGGATGAGAAGAAATAACATTTGCGGAAAAGATCTTTGCCGAGTCCCGTTGTTGGGAAAAAGATCCGATGTTATTTTGTGATAAGCAAGCTCATTAATTGTTATATAAATCTATCTGCTTATTCTGTGATTAGTAAGACCAGTTTGAGAAAAAAGCGCTTCAACCTTTTAAATTTATAAATCTTTGGGGAAAACATTACTTAATGAATACAAATTGGCAAAAAATTGACTTTAAAGTTCGAGGAAAATGGAGCACCAATATAAATCTGAGAATCGAGAGTCTTTAATTGTCTACCACGGTCGCCAAACATTCTCCTGTGGAACTGCAAGCTGGCTGACGGCATTGTGACGTCTGTATGATGTGGCAATGACTGACTTGGCTTTTGGTTTGTACTGATGAGACATAACGGGAGATGGCATCCGGGTGTATTGCTTCTGTTCAACAGGGGACGGTGGGGGCGTTGGGAAGATTATAGAAGAGTGGGTGCTGGATTGGCTAAGAAGTGATGGATTGGTATGGGCAACAAAGTCAGATGGGATGCACAACATCAGTTGCTTCTGTTGTTGCTGGGCTGGCATGTATGTGCTGCAGGTCGTTGTCTTGGGAACAGGGCTGACAACAGGTGATGTAGCACTTGGGTTAAGTGCAGCAGGGTTCGTTTGTTGGCGGTAGCTACCTTGAGCTGCTGCTGGGCCTTGCTCATTCAGGCTGCTGCAGCGGTCAGCTAAGTGGTTCATGATTCTCAATCGGGTCTCCAAGTTGATTGATTCGCAATTGGAGAGAAAGCTGGAAGCTTCGCCAAGGCACTCGCTGTATCCAGCGTGGTATTGGCTGATCTGTGCGGATGGGGAGGTACGTCCGTCTGTGGATGTCGACTGGACCTCTTTCAGATAACGCACGGTCATCTCGAGAATATCTGCCTTTTCCATTTTGGGTTGGCGGGAAATCTGTGACAAGACAACAAAAAAATGAGAGAAATTAAGTACAAATTCAAAAAACCTGAAGCGGAAAAATATTCAAGTTAAATAAACACGTATGGTTAACAAAACAGGGCATTTTAAAAGGATTTAGATATCAAGGCCCAAGTGATGATCCAGGCAAGGTTTATCACAAAAGGCTTCCCAAACTTTCCCACGATCGTCTATCATTATATCCTCGTAGACTCTATTGTATTGCACCAGAAGTCGTTAGCACGTCGACTTGCTAACAATAAAAGCCGCAGTGCTGTCTCACTGCTCGCATTCAGCGTGGGTTAGCTATGTGAACAACAGATCACCCGCGCGCCCTTCACCAAAAGCCCTTTGACAATCGCGGGGGCTGATGCGGTTTGGTTGTGTCCATAAGCCTATTAACCCAGCTGGGTGTACCATTCAGGGGGAGCGTGGGAATGCCTTGGGATCGTGGTGTGATGAAGCCCAACTGAACAATGGGGGGAATACCTCAAAATAATGGGTTCGATACGAGCGAGGGCGTCATCCGATGAACTGACACACTTCCCTGTTGACAGTTTGCATGGTGTCAGCGATTTGTTTGATTGTTAAGAATTTGATTGTAAAAAGGCAAAAACAAATCAACAAAATAAATTCAAAGTTGAAGGCAGCATGCATTATTCAATTCAAAAGGCACACGCAATGGCTTGAATAATACTAGCAAAACAACACAACACTCAACAGCATGTTTTCTTACTGCATGTATATTATAACTACTCTTTTTCGTTTCAGTTCTTTTCTGACAATTTTGAATCTATTCTTAGGAATCCCGTAGTTTACAACTTGTGATTGCCATTTTTTGATGGAAGTGTACAAAAAATACATGTTTGAATGTTTTCAATTGCGGTACATACCTCTTTGCGTATGGCGGGGAACACAAGACTCTTCAACTGCAACAAGCTGTCGTTGATACGAGCTCTTCTCTTGCGCTCCATCATGTGTTTTGACGTCTGTTGAAAGAATATGAAGAAAACAGTTTTAATACAGGCTATTGAAGGAATAATCACAATGATTTGAATCTCAGATGGTTCGAATTTTGTAAACCAAACTTAATCAAACAAGTGCATGCTTTGAGATAAATTCATTGTAGTATAGGTCCATGTTTGGTCTACAAAACTTGATGTTAGTGGGCATCTGAACAAGGTTTTGCTGTATTATTATTAAGCAAGGACTACGATTTGAATTTGACAGACAAATAATAAATATCAAATATCTAAGACAAAATTTCGATGAAATACTATCATTCAATGCTGAATGAGTTATTTGTATCAATAACGTACCTTAGGCCTGTCGATGGCTGACGAGGTATCGTGCATCATTGCGTTGGCATACATCTTGAACTTCACAAAAAGGCTGACGAAAAATGTTTCCAAAGATAAATTGTAGACTCGTGATCGTGGGAAACGTCTCTGTGGAAGGTCAGGTTTAGAATGATCTGATCTCCGACACGAGAGTCCTATTTATCCCTCACACGTGCCGGTCAGAGGGGAGTGCCCTCGGCGGCCCATTCAAGTGTGAAATTCCCTCACAACCGGCCAATCCTCGCACGCGTCTCATTGTACCCACTGCAGCCGCCACGCGAGTAAGTGGTGCCCAGTCATTGGCCGAAACGCATTACCTCATCTTAATACGCAACTCTGATTGGTCTGCACAGTCGTGAATTAACATAAACCGTGATGTTGCTGGCTTTCAAGATGCCAAACAACCCGTGTACGCGTCGGGGTTGTATTGTTTGCGTCTATTGACTGTAGTCGTTAGGGTCGCTAATCGGCACTCAAAACGTGCGTGGCCTGTTGTTCCCCCTGCGACCGGTGCAGCAACCGAAAGCGGTGGGAAAACTCCACCCCTTGGCTTCTTCGTGTGATGGTAAACAATTGGCATTTGGTGGGCCAACATTCACCAACCAGCTGGCCCTTCGAACCCCCCACCATAGTTGTCACACACTGGCAACCAGCTATTTAATAGCGCGTGGAACGTGTATAAATCCTAATCTTTCACGTGACACATGTTTGGCACGCGCTGATTCTTCCGACCGGCAATTGTTCCCAAAATTGGAACATTGTTTGGGGTTCACAATAATTTCGGTTGGATAGAAATTTTATTTCAAAGTTTTTAACTGAGACTTATTTGTTCACAAGTGACACATTCGCGTGTCGGCAGGTGCCCATGTACCCTGCACTGGTAATTAAGTGACCACCTTATAAACTATATCAACAATCGGAAGGCGAGAAGGATTATTGCATTTTGATACTGCCAAATTGATAACTTTTAACGCCCAACTATGTACCATTTTGAGCGGGAAAACAAATCTAAAAAGTAACCTTCGAGTTGGCGACCAATAACTTTCGATTATTATTATTAATAGACCTTATGCATATGACGTCATTTGAGTAGGGCGCCCTCACCTAGAGGTCAAAAGGAAGATGCTCATTGGCCAGTCTTGTGCGCCGCGCGTACAAATCAGCGCGTTTCCATTGTTTCATCATCAGTTTACCTCTAAGATGGCGGTTTGGTGACGTCAATGCATAAGGTCTATTATAACGAACTTTAAAAATGTAGTTCATTTTTAATAATAATAATAAAGACTTGTTATGCGCACATATCCACCCTGCTGGGTGTTCAAGGCGCAGTAAACCAACAAAAGATAGAAAACAGATACAACTAATTATTCCTTGAAAACCTGTGACATAAGATAAGTTTTGAGAAGTGATTTGAATTTTGTGGTACAAAGACACAGCAGCGTTTGTATAAGAGTTAATAAATATATTTTCCCTCCCAAAAAATGGAATGCAAAATTTTCTGAAGACAAGGGATTTTTATGTCTAACTTAATTTGAATATAAAACCAGTACAAGATGTCTAGTAAATTAAATATTAATTTTAAGATCTCCGCTAACGATGTGCTCATACACGAAAAAGGTGAAAAGTTCAATGATGGAACTTTGTGCTGTATTCGCATATGTTACCGACCGTAAATTGACTATTATTTAGTTTAATAATAAATTGTATTTAGGATTACTTTCAATTGTATAGGGGCCTAGTTAGAATGGTTCGACGGTACGAAGAAAAAAGTAAAACTTTCAAGTTTTCAACGAAGTGTTGGCCTAATTATGTTGCTTATCTGCGCTCAAACTGCAAGAAAAATGGCAAAACAACTTCATCAAATCTCTGTCCTTTCTCTATGGGTGTCCGGTCCTATACAAACTCAGAACTCACTGGTACTTTTAAAGGCACTGAACACGTTTGGTAATAATTATCAAAGACCAGTATTGTCACTCGGTGTATCCCAACATATGCATAAAATAACAAACCTGTGAAAATTTGGGCTGAATCGGTCATCGAAGTTGCAAGAAAATAAAGAAAGAAAAAACACCCTTGTTGCACAATTTTGTGTGCTTTCAGATGCTAATAAAAGGCTTCATGCATGAAGTCTTTTATTATTTTAGTGAGAAGTTACCTCTTTCTCAAAAACTACGTTACTTCAGAGGGAGTGGTTTCTCACAATGTTTTATACTATCAACAGCTCTCCGTTGCTGGTTACCAAGTAAGTTTTTATGCTAATATATATTTTGAGTAATTACCAAACGTGTTCAGTGCCTTTAAACAATACCATTTTCTTATAAAAACAAATATTTTTAAGATTCCATCTTTTAGAAATAAATCATGAGAATTGTTCAATTCTATGAGGCAATAAAATACTTAATTTGCGGAAGTATAATGGGTAAGTTGCAACTTTGTTATGATTTGTTTATTTTTGGTCATGACGGACACTATTTAAGAATAATAATAAATACGATCAAAACAAATGTTTAGTTTAAAATGTGAACTTCTTTTCAAGTCATATGGAAATACCACGATGTTTTGAATCGAAGTGGACAAACTAAACCCGAACACACAACGCTGCAAAAGTAAGTTTCAGAATTAGCGAATCCTTTTTGTTGATGCGCATCATTAAAAAAGGGTTCCGTAAAAATTCATTTTTCTCGCATGAAAGTTTAATTGCGCTAATCTTCCGAAACAAACAGCCCAAAATAAACATTTCAAGCCGACTCACAACTTCTGAACAGTTGTATGGAGCAAATATATTTTGAAATAATATGAAGTGGTTTTTATAATTATAGCAGTCTATATTTTTGTATTCATTTGTTTTGGGTTGTTGATTTTTTTTGTAAAGAAGGACAAGTATCTTTCTAGCGAAATTGTGAAATCGAAACTATTATTCTGAAAGATAAAACCCAAACCATTTTATGAGCCACCACCACAAGTTCCTGGCCCGCGCGATCCCAGGCCGTGGGAACAGTGTGCTACGACGCTGTCAGCTTACGCTTAGCCCCAGGGGTTGTTACCGGCTCAGCGCGTTCAGGCGCAACACTTCCCTTTGTCCGCCGTATTTTTCCCACGGCCGGGTTGAATGGGACATGGACAATTAACTGCGTGCGATATTACACCGATTGTTTAGTAGGGGCTGTGATGGTGTGTACGAGGTATGGGCATGGGCAACAGTACCCCCCCCCCCCCCCCCCCCCCCCCCAACACCACCCACACAAAGCTGCAGACAAGCCTTTCGTTCACACATGGTCAAATTATTATTAGACCACAAGAGGGAAGGCACAGTGGGTTTATTTTCGTGCTTTGCGAGAAGGCTCTATTTTGGAATCGTCTTTATTTGCCATTGGGGCACGATATTTGTTCACTTGTAGCGAGTCTGCCCGGCTGAGCGTGAAATATCGGTCAGGTTTGACCAGTGCATGCATAGTTACCAACTGGTGCGGATATTTTCCATATAAACAAATGCTTAAAGTTCTGTTAAAAACAAATCCCAGAAATTCATTGCAGAACTTTAGCGCTGATTCCACACATAGCTAGCTTTTGGGTAAACACTAAAAATATCATATCACAATAACTCCATTTGGCAATATTGACATAAAATACAATTCGATGTTCTAGGACTAAAATAAGGCCTCAGGAATACTCAATCATACCACGGATACCTAATATTAAGAAGAGTCCACTCAAAAAGAATAAGTCAACATAAATACAACAAAAAACACACACTGTTTTCATGTGTACCATATGTCACTTTTTGGTTGTTGTTATCAGCAGTTTGCAAAAGCTAATCTATGTTCTCAAGTAAAAAGAAGAAATCATCACAGGATTGAAGAAAGTGGGATGCGTTGACAAAAAGAGAGTGAGCTACATGTTGAATCGAGATCATATTAAAATAAAAACCAAATTAAAACCAATGTATTAAGTGCTGTCCTTTCTCTATGGCTACACCAAAAGGCACAGTGCAATAGCCGAGTGGAGAGTCGAAACAAACATCCAGTTACACCGTTCGGGATTCTCAAAGCAACCGCAACCCTGGCTAGACGTTTTAGAATATGGTACTATTGGTAGGCTACTATACCACAAACTTAGATATACAGTTAGTATTAGTCATAATGCACTCACTGCAATTAATTATATGTGGGCTACTCGGCCAAGTGCTGTGTTGCGGTCGACTCAATTCCTAAAAAAACTTCGTTACCTTCGCTACCATAGCATAAACCAACAACCGTAATAACTTGTGTAAATGTTTCAGATAACAGATCATAAAACTATGTCCATGGTTGGACCGACTCGTCACCAGCTGTCGTAAACACCTCATGATCATGATCTGATTAAAGTGTAGTTTCTCACGCTGGAAGTTTAGACTATTTTGGCCTTTATGTTTATAGGGCTGATACTGTTTAAATGCGTGATTCACCGTCAGTCTTCAGAGACAATGTTCAATCCAAAATCCTAGTTTTCAATTTAACAAAACATTACTAAGCACAAAGCAAGTTTGCTTAACCAGAGTAAAGTTACCAAGCAAATTATCATAATAACATGTACAATTTCTGACTGGTGCCCTTCTTATTTTTGCTTAGCAGAAAATGTTTAAGTATTTTTGTCTTCTAAAAGCAGATCATAAAAGAGGGCCTTCTAAAAGTTAAAATTGCAAATCGGGTGACGGTCACGACGTTCGGATGTTAGAGACTGTATACAATTCCATATTGTGGTTATTTCGATTTGGCACATCGAAATAAGAACTTTGGTGTCAGGAGCAGTTTTCCCGTATACTAATGTCAGAACTTCTGACTTTAATATTTATTATTATTTATAATATTCAGGCCTAGACATTCATCATTGAGAGGGCAAGGCCTTTCTCATTTTGGTAAAGAATTTTCCGGAAATAGGAACATCTTAAAGTCTATGTGAAACTGTTGAGGCGAAGCCCCGTCTTCAAGAACCTGATTTGATCCGAGGATCACAGCAAGCACTATTTTAGTTCTAGATTCATTACCGAAGTTGCTTGGGAATCACCTTTTTTCAAGACACAAACTTCACGTTACTATCAGTTACAAAAATAATCGATAATTTCCGATCAAGTGTGCCTATCCTATACGTTCATAACAAACAGCGCTACACAACTCCGGTGGCAGCGATTGACGCGTGCGAAGTCCATTCATTAATTCAAAGGGATGGTCAAATCGATTCCGACGTCAAGTTGTCCATTTCGACTCGATTCAAAGATTTGGAATTTAAAGCAATGAATCAAAGTCTTATTAATTATCAATGTTTATATGATAACTACACACTACCGCTGGAGATTATTGATGGCACAACAACAATCTGCTTGAAAACTTACTTCGGTGAAATAATAAAGAGTTACGGTATAATTTAATTATTTATCACATCAAGTTAGGTACATAGACGGGTTTTTGTCAAAGTAAGCCTAATGCATGGTTAGCCCATATCAAGAAAGACACAATAAAAGTCATGTGTGAAAGTTTCACCCGAGTACAATGCCCAATTGTTGAAAAATTACTGTATTCTCACCAAGAACGTCGAATCAATCCACGTTTAGTGAGGTGACAGCGGGTACCAGCCGCATCCCTGGCCGCAGTATTAACAAAAACTGACACCACGGAAATTTGAATCTCCCAAGAACGTCGGAGGATTCAAATTTTTCGACATAATTTTATTGATTTCTCATCAAAGGGGGTGGATATTCAGACGAAATCGATTCCCAGGATGCTCACTATAACATTACCATCTTTATAACAAGTAAGCTTTCTCATTAAAATTACACAACTTATTTTTGGTCATTACCAAAGTGATGAGTACCTTCAAGATGTTACCATTTAAAGGCATTTATACTTTTAGTAAATGTCAAAGACCAGTATCCTCACTTGGTGTATCCCAACATATGCATAAAATAACAAACCTGTGAAAATTTGGGCTCAAATGGTCATCAAAGTTGCAAGAAAATAATGAAAGAAATAAAACCATGTTGCATAGAATTGTAAGCAATCAATGCCTGATTTAAAAGACTTCTGAGAAAGACTTCATGCCTGAAGCCTTTCTCAGATTCAAATATGTTTGTGAGAAATTACCTCCTTTATCAAAAGCTACATTACTGTAGGCCTAGAGGAAGTCGTTTCCCACAATGATCTATACTGTCAGAAGCTCACAGGTTCCCCTATTCCTCCATGTCCTAGCCAAGTAAATTGTTCATGGTAATGTATTTCTTGAGTAATTACCAAAAGTGTTCACTGCCTTAAAAGTAGGCTACGTCTTTTGCCGCATCAGATCGTCCGTAATCTGCTTATTGCTGTACTATAGTACTGCTACTGGTGAATGAAACATCTTGGGCAAAACTTTTGGTTAAAAAAATTGATTGGTTTTATTTTTAAATTTATCATTTACATTATTTTATTATTATCACTATTGTTGTAGCCCGGAGTGGACATAGGCACACGACATAATAGCATATGGTTAATACATACGCATAACGGTTAATGGGCACTTATTCTATACGCGACTACGCCTGGCAGAGGACATTCTCCAATTTCGTTGAAAGGGGTTGCGCGTGGACGCAGCCGAACCACTCGCGGTACCGGGAAAATTGAGTGATTGAAGTTCGCCCGAGTCACACGAGTAGCGTTTTGCAGGGCCATGTGGCACACACAACAGCAGGTTTTTTATCCGGCGGCACGCTCCACGTATGTTGAGGTCACGCGCCCTGGTTTTCCCACCGGTCGCCTTGCTGTTTCTTGACCAGAAAAAAAAAATCAACAATGACCGTACTGGATCCAATTTCACCGCAAGTTAATAAGCTGGAAGTGATGTGCTGTACCGTATGGCTATTTCAGCCGAGCAAAATGGGGTGGGAGGGGGGGATGGGGGGAAGTGGTCCTCCGGTTTCCGTTGTTGAATCATTGATGTCCATCTCGCGCTAACGGTGCTTTGTCCAAAAAGACAATCGAGGATTCAAATCTACCTATAGCAAGTAGATATACACATGGTGTTACCAAATATACATTGATACCTCACCATGCAATGCCTCAAATTACATATAGGAACGTAATTGTTGTAAGGCGCCTTGATATAATTATAGTTAAGGTGCGCTATAAGAACCAACTATACTATTATTATCTGATGTGCTTTTCCCAATCCCTTGGTTTGTCTCTGCGTCTATTATAATTTGCACCTTTTATCATCTCAATATATTATAGAAACTCAGCGGGTTCCCACGGTGTAAACTACAACACAACGGCGTACAGACGGTCTGATTAACACTCATCCCTCTTTCAATAGATGAGCAAGTTTTATTACATGCAAGCGAAAAAGCGTAATCGATCAAAAAACACTTGCGCTAAAAATGAACCAGTAGGCCCTTTTTGCCTAGGTGTGCATCTATCTTTTAACAAGACCATGATGTGAAACAGTCTCTGAGCTGATAAATATGTTTTATGCCATACATTGTATGTCATTTATGTTGGTAAGCAAAACATTTCCTGCTATTGCAAAAATGAGCAGCTAACTCCAATATTAAATAAATCACATCCACAGTTATGGGTACGCGTTACAAAAACACAAGATTGTGCACAAGAATGAATCGATCCTTCTAAGGTGGGACAATGCAAGACAAACATGAAGAAATGGGGATATACCGACGATTATGACACCAATTGCGATTGTGGCACATCACCCCCAATCTACGCCACACCTTCTACGATGCCCAGCCCTTGAGGAACAGTGCTGCCTTGAAGACCTGATGGCAGCAAATGAGAAGGCTGAGATGTGCCCAATCCCGGCCAAACATTGAACTCGAAAGAAGAAGTCTACGATCTAGTGATAAGGGGGGGGGGGGGGGGGGGGGGCACAATATGATATTTTGTATTTAATTTTTTGATTTTTTTAACTCGATACAAGTGATTGTTATTGTGACAAATATTGATAAATATTGCTGTTTGCGAGAACGTCTCCTAAAACTCAGTGTTTTTTTTAGAATGGAGGTAGGTTTTGTTTGTGGGTTTGCCAAACAAAACCTGGGCAGAGAAATCATGTGCTTTCCTGTTCCGATACGGGACCAAACTGGTTATGAATATTTTCAGTTTTGTAAATATTGATGTGTCTCCCCAAGGCAACAAATGATTAATCAAAATATGAATACCTTTGAATGGGCTACTTTTCAGGAGGAGGGGGGGGGGGGGGGGGTTGCGATTTCGCTTGGGTAGCAAGTGAACATGAGTAATGGTCCATTGTTACTATTGTTATTGTGAATTGATAAAAATGTTGGTGCTGCATTATGGCAATAATAAGTAGCAGTTGTTAGCCAATTGCTAAACATGTCAGCGGCTGTTGTATGTTCTTTGTACCATTGACAAGAAATTGACAATGGAAACGTGTTTACACAAGTGTGAAGAAACGAACATGCAACAGTTTCTGTGGCTTGTGACTGGAACTCACGTAGACACATTGGCAACTAATGGGTTTATAATTATTATTTAAACTGATGGAACATTAATTACCAAGTCGGTTATTTTGAATATAGAGCCGTACTTAACAAAATAATGGTGTGCCAAATTGGAGGGGACATATATCAAAATGGATCGACTTATTCAAGTCTATGCTGACGCCAACCACCTGCAGCTGAGCTGTGTCAGTGATAGCCTTTTGTCAAGGCCTTCGTGGCTTGAACAGCTTTGTAGAGCCGCGATCCCAAGCGACTGAAATGGGAGACCACGCGAGTGGCGAAGCCACGAGGGCCTTTTCCAACTTGTTTGCGGTTTCTTATGTGTTTCTTTATAATCTCGACTTTACGGTAGCAAAAGTCCAAACCAATCAGAAGTGCATAACGCATGTTTCAAACTTCATAAATAATTCATTAAAAAAACCGCAAACAAGTTGGAAAAGGCCCTCGTGGCTTCGCCACTCGGCTCGCGCGCGTGGTCTCTCGTTCCAGTTTACAAAGCTGTCCAAGCCACGATGGCCTTGACAAAAGGCTGTCAGTGACTGTGTAGCACTGGCACAGTCAAGTAAAAGTGCGCCACCAACGACACAGATGATGGTTACAATAACTTTATAACTCCTTAGATTACGAGGGGGACATGTCCTGATCATTCCAACAATTATGAGTCCAAGTCCAACCATTGAGCAACTATTGCTCCATGGTCCAACCATGGTCCAACGAAACAAACCATAATTTCATAAGTCTTAAAATGTGGTTCGATACAACACTACCATTGGCATCTAATTAATACACGAATTATTGTTGTGTTCGCTAAATCAAATTTAAGATCAAATGATTTAAATACCTGACCTGTATTTCTTTAACTTGTTTTTTAGGGGGGGGGGGGGTGTATAGGGGGGGGGGTGTGCGGACACGCATTTGTTGTGAAAACAATCTTTGGCTGCTCCTGACATCCACTCTGACTCTTATATTTTTCAGATTACTTTATCATCATGTACATATTACGTGTACGTTTAGAGTAAATTATAACATAACATTACAATTACAATTTATAAGGCACTATTCCATCAACATCATAGCGCACATAAAAGCAATTAACATGGAAAGGGGTGAGTCTTTAGAACTTTACGAAATGTAGATAAAGTAACAGATTCCCTAATGACAGTAGGAAGATTGTTCCAAATCATTGGCCCAGCTACACTGAAAGCTTTTTGACCTAGAACTTTGTTTGCTCGGGGAACGAGTGATGTCAAGTGTGGACCGAAGAAATCGTGGTGGGGTGTAATGTGACAGTAAAGTGGAAATATATCGTAAAGTAAAGTGGAGTATTTTTGTTCAAGCCTTTAAAAACAATAAGAGCAATCTTAAAATGAATTCGTTCTCTAATCGGTAATAAACATGAAATCGTTATTTTAAAATGTAACAGGGCCCCATGCACCAGTTTACACTGTTTGGGCATACCCTATGTAAATATATGAAACAAATAAATCAATAGTATTAGCAGAATGCCTTGATATTCAAAAAGGTAGGCCCTACTACTGTCATATTGAGGCAGAGTGATCGAGGTGCTCCATGAACAAAAGTGTACCGTCTTGAATGTCTGTCGTCTAGCTGTTTTCGTGCTACCTCTACCAATCTCCACACAAAGCAAAGCCCCAATCTATGACTCTTTTCAGAGACCATAATTCTTCCAAGACTGAGAAGAATTTGGCCCAATGTTGCAAAACTGTTACCAACATAGAAATCAGAGACGAACTGTGTATGTGCGACTTGAGCTCAATACAATCATGGAGGAATGAACATGATACCAATCATCTGTGTCCGCTGTGCATGCCCTCTGTGTCAGCTGTGGGGTTTGCTTCATAGACGCCCTCTACGCTAGCTGTGGAGGTACATCATTCATAATAGACCCCCATGCCTGTTTGGCAAAATTATCATGACCAGGGATGAGATTTGAAGAATGTGTCAATTCCTTTAAAATGGCTTGCTGGCCTTGGTTCCTCCTTTTTCTTGACCCAGAACCTCTCAGATTTTACAATCTAGGTTTACAGACTTGGTGCATCATCATCAGAAAGACAAAACTACAGGTTTGGCCACAATGTGGACTATTGCTTTCTCCCTTTGGCGACTGCTTTACTTGTCTCATAAAAAATTTGAAGGTTCAAGAGGTTTTGAGAAAATCCTGAAACAAGGAAAATAGTCAAGGCTCCAGACTCCCCAAAATGAGTCTACCCGATTATTTGCTCTCCTGGATAGTTTTACATTTTTATAATATACCTGTTGATAAAGAACCTGGACAGATGCATGTATCCCATTCATACAGGGTTGAACAAAAATGGAAAAAACAACCTAAAAATCAAGTTCAGTGTGTAACAAAACAAAGTTTCCGGATTAGGGGGCCTACCATTGTGTTTTCATGGTTTTGTTTGTATACATTTTTGTAAAGTTGTTAATTTGCGATTTTAACCATTGCTTGAAATTATCCATTGCTTGAAATTAAAGGTCACTATGAATCAAAAACTGGCCAAGGGTTCCACTATTGGTGATTAAACCATTACAAATGCTACAGCACAACATGTTGAAAATAACTTAGAATGACTACAAATTATACTGGGTTCCTATTTGTCAAGGAAACTGACGAATTAGGCCTTCCATTTTCAGTTTTCCGTTCTAATTCGGAACAGGTTCCTGTGCTGGTGGTCGATTGCGAAGATGGGGGGGGGGGGGGGGGGGGAAACAATCAAATCCGAGAAAATAATAAACTTTCTGGGGAAAAAATTTGCCAGGGTACCACCATGGGTGGTAAACCCAGTGGTACAGAATGATGTTGAAAACAAAAAAATACTAGAGGCACGGAATACACAACCAAGCAAAGAACTTAACAACAATAGTCAGTACAACAGGGGTGTGTTCCCCTTCCCATCGCCATCTTATCTTAGTGAAAACAATTGTTAACAAACTCTAACACAGTATTTATCACTTGATGATACTAAGGCTATGTACCTTTGACAAAAAAATATATAATTTAAATAGAATTGATTGAACATTGCAGGCAAAACAGAAATAAATAATTAGTCCTAGCTTATCAATACCATTACCATATTCATCATCAAAGTTAAAGTGTGCAGAATGTTCTCACTCAAGCCTGTCTTGTCTTGTGACTTCTTAAATCCAATATTTTATTTTACATTTTGGGAAAAGACCTCCTCTTCACCCACTTGGCCTACTGTTGGCCATATCTTTTCTAGTCTCAGTTTCTCTGCTAGCCCAGACTTAATATAATAGGCCTAGGCCCTACTCAAACAAGTTTTAAATGGTCACTATCAATATCAATATCGGCATAATAAAAGCAGGCTTGTGGTTGTACATATAATTATGAACTCTTAACCAGTTGTTCCGATCCCTCCACACCATATGGAGGTAGCCCTATGAATAGGGCCAATCCACTTCGTATCCTTGAGTGGGTTGGATGGGGCTACTATGGAGGCTGGGTGCACGTGCAGTAGTAACTAACACTAACACATAGGGTAAAAGGGCAACAGCTACAGGCCTACTTCGATCATGACGTATGATAATTGATAGTATAGTGCCCGTTTAACATGTTTAAAACTCTCACTCTGTCGTGTACTAAAACCAGGTTTAAAAACTTCCATAGAAGCAAACAAATGGTGTACAACTATTTCTCACCAAGTTTGTTGTTAAATGCAGTCTTCAGACAAAAATTGTCTTGAGTTTGGATATCACAAAGATGGTACGTCCAAAGTACGATAGGAATTCTGCGCACCGCGGCGTTTATATATTCCATACCGATTGTCGCTTCGGAAACCCCGACCAGAAAGTTCTGAACAACCCGGCCAGAGCTAAGCCAGTACGTAATCAATTCGTATTCATCCTGTAACGTTTCTCAATGTAATTTTAATAAAAAATAAAGACCTTTTCCTTAAGAATTATTTTAAATCAATAAGGCACAGTTAATGAAATTGTAACAAATGTTCCACTTACTTTCGAAAATGTCCCTTAAAGTTACACATTTTTCGCTCAAAGTCGTCTGCTTCCTAGTTCCACGTTTTCTGCACAGCTTTATAGAAAAAGTAACCTCTTTCCCATAGGCGTTTGAACTACGCTACATTTCCCCAGATTCTTGACTGGGGTGGCAATAAGGCGCGCTTGTCCATGGGCACGAGGCTGATCACCTAAGTTCATACAGACTGGTACCCAAAATAAATAAATACCCGGATACCACACACCATTTCATCTCACACCATTTCATCTCGGCAAAAAAAAAGCACAAAAAGTAGCTAAGCTCAATCAAAATTAAGCTCATCAGAATAAGGTTACTACGGAGCTCTGGAAGTGCCATCCGACATGTTGAGATCCTGAAATAATTATCTCAGGATGACGACATCCTAAACGCAAATAAGTCGACATACCGAGATAATTATCTCGGGATGTTGACATCCCAAAAGTAGGATGTCGTCTTCCTGGGATAATTTATCTCGGGATGACGACATCCCAAAAGCAGGATGTCGTCTTCCTGTGATAATTTATCTTGGGATAACGACATCCCAAAACTAGGATGTCGTCTTCCGGTGATAATTTATCTCGGGATGACGACATCCTAAAAGTAGGCTGTCGTCTTCCTGTGATAATTATCTCGGGATGACGACATCCTTAGAGGTAGAATTTCGTACACGCGGCCTTCGCGAATTCTTTGTACGTGATGCGTGATGCAGTGAATGGTATCCTACCTTTAGGATGTCGTCATCCTGAAATAAATTATCACAGGAAGACGACTTCCTAGTTTTAGGATGTCGACATCCCGAGATAAAATATCACAGGAAGACGACTTCCTAGCTTTGGGATGTCAACATCCCGAGATAAATTATCACAGGAAGACGACATCCTACTTTTGGGATGTCGTCATCCCGAGATAAATTATCACAGGAAGACGACATCCTACTTTTGGGATGTCGTCATCCCGAGATAAATTATCACAGGAAGACGACATCCTATTTTTGGGATGTCAACATCCCGAGATAATTATCTCGGTATGTCGACTTATTTGCGTTTAGGATGTCGTCATCCTGAGATAATTATGTCAGGATCTCAACATGTCGGATGGCACTTCCAGAGCTCCGTAGGTTACCAACCAAAATACAAAGTAATACCGTCTGTGACTGATATCCTGCTCATTTTTCATTAGCAGAAAATTGTTGCTGAGCGAGCACAAACCAATTTGGCTTACCAGAATAAGCTTAAAAACCAAAATACCACTTGTTTCCTACGTATTTTTGCCAAGCAGTAGGCCTATTAGTTTTTCACTTGAATTTTGTTCAAAATAGCACTTTCTCTGGACATGATTCTTAATCAGATAAAAAAAACCTCAATTAGTGATTGGAAAAGCTGAAATTGTTAGAGCAGACATTCACAGACGATTATTCACACGGAGCATTCACCAGTGCCCAATTTCATGGCTCTGCTTACCGCAGAATTCTGCGCTTACGGACAATAAAAATAAGCGCTTTACAGTACGCCATAAGTGTAGAATTCCGCCCTACCTAAGCAACACCAAGACACTAGCCTATGTTCCAACACCCCTATGTTCGACACCCGTTATTTTCCTAACCCTAACCTTAACCCTAACCCTAACCTTAACCTTAACCCTAACCCATACCCTAAACCTTACCCTATCCCTAAAGTGTAACTCACAAGGTTGTTTTCCAGATGTAGGGTTCTCGGAACATAGGGGTACACCAATATAAAGCAGTCACCATTTCTATAGATTTTTACCAACCATCCATGTACTCCATGCAAAGAAGAAACCAAATCTGTCTTCGATAAAAGAATTCTGATTCAATACCCCCAGCTGAAGGGTATCACAAAATTTAAGTACCGGTACTATTTTATTTTATTTGTTTATTTATAAACATTTTTAATAAAATTGTCTGAATATTTCTACCACAGTATATATAAATAAAACAATCCAGGAAGAAGCAAATTTATAATACTAATTTATGTTTTGATTAAATACAAATCACATCTTTATAATGGGCAAACAAACAAAATATTAGGATTCTGGATATCATATTAAAAATAAAAAAATAAAAAAATAAAGTTCAGTTGGTGTAAGCCTAGGAGAATTTCACTTAAAATACCCATCTGCAAGTACGAGGACCTGTGTTATGCGTTTAACAAATCAATGTTCAAGTGCCGTTCTGATTTTCAAATAATTTTGATGATAGTTTCTTTTCTCTTAGAAAAATGTATAGTAGGAAATTGGAATTCATGCATCTTTCAAGTAAAAATGTTGTATAACATTATTGGATTCCCAAGACTAAAGACAAAGTTGCTATATTGCATGATTAAGGGCAAGCTTTTGTATAGAAACCTCCTGGGCCCAATTTCATAGAGCTGCTTAAGCAGAAAATATTGCTTAACAATAGTCTGCTAAGCAGAAATGAGCAGGATACCAGTCCCAAATTGTACATGTGACTGTTAGTTTTGGCTGGTAACCTTATTCTGGTAAGCAAAATTTTGTTATGCTTAGCTACTTGTGCTTAAGCAGCTCTATAAAATTGTGCCCAGATGGGCAAAGCCTGGTACCATTGTGCTGTTTAGCAAAAGCTTACCCTGAACCATGTTAAATACCATCTGTCTATACAGGGCTAGAATTTAGGGGAAAAACCCACAAGACCGCAGGGCTGGTAGCTCAAAATATTTACTGGACCGGAATTTAGTGTACAAGACACCGGAGTTGAAGTGAGAAGAAAAAATGCCTACACAGGTTAATAATTGAACTGTTTGAATTTGAAAAATGCACTAAGAGAAGATTGATCTCATTTGTATATTATGGATGATTAGTCTTCAATAATCAACAGAATTATGTTTATCAGACTGAAAGTCAACATTTGAACACAAACACAAGACCGGACATGAGTTTACTGGTCCGATGCTAAAAATCAATGGCCTCGGGCCAGCGGTCCAGTGTAAAATTCGAGCCCTGCTATAGTCTGAGGAATTCAAATTTAAGTGGTCACTGGTGACTAAGCAAGTAATTTTTTGTTATTCAAATCTTAATTGCAATTTGCAAATGGCTGAAACTCTTTTGAAAAGGTATTGCGACAAAGATTAATTTTATATCTTGATAAATTTAGTATAATCATGGAGTTCTACCTCCATGGTATATTGACTGAAGGCCCTCCAGAAGCCAACACAACACCTTAAAGGGACATGGTTGGTGTCTTGGATTGGGCGATTCGGGTTATAAAAAGCTTTTGAAAGCATTAATTATGAAATGAATATGGTTAGAAAGGTTGAAAGGTTGAAATTGTGTGGTTTTCCCTTTACTTCGTAAACTAACACGGTCTACCATTTTGTAGAACCAAATGTTTGACTCCACAAAATGGCGGACCGTGTTAGTTTACGAAGTAAAAGGAAAACCACACAATTTTAAAGCATATTAATTTCTACTTTTAAAACAACTTTCCGACCATATTCATTTCATAACAAACCCTTTTTATAGCCCAAACTGCCCAATCCAAGGCAAGGGTCGCTTTATCTTAAAGGCACTGAACACGTTTGGTAATTGTCAAAGACCAGTATTCTCACTTGGTGTATCCCAACATACGCATAAAATAACAAGCCTTTGAAAATTTGGGCTCAATTGGTCATTGAAGTTGCAAGAAAATGATGAAAGAAAAAACACCCTTGTTGTACAAATTAGTGTGCTTTCAGATAGGAATAAAAGGCTTCTGGCCAGAAGTCTTTTATTATTTTAGTGAGAAATTACCTCTTTCTCAAAAACTACGTTACTTCAGAGGGAGTCGTTTCTCACAATGTTTTATACTATCAACAGCTCTCCGTTGCTCGTTACCAAGTAAGTTTTTATGCTAACAATTATTTTGAGTAATTACCAAACGTGTACAGTGCCTTTACGATAGCACCTTTACCTTCAAGGTACTTTATCACATGTATCCATTGTAGTTTCTTTATAAGGCCCACGTCTACATGTACATTAACCCTAACTCCCAAAGCATTTTTACTAGAATCCATCCCTAACCCAACACATTCCAACAGCTTATACTACCATGCGATGGGAACTGTACCCAATCTTAGGGGGACGATACACAACCTAACAAACTCCAACAGGCCTTTTTTGTTTGATTTTGTTGGAGTGTGTACA
Source organism: Leptasterias polaris (assembly GCA_037783415.1). NCBI lineage: Eukaryota > Metazoa > Echinodermata > Asteroidea > Forcipulatida > Asteriidae > Leptasterias > Leptasterias polaris. The sequence goes on from JAZGTN010000111.1 coordinate 1,374,913, forward strand.
CTTGGCATGTGCAAAATTTGATCAGTGAAATCACACAGTACCCAACGTAACATAATCCAACAACTATCTCATTAGACCATGGAGGAAAGAGCAATGCCAGACATGTACATTTCACACATCCACCATACCCACTCAATCAAATTCCAACACCATTACTTGTCAGCAAGGATACACAATCCCACAGAATCAAACACCCAATCCTAACTTCACTGTACTTAACCTAACAAAATTAAACACTTTGCCCTGTTTGAATTTGTAGGGTTAGGGATTGTTAGGGTTAAAAACAAAGCACAGCATTAATGATCAAGTTCATAAGTACAAATCCTCCACAGACATAATTTGCCTCTCTGAAATTCTTTTTAAAGGGGGTACAACATTGGCAGTTCCCAAAGACCTGTATCCACACTTGATGTGACCCAACATATACATGAAATAACAACCCTGTGAAAGTTTCAGCTAAATCGGTCTTCGGAGTCATGAGAAAACAGTGAAAAACACCATTTATACATGTATGTTTTCACTTTTTTCAAACATCGGATTTTATCACGGGTGATATAGACAATTGTTTTACTCATTTCCTAAAAACTATGGCATTTCAAGCAAAACTATCTCAAGGGACGTTTTCCCACCAAGACCATCTTTATACCATGTAAGTTATGTGCAAATCTGTGAACATTTATATTTTCAATCTTACCAATGTTGTACACACCCTTTAAGTCCAGAGAAAAGCATTTCAAGACCCCCCCCCCCCCAAAAAATACAAATCATCACTGCTTAAAGCCAAAACTAAACTTGTGAAAAACGAAATCCCAGACAATTTTTTGTGTGTAGTTTTCTCTAAAACATGACCAGTGAGTTTAATTAAATACTGTGTTTCATTAAATGGCGTGTGTTGAAAACTACAGGATGGGAATAAATTCACTCTTTCCAAAACCAATTCTTTTCTTAATAGGCATGCTGAATTTGCCAACCCCAAAACAATAGGTCAAATTTTAAAAGGCAAAAATGAAGAAAAAGATATTAACAAAAATATATAAATAAATGCATTTGTTAAAAACCCAGCACTCTGCATTTAGAAACCAGAAAAATACCTTCTGAATACACATTATATCAACCAAATATTCTCCCTTAAGAAGGTAGGGACAACTTATTAATTTATGTATAACAAATAGTTGTTTTAAATTCATCCACTATAGACCGTATCGAATATGACGTTACCTTTCAAATGCCCCACAACATGGCGTCTGTGAGCGTGTGTGAGTAGGTAACCACATTCAAACCAGGGACCTATAACAAAAGAGGACAATAGGTCCACGGTTGCTATCACAAAGAGTTGAACAAAGGAGGGTCCACGATTGCAGGCTGTTACACACTTGGGTGTGTGTGCGTGTGCGTGTGCCATAGAAATCAAACCATGAACGCAGAGTGCATGAAAGCGGCCATATCATAGGACAGGCCGTATGCGCGTCTAAACGCGTCTTAGCGTTCCTGGTTTGATTTCTATGGCACACGCACACGCTCACAGACGCCATGTTGTTGGTATTATTGAAAGGTAACGTCATATTCGATACGGTCTATACAGCAATCCTTCACCGATCTTGAACTCTTGGTGGCAGCAGATATGCCTCCATTACTGCGGTGTACCTGGGTGGTACTGCGCTGCCTAGCGACTGGTTTAAGGTTTGGGCTACACGGCGATCATTTGATCAGTCGCGGGTTATTGGACTTTCACTTTGCAAATCGCTTAAACCCGTCGCTAGGCAGCGCAGTACCACCCAGGTACCACCGCAATAATGGCGGTATCTGCTGCCACCAAGAGTTCAAGATCGGTGAAGGATTGCTGTATACTGTTCAATTGCCCGTTAGAAAATAACTATGCACATAGTATACAGGTACTGTCAACATTATATAAATATTATTTATAAACCGATTTTGTAATGCAAACTTCACCTAAAGGCCCCTTTTTGTTACTACAATATCTACAATGTACGATTCACAATGGTTGAACGCGTCTCAACAATGGTGAATCATTAGGCACCGAGTTTGGACGCCAATGTTCTTTTATGCATTTTGTGCGACAGTAAAACACTACATTAGGCCAATACACCGATCCAATAGCCACGCACACCATGCAACTGCCTAGCAACAACCAAACGTGTCGCGTGTCTTGCATCAGTTGTACACAGCCAGTATTCGGCCAAGCGCATGCACTAACAAATCGGATACCCTTTTCTCTGTTTGACCTCAGCTTTGGAAATTGCCAAAAATATACATTCCCTCTCTTGTCAGGGTATCGGGAGTCATAATTACAATTAGGATACGAACACCGCTTGACCATGGTTAAGGATTAAAATCAAGTTTATAAAAGAATTGCCTTGAACAAATGACACAAAAGCAAATTCAACGAAACGTGTGTAGTAAACAATACAAACAAACCAGAATTGTGTCAGACAAAATGGCGGCAATTTGTCGGACCTTAAATCACGAGTTGTGATTAGTCAATTTGTCAAGGGCGTGGCCTACTGGATCGGTGTATTACAACTGCAACTGCATGCTGAAAAAGTATTGTTCAAATCCCATCACAAAATGTAAACTGCAGCCAATTTGAGTGTCGAATGTGCATTTTGTATGTGGCAAGGTACATTGCTTCGCAGAGAGAGACTGTATGCCTTACCCACGTGGGCGTTGTTGATAGACAGTTGTTCTGACACTTGATGAATCGACTTACACAGCTACCAACATTCTTGCAATCAGGGAGATTTTGTACAACAATCATGGAGATATTTAGAATCACATTCAACGTAATCGGGAAAACAAGTTTCCAGATTCAGGGAGACAAACTTGCTGTATGCCTTACCCCTGTGGGCGCTGTTGACAGACAGTTGTTATGAAGAGCGGCGCTTGATGAATTGGTTTATCATGCCTGCAGTTACACATAGGCCACAGCGACCATCGCCTCTGCTACCCTAGTCTTGGCCTCGGTGCCCCTCAAAATTTTCCCTTCAAGATAGTCTAAATAAAGCGACCTTCACGAAATGAAAATAGCCTTGCCCTTTCAAAGATGTCCTGTTTATTGACTCAGGTTATTCTTGTTTATCCCGAATACAGTGCAATCTTCTTGGTGATGGCTTTTCGGCATATAGGACAATGCTTGAGGGTCTTGGAACATTTCTTACATGTGCTGTGTCCACACAGGAAGACTGTATCTTTCTTCTTCTCCATGCAGATGTTACACAACTGGGCCTCTTCCAGCTCCTGCATCTTCTGCCTCAGCTCCTGGATCTCCTTGCTGGAGGAAGGAAGCGAGGACGAGGACGAATCCGATGAAGCACCTGAGGTGGAAATTTCAATTGTGTGCATTAACAGATGGATCGATTGCATTGGAACTACTTTGGGGTTGAACCAAGAAAAATTGACAAGACCGGGATTTAAACCAAAGTACTCCGGAAACATGACGATGCTCTACCAACTGAGCTATCTAACTAGCCCAATGTTGGGGGTCTCCCTATTTTTGTCAATATCTTAGTAAGCAAAGCCAGAAAATAATGACAATGATTTGCCGAGTCACAAGTTATCACTTAAATGTTAAAGATTGCTTAAAAATGTCCTTCTTAGCATAAATGAGCAAGATACCAATCACAAATTGTACATGTATGTGAGATACCATTTTGGCTGGTAACTTTACTTTGTTCAGTATAATTTTGTTGTGCTAAGCTTATTTTCTGTGCTTAAGCAGCTCTAATAAATTGGGCTATGGTGAGCTAAAACAGACAAGCACTAATTTTATAATAATAATAAAAAACTAGGACCTTTTTATATGCTCTGTAAAACATCTCAAGCAAGAAATACCGCACACTCAAAACTTCCATTAAAACACTTGACAGAGGAAACACACAAAAATTAAGACACATCACAACACCTTTGCGCTTGGTCTTCAAAGGCGGGGTTCCCTTCTGAGTAACGGCAGGCGCCACAGCGGCGGTCACCCCTCTAGGAGTGACTTGATGTCCATCTTTATTCGAGAGCAACGGCAGGTGAGACGTGAGAACATGCAGGGTAAGATGGGTGAGGATGATCAAGGGTGCAATGTGCATGGGTGGATGATCAGGCATATACACAGAGAGGAAACAAAAACAGATGGGAAGAAATACTGGGATAGGATTAGGATTATCTGGAAACTTTTGCACATTTTGTTTTTTCGAGTTAAAAGGTATTATACAGGATTAGTAGAGCTGACAAAAATAATAGCACACAGTGTTCTAGTTTGTGTGATCAACTACATACATGAAAAAAAAACTGTACAAATTTGGGCTTAATCCGTTGTGTGAGTCAGGAGAAAATAGTGAAAAACAATGCACATTTTTCAGCATGTAAATACATTGTTCTTAATTTTGGTTGTAACAACCGAAAACAGCTGTTGCAGTTTTTTTTAAAAGGTTTTCAGACACAATTTTCTCGGATACGACTTCATTTCAGAGGGAAATATTTCACACACAAAATGGCTCTAGTATGAACTTCATAATCATTCAGCTTTCGGACTAAAATTAAACAATGATGTTTTTTATCCTTGCCAATCCTGTATACCTTTAAACGTCCCCTACAGTCTGGCTATTCAATATCGTCCACATTAAGTTCAATGAATGATAGATAGATCATGATAGATGCACTGATCAACCTGCAATAACGGTGAATGCATCAGCACAGCACACAGATCGACCTGTGCATAGTTGCTCCACCATACAAGACAAGTCTAGTTGAATGGTTTTGAAGTACAAATGTTAAATCAAACACCTGCCTGGATTAGATTATGTCATGGGAGGGGCGTTTGATTTCATGTTAATTTTTCAAGCAATTTAACTTCTTTATAAGTCCCTTCCAAGTCTATTGTACAACTTAGGCCATATCTGAATCAGCGGCTACAGCTACGGCTATGCCTGTTGCTATGGGTGTTGCTAAGGACATACTATACTTCAATACATGATGACACAGCGATCTAGCCGTAGCTGTAGCCAATTCGGACACAGCCTTAGTTACACTTGGCTTAAGTCAACGGTGATTGCGTAATGGTTGGAAACACATATTCAATAACAGTCAAACAGTGATTTAACACAGCAAAACACACAAGGGAGAAGAGTGAATTTTGTGTATCCGAGAACTATGAATACATGTATCGAACAAATCGGAGAAGAAAAAAAAACTGAAAATCTAATCTGTTACTCACCTTTTCCTAGTTTTTCTTCAATGGTTCGGCTGCAAACAGTACATTCTTTGATGCTCACTGAACACTCTGCCAAAACGAACAAGTTTGAGAATAAAAATTTATGTAGAAGCAAACCCACTTCATTTTGTACTATCAGTTTAGGGAAGAGTCGGGTTCATGTCAAGTCTAGGCACTCAAAGGAGAAACCTCTGAAGACAATTTGACTACAAAGTTTCACCAGCACTGAATTTTAAAGGTCTTTGTACTTGACTAGGAAACCATTCCTTGTTTGTGCTCCATTGGCATAGTGTTAGCCAGAGGGGTGTCTGGGTGTCTTTTGGTTTTAAATTTGGACACCCTGTTTTATCCGTCATTTACATGTAAATGAATTGTAAATGAACAATTTGGACACGCAGTTTTTAAATTTCCAGCAAATTTGGACACCCCTTTATACTAAATCCTGGCTGAAACCTTGTCCATTGGCAAGCTCTAGGGTGCAGTGGCCGAGCAATCAAGTGCACTGGACTCAAGCTCTGATGGCTGACTCATCAGATTTTAGGGTTTTAATTTCTGTCAGAGTATTTGTATCTAGTAGCAAGACACTTATCTTCAATTACTCCTCAATATCAAAGAGTCAATGGGTGTCCCGGAAATAGAGTATTAATTGTGATTGATCAATTGATCAGCTACATGTGTGCCGATTTGGCTACTGGGGCTGCATACTCCTAAGGAGTTCAGATGGTTTTAGAAATGTGTTTGGTCCAGTGCACAAGGGTAGAGAGTGCAAGGCGCCTTTATTGCTCCGTCGTTCGGATGGGGCGTAAAGCCGTAGGTCCCGTGTGTTGTGTAATGCACGTAAGAGGACCCAGGTGCACTTGTCGTAAAGAGAAGGGGTTCGCCCCGGTGTTCCTGGTTTGATTGGCTGCATATTGCGCCACAGAACCTTGTAAACTATTACATGGTGCTATGTAAAAGAATAGGTCTCATACTTCAACACGCAACTCCACATACCTTGTAGGAAAAATACTGAGTGCTTTGAGACACCCATCGGGAGTAGATAAAGCGCTATATAAGAACTGCGTATTATTATTATTATTATTGATCCTCGGTTCAAAAGCCCCAACATTTGCATCTTGTAATCACAGAGATTTTGAACAACAATCAGGGAGATAATCAGAATTACATTCAACATAAAAGGGGAAAAGTTTCCAGAATCAAGGAGATTTTCAAATTTGTTCATCAGAACGCAGAAAGATTGGTATATTTTCAGGGAATTTTCTGCAGAATCAGGGAGAGTTGGCAGCTCTGCTATTAGCTTTACCTGTACAGACAACCTTGTGTCCACAAGGCCGAAAGGTGATATCTGCACTCCTAGAATTACACTTGGAACACTTTGTGGCCCCTTCCACTCTCTCAACCTCCTTCACAGATACCTGTGTTGAGAAACAATTACAAATCAATTAAATAAATCAACTGTTTAAGGGTACACAACTTATCCATAGTGGTGCAACTACTCGGCCTTAAGAGTGAGTCATTTTGGAGTAAAACAGAAGAAATAGGGAGTTCGTCAGCATTAGGGCTAGATAGCTCAGTTGGCAGAGCGACAGCACGTTAACCTGGAGGTCATAGGTTCAAGTCCCGCTCCAGTCAAGTTTTCTACATTCCATCCTAAATCATTTAAAATTTACCAAGTCAGTTTCCCTTATTTCAGTTTCCCTTGTGGTTGTTGCTTTTAAAACAGACGAATTTACAATTTGTAATTTGAAACTTTCCTTGAAGAAATAAAGTCAGGCCTAACAATTCACGAGGGTAACAAAGGCGTTCTCCACTGCCTTGGTGCCCCTTGAAATATTGCAGCAGAAATTGACATAAATTCCTCCTTTACTATGAAAAAACTGCCTTGCCTTACAAGAGAACTAAGTATCAGGCCTGAGAATTGTCTGATCGGCAGGCGCCAACAAATCTTATATTTCCAAAAGTAACAGAGGAGTAAAGCCCTTCCATTTTAAGCTCAGCATTTCAACATTAGTTTGGTGGTCTAGTGGTAAGACATCTGCTCTAGCAATGCAAAGGTTGTGGGTTCGAATCCAACCCGAGTGATTTGCCTGCTTTTTATTAAACAGAACTCGGGAAAGTACTGAGTATACAGTGCTTAACACACATCGGTGTAAGGGTAAAAACCAAATTATATTCAGCATTTCCTGTGTATTTCCTGTACGATATAAAGTCTCATCTTTCCACGTCTTTGAAACAATACACCGATCCATTAAGCCACGCCCATTTCTCATTGACCAATCACAACCGCGAAATCTGATCACCATTTGAGCCGTTTGGTGATCTTTGCACTAACGGTGATCGGGTTTCGCGGCTGTGATTGGTCAACTCGTAAGGAGGCGGGGCTTAATGGATCGGTCTATTGGCATCAGGGTTGTTTCAAACAAATGATTTGCATTTGGGTGCCTAAGTTAAACTAGCTGATCGGAAAATAAATAAATAAACTTGAAAATGATTAACAAATACAAATTTAACTCATGCTAAAGCATTTTTCATATGAACACCAATGAGAATAAACACACCAACTTCCATTTATAACTACATAAATTGACCAAAATGGCAAAACATTTCTATTGTTACATTATGCTACGGCACACATGTGTAAATAGATCGATCCATTAAGCCCCGCCTCCTTACGAGTTGACCAATCACAACTGCGAAACCCGATCACCATTAGTGCAAAGATCACCAAACGGCTCAAATGGTGATCAGATTTCGCGGTTGTGATTGGTCAATGAGAAATGGGCGTGGCTTAATGGATCGGTGTATTAACACTCAAAGGGAAAGTATACCTTTGGTTTTTGGAACCGTTCGATTGTTTTAATCCTATATAAAAATAACCTGTGAAAATTTCATTTCAAAAGGTTGTAAAACTTTTGAGATATCGCCGAAAATCTGGAGCGGTTATGTCCATGCAGAAAGAATAATACGTATTGGAATACACAATCTGAGAAACATATCTGACAATAACGTTTCTCAGATTCAAACTTTGGGGTTTAAAACTTATCTTTTTTCATAACCACATTTACATCGAAGTGAAATGTTTCCCAAAATGCTTTATACTATCGAAAGCTTCTGTACTTCTAGCCAAGTAAGTTTTCATTGCCATTAATTTTAAGAGTGATTACCAAACGCGTACCTTCCCTTTCAGCACAACCAGGGGAAAAGGGCCGCCATCCATTCACTCATAAATGGGAATCGAACAGGGGCCACAGGGGTGAGAGGCGGGCGCTTTACACACAAGAATCCCATGCCTTAAACCCATGCCTTACAACACATGTCAGAAAACGATCACATTGTTAAATATAACCCTGAAATTATAAACCAAAGCTTCCCATGCAACACAAATTACATCAGTAAGTTTCTCGTTGATTGTCTTACCTCAAGATCAACCTTAGAGTTCAAGAGGCAAAGAATAGAAACGATGATAAAGACATCAACAAAAAAGTTGGTACAATTTGTTATAATATTAATAATAATAAGAGAAATTTTTATCGAGTTACTTCTCAAACAGGTGGGTTTTTAGAGCTTTCTTGAAGAAATAAAGAGTTTGAGGACATCAAGGGTTTTCATTGGAAGCTTGTTCTAAAGCTCAGGCGTGACTGACTGAAAGGTTTGTAACTCCTGGTTGAAAACCCGGGGCCAATTTCAAAAAAGTGCTATCCAGTAAAGCAAATTTGTATCTTTACCATAGCAGAAAAACATGTGTAAGCACGGGAAAGCTCCATTAAAGAATTTCAAAGTTTTGGCTGAAAAACTCCTTTTCAGAGAGGGTGTGGTTATATTGCCATTACTTGTTGAATCAACAAACTTCATGGATGAGCAGTTAACCTCCCTGGTGGCATTCAGCAACATAACTGGCTGGTGGTTTTTAAATAATAACTGCTACATGGAACTCGATTTCCACTCCTCAGATTTCAAAATAATGTCAAAACCCACAAAATGTTTTCATATACTGTGCATGAAGATCCAATTATAGATTAGAGTTCACTGTTTGGACAAGGAATTCCTGGAGATAACAGGCACGACTTGTGGTACAGACGAAAAGGATGTATAACTCCGGCCTCTTTCTTTAATGGAGCTTTCCCGTAATGTATTTCATAAATGATCGAGACGATTTGTGTGTGTACTTGTGTGTGTGTGGGTAGGTATCCACATTCAAACCGTGGACCTATAACAAAAGGGACAATAGGTCCACGGTTGCTATCACAAAGGAAAGCATTGTGGTCCACGGTTGCTATCACAAAGAGTTGCTCTCACTTTCGGTACCTTCTGGAGACCAAGGACAAAACAAAAAAGGGAAAACAAAAGGACTCCACATGGAATTTCTAAAGACCGGGGTGCTCCACAAGGAAATTTGTGTACAAAGTCTATGGGAAACTGTTAAGTGCAGGGACAAAGGAAAGAACAAAAGAGTGCTCCACAAGGATGCATTTTTCCGTCTGTGTGAACAAAGGAGGATCCACGATTGCCGGTATTTACACACGTGGGTGTGTGTGTGTGTGTTCACAATGGATTTGCATTGTTGCGTCACTCATCTGTTTACAAGCACCACCGGCAAGCTAGCGTTACTTTTGCTTTGCCTATGGCAAGCAGTGTTTATGAAATAGAAATTCAGCCAAGACCCGCTCTGTAAGCAGAAAATGTCGTTTTAAACTTTGACTGGGCACTTAGTGCCACCCATGGATGACAAAAATTAAAAGTGAATTAAAACCAAAATTTTTGGCATTGGCAGCCATCGCTGAGGTCAAACAATGGAAAAGTGCACGCATGTATGCGCAGCTCTCCACCAATGATAGGTCTTCACTAACCTCAGTGAGGGCGCTGTTTAGGGCTTGTGACATCATATGCAAGGGGGGTCTATTGTCTGTACCTACATACCTTGCATATGAAGCATTTCTGAAACAGCTTGGCACAGTCCGTACAAACAACCTGGTGCCCACATGGTTTGAAGCGGCCGTTGGCGGGCATATGGCACATCTGACACTGCGTCATGATGGCGTGGAGGTTACCCCCGTCCGTCTGGGCGCTGGAGTCTGGTGCCTTGCTGTCTGCATTGTCCCCAGATGAAGAAGTGACAGCAGAGGTGGGAACCTGGCTACGCTGGGCTTTCTGTTTCGTGGATGGTTGAGTGGTGCGTTCTTTTGATGACTCCCATAGCCTTTGTCTGTTTGACAAAAAAATAAGTCACTATTTCTTTGTTCAACCCAAAAATCATTAAAAATTTACCCAGTCAGTTTCCCTTGTGGTTTATTCTTTGATATCTGATATAAAAAGTGGCATCCCCTCAAGGTGATTCCCTGGCTGCCGCTTCCCAGGTTATATCGTATATTTGGGTGTGATCCCTGGCTACACGGCAGTTTACGGTTGAATAACTTCTGACAGGCACCTTTTTACAGCAACTTAGGTTTGGTTCTGAGCTGCGCCAAGTGGTTTAGTGACCAATCATGCAAGGAATTTGATGGAACTCCCACATGTCGCATGCGGTATTTGTGTGTTCAAAACATGATTGATTTGCCTGTTAAGAGGGTGGACTTTACGCTGTGTGACGTCTTTGTAGGAACTACCTATCAGTCTCATAACTCAAACATTTTGGTTTTTTCTACTCACTGCCCGAGGTCTGCACATTGCTGTAGAAGACTGTCCATTTGGAGAGCTTCGGCAAGAACCAATGGCGTCTTGCCCTGAGTGTTCCGCTGATTCAGGTTAGCGCCCTCTATGGTTAGGTAACAAGCAACTGCTGGCCCTGTGCCAATGTTGTTGTTGCTTGGCGGTAAGGAAGAACGGATCTGGAATAAAACATGGGAAGTTAGCGTTCGCTTCTTTAACAAAATTAACAGCCATTCTGAAAAAGGTTTGCAGACAGAAAAGGCCTTTGACAAAACATATGTCCCCAGCACCTTTATCCCTTTACAGACCATAGCGGCCATAAGTCGTTTGTACCAAAATGCCCGAAGCGGCTGTAAACGTCTGCAAGATTTGATCTACTTCCATTCACAGAAAGCGATCACAGTGAAAGTCATGTCCAGAGTTGACATTTTCCAATGTTTCCCAAATTGACAAACTTTTTACATTTGTAAAACAAAACAAAATGCGCAGTGCACTAACACGCGCCCATACTGCCCGCCATTTTGGGAGTCAAATACACACAAAGGAATTGACTACCACAATGGTGGAAGTGGTGGACGCGCATTGCGAGGAGATGTGTTTCACGTTGTGCAAGAAGGGGTTAATAGGAAAAACAACAACAAAATGACTGCACTAAGATAAAAGTCTCTCCTACCTTGGACAGAATGGGAGTACTGTCAGCTGTTGCATAGACACTCTGCCTCATCAAGGCAAGATGTAGGCAGGTATCGCCATCCTCATCTACTGCGTTGACTCTGCCCCCCTTAGAGACGAGGAGCTCGATGACGTTGGTGTGACCCTGACCGACCGACAGAAGTAGTGGCGTCTGCTTGCGGTTATTTTGAATGTCTATGTTGGCCTGACCCTAAAAGGTTTAGAAACAAAACAAATAAAAGTAAAATGGTTAAGATACCTGCCATTTTGGGTGTCAAAACGTGCACAAAAGGATGGTACACGTGTTTACACGCGCATTGGTGCGTAAACACGTGTACCATCCTTTTGTGCACATTTTGACACCCAAAATGGCGGACAGGAGACGCACGTGTATGCGTGCTGCGCGTTGTGCAATGGGTCTATAGGGTATATGGGTATAGGGTATATAGGTATAGGTTATATGGGTACAGGGTATATGGGTACAGGGTATATTGGTATAGGGTATAGGGTATATAGGTATAGGGTGTATGGGTATAGGGTGTATGGGTATAGGGTGTATGGGTATAGGGTGTATGGGTATAGGTTGTATGGGTATAGGGTATATTGGTATAGGGTATATGGGTACAGGGTATATGGGTACAGGGTATATGGGTAATCCAGGGTATAGGCACACTGGTTAACAACTACATAATCAGCAATACCTAATAATAATAATAATAAAAATGGAGACTTGTAATGCGTCATGTCTGTCACATAGTGACACTCTTGGCGTAGAAAAATATTCATTTAACTGAGCTGATACCTATGACATATACACACAAAAACGAAGATGAGGCATCTTATTGAAAGAGATGGGTGTTGAGTTCGTTCTTGAATGCGAGGTAGGAAGTCTCCTTTCCCAGTGAGTTCCATTGGGAAGGACTGTATCGTGGGTATTTTCGGCAATTATTAACCATGAGAAGTCTTCACGCTGATTGATACACAAACAGTTAACTTTTTTTCCATTTATGTTGAAAACAAGATAAATTATTTATCCGATATAGTCTATTAGAAATAGAAAGACAAGCTAAGCACTAACCCTTGACCCTATGTAAAATTGGTCAGCTGTGACCAAAAAATAAATAAAATATGAAATCTTAAAATGGCCAAAACTCTTTTCCAAAACCTCGTGGGAGGTAACAAATTAGATAGAAATGTAGCTTATGTATAAGCTTTATAGTGGTGTATAATGTTAAGCGGTTTATGAGAAGTAAACTAGTCATTTTAATTAAATAGCCTGAGCAAATGTTGCAAAATTGCCCCCCCAAAAAAGGGTCGAGTTGATAGGGTTAAATAGCCATGATTGTATTGCCTATAATCAACGCGTTCATGTTTTCGCCCCATCAGAAAAGTTCTAGGTAATGCCGAATACCACAGTATGTGCAGACAGTATAAAGGGGTGAGGCTTTGCTGACAAAAAGGTCTGAAATAGACCTTATGCACATGACGTCATTTGAGTGGGTCAAAAGGAAGAAGTTCATCGGCGATGGCCTGTGCGCCGCGCGTACAAATCTGTGCATTCCCATCGTTTCATCATCAGTTTACCTCTAAGATGGCGGCTTGGTGACGTCAACGCATAAGGTCTATTGGGCCAACAATTTTAGGAGGTATGTTGAAATGATGGCATTTCCACCTTTTGGTAACCCCTGGAGTTACAGATTTCGAGGGGCTTTTGGGAACAGTGTCCTCAGCACTAGAGAAGTAGATCAAAGAGCAGGATTCCTTTAAATCTGAAGAAAATATCAGCTACTTTTGTCCTCAGGCAGGCATAAAAAAAAAGTCTGAATTCGGAAACAAATCTGAAATTACCCATCCCTGGGTGTACCCTGGATCCCATAATCAAAACCCACCCAAGTTTCGTACACACCAGGCATGATAAGATAAGATAAGGCATGATAAGGCATGATAAGATAAGATAAGATAAGATAAGATAAGATAAGATAAGATAAGATAAGATAAGATAAGATAAGATAAGATAAGATAAGATAAGATAAGATAAGATAAGATAAGATAAGATAAGAAACTTTTTACTCTCCAAAAAGAAAAAATTACATTGCTCGCACAAGTTTTAAAAACACTACAAAGAACAACGAGGTTAAAAAGTTAGAAAAGGCAGATACAAATATTGAACAAGAAACAATGCACAAGGATTTAAAATAAAATCCATATGTCCACCACACACCCAGTCTAGCCAAAGACAAAACAAGATAAAAATATAATATATGCAAAGTTTATGAACCAGCATTTGGAAAAAAGTACGAAAATAATGTTTGAGCACAAGGGCTGACCTACTTTTTCATATGGTATATATTTTTCAGGCTATTTAAGGGCAAAATAAATTCGGAAATTATACTAAAGTAGGACGAATATCATGCCTGTACACACACCGTAACATTTCCATTGTTTGACCTCGGTGATGGCGACCTTTGCAAGAATCCTGTCACCACTTGACAGAATGTCTGTCAAGCTTCTGTTCATAAGGAAAGACAATCAGAGTCAAAAAACACCCTGAAGCAAAATAGTTTCTCCCAAACCTTTGTAATGAGGACCTCTGCGACATCCCTGTGACCGTTCAGTGCGGAGAGATGGAGGGCCGAGAAGCCGTCGTCTTTCTTTAGGTTGACCAGCTGTCTGGCTCGCGTGACCAGCTTCTCAATTGCACTAAAGTTGCAAGAGAAAGAGGGGAAAAAATATATTTAAAAAAAATATTTTGTATATAGCGCACGTATCCTAGTAGCCAGATCAAGGCGTTTTACAACAATATTATCCCCGAGTCAACTCGTACCCAAGTCAACTCATACCCAAGTCAACTTATACCCAAGTTAACCTATTGGAGTTGAAATAAATGTCTTGAAATGAAATAATAATAACAGTAATTTGGGAGGCTAACCATCCTTGCTTGCAGCTGAGAAGCTGAATTGCCGAGGACGTGGCTACAATGTGTTCAACAAACAGGCAAGCAAAGGCGCACAGGCTGAGATCAAAAGTGTTTGATTTTTCCAGAGGGAAGGAAACCGGAGGGCCCTGAGAAAAACCCTTGTGGCATAGTAGAGAACAAACGCACAACTCTACTCACATATGGCTTTAGCCGGGTATCGAACCACGATCACATCGGTGAAAGGCGAGCGCTTTACGCACTAGCCACCCATGCCAGGCATGCGAGGGCGCCTTTGGCAGCCAGCCATATCAACCCACATATGATCACGGAGCACAGCCTGAGATCAAAAGTGTTTGATTTTTCTAGAGGGAAGGAAACCGGAGGGCCCGGAAAAAGAAGAAAAAAAACACATAACTCTACTCACATTTGACCTTAGCCGGGTATCGAACCACGATCACATCGGTGAGAGGCGAGCGCTTTACGCACTAGCCACCCATGCCAGGCATGCGAGGGCGCCTTTGGCAGCCAGCCATATCAACCCACATATGATCACGGAGCACAGCCTGAGATCAAAAGTGTTTGATTTTTCTAGAGGGAAGGAAACCGGAGGGCCCGGAAAAAGAAACAAAAAAACACATAACTCTACTCACATTTGGCCTTAGCCGGGTATCGAACCACGATCACATCGGTGAGAGGCGAGCGCTTTACGCACTAGCCACCCATGCCAGGCATGCGAGGGCGCCTTTGGCAGCCAGCCATATCAACCCACATATGATCACGGAGCACAGCCTGAGATCAAAAGTGTTTGATTTTTCTAGAGGGAAGGAAACCGGAGGGCCCGGAAAAAGAAGAAAAAAAACACATAACTCTACTCACATTTGGCCTTAGCCGGGTATCGAACCACGATCACATCGGTGAGAGGCAAGCGCTTTACGCACTAGCCACCCATGCCATAATGAAATGAAATGAAATGGAACTCACTAGTGGTTTCCTTTTAAGGCAGCATGGTGTAGTACGTTGAATCCTCGTTGATTTTTTAGCCTGAAATCTGCTCCACTGGCCTCTACCAGCATATCTATTATATCTTTACAATTCTTGGCTATTGCATCGTGTAGGGCCGTGTCTCCGTACGAATCCTTTTAGTTCGGAGAAAAAACAGAGCAGAAAATAGTTAATGGCCTGGGCTCAATTTCATGGCTCTGCGCTTGCGACCACCATTCTCCGCTTACCGAGCATGCAAAATTTCTGCGCTAGCTGTGTAAGCGTAGAATGCCTAGTAAAGTGGACTACGCAAGCGCACAAGCAAAAATTCTCTGCTAACCTGTGAAATATGCTTGAAGTAAGCGCGGAATTCCCTGCTTCCGATTCTTTGCTTACGGTAAGCAGAGCCATGAAATGGGGCCCTGACGTTTTGACCCTAGCAGAGTCTTTTTGGAAGGCTAAATGACAACACACACATGTTTGTGTTGCAGTCAATGTGTGGACATTCCTTTGTTCTATACCTTTGTTCTACACACTGTAAATAACTGTGTGTGGACGTGTGTAAGTCCACACAGTGTTTCAAAACCCTGCCTTTAATGGACCTCTTCTGTTCTCAGGTCAACACTTTGTATGTAATGCTTACGCAGGCATTTGGTGTAACAGAAGCAGTCGAGTGGAAAGAGATGAAAAGAGAGAGTGGATTGAGGGAACTTTTCATTATTAACCCCTCGATCCAGAAAGCGAAAGTAGTAGTCCCGGCCGATTTCCTACATGCCGCCCAGGTAGTAGTTAAAAAGCAGGACAGTTCTTTTTAGAACTGAGAAGTCTCCCCAAGTCCAAAAAATCTACTCCGCGGCAGTAGAATAAATAGCAAGACAAGTTCTCAAAGAACAAAATCTACCTCTAGCAAGTAGATATACACATGGTGTTACCGCAAACCAAAATACACATTGGTACCTCACCATGCAATGCCTCAAATCCCATAATCAATTAAGAAGGAAACAAAGAGGGGGGGGGGGGTAGAGGGAGGGGCTGGTTCAACCACAGGAGGTTGGAAACACAAGATAAAAATCAAAGGTTTGAAGAGGGAGAAATACCAAAGTTAAGAAATGTTTTGCATTTCATATTAAAATCAAAAATGTGTGGCTCAGCCAGGAGTTACACATCCCAGGGTCTTTCCACACAAGGCATTTCCGTAACCTTTAATTGATGAGAAAATAGAATCAGCTGTCGCAAACTGCTTATACCAACCAAAGGACCTATGGTATGAATGCAAAAATTAGTTAGTGGCCTGACGTTTTGACCCTAGCAGAGCCTTTCTCGAAGGAAATCAGCCTTTGAGATAGACTCTACTATGGTCGAATCGTCAGACCACTAACTAATTCTTGCACCTTTAATTCATTTCAGAAGAACCCCCCCCCCCCCAAGGTACCAAGACATCTATCTATTTATTGCTATCAATGTGAGGACTTTCCCTCTCACTTAATACTCTCCATAGACTAAGCGAATGAACAAAAGTGAGGACACAAAAACAAAGGATCCTTAGGTGAGGACAGCATTGTCCCTTTTGTGTTCCTTTGTTCTACTGTCCCCAGTCTTCTGGGCCCAAATTCATAGGTAAGCAAATTTTCGTGCTAACTGTAGCGGAAAAATTTGCTTGAGCATAAATATATTTCACATGTTAGCAGGAAAATAAGGCGGCCATCTTGCGCGTTCACAATGGTTTCGCATTGCTACGTCATTCATTTTCGTGCAGTAAGCACAGTCAGCCGTATGGATCCGGTTTGTGGGGTACTGCTATTGTTGTTCTATTATTCCCTTTTCTGAAGAATTACCTTGTGGGGTCCAATGGACCTTATGCATTGACGTCACCAAGCCGCCATCTTAGAGGTAAACTGATGATGAAACAATGGAAGCGCGCTGATTTGTACGCGCGGCGCACAGGACTGGCCAATTAGCATCTTCCTTTTGTCCTCTAGGTGAGGGCGCCCTACTCAAATGACGTCATATGCATAAGGTCTATTGTTCCTATTGAAATTACCTTGTGGGGTCCATTGGTCCATTGTTCCATTGTTAAAAGTACCCCATAAGTATGCATGTGTAAGAACCAGGAGGTTAGCATGCCTTTTCGTGTGCTTACGGTTAACAGCGCTATGAAATAGAAACTCGTACGTAAGCACAGAATCGGCCGTTAAGCAGCTCTATTAGGCCCTGATAATACCATGCCAAACGTTCTTACCTGTAGGTTAGTGTTGCTTTTGTGTCTGATGAGCACTCGTACACAGGCAGTGAAGCTCTTGTTGACTGCGACGTGGAGACTACTGCACTGGCCGTTGTTGACAGCGTTGATCTTGGCTTTCTTCGTTAAGAGGTACTCTGCTACATCCGGCTGATTCCTAGAGGGTAAAATAAAGGACAGAAATATACATCGTATAGACCCCTTGCACAACGCGCAGCGCACTCACACACGCGTCTCCTGTCCGCCATTTTGGGAGTCAAAACGTGCACAAAAGGAATGGACTCCCAAAAAAGGCAGAAATGGTAGACGGAGGTGGTTCGGAGGTGCGTAAGCACATGCACCATTACTTTTGTGCACCTTCTGACTCCCAAAATGGCGGACAGGAGACGAAAATGTAAGTGCGCTGCGCGTTGTGCAATGGGTCTATAGACCTTTATCATGCTGCGGCCATCTTGATTTTCTCCCCATTCAAATCAATGTAACCAAACCGAGGCTAGAAGGAGAATTAGATCTATCGTGGTTAGTTGGCAATCCACCAATAACACAGACGATTTGCATTACAGACCACCCCCTACAGTTTTCACAGGAGAAGCCATTTTCACAGAGTATCATCGGAAAAAGGTCAAGACGGATAGTCCTCAAACAACACCTGCCGCACGGTCCCAATTGTTTAAGTTCACTTGTGCAGCCAAGTTGTATTTTTCTGTGTTAACGGCATAAGATGGTATTTTTGCGAAGCTGGTGAATGTGGTTCCTATCGTGTAAGTCATTTAAAGGTCCCAAAACTGTCGCTGAGTTGAGAGTGGATTCTTTGTAGGTTACCCCATTTGGGAAAAAGGCCTATCCAGAGTTAACTGTAGAGGGCGCACTGTATTGCAAACTGCCCATTCTCTCTTCACAGGTATCTTCAGGCCTACGTGTTTCAGCACCACTCACTTTTCTGGATTCTTTGGTTTCCGTAACCAGAAAATTATGAATAAAGAGACAAACAAAATAAAATATTGTAGCAGAAATCATCAGAAAATCACTTCCATAGACTTGCAACATTTTGCAATTGCACAGAAATAGAAAACTGACATGCACTAAAATTTTGTACAAACCTTATACATTTTTATTATTTATAGATGTTAATTTGGCATTGGGGATACAGATTATTATATGTTTTTGTTTGCCCTAACACCAATGTGCACTAAGCACTGTACACTCAGTGCTTTCCATAGCTCCCACTCGTTATGCCTGTGGAATTTTTTGAACTTGGAACAGTACTGAGTATACAGTGCTTAATACACATTGGTGTAAGGGCAAAAAACACAAGTATTATGACTGTTATCATTTATAGTGTACAGCCTTTGAAACGAAACCCCCAAACTTGAAAAACGTACCCAAAGACGGCATAATGCAGCGCAGTATCCCCTTCTTGATCTTGTATCTCCAGACTGGCCTTGTTCATTAGCAGCACTTTGATGACCTCTAGATGACCTTGGTGGCTCGCAACCTGGAGCGCTGTCTTCCCAGAGTTCTTAGAGTTTACCTACATGATAATAAGGAGAGTCGTGGTGGAGTGATTCCTTAATTACTGTACGCTTGATGAGTCTATACTTAATCCAAAAAAAAGACTGGTTTGAAGTCACTCACATCACTCCCATGTGACAAGACTTCGACCAATCAGAGCGCATAGACTTTCTGAGGTATTTATCAACTATCATTCATAAGAACCCGAGACAGTTTATCCAATCTGATTGGTCGAGAGGGGATCATGTGGCTATGTTTAAACGTGTGATATAAACACGGTGAGAAGTGTTTAAACAAACACATGGCGCACAAGCTTAGGCAGGCACAAATTTACGCATACCGCAATCAATACATACCAGTACTTAACGTACAATTTATAAGTACGCACAACCGTTGAGCGTCAATGCAATTTTTACCCTTTGCGAAACGGAGCCCGAGGACGTGACAGGAATTCAAAAATTTACAGAAAAGTTTTACAGATTTTCCAACATTATTACACTTTTTAACAAAAAGGGCATTTATGAATGGGAATAAAAGAGTAGTGACTCGGCCTTAATCGGCCATTTAAAACCTTGCAGGGTTGTGGCCACGCAATAAAGGACATCGCCTTCGGCTCGGTCCTTTATCGCACGGCCACAACCCAGCCGGTTTTAAACAGCCGGTTAAGACCGAGTTACTATTCTTTTATTCCCTTATTAATGAAAATTCTGCTATTCCTACCCAGTCTGGATGCTTGACTAGTAGTTCAGCGACTGCACCTTTATTGCCCTGTGCTGCTTCACTGACTAGCTTGGCAGGGGCATCGCTGTTTGGCGGATGTGAAATGATTTGATCCAGTAATAATCGTAGATGACCTGCAAGAATGAAACACCAATATGCCAAAAAAACCATC
Source organism: Leptasterias polaris (assembly GCA_037783415.1). Lineage (NCBI taxonomy): Eukaryota > Metazoa > Echinodermata > Asteroidea > Forcipulatida > Asteriidae > Leptasterias > Leptasterias polaris. Next base: position 1,394,990 of record JAZGTN010000111.1, read on the forward strand.
AAGTTTTCAGTAGGTACAAAATATGTGACAAAAGATGAGATGCTTTCCGCTTCTCTCTCTCTCTCTATTCATGTATTTCCACTTGACTGCTCTTGCAACTCCTGTATCCATGCTTGTATGTGTGTTGTTTTGTCATTTAGTCTTCGAGAAAGACTCTGCTAGTGTCAAAACGTCAGCCCATTAACAATTTTTTTCATTTATACCACAGGTCCTTTTGGTTGGTAAGCAGTTTGCAACAGCTAATTCTATTTTCTGAAAAGATGAGATATTCGGGTTCGGCATCGGGTTGGCTCAGTGGTTTCTTTCCCTGCCTTTCACCTCTGTGGACCCCGGTTCGAATCCCACCTCAGACCAGAGCCTTGCATGTGGATTGGTTTTTCAGTCCCTACCTGACTGCACGGGTTTTCCCCCATTGGGGTTTTCCTCCCACATCTAAAACTGAACATTTCTTCTCATTTCCTAATCATCCTATTATTGGTGCTTGCGCTGTTGAATGAGTAACGACAAAAATACACAAAAATAAATTTGAGATATTTCAAATTTGCAAAATGAGTTCAAACACTACCTGACTGTTCTTCATCTCTTTCTGAGACCAGGGTGTTGTTCAGATCGGGAGTATTGGGCCCAACTTGTGTCACGCAGGATGGATTGAAGGTCCAGGCCTGATCCTCGATTGAGATTCTCAGGTCCCCGTCCGGGTAAACTTTGAGAATCTTTCCGGTTTTACCTAGAGTCTGCAAAGAAATACATAGAGACATAACACATGATTAATTAAAGACAATGTACAACATTAGTAATTGTCAAAGACCAGTATTCACACTTGATGTCAACCGACATTATACATGAAATAACAAACCTGTGAAAGTTTTAGCTCACAATCGGTCTTCGGCATCATGAGAAAACAGTGGGAAAAATAAAAATTGTTTTCTCTGTTTTCAAACATCAGATTTTATCACCAGTGATAATGCTTCATGTTTTGCTCATTTCCTAAAAAAACTATTTCAAGGGAAGTTTTCCACCATGACCATCTTTATACCATGTAAGTTATGTGCAAATCTGTGAACATTTCTATTTTCATTCTTACCAATGTTGTACACACGGTCCACCCTTTAAAGGACATCATCATTCCTGATTGCAAGCGACCCTTTTTGAATAATCTATTTCAAGAGAAGTTTTCCACCATGACCATCTTTATACCAAGTAAGTTATGTGCAAATCTGTGAACATTTCTATTTTCATTCTTACCAATGTTGTACACACCCTTTAAAGCCGAATCGAAAAACTGATGTTTGAAAACAGTAAAAACATATAATTGGAGTTTTCACTACTTTCTCATGACTCCGAAGACCGATTGAGCTTAAACTTTCACAGGTTTGTTATTTCTTGTATATGTTGGGTCACATCAAGTGTGGATACTGGTCTTTGGCAATTACCAATGTTGTCTTTGTGTTTTAAAAGGAAGGTATACATTTGGTAATCACTCTTAAAATTAATGGCAATAAAAACATATTAGTTAGAAGCCTACAGCAGCTTTCGATTGTATAAAGCATTTTGAGAAACATTTCACAAAGAACTGTGGTTATGTTAAAATATATAAGTTTTTATGACCCAAGATTGAATCTGAGTAACCTTTCTGTCAGAAACGTTTCTCAGATTGTGTATTCCTACTGGGGATTCTTCTTCATGCATGGACATATTTCGCTCCGGATTTTCGGCGATATCTCAAAAACGCGTCCACCTTTTGAAATGAAACGTTCACAGGTTAGTTTTATTGTATATATCTACATTTAGATAGGATTAAAACAATCGAACGTTTCCAAAAACCAAAGGTATACTTTGCCTTAAAAAGGGTGTGTTTATCTCTACTTACTAATGGCATATTGTCGCTCCATTCGCCATGGCCGACTTGTAGTTTCTTTACCTTGGTGATGTCGGAGCTAACTCGTACCTTATCACCCTGAGCAAAAACATCCACCTGTAAACCATGGATTCGAGGAAAGATTGTTCAAATTTGTTTTACAATATAAATGTAATCAAGGGAAACTGACTGGGTAAATTTTAAATGATTTTGGGTTGAACAAGGAAAAATTTACTAGAGCGGGATTTGAACCAACGACCTCCGGATTAACGTGCCGGCGCTCTACCAACTGAGCTATCTAGCCACATGTTGGCGGTCTCCCTATTCTGTCAATATCTTTGTTCGGAGGATGCCAGTCAGAAGCCATTTGACCGTAAACTGCTGTGTAGCCAGGGATCACACCCAAGTATACGATACAACCTGGGAAGCGGCAGCCAGGGGATCACCTTAAGGGGATGCGACTTTTTATATCAGATAACAAGTAATAAACCACAAGGGAAACTGACTGGGTAATTTCACAAATAAATATTAAGTGTAGAATGACATGATTTGAAAATGCGATTTGTAGCCTGTCATGGCCGAGCGGTCCAGCATACCACACTCAAGCCCTGGTGTTTCTGATCAGTGAAGTGTGGGTTCGAGTCCCAGTCATAACACTTGTGTCCTTAAAGGCACTGGACACGTTTGGTAATTACTCAAAATATATACTAGCATAAAAACTTACTTGGTAACGAGCAACGGAGAGCTGTTGATAGTATAAAACATTGTGAGAAACGACTCCCTCTGAAGTAACGTAGTTTTTGACAAAGAGGTAACTTCTCACTAAAATATTTGAATCTGAAAAAGACTTCAGGCCTGAAGGCACACAAATTTGTGCAACAAGGGTGTTTTTTTCTTTCATTATTTTCTAGCAACTTCGATGACCAATTGAGCCCAAATTTTCACAGGTTTGTTACTTTATGCATATGTTGGGATACACCAAGTTAGAATACTGGTCTTTGACAATTACCAAACGTGTCCAGTGCCTTTGAGCAAGACACTTAACCACAATTGCTTCATTCCTCGGATGGGAGGTAAAGCTGTATCAGGGCTCGAATTTTACACTGGACCACAGGCCAGAGGCCAGTGATTTTAGCCTTGGGCCAGTAATCTCATGACCGGACAAGTCCAGCAGTCTTGTGTTTTTCATTTGGATAATAATACCTCACCGCTAAATATCTTTAAACGGAAAGAAATTATATCCAAATGCTGACTTTGAGTCTGCAAGGGTAAATACAATACCACTGAGTATCACAATATACTAACCCATAAGACAAATGAGACAAGTCCTCTCTGAGTGCTTGTCCAAATAAAAACAATTTACATGTTAAACTGTTTAGAAAACTCTGGTCTTGTAAAACAGATTGTTGTCCAGTAAACATTTTGAGCTACAAGCCCTGCAGTCTTGTGGAATTTTACCCCAAATTCAACCACTGACTGTATGTTCCAAGAGTTGTGTAATGCATGTTAAAAAACCCAGTTACACTTATCGCTAAGAGAAGGGGTTTGCCCGGGTGTTTCTGGCAGTGGCTGCTGAATGCTCCCCCGCAGCACCTCGTAAATCCTTACATGGTCCTTTTTAAATGGGTTTCATAATTCAGACTTACAATACCTGGCTTAAACATAATGAGCGTTTTAAAACTCCCCTAGAATAAAGTTCTATATCAGAACTGAGTATCATTATACTATGAAAAATAAATAGATTTGGAGTTGAACAAAGAAAAAATTGCTAGAGCGAGATTTTGAGCAGGACCTTGTGGTTTATTATTTGAAATAAGTAGCGAGCCGAGGTCTCCAGATCTCCACAAGACACAGAAGTCACAAGCGCCCCCTCGGAGTTAGGCATATATTACAGGGGTGTGATAGGCTGTTGAAAAAAAAAACCTGAACTCTGAGCGCAAAGCGCGAAAGCTTGCGAGCTTGAAAACTTGCGAGCATGAAACCCAATAATAACATTTATCTTTAGTTAAAGCCCTAATCAGCAATCTGAGGTGTTATATATGGTTTTATCTTCATTTTTTTTATGAATTTGATCTTAAGAAGAAAAAAAATGAAAATATGCTATTTTTAAATTTGTGTGGGGGGGCAAAAAACAGGTTTTCTCTTTTTGGGGGGCAAAACAAAAACGGATTTCCAGTTAAAACGGAGAAATCACATCCCTAATATGGCGTGTCGTGGCCGAGCGGATAAGAGCACCGAACTCGCTCTGGTGTTTCTGTTCAGCAGAGTGTGGGTTCGAGTCCCGGTCGTGACACTTGTGTCCTTATTAAGCAAGACACTTAACCATTATTGCTTTGTCCTTCGGATGGGACGTTAAGCCGTAGGTCCCGTGTGTTGTGTAATGCACGTAAAAGAACCCAGTGCACTTATCGTAAAGAGAAGGGGTTCACCCCGGTGTTCCTGGTTTGATTGGCTGCATATTGCGCCACAGCACCTTGTAAACCAGCAGTACATGGTGCTATGCAAAGGAATAGGTCTCATACTTCAACACGTAGCTCCACATACCTTGTAGGAAAAATACTGAGTGCTTTGAGACACCCATCGGGAGTAGATAAAGCGCTATATAAGAACTGCGTATTATTATTATTATTTTTCTCATCTTCACCTTATTCAATGATCCTGGATGGAAGGTCCACCTGATTTTATCGGTGGGATACTGGACTCGGATGTCACCTCGTTCCGTTACTCTATGCACAAAGCCCACCTTGCCGACGTACTGTGAAAACATGAAAAAATATGATTTTATGATGCATTTAATGTGTGCTCAGAACTCATTAAGTCCTGTGGTTGATTTCACAAAGAGCTGTACACATGTTACAGATGGGATTCCTCCTCCCCCCCATTGTTATTTTATTTCTATTGGTTATTGGTTCACCTGCAGAATGTCTGGTATTAGGCCCACATGCATGGAATGTGGTATAGCATTTTCTAGCATGCATGGAATGTTGTTTTTTAAAATGTTCATTGTTTGACTAATGCAGTGGCCATTACTGTAGCATTGTTTTCTTAAATGTTATTGTTATTTGCAGCGGGCACAAGAATTTATGTATTAATTGCCCTCTGCATTGTGTATTTATGTAGGGCTATATAAGCCAAGGTATTTCTCTTGCTGGGGCACACTCATCACTCCACCACCATCGAGTCAGCCGGGGGCTTTGCCCAACTCTTCCATGATGGGTGTCACCAATTTATATTAGAACCTTTTGGTTCCCAATACTTCATCACAGGCAGTGAGCCGCCACTTACTCACTGCCCTGTCTCTCCTTCTAAGACCAAAGCCAGGACTGGAGGTTCTCCCGATGACCTAAGACCCACGCCCGGTCTTGAGGTTCTTCCTAGATGGCCTAAAACCCACGCCCGGTTTTGAGGCACTGCCTAGACGACCTAACAGTGAGAATCTTCCAAGCCGCTACAAAGGACCGTAAACTTAGAGACGACTGCCAGTGAAAACCCAGTCATCTCTTCACCAACAGTGAGAATCTTCCGCGTCCCACTGCCAAGCCGCTACAAAGAAGGACCGTTAACTTAGACGACTGCCAGTGAAAACCCAGTCATCTCTCACCGGTATTTTTAGGGTATTTAACTTTGCTTTGTATTAATTTTCCACCATGTAATTCTATCAATTAGTTTACTGCTTTGTGTCTATAAATTGATTCTTGTATTAAACTATGTTTTGAATCATAATTGCTGGTGCTAATTATCTTTATGTTCCGTTTTACCACTTGTCTCTGTCGTGCCTGATTCTTAAACAATCGTGGATTAGCCGCACGTAACAGAATTGGGGGCTTGTCCGGGAAATGAACTGAACAAAATTCAGCGAATTCCCAAGCCATTTCAGTGTTCATTTTTCACTTAAAAATCTTGAGTGAACAAATAAATTGAATTGATTGTTCACCAGCAATTATCAAGATGGCGGAGAAGTTTTCAATCCAAAACTTTGTCGCCGACTTTGAAGAGAGTCCCTCTGAGGACAAAGTAAATGGTTTAAAAAGAGCCGAATTATTTGAGGTTGCCAAATATTACAAAATTTCTGTAGCTGCCAGTATGAAAAAGGCCGACATTCGGGCAGTGATTTTAGAACATATGGTTGATGAAGAGATATTGGAAGAGTCATTTGTTGAAGAAAAGCATGTAGAAAATGTGAATGGTCACTCAGAAGAAACAGTTATCAAACTTAAGCAGTTAGAGTTAGAGATTCAGTTAGAACAAACAAAGAAGTTGCATTTAGAGTCGAAACTCAAGGCTCAAGAGTCGAAACTCAAGGCTCAAGAATTAGAACTGCTTCAGTTCAAACATACCAAGACCATTGAACAACCAGGTTCTACTGTTTCTACAAAGAAGTTTGATCCTACCAAGTACATTAAATTGGTCCCTCCTTTTAAGGAGAAAGAGGTAGACAAATATTTCGCTCACTTTGAAAAGGTAGCGGATAGATTAGAATGGCCAAAAGACATGCGCACTTTGCTTTTACAAAGTGTATTAGTTGGTAAAGCACAGGAAGTTTATTCAACTTTACCAGTAGACCAAAGTGCCGACTATGATTTAGTTAAGGCCACCATTTTGAAAGCCTATGAACTTGTACCAGAGGCGTATAGACAGAAGTTTCGGGAAATGCGAAAACAAGAAAACGAAACATATGTCGAGTTTGCTTATGAGAAAAAAACCTTGTTTGAAAGGTGGTGTAGAGCATGCAAAGTCGAAGAAAACTTTAGCAAGTTACGACAGCTAGTCCTTCTAGAGGAATTTAAAGCTAGTATGCCTTATGCTGTAAAGACCCACTTAGAAGAGCAAAAGGTTACAGAGTTAGAAAAGGCAGCCGTGTTGGCTGATGACTATGTTTTGACACATAAGAACAGTTTTGTACCTAGTCATGATCGAAAGAAAGACCACAAGGCATTTTTCCAATCTAAGCCTGTGTTATTTAAGGCAAAGACTGAGGCAAAACCACAGTCATTATCTGACTTAAGTTCTAAAGCGTCAACTTCTAAAAGCTTTGTTGACTTCACAAAGCCAGTGCAATGCAAATACTGCAAGAAATCGGGGCATGCACTATCTGAATGTTATGCATTGAAAAGGAAACATTTGATCCTTACCGAGTCAAAACCAGTCGCCTTTACTAACAGTATACCTCATGACAGTTTAAACAAGTTTAAACATAGTAAGGCATCTTTGTCTGGAATTAGAGAGGAATTTTTGCCCTTTATCACTAAGGGATTTGTATCGCTCAATGAGCGTTTGGATTCACCTATTTACCCAGTAACTATTTTGAGGGATACGGGGTCCACTCAGTCTTTGTTACTTGCAAGGGAGGTTCCTTTAACTGAAGGATCTTCATTAGGCACCGATGCGTGCATTACGGGAATAGGTGATGAATCTTTTGATGTGCCTCTCCATCGTTTGTATTTACAGTCAGACTTGTTTTCTGGTCCCATGACTGTAGGAGTAACCTCCAAACTGCCTGCAGGGCTTAATGGTATTACACTTTTACTTGGCAATGAAGTTGCTGGTGCTAAAGTAGTTGTAGAACCTTGTATGACTAGTGTGCCGTGTTTAGATAACAATACCGAATCTTTAGAGGAAGAGTTTCCTGGTATTTTCCCCGCTTGTGTTACAACTCGATCAATGAGTCGTAAGATTAAGGCACCGCCAGTTCATACTGATGTAGATTTAGACATCTCTGAGACTTTCATGTCTAGTTTACTTGATGATGAAACCCCATTGGTTTCTTTTGACAAGAATTGTTGCAATTCTTCTGATGCAGAGAACCATACTGTTCCTCTTGACACTAAGGACTCAGCCTTATTGAGTGAATTAGGTGTGTACTCTGACATCTTTTTAAGTAGAGAACAACTAATATCCGAACAACACAAGGATGCTGGATTGTTGACTCTGTTTAATCAAGCACATACTGAGACGGAGGCAAGGAGCTCCTCTGTTTGTTACTTTATCAAGTCAGGTGTGCTCATGCGCAAATGGCGACCGCCAGATGTGCCCGCTGACAATGAATGGAAAGTGTTATATCAAATAGTGGTTCCAACTTGTTATCGTCCACACATTTTGAGTTTAGCTCACGACATTCCTATGTCTGGCCACTTGGGAGTCACTAAAACATGTGACAGAATTTTACAACATTTCCACTGGCCTGGTATCCGAAAGTCAGTTTCGGAATATTGCCGCACATGCCATACTTGTCAGATGGTCGGGAAGCCGAATCAAAAACCTCCCCGTGCACCATTACAGCCTATACCTGCGTTCGAAGAACCTTTCAGCAGGGTGATTGTGGATTGTGTGGGACCTCTGCCTAAAACTAAATCTGGTCATGAATATTTACTCACAATCATGTGTGCGTCCACCAGATATGCAGAAGCGATTCCACTTAGATCAATCAAAGCTAAACCAGTTGGTAAAGCTTTGAGAGATTTGTTCACTCATTTTGGACTGCCCAAAGTTGTTCAAAGTGATCAGGGAAGTAATTTTACTTCCAAGTTGTTCCGACAACAGCTGTATGCTCTAGGAATTGATCAAGTTACTTCTAGTGCGTATCACCCACAAAGTCAAGGTGCCCTTGAGCGTTTTCATCAAACACTCAAAACCATGATAAGGACTTATTGCATGGACAATGACAAAGATTGGGATGAAGGTATTCCTTTGTTATTATTTGCAGTACGAGAAGTTGTGCAAGACTCGTTAGGATTTAGTCCATTTGAGCTAGTTTTTGGCCGTACTGTTAGGGGACCATTGAAATTGGTTAAAGAGAAATTGTTGTCTGAGAAAACGGATGATAATGTTCTTAATTACATTGTCAAGTTGAAAGATCGCTTACATGGAGCCTGTGAATTAGCCCAATCTAATATGAAAGCCTCTCAGCAGGATATGAAAATGTGGTACGACAAAAAGTCCAAGGTCCGTAGTTTTAATTCAGGAGACAAGGTTTTAGTGTTATTGCCATTGTCAGGTCAGCCACTTAAAGCTCGATATAGTGGACCATATGTAATTGACCGTAAGATCAATGATTTGGATTATTTAATTTCCACACCTGATAGACGTAAACAGAAACGTGTATGTCATATTAACATGTTGAAACAATATCAGGACAGGAAAATTGAGAAATCGGACAAAGTTGGAAAAAGTGTTCTTGTTTGTAACACAAATGTTGAGGTTGTGAATCTTTCAGAGAACGAGGGTGATCAGTCATCAGACATTCCAGGTACCAGTTTCAGATTGAAAAACTCACAAGTTTTGGAAAATTTGAATGACAAGTTGAGTCATTTGACTGCTAAACAACAGTCTGAAATGTATAATTTAATACATGAAGATTCACATTTATTTCCTGATGTCCCAGGTCAAACTGATTTTGCCTGTCATGATATTGATGTAGGGGATGCCACACCCATTAAACAGCATCCTTATCGAGTAGGACCTTTTAAGCAGGTGCATATGAATGAGGAGATTAAGTACATGAAGGATAATGGTATTATAGAGGAGAGTAACAGCAATTGGAGTTCGCCATGTATTTTGGTTCCAAAATCAGATTCTTCTTTTAGATTCTGCACTGATTTCAGGAAGGTGAACTTGGTATCAAAGTCCGATACTTTTCCACTGCCTAGAGTAGATGATTGCATTGATCATATTGGCCAAGCCAAATTTGTAACTACTTTTGATCTGTTAAAGGGATATTGGCAGGTCCCTCTCACTCCTCGAGCAAAGCAGATTTCTGCCTTTGTCACTCCTCAAGGTTTGTTTCAGTACAAAGTTCTTCTTTTTGGTTTAAAAAATGCACCAGCGACTTTTCAGAGATTAATGAACAATGTCACTAGAGGTTTACCGAATACAGAAGTGTATATTGACGATATTGTTTTATTTAATGACACCTGGGATGAGCATATGGAAAACATCCGTGCTCTGTTTGATAGATTATCTAAGGCCAAGTTAACAGTTAACCTTGCAAAAAGCCAGTTAGGTAAAGCAAAAGTTACATTTTTGGGCCATGTTATTGGTCAAGGTGAAGTTCAGCCTGTCAAAGCTAAGGTCGAGGCAATTTTGAGTTTTCCACAGCCAGCCGAAAAAAAAGGCTTGATGCGTTTTCTCGGCATGGCTGGATATTATAGAAAGTTTTGCAAAAACTTTTCAGAGGTTGTTACTCCACTGACAAATTTGCTCAGCAAGAAAAACAAATTTATTTGGTCACAAGAGTGCAAACAAGCGTTTGAGCTAGTAAAAACCATGCTAGCAACTGACCCAGTTTTGACGGCTCCAGATTTCACCAAACCATTTAAGTTGTATGTTGATGCCAGTGATGTGGGCATTGGGTCTGTGTTGTTACAGGAGGATGATCAAAATGTTGATCACCCCGTTTGTTATTTCTCAAAGAAACTGAACAAGCAACAGTGCAACTATTCCACCATTGAGAAGGAGTGCCTTGCTCTGGTTTTATCTTTGAAGCATTTTGAAGTGTATTTTAGTGCTCCTGCCCAAACCATCACTGTGTATACTGACCACAATCCACTGGTTTTCATCCAAAAGATGAAAAACCAAAATCAGAGATTACTCAGATGGAGTTTAAGTCTCCAAGAGTTTGACATTGAAGTAGTTCATGTTAAGGGCAAAGATAACATCATTGCTGATGCCTTATCACGAAGCCTTTAAAACGGTTATTTTCAAATTTCACTCTAAGTGAATTTAGATAAGTATTTTCTTACCAAGTGAGTAGTTAATACAGTAATTTTGGGGGTTTGACAATTTATCAAATTAAAAGTAACATTTTGAAAGTTTTGTTTTTGAAAAAAAACTTTCCTCCAAGGGGGGAAGACTGTTACAGATGGGATTCCTCCTCCCCCCCATTGTTATTTTATTTCTATTGGTTATTGGTTCACCTGCAGAATGTCTGGTATTAGGCCCACATGCATGGAATGTGGTATAGCATTTTCTAGCATGCATGGAATGTTGTTTTTTAAAATGTTCATTGTTTGACTAATGCAGTGGCCATTACTGTAGCATTGTTTTCTTAAATGTTATTGTTATTTGCAGCGGGCACAAGAATTTATGTATTAATTGCCCTCTGCATTGTGTATTTATGTAGGGCTATATAAGCCAAGGTATTTCTCTTGCTGGGGCACACTCATCACTCCACCACCATCGAGTCAGCCGGGGGCTTTGCCCAACTCTTCCATGATGGGTGTCACCAATTTATATTAGAACCTTTTGGTTCCCAATACTTCATCACAGGCAGTGAGCCGCCACTTACTCACTGCCCTGTCTCTCCTTCTAAGACCAAAGCCAGGACTGGAGGTTCTCCCGATGACCTAAGACCCACGCCCGGTCTTGAGGTTCTTCCTAGATGGCCTAAAACCCACGCCCGGTTTTGAGGCACTGCCTAGACGACCTAACAGTGAGAATCTTCCAAGCCGCTACAAAGGACCGTAAACTTAGAGACGACTGCCAGTGAAAACCCAGTCATCTCTTCACCAACAGTGAGAATCTTCCGCGTCCCACTGCCAAGCCGCTACAAAGAAGGACCGTTAACTTAGACGACTGCCAGTGAAAACCCAGTCATCTCTCACCGGTATTTTTAGGGTATTTAACTTTGCTTTGTATTAATTTTCCACCATGTAATTCTATCAATTAGTTTACTGCTTTGTGTCTATAAATTGATTCTTGTATTAAACTATGTTTTGAATCATAATTGCTGGTGCTAATTATCTTTATGTTCCGTTTTACCACTTGTCTCTGTCGTGCCTGATTCTTAAACAATCGTGGATTAGCCGCACGTAACACACAATACAAATCACAATACAAATCACTTGGTGATACTAACAACTCATCTTATGATGAATCTTAGTGTTTTGTGAAATCAAGTCCAGGGGCCGATTTCGCAAACAGCTTAGATCGATCTTAAATGTGTATCAGTCTTAATTGCTAATCAAAGTGTGACGTCACAATACAAATCACTATGGTGATACTAACAACTCATCTTAAGATGAATCTCAGTGTTTTGTGAAATCAAGTCCAGGAGCTGCTTTCACAAAGAGCTCAGATTGATCTTAAAGTGTGTTTCAGTCTTAATTGCTAATCGAAGTGTGATGTCAGAATACAAATCACTATGTCAATATATTTTAAAACAACTCATCTCAATAAGAATCGTGTTTTGATTCCTGGTCATGACACCTATGTCCCTGAGCAAGGCACTTCACCATAATTGCTTCTCTTCACCCAGGTGTACAAGTGGAATCTTGTTTTGATTCCTGGTCATGACACAGATGTCCCTGAGCAAGGCACTTCACCATAATCGCTTCTCTTCACCCGGGTGTGCAAGGCATGACACCTATGTCCCTGAACAAGGCACTTCACCATAATTGCTTCTCTTCACCCGGGTGTACAAGTGGAATCTTGTTTTGATTCCTGGTCATGACACAGATGTCCCTGAGCAAGGCACTTCACCATAATCACTTCTCTTCACCCGGGTGTACAAGTGGAATCTTGTTTTGATTCCTGGTCATGACACAGATGTCCATGAGCAAGGCACTTCACCATAATCGCTTCTCTTCACCCGGGTGTACAAGGCATGACACCTATGTCCCTGAACAAGGCACTTCACCATAATTGCTTCTCTTCACCCGGGTGTACAAGTGGAATCTTGTTTTTATTCCTGGTCATGACACGGATGTCCCTGAGCAAGGCACTTCACCATAATCACTTCTCTTCACCCGGGTGTACAAGTGGATACTTGAGAGGGCTGAGACAGTAAATTTTTGTGTTGTGTTAACCCCTTAGCGCTAATTTAATGAGTTGCATGCTCCAAGGAAGTTAAGAAAGTTAGAGGAATGGTCTAAATGTATTCCTGGTGAATAGGGATGATAATGCTGTAAGGCACCTTGATGTAGCTACAAGGATACAAGCGCTACATAAGAACCAATATTATTGTGGATATTATTACAACAAGCAAAGTGTTAATACCATTTCAGATGGTCGAAATTGTCAACTTTTAGGGCACTTTCTGCACTTGACAAATAATAATAATAATAATAATAATAATAATAATAATATAATAATAATACACAGCCTGTATATAGCTACTCACACAGCCTCTAGAAGTTTTGAACAACAAAAATTAGAACACAGAAATTACAAAAGGAAGCATTAAAGGCATTGTATACTTTTGGTAACAGATCAAAATCAGTGTCCACATTTTGTGTGATTCAACATATGCATGAACAAACAAACCTGTTAAAGTTTGAGCTCAATTGGTCATCGAGGTCACGAGAAAATAGTGAAGAGACCTTATGTGTTTTCTGTTTTTCAAACATCGAGTTTATTATCACGCGTGATAAAAACTATTGTTTTACTCATTTCTCAGAAACGATAGCATTTTAAGGAACCCTTTCTACCATTGCTTACTTTAAATCATGTAAGTTATGTGTGAATCTGTGAACATTTGTGTTTATCGATCTTACCAATAGTGTACAGGGCCTTTAAACACAATGAAGAAAGTAGGAACTACTGGACTACTGGACTTAGTGGGTTTTCAGCAGGGATTTGAACTGATATTCAGTCTTGGCAGTTTTTATGTGATGTGGCAGAGAGTTCCAGAGTACAGACGATGAGTGTTGGAAAGAGCGATGACCGTACGTCTTGGTACGTGTGGCTGGTGTTTGGAGTTGTGATGAAGTGGCAGAGCCAAGATTGCGAGATGGTTTGTGTGTGTGAAGGAGTTCTTGAAGATACTCAAGTTAAGAGTCTCTTTGATGCACTTATATGTGTAGGGAGTCCAAGTGCGCCCTCAGTGTTTATACAGTAGAAAGTTTACTTTGGGGTCGCGAAATGTAGGCCCAGTCTCTTTTCCAATTTAGTGTAAAAGCAAGAGAGAGCACATATATTTATTGTCCGTCTTTCTCTCCATTTTGTGGGGAGCATGGCTCTGGCCATGCTCCTAATACTATTTATCTGGGAGGGATGATGTCATAGATCTCTCTGTGAGTATTATAATATCTTTAGTATCTTTTGATTAGAAGATCGTCTTTTATGAAGCTTTTTCAATCACAGTGTGTATTGTAAACTTGTGTGTGTAGCCAGCCTCGTGTTGTGCTGACCTTTTGACCTTTAGTCTGTACATAAGTGATTGAGTATTGTGTGTATGCTATTTTTGTCTTCCATGTGCTGTGCATTGAAGAATTAAAATCAGTACAGGAGATTGTTTTTATATTTAACACGTCATCTCTGCAGAATTTGTTGTTGCTTTTATTGTATTGTCTTTTGGTGAATCCTTGTCCTGTTTAATTAGAGGACCGGCCTCCTTCCCGTGTCTCTACATATGTAAGAAGGAGAAGCTTGTATTGGATCCTTTTGTCGACCGTGTAGACTGGTAACCAGTGAAGTGATCTGAGTATTAAAAAAAGAGCATGTTTGGGTATATAAAGAGCATGTCTGAGAAGGAGCACGTCCTACCTCTGCCATCTTGGGGTTCCATCCTCCATGTCCCTCTTGCATGGCTTTTAGCACCTCCTCCTCTAGGATGACCTTCACCTTATCGCCAACGCTGAACGTCACCAGAGCCTTCCCGTCTAGCATAGGTAGCGTCTCCAAGTTGTCACCTTGGGAGTAATCAGAATAATCAGAATAAAAAACTGTTGAAAACCAAATGTGAATTATACAACGGTTTTGGCCAAAAAATGAAAAAAATAATACATTTGTATATCTCCTCGGAAGTTTCTTTTTAAAACCCTGAGGAGACCAATATCTACACAAAAATTGATTACAAAAATTGTTTTTGCATAAACAGACCCACCAAGACCCATAGTGACATCTTGCTTTTGCTCTACAATTTGGGCCATAACTTCCATTTTGTAAGTCACACACTGCTGTTCGAGACGTATTTGTGCACACGCATGTATTTTAGAAAGCACCCATGTAGTGTTTGAGAACTGTCCGTCCAAAATATTTTCCAGGAAGAGAATGTTCAACACTGGAGCATTGAGTGGAATAATCTGGATCGGTGTGCGTAGCTAACATTGTACTAGTGACGTGTCCGTAGTCCTTACTGACACATAGAACAGGAAATCATAGAGGAAACTTAGTCATCTACCAAAAGAATTTGTATTTGCCTTGACAAAAAAAATGTTGTGATAATAAAAACAATTCATAATGGTGTCAAGACTAATCCTGTGAAAGATAAATAGAATTCAGATCCATGTTAGATATGGGCCCAATTTCCTGAAGCCTGCAAGCACACACAAAATTGCTAAGCACAGAAAAATCTTGCTCAGCAGAAACAGAAACCAGCTAAAATTCCATAAACTTTACACTATTACAACTGGTGCCCCGCTCTTTTTTCGCTTAGCAAAGAAATTTAGTAAGCTGTGTTTTCTGCTTAACAACTTTATGAAATTGTGCCCTGTTTGTAGGAAGTAAGGCCGTGTCCGAAATGGCGGCTACAGCTACGGCTACGGCTAGATTTCCGCGTCATCGTGCATTGAAGTATAGGACGTCCTTAGCAACACCCTTAGCAACAGCCGTAGCCGTAGCCGTAGCCGCCAATTCGGATACGGCCTATGTTACCATGAAAGGAAGGGGTTTAGAGATGGGCAGTTAGGGGGGGGAGGGGGGGGGGGAGTTAGGGACCTTCAAAGTATCTCAAGTAAAGCACCTATAAGGGCAACATCCAGAACATACACCATGGTGACACTGGCAGGCATGAGAATAGGCGATGAAAACAAATCTGGGAAAAATCCAGGGTTCTGCCCAGGATTTGTTTAGTGAAATTTTTTTTTTTTCCTAGTACAGTCAAATCAATTTCCTTTCGATCGTGCATGGAGTGGTTACACACGTGCGCCCTGCAGCTGTGCCTTGAATGTAGGCCCTCAGTAGTGCGTGCACGCCTTTACCGCCATGGGAAAACAATTTACAGCATCTATAGCATGGTGCTTACTACTGCAGTTCATTTCCGTTGTATTAAACGCTGTAGAATAGGGTTCGCAACATGATGAAACTGGTGTCATGTTATTCCAAGCGTAAAGCTACAGTCGGCGTGACTGGAAACCATTGCAAAATCAATGCGGGTTTCGTGTACATCGTACAGGCGAGAGGAATGCTCGATCCTGGATCATTAAAATAGACTCAAACCAAAGAAGTAGGCTACTCGAAACTTTGGATAAAACTGTTTACTGGTAAATAATTTGTTTTACACGTTGTTCAAAATATTTTGAAGGAAATGGGCAAAAAAAAAGGGAAAATGTGTGGTGGTCGGAAAAAGAAAAAATTCTGCGAGTGCCGGTCGGGGAATCATGAGTGCCGGTCGGGTTTTCCGGCACCGACCACCGTGGGCAGAACCCTGAAAATCTAACGCTAAAAATGCATGTCTGGATTTTGGGCAAAGTCCGGAATTTGTGCATGTCCGGAATTTGGGCAAGTTGACCGAGGCGTCAGCGCCGCACTCGGTGAACCCCTAGGGCATATTGGGACCATACATGTAGGTGGGAAGAGTTAATAGGAGGAAAATAATTTAACAAAAGATGAAATCAGACGTATGTTGTCTAAAAAAGCTCAAAATAAAATGATCTTCCGAACTAATCCGCGAAAATATGAGCGAAGCAGTCATGTTTTTGTAAGAAATTTTGAATTTGGGGGTCTTTACCTGTGTTAGTGAATCATTGGGTCAAGTGTAGCCCCCCTTTGGACATTGAAAATTGTTCTTCAAACACCTTTTACAGGGGTCGAAATTACCGCTGGCCCGCTGGCCCGTGACCAGTGAAATTATCTCCGGGCCACCGATTACCCCAAAAACGATAGCCCGGTGGGACAGTGAGAAAAGTCTGTTTAATGCCGCCCTGCTAAAAATTAGATAATTGGCCGCCCCGCCCAAAAATACAAACAAACTATTTTTAGCCTGCACTAAACACAATCAAACGAGTAGCCGACAAGCCAAGCCTGACTTCCAAACCGCAAATTGGAATAGCGATCGTTCATTTCAAAACATGATGCACACAACCACATGTTTCTGACTGCCGAGTATCTGCTGCGCGTGCATCGGCCCGGGCCCCACAACTTTCGGTGGCCCATCCACCACCACACACCAGCAGACCGGTAGTCCATGCATAGTGCATGACACGCACGTAACAACAGCGAGGTCCAAAGTCCAAGCTAATCAATATTCCGCACGCTGTGATTGGCCGTTGATGGCCGTTGATAATTACCATATTTATAAGACTGCAAGAGAGTTTGGCTAGACTCCAACGCAGTACACGTTCGAGCCGAGTAAAGAATTGCCGCACAGTGGTGCCGCATAGTGGTGCCGCACGCCTGCAGATTGGTACAATATACAGCCTTGGATGAAGGATATTCAAACATTGACAACTTTTGCCGATAGAGGGCGAGGCGGGGCAAAGTTCATTGAATTTGTTCATTGAATTTGCAATGTGCGTTGTCGACCGATCGTTGAATCTCGATGATTTTATTGCAAACGAGTTCTAAACAACGGATCCTCTAATCACAAATCCATGAAAATGGTTGTTGATGGAAGAGTTAGGGCAGAAATTAGGGGATAAGATCGTCCAAAAACGCATTCTTTTTAAAGCTTTTTTTTTAGCGTTTTGAAAAGTTTGTGCACGTGTCCGATCACCAACGCATATCCAGCTTTCTAAAACCCCACACTGTGCGGCATATCTCTCTGATGTTTTTGGCGCGGCGCACAAAGCAAAATGTATAACAAATGGTAGGTTTTGAATTAGCTTTACAGTAAGGTTGTTTTGACCGAAATGGATGTCAATCATTCTCCTTAGATAGTGTCGGGGCCCAGGGGTTAATAACATTTTTTTGTAAGAAAAGGATTATCTCAAATGTTTTTGCTTCCACGTCCGATGTCGTCATATAAAGGGCGCCATTTTGACGATCTCTGGGTTTTTTTTTTTATTTTTATATAAAATAATTAGGATCGTATTTTTTTAATTTAGCACACCGAAAAAGCACACAGGAAAAGAGGCTGGCAACCATCTTTTAAAAAAGCCTGGACGGTCGTCTTGAACAAAAAGTAGGGCGAACATTAAAAAACAAAAAAATCCTTCCTTTTTTCAAAAAGGCAGGACCCCAAAATTGTTTTCCCCCTTATGTACATGTGCACTAACCCCCGCATTGCTGATTTTAAAATACAAAATGGTGTTGGGCCACCAGATTGTCTGGCGGGCCAGTAACTTTTTATTTCCACTGTCCCTGCCGGCTAGTGAGCACTGTAGTTTAATTTCGACCCCTGTTTTAGTATCTCCAAGATTATCCCGACAGTTTACAAACCGCAGCATTTTGGAAAAATAATGTGAGACGTCAAACGTCAACGAATCTCCTCACACGTGTGACACAACTCATGTCTCGAAGTTTCTTCAGGTTATATATAGTTCAACGCGTAAAAATATCTCCAGCCATAAAACACATTAAACGTATCGAAGAAACGGCGCTTTTACCTATGACTGTGCGTAGTGACGACTGGTAAAAAAGTCTAACGATTCGCAGGCATCCATACACCTTGCGTTGTTTCCAGTAGACTTTTTAATGTCTCCACATGTTCCTATACTGCAGCAGTAAACATACATGTATATGTATTACGGTCAAACCGTACCGCAAATGAAGCGGGGAATGAGGGAAGTCTACACGTATCGACTGATCTAGCTGCATACGCGATGCACATGGAAGAAACAAATCACCACATATTGGGCCGGCCGCCGCCGGGCGACAATTTATTTACGAACGGTATAAAGGTAAATGGGTAAACTTACAATTTCTAATCCTAGAAGATCGAGAGATTAGCGAAATCTACATGAATACACCCACACCCTACCCCCCAAATTTAATATCAAATTCACACTGAACTCGGAGACCACATAATTTGAAGTGAAAAATCCGGAAATCCGGAAGATCCTCATGCCTGCACTGGGATGACACCTTTGTTACACTGGGACGACACCTTGGTGACACTGGGATGACACTTTAGTGACACTGGGACAATCTGGTGACAATTGGATGATCCCTTGGTGACCCTGGGATGACACCTTGGTGACATGACCTCACTGTGGTGACACCCTTGTACTACTGGGATGACACCTTAGTGACACTGGGACAATCTGGTGACAATTGGATGACACCTTAGTGACACTGGGACAATCTGGTGACAATTGGATGATACCTAGGTGACACTGGGATGACACCTTAGTGACATGACATCACTGTGGTGACACCCTTGTACTACTGTGGTGACAACACAGTGACTAAATGGTGAAACCTTGAAGAAACCTTGGTGACATTATGACACTGAAGTGACACCGCTGTAAAACTGTGGCGACACCATGACGACGCCTTGGGGACATCCTTGGGGACATCATGGTGTCACCTTGTTGCCAACATGATTACATAGCGACAACACTATAAAACTGTGGCGACACCATGATTACATAGCGATAACACTATAAAACTGTGGCGACACCATGACGCCGCCTTGGGGACACCCTTGGGGACATCATGGTGACACCTTGTTGCCAACATGATTACATAGCGACAACACTATAAAACTGTGGCGACACCATGATGACGCCTTGGGGACACCCTTGGGGACATCATGGTGTCACCTTGTTGCCAACATGATTACATAGCGACAACACTATAAAACTGTGGCGACACCATGATTACATAGCGACAACACTATAAAACTGGCGACACCATGACGACGCCTTGGGGACACCCTTGGGGACATCATGGGGACACTTTGTTGCCAACATGTTTACATAGCAACAACACTATAAAACTGTGGCGACACCATGACGACGCCTTGGGGACACCCTTGGGGACATAATGGCGACACCTTGTTGCCAACATGATTACATAGCGACAACACTATAAAACTGTGGCGACAACACTATAAAACTGTGGCGACACCATGACGACACCTTGGGGACACCGTGGTGACACCTTATTGCCAACATGATTACATAGCGACAACACTATAAAACTGTGGCGACACCATGACGACGCCTTGGGGACACCCTTGGGGACATCATGGTGACACCTTGTTGCCAACATGATTACATAGCGACAACGCTATAAAACTGTGGTGACACTTTAAGGACACCTTGGTGACACCTCGAGAAAACCAGTGAAAACATGATGACACTATACCGACCCCATTGTAAAAACTAGAGTAACACAATGGTGGTACTGTGTAGGTGACACCAAGGTGACATTATGTTGACACTGTGAGGACACTATTGTGTAACACTTACCTAATTTTGGCAGACTCTCCTTGTAGTAATAGCCCCCAATAGCATCCTGAGTGTACTTTAGGTCCACTTTGCCCTTATGGCCAACCCTGTATACATTGGTTCCTCCACCTGACCACAAGACGTTGGCTACACTCCGGCCGGACTCCACGTCCCAGCCTCTGATGTCTGTGATCTTCCCCATTTTACCTTCACCACCTATGAATAAAAATACTGAATTTGAAGAAATATGGGGCGGCAAGCTTTAAAGCTGGTGGCATCATGATAACACTGTGGCGACACCATGGTGACACCTTGGTGACATCATGATAACACTGTGGCTACACCATGGTGACACTTTGAAGACAACTTGCTGACATCATACCAACACTTTGGCGACACCCTGGCGACACCTTAGAGACACCTTGGTGACATCATGATAACACTGTGGCGACACCATGGTGACACCTTGGTGACATCATGATAACACTGTGGCAACACTATGGCGACACCTTGGTGAAATCATGATAACACTGTGGCAACACTATGGTGACACCTTGGTGAAATCATGATAACACTGTGGCTACACCATGGTGACACCTTGAAGGCACCTTGCTGACATCATACCAACAATTTGGAGACACCATGGTGACACCTTAGAGACACCTTGGTGACATCATAACACTGTGGTGACACCATGATGACACATTAAACACACCTTGGTAACATCATGATAACACTGTGGCGACACCATGGTGACACCTTGGAAACACCTTGGTGACATCATGGTGACACCTTGGAAACACCTTGGTGACATCATGGTGACATCATGGTGACATCATGGTGACATCATGGTGACACCCTCAAGCAGCCGCAAACCAAAGAGTGCAACCAAAATTAATATCGGCATACCTACAGGATTACAGTTTTGTGGGAGGTTGGCAGCCACTACCCTTCGCACCAAAGTTTTAATTTGAAAATGACGCAGCAACGTCCGGCTTTTTAGACTTACCATCCTGATTAGCCCAGTCCCAGTCTGGGCCCCTGTTGACCTTTGCCCCTGGAAATAACCCTCTCAGAGTGATCTTGGTAGATTTCTGCCGCTTATTGACTCTCACTCTGTTGGAGGAAGGAAGAGGACAACAAATATTTTTTTAGTAGTTCTCTTTATTAATTACCAGGCTTGCTGAGCGCTACTCTACTGGTGCAAATGAGGCAAAGTCTGAAGAACAACCATATTGTTTTGTGCCCAGACAAAGGTCCCTGGGCTGTACGCCCTTTTTCCGAGAGCAGAAGGTCACAAGCAGTAAACTGGCTCTTTGAGTAGGGCATGACTGTTCTTTATTGAATTCCATTCCCATATGGAATTTAACTTTCCTGCACAACTCATAAATGGCAGAAAAAAGACTTATACATGCAATTCTGGACAGTAATTGCTTGCAACCTTTGCAAGTCACACTTCCGTTATGACCTTCTTCTTGGCACACGACAATATGAATTGTATGCCTTTGGAATTTTTCCTCCAAGACTCTGGAAATCATTGAGTATACAATGCTTATCTCACATCCAGAGATGCCACTGTGGTAACGAAAAAAAACCTGAAAATAATTTTTTCTTAGACAAAAGCAGAAAGCCACTGAATGAATGTCGCGAGTGGTAACCATTGTGACAAATTAGCGCAGAGCAATCATCGCAAACGGTAACACGCAACTGGCAGACTGGGGGTACAGCTGATGGATTTTAGCCTTTCTAGACCTTATGAAAGGCTTTCATGTCAAGTACTGCACAGATTATATACACAATTGATGAAAAAGTCGGCAAGAATGGTTGTTTTAATCAATAAAGCTTACCTCGAGAAGAGATCACGATCGGCCTTTGATTTTATGATGTGCGTACGTACGTATCGGATGTATATTAGACAACTCGTCCTGCATGGTCTGAGATGGCCATGTGACAGGGAATTGGTTGGTATCCGTTGAGTTGTGTAGTAATTGTTATGGACAATGCAATCGGAGACCACCGCAGCATGAAATTAGACTCAATTCAAGGCTGTGTGCACGACACCTTCGCTCACTATGCGAACTTCCTACACACACGTCGGCAGGGTGTTTGGGTGCTACGCCTCGAACTAAAGGATACTTAAATTGCGACTCTGTCGATTGCGCGCGCGCGCGCTCGGTAAAAAAAATTTGCCGTTTCTTTTTTTAAACCGGAAATCCGGGTAAATCCGGAAAAGTGGCATCTCTGCACATCGTAAGGTGAAGGGTAAAAACTAAAACAAAATATTCTCAACCACAAAGACTTACCCTATTGAGCTCTGAGACACAAATCTCATGAAGGAATGACTCAAATCATGTTTGTCACTCATGTAGCAGATTGTACAAAGGTCGTAGTCATGGCAATCGATACATTTCCATCTCATGCCTTTGATACCGTGACGTTTGCAGGCATCACATATAATATTGGGGTGTTTGACACCTGGACAAAATAAATAAAGAAACAAAAATTAGTGTTGTGCTTTTCCGTTTATTTTCCTTTGAACGCCTTTGAAAATTTTTTGTTGATTTTGGCGCTATATAAATGTCTTCTGATTGATTGATTGACTTAAACAAAACTTGGGGTTGAACAAGAAAAAACTAACTAGAGCGGTATTTGAACCAATGATGTTCAGTGTAATGTGCTGTTGCTCTACCAACTGATGTTGCTGGTCTCTCTTTTTTGTCAATATCTTTGTTTGGGGGTGGGGTTACAATTTTTTTTTAACAGAACTTGCGACTTCCTTGTGATCATTACTTCCTCCAAAATAAGAAGATATGCGGTTAAAGACTAGAATTTTTCTGACTTTCATGAGTTCAAAAAATTAGTGCATCAAAAAACTGAATCTGACCGCTTTATGTTCGTGTACATTGATATTAACATGTATGCACTTGGTATTTTTTTAAGGTAATTATATAACCACTGAAGCACCGGTTCTTTAACAGAAAATCAAAAACTTCCATCTCATTTCCTAGATTTGAAAATCTTATTCATGGCCCCCCCCCCCCCCAGGTACATTTACATACCTACTACAGCGTTATCGTATAGTGCAAGATCGTGTGCTCCCTGGTACCCCGTCCTGTAATTTGTCCTGGTTCCGCTGTCCCACTGAACAACAACGGTCTTGTCCGGGGATGTCGTGCTTCCCGCTTTACCGATTTCGACGACGGTTCCTACGTGGCCCTCTCCGTCATCTTGATTGGACCATTTCCAGTCGGGGCCACGGACTACACGCAGCCCAACTTCCATGGCGAGTGTGACTCCCTCAGATTTACAAACAAGAATTTCTCTTTTTTACAATAACTGTTCTGCAACAAAAAAGAAAGAGATTCAGAGTTGAAATACTTTGAGTTTATCAGGCAACAGTGGTTTTTAATTAATTAAGATGGGGCAGATGGGGCAACATGACTGGCCTAACCACCAGTGAATGTGGAGAAGCAGAGCATACTATGGAGCACTGCCTTGTCTGCCCTCTACTACCCAACCTTTGCAACTCAAAAGACCTTGCAGTGTTCAATAAAAACGCAAAGGACTGTGTAAAGAAATGGGAAACTGCCATATAACCATCGGGCTTCAGTGAAACAAAAAGAAGAAGAAGAATTAATTTTCACTTAGCAATACCTTATAATAATAATAATAATAATAATAATAATACAGTATACCTTAAATGAAAGCTTGTAACTTTCTTGGATAAAACTAGCTGCATAAAACATAAACCTGAATTTTCGAGTCAAATCAGCCAGAAATTTGACCTATTATCTTTAATGCTTAAATGTACATGCTGTATCATGTCTCTCTGAACAAGGTATGCACTCTCAAGATACCAGCATTGTTATACAATTTTTGCTGTCACCAAGGCAATCTCAGTACATCATCCGGGTCTTTTGTTGTGCACAGGTCTTGTACTTTGGATAAAGTACCATCCCTTTATGCACAGAAAGTAGCTATTTTAAGAACCCACAAAATTAAGCTTGTACCATAGTAAGGTTACTAGCTAAAATACAATGTACAATCTCTGACTGGTATCTTGTATATATGCTCAGCAGCAAATGTTTACAAGTTACAAGTTAAATCAATTTGAGGAGAAGAAAAACAAAACGATTGCACAAAATGTTTGCTTCATAGTGAGGTTTACATACCACCCCCTTTCTCCTTTACCCCAAGACCACAACCTCATAAACTTGTTTAAAGGCAAAGTAAACTTCTTCTTTTTTCGGAACCGTTCAATTTGTTTAATCCTGATACAAATATAAATACAATAAAACTAATCTGTGAAATGTTCATTTCAAAAGGTGGTAGCGTTTTTCAGGTACCACCGAATATCTGGAGCGGTTTTGTCCACGCAGCAAGAATAATCCCGAATAGAAATACACAATCTGAGTTTCGCAGATTCAAATTTTGGGGAATCAATACTTAAATATTTTTCCGTAACCACATCACTTCGAAGCAAAATGATTCCCAAAATGCTTTATGCTATCAAAACCTGCTGTACATCTTACCAAGTAACTTTTTATTGCCATTCATGTTAAGAGTAATTACCAAGCGTGTACGTTCCCTTGGGTGATATTTTTCGCCAGCACAACATCAAATACCACATATATGCCGATGATGTCCAAATTTACTTGGACTTCGACCCATCCATTCCTAACGATGCAGAATGTGCTCTCTTCAGGTTGTCAAACTGCATCACCGATGTTCAAAAATGGTTGATCAGTAACAAACTTTTACTAAACAAAGACAAAACTGAGTTTTTCATTGCTGCATCTACCCATCACCAGAAAGGTTTACGCCACTTAACTCTGAACGTGAATAACAAAACATTTAAGCCATCTCAAACTGTGCGGAATTTAGGCGTCTTTTTCGACGGCTCCATGACAATGAGTGCACATGTCACAAGTACATGCAAATCCATCAACTATCACATCAGAAACATCTCCAAAATACGTAAATATATTGACACAAACACATGCCACGCCGCTGCCAGAGCCCTTGTGTTGTCTAGACTGGATTATTGTAACTCTCTCCTCAATGGTATTAAGCAAGCTGACATTAACCGACTACAAAGGCTCCAAAACAATGCTGCACGTATCATTTTCTCACAACCCAAATACACACACTCCTCTAATCTTCTCCAACAATTACACTGGTTACCAGTTAGACAACGCATCACATTCAAAACATCAGTGAACATGCACAAAGCACTCTATGACGTACTTCCACAGTATATCACAGAGTCTCTAAACCTCAACAAACCTGGCCGGAGTGGCCTCCGCTCCAGCCAAAATCTAACAATCCCTCGCACGTACAAAAGGGCAGGGGACCGATCCTTCTCAGTTGCTGGTCCCCGATGCTGGAACTCACTACCAAATCAAATTCGCAACATCAACTCACTCCAGACTTTCAAGTGTAAATTAAAAACGCATCTGTTCTCTTCTGGCCCATAAACTGGAAAATGCGCTTTATAAGTCTTATTATTATTTTATTATTAAGCAGCATTCTCTGCTTTAAGCGTCTCAATGAAGCTGGACTCATTTCTTAATTAGTTAACAGCATACATTAGAGTATATCTTGTAGTCATTTACTTCCCAGGGGCCCGATTTCATAGAGCTACTTAAGCACAAAAAGTACCTAAGCACAGTAAAATTTTGCTTACCAGAATGAGGTTACCAACCGAACTACCATGTCACATGTACAATTTGCGACTGGTATCCTGCTCATTTCTGCTTAGCAGAAAAGTGTTTAGCAATACTTTCTGCTTAAGCAGCTCTATGAAATTGGGCCCAGTACACATCTGTGTACTTTATTGATTTTCCAATAAGGCCAAACAAAATAATATGTGTGTTTCCTGTTACCCGACCCTCCCTAGAAAAACATGCCGACCCTATTAGTTTTTAGACATTTGCAGACAAAATAAAATAAAATAAACCCGATCTCACTCTTAAACTGTTGACGAAAATACCGTATGATTTAAGGTTTTTATATTTAGTTTTTCCTAGTTTTCAAAAGGTTTTTATAATTTTGACAAGTCTGTATATTTGCTAGATTTAATGTGGCCGCGATCGCAATTCCGAATCGCAATCAGTCATTTCAGTATGCAAACGTCAAAACACGATGTACATAACCACCTAACCACTTGCTGGATGCAAGTGTCATTTTAAGGGTGTTCATGTACAGGAAATTAACGTTCAAGGGCAAAAATATTTTTAACATTCGTTCCTACCCAAAGTTTTGGAGCCAAGAAATATTCTGACAAAATAAAATGTTTTTATGTCCCTACCTACCCTAAATTTTGGGTCAGTGTAATAGGAAACACACATATTATTTTGTTTGGCCTAATATGAACATTCTCAGTCTGGTGGTAAAGGCAGACCAATTAGTCTGAACATCTGGCCCATGGTACACTGGGCAATTTCATCACGGGTTATTTTAGCATTGGTTCCACTATATTTTCCTGATGAAATAGCACACCGCAGCACATGTACCAGCTACTGTATTTTGAAGTCTCTCAGTTGATGAGGTTGAGGTTGGTTGGGGGGGGGGGGGGAGGCGGTGTGCATGTAAACCTTATTGTGATGCAAACATTTTGTGCCAGCAGTTTGTGGGGGGGGGGGGGGGTTTCCCACTCAAATTGATGTGAAATTTGTAATTTTGCACTTTAATGGTGAAACAGGAAAGAGAGGTTTCCGGAACACAAAGGGAAAACCTCCTTACCTAGTAACATAGTTTTTGAACTCGGACAATTCTGCAGAAATTTAATTTTGGTTTATATTTGTTTTTTACGTCAAACAGGACATTGATGTACAAACAGCTTTTGCTGATCTTTTTATCCTGTATAAAGATATTGAAATAAATAAATAAATTATAAATTTGCTAAGTAATAACATACTGCAGATGTAACAGGATAACTGCATGTGGATAAAGAGCAACATTTTGTGCAATCATGTTAACAGTAACCCATTTCTGTCTGGTCCCCCGCTTAGTGCTGTTGGTACTGAATGTTAAATCTTTCCTTTTGTGACATGGAACCAGACCAAAGTCCCCTTACACTAGTGTCGATAATCGCAATCCTTAACCTCTCAATGGTTATAGACCATAGGATTACAACGAACATTGGTTCAAATTTTGTTCACCTTTTTTTCCCAATATTTTAAATCTAAGGCTTATATACCCTAAATTGTAAAATATTGAAAAAAGTTAAAATAAATCAAGAAAATTAGGCAAATAAATCAGACATAAACAACTTTTTTCTCTAACCTTAGTTGAAATACCATCCACATCTGACACTGTGGGGACACGATTGGTTTCTTTTGGGGATTTTTGTTCTTTGAGATAAGATGTGAATATCATCCAGAGAGAAGCTGTTTTATTTTAATGCGAATAACAAAAACAAAAAAAATTGTAAATTAGAAAGAACTAACCAGAAGTTAATATTTTAAGAGCTTATAAATCAGTAATTGAAATATTAAAGTTTTTTTTTCAAAAGGTTTGCTGTTTTTTAATCATTATACTATCATTATTTAACAAGTTGTTGTGGTTTTCTATCTTCTTTAACCCTCTTGCTGTCTGACCATTCAATACCATTCACTGTGGTTTTGAATGATAGATAAGCTATGCCAGCCTTGCAATATGATACCATGAGGGAATGCATGTACACAGTACACAGTTAGTTCTGTGCACAGTTGTGCCACCATACACAACTTTGGCTGTTGAATGGTTTCAAATGGTTGGTCAACTCACTTGAAAATGTTGCAAACAGTAGGAGGGTTAGGGGCCGTTCACAATTATCAACATTTTCACGAGCGTACAAACCGTACACTTTTTCAAGCCCCCCCCCTCCCCCCTAAAAGTGTACGAAAAAAATGTTGATTTTTTTTCACACAAGTCTACATAGTTGAACACCGGTTGAAAATGCGCGCTGATATGCAATCACTAAATAACTCAACAAGTTTCTGAGCAAGCAGGAATGAGGGAGTCCAGCAGAGTATAGTTGCTAGGCTACCTTTGTAAACAAATCAGTCGATAAAAGTGTTCAAAACCATGAAAGTACCTTTGAGTTTACATCAAGTCTACACGGATGGATGGTTAAACTATACATTAAACATATTATAAATAACTTATTTTGAAATTGGGAAACATTTCTGTATCTGTCACCACTAAGGGATTTTTTTATTTGATTATTTATGGATGTTGGACTTTATTTCCCCTTTTTTAATATTCCTCATGAGGAATTGGTAGCTAAAACGCAACATTTTTACCGATAAAAAGGAAAATTAAAGTGCACCTTTCATTGCGTGGACGGAACTCTCGCGCACTCATGCCCAAAGGAACTTAAAAAATGGAGTGTAGCTGTAGCGTTGTCAAGACCACCATCACCTGAAAATTGCTTATTTTTCATGATTTTGAGTTTGACACTTTGTTAATTGTTCAAAGTGCCTTTGCCTCTCTGTATACATTCTGTCAACCCTTCTGAAGTTCTGGACAGGTATGGATATAATTTGACCTAAATTAAGTGAGATAAAGTGGGGCAGGATACGAAATTTTAGCAAGAACTTGTATCATAAATTAAAATGGATAAACAAAACTGCATTGATTAACTTAAGAAATTTAACCAGAATTTAGCTGTTATAAAATGCTCCCCATATGGACTTTATTAAATGGTATAAATGCAATAAATAGTTAGTGGCCTAAAATTTCGATCCTTTTTTCTAGTAACTTTCAATTCGAAAGGCTGGATTGTAAAGTTTGTAACTGTTAAGTTGTACTGGTTGTACAGTTGAGTTGGTCAATGGTAGTTACCACCTACCTGTGTACTCACCTTCAATTCAAGTTCTTGTTGCCACCGGTTTTAAAAAGCCAAAAGGTCTTCTGACCAAATGATAATAACCTTTTAACCGAAACAATTCTTGCCACCTTTTTTTCTGAAACATCTGCGACGAACTACCAATTTGTCACCCGTGTTCAGAAGAAGAGTGAAATGACTGGGGTGTGTTGACACATTTTTATTTCGGCACATCCATATTTCTCATTAAATTATACACTGACATATGGATCTCCGACAATAATGCGTAGTAATATATATGAGTCAGATTCCCTTTTCATTGTTATTTTTACACACAACCGAGAGGTAGAGGAAACCAGACTACTCATCCACTGCTCCCGAACAACTACACCTTCGGTTTTCACTATGGGGTCGGATACCAGCAGATACATAAACTTCCGGGTATTTTGTTAAACTTGTGAAAGTCGTTTAACTTTCTCTTGTCAGTCAGCCGCGCGCCATGCATGCCGCGCCACACCACCACGCGCACATAATCAAGTCGGCCACTGCGCATGCGATGCGGCGGGGGCGGAAACCCGTTTCCTAAAGAAACAGTTTTATATAAATTCTCTGGAAGCTAGATAGTGCTAAAATCTTGCCCCAGATCCGCTGATTGCAATGCATTTAACATTAGTAAAGCTTTTTGAAATGATAGGCAGATCGCGCCCGCCAGGACTTTGCTACAAAAAATAGGGACAATATTGTTGTGCAGCTATTGATGCCTTGTATATTAATTATTTTCATATCATTGTTTGATGGTTCTACGGTTATTGTTAGAAGTGCGACACCCCCCCCCCCCCCCTTCCCTGCAGTCTAACCACTCGTAGTCGGTCGAGTCGTAATAGGCCTACCTGAAAACGTGACGTTATAAGCTACCCGTTACAGAGCGCCCTCTAACGATGTATTTTACGGGTTTCACCAAGTTTCTTTTCAAAAAAGTTTTGAGTCGCCGAAGAGTACTCCACCACCTGCATGCCTAAAATAGAGGGCCAATCAAAACGTAAGCTGCTGTGCTGACACTAGCGACTAGTTTATTTATTTTATTTATTTTAAATCTTCGGACAAAAGTACATAATACTGTGACGTCAGCTCCAGTCGCCGGGCGTTGGCACTGGATACCGGTGGTAGCGTCGGCACGGTGGTGTTGATTCCCTGCAGTGGTAGGCCACTGCACCAACTCTTCAAACACAGGACCAGGGATGGAACTTGGGAATAAGGGCAGCGGAATGAACCTCAGCTTACATGGGAGGGGAGGGTGGATTATTTTAGCCTCAGTCTTTATGACATAGAGCGGCCCCTATATTTTTAACCCTGGGTACCTTTAACCCGAAACGAGACGTTAGTAATACAGACGACGGAGACTGTTTTCAAGCTGCAGTGGTCAAACACATTTATTCTTTCATAATGCTCACGAGTTAACATCAATCCATGGTTACAATCATTCAGACAATTACACTTTTATAATACCCCCTCGACTTCCAACTATTCTAATTTCTTGATTCCCCCGATCCCGTGATTCTCCCCGCAACTATGCCCAGATATCCCATTTTATAGAAAACCTAATCCCATAGGTACAATGCAAATATCCTGTCCCATTGAATAACGTACCATTCCAAACTGACCACTAATCATGGCCTAGAACGATCCTTACACAACATCGTCCGTGACTTGGACTCAGGCCAAGAACTTTCCAGTCCTGAAATGAGACATTACGTCATGGAACGGTCTTCCAATCTACATACAATATTATTCGACCTCGGGATAATTTAAACTCTGCAATTTACCGCTACAATACATTCAAAATTGTCCGGGTCAAGACAACGGTTTTCAAGACAACTGTTATCATAGATGTGTCAGACCCCCAATAAAAACCTCTACTATCAAGTTTTATATACAAAATAAACACAAAATACAAATTGTGAAGCAAAGTTCATGTGTACTTTTGGTAAATGTCAAAGACCAGTATCCTCACTTGGTGTATCCCAACATATACATGAAACAACAAACCTGTGAAAGTTTAAGCTCAATCGGTCATTGCAATCACCAGAAAAAGTGGGGAAAAACCTTTAGTGTTTCACTGTTTTCAAACATCGAATTTTTGAGGCACGGAAATCAAAACTAATTGTTTTACTCATTTCTCAAAAACTATAGCATTTAAAGCAAAAATATTTCAAAGGGAGTTTCCCATCATGACCATCTTTATACCACGTAAGTTATGTGTGAATCTGTGAACATTTATATTTTTACTCTTACCAATGTTACAAACACCCTTTATGGAGACAGCATAAAAAGACAATGATTTTGGGTTGAACAAGGAAAAAATTGACTGGAGCGGGATTTGAACCAACGACCTCCGGATTGACGTGCCGGCGCTCTACCAACTGAGTTATCTAGCCCTATGATGCATAAAAAGACAATAGAGACACAAGCAAAGCAAAACAAGAAAACTTGATTAAAAAGATATTAAAAACATTAAGGAGCAAAAAATTGGACAGATAATCGTGGTGGAGACTGGGCAATGGAGACTGGGCAATGGGGACAGAATGTTGCGTGGTACAGTCACCCATTGTGGAGTACAGTCACCCATTGTGGAGCAGTTGGCATCCCGAAGTTCCACTTCAAAGCCTCACACCTTTTTGACGAATTCTGTGAGCAATTGGCTTTTTGCACAAGTTTTTTTGTTTTTTTTTGTTTTTTATGAGATATCGCCTAACTCACAAGGCCACGGACGGCCACTCAAGGTGAGGGCTACACATAACTGATTTGGGCTATCAACCCAAATCAATTGACACCAGGGGCACGTTGCCTCCTACTCCTGGGGCTGAAACAGGGTTACCCCCTTCACAGTCCTTAAGGATGTAGGCATGGGTATCATCCACTAGGAGCCTGTCTGGTAGAGCAGAATGCACTACCTTCCCAACTTTTTCGAAGCAATTATGGTTAAGTGCCTTGCTCAAGGGCACAAGTGTCATGACCGGGTATCGAACCCACACTCTGCTGCTGAAAACACCAGAGCTTAGGTCCGGTGACCTAGACCGCTCGGCCACGACACGCCACAAAGTTGTCACACATACAACACAAGGTATATCATATAATTATGAACTCTTCCCGTCAAGCTAACGTTTAAACCACAGGACTGGAGCACTCTAAATGTTGAGAAAAAATTGCAAATTGTGTTGGGAAATGGGATATTTTGTCACACAATTCAAAAACCTGAACTCGCATTTTTTTTCGTTAAAATGGCAAACAAACAAATAAATATGTAACTTTTGTCTGTGGCAATTTCGGATTGATAAAATAATGATAACCTCTGTCAGTTTGTTTAATTAAAACACAATTTTCTGAGAAGTTGTGTGGAGAACGTTGTCAAAAACTCTCCGCAATCTTCCAACACCGTAAACTCCAATTATTCCGCGCTGCACAGTCTTCGTTCAATGAGCGTCAGAGGGAGTAAAATACGTGCTAAATGGCTATGCATAGCTTGATGCTATTGGTCCACATTTCCCCTAGTCTTGTTGACGAACCAGTATCATTCACGAACCGCTCTCACAACACAAAGCGCCCTCTCGTGGGGGAAATTGTGACAAATCAACAGGAGAAGGTCTTTCACCAAGCCTACATTTCCCCCTGTCTATTTAATACCGGGGGAACGCTGAAACTTGAAACGCTGCTTTGATTCGTCAATAGCTAGTTGCGCACAAAACTATGCTACGGATCGATGACAGACCAATCATTTTTGTGTATTATTTTTACACAGGTTATGACAGAAAGAAGAAAAGGGAAGAAAATTGATTAGAAGACACTTCACAATGAACCCAGACATGCCAGACTGAAAGAGAGATGCCAAGATGTAAACAAAATAATGGTCCAAAAATAAGTTGTTTAAATTTGTTATTCTAGATGAGCGTGTACTAGTAAATGATGTGAGCATACAATAATATAACATTTGCTCATCTTGATTTCATCAAAAGCCATTATATTTAATTGTTTATGTAGAGGTTTATTGTACACTGATTGGTTACAATGTACAAATAATGTTCACTTTATATTTTAAAACAATGTTTGTTAATGTTAAGAAAACCTTGCTTCATGTGTTATGGAGGATTTTATTTTAACTCTTCAACTAACTGGCCAATGTAAAAGTTTCATCTGATTCTCATCATGATGTTTAATCAGTTTGATGTTAATAAATGCTCATGGGATGTATTGATTGTATTTAGAAAATGACTGGGTTTTTTTTTTTTTAATCCTTTAAGTTTGCCGTACATTCAAACGCCTGCTGTACAGTAGATCATGTGTACATCATGTACACATAGTAAAATCCCTGAACACCCCTATCACAAAATGGTTGGTCCCACCAATGTTGACAGCAACGCGCGCGCGTGTGTACAAATCTTCTGTTGCTGCCAATGGCATGGCGAAATTACGTGTAATTTGTTAGCTTTACTACTGCAGAGTTGATAGCAAAAACAATACACCGATCCATTAAGCCACGCCCATTTCTCATTGACCAATCACAACCGCGAAATCTGATCACCATTTGAGCCGTTTGGTGATCTTTGCACCAATGGTGATCGGGTTTCGCGGCTGTGATTGGTCAACTTGTAAGGAGGCGGGGCTTAATGGATCGATCTATTATAGTCACCGAGAGCGCTGTTCAAGGTCCAGAGACTCTGCCCCACCCCCACCCCATACGACGAAATGTGAACTAACTTCTTCTGATAGCGCCCTTTTTTGAATCAACCTCCCCGGGAGGACAGAATTCTCGGGGACATCCCTAGGACACCGGAAACGCATCAACGTTCACACGCGATGAGCCACTAGAGGGCGCCCGCGGACGGCCCTTTAAATGGCTCACCACAGGCAGGAATTGCATTATTAGCTGTTTCGCAGCGCAGCGCAGCGAAACAGCTATTGTTTTTGTTAAAGTTCTTATTTTTTTTTTTGCTGTTTCGCAGCGCAGCGCAGCGAAACAGCTATTGTTAGCTGTTTCGTAGCGAAGCGCAGCGAAACAGCTATTGTTTTTGTGTTAGTTTTTAGCTGTTTCGCAGCGCAGCGCAGCGAAACAGCTCTTGTTTTTGTGTTAGTTTTTATTAGCTGTTTCGCAGCGCAGCGCAGCGAAACAGCTATTGTTTTTGTTAAAGTTCTTATTAGCTGTTTCGCAGCGCAGCGCAGCGAAACAGCTATTGTTTTTGTTAAAGTTCTTATTTTTTTTTTTTTTTAGCTGTTTCGCAGCGTAGCGCAGCGAAACAGCTCTTGTTTTTGTAAAAGTTTTTTTTTAGCTGTTTCGCTTTGCAGCGAAACAGCTATTGTTTTACTTGGAGTTTTTGTTTTTATTGTTAGCTGTTTCGCTTTGCAGCGAAACAGCTATTGTTTTACTTGGAGTTTTTGTTTTTATTAGCTGTTTCGCTTTGCAGCGAAACAGCTATTGTTTTACTTGGAGTTTTTGTTTTTATTGTTGTTTTTATTTTAATGTTTCAGACTTCCGGAAGTCATTTAAATAACGCACAATTCGTTCTAAGCAGTCTTTTGCATAGTTCTTAAAGAGCAATTGCAATGAAACTTTCAGTGATGAAAGGCATTGGTGCAAGGAAGGTCCTAAAACAAATTCGTCATCATGACGTCATCACCTGTCACGTGACGTCATCTTAAAGGTTTCTATTTTAACTATTTGAAAATCTATATCAAATCAGCCACACGAGACCGTAGGTTTCTGTTTGTGGGATTGGGTAGGGATAAATTAGGTCTTCATTTTATTCAGTGTGCGTGACCTCACGCGACCTCTACTTCCGGTCGAAACCGGAAGTGCCTTCGTAATTCAAAAGTGCTAAATGATATGAAAATGCTTTCAACGATGTTAGTGTCCGGCAATAGTGTGCAGTTAAAAAAAAATACCGATGACGTCACGATACACAAGAGCGCCCTCTAGCGGCAGTTGGAAAACTGTTCAAAATGCACTTTGAGAAGATGTGTGTGGCGAAGTTTGTTGTAATCGCTTCAAAATTGATACACATGATGACCGTCAGGCAGCCAACATATGTGTGAAGTTTTAGATTGATTACGTCATCAGGGGTCACGTGACGTGACATTAAAGGAGCACTTTTTGAAGTCGTATATCTCCAAAAGTATAGGTCTGATCACGTTGAAACTTGGCAAGTCGTTAGATAATGGCAAGTTCCTGTCAAACTTGTAATGACGTCATGATGACGTCATCACACGATTTGTTACGATTTTTTCATTTTTTGCGCCTTTAAGTCAGAAATTGCTAACGGAACATGACTTAATCCAAATTCTTTTTTAAACAGGCTTGATACGTCATAACTGATTCGAAAAATATTTGACGTCATCATGACGTCATCATTCGCCATGTTATATTAAATTAAAGGTACAGTTTTACAAGATATAAATATAGACAATGAATTGGATCTCACAAGGCATTCAATATTGTGTTTATTAACTTGATTATGTACACACAACAAACTTTCATATTCGCTTGAGTAATTTGAAAATATTATTAGCGAAACAGCTTTGCATTTGTTCACAAATGCAATTGAGCTCTAGTTGTTGTTTTTATTTTAATGTTTCAGACTTCCGGAAGTCATTTAAATAACGCACAATTCGTTCTAAGCAGTCTTTTGCATAGTTCTTAAAGAGCAATTGCAATGAAACTTTCAGTGATGAAAGGCATTGGTGCAAGGAAGGTCCTAAAACAAATTCGTCATCATGACGTCATCACCTGTCACGTGACGTCATCTTAAAGGTTTCTATTTTAACTATTTGAAAATCTATATCAAATCAGCCACACGAGACCGTAGGTTTCTGTTTGTGGGATTGGGTAGGGATAAATTAGGTCTTCATTTTATTCAGTGTGCGTGACCTCACGCGACCTCTACTTCCGGTCGAAACCGGAAGTGCCTTCGTAATTCAAAAGTGCTAAATGATATGAAAATGCTTTCAACGATGTTAGTGTCCGGCAATAGTGTGCAGTTAAAAAAAAATACCGATGACGTCACGATACACAAGAGCGCCCTCTAGCGGCAGTTGGAAAACTGTTCAAAATGCACTTTGAGAAGATGTGTGTGGCGAAGTTTGTTGTAATCGCTTCAAAATTGATACACATGATGACCGTCAGGCAGCCAACATATGTGTGAAGTTTTAGATTGATTACGTCATCAGGGGTCACGTGACGTGACATTAAAGGAGCACTTTTTGAAGTCGTATATCTCCAAAAGTATAGGTCTGATCACGTTGAAACTTGGCAAGTCGTTAGATAATGGCAAGTTCCTGTCAAACTTGTAATGACGTCATGATGACGTCATCACACGATTTGTTACGATTTTTTCATTTTTTGCGCCTTTAAGTCAGAAATTGCTAACGGAACATGACTTAATCCAAATTCTTTTTTAAACAGGCTTGATACGTCATAACTGATTCGAAAAATATTTGACGTCATCATGACGTCATCATTCGCCATGTTATATTAAATTAAAGGTACAGTTTTACAAGATATAAATATAGACAATGAATTGGATCTCACAAGGCATTCAATATTGTGTTTATTAACTTGATTATGTACACACAACAAACTTTCATATTCGCTTGAGTAATTTGAAAATATTATTAGCGAAACAGCTTTGCATTTGTTCACAAATGCAATTGAGCTCTAGTTGTTTTTATTTTAATGTTTCAGACTTCCGGAAGTCATTTAAATAACGCACAATTCGTTCTAAGCAGTCTTTTGCATAGTTCTTAAAGAGCAATTGCAATGAAACTTTCAGTGATGAAAGGCATTGGTGCAAGGAAGGTCCTAAAACAAATTCGTCATCATGACGTCATCACCTGTCACGTGACGTCATCTTAAAGGTTTCTATTTTAACTATTTGAAAATCTATATCAAATCAGCCACACGAGACCGTAGGTTTCTGTTTGTGGGATTGGGTAGGGATAAATTAGGTCTTCATTTTATTCAGTGTGCGTGACCTCACGCGACCTCTACTTCCGGTCGAAACCGGAAGTGCCTTCGTAATTCAAAAGTGCTAAATGATATGAAAATGCTTTCAACGATGTTAGTGTCCGGCAATAGTGTGCAGTTAAAAAAAAATACCGATGACGTCACGATACACAAGAGCGCCCTCTAGCGGCAGTTGGAAAACTGTTCAAAATGCACTTTGAGAAGATGTGTGTGGCGAAGTTTGTTGTAATCGCTTCAAAATTGATACACATGATGACCGTCAGGCAGCCAACATATGTGTGAAGTTTTAGATTGATTACGTCATCAGGGGTCACGTGACGTGACATTAAAGGAGCACTTTTTGAAGTCGTATATCTCCAAAAGTATAGGTCTGATCACGTTGAAACTTGGCAAGTCGTTAGATAATGGCAAGTTCCTGTCAAACTTGTAATGACGTCATGATGACGTCATCACACGATTTGTTACGATTTTTTCATTTTTTGCGCCTTTAAGTCAGAAATTGCTAACGGAACATGACTTAATCCAAATTCTTTTTTAAACAGGCTTGATACGTCATAACTGATTCGAAAAATATTTGACGTCATCATGACGTCATCATTCGCCATGTTATATTAAATTAAAGGTACAGTTTTACAAGATATAAATATAGACAATGAATTGGATCTCACAAGGCATTCAATATTGTGTTTATTAACTTGATTATGTACACACAACAAACTTTCATATTCGCTTGAGTAATTTGAAAATATTATTAGCGAAACAGCTTTGCATTTGTTCACAAATGCAATTGAGCTCTAGTTTATTTTTAGCTGTTTCGCTTTGCAGCGAAACAGCTATTGTTTTACTTGGAGTTTTTGTTTTTAGCTGTTTCGCTTTGCAGCGAAACAGCTATTGTTTTACTTGGAGTTTTTGTTTTTATTGTTGTTTTTATTTTAATGTTTCAGACTTCCGGAAGTCATTTAAATAACGCACAATTCGTTCTAAGCAGTCTTTTGCATAGTTCTTAAAGAGCAATTGCAATGAAACTTTCAGTGATGAAAGGCATTGGTGCAAGGAAGGTCCTAAAACAAATTCGTCATGATGACGTCATCACCTGTCACGTGACGTCATCTTAAAGGTTTCTATTTTAACTATTTGAAAATGTATATCAAATCAGCCACAAGAGACCGTAGATTTCTGTTTGTGGGATTGGGTAGGGATAAATTAGGTCTTCATTTTATTCAGTGTGCGTGACCTCACGCGACCTCTACTTCCGGTCGAAACCGGAAGTGCCTTCGTAATTCAAAAGTGCTAAATGTTATGAAAATGCTTTCAACGATGTTAGTGTCCGGCAAGGGTGTGCAGTTAAAAAAAAATACCGATGACGTCACGATACACAAGAGCGCCCTCTAGCGGCAGTTGGAAAACTGTCCAAAATGCACTTTGAGAAGATGTGTGTTGCGAAGTTTGTTGTAATCGCTTCAAAATTGATACACATGATGACCGTCAGGCAGCCAACATACGTATGAAGTTTTAGATTGATTACGTCATCAGGGGTCACGTGACGTGACATTAAAGGTGCACTTTTTGAAGTCGTATATCTCCAAAAGTATAGGTCTGATCACGTTCAAACTTGGCAAGTCGTTAGATAATGGCAAGTTCCTGTCAAACCTGTAATGACGTCATGATGACGTCATCACACGATTTGTTATGATTTTTTCATTTTTTGCGCCTTTAAGTCAGAAATTGCTAACGGAACATGATTTAATCCAAATTCTTTTTTAAACAGGCTTGATACGTCATAACTGCTTCGAAAAAAAATTTGACGTCATCATGACGTCATCATTTGTCAGGTTAAATTACCTTAAAGGTACAGTTTTACAAGATATATAGACAATGAATTCGATCTCACAAGGCATAAAATATTGTAATATTAACTTGATTATGTACACACTACAACCTTTCATATTCACTTGAGTAATTTGAAAATATTATTAGCGAAACAGCTTTGCATTTGTTCACAAATGCAATTGAGCTCTAGTTATTAGCTGTTTCGCTTTGCAGCGAAACAGCTATTGTTTTACTTGGAGTTTTTGTTTTTATTGTTGTTTTTATTTTAATGTTTCAGACTTCCGGAAGTCATTTAAATAACGCACAATTCGTTCTAAGCAGTCTTTTGCATAGTTCTTAAAGAGCAATTGCAATGAAACTTTCAGTGATGAAAGGCATTGGTGCAAGGAAGGTCCTAAAACAAATTCGTCATCATGACGTCATCACCTGTCACGTGACGTCATCTTAAAGGTTTCTATTTTAACTATTTGAAAATCTATATCAAATCAGCCACACGAGACCGTAGGTTTCTGTTTGTGGGATTGGGTAGGGATAAATTAGGTCTTCATTTTATTCAGTGTGCGTGACCTCACGCGACCTCTACTTCCGGTCGAAACCGGAAGTGCCTTCGTAATTCAAAAGTGCTAAATGATATGAAAATGCTTTCAACGATGTTAGTGTCCGGCAATAGTGTGCAGTTAAAAAAAAATACCGATGACGTCACGATACACAAGAGCGCCCTCTAGCGGCAGTTGGAAAACTGTTCAAAATGCACTTTGAGAAGATGTGTGTGGCGAAGTTTGTTGTAATCGCTTCAAAATTGATACACATGATGACCGTCAGGCAGCCAACATATGTGTGAAGTTTTAGATTGATTACGTCATCAGGGGTCACGTGACGTGACATTAAAGGAGCACTTTTTGAAGTCGTATATCTCCAAAAGTATAGGTCTGATCACGTTGAAACTTGGCAAGTCGTTAGATAATGGCAAGTTCCTGTCAAACTTGTAATGACGTCATGATGACGTCATCACACGATTTGTTACGATTTTTTCATTTTTTGCGCCTTTAAGTCAGAAATTGCTAACGGAACATGACTTAATCCAAATTCTTTTTTAAACAGGCTTGATACGTCATAACTGATTCGAAAAATATTTGACGTCATCATGACGTCATCATTCGCCATGTTATATTAAATTAAAGGTACAGTTTTACAAGATATAAATATAGACAATGAATTGGATCTCACAAGGCATTCAATATTGTGTTTATTAACTTGATTATGTACACACAACAAACTTTCATATTCGCTTGAGTAATTTGAAAATATTATTAGCGAAACAGCTTTGCATTTGTTCACAAATGCAATTGAGCTCTAGTTGTTGTTTTTATTTTAATGTTTCAGACTTCCGGAAGTCATTTAAATAACGCACAATTCGTTCTAAGCAGTCTTTTGCATAGTTCTTAAAGAGCAATTGCAATGAAACTTTCAGTGATGAAAGGCA
Organism: Leptasterias polaris; assembly: GCA_037783415.1. NCBI lineage: Eukaryota > Metazoa > Echinodermata > Asteroidea > Forcipulatida > Asteriidae > Leptasterias > Leptasterias polaris. The sequence continues at coordinate 1,435,253 of JAZGTN010000111.1, forward strand.
TTGGTGCAAGGAAGGTCCTAAAACAAATTCGTCATGATGACGTCATCACCTGTCACGTGACGTCATCTTAAAGGTTTCTATTTTAACTATTTGAAAATGTATATCAAATCAGCCACAAGAGACCGTAGATTTCTGTTTGTGGGATTGGGTAGGGATAAATTAGGTCTTCATTTTATTCAGTGTGCGTGACCTCACGCGACCTCTACTTCCGGTCGAAACCGGAAGTGCCTTCGTAATTCAAAAGTGCTAAATGTTATGAAAATGCTTTCAACGATGTTAGTGTCCGGCAAGGGTGTGCAGTTAAAAAAAAATACCGATGACGTCACGATACACAAGAGCGCCCTCTAGCGGCAGTTGGAAAACTGTCCAAAATGCACTTTGAGAAGATGTGTGTTGCGAAGTTTGTTGTAATCGCTTCAAAATTGATACACATGATGACCGTCAGGCAGCCAACATACGTATGAAGTTTTAGATTGATTACGTCATCAGGGGTCACGTGACGTGACATTAAAGGTGCACTTTTTGAAGTCGTATATCTCCAAAAGTATAGGTCTGATCACGTTCAAACTTGGCAAGTCGTTAGATAATGGCAAGTTCCTGTCAAACCTGTAATGACGTCATGATGACGTCATCACACGATTTGTTATGATTTTTTCATTTTTTGCGCCTTTAAGTCAGAAATTGCTAACGGAACATGATTTAATCCAAATTCTTTTTTAAACAGGCTTGATACGTCATAACTGCTTCGAAAAAAAAATTGACGTCATCATGACGTCATCATTTGTCAGGTTAAATTACCTTAAAGGTACAGTTTTACAAGATATATAGACAATGAATTCGATCTCACAAGGCATAAAATATTGTAATATTAACTTGATTATGTACACACTACAACCTTTCATATTCACTTGAGTAATTTGAAAATATTATTAGCGAAACAGCTTTGCATTTGTTCACAAATGCAATTGAGCTCTAGTTAGCTGTTTCGCTTTGCAGCGAAACAGCTATTGTTTTACTTGGAGTTTTTGTTTTTATTGTTAGCTGTTTCGCTTTGCAGCGAAACAGCTATTGTTTTACTTGGAGTTTTTGTTTTTATTGTTGTTTTTATTTTAATGTTTCAGACTTCCGGAAGTCATTTAAATAACGCACAATTCGTTCTAAGCAGTCTTTTGCATAGTTCTTAAAGAGCAATTGCAATGAAACTTTCAGTGATGAAAGGCATTGGTGCAAGGAAGGTCCTAAAACAAATTCGTCATCATGACGTCATCACCTGTCACGTGACGTCATCTTAAAGGTTTCTATTTTAACTATTTGAAAATCTATATCAAATCAGCCACACGAGACCGTAGGTTTCTGTTTGTGGGATTGGGTAGGGATAAATTAGGTCTTCATTTTATTCAGTGTGCGTGACCTCACGCGACCTCTACTTCCGGTCGAAACCGGAAGTGCCTTCGTAATTCAAAAGTGCTAAATGATATGAAAATGCTTTCAACGATGTTAGTGTCCGGCAATAGTGTGCAGTTAAAAAAAAATACCGATGACGTCACGATACACAAGAGCGCCCTCTAGCGGCAGTTGGAAAACTGTTCAAAATGCACTTTGAGAAGATGTGTGTGGCGAAGTTTGTTGTAATCGCTTCAAAATTGATACACATGATGACCGTCAGGCAGCCAACATATGTGTGAAGTTTTAGATTGATTACGTCATCAGGGGTCACGTGACGTGACATTAAAGGAGCACTTTTTGAAGTCGTATATCTCCAAAAGTATAGGTCTGATCACGTTGAAACTTGGCAAGTCGTTAGATAATGGCAAGTTCCTGTCAAACTTGTAATGACGTCATGATGACGTCATCACACGATTTGTTACGATTTTTTCATTTTTTGCGCCTTTAAGTCAGAAATTGCTAACGGAACATGACTTAATCCAAATTCTTTTTTAAACAGGCTTGATACGTCATAACTGATTCGAAAAATATTTGACGTCATCATGACGTCATCATTCGCCATGTTATATTAAATTAAAGGTACAGTTTTACAAGATATAAATATAGACAATGAATTGGATCTCACAAGGCATTCAATATTGTGTTTATTAACTTGATTATGTACACACAACAAACTTTCATATTCGCTTGAGTAATTTGAAAATATTATTAGCGAAACAGCTTTGCATTTGTTCACAAATGCAATTGAGCTCTAGTTAGCTGTTTCGCTTTGCAGCGAAACAGCTATTGTTTTACTTGGAGTTTTTGTTTTTATTGTTGTTTTTATTTTAATGTTTCAGACTTCCGGAAGTCATTTAAATAACGCACAATTCGTTCTAAGCAGTCTTTTGCATAGTTCTTAAAGAGCAATTGCAATGAAACTTTCAGTGATGAAAGGCATTGGTGCAAGGAAGGTCCTAAAACAAATTCGTCATCATGACGTCATCACCTGTCACGTGACGTCATCTTAAAGGTTTCTATTTTAACTATTTGAAAATCTATATCAAATCAGCCACACGAGACCGTAGGTTTCTGTTTGTGGGATTGGGTAGGGATAAATTAGGTCTTCATTTTATTCAGTGTGCGTGACCTCACGCGACCTCTACTTCCGGTCGAAACCGGAAGTGCCTTCGTAATTCAAAAGTGCTAAATGATATGAAAATGCTTTCAACGATGTTAGTGTCCGGCAATAGTGTGCAGTTAAAAAAAAATACCGATGACGTCACGATACACAAGAGCGCCCTCTAGCGGCAGTTGGAAAACTGTTCAAAATGCACTTTGAGAAGATGTGTGTGGCGAAGTTTGTTGTAATCGCTTCAAAATTGATACACATGATGACCGTCAGGCAGCCAACATATGTGTGAAGTTTTAGATTGATTACGTCATCAGGGGTCACGTGACGTGACATTAAAGGAGCACTTTTTGAAGTCGTATATCTCCAAAAGTATAGGTCTGATCACGTTGAAACTTGGCAAGTCGTTAGATAATGGCAAGTTCCTGTCAAACTTGTAATGACGTCATGATGACGTCATCACACGATTTGTTACGATTTTTTCATTTTTTGCGCCTTTAAGTCAGAAATTGCTAACGGAACATGACTTAATCCAAATTCTTTTTTAAACAGGCTTGATACGTCATAACTGATTCGAAAAATATTTGACGTCATCATGACGTCATCATTCGCCATGTTATATTAAATTAAAGGTACAGTTTTACAAGATATAAATATAGACAATGAATTGGATCTCACAAGGCATTCAATATTGTGTTTATTAACTTGATTATGTACACACAACAAACTTTCATATTCGCTTGAGTAATTTGAAAATATTATTAGCGAAACAGCTTTGCATTTGTTCACAAATGCAATTGAGCTCTAGTTTTTTTTTATTTGTCTGCTTTTGAATTCCGGAAGTCATTGAAATAACGCACAATTCGTTCCAAGCACCCTTTTTCATAGTTCCCGATAAGCAATTGCAATGAAACTTTCAGTGATGAAAGGCATTGGTGCAAGGAAGGTCCTAAAACAAATTCGTCATGATGACGTCATCACCTGTCACGTGACGTCATCTTAAAGGTTTCTATTTTAACTATTTGAAAATCTATATCAAATCAGCCACAAGAGACCGTAGATTTCTGTTTGTGGGATTGGGTAGGGATAAATTAGGTCTTCATTTTATTCAGTGTGCGTGACCTCACGCGACCTCTACTTCCGGTCGAAACCGGAAGTGCCTTCGTAATTCAAAAGTGCTAAATGATATGAAAATGCTTTCAACGATGTTAGTGTCCGGCAATAGTGTGCAGTTAAAAAAAAATACCGATGACGTCACGATACACAAGAGCGCCCTCTAGCGGCAGTTGGAAAACTGTCCAAAATGCACTTTGAGAAGATGTGTGTTGCGAAGTTTGTTGTAATCGCTTCAAAATTGATACACATGATGAACGTCAGGCAGCCAACATACATGTGTGAAGTTTTAGATTGATTACGTCATCAGGGGTCACGTGACGTGACATTAAAGGTGCACTTTTTAAAGTCGTATATCTCAAAAAGTATAGGTATAATTAAGTTGAAACTTGGCAAGTCGTTAGATAATGGCAAGTTCTTGTTAAACCTGTAATGACGTCATGATGACGTCATCACACGATTTTTGATGATTTTTTCATGTTTTGCCCATTTTAGTCACAAATTACTAACGGAACATGCTTTAATTTAAATTATTTTTTAAACACGCTTGATATGTCATCACTGATTCGAAAAATAATTGACGTCATCATGACGTCATCATTCGCCATGTTATATTAAATTAAAGGTACAGTTTTACAAGATATATAGACAATGAATTGGATCTGACAAGGCATTCAATATTGTATTTATTAACTTGATTATGTACACACAACAAACTTTCATATTCGCTTGAGTAATTTGAAAATATTATTAGCGAAACAGCTTTGCATTTGTTCACAAATGCAATTGAGCTCTAGTTGTTTTTATTTTAATGTTTCAGACTTCCGGAAGTCATTTAAATAACGCACAATTCGTTCTAAGCAGTCTTTTGCATAGTTCTTAAAGAGCAATTGCAATGAAACTTTCAGTGATGAAAGGCATTGGTGCAAGGAAGGTCCTAAAACAAATTCGTCATGATGACGTCATCACCTGTCACGTGACGTCATCTTAAAGGTTTCTATTTTAACTATTTGAAAATGTATATCAAATCAGCCACAAGAGACCGTAGATTTCTGTTTGTGGGATTGGGTAGGGATAAATTAGGTCTTCATTTTATTCAGTGTGCGTGACCTCACGCGACCTCTACTTCCGGTCGAAACCGGAAGTGCCTTCGTAATTCAAAAGTGCTAAATGTTATGAAAATGCTTTCAACGATGTTAGTGTCCGGCAAGGGTGTGCAGTTAAAAAAAAATACCGATGACGTCACGATACACAAGAGCGCCCTCTAGCGGCAGTTGGAAAACTGTCCAAAATGCACTTTGAGAAGATGTGTGTTGCGAAGTTTGTTGTAATCGCTTCAAAATTGATACACATGATGACCGTCAGGCAGCCAACATACGTATGAAGTTTTAGATTGATTACGTCATCAGGGGTCACGTGACGTGACATTAAAGGTGCACTTTTTGAAGTCGTATATCTCCAAAAGTATAGGTCTGATCACGTTCAAACTTGGCAAGTCGTTAGATAATGGCAAGTTCCTGTCAAACCTGTAATGACGTCATGATGACGTCATCACACGATTTGTTATGATTTTTTCATTTTTTGCGCCTTTAAGTCAGAAATTGCTAACGGAACATGATTTAATCCAAATTCTTTTTTAAACAGGCTTGATACGTCATAACTGCTTCGAAAAAAAAATTGACGTCATCATGACGTCATCATTTGTCAGGTTAAATTACCTTAAAGGTACAGTTTTACAAGATATATAGACAATGAATTCGATCTCACAAGGCATAAAATATTGTAATATTAACTTGATTATGTACACACTACAACCTTTCATATTCACTTGAGTAATTTGAAAATATTATTAGCGAAACAGCTTTGCATTTGTTCACAAATGCAATTGAGCTCTAGTTTTATTTGTCTGCTTTTGAATTCCGGAAGTCATTGAAATAACGCACAATTCGTTCCAAGCACCCTTTTTCATAGTTCCCGATAAGCAATTGCAATGAAACTTTCAGTGATGAAAGGCATTGGTGCAAGGAAGGTCCTAAAACAAATTCGTCATGATGACGTCATCACCTGTCACGTGACGTCATCTTAAAGGTTTCTATTTTAACTATTTGAAAATCTATATCAAATCAGCCACAAGAGACCGTAGATTTCTGTTTGTGGGATTGGGTAGGGATAAATTAGGTCTTCATTTTATTCAGTGTGCGTGACCTCACGCGACCTCTACTTCCGGTCGAAACCGGAAGTGCCTTCGTAATTCAAAAGTGCTAAATGATATGAAAATGCTTTCAACGATGTTAGTGTCCGGCAATAGTGTGCATTTAAAAAAAATACCGATGACGTCACGATACACAAGAGCGCCCTCTAGCGGCAGTTGGAAAACTGTTCAAAATGCATTTTGAGAAGATGTGTGTGGCGAAGTTTTTTGTAATCGCTTCAAAATTGATACACATGATGACCGTCAGGCAGCCAACATATGTATGAAGTTTTAGATTGATTACGTCATCAGTGGTCACGTGACGTGACATTAAAGGTGCACTTTTTGAAGTCGAATATCTCCAGAAGTATAGGTCTGATTAAGTTGAAACTTGGCAGGTCGTTAGATAATGGCAAGTTCCTGTCAAACCTGTAATGACGTCATGATGACGTCATCACACGATTTGTTAAGATTTTTTCATATGTTGCCCCTTTAAGTCAGAAATTACTAACGGAACATGCTTTAATCTAAATTCTTTTTTTATCAGGCTTGATATGTCATAACTGATTCGAAAAATAATTGACGTCATCATGACGTCATCATTTGTCAGGTTATATTACCTTAAAGGTACAGTTTTACAAGATATAGTAGAAGTGCCTTGTAATTCAAAAGTGCTAAATGTTATGAAAATGCTTTCAACGATGTTAGTGTCCGGCAAGGGTGTGCAGTTAAAAAAAATTACCGATGCCGTCACGATACACAAAAGCGTCCTCTAGCGGCAGTTGGAAAACTGTCCAAAATGCACTTTGAGAAGATGTGTGTTGCGAAGTTTGTTGTAATCGCTTCAAAATTGATACACATGATAAACGTCAGGCAGCCAACATATGTGTGAAGTTTTAGATTGATTACGTCATCAGGGGTCACGTGACGTGACATTAAAGGTGCACTTTTTAAAGTCGTATATCTCAAAAAGTATAGGTATAATTAAGTTGAAACTTGGCAAGTCGTTAGATAATGGCAAGTTCTTGTTAAACCTGTAATGACGTCATGATGACGTCATCACACGATTTTTGATGATTTTTTCATGTTTTGCCCATTTTAGTCACAAATTACTAACGGAACATGCTTTAATTTAAATTATTTTTTAAACACGCTTGATATGTCATCACTGATTCGAAAAATAATTGACGTCATCATGACGTCATCATTCGCCATGTTATATTAAATTAAAGGTACAGTTTTACAAGATATATAGACAATAAATTGGATCTCACAAGGCATTCAATATTGTATTTATTAACTTGATTATGTACACACAACAAACTTTCATATTCGCTTGAGTAATTTGAAAATATTATTAGCGAAACAGCTAAGCATTTGTTCACAAATGCAATTGAGCTCTAGTTTTTTCCTGTTTCAGTAAAAAAAGCTATTGAGATAACGCACACTCGTTCTAAGCGGCCTTTTGCATAGTTTCAAAAGAGCAATTGCAACGAAACTTTCAGTGATGAAAGGCATTGGTGCAAGGAAGGTCCTAAAACAAATTCGTCATGATGACGTCATCACCTGTCACGTGACATCATCTTAAAGGTTTATATTTTAAATATTTGAAAATCTGTATCAAATCAGCCACAAGAGACCGTAGGTTTCTGTTTGGGGGATTGGGTAGGGATAAATTAGGTCTTCATTTTATTCAGTGTGCGTGACCTCACGCGACCTCTACTTCCGGTCGAAACCGGTCAAAACCGGAAGTGCCTTGTAATTCAAAAGTGCTAAATGTTATGAAAATGCTTTCAACAATGTTAGTGTCCGGCAAGGGTGTGCAGTTAAAAAAAAATACCGATGACGTCACGATACACAAGAGCGCCCTCTAGCGGCAGTTGGAAAACTGTTCAAAATGCACTTTGAGAAGATGTGTGTGGCGAAGTTTTTTGTAATCGCTTCAAAATTGATACACATGATGACCGTCAGGCAGCCAACATACGTATGAAGTTTTAGATTGATGACGTCATCAGGGGTCACGTGACGTGACACTAAAGGTGCACTTTTTGAAGTCGTATATCGCCAAAAGTATAGGTCTGATCTTGTTGAAACCTGGCAAGTCGTTAGATAATGGCAAGTTCCTGTCAAACCTGTAATGACGTCATGATGACGTCATCACACGATTTGTTATGATTTTTTTATTTGTTGCGCCTTTAAGTCAGAAATTGCTAACGGAACATGATTTAATCCAAATTCTTTTTTTATCAGGCTTGATATGTCATAACTGATTCGAAAAATAATTGACGTCATCATGACGTCATCATTTGTCAGGTTATATTACCTTAAAGGTACAGTTTTACAAGATATATAGACAATGAATTGGATCTCACAAGGCATTCAATATTGCATTTATTAACTTGATTATGTACACACTACAAACTTTCATATTCACTTGAGTAATTTGAAAATATTATTAGCGAAACAGCTCTGCATTTGTTCACAAATGCAAATAAGTCTAGTCTTTTCTTTCTTGTGGTAAACCTACGGAAGTGTATAAAGGACATGGTAAAAAAAAAAAAAACTAATCCGCCAGGGCGGATCCTATTCCGCCCGGGCGATTCGCCCTGGCGAATTAGTAATCTGCCCGGGCGAAATAATAATCCGCCCGGGCAAAATAGTAATCCGCCCGGGCGAATTAGTAATCCGCCCGGGCGAATTAGTAATCCGCCCGGGCGAATTAGTAATCCGCCCGGGCGGTATAGCTTTTTTTTTACCATGTCCTTTATACACTTCCGTATAAACCTCTAGCTATACTAAACAACACGATATAACGTAATTCGGAATTGCGGTAGTAATAGTGAGAAAAAGTATGCCTAGCTGCAGGCAGATAACTATACACAGACGACATGCTCAGAGTTCCATTGATCTTCGCAACTCGCAGTTTTGATACAGCACAATCCCGGACAGTGATACAAGTTTTAAAAGGTTTGTGAAACCATGAAAGGGTTCGAACGTCTCGTCTATATTAGAGAGGTTTCGCAAGCGTACGGATACGGATACAGATACATATTTATGATATCCGTATCCGTTCGCGTTAGTTGCGCGTCAGATTTTGTTTCGCAATCATAGAGTTATGTGTCAGGCCTATGCCAAAGTATAGACACACATTGGCATATGTTTTGCGAGCCAAACATATCCAAAAACATTTTGTGTATGTTCTTGTTTCATTGGAGAATTTGATTGAATAGTATTTTTGTTTAACTGATCGTTTTCGGACCCCCACGTTAAACGCGTGTAAAGAAAGTTTCCGGCAAGTATGTCAAAATAGAGAGGACTGTTTATACTGCATTTTCCCAATATTTTGCTTAGAAATGATGAAGACATTTCTATCTATGTCATGAATTACATCTTTAAAAGCAATACCGTGAAAAATGTGTTTAATTTAGGGCAAAAATACAACTAAAATCAGCAAAACGGTATCCGTTTTTAACGTACGTGTATGAGCTCCCGTATCCGTTGTCAACGCGCACGCAAAACACGGAAGCCACGGTTACGCGTCACGTGAACACACAAAGTGTCGACGTATCCGTATCCGTATCTGTATCCGTAGCCTTGCGAAACCTCTCTAACAATTCAGCACGCTCTCGTGGATTGAATTGAAGGGACTCATCAGAAAGAAAGGCCGCGACATGCAGCTAAATATATTTCGATCTACCAAGTCCCATTTTATGATTGCACGTGCCTTGGATCGGGCGAGTTGAACTATAAAGAGCGTTTGTACCCGTTTGTTATAAAACGCATTATGGTTAGAAAGATGTTTTAAAAGTAGAATACAATGATCCACACAAATATGCCTCGAAATTGCGTGGTTTTCCTTTTACATCAAGAACTAACAAGGTCGGCCATCTTGTGGAGTCAAATAATTATGGCCGACCTTGTTAGTTCGCAAAGTAAAAGGAAAACCACGCAATTTCGAGGCATATTTGTGTGGATCATTGTATTCTACTTTTAAAACATCTTTCTACTCATATGCATTTTATAACAAACGGTTACAAACGCTTTTTATAGACCAACTCACCCGATCCAAGGCAACGTGTTCCTTTAACACCCAGTGCATGCAGTGCATTCTTATACAGACTTTGGTCAAGTTGGAAAAAGGACCTTTGTCGACGAGCGGCCGATATCATGCACTGTATTATATGCTCAAAAACACATGTGTTTCAAAAAGGTTTAATCCCTTTTTGCACGAGTACGAATTTACGAAATATATTGATGCTGTATTTACTTGATTGAACTTGGCGACCTACGAAAGCCCAATCGTGCCACTGAAGTATATAATATCAGCGGGAACTAATCCGTTATAACGAATTAGTAATCCGTTCGAATTAATAATCCGTTATAACGAATTAATAATCCGTTATAACGAATTAATAATCCGTTATAACGAATTAATAATCCGTTAAAACGAATTAATAATCCGTTAAAACGAATTAGTAATCCGTTATAACGAATTAACAATTGGCCCATCTCCATGATGCGACGTATGTACGGCTGTGTCCGAATTGAGGACTTCGGTAGTGGCTATGTGGATATGGCAGGAACGACGGTCGGACACTGCCGCACAGTCACACCATGGAGGTGGGCCAATTGTTAATTGGTGCGACTGTGCGGCCGAGTCCGAATTGATGATTTCGGCAGTGGTTATAATATGGCAGGAACGCCGCATCCGAACTCGGGCGTACTTAGTACGTCCATGGAGGAAGAACCTCCATGGTACGTCGCACCATGGAGATGGGCCAATTGTTAATTCGTAATAACGAATTAGTAATTCGTAATAACGAATTAGTAATTCGTTTTAACGGATTACTAATTCGTTATAACGGATTACTAATTCGTTATAACGGATTATTAATTCGTTATAACGGATTATTAATTCGTTATAACGGATTATTAATTCGTTATAACGAATTATTAATTCGTTATAACGAATTATTAATTCGTTATAACGGATTAGTTCCCGCTGATAATATATATTTCAGTGGCACGATTGGGCTTTCGTAGCGACCTCACATAAAAGAACATTATTATAATAATTTTTATTGTGATTTAGAAGTGAAGTCAAGGGTCCTGACGCTCCCGAACAAACGACCATTTCCCCAATGCCAACACTTCCTGAACAATGAAGACAACTTACAAAGTTTAACGTAACTCAAAACAACTGAACAGCTACAGTTCCTATGTAAATTTAGCTACTTCGAATTTTGTCACGAATTGCGATAGCTGTTTCATTGTGCATATAGGATTACATCAAACATTACAAGATTAATACTATACATGTCGGTATAACATATCAAGATAAATAGTATAAGACTGGTAATAAGTATTATTATCTATACAGACTTTATAGTGTCTCGGTTTTACGTACAATTTAAACATAAGACCAGGCCCAGGTTTGACGGTAATATAAATTAGATGAGGTCAGCTGCAAACATCATCTGATCGTTTAGAGACCACAGCGGCCACAAGTGGCTTGTACCAAAATGCACATAGCGGCCACAAACGGCCGCAAGATTGATCGACTTCCATTCAGAGGTCTTTAGTGAAAGTCAAGTCCGGAATTGACATTTTCCAATGTTTCCCATCTGACATACTATTTATTGTAACGCAAAACATAATTTCTGTTTCATGTTGTTTTTATGAAATTTTTTACTGAAATAATGCAGTTCAAAAATCGCCATGCTTGGGCGTATTGTGATGACAGATATAATATTAGGGATTTAAATTTTACAATCGGGTCATGCTGCTGATGAAGACCGTAGTACGGCCCCTATCGGTCGAAAGTTACAGGTATGGAAATAATTTCCTGAGCAGTGAAATCGAAAGTTAAACATGTAATTGTATCGACTTACCAACACAGATGAATTTGCTTACATATTGATTCATAGTTTAAAGTTTACACAGAAACTCAGTTCTGTTTGCTAAAAGGTGTAAATAGAGAGCCCAGAGTTGTTACACTCTGTTACAATGTTATCTGAGCTTTTCTCTTGAAGACGATCAGAACATTCGAAACGTCGAGTTTTTATTCACCACCAGTTCTTTTCAGAACAACCACAAATCAGAGAGATTGTTCACATGGTAGAATACCATGTTGTCGAACTAAACGTTTCAGAGCAAGTTTCTAATGAGGTACCAAGTGGTAAACCGACCAAGGCATACCATTACAGCTAACTGACAGTCGACCGTTCCATCCGGTTCCAACTGGACAAAATCTGTTTGTGAATCCCGTTAATCGAGGACTTCTCTTTGTTCTCCCATTGTTTGGACTTTTTTTGCAACGTCTCCATTGGTTTTGTACACAAAAACGAAGCGAGGACGTTCTCGCTCTGTCAAACCCCGGATCCTTTTGTTAAAGTCCTCGGAACGGGTAGACACGCTCACGCACACACACACACACATGTTAATCTTGAACTAAATGGGACAGTTTTGCAGACAATCAGCGAAAGGACATTGATGACTCAATCATTTTGGTGATATCAGGACAGAATGTCTCAAGAACTAGCAACCCAAAAAGATAGGCCTATAGCTTGATTATGAGAAAAATTACGTGTGAATCTGAATGAAATAGGGGCTTCAAGATCAAAAATTGAGTTTTGTGACGCACTCATTTTCCAATCGATAAAGTCCTCAAGAAAGTGGGGGTAAAATAAGTCTCTAACTCCACGTTAAGTGGAGTAAATATCATTATGTTAGTGTTTATACTCTTTCAGAGCGAAATTTGAAACATGACGTCTTCGGACAGCAAAAACAAGTGAGTATGTACATTCCAACGGGGAATTTCTGCACCAGTCAAAAGATTAAATTCAATGCCGTTTTGATTGAATATAATCAAAATTCAGGAAAGAAAAAAATATATGAACGAACAATATGTACAGACTATTGTATACAGCAATCTTTCACCGATCTTGAACTCTTGGTGGCAGCAGACATGCCTCCATTACTGCGGTGGTACCTGGGTGCCTTAGAAATGCTTCGCTTTTGCTAAATTTCGCAAAACAAAACGCTCCGCCAATTTTATGGGAGTCAAGATTTTGACTCCCATAAATGGCGGACAAATTATATTAGTCTTATTTCCAGGGAGTCGCAGCTGTTGAACTACGACTCATGAGCAATTATTTTATTACGTGTGATGTGCCGTGTTTTTTTAGTCGTGTCCACAATAAACATTGGGTATATAACTTAAGTCCTTTCTCTCGGTTTGTCCCATAACAGTATTCTTACCCTGATTGGCGAAGTTTTCGTTTCTTCTTTTTTGACACGTCTTCTACGACGCGGTATGGACGTGTTTACTTGTACGTTGTATACACACATGTCGTCGAGTTGAGAATGGTATATTACCTGGGGTTCATGTGATAGGTTTACCAGGCCACAGGCTACGGTGCCAGCCTACTGCTCTTCATCACGCATTATTGCCCATTACACCGACGATCGTATTGACGGCTTGAAATACGTATACATTTCGCGGGACATGTCTCGGGGTCAGAGGTCAATGTTTGGTTTTGTTAATTACCATTCACTAATTATAACACATTAAAGGTGTTTTATTGCAAGAACAACTCTTAATAACTATAAGGAACACCTCCAACCGTGAGATTTCGTGAGATCTTAAGGCAACGTGTTCCTTTAACTTTCAATGTGAAGTCATCGAAACATTTTGGACTTTGACAGAAATTGCACTTGGGGTTATCAAACAAAGTAGCGTTTTACATCATTTTAAATCATTTTAACGTGAGGTTGGAGACTAATTGTAACTATTTCTCCCATTTTTATAAGGACTCTATTGAAGATTGACTGAATCACAAAACTGAATTTGGTCTTTGAGCCCCTTTGTTAAGCAACAACAAATGCAATAGAACCATTATCGCTGATATTATAATAGTATGAATACTATACTTTAAAATGTCCATTACGGTTTGTACAAATCGTCTGCTCAGAGCTATAAGGTCATTAGTGCAATTTGTAAGATGGGTTTCATAAAATTGCTTTTGCATAAACGTAAAAGCCATAATTATTGGTCAATGGAGCTTATTGATCAAGAGTGGTCTTCAAAGTATTTGATGGCCAAAAGAAACTAATTAAGATTTCTAATTATAAAGACATTCGTTTCTCAATTTGTTTTTGTTTCCCCTTCAAATTTATACGCATTTTTCATGTAAACACTTTTTGATCATTACGCATATTAACTTGCCATTAATGACCTTATATAGTTTTGACCAGAGGAAATCTCTTTCAGGCGTTAGTGTTACCGGCACCAGACGGAGCAAGCCCCAAGACGGTGCTTTGGGCAGTAGTTATACTTGCAAGATTGTTCCTAATCGTCGACCCGTCATCGGTGTTAGCCACTTGGTTGCCTGTTGGCCCACCGCAGATCATCTTCCTAGCTTGCTTTCTGAAACGGTCATAGGTGAAGCAGTAGATCAAGGGGTTGATGCAGACATTCACAGCAACGAAAGCGTTGAGCGCTTGGTACATGGTGCTGTTCACGAAGTTGTTGTTCAGCCCAAGATTGTAGAGGATGTAGTTGATCTCAGCTGGTGTCCAACAGATGATGAAGAAGACGGCCACCAGAAACATGGTCTTGGTGACGTTCTTATTGGCCTTTGACAGCATATTCCGAGCCTCTTGGTTGTTATCACCCATCCTGGCTTTAGATCGGTGGCGAAGCTCCGAGATGATCTTGCTGTAGGCGAAGATGATGATTCCAATTGGAATGACCAGGTCCTTGACGAAGATGAAGAACCCCCAAATGGCTTGGACTGTGGTGTTGGGCCAGGAGACGTCACAGTTCCCGTTGACTTGGTACGCTAAGACGAGGTTATGAACCTCGGACACCCAGCCACATACCCAAGCAGCTACCATGATCAGCCTCAGTCGACGTGTCGAGAACATGTTCCGGTGTTTGACGGACTGGCACGTTGCAAAGTACCGCTCCATCGATATGGCGACCAGGTTGTAAGTCGACGTGATGAGCATAGCGTACTGGACCCACTCCGACCACCAGAGGTTGCAGTAGAGCGAGCCGATGAAGTTTCCGGGTACAACCGCTGGCGGAGATACCACAAGAAATCGCCGCAGGAGGAACATAAGTGACGACAGGCAATCCACAAGGGATTGGTGAATGATCAGCTTATTGGTCGAGGAGCTGAAAACTTTATGATATCTCAACATGACCAGACAGACAAATGCATTGCCCATCAATCCGATTGTGCCAATGGTTACATTGATATAGAAAGCTGCTTCGCCAGAATTGTCGTCGGGCTCATCAGTTGTACGCGTGACTGACGTAGACGACTCCATTGCAAGTCAAACACTGTCAACTTTGCGATGGGGTAAAACATTAACACACTCCAGTTTTAATTCGTGCGTTGCGGTTTTATTCCCAACGGAGACAATTCCGTTTCACCATGGGAGGTCACCTGATAACACGTGACTCTCGCGTCTGCGTGCTTCAGCGAGAACATTCTTATCAGACGTTCTCTTCGAAACCACTCCATTAGTCAAGGACGGCTTCCAGACGGATTGGATTATTTTGAAATGAAACGAGAGTAATACAATTTAAACAGGTCGGTGGTGATTGCATTAGCGACTCCACTTTTCATGTCTTTCTTTGTTTATAGCAGGTAAATGGTGTTCCATTATGTGCACCCGATCCGACTACCAGCTGCCGACTACCCACCGCTGCTAATAAGCAACGCTTGAGGGGGGAGATGCCATACTATAAGCGTGCCCGAAATATATTATCATCTTACATAATATCACCCGCCACGCTTGTTAGCGAGGCCGGTGTCATAGGGAAATCTGTCCCCGGAGATTCTGTCCCCCATATGGGAAATTAACGTGGGCTGGAGAGGGATGATTCAAAAGAGGGTGCTCAAAAGCAGTTTGTACACAGTTCTCCATATGGGGGGACAGAATCTCCGGGGGGACAGAATCTCCTGCCACACCGGCGTCGCGCGGTAGAGAATCAGTCACACCATTATAGGCTAACTTTCCAATAATCATTGATCGGCAGAATCTCTACCTAAGCACCTGAATACAAAGTGGATGTGTTCAATGTGATTCATCCATTGATGATTCGGAGACATTTTGGGGCGAAAACTTCCGCAACAAGCGTGGCGGGTGATATTATGTAAGATGATAATATTTCGGGCACGCTTATAGTATGGCATCTCCCCCCCCCCCCCCCCCTCACCTCAAGCGTTGCTTATTAACAGCGGTGGGTAGTCGGATCGGTTGATATGTGCCACTCCTTCCGTCGCGTTTTCAAAATTTTCCGTCGTGTTTTCAAATTTTTCCGTCGCATTTTCAAATTTTTCCGTCGCGTTTTCAAATTTTTCCGTCGCGTTTTTTAATTTTTTCTGTTGCGTTTTCAAATTTTTCCGTCGCCTTTTCAAATGTTTCCGTCGCCTTTTCAAATGTTTCCGTCGCCTTTTCATTTGGTGCCAGCACCAAATTTGTTGCTGGCGAGAAATTTAGTGCCAGCACCAAATTTCTAAAAACATTGTCAATTCCCTGTGCATTAGTTTGTACACAAAGCAAATGACCGCATGGTTAATGTCAATGACACCGAGGTCACGCGTGTGGTCGCCAAAAGTCCCGGTATCAATTGAGTTGATTGAAAACATCTGTTCCCCAATTAGCTGGGAGTCCTGGGATGTCTTGCTGTGATTTCTGCAAGCCCTCTTAAGTGATTCATTATGTGTGACAGACTGAGTGGCAGCCACTAGGAGCCGTTTTACATAAGAACAGGTGCCTCGAGGGAAGGTTAAGGACATAAGTGGCACTTTCTTGTGATATGAAAGAGTAATGTTTATATTATTATGTGAGGTGTAAAGGGAAATTAACAAGTTACAAAGATCTGTTGTTGCGAATTCTACCAGGAGTATTCAGTTTCCAAGTCTCAATGCATCAGGGTTGATTAACCCTGAACAGAGTACGAAGACAAATAACATATGGTTTGATAAGAAATGTAATTGTTAACCTCTGAGAATATGAACACCAATTTAAGGTTAATTTATCTGATGTTAAAATGTGACTCCATCAGTTGGGCTTACTAGCTGTTAAACAATTAATGCCAATGCATATGTTTAAAACATCCGTCAGTTTGTGATAAAAACAAAAAAAATAGGAAATGTTGTTGTAAATCGAATGGTTTTAGTTTTTACCTGTACCAAATTTTATTGTGCTAAGCTACTTCTTGGGCTTAAGCAGCTCTATGAAATTGGGCCCAGGTCACTCAGTAATTTGCAAATGTTATAGAACTTGGGTTTTTCGTTTGTAGTAACTAGTGTGTGTGGACATTCAAACCGGGGATATTATAACAAAAGAGGACACTAATTTTGGTCCCCGGTTGAGTATAAAGAGTCCTCAGTTCAAAAGTGTGCTTTAAAAAATTGGAGATGCTGCCGAAAAAAATGTTGTACAATCAAAAACAGGATAATTAGAAGTTCCCCGATTGCATGTGTGTGAGGTCCCAGACAGTGTGTTTTATATAGTCAATGTTTGTTCATTAGGAAAACAAATGTTTGCTTAAATAAAACAAATAATATAAAAAAACGGTAAATGAAATATGTAACCTTGATATTTAATGTGTTTATGTCAACTTGTATTCTGAAAATAAATATTTTCTAAAGATGGCAAGTGTGGTTTTATGAAATTGTGGAAAAGCATAGGCAAGTCTAGAATATTGATTTCCAACAGATTAATCTGGGCAATCACTTTTGGTGCGAGTAAGATAAATTCATGTTTTCAGATCCAACATGTTTATGAAGGAATGGGTTTTGGTGATTATTTTGATTTTCCCATTCGCAGTCAGTAACATCTTCATCGTAGGAGGACACTGGGCTCATGACAGGGTTTTAAAAGATTAAATTTGTTTCTTCTTTATTTACAGTATCATTGAGATTAAAGAAATCAACTCTGCAGCAGAAAGTACGGACCTGCATTAATTACAGGGGTGTCTGTGCGTGAAGATTTATATAACAAAGTCATCAGTAATTCGCAAACGTACGGAAGCGTATATGACCATCTTATTACTGCGTTACCGAGATAATTTATCATTGAAACACAGAATCATACACTAGTTATTACGGTTTTCAAAGTTATATTTGTCAGAAACACAGAATTCAAAGATAACATATCTAAGAAATACAGAAATCAATGATAACATATCTTGGAAATACGGAATTAAATGATAACATACACTGAAAATACGGAATTAAATGATAACACACACTGGAAATACGGAATTCAATGATAACATTTCTGGGAAACTTACGGAAATTGTACTGATTAAAGGCCTTGTAAATTTTGAAGCCCCCCCCCCCCCATGGGGCGCCGTTTGTCAATAAATTGTTTATAAACCATGTTTTTAAGGTGCTTAAATTTTCATGGTTTATAAATCATGGTTTATAAACCATGTTTTATGATGAATTCAATTTTCATGGTTTATTAACCATAATTTATAAGCTTTGATTGTATATTCATGGTATGTAAACCACAAAAAAATTGACGGCGATTTCTTTGGTTTACATCAAATTGTTACAAACCATGGTAGAAACATGTCAAAAAATCGCTAAACAATTAATTGTCAAACGGCGCCCCATACCCCCTTGAGTCAACATGGGATGTCAGTTTGCCTGTATATGATAATAAATAGGTAATGTCTAGGTACAGATCTCTTAAAATCCAATAGCATTAAGGAGTATTTCGGGCGTTTTCAATACTGGACCCATTATTTCCACCCCTTTCCAAAATATGTTATCTTCGATTTCTGTATTTCCAAGATATGTTATCATTGAATTCCGTACTTCCAAGATATGTAACCTTAGAGTTCCGTATTTCCAAGATATGCTATCATTGATTTCAATACTTCTAAGATACCTCATCTTCGATTTCCATATTTTCAAGATATGTTATCATTGATTTATGTTTTTTAAAGATATGTTATCTTTGAATTCTGTGTTTCTGACAAATTTAACTCTGAAAACCGTAATAACTAGTGTATGATTCTGTGTTTCAATGAATAAATTATCTCGGTAACGCAGTAAAATGATGGTCATATACGCTTCCGTACAAACGGGCTATATTATGCAATTGTTTAATTAGTTGGGCTGAGTTAATTAGTAGGTTAATTAATTGGGGGCGCCTAGGCATGATGTTTTGGGATTTAAGGAAGACATCTGTGAAAAAAACCCTGACGATTTTACAATTTTTTGATGACAACTTTTCAAATGAAATGTTGGTGTTTGTTCCAGACCTTATACTAAATTCGCATACGGGCTATGTTATGCAATGTTCAATTAGTTGGGCTGAGTTAATTAGTGGGTTAATTAAATTGGGGCGCCTATGCATAATGGTTTGGGATATAAGGAAGACAACTGTAAAGAAACATTTAAGATATTGTTTTTTCGATGACAACTTTTCAAATGAAAATTGCGTGTTTCTTCCGGACGTTAAATAGTAAATTCGCATACGTGCTAATTTATGCAATTGTTAAATTAATTGGGCTGAGTTAATTAGTAGGTTAATTAATTGGGGGCGCCTAGGCATGATGGTTTGGGATATAAAGAAGACATCTTTGAAGAAAAAACTTAAGGTTTTGTCACGGCCCAGGTGTACATGAAGAACACCCCCGTATAACTTTGGTATATTCCTACTTTGCATATTCATTTCAAACCTTTTGTTGTTGTAAATATCTCTTTATCATTTAAATCTACGAAGCGCCCCCTACGTTCTAATTTGTATATTTCCCGCCGTTCAATAATCTGATTTTTCGATGACAACTTTTCAAATGAAAATTCGAGAATTCGCCCATGACGGTCGTTGACAATGTTTTTAAAAATTTGGTGCTGGCACTAAATTTCTCGGCAGCAACAAATTTGGTGCTGGCACCAAATGAAAAGGCGACGGAAAAAATTGAAAACGCGACGGAAAAATTTGAAAACGCGACGGAAAAATTTGAAAACGCGACGGAAGGAGTGGCACATTATTATGGAACACCATATAAATTGGTGATATCATTTCGTCACCGTTTTCACGAAGAGGCACTTTAAGCCATTCAACAAAACTTTCATGTTTGGAGAAGAAACCGCGTTTGAAGTTAAACTATTTTTGAAATCACTGTTTCGGACACTATTTTTCATTGAAACGTTGACACTTTCCAAGCATGAAAGTGTAGATGTTAAATCATGCAAATCTGTTGCTATAATATAGTTGATTTAATTAACTGTTAAACCATAGAGCAAGGACAAACAAAAGTTTCCCTTCGTGAAAACTTCAAAACGAGGTCTGTGTGCAGCGAGCGCGTCGTGTACAAACCAATGCGTAAACGACGAGTGTCTGTTCGTGAAAACTAAATTTGTATAGGTCATACAAATTGGCCCGTTAAAACTGAAAACAAGTAGCCTTTTGTTGGCACCGTGCCAGCGCTATGTTCTTCAACGTAACATTTGGCAAATCTGAGAGTGCCTGTTCGTGGTGAAAACACAAAACTGATAGTTTGGGAAAATGTTCCTTGTGCTAATTAGTGTAAATAATAAAGTATAACGTTTTATCACTTGAGACTCGGGGGAAATGTTGATGTCAATAGTAACATTCAAAATAATGTAAAAACATTGAATTGCCAAAATGTACAATTTTTTTCAGAAATGTGCTCTTCGTGAAAACGGTCACGATTTGGGACTCCAATTTTCATGTCTTTCTTTCCTTGCATAAGGCCAACTGAACTTTTGACAAAAGGGAAATATGCAAGAGGCGGATGCCCCTCTTGTTCACACATGGAGGAATGATCAAGGGACCTTTCCCATGAAATATGTAAATCGGCCGGCACCTTGATATTGAGCGAAAGCACTAACACTACATAGCTGCAACGGCCGATTGTTGTTCTTACTGTGCGAGTTCCATTTCATATAGCGCTGTTTTATGCCCCCAAATTTGAATCTGACAAACCTTTCTGTCAGAAACGCTTCTCAGATTGTGTATTCCTATAGCATTAGGGATTATTCTTCCTGCATGGATATAATAATTATTATTCGCTCCGGATTTTTGGCGATATCTCAAAAACACGACCACCTTTAAAAATGAAATTTTCACAGGTCGGTTTTATTGTAGGCCTATATCATCAATTATATAGGATCAAAACAATCGAACGCTCCAAAAACCAAAGGTGTACGTTGCCTTTAGAGAATGAATCTGTGTCTAACCAATGAAATGACGTAGTACAACAAGTCAACATGTCCGTGAGATTGTGTTCTACGGCGCTTTTTTTTTTTGCGGCATTTTTTTGAGTCTTTTCGGTGGGCTACTGTTCTTTTTGGCGTCAACTTGTTTTTCGGCAGCGACGACTTTCTTTTGCCGCAACACATTTTAATAATTTGATGGAATGTTCCATTCAACTCGGCTTCGCCTCGTGGAATGAAACATCCATCTTTCAACTCATGAAATCTTTTGCACTCATAAACATTCATTATTTGTTTTATATAACATCCACAAGTAGATTAGTGTACAAAGTCCCGTCATCTTTCCTCAGACCACCATAAAACCGCGAAAAGAAATTATCAAGTTCTTGTTTATTAGACAATCTCCACAGAATTCTTTAAAATACAACAAGTGGACAAAAACAGAAAATTAAATACGACACGAGAAGGTCAGGTTGGTGTAGTGGTATCTTGCCTCGCCTTCCACCTATGGGACCCCGGTTCGAATCCCACCTGGGGCACTATGTGGATTGGGTTTTCAGTCCCTGCCTGATCGCGTGGGTTTTCCCTGGAATAATTCTCTGGGGTTTTCCTCCCACATCTAAAACTGAAACTTCCTTCATTGTCTTCTCTTCACTCTATACCATCCTGTTATTGGCGACTTGATCGCTGTTGGATTTGGTTAATAAATAAAAAAAAAAAAAAAATAAAAGGTAAACGACATTTGAATCACCGTAAGCTTCCACTGCTTCCAATGTTGTTCTGGAACTCTTAGCATAATTATATGAATTTAGTCTTCCTACGACGAATTTGATTTGTTTCTTAGTATTTGTAGCCTCAGGTGCATCAATTAAAATCAGCAATTTCGCCGTCGTTGAGCAGCACAAAATTATTTGAAGCTTCCGCCATCTTTTATACAAATATATTGACTGCTTCGAGTGATCCCCGGAGCGTGCTATTTTCCCGAATAGTCACTTTCGTCAATGGAGGGCGGGCGAGCGTGCAATAGAACAAATCGGATGGAACGAACAATTCAGGGGGGTGGGTAGTCTTGGTGCAAGACGTCCCTGTTCTGTATTTCCACGATCCGCCCCATTACAAATTGCCGCCAATAGAGGGCGCTATCATTCCACGAACCCGCTATCACCCACGAACCGCTATCACAGGAACGTCTTGGGAATCTCGTCGAGTATCACGTGATACAATCGCTGTGACCTATATCTGCATATTCACATTGAGGTCACAACGGCAATACGCAAGCGTACGAACACAAATTTTAAGCCGCATAACGACCACAACAGACTGGTCACGTCATGTCAGCTGCTGTAAAATGTAGCAGACGAAATTGTATGGTCTACTATACTGACTGACACACTGTGTGCTGTTCTGTGTAGCTAGGACGGTCGGCCTCTTTCGTGATTTTTTGCAATTATGACGGCTAACTTTGCTGGCGAATAATGGCCTCGCGATACTCATCACACCGTACGAAAAAGGGCGGATGGTGTATAGTTTGTAACCGGCAGCTAGTAACCTGTAAGAGTTACGCCACCTTACTAACGAAAGCCAAGAAAAGGGCTTCATCAAAGATTTAAGTTAGATTGTCGGCGAGGTGATCGAACCATCTGTTTCACAATATTGGTACTGTCTGCCTCAAATAATCAAAATTCACATTTCCCTTAAGTACACACTCAATGTTGGAGTATCAAAATTGAAAAGGCGACGGACAAAATTGAAAAGGTTGAGGAAGCTGTCAAGTAGAAATGCTTAGGGGTTCGTATGGTGTTCCATATGTGCCACTCCTTTCCGTCGCCTTTTCAATTTTGTCCGTCGCCTTTTCAATTTTGTCCGTCGCCTTTTCAATTTTGTCCGTCGCCTTTTCAATTTTTTCCGTCGCCTTTTCAATTTTTTCCTTCGCCTTTTCAATTTTGTCCGTCGCCTTTTCAATTTTGTCCGTCGCCTTTTCAATTTTGTCCGTCGCCTTTTCAATTTTGTCTGTCGCCTTTTCAATTTTGTCCGTCGCCTTTTCAATTTTTTCCTTCGCCTTTTCAATTTTGTCGGTTGCCTTTTCAATTTTTTCCTTCGCCTTTTCAATTTTGTCCGTCGCCTTTTCAATTTTTTCCGTCGCCTTTTCATTTTTGTCTCTGGGTTTTTCCACGTGACTACCAGGTGACTATCACATGATTCTGAAATTGAAAAGGCGACGGAAAAATTTAAAAGGCGAGGGAAAAAATTTAAAAGGCGACGGACAAAATTGAAAAGGCGACAGAAAAAATTGAAAAGGCGACAGACAAAATTGAAAAGTCAAAAGGCGACAGACAAAATTGAAAAGGCGACGGACAAAATGGAAAAGGCGACAGAAAGGAGTGGCACATATGGAACACCATAGGTTCGAGTTAATGTTTACAATTTTGCAATGACAGGTAACTACTCAATGAATGAAATGCACAGTTGTTTTTATTTATTTATTTTATTAATACAGATCCAAACACAAAAAACCTGTTCACACTTAGTCATTTTGTAGTTTTAAAATCATCACCACCCAAGTATACACAAATACAGTTAAAAATAAGAACGATATTTCATGTAAGGTTATACTATCAAGAATATTACTATACTATAACTTTCTATTACTTTAACTGTCAACTTTTACGGCACGCTCCGCCATTACGCAAACGACAGCAAAATACTAGTTACTACCATAAAATAATAGCTCTATGGTTACTACGTACACACGCGGGTGTCGATTGACGGCGACAAGTTCCATTCATTTTCCCCACACACGATTCCATGTGCAGCCACAGTACAATAATAGAGATCAGTGGTTCACAAACGCGGCAGGTACTAGACTGATCACGTGATTTCTTTCTTGCAAAGAATTATGCAAATTTCTACGTCACAGCGGAATGTCCCTGGAATTTTCCAGGCAGTTTGACGAGATTCCCAAGACGTTCCTGTGATAGCGGTTCGTGGAATGATAGCGCCCTCTATTGGCGGCAATTTGTAATGGGGCGGATCGTGGAAATACAGAACAGGGACGTCTTGCACCAAGACTAGGGGGTGGGCGGACCACACTGTGGGGCGGACACGGAAAAAAGGCGCCATCAACGTTGATACTCGTCTCATTCATGAGCCTGCCTTACACATGCATGCAGTCGAATCTCTGTATAGGCGACGCGACGGCACGACGCGACGCACATCTGTCGCCTTTAGAACACCAAAAGCGCTCTGATTGGTCCCAGGCTTCATACCAGGAAACGCAGCCTTTGTGTGTCACCCTGACTGCTCGGTATACCATACCAACACACACAAACCCCGGACGCCGACTGGTCCACACATGAAACCGTTAACGGAAGTTACTATTTAATTCGAATGTTACATTTTGAAAATCATAAAAATCGATTGGGTAGAATGGGTGAATTTTTACAAAAAAATTCACAATGGTAGAAAACTATATATTTAAACAAGAACTTGAAAAATCTCAAGGGTAGAATGGTTCAATTTTTCAATTTGACACTGTTTTAGGGGTGTCGAAATTTTCGTTCAAAGAAATATTATACATTGATTAACGGTATGGTGCTGTTGCCTGGCCATGCGCCTAATGTTGGAGGGACGAATGCATTTTTAAAATAGTCTTGTCTAAATATTTGTCAAATATTTGCATTATATTCCACTCCAAAAACCTGACAAATAAACTATACATATATAATTGGTAAAATACTGCCTTACTTTTATCTAATTTTATCCATTCGTGTTAGTGTAAAAATTAAACACCCCTATTTTTGTAATGGTACGTTCACACAGCATCGGGGGAAAGAATTGCGCAATATCGTCGTGTCCGCCCCCCCCCCCCCCCCCCGGAAAAATTCACGGTGATTGGAACGAAAAATGCACGGTGAATGACGTAGCGTGCAATGGTAGGCCCTACGTTTATTTGCTATTACGTGATGGACAATCCTCCAATCAATTGGCAGAATCCTCCAATGAAATGGCAGTTGGAGGAGTGTCCGTCACACGTGATAGCAAATAAACGTACCATTGCACGCTACGTCATTCACCGTGCATTTTTCGTTCCATTCGTTGAAAGATGGAATGTTCCATTGCTCGGCTTCGCCTCGTTGAATGGAACATTCCATCTTTCAGCTCACGAAAAGATTCTTACCATTGGGTCAGGGGGGTGGGGGCGGAAGGGGTGATGCGCAATCTTTTGCAATCACTGTTTGGGGACACTCCATTTTAAAAATAGGTGATGACCATTAAAAAACAAAAAGAAATCCATGTATACCGTTAATATTCTCTCTTTAACAACACCGAAAACATAACAGTGTATACAAATTATTGTAAGAGCCTTTTCAATTGATGAGGTGCTCAATTTTAAATAAAATGCGTAAAAATATTACCCACAATATTCCGTTGGTTTATTGCAGCGGCTAACGTGTATGAATGGGTCCAGGTGGGAATTTCATTACAAAACGTCTCCCCTAAAATGGCTGCATATATCGACATAATGTGGGGGAAAAATCGTTCATCCTCTGATTTTTTTCGCAGATCTTTCATTCCTGAAAGTTTAAGCGAAATCCCTCTGTACATCCTCTAGATATTTGACGATTTTTTAAAGTATTTTTTGAAAAAAATGGTTTCTTCTAATACTTAATTTGCGTTCAAAGAATCTCTGTTGACGGACGGGAACATTTGCCGCAGGTAATTTTAATTCTGAGGCAACATACACATCTTAAACAGATATGTTATACATGTCGTTTACGTTAAATATAATGTTGTTTATTAAATTGTTAGATTAAATTACTGCAGCAGTTATTGGCAACGCCCAAAAAAAATTACCAATATTTTCTGGTGTAAAGATTTTGTGAATTTACAACATTTGATGATAACAATACCCTCTGATAAAATGGACTCGTCAAGGCAGTCTCAACGGCAGCGGGGAGCAACCGTAATTCAAATCGTTTGTACAATGGTTTTGTATGGGGAGCTTCGACCAGTCCATAGACTTGTGGACAAGTCGTTAAATGTCTGTCGCGGTGATAGCGGAACGGCTTTCTCGCAATATCCCGCGAGAGGGCTGCTCTGTGCGAGATTACTGCTCTCAAGACTGGTCACATTTACCGACTTGTGAAACCCGCTGGCGGTTTGTGCACGGCCTATGGCCACTTCAGCCGATTTCGTACGGACGCATCTGATTGGTCAATTTCGTTATATCTATGAATATTCAAACTGTAGATGAATATTAAACATCAAATCCTGTACTGGATGGAGTTTTATGTTGCTTTGATGCTTTGATCATGCACGATCAAAACCAAACACTGAGTGGTGAGAGTGATTGCGTTCATGAATATTTTGACACAAGAAAATACGTATTCAAATTATGGGTACAACTTCACTAAAACTTGTAAATAATTACAAAAAATCGAACGTAAGATTTTATTTCAGAGAGTCCGAGCAACGGAAGCGTGTTTGACAGTGTACAGCGTGTGGGGAGACGTACGTAACACACGGGGCAAATCGTGTAGCTGCATGCATGCCATGACGCGCAGAGTTTCTCTCGGCGGGGCTCAGCACGACGGAAACCCCCTATACCCTAGCCATGCCAAGAGATAGCTGTACCTGGAAGCTCATGAACATGTGGGAGGGGTAGGGAGCCAGACCACCAACTACCTTGTCATTGCGAGTTTGTTAGTCGGTAAACCTCGCTGATCGAATCCGCTGTTTTAAAATCGTTACGTTTCAATGTTCGGTGTACGTTCCTTCCCCCGATTTGGAAATTAAATAAGATTTATGTCAATAAATAGGAATACCACTCTTATATTGACGGTGCAATTAAGTTAAACAATTTGTGAGACAAAAACGAACCCCCCCCCCAAAAAAAAACACAAAAAACCAGAGCCCCTGAAGGAACAGGTGAAAAATAAATTACAAATTAAAATGTGAAGAAAAAAAAATCTCACTCTGATTTTTTTTCCATCTCTCGACACACAAAATTACAACAAAGTCATTTCGTTTCCTCAAAATATTATTCAATCAAAATATTATAATTTTGTCACATAAAATTATATTTGTTTAAATTTGTAAACAAAGTTGTGTTTTTCTAGGTAGCAAAATAGATTTTTCCTAGAAAATACGTTTTTGTTCCTTCGAACACGCCTTCTTTCCCCCGAAATACGATTTTGTTACCCAGAAATATGCGTTTGTTCCCTGAAAGATACGCATTCGTTTCCTCGAAATATGATTTTGTTCGCACAAAATATAATTTTGTTCGCTCAAAATATGCTTTCGTTCAATAAAAATGAATTTTTTCCACCGAAAGGAGATTTCTTTCCCTAAAAACAAGCTTTCGTTTCATCAAAATACGACTTTGAATTAGTTGCCCGAAATATACTTTCATTCGTCCGAAATATGCTTTCGTTCCCTAAATATACGCTCCCGTTCCCTAAATATACGCTCCCGTTCCCTAAATATACGCTCCCGTTCCTTCGCAATGAGATTTTGTTCCCAAAAATTCCTCTTTCGTTCCCAAAAATTCCTCTTTCGTTCCCAAAAATTCCTCTTTCGTTCCCAAAAATTCCTCTTTCGTTCCCAAAAATTCCTCTTTCGTTCCCAAAAATTCCTCTTTCGTTCCCAAAAATTCCTCTTTCGTTCCCAAAAATTCCTCTTTCGTTCCCAAAAATTCCTCTTTCGTTCCCAAAAATTCCTCTTTCGTTCCCAAAAATTCCTCTTTCGTTCCCAAAAATTCCTCTTTCGTTCCGTTAAGGTAGCTTTTGAAGCCCTGAAGTCCAATCACACAAATTTGTTAAATTCCGTTGTGAGGGGCGACTATGAGAGGGGACGAGTTTGTTGTCAGGGGGCGACTTTGCTAGGGGCGAATTTGTAGTTGGTGACTTTGTACATGTTCTTTTTTTTAATTGGCGACTTTGCTAGGGGGCGAGTTGACTGGTTTCCGTGTCCGTTGTTTATACACACTTAATACACACAATCACTGTAGAACACATCGGGTTAAATGATTGGAGCGTATCAGTAACTATTCACGGTAGGCATATTTATTTTTATGAGGCAAAACACACATCTTAAACAATTATTATAATAATGCAGTTTAAGATAAGTTTACTTTATTTCTTTAGTTACTAAACTAATGAAGGAGTTAACACCCACAAAACACACCCACAGATGTCTCAAGCGCAAGCATTCAGTACATTTACAGTAACTAAAATTAGTACTACCCTCAAATAAAATGGACTCGTCTTCATGATCGTCGCTACAGCGACCGTAATGTACACTGTGTCCGTACATGAATAAATGAATATGTACCGCCGGCGGGTTTCACAAGTCGTTAATGACGAAGAGTCAGCAGCCAGCAACTTCGCGCGAGAGCAGTGATCTCGCGAGAGCATTCTTTATTAGGCTACAACACCACACGCGACTCGACTCACCGCGACCATCATTAACGACTTGTCAACAAGTCTAACCAGTCCACGGCGCGAGGGTCGAATGAGATTATTTTCAACGTAGGTGGCGCGCTGGTGGCGCAATCCCATCCATTGCCCCCCCCCCCCCCCCCCCCCCCCCTGCATTTGCAACGTCACATCCCGAGTTTTTGCCAACCGCCGAGGTTGGAAAACTATGGAAAGCCATAACTGCAAATCAAAAACAGATAGCCAATATGTAGCAATCACAGATATAAAAAAAAAGTGTCGAATTTTTGGAAACAAATCAACCAATCATGGGAGGTATTTCAGTTCATGAATCTTTACAGAAATGTCGAATTTGGTCACAACATTTTTTAACACAATTGAATGTTTTGCTAAACACTCGGCCGGCCGTCCATGCCAATTGCCATCGCAACCGGCGTATTTTGTTTATCAACAATGGAAATAAGTCGCAGAGAGCACCCATCCACCATGAAATGGACTCCTCTCGATGATGTGGGTTTGGATGCCTTCATCGAACTAAGCATAGCTCAAGCGCTAGACCGTCGAGCGCACCTCCGTGACTACTGGTCAATGAAGCCTTGGTTACATACGCCTTGGTATGGAGAAGTTTTTTCGGGAAAGGAGTTTTTCCAAATCCACAGATACCTTCATTGCTGTGACAATGCTGCATATAATGGCGATGACCCAAACAGAGACAAACTTTTCAAAGTCCGATTTCTCATATGTACGCTGGAAGAGAACTTCAAATCTGCTTATACACCATCGGAACATATTTCTATTGATGAACAAAATGATAGGAACAAAATGCAGAGTTTCATTTATACAATACATGCCAAAGAAGCCTAGCAAGTTTGGGATCAAAGTCTGGGTGCTTGCGGACACTAAAAATGGCTACTGTAGCCGTTTTCAAATATACACCGGAAAAGTTGATGGAGGGGAATTGGGTCTCAGTTCTCGTGTTGTAAATGAATTATCAGTGGACTTTAGAAACCAGGGATATCAGCTGTATTTTGATAATTTTTATACTTCCCCTGCACTTTGTCTAGAGCTTTTACAGAATGGTATTTTGTCATGTGGAACTGTCCGCATCAATCGGAAGAACGTGCTGAAAGACATCAAACCTAAAGCGAGAGATGGTTTTGTGAAAGGAGCAATGACATACCGCAAATGTGGACAACTTACTGCCGTGAGATGGAAGGATAAGCGGGATGTAACAGCACTCTCTACCATTCACGGAAATGGTGTAACTGTAATTCCACCTAGACGAAATGAGCAGGAACCCATCATAAAGCCCACTATGATAGCGGACTACAACCGTCATATGGGTGGTGTAGATTTACTCGACCAGATGTTGTGTTACTATAGTTTGAGAAGAAGAACCTTGAAATGGTGGAAGAAAGTGTTCTGGCGTCTCGTTGATTTGTGCATTGTGAATGGTTATGTGATGATGAAAGAGACAACAGGCAAACAAATTGAACAGCAGCAGCAGCTCACCACAACACTGACACACTCCAGCGCACACACATCCAGCCAGCAGCCAACTACCATGCATCACCGGTCAACAACAACTTGGATACTTCCCGCCCAAAAGTGCACCCCACTAGCTCTACTTAAGCTGCAACACCACCAGCAGTCCAGCATTCTCCTGAAGACGAGCAGAGTATACTGTTCGAAACGTCGAGACCAAACCGGCTCTTTTCAGAGCCAACACTCCTCCCAAAAGAGATTATACACATGGTTGTACCCGCAAGTTCACTACTATTTACATTTATAGTTATAGTTACTTCTTATGAACAAAAGACATTCCGGGAACAACTGGTGAGTGAACTGACAAAAGCTCAAATACAAAGAAGGGCTAATCGTGATGATCCTGCAAATCACCGTGGACGCCCTCATTCGTTGGCTGACGCACCTCATCCAGGTAGAGGCCCCATTCCATCTGTAGCTGCGAGGACATCGGGTATGCATCACCAGGTAACAGACATTGACAATGGAATAAGAAGAACATGTCGTGTGTGTGGCTATGAGGTTATTAATGACAAAGGAATGCAATCAAAGAGAAAGACTAACAATTTTTGTACTACGTGCAATCGCTACCTTCATAAGAAGGACTGTTGGAATGTATGGCATTCCCCTGAATTCTAGACTGTGCATGGAAGATAAGCTCCAGTAGATGTACTCTAATCAATTTGTGTAAGCATGTATGTCACATGAATTCATATTATTTTGCACAAGGCTAGTAATGTACTATGTACTATGTACTATGTATGTGCGTACTCTACACAATGTCTCACATTATCCAAGACCTAAAATCGCCTTACAAGAGAAACTAAATACTGAATTCATAATAATTATAGTCGGTTGCTATGGCAATGGTATTTATTTCCTGAAAATGGTATGCCACATGCATTCTTTATACTTCACAAACATAGTATTGTACACAATTGTATATAATGTGTGACGTTATCCAAGATCTCCGATCGCTTCGACATGAAAACTAAAAATACACTAACATTGCTGGTAATCCAAATCGGTTGCTATGGCAACATATTATCATTTCCTGAAAATGACACACATGTAGAAATACATAACAAGAAAACCCACCACAGGGTAACTAATTTATTCTTTGGAGTCATTACTGTTGTTGAAAATAAACAATTGGGTCATATCAATTCATTTATAAAGAAGGAACTGATAAAAATATTGTAAAAACGTATTTTTTCATGAGAAAATTGGTTGCTATGGTTACCAAATTGGGATATAATACATATTTGTTATCTCTTTCTGAAAGACCAGGTCAAATACTACAAAAAACTTCATTGGAGTGTTTGGGTACCTTCAATAGTTTTTGTGCTGTCTATAGTTAAACAATTAGTGTGTCCATAAGACCAATTTTTCACTAAAATAAATGGTGCATGAAAGGGCTAAACAACACGATATAACGTAATTCGGAATTGCGGTAATACTAAGTGATAAAAAACAGTATGCCTAGCTGCAGGCAGATATTACACAGACGACATGCTCAGAGTTCCATTGATCTTCGCAACTCGCAGTTTTGATACAAAGCACAATCCTTGACAGTGATACAAGTTTTAAAAGGTTTGTGAAACCATGAAAGGGTTCGAACGTCTCGTCTATATTAACAATTCAGCACGCTCTCTTGGATTGAATTGAAGGGACTCATCAGAAAGAAAGGCCGCGACATGCAGCTAAATAATTTCGATCTCCCAAGGCCCATTTTATATTGCACGTGCCTTGGATCGGGCGAGTTGGTCTATAAAAAGCGTTTGTAACCGTTTGTTATAAAATGCATATGGTTAGAAAGATGTTTTAAAAGTAGAATACAATGATCCACACAAATATGCCTCGAAATTGCGTGGTTTTCCTTTTACATCAAGAACTAACAAGGTCGGCCATCTTGTGGAGTCAAATATGGCCGACCTTGTTAGTTCGCAAAGTAAAGGGAAAACCACGCAATTTCGAGGCATATTTTGTGTGGATCATTGTATTCTACTTTTAAAACATCTTTCTACTCATATGCATTTTATAACAAACGGTTACAGACGCTTTTTATAGACAAACTCACCCGATCCAAGGCAACGTGTTCCTTTAACACCCAGTACATGCAGTGCATTCTTATACAGACTTTGGTCAAGTTGGAAAAAGGACCTTTGTCGACGAGCGGCCGATATCATGCACTGATGCTCAAAAACACATGTGTTTCAAAAAGGTTTAATCCCTTTTTGCACGAGTACGAATTTACGAAATATATTGATGCTGTATTTACTTGATTGAACTTGGCGACCTCACATAAAAGAACATTATTATAATAATTGTTATTGTAATTTAGAAGTGAAGTCAAGGGTCCTGACGCTCCCGAACAAACGACCATTTCCCCAATGCCAACACTTCCTGAACAATGAAGACAACTTACAAAGTTTAACGTAACTCAAAACAACTGAAAAGCTACAGTTCCTATGTAAATTTAGCTACTTCGAATTTTGTCACGAATTGCGATAGCTGTTTCATTGTGCATATAGGATTACATCAAACATTACAAGATTAATACTATACATGTCGGTATAACATATCAAGATAAATAGTATAAGACTGGTAATAAGTATTATTATCTATACAGACTATATAGTGTCTCGGTTTTACGCAATTTAAACATAAGACCAGGCCCAGGTTTGACGGTAATATAAATTAGATGAGGTCAGCTGCAAACATCATCTGATCGTTTAGAGACCACAGCGGCCACAAGTGGCTTGTACCAAAATGCACAGCGGCCACAAACGGCCGCAAGATTGATCGACTTCCATTCAGAGGTCTTTAGTGAAAGTCAAGTCCGGAATTGACATTTTCCAATGTTTCCCATCATTCTGACATACTATTTATTGTAACGCAAAACATAATATCTGTTTCATGTTGTTTTTATGAACATTTTCACTGAAATAATGCAGTTAAAAAATCGCCATGCTTGGGCGTATTGTGATGACAGAAATAATAATAGGGATTTAAATTTTACAATCTGCTGATGAAGACCGTAGTGGGCCCCTATCGGTCGAAAGTTACAGGTACGGAAATAATTCCTGGGCAGTGAAATCAAAAGTTAAACATGTAATTGTATCGACTTACCAACACAGATGAATTTGCTAACATATTGATTCATAGTTTAAAGTTTACACAGAAACACAGTCCTGTTTGCTAAAGATGTAAATAGAGAGCCCAGAGTTGTTACACTCTGCTACAATGTTATCTGAGCTTTTCTCCTGAAGACGATCACTACATACTATTCGAAACGTCGAGTTTTTATTCACCACCAGTTCTTTTCAGAACAACCACAACTCGGAGAGATTGTTCACATGGTAGAATACCATGTTGTCGAACTAAACGTTTCAGAGCAAGTTTCTAATGAGGTACCAAGTGGTAAACCGACCAAGGCATACCATTACAGCTAACCGACAGTCGATCGTTCCATCCGGTTCCAACTGGACAAATCTGTTTGTGAATCCCGTTAATCGAGGACTTCTCTTTGTTCTCCCATTGTTTGGACTTTTTTTGGAAACGTCTCCATTGGTTTTGTACACAAAAACGAAGCGAGGACGTCCTCGCTCTGTCAAGCACCCGGATCCTTTTGTTAAAGTCCTCGGTTTCAACGGGTAGACACGCTCACGCACACACACGCATGTTAATCTTGGGACAGTTTTGCAGACAATCAGCGAAAGGACATTGATGACTCAATCATTTTGGTGATATCAGGACAGAATGTCTCGAGAACTAGCAACCCAAAGATACCGTAGGCCTAGCTTGATTATGAGAAAAATTACGTATGAATCTGAATCAAATAGGGGCTCCAAGATCAAATTGAGTTTTGTGACGCACTCATTTTCCAATCGATAGAGTCCTCAAGAAAGTGGGGGTAAAATAAGTCTCTTAAGTGGAGTAAATATCTTTATGTTAGTGTTTATACTCTTTCATAGCGAAATTTGAAACATGACGTCATCGGACAGCAAAAACAAGTGAGTATGTACATTCCAACGGGGAATATCTGCACCAGTCAATAGATTAAATTCAATGCCGTTTTGATTGAATATAATCAAAATTCAGGAAAGAAAAAAATATATGAACGAACAATATGTACTCATTTTCCAATCGATAGAGTCCTCAAGAAAGTGGGGGTAAAATAAGTCTCTTAAGTGGAGTAAATATCTTTATGTTAGTGTTTATACTCTTTCAGAGCGAAATTTGAAACATGACGTCATCGGACAGCAAAAACAAGTGAGTATGTACATTCCATGTTTCAAATTTCGCTCTGAAAGAGTATAAACACTAACATAAAGATATTTACTCCACTTAAGAGACTTATTTTACCCCCACTTTCTTGAGGACTCTATCGATTGGAAAATGAGTATACCATTAATTTGAAATGTGAAGTCATCGAAAAAATTTGGAATTTGACAAAAATTGCACTTGGGGTTATCAAACAAAGTAGCACTTTACATCATTTTAACGTGAGGTTGGGGACTAATTGTAACTTTGTCCCCATTTTTATAAGGACTCTATCTATTGAAGACTGACTGAATCACAAAACTGAATTTGGTCTTTGAGCCCCTTTGTTAAGCAACAACAAATGCAATAGAACCATTATCGCTGATATTATAATGAATACTTACATGTACTTTAAAATGTCCATTACGGTTTGTGCAAATCGTCCGTTCAGAGCTATTCAGGTCATTAGTGCAATTTGTAAGATGGGTTTCATATAAATTGCTTTTGCATAATGGTAACCGTTTTAAAGCCTCCCTCAAAACAGTCATTATCTCTCAGTATCTAACATAGCTTTCTTTCCATTGACTGCTTTGCCAGGTAAATCATCATTTGTTCTTTTTCATATACATCATATTTTCATTTTAGCTAATTAAGCGTTGTTGTTGTTTGTAAGTTGTTTTGTTCCTATTCGTACGTCCTCTGTTTGTCCGTTTACCTTGTCTCTGTCTGTCCACAGGCTGATTACTACAAGCCTCGGCTTATCAAATCGGCCTCCATACTGTTCCTTTCTTTGATTGTATACACCTAAAATTACTCTGTTTGCTATTACATTGTATATGCATTCTGTAATGCTGTGTTTTTGACAGTATGGAAATAAATGTGATTTGAATTGAATTGGTAAATGGAGCTTATTGATCAAGAGTGGTCTTCAAAGTATTTGATGGCCAAAAGAAACTAATTAAGATTTCTAATTATAAAGACATTCGTTTCTCAATTTGTTTTTGTTTCCCCTTCAAATTTATACGCATTTTTCATGTAAACACTTTTTGATCATTACGCATATTAAATTACCATTAATGACCTTATAGCTTTGAGCAGAGGAAATCATCCTCCTTTCAGGCGTTAGTGTTACCGGCACCAGACGGAGCAAGCCCCAAGACGGTGCTTTGGGCAGTATTTATACTTGCAAGATTGTTCCTAATCGTCGACCCGTCATCAGTGGTAGTCACTTGGTTGCCTGTTGGCCCACCGCAGATCATCTTCTTAGCTTGCTTTCTGAAACGGTCATAGGTGAAGCAGTAGATCAAGGGGTTAATGCAGACATTCAAAACAACCAAAGCGTTAAGCGCTTGGAACATGGTGCTGTTCACGAAGTTGTTGTTCAGCCCAAGATTGTAGAGGATGTAGTTGATCTCAGCTGGTGTCCAACAGATGATGAAGAAGACGGCCACCAGAAACAGGGTCTTGGTGACGTTCTTATTGGCCTTTGACAGCATATTCCGAGCCTCTTGGTTGTTATCACCCACCCTGGCTTTAGATCGGTGGCGAAGCTCCGAGATGATCTTGTTGTAGGCGAAGATGATGATTCCAATTGGAATGACCAGGTCCTTGACGAAGATGAAGAACCCCCAAATGGCTTGTACCGTGGTGGTGGGCCAAGATTCACAGGCCCCGTTGACTTGGTACGCTAGGACGAGGTTATGAACCTCGGACACCCAGCCACATATCCAAGCAGCTGCCATGATCAGCATCAGTCGACGTGTCGAGAACATGTTCCGGTGTTTGACGGACTGGCACGTTGCAAAGTACCGCTCCATCGATATGGCGACCAGGTTGTAAGTCGACGTGATGAGCATAGCGTACTGGACCCACTCCGACCACCAGAGGTTGCAGTAGAGCGTGCCGATGAAGTTTCCGGGTACAACCGCTGGCGGAGATACCACAAGAAATCGCCGCAGGAGGAACATAAGTGACGACAGGCAATCCACAAGGGATTGGTGAATGATCAGCTTATTGGTCGAGGAGCTGAAAACTTTATGATATCTCAACATGACCAGACAGACAAATGCATTGCCCATCAATCCGATTGTGCCAATGGTTACATTGATATAGAAAGTTGCTTCGCCAGAATTGTCGTCGGGCTCATCAGTTGTACGCGTGACTGACGTAGACGTCTCCATTGCAAGTCAAACACTGTCAACTTTGCGATGGGGTAAAACATTAACACAGTCCAGTTTTAATTCGTGCGTTGCGGTTTTATTCCCGACGGAGACAATTCCGTTTCACCATGGGAGGTCACCTGATAACACGTGACTCTCGCGTCTGCGTGCTTCAGCGAGAACATTCTTAACAGACGTTCTCTTCGAAACCACTCCATGATATGAGTCAAGGACGGCTTCCAGACGGATTGGATTATTTTGAAATGAAACGAGAGAATACAATTATTTATACAGGTCGGTGGTGATTGCATTTGGGACTCCACTTTTCATGTCTTTCTTTATTACAAGTAATTGGTGATAGAATTTGGGACTCCACTTTTCTTGTCTTTCTTTATGTATACAGGTCATTGGTGATTGCATTTGGGAATCCACTTTTCATGTCTTTCTTTATTACAGGTAATTGGTGATAGAATTTGGGACTCCACTTTTCTTGTCTTTCTTTATTTATACAGGTCATTGGTGATTGCATTTGTGACTCCAATTTTCATGTCTTTCTTTCCTTGCATAAGGCCAACTGAACTTTTGACAAAAGGAAAATATGCAATATTAACAATGATCAAGGGACCTTTCCCATGAAATATGTAAATCGGCCGGCACATTGGGCGAAAGCACTAACACTACATAGCTGCAACGGCCGATTGTTGTGCTTAATACTGTGCGAGTTCCCGATAGCGCTGTTTTATGCCCCCAAATTTGAATCTGACAAACGTTTCTGTCAGAAACGCTTCTCAGATTGTGTATTCCTATAGCATTAGGGATTATTCTTCCTGCATGGATATAATAATTATTATTCGCTCCGGATTTTTGGCGATATCTCAAAAACACGACCACCTTTAAAAATGAAATTTTCACAGGTCGGTTTTATTGTAGGCCTATATCATCAATTATATAGGATCAAAACAATCGAACGCTCCAAAAACCAAAGGTGTACGTTGCCTTTAGAGAATGAATCTGTGTCTAACCAATGAAATGACGTAGTACAACAAGTCAACATGTCCGTGAGATTGTGTTCTACGGCGCTTTTTTTTTGGCGGCATTTTTTTTTTTTCGGTGGGCTACTGTTCTTTTTGGCGTCAACTTTTTTTCGCCGGCGACGACTTTCTTTACCCGCAACATATTTTAATATTTCCATTGTCTTAACCACATCCCACACACCTCAGCTATCTTATGAAATTGCCATAATATCCTGAGCTTTGGCTACGTGTTGTTGCCTTATTTTGATCATGTTTTGACAAATCAATCCAGCTAAAATCGTTCGAGTGAAACATAGACTGCGCATGCGTAGTTTAAATGGCAAATTGACCAAAGGTTATTATATCCTTCCATAAAACAGTACAAATAATGAATGTTTTTCATTCGTGCAATCCCTAGTAAGAATATTTTCACGAGTTGAGATGGAATGTTCCATTCAACTCGGCTTCGCCTAATGAAACATTCCATCTTTCAACTCATGAAAATATTCTTACCATTGCATTCATAAACATTCATTATTTGTTTTATATAACATCCAAGTAGATTAGTGTACAAAGTCCCGTCATCTTTCCTCAGACCACCATAAAACCGTGATAAGAAATTTTCAAGTTCTACATCACCGTAAGCTTCCACTGCTTCCAATGTTGTTCTGGAACTCTTAGAGTCTTCCTACGGCGAATTTGATTTGTTTCTTAGTATTTGTAGCATCAGACGCATCAATTAAAATCAGCAATTTCGCCGTCGTTAAGCAGCACAAAATTATTTGAAGCGTCCGCCATCTTTAATCGAATAGTCACTTTCGTCAATGAGGGCGGGCGAGCGTGCAATAGAACAAATCGGATGGAACGAAAAATTCACGGTGAATGGAACGAAAAATGCACGGTGATTCCATCTTTCAACTCACTCACTCACTCACTCAGTCGACCCAAGTTTTCGCGTTGCCGCATGTTTGAGTCGGGCTCGATGTCTGACACGCCACATTACTCTATCCTGCATACAACTGATTTTGCCTCCTTGTTGTTTACTCCTGCATCCTCGATCAGGGTCTTGAGCATGGTCTTGGTGGGTCTTCCGGGACCGCGCCTGCCGTGGGTGGGCTCCCACACGATGACTTTATTGGCTGGTAGCTCTGGGTGTCGTAGGCAGTGACCAGCAAGGCGCTGCAGCCGACGCTTCTGAACTTTCTCACTCAGCGGAGGGATGTTGCCATAAAGCTCCAGGTTGGTGATGTGATCCCTCCAGGAGACATTCTGTGCCATCCGTAGCATCCTGGTGTAGCAACCGTTGAGAGATTTGGTCATTGCCTTGTTGAGAGTCCAGGACTCGCACCCATACAGTAGGATGGTTTCGATTGCAGCATGAAAGAATCTCAGTTTTAAACCCTTGGAGAGCTGAGATGTCCAGATCTTCTTCATGTCATGGAGGGCTTTCCATGCGAGTGCCTTTAATTTCTTTCTCTGTGCTCTGCATCCTGGAGCCGAGGTACTTGAAGTCGTCCACCTTCTTGAGTGATGCACCTCCGAAGGTCTTAAGCGGAGCATGATCTCCAATGTTATATGCCATGTACTCCGTCTTCTTGGCATTGAGATGGAGACCAACCTTCTCACACTCCGACTCAACTCTGCTGAGTAGCTCTTGTGCCTCTATGATGTTGTCAGACAGTAGGGCAATATCATCCGCGAAGTCTAGGTCGGAGAGGGTCAATGGGCCGATTCTTCTATACTTTCTTGGGGTGATGGTGAAGCCTAGCTCCTCGTGTTCTTTGAGGGCTTGTCTCAGGGCGTAGTCAAGCACGATGATGAATAAAAACGGAGCCAGCGTTTCGCCTTGCAGAACTCCTGCCAATATTTCGAACACATCGCTCACTCCGTCAGGGGTGATAACTTTGGCAGTGGTATTGGTGTACATGGCTTCGATGGCTCGAAGAAGCCGGGGTGGGATTCCATACGCCTTCAAGATTTTGATCATCTTGCCTCTGTGGATGGAGTCGAAGGCCTTTTTGAAATCTATGAAGGTCAGTACAGCCGGCAGTTTGTGGTTCTTTACTTCCTCGATAATAATACGTCGGAGGGCTAAGATCTGTGCGACAGTAATAGAACGTTTTTCTCTGAAACCGTTTTGATTTTACCTGAGTTTAGGGTCAATGGCTGCTCTAATTCTATTCAGGATCAGCCGGTTATAGGCTTTGGCCATGGTGCAGGTGAGACTGATTCCACGGTAGTTGTCTGGTGAGGTCAGGTTTCCAGATTTTGGGATGGGGATAATGTTGGACAGGGACCACTGGGTGGGCATGTTGTTCGCCATCAGGGCCATATTGCAGAACTCAAGCATTTGATCAAGTTCACAGTTTCTCAACACTTCCGGGGAATGTCATCTGGGCCCGCCCTTTCCCCCTGCTTGAGAGAGCATTTGACTTTCCTTAGCTCTTCCATCGAGAAGGGGCCATCATCAATGTCAACGTTCGTGAGCACGTCTGCGATCTCCAAATCTTCACCAGTCACAGTAGGAGGATCTCCCAGCAGGTTTCTGAAGTGGGTGAACCATTAACGCGATCTTCTGGCGTGTCTCCCTTGACTTGTCCTGCTTTTGACCTCTTCCTGCCACTGACCTCATTCACTATTCTCCGTGCCTCGCCATATTGCTTGCCCTCACGAGCTACCTCTACCTCCTCGATTCTGAGTGCCAACTCTTTCTCCCTCAGCCTTTCATAATTATACATCAAATAGCTGAACTTTGGCCAACTTGAGGCTTTCCTTGAGCTGTTCATTCTTGCTCTGGTTGTAGGCCTCATGTTGTTCTTCAACTACCTAATTCCGTGCTGCAACAACTTCTGGGTGATCAGAATTGCGGCTCCTTTTTACCCGATTAACCTTAGGCAGGCTCTTCTTTGCCTCCAAGTTGGCCTCGATGAAGTGCTGGTAACGAGTTGTTGCATCCTCCTCTCTTCAACCTCTCCTCGCTCATTCTCTTCCTCCTCTTCTTCTTCTTCGTCTTCTCGTTTACTCCCAAGCACATGGAAGTGATTAAGCACTACCACTGTGTACTGTGCCTGTAGATCTGGACGGGAGGAAAACGTCTTCCAATCAACCTTCTCCTTGAAGCCTGTGTGCTTGGGTTGCCTAAGGCTAAGCCTATAACTTGCATCGATACAACTCTGTGGTCGGAGGCCACTGTCCTGAAGCTGCTGTATGCTTCAGCGTTTAGGACACTGTTGCGCCACTTTCTTCGAACAAGAATGAAGTCCAGTTGGCGACGGTCTTCTGTGGCTCTGTCTTCAAAAGTCCAGAGTTTTCCTCTTCGCTTCTGAAACAAGGTGTTGGCTGCTAGAAGGCCGTTTTCTTGGAGAAAACTGACTAGGTGTTGACCATTCCGGTTAGAGTCGTCTGTGTGGTACGTGTAGCGAGCGTCCTCTGGTCCAAGTCGGGCATTATGATCCCCAAGCACGGCCAAAAAGTTGTGCGCTGGCACCTGCCCAATAGCAACTCGGAGATCATTGTAGCATTGCTCAACGAATGAAAATATTCTCACCATAGACTGTGCAAGTCTCGCGCGTAAGCGAACTTCCGGGACCATCGTGGTCCCAACCATGGAGTTTTACGTGGGCAAGATTTTGTTTCGTCAATTATTTTAGTTTAACGTACTTTATGACCATGAAAATTATACATGTTGTTGGGAATGTTATACTAAGTGATCAAAAATATGAAAGTTAAATCAATTCAACAAAACAACGAAGAAAACTCAAGAATGAAACTTGACCTCTGCTTCCGGTTACTTGCAAAAAATTAAGAATTTGTGCCCACCTCCGATCACCAAATTTGTTTTGGTCGCGCGATGATAATCACCAGACTCGGACGCTGTATTGTCAGACGCTAAGCCTTTTCATTGCAGTCCACGGTTGTTGAGGCGTCAGCGTCCTCTTTAAACTGCGTCATGCGTTAATTCTACGCCCGTGCGATCATCGCGCGTCTGCGTTTAAACCGGCTTTTAGTGGCTGCACGTACTCGGGCGTGGATTTACAAAAGGGTTTCTAAAAAGTTTAGATCAAATAAGCATCCTTGTCCCAGAGTTTTTAGTTTGTTTCAACAAAAACTAACAAATGATTTGTGTGTTTATTATGACAGCTAAAACTAATTTTATGCAAATTGTAAAAGATTATTTTTGTTGGTCAGATTTTTTCATAGATCTAATTTATAAACAATGATTTGATTTCAGAAAAAAATATGTTCTTCACTCAGACGTGTTTTCTCGCTCCGATCGATACGCGCGAGACTTGCACAGTCTATTTTGCACACTCATAAACATTTTTGTATACTATTGCAACGTCACATCCCGAGTTTTTGCCAACCGAGGTTGGAAAACTATGGAAAGCCATAACTGCAAATCGCAAACAGATAGCCATATGTAGCAATGTTACACAGATATTTAAAAAAAGTGTTGAATTTGTTGGAAACAAATCAACCAATCATGGAAGGTATTTCAGTTTATGAATCTTTACAGAAAATGTTGAATTTGGTCACAACATTTTTTAACACGATTGAATGTTTTGCTAACATTCGGCCGTCCATGCCATCACAACTTGTTCATCAACAAAGTGATGATTGGCCCTATTATGGGGCTACGAATTTGGGTAATCTGGATAGCAGAGACCTAGACTTGGTTCCAAGTCTGTAATCGTGGTTTTTAGTCTACTCTTGTGAATAAAACTCCGTCTTTCACCCACGATCATCACAGATTGCGAGTTAGAGCGGGGGAATTTTGCGTGGCTGATGCAGAGAAATAACCGTGATCTCAGACTTGAAATCAAGTCTACCAGAGACCTTGACCTACTAACAAGTCCTGTTTGAACACCGGCCGCTGCATGCCCCCCCCCCCCCCCCACATTATCCAGGTAGTAGGAGAGTGTGGTCGGTGGTCCGAGCAATAACAAACATGGCAGCGCCGATCAAACTTTTCGAAGGAGCTGTCCACGCGAGTCTATACCACAAGTTTCGCCCCACTGTACCTCAGCAAGTTCTCAAGAGAATAATGTGCCACTTGGGAGAGAAGGTGGGCGTCAGAAACGACTAATATTGATTTATAATCATAATTTTCCGTCTATTTTTATGGACATTTTCACGAATTCAGTGTGACCATCAGGTTCAGGTACTAGGTAGGATTCCTACCTCCATGACCTCTGTCCATGGTGTGACAGGTGAAAAATGTAAGGTTTTGTTTTCTCTGCTTACACTTTTAGTGCAAGCTGTGTTTTCCCTGTGATTTTTAACATAGAGGTAGACCTCCATGATTTTAATAATAATAATAATAATAGTGGCTTCTTATATAGCGCTCATATCCGTCACTCAGTGACGCTCAAGGCGCTTCAACAGTCAATATTTTCCTGCAAGGTATATATGTGGCGCTACTTTTTGAATTTTGAGACCTATTTCTTTACATAGCACCAATGGTTTACAAGGTGCTGTGGCGCAATATGCAGCCAATCAAACCAGGAACACCGGGGCAGACCCGCCTTCTCTTTTCGATAAGTGCACTGGGTTCTTTACGTGCATTACACAACACACGGGACCAACGGCTTTACGTCCTATCCGAAGGACGAAGCAATAATGGTTAAGTGTCTTGCTTAATAAGGACACAAGTGTCACGACCGGGACTCGAACCCACACTCTGCTGAACAGAAACACCAGAGCTTGAGTCCGGTGCTCTTATCCGCTCGGCCACGACACTAACCATAAATAATTTCTTTTTCATTCATGCCAATTGTTTATGTGGGAAAGTTCTTTTAAAATACACCCCAGAGACTCTCATCCGAACTCAGAGTTGGGAAACCACAAGTAGCAGTAGACTAATTTACATATTCCTTTGTATTTTACAGTTGTTGTTTTTAAGTACACCCCTTTGTGTTTCCTGTCATATATGATATATATTACAGGCCTATACATTATATAATAATGGATAAAATATTCCAATATCTTTTTTAATTCAATTCCAGAAATCACAGCCCTTCAAGCTTGCTGTCGATGTAGGATGTGGGTCGGGTCAATTTACACAACCTTTAGCCTCACATTTTGAAAAGGTCATCGGTATTGATGTGAGTGAGTCCCAGCTGGGAGTTGCTAGGCAGATCAATGATTCACCCAATGTAGAATACAGGTTAGTACGGAGCTCTGGATGTGCCACCCAA
The DNA here is from genome assembly GCA_037783415.1 of Leptasterias polaris. NCBI lineage: Eukaryota > Metazoa > Echinodermata > Asteroidea > Forcipulatida > Asteriidae > Leptasterias > Leptasterias polaris. The sequence goes on from JAZGTN010000111.1 coordinate 1,478,927, forward strand.
AAAAGTTGAGACCCTGAGATAATTTACTGCAGGATCTGTGGTCGATTTCACAAAACTCTTCCTAACTTAGGACTAGTCCTAGGCAATGCTAAGAGATAGGACTAGTCTTAAGTTACTCATCCTAACTTGGACTAGTCCTATCTCTTAGCATTGCCTAGGACTAGTCCTAAGTTAGGAAGAGTTTGGTGAAATCGACCCCTGGACCTGGATGGTTACTGCGTAACACTCCTAGTGGAGTCAGGCACGTAGGGTTGGGTGTGCGCATGGGGATCCTTAGTAATGCTGGGTGATGTGCTCGAGAGCAGCTGTTTTGAAGTCTTTGTTAAATCTTGGATGGTAGTAATATTGTACAGAAGTTTGTTCCAGTCTTTAATTAACGGTGTAGGTAGAAAACTAAATTTGTAGCAGTCCTTGTTGGCTCGGATTGATTGGTAGCAGTTGGAATGAAGGTGTCGTGACAGACGTTGGATCGGCTGAAGGAGGTCCTCTACTGGTAGGGCAATGAGTTCCTGTCTTGCTTTGTGGGGTATGGAGAGCCTGCTGGTAGTTCTTCTGTCCTTTAAGGTGTTCCAGTTTAAGTCCTTGAGGATTTAAGTGATGCTGCTATGACGTGAGTAATAATAATACCAAACATTTATTAAGCCCATAAAACAAAAGGTCTCTAAGCGCTGTACAAATTAATGGAATAAACAGAAACAAGATAAAAAGAGACAATAGTTAAAAAATACCAAGAGACTAGCCAAAAAGCAAGGAAAAACATTAAGTAGTAAAACCCAATAAGAGTAAACAGATAAAAACATACTAAAAAAACACAGTGTAAAAATCACTGGAATTGTACTAAAAGCAGAATAGCAATAAAATGTCAGCTATTGGTTAAGTACCATAAGCTGATTTAAAAAGGTGAGTCTTGAGGCGGGACTGGAATCGAGCAATCGTAGAAGAGTTCCTGATGTCAAACGGTAGTGAGTTCCACAACTTAGGTGCAATGACAGAAAAACTCCTTCCGTAGGTAGAAGTCCTGCTGGGCATTGCACAAAGTAATTTCTGAGTGGTGGATCTTAAAGCCTGTGGTGGATTATACAGGGACAAGAGATCAGAAAGATATGAAGGAGCCTCACCGATAAGGATCTTAAATGTCAGCAGCAAGACTTTGTAAATTATTCTTTCACTGACTGGAAGCCAATGGAGTTGGCACATAATCGGAGAGATGTGTTCAGATTTCCTGGTGAGAGTAACTACACGGGCAGCTGCAACGAGTAGTCGTTTACTACAAATCTGGCAGCCCTGTGTTGAACCTGTTCAATTTTATTGATGAGGACCTGTGTGTGTGGATCCCAAACAGAAGATGAATATTCAAGTAAGGGACGGACCAGAGTAAGATAAGCAGTGTTGTATGACTCGAGTCCAGGACTCGGACTCGAGTCCGTCTCGAGTCACAATTTCGGTGACTCGGACTTGACTCGAGTCACGTCTGCAAAAGACTCGGACTCGGACTCGGACTCGACTATCATGACTCGGACTTGTCCCCGAGGACTTGTCCCCGAGGACTCGTGACTCGAGTCACGTATTTTCACAAACAATACCCTTTTTAAATATTAAAATCAATTCCGATGATCCGATCGTCATTCCCGGAGTGCACATGGGATGGAGTTTACGTCGAGCACAATCAATAGTACACTGTCGTATGGTGTTGCACACACACACAACGTCAAGTTTGGTCACGTCACTAGTAAAAAGTAGTATAACATTTTTTTAATCATGGCATCTGCCGTTCCGCCCCGTATTGTTTCTTTTGGTTATACCAACTTTAACAAAAACTTTAACAGAACTTTGTTTAAATTAAATGTGTTTTATTTTGTCATTTCCAATTCTTATTTTACGACATTTGGTTTGCAATCAATATTTAAATAAGTGACTCGTGACTCGGACTCGGACTCGGACCAAGTGACTTGGGACTCGGACTCGGACTCGACCCAAGTGACTTGAGACTCGGACTCGGACTCGACACAGGTGACTCGACTACAACACTGAAGATAAGCGTTATCTTTGATGTGTTTAGGACAGGAGTAGAGGTTCCTTTGAATGAAACCGAGAGATCTATTAGCGGATGAAGTAATGAATGTGCTTATTCCAGGAAAGATTGTTGGTAATGATGACATAAACACAAGATGACGACATCCTGAAGTGAAATGTCGTTGCTTCCGATATATTTTATATCAAGATGTCGACATCATGAAAGTAAGTTGTCGACTTACCCCTTACCAATATTTCCAATTCATTCCAATTGGATAAAACAAAAAAAAGAACAGCTGGAAAGAATTGGATGAGTTAATTGGTATTGAGTTGGTGTGAGTTGGTTTATATTGGAATACTAAATTTCCAATTGGAAACAAATCTTGGACCAACTCAGTCCGATTGGAAATCCAATTAGACTCAGTTGGTTTGATAAATAAGTAATCAACATCCTGAAAATGTCAAAAACCCAAGATGCATTATCTTGGGAACACGACATCCTACTTTCAGGATGTCGTCTCCCCGAGATACAATATAACCGGAAGACGACATTTTTACTTTCAAGATGTTGTCACCCTGAGATTTAAAATCATCTCAAGATGTCATCATCTTACGATTATGGTGTTATCATCCTGCAGTCAATTATCTCAAGATCTCAACAAGTTGGATAGCACTTCAAGAACTCCGTAGGTTAGAGACTGAACAACAACAAATAAGTACATAAATAGGGTAGAGACAATTACAAGTTATTTATTGAACATGCCCTGAAGTATTCTCCTATTGCCCCTTGCAGCGCACTTACACGCGCCTAACCTGTCCACCAGTTTTGGGGCAGTCAAAATGTATAGACCTTTCTATTGCAACGTCACCTACCGAGGTTGGAAAACTTTGGAAAGCCATATCTGCAAATCAAAAGCAGAGAGCCATAGTTTGTAGCAATGTTACACAAATATTCAAAAATAGTGTTGAATTTGTTGGAAACAAATCAACCAATCATGGAAGGTATTTCAGTTCATGAATCTTTACAGAAAATGTTGAATTTGGTAACAACATTTTTTTAAACGAATGAATGTTTTGCTAACATTCAGTCGTCCATGCCAACCGGCGCACTTTGTTTATCAACAATGGGAAGGTCTGCAATGCAAAGGAATGACTCCAAAAATAGTAGAAATTGTAGTCGTGCATTGTGCCAAGGTGTGTTCCGTATTGTGCGAGGGTTCAACTAGTACAAGATTCCTGAAAAGGAGTTTCACGATTCAAATTAAATGTAATTGTTTATTCTTTGAAATGTTTGTCGTTGAAATTCCGGTTTGTGAATGGTTGACAGGATAGGGGTTGCTGAGAAGATTCCGGCACTGGACGGTACCGTCGATCTGGTAACCTGTTGCCAGGCTGTACATTGGTTTGACTATGCAGCATTCTTGAAGGAGGTTGACCGTGTGTTGCGCCCTCAAGGTTGCTTAGCCCTCATTGCGTATGGAAATCGTGTGCCACACACTCATATGGAACACGACAGGTCAAAAGATGAGAAACTGGAGAGGCTCTTCACAAATGTGAGTGTCACAAAACCGAGAAAGACTCTGCTAGGGTCGAAACGTCAGGCCACTAACTTATTTTTTGCATTTATACCACAGGTCCTTTTGGTTGGTAAGCAGTTTGCAACAGCTAATTCTATTTTCTCTGTCACAAAACTAGTTCAACTTGACAAAGGTTTATCAAGTGGAAACAATCCTTGCAGTTACTTAAAGACCAACTTGAGTGGAATTAAAATTATTGTTCTTTTGTTAGAGAAAGGCAAACGAGTGTGTAGTGGTTACAAATAATCACTCCCAGAGTCACCCATGCTGACCTCGCCCTAAACTCACATTATTGTTTAATCATTTAGTTTTACGAGAGATCAGCTATAGCGCAATATTGGACTGACCACCGTAAGCACGTGGAAAACTTGTATTCTGACTTCACCATACCCTATGAAGGGAGTGTAAGGTAAGACCCAGTTTTTATCAGAATGGGAGATGAGATGTATACGAACTCATGGTGCTTGTCACAGGGCGTCATGGATAGGACACCAGAGGGCGCTATTGTCTTTGAAACTCTTGGCAAGTTGCCTGCCGGCGTAGGGAACATTGCAAATGTAGTATTCGCTCTACAGTAGAGTGCACGACGTAGACTACCTGTAGAATCACACTTTATGAGGTTTGCCCATTACTACCTTCAGATGATAGGGCCTAATTTCATTTGCCTGTAAGCACAAAAACTTGCTTAGCATGGACAAATCTTGCTCAGATGAAATAGGTTACCAGCCAAAATTTCATAGAGATTACATTGATGCCACTGGTTCCCAACTAATTTTTTGCTTAGCGTACAAATTTGCTGAGCAGTATTAACCATAATTGGGCCCAGGGCATTGTGGCTGAGCGGTTTAGAGCATCGGACTCAAGTTCTGGTGGCCTATTAATCAGGGTGTGGGTTCAGATCCCGATCATGACACTTGTGTCCTTGAGCAAAGACACTTAACTATAATGGCTTCTCATCACCCTGGGGTAAAATGGGTACCTGTGAGGGCAGAGATGGTTCTTGTGATTGATTTAGCTTGGTGCGCTACATATTTGGTAGCACAGGCTGTATGCTCCCAAGGGAGCTGAGATGGTTTATGGACTGAGATAAGCCCAGTGACCAGGGGTAATTATGTAGGAGCCCTATGAGCGTGGTTGAGTGATGGATTTTAGCACATAGTTAATAAGCAGGACAGTTCTTTTCAGAACTAGGAAGTCTCCCGAATTCCGAGAAAATCTACTCCGTGGCAGTAGAACTTATAGCAAGTTCTCAAAGAATCTACCTAGCAAGTAGATATACACATGGTGTTACCGCAAACCAAATATACATTGATACCTCACCATGCAATGCCTCAAATCCCATATTGTTATTTCATAGAACTGCTTTAAAACAATTTTATGCTAGGCAAAACAAGCAGGGTACCAGGAACAAATTATACATGTGACATGGTATTTTGGATGGCAACCTTATTCTAGTAAGTCTGATTTTATTGTGCTTTTAGCTACTCTTAGAAATCAGGTCCTAACCACTCGGCCAGGACACTCAACAAAGGTTTTATAACAGTTGATTTTGTTTGAATGTTCACAGAGATGATACGATAGAAATGATTGAAGAAGTAACGATGGCTTCATTTATTGGCTATATACATTCTTGGTCGGCGTATCAAACATTTTTAGAACAGAAACCAGAGGCCCCTGATCCCTTGATTGAGTTTTATGAAAGGTAGGCAGAACGTACTTCTTTCAACCTAGAAATCTTGACTCGCAACTTTTTTATGTCAATACAGAGCAAGTTCGAGTGCGCATATTCAGTCGACCTGTGATTGACCACTGACTTTTTGACTAGCAACGTACTTGTGCAGTGACATACTCACTCGAACGACTCATTTGGAAGTCTAGTCAACCATCGGTACAGTATTTAACATTTCCATTGCCTTCCGCCTTTTTCGCTATAGTGTCACTGGTTCCCTTATATGCGCTTTACACATGTTAGCATGAAACAAGGCTATAGGGACCCACGGAAGAAACCATTGTCCTGAGGCTGGTTCCAAATGGTCAACCACAGTAGTTGACCAATGATCGACCAGCCTGGGTTCGAGTCAAAATAGTTGACCTTTAGTTAACCTTGGTGCGCACTTGAACTTGCTCATATTGTTCGGCGTCAGCAGCATACAAAGATATTGACCATTAATAGGTAGAGTTATCCAGCATGTTAATCGGAGGTCGTAGGTTAAAGTCCTTCTCTAGTCGGTAAACATTTTGTAAACGGTAAACATTCACATCATGTATGAATATGAGCCTGCTGCTTGTCAAAGACATATAAAACTCATTTCTTGTCGAACTTTTGATCACAGATTGATAGAAATCCTCGGTGTGGACAAGAAAGAAGATCAGACAATGATGACATTGAAAGCGCCCATCGTTTTACTTCTCGGTAGGAAGCCTTCAGCATAAAACAAGCAAAATTTTGTAAAGCTGCTTAAAGGTGCTGTATACGTTTTGTAATTGGAGTCTACTGATTGTGTTAATCCTATGAAAATGTAGGTACATACAATAAAACTAACCTGTGAAAATTTCACTTCAAAAGGTGGTCGCGTTTTTGAGATATCACCGAAAAACCGGAGCGAATATTTCCACGCAGGAATAATATTCCCATAGGAATACACAATCTGAGAAGCGTTACGGCCGTAACGCTTCTCAGATTCAAATTTTGGGGAATAAAAAGTGGTATATTTTTCCATAACCGTAGTACTTCGAAGTTAAAAGTTTCTCAAAATTCATTATACTACCCAAAGCTGCTGTACTTCATTGCCATTAATTTTCAGAGTCATTACCAAACGTGTACTGTGTGCCTTTAAGCAGAAAATATAGCTTAAACATTTTCTGCTAAGCAAAACTTAGCAAGATACCAGCCACAGATTGTACATGAGAAATGGTATTTTGGCTGGTAACCATGTTCTGAGGTTTAAATCCACCTAGACTTTCTAGTTTGTAGTGTGTTGAGGCAGGCACCTACCGTGATACGCATAATTTCCGTACAAAGAGTGACAACAGGTTCTGGAAAACATGCCGTGTAAAATCCCATTCTGGGGTTTATTGTGTAACCCCCGATTTTAGACCTTTGACCTATTGTTGTACAAATGCGGCATACAAGAATGGATAGGCTGCCACAATTGTTTGTCATTATATTCGGCTTAATGGGAGGCAGGTCCGAGCATTCCGAGATTCCAGTATACCACGGCAGATGTTCGGCCGTGAGTGGTTCTGCGAATCTCGGTGAGTGCACACCTGCCAACATTGAAACCTCAGAAATACGGACGCAAGAAGTTGTGCGACTAAAGCTGATTGTATGTACACATTCAAATGATGTATATGATGTAATGTATTTAAAATAATGTACACTTGTTATTGTATCCCATAAGAAAATGTCTACTATCGCCAGCAAACGGCACCCTCTTTTGCCAGAACATTTGGATCTGTGTTCATTGCTGTTACTTGTCAGAAATAGGAATGTTCTGATTATTTGCTGCCTGCAATCTAAAAAATTCCAATTAAATCTGAACAGTTAGCAGGTGTGTGACACACCTTGTGGCTGTGTATGGTGGTGGGCTTAAGGGAGTGCCCTTGGGGGATCTTTTACACAATGGACCCCACAAGGACATGGTTTCTCTGTATGAAATAGAGTTTGTCCCATGGGACTCCCATTTTAAAGAAGAGATATGTCATTATTTTCAGTAGCGCCCTCTTGTGACAAAGTTTTAAAATATCCTTTTTACTGGAAACCTGTTGCAAGTTCACAAAGGGTTTAAACTAGGCATAGACTTATAATGAATAATTAATTGTTCTAAATATTTGAATTTTTTGAAATAAGAATTAAACTTTGATTTAAAGGCACTGTACACGTTTGGTAATTACTCAAAATATATATTAGCATACAAACTTACTTGGTAACGAGCAACGGAGAGCTGTTGATAGTATAAAACATTGTGAGAAACGACTCCCTCTGAAGTAACGTAGTTTTTGAGAAAGAGGTAATTTCTCACTAAAATAATAAAAGACTTCTGGCCAGAAGCCTTTTATTCCTATCTGAAAGCACACTAATTTGTACAACAAGGGTGTTTTTTCTTTCATCATTTTCTTGCAACTTCAATGACCAATTGAGTCCAAATTTTCACAGGCTTGTTATTTTATGCTTATGTTGGGATACACCAAGTGAGAATACTGGTCTTTGACAATTACCAAACGTGTTCAGTGCCTTTAAGCTTTTTTAAAAACTTATGTCGTCATAGGTTATTTTTGTAATGCGTGAAAATTTTCGTGTTACAAGGGTTGACCGGTAGATGTAGAAAGGAAGAAGATAATGGGAAATGTTGAGTTGGCTGTATTAACAGGAGATAGTTTCTTTCGATCCTGGGCTGGTTACTCGTAGAACAAATCTGAGTAGAAAGAATGAGAAAACTGGATTGGACCACAGTGTGAAAGTATGTCACACTGGGCTAACCAGAAAAGCAGAGAATAGTCTAAGAATGAAATTAAGGACAATATATAGGGGATTGGAAAAGTTTGGCACTGAATGAATAATGGTGGTGGTCAGTGCATACCACAGGGGTAATTTAAGGGCTTGAGTGCTTGGGAAAGGATGTGCCAACCAGAGAATGGTGTAAGAATGATATTAAGGACCATACATAGGAGATTGGAAAAGTTTGGTCACAGGGGTGATTTAAGGGCTTGGAGATTAATTGGGTTAGGGTTGGAAGGAGGCTGTGTTTCTGGGAACTATAATTGGTGATAATGGCTGGATTTAGGGATTACAACATCATAGCTTATTTCTAATCTGTACATAATGGTTTTTGAGGTTCATAACACATTGTCTGTTGTTCGAAAGTTCTTTTTAATTGTTTGTGACCTCGTTTGACCTCAATTTCTGTCCAAACTGGAGGTTTGGACATATTATGAAGCTATATTTACCTGCTATTCACAAAAATCGAATCGCCTAGTTTTTTGTGATGCCACAACTTATTTTATTTGTGGGGAAGGGTCGTACCCTCTTCCACTATATCGAGCATTGTATTCATGCAGGATGAAGAACCTAACATATAGAAAGCTTTTTATGTTTTAAGGTGGTAGCGTTTATATCCAAAAAATTTAAACATGTAAAATCTTTGCTAAATGTACCACGGTGTATAACGTTTTAATTTTTTGAAAAAAAATAAAACAAATAACACTGAATGCAACTCTGGTGTGTGATTTTGTTGTTAAAATGTTGACAAAGTAGACATGTCCAGGGATGTGATTTCTCAATCAAACATGCCCCCAGATTGCAGCTTTTAAAACCAAAGATAAATGTATATTAGTGGGCTTCGCGCTCGCAAGCCTTCATGGGTTTTTTCAACAGCCTATCACATCCTTGAATGTTCAATATCGAAAATAGCAAATTACAAACCTAAGTGAATGTCCAATATTGAAATAGCAAAGTAGACATTTGCTATGTGGATGTCCAATATTAAACTAGGTAAACTTTCATATTTATTCAAGCCCTTGTATGTGGGCATTCCAAAGAAAAAAATTCTGATTTTGCTTATAAAAAAAAGATGGATCTGTTGAGAAATCCCCCAAAGAAAAACCGACAAAAGACCAAGCATGGATTCTGTACAGAAAACAATTCCAGTAGTTTATTTAATGCAGCCACTTGTAAAATCCCCACATTGTTTTTGTTGGTTTTAATAACTCAATTGAAAATACGATGGTTTCACAACAACAACAAATTAATTCTTTATGTACAAAAACGAAAACACACTTACAACAATCACTTTTGCATAATTTCTTTTCTGTGGTTAATACATGTAGAATGAGACAAACCGATCATTAAAATATCCACGAAACAATATGAAATAACACAATATTTTTGTTTAAATAGCTTACGTAATAGTCTATCAATATTGCTGTGACAGCCAGTGTGAATCGAGTCTACACAATTTCTTGGTATCTAAAACATATTGAAAACTGCATAGTAGGGTTTGGGGGTAAGCAAGTTTGGTACAAAAAATAATCAAGGACCCTAGTTCATAATCCTGCTTTGCGACAAGTATAGCTTAGCAAATGTCTTCCATACGGAGACAGGCCCTTTTGAAATGTTCATTCTGCTTACCCTCTCCTGGTTATTGCCAGCAAATTAATGTTAACTGTGCAAATGCACTGTCGACTTGTTTAAAAAACATCTAGAGCAAATTTGCACCTGATGTAAACATGTGTTTTAACCCCTAATTTACAGGAAAATTAGAGATGGTTTTTGTTTAAAAAAAATACAGAATTGACTAGCCTAATACTTTATAATTTCCAGCATCTAAAAGGTATTATACAGGATTGCTAAAGTAGTCGCAGACGGTGTTCATGTTTTGTGTGATCAAGTTATCGTTATATATGAACTAACAAAACTAGGGCTTAGTATGTTGTGAGTCAGAATAGTAAAAACCATGCACAAATTTCAACATTGAAACAAATTGTCCTTAATTGTTGTTGTAACAACAGAAATCAGCTGATTGAGTGTTTCTTTTAGGTTGTCAGATATAGTTTTCACGAATATGAATTTATTTTCAGAGGGAAACATTTCTTTTTAATAATAATAATAACCAGTTCTTATATAGCACAATAACGTCTCAATGCGCTTTACATTAGTGCCCTGGTCATTGGGCCAATAACAATCTGTCTCAGCTCACTGGGGAGTATGCTGCCACGTAGCGCTCAGAAGGCTTTTTCAAACACAATATCAACCGCTACCCTCGCAGGTACCCATTTATACCCCTGGGTGAAGAGAAGCAATTATAGCGAAGTGTCTTGCTCAAGGACACAAGCGTCACGACCGGGACTCGAACCCACACCCCGATGACTAAACCACCAGAACTTGAATCCGATGATCTAAACCACTCGGCCATGACATGCTACAAAAAATGGTTCTAGTGTGAACTTCATAATCAGTAAGCTTTCACACAAAAGCTAAATGATATTTTTTTATCCTTACCAATCCTGTATAATACCTTTAAGCTCTGACCTTTGACCTTAAAGGTGCAGTGGGTCCCACATAAACCATAGAGAAAGGACCCTCTATGCATAAACTGAACAATTTAGTGCAATGACTAGATGCCTCTGACATTGCTTGAACCAGCTGCATAATGAGCAGTGTTAAAAATCACAAAGACACGCTCGCCTCGCAAGTGAATTGTTCAGTGTTCCTGGGCAACAGTTTTTTTTTTTAAACATGGTCACAGATCTCACTAGTGGTGTCACTACAGTTCTAAAGCTATATCATCATGGGTGGTTTCTTATTTTTTATTTATTTTTTTATTTTTACAAAATATTATAATAAATATATAAACCTATTGTGTACATAATTGAATAGAGACATACAATACCTACATGTACCTATAATGGCTGAAAATGCTAACTTACAGATAAAACAAGTATTATTAGGACTGGACAAGTCTGGACAAATTGGTGCATTATTCTTATAAGTTGTTTAAAGTGAAACATTAACAATAATAAAACTATATATTTCTGTAATAGACCATGCAAGTCTCGAGTGCATTTGAACATTGTTTTTTTATATTTTTTATGAGATATCGCCTAACTCATAAGGCCACGGACGGCCACTCAAGGTGAGGGCTACACATAACTGATTTGGGCTATCAACCCAAATCAATTGTCACCAGGGGCACGTTGCCTCCTACTCCTGGGGCTGAAACAGGGTTACCCCCTTCACAGTCCATAAGGATGTAGGCATGGGTAGAGCAGAATGCACTACCTTCCCAACTTTTTCGAAGCAATTATGGTTAAGTGCCTTGCTCAAGGGCCCAAGTGTCATGACCGGGTATCGAACCCACACTCTTCTGGTGACCTAGACCGCTCGGCCACGACACTTTGGCCCCGTGTTCATTGCTTTAACGGATAAACGAAGTAAACTCGCTCATTTTGACAGGTTCTAATGTTTGGATACGCACGAGACTTACTTCGTTCATTTACCAGTTAAATAACTCACTTATTGAAGACCAATGGTTTTATGGTCAGAAGCCATGCCGACCTGTTGTAATAGTTGACGTAAAAAATGCTATACAGTACAAATTATTTTCATATCCCACTGTCCGTTAGGAGCAGGATATGCAAAGTAAAAATGACATTAAAATGAATTATATTATATTTAAAGAGGCGTACTGTACAATCGTGTAAAAGAGGTTTTTGTTTAATAAAAAATAAAAACAACAATTCCTTTCAACTGCATGAAGCCCTCTGATTTGGTTTTGTGGATAAAAAGAAGTAGATTTCGAAGAGAGAAAAAACACCGAAGCATAATTAAAATTTGTTTTGATAGACAAAATCTTAAGAAGTAATTTTTACTCAATTTAAAAACATTGATTACATAACAATGCAAATTATTTCTAGTTATTAAAACACAAGGAATATATTTTTTTGTTTACTATTGCTTGTGTAGGTGTAATAATACTTCATAAAAACCAACACAGTTTCCAAAAACACTCAACACCAAAATCAAACTTTGTTTTGTGGATTTCAAAACAGTCACTCCTATTTTAAAGAAAAAAAATAATGATTGGTTTTAAACAAATATTTGGGAATATTTGTCATTTATGTAAAAATTGTTGACAGTTTAAAAAGGAACAAATTTCAATCATTAATGTAAATGAAAGGTTTTTAAAACCATTGAGAAAGTATTTGATTTCGTGTTTTTTTGAGCAGTTTTTCAAATTTGTGTGAAAGAAAATTATTGTACAAGATTACCAATGCGTAAAAAAAACATTGGTTAACAAATAATAATTAGTAAAAACAGCAGTATAGTTTTAAAAAGAAGCAAGTTCAATTTTTGTAATCAAGTTTTGTATAAACCTGTTAATTGTGACATAAAAATGTAATACATCATTCTTTAATCAATTAGATAAGACCAATTAAGCACCAAAAGTCATGAATTAAATACAAATGATTATAATAATTTAAGAGCTTGAAGTAGTTTACCATTTTGGTTACTTGGTCACGGTGAACCAACAAGACGGAAACTCAACGACAGTCACTCCATGAAGTAACCAAACAAGCTAGAATTCAAAATGCAGGCTGGGGAATGTGCAATATATCCCCACCAGCCCAACTGATACAAAATGTGACCTGCAAACAAACACAGACTGCGTGTAAAATTTGCTCTCTCGTCTTTCTGTAGCTGAGACTAAGTTAACCACTGAGAAAAAAGCTTAACAGTGAAATCTGCAATGAGGGGTTGCAAATATCACTTTGAATATTGTGGCATCTCCGAATGTCACATCCACTATGCCAAACGTAGACTGCGAATCAAATTTGTTTCTCTTTCTGTAGCTGAGACTAAACTAACCACTGAGAAAAAAGCTTAACAGTGAAATCTGCAATGAGGGGGTGCAAATATCACTTTGAATATTGATGGCGTCTCGGAATGTCATATCCACTATGCCCTTAGAAAAGTCATTTCCGTAAACTTCACCAGTCTTAATTACCCTCAGGTCGCATTTTAATCATGTCGTCTATACATATTGGTCAATATAAAATAAGTCAACATAAATAATCTAAGTCCGGAGGAAAAAAAAGTGCACTGCTCAAACTCATTCTACATTCCCTGTGCTGCCAATCCAGCCCTCTTAACCTGTGACTCTCTGCTTGTCGTCTACGCATTATTTATACATCGGTTTCGAGTGCAGGCTTTTAAACTTCCAACAATAAACCTCTACCAAGTTGGTGGCCATCTTGGTCATGTTCCTGGAATCACAGGAGGAGAGATGCCTCTCAAGCATCACACAGCACCAGACTTGTTTTTTCTTCCTGTTTCCAGCCTCGGGCCATTTCAGAAATCACGGCTTAGTCTTTGGCTCAAGCTCAGTCACCATCCACCTGTTTTGAAGTCCAGTGCCAAAGCCGCCATTTTGAAAACAGGCTTGGATTGACAAAAAACAAAGTTGGTTGCTGCGGACTTGGTAGGCTGTTCCTCTTTATCACACAGTTTTAATAATGTATTCTATGTAGTTGGGGGCGTGCCCATCACTTCACCCACCCTCTTGGGGGGGGGGAGGTTCCACCCCCTTCACCCAGGCTGGTTTTGATATACCTATATACACCCATAGACTCGCACCAAGTCCCCTCAATTCACAGAGCATAACCCTGGGCCTGGGTTTATGGTGGACTGAATTTGTTTACATAGCCGTCCAATTCCCACCCTGGCTTCAGTTTCACATCATGTATATACACAAAGGTCAAGTCACCGACGAACTCAGATACCAAATTAATGTCCAATATTTGATAAGTTTAGTTCTCTATCAACAAATCCTCATGGATACGCCAAGAGCAGGAAAAAAGGAAAATATTATTGTAGAAGTTAAGCGTGGGAGTGTACTTCACTCACAGAGACACTTTTCCCGACACCATTCTTGAGGGGAAATTCACCAGTCCCTCAAGGTGGATCAAGATTATTGGGGTGGTCTTGCATACCTGCCAACATTGAAACCTCAGAAATAGGAACGCCAGTTTTACAGACAGCGACGCAAGAAGTCGTGCGAGTAAAGCTTATTACATGTAAAACAGTGTACAAAAATCACTGATCCCGTAAGAAAATCTCTTTACTGTCACAACCAAATGGCACCCTCTTTTGACAGAACTTGTTGATCTTTTTCATTGCTGTCTCTCGTAATCGGAATGTTCTGATTTTTTGCGGCCTGTATTCTAAAAAAAAACTGCACAATTCCAATTAAATCTGAACAGTTGGCAGGTATGGGTTTGTGATGGTTTAAAGGCTTCAGAGTTGACAAGGTGGCAGAAAAAGCGGTTGCCATACGAGATGTTTTGCAACCAAGCACAATCTATATACATTAAAGCTTTTCTTAAAATTGGTTTTTCTGGAAGAGACAGAAGTTTCCGTGAGTGTGGGGAGGAGGGTTGGGGGTCGGAGGAAATGTACATTAAATTCAAATCCTTCAATCCTAAACTGATCATGCGGCAACAAGGCAAAAGCAGATAGATGGAATGTGACCATTTCAGAACCTACCATATAACATTTCATTTTCTTGACGCGCATGTAGTTGAGGTGACATCAACGCTTCAATCAACCAATCACAAGGCTCATAGATGACCATTTAAGCAATTTGACTGGTTGGTAACCGGGACGGGTTACAAATATGTTAAATGCAAAAGCAATAATGAATATGGGAACTTTAAAATTACCATGAAAATAGGTCACACCTCTGCTATCTTGTTGTGATTTTTCAGTGGAAGAGATCCAGAGTTGGTGTAGAAATAGTACAGTTCCACATCTACAACCACAATCTGAGAAACGCCTTGTTCTATCCTTTTGCAACTTTACCCCCCCCCCTCACTACAAACAACTCCTCCCCTTTTCATGATAAGTCTATGTGTTATGCATCTGGGTAGTCGCAGAATGCTGAAGGCCTTTCTTCTCTTGCGTCGTCGTATAGATGTAGACTATTTTCTTCAAGTTCAACGCCGGCTATGCAGCCCACAAAGGCTTGTCTGAAGTCAAATGGCACGTTAGATTGGAGATTTGAATGTCCACCTGTCAATAAGAAATTGCAAAAAAGAAATCATTAACCATAAAAGGCAAAGTGAAGGTTTGTTTGTCTCGAGTTTGTTGGGGTGTCGTGGCCGAGCGGTTAAGAACACCGAACTCAAGCTCTAGTGTTTCTGTTCAGCAGAGTGTGGGTTCGAGTCCCGGTCGTGACACTTGTGTCCCTGAGCAAGATACTTAACTATAATTGCTTCTCTCCACCCAAGGGGTAAAATGGGTACCTGTGAGGGCAGAGATGGTTCTTGTGATTGATTTAGCTTAGTAGCGCATATATTGCAGCACAGGCTGTATACTCCCCAGGGAGCTGAGATGGTTTAAGGAATGAAACAAATGGCCCAAGTGACTAGGGGTAATAATGTGTGAAGCGCTTAGAGTCCCGCCGAGCCAGTCGATGTTGCGCCCACTACCGGTCACTAATACAAAAACTAGCATCACCAATCAAGAATACCTATGACCTAATCTTGACAAACACTTAGTATCACAGAAATTAGCTTAGGCTCATTCGTTTACTCTTACTTAATGTTTGAAATAAAAAAAGCTTATACACTTTATAATAATTTGTGGCGAATTGACACCCTTACAATCTCTGCCCTCATAGTACCTCCTCCTGTGCTCTACTTACCAATCCACATGATGCCATCTGTGTTTAAGAACGACGCCCCTGGCTTGGAGGCTGACAATGAGGGCGCTTCATCATCTACTTGAATACTACCCTCACGCTGAGCTCTGTAACAAACAAAAGGCGCCGCAAACTTTTTCATGACAACTCTATCAGAAGTTATTAGACATCGAGGTATGTTTTGGCAACAAGTAGTTC
Source organism: Leptasterias polaris (assembly GCA_037783415.1). Taxonomy (NCBI): domain Eukaryota; kingdom Metazoa; phylum Echinodermata; class Asteroidea; order Forcipulatida; family Asteriidae; genus Leptasterias; species Leptasterias polaris. Next base: position 1,494,912 of record JAZGTN010000111.1, read on the forward strand.
CAAGACCTTATTTGCAAAAGTCAGGACCAAAATAACCTCAGGTCGCATTTTAATCGTGTCGTCTATACATATTGGTCAATATAAAATAAGTCAAGGGTTACACAATAGAAAAGACAACAAGCAATTTTTAAAATAAAAAAACCCAAATGAGTTTAACAGCTAGGGACGCTTCTTTCTATACATCCTCGCATCCTTTGGGTGTCATGGCCGAGTGGTTTAGATCCTCGGATTCAAGTTCTGGTGGTTTAGTCATCGGGGTGTGGGTTCAAGTCCTAGTCATGACGCTTGTGTCCTTGAGCAAGACACTTTGCTTTCACCCTTCTCTGGGTGAAGAGAAGCAATTATATAATTGCTTCTCTTCACCCAGGAGTATAAATTGGTACCTGCGAGGGTAGAGGTTGATATTGTGTTTGAAAAAGCCTTCTGAGCGTCACGGCAGCCCAGCCCCCGATTTCACAAAACTCATCGCAAGAAGTGATGCATCGTATGGTTTGCGATGCGTCGAGTTCTATTTTCCGTTTCACCATACACGTCGTAAGCGCGACGAGTCGCAACTCAAAACCATTTTCACTCTTAATAAAAACAACCCTTTGGACGAGGATGAATTGCTAAAGTTGTGTGGCTGTTTTGTGTTGTATACAACTTGGTCATGAAACAGTCGTGTATACATGTAGCTCACTCAAGATCAAGATGGCAGGAGAGTGAAATGTCGTCTGCTAAAAGTACTCAAAGTAAGTATTGTTGTTGATAAGAGTTTCTGTCGATCTTTTGGATTACATTTTTAGAAACTACATACAAGTATTCCTAGTGCAAATTATTACATTACAGTCAGTCGCTACGATAACGACTCGTTATCATAATCATTAGGTCAACAAGAAGGCATTGTGTATTCTGAATCAAGCATATCAAGCATTTTGCAAGCATTTGCACGTTATCAAATGAAACATCGCTTTCTTAAGACGACCCTTTGGGTAGTCGTAACTTACGACGTGTTCTTCCTTGTAGTCAAGGAACTTGCGACGTATCCGACGCATCGTAACTTTGATGAAATCGTTTTTATACGCATCGCAACTTAAGACGTGTAACCGGTCGTATCTTGCGATTGTGTTTACGACGCGCTTCGCAGCGCTTCGTGAAATCGGGGGCAGGGCTGTATACTCCCCAGGGAGCTGAGAAAGATTAAAGGAATGTTATTGGCCCAATGACCAGGGCACTAATGTAAAGCGCATTGATACGCTATTGTGAAATGCGCTATATAAGAACTAGTTATTATTATTATTATTTTTCCTATCTACCTACCTGGATATAGTGACTGTGTGCCATTCGTCGTCGCTGACTGTACCCTGCGCTCTTATTCTTTTTACACCACTTCCTAAGTTATAACCTAACTCAACACTGCCATCCACGACGGCCACTGCGATGAAGTCGCCGTTTGCTTGGTTGATGCTGTTGTAGAACAGCAGACCGGATTGCTGAAGAGTCCGGAAGCGTACCTTGATAATGTTGGTCATCTGAGCTTTTTTACTGAGGTGGGAGAGACAGAGAAAGAACAAATTGAGACTTTGTCCTCGTCAACCCCTTTTTTAGATCACTGTGGTGTGTCGTGGCCGAGCGATTAAGATCAGTTGTCATTATACATCTATGTTTATTTCAACATAAAAAGTCTTGCCCCCCTTGGAGTCAATGCTCACATTTGTCTTGCTGTGTTTGGATAACTAAAGTAACTTCTCCCATCGAAGGACACTGGAGCGTTAGTGTCTGACCGTTCAGTGACTGGCTGAAGACCGCCATCATCTGAAAAACAAAATGAAATCAAAATACACGTGAAATTGACGTTCACAACCCTTTTCGGATTTTTAAACAAAAAAATATTCCATATCAAATAATAAACCACAAGGGAAACTGACTGGGTAAATTTTAAACGATTTTGGGTTGAACAAAGAAAAATTGACTAGAGCGGGATTTGAACCAACGACCTCCGGATTAACGTGCCAGCGCTCTACCAACTGAGCTATCCAGCACTATGTTGGCGGTCTCCCTATTTTGTCAATATCTTTGTTCGGGGGTTGCCAGTCAGAAGCCAATCAAAAGTAAACTGCCGTGTAGCCAGGGATCACACCCAAGTACGATACAACCTGGGAAGCGGCAGCCAGGGGATCACCTTAAGGGGATGCAACTTTTTATATCAATATAAAATGATACACCACAAGGGAAACTGACTGAGTAAATTTCAAATGATTTTGGGTTGAACAAAGAAAAATTGACTAGAGCAGGATTTGAACCAACGACCTCCGGATTGATGTACCGGAGATGAATAAGAAGGCTGGAGACTGTTCATTCTCATGCACTGTTCCTACACTCTAGAACTCAATACCTCATTCACTAGCCAAAGCGACTTCCACCTCCTTGTATGTTTTTAAACTATTAAAATAGTTCTCTCTGTGGTTTTTATTTGTGTTTCTGGTAGCGCTTTGTAACCGCTTGAAAAGGTGCTTTTTACTAAATGCTGTTATTACTACTGTTATTAAGTATTCTGTAAAACCCCCAAAAACACAACTATGACATTTTTTGCAAATTGAATCATCATCCTAATTGACAATTGTTTATTAATTTGTTTATTATAGTATTAGTTTATTATATTTACATGAACAATTTTCCAGCAAGGTGACAACATGGTGATATTATGCAACATCACAGTGGATGTAATTGAATGGTCAGACACATTGGAAGTCGCTGAGCATTTTTGTCACACGGTGTATGCGTGCAAGGCAAGCTGGTGTGGTCATGCCATGCAAAGTGGTGGTCTTTCAGCTGCAGTGATCGCAGGTTTTCCAGCGCATACAAAGAGAGGACCAGGAATATCTCCAGCCAGTTGGGTGAACAATTTAACACAGAGTGGTCTTTCAGTCGCTGAAATAAAGGATGCTTACACCCGGACAGAGTCGCGCTGAACCAAAAGTACATGAAAAGTTCCACATCTGACAGTTAGGAGCGACTGGACGCGCTAGTGAGTCGAAAGATCAACTGTTGCAGTCGTTCGGAACGACTCTGGAGCGCCTTGGTTTCAGACGTCGATCTTGTCATGAGCCGAACCTAATGTAAATGTTATGTTAAGTTCGCCTGTCTGAAACCAAAATTTAATTGGGTCGACCTAGAGTCGCTCCTAATCTATTTGGTTCGGCACGACTCTAGAGCGCCCGTCTGAACCGGGTATTAGCTGCCTAGAATTGAAACACGGAAATTTCGCAGAAGTGGGCGCCTACCGGCCAGACAACGGCTCTTGGCGTTTAATGATTAATAGTAAGAGGGTTAACCTTGGTTCATCTGACTCTAATGCATACCTCCACTGGATGTTGATGCTTCCATCGATACACACTTCATTCCTACAATCAATCCTTGTGGTGGGCATTCACACGTGTACCTCTCCCCGTTGGGAACACAGAGGAATGTGTCCATGCACGGTCTGCCGACACACGGGTGCTCCAGGAACTTTTCGATGTTAACTTGGTTCAGGGCGGCTTGGATCAGGTCAGGTATATCCTCACGGTCGACGGCAAACTACGACACGAGGCAAACAGACAGATTATCAGAGGATTTTACAGTCACCATTGCTTAGTTTTACAGAACTTTCTCAACTCCCTTGGAGACCTCAACAAAAGTTCCCAATTCATTCCAATTGGATATCCAGTTGGAAAGAATTGGATAGGGTTGGTATTGAGTTGGTTTATATTGGAATACTGAATTTCCAATTGGAATAAAATCTTAGACCAACTCAGTCCGATTGGAAATCCAATTGGACTCAGTTGGTTTGATTTAATTGAATTGGAATTAACTGGAATTTGTTTCTACCAATTGGAAATTTCACCTCCTAATATATTTCCAATTGGAAATTTCATTTCCCAACAGGGGCTAGTTTGAAAAAAGTTCAAACTGAATCCAATTGGGTCCAATTGGTTTTGTGCCAAAACACAACAATGGAAAAATTCCAATTTGAAATAAATGTTGTGTAAGTAAACATTAAACCGCAGATAATGCAAATATCAAATATAATATTATATATTATCTATTATAACATAATTTGCTATAAATGCTATAAATGGATATGTTTTTGTTTGTACTTGTTAATGCCTCTGAAGAAGGTCCAGTTTGGATCGTAAGCTAAGGCCATCTACCCTACTAAGGCCATCTATTATAACATTATATTATCTATTTTTATAGCCAACAAAGAGGAAACAGTAGAAGCATGATGCCCATATACTTTTCCCTTCGACAGACATAACAAAGACTTGCACATGGCAAAGATGAAGTAAACAGAATAATTATAAGAAATATTGATAGTTATAACAAAAACAACAATCAAATATACATTCAATACATATTCATTCATTCACATATAAATCAAAGCCGTCATTTTATGGGTCAATGACACAGGGCTGGGTTTCACAAAGCACTAAGATTCATCTTAAGATGAGTTGAAAAGACTACCAAACTAGTTCTATAACCAGACTGACAGATGCATCAAGAACGGCCAAAGATAGACCAATCTGGCACTCCATCACCATACAGAAGTCATCACAGGGTCCCGTGCCAGTGTGGACGGTATACGTAATGCAAAGCGAATTTTGACGTCACAGCTCTCTTTTCGCTCCCAGGAGTTGAGCACATCGCAACTGTTTCGAATTATTCAATGCAAATTTGTGACGTCAAAATTTGTATCGCATTTGCATTCGCAGGAAGTATGAACCAGGCTTCAGTCAAGTTAGGGTCCGACTGATACAATAACTGAAGCAAAGTTTGTATCCATCAGATGGGGTCTCCTCTCTAGCCAAAGATACCTCAAAATCAGAGCTCCATTCCTTACCATTTTGATACCTCCAACGAAGCCATCTGTGATGCCAGCCTTCCTGGACAGGTGAGAGTAGTTATCAGTTCCACCGATGAAGAGACTTTTCTTGAGATTGAGTTGTTTAGCTGATCCCTGTTAAATCATCAATAAAAACAATCATATTTTTTTCTATGAGAGATCGCCTAACATCACAAGGTCGGACGGCCACTTCAAGGTGAGGGCTACACTTGATTTGGGCTATTGACCGAAATCAACAGCCACCAGGGGCACGTTGCCACCTACTTCTTCGGCTGAAACAGGGTTACCCCCTTCACAGTCCGTAAGGATGTAGGCATGGGTATCATCCACTGGGAGCCTGGCTGGTAGAGCAGAATGCACTACCTTCCCAACTTTTTACGAAGCAATTATGGTTAAGTGCCTTGCTCAATCAAGGGCACAAGTGAATATATATAGTCTTTTATAGCGCACATATCTACTGATCAGGTACTCAAGGCGCTGGAACAGACAGAAACATTCTACGACAGGTTTTTGAATTTATATAAAGGTTTACAAAGTACTGCGGCGCATTCAGCAGCCACTGCCAGAAACACCAGGGCAAACCCCTTCTCTTAGCGATAAGTGTAACTGGGTTCTTTTACGAGACCTAGGGCTTTACGTCCCATCAAAAGGACAAGTAATAATGATTTAGTGTCTTGCTCACCCACCCCACCCCACCCCACTCACCCACCCCAAATTCAATAAACCCTATACACTGAAGAACAAAGCAATGCCTCAAATAAGGCAGATATTTTGAACAAATGTCCTCCCAGCTCAGGAGTTTTCCTGGCTTTTCCTGGCTTCCAGCAGGCAACTTTTTTAGTTTTCTTATCATTTTCTTGGGGAAAAGTGAGTTGCAGCTAGAAGGATGTTCTCTAGTGCTGTCGAAGTGTTCCTTTATACAAAAAGTTTCCTGAAAAGAATTTGCCCTGTGTGACATGGACCCAATGTCATAGTGCTGCTCACTGCTGAGCAAATATTTGTGCCAACTATAGCAGGAATATTTGCTTAAGCGTAAACGTATTTCGCAGGTTAGCAAGAAAATAAGGTAGCCAGCTTTCGCGTTCACCATGAATTTGGATTGTTACGCCATTCATTTTCATGCAGTAAGCACCGGTCATGCCTTTTCGTGTGCTTACGGTTAGCAGCGCTATAAATGGAAACTCGCGCAGTAAGCACAAAAACAGCCGTTAAGCCGCTCTATGAAATTGGTCCACGGTCTTTAGTCATACGAGAAGTGGATTTTGAGCTTACCAATGATTCACCCATAGCAACCATGATGCCATCGATATACAGCATTCCGTCAATCTTCATTCTGGTAGCTTCAACAGTATGCCACTCATTCAGACTCACCTTTTCTGGGCTCCTGTGAAGAACAAATCAAACAATCAGGGGATGAGAGTCATTGCTGGCAAAAAAGTCTGAAACTACATGTTGGATCCAAATGTTAGGACGTAGGGCCTACATGTATGTTGAAATGATGGCGTTTCTACCTTTTGGTAACCCCTAGGGAGGGTTTGGAATTCAAAGGGCTTTTAGGAACAGTGTCCTAAGCACTAGTGAAGTAGATCAAAGGGCAGTCTTTCTTTTATGTGGAAAAGTATTATTTTTATTTTTTTTACCAGGCTGATATCATAAGTCTGAATTCAGACAAAAGTCTGACAAATCTCATCCCTGAACAATACCAAATCGTTTAATCACATTTTGAGATAATGCTTAAAAGGTCTTCAAATGATATGGCAGCATTTCTTTTAATCTTTACTTTATTGACCTCATTACTATTCCAGTTTCATTTAATTACTATGTATCTTTATATATGAATTCTTTATGTGAGTTCTTACATCCTTAGAATGGGCTTGTCTTGTCCGAGCTTATATTTTTCTTGCTTTGATTTGTCAGTGTTCTGTTTCCATTTCAACTTTGGTTTACAATTGTTCTATGGTGTCACAAGACTTTTGAAGTATACATTTGTTGTTTCTTGTACTGTTATATTTTATCGGTAATGTTACATCTTGTACTTTTTGTTGAAATCTTGGCCAAATAAATAAGAATAATAATACTATTTTGGTAGCAATTAATTTATGAAATTTATTTACTAAATGAAGTAATTCTAATGTTTCATATTTGCACTTAGTTGTAAATTACTCACAATTCAGCCTTTGGGCTGCGACAAAATGATACCGAAACCCTTGAAAGAATTGAATTATCAAAAATATATATTTCCACATTCTATCTTTCTGGGATTTTACTACAAAAACTAAATATCAAATAGTATACCAAATTATAATCTTTCTTTCATTTTGTTTTGTTGTGGGGGAGGGAAGGGGATATCTTGACATTTCCTAAAATAAATACCAAAATTAAAAACCTTTCCAAATATTGGTTCTTAATTAAATTAATTAAGTTATAGCAACGCCAACTTCCAATCTGCTGCAACTTACATTAGCTTTCAAGCAAACAACACAAAACTGCTGGGAAAATTACGGACGTAAGGTCAAATGTAAGGGATGGATAACACAACAACGGTTTTCTTTTCATTCCTTTGTGTGGAAAGCAGAAAAACAGTTAACAATAAGACATCAAAACTTGAATCAAAGAATTGTGTTGTCTTGCGCCACCAATTATTGGATCAGTTTTCTCGAAGAACATCTTAAATTTTCTTCCTTCTGGGATAGAAAGGTGGTAAAATGGAAGGGATGGATAACACAACTATAGTTTTGTTTTCATTCCTTTGGGTGGACAGCGGAAAATAACTCTAACAGCTCACAATGTGAGATACACACTTCAAAACTGTGTTGGCTTGGGCCACCAACTACTGGTTTAGTTTCCTTGAACAGCATTTCAAATCTGGTTCCTCCTGTGTTTAACATTGCAGAGATGTCAAGCGCACTAACTTGCTTTAGCGTGGCGATGGTTTACTTAAAAGCAAACACGGGTTACCAATATCTATCTTCAAGCAAACTTGAATCCTCAATTCTAATTGGTCGACCCATAGCAACAAGAGGTGTGATAAGCCCATATTGAACGGCCCATATCACACTCTGTTCTTACTCAGCGTAATGTATTATTTGAAGCTATACGCAAAATGTACAGCTGTTCCAGCACCGCGTATTGTGTTAAGCTGCGCGCCAAGTTTGCTTGAAGATAAATTGGCTTTCACACGCAAGATCTTGGAATAGGAAAAAACATAGCGTGTCTGCGTCCCATATCCAAAAGGGCCTTCGGCCTCGTTGGACGCAAAAGTGCAGTATTTTTCCGTATTCCATGAGCGCCTGTTTGATAACTAATAACAACAGGTAGTTTCATGCAGCCCATCGACACAACAAATGAATTTCAAACAAGACACTTTTGACTGCACACACCAATACCTTAACAAATGTAGCTCGCTGTCCTGTATATAGTTAGGACTAACGGACAGGATGAGAAGGTGTGATGAAATGATACAATTTTGTAGACAGAAAAGAAGAAGAAATGTTAGTAAAAAATATGAAACACATAAATGGTGAATGCTGTTTTCGCTAAATATAGACAGAGAAAACATTCTGGATCGTCTAAGCCGACCCTAAAAAACCACCAACCCCATAAACAAAATGTGACTTGAGGTCAGCCTCGAGGTTTGTTGAGGTTTTCTGGGGATATCTAGTTTTCAACCTCTAGTTACCTTGAGGTTTGTTGAGGTTTTCAGGGGTTATCTAGTGTTCAGCCTCTAGTTGCCTCTTGTTTAATTCTGCAATTCTCCCTAACACCCATAATCTAGGAAGGAGTAAACTGAACAAGGTAGTCATAACATGAGGAATGAAAAGAATTGGTGGACAGATTGTTCGTCCAAAAAAGGAGTCTAAAAATTCATTGTTTCCCCAAGATGTCCTACCTGATTTCAGCAGTCCCAGAGCCCAAATTATAGCGGAATTCCAAATATCCGTCCACCAAGTTGAGGGAGATGAAATCCCCGTTGCCGTTGGTGCTCTGCCCGTTGTAGAAGATCATTCCATTGGGTTTGGTGGCGAGGAACTCCACCTCGATCGTTATGCTGGTCGGAGCTTTAAGTCCAGGCATCTCAATGAAAGAGTTTCCGTTAAAGCCGGGAACGAAGGGGATCGCTGGTTCAGGAACTATTTCTATGGGAGATATAAATTTCGAGGTAAGCAACACAAAATTTCAGTCGGAAGCAATGCAACCGTTAGCTGCCATGTAGCCAGGGATCACACCAAAGTTTACGATACAACCTGGGAAGCTGCAGCAGAGGGATCACCTTAAGGGGGATGCGAATTTTTATTACAAATATTGAGTACATATAAGCATCCTCGTCCCAAGTTTTAATATTGCTTCAATGTTAACATCAACAAGATATTTGCATATAAACATTAAAGTTGTATTTATAGCAAAAAGCTTCGGGTATTTCTCTTTCCAAGAGTTTTGTATCATTAAAATTAAAAAAGATTTGATTTCCTGGAAAAATATAGTCTTCGTTCAAAAGGTTTTCTCATTTTTGATACGCTTGAGACTTGCACAGTCTATTCTTACCTCTATCGCACATGTCACCCTTCCATCCTGTTGGGCAGTCACACCGGTACCCTCCCTCTGGCAGCGGTGTACACGTCGACCCAGTGTAACACATGTTGCCCTCACAAGGATCCACAAATACATCGCCACAAAGAGGACCTAAGCAAGTGAAATTAAAAAAACCAAACAGTGTCACAGTCGGGTAATTTTCATGTGGCATGTTTTTGCCGAGGGTTTTAGTGCATTGGACTCGAGTTCTGTTCTAGTGGTTAAGTCATCAGGGTGTGGGTTCGAATCCCAGTCATGACACTTGTGTCCTTGAGCAAGACACTCAACTATCATTGCTTCTCTTCACCCAGGAGTAAATGGGTACCTGTGAGGGCAGAGATGGTTCTTGTGATTGAATTAACTTGGTGGGCTATATTTGGCAGCACACTAGGCTGTACACTCTCAAGGGAGCTGAGATGGTTTAAGGATTGAAACAAATGACCCAGTGAAAAATATCCAAAATACATACCAACAAATCCTTCCACACATTCACAGCTGAACTGCTCAGCTGTGGTGGGAGTACACGTAGCGTTGTTCAGGCATGGCTGTACAAGACAGGGGTCGTTTCCGCATTCACCAACGTTGGCTCCGTATAAGATGTCTCCCGCCGGATGGTAGACATCCAGGGCTTTGCCGTTGACCTCCAGGTAGCCGATACATCCTACGAAACCCTTTGTGGTGCCAGCTACTTTGTAAATCCTACAGGTGATAGACAGAAACACATTCATTTATTCATTCAGGATTTTTAATTTCCACATTAGCAAATAAATACAACCAGTAACACAATTTACATGAAATGGACGCAAACACACAAAAGTCCAAAACTTAAGAAGAGAATGCCTCTTAACAGGCCTGGATTTACATGGAGGTCACGGAGGCCATGTCCTCCGTTGCCCCCTTCTCTTGGCCTTGGTGCCCCTTCAAAAGTTTCTCCTTAGACTTTAAGACTCTCCAATGTAGTGCCCTTCGCAAAAAGGAAAATGGCCTTGCCCTTTCAAAGATGAAAGTCCAGACCTGAAATTAAATATCTTATTAACAGAACAAAAAAAGTTATAACACAAGACAAGTCAAACAAGCAATTGAATGAATTCTCTGGTAGAATCGAAAGAACAGTCTTAGGATTGGGTCGTTCAAGTAAAACTATATCTTCAAAACTAAACTTACGCCTCTTTGTCTTGGGGTATATCGCCAATGAAGAGGTCGTTCGTAAGGGTCAGCCCAGATGACCTGGCATTGCTGGATCCCTTAACCGGTGTCTCCCCATCCACGCTGAGGCTGCCGTCGCGCTTGTCACGGCTCACACGCACCGTGTACCAGTGAAGTGGTTGGACGGGAACCATGCTCCGGATGACCACAGCATCGTTGGAGCCCAGGTCAAACCTCACAGAAGAAAGAGTGAAATCACAATTAGGGTTTTGCAAAAAATCAGAAACTAAAAAATATGGCTGGATGATGGAGCAGTTTGCTTTGGAAGTCATGTTGGTATGCTTACATATGCAAGAAAATGTGAGGGAATGCACCAAATAGCACAAATAGCAATGTATACAGATCATACTACAAGTTTGAAGCAATGATGAAACTATGACAACAATATGTGGCTACTCTAACACTTCTGTTAGTCCCCAAAATGGTATTGACTGAAAATTGTAATACATGTACTTTCAACAAAAGCATGAACAATCAAAGATGTGACTTAGACCTGTTTTCTCTTGCAATGGTAAGCTGATAAATCAATCTTTATTTCAAGTAATAATAATGGGATGTTTGCGCACAATTTGCTGTAATCATGAGAAACCTCCACAAAGTGAAAGGTAACAGATGATCAGAGATTATCTCCTAACACGGCAGAGCAGTGCAGATTTGTGCAGAAATGATTTCTCAAACTTGACTTCAATATTGTCATGGACGGTTTTGCCGCCCTGTCCAAGTAATCGTTAACTCAACAAATAACGAAAATGGAACACTTTTCTTCTGAACTTCTTTCTAGAAGGTTTTATTTAAATGATTTTGGGTTGAACAAAGAAAAAATTACTAGAGCGGGACTTGAACCAACGACCTCCAGATTAGCGTGCTGGCGCTCTACCAACTGAGCTATCTAGCCCTATGTCGGCGGTCTCCCTATTTTGTCAATATCTTTTTTCTGGGGGTGCCAGTCAGAAGCCATACAACCGTAAACTGCCATGTAGCCAGAGATCACACCCAAGAATAAGGTACAACCTGGGAAGTGGCAGCCAGGGGTTTTATTTAAACACAAAATTTGTATTTACAGACGAGAACAAAATCTTCATTAGCAACGGGTTGGACGCTGGGCGACTAGGGGGCAAACCCGAAGGACACAGACCCGACTCGACGGCACATGTACATGTTTTCCTACTGGGTATTACAAAATAACCATGGAGGTATTTCCATCTGAGTACAATACCTAGGTGGATACCGATACAATGGATAGATAAATGTGAAAATGAATCAGCCAGTGGGTATAACACACAAAAGAATCAAGTTCTATTACGAATATACATGTAAGCAAGTTAGTAAAGACCTTATGCATACATGTATGACGTCATTTGAGTAGGGCGCCCTCGAGTAGGGGTAAAAACAAGGTACACTGGTCCCCCGCAACGATAAAGACAGGCACTGGTTTTTACAGGCCCAATGATTTCATTGGATAAACGTGCAGTGACGTAAGCTTTCCATATTTGTGTTATGATTGGTCTGCTCCGAAGTGACGTGTTTGTCAGCTACACAACCAGCTGGAACTTTTCGATCGTACATAATGTTTGTATGTAATGTTGTTTTATTCACAATGCAAGGTGTGTACATGTGTGTGTAGAGTACGATTCTCCGCTGTGTGAATGGATGCGAAGCAACTGGCAGGATCCTGCTGGTATCTTGCATTATTCACGAGCCTCGAAGTGTGACGTCAGATGTTTAGGCTAAAAACGAGGTAGCTCATTGGCCTATCCTGTGCACTGCATGTACAAATCTGTGCATTGTTTCATCATTGGTTTTAACTCTAAGATGGCAGCGGGATGACGTCAATGCATGAGGTCTATTGTAAGTGTGACATGTGCGTGCATTTATAGGGAAGCAAGGAAGAAATTAATAAATAACTCTACGGAAAGAGGTCTATGGGCAAGCAGGGACACACGGGAAGATGGTGCTGTGATGTGTATATAGAGACGAGCCATGCAAATTGTGCTTTTTGTTATTCGTGCAGTTTCAGAACCATTAAGCCCTAATGCTCAGATAACCAGGACTATGATCTTCTCACATAAACTATAAAGTAATAAGCCACTAGGCAAACTGACTGGTAAATTTTCAAATAATTTTGGGTTGAACAAAGAAAAATTGACTGTGACCTCCAGATTAACGTGCCGGCGCTCTACCAACTAAGCTATCTAGCCCTATGTTGGCTGTCTCCCAATTTAACAAATTTTATTTGGGAGTGCCAGTCAGAAGCCATTCAACCCATAACTACCTTGTAGCCAGAGATCACATCCAAATTTATGATACAACCTACAACCTTGCAAGAGGCAGCAGAGGGATCACCTTAAAATTTGAGTAAGATCCCCATGAAGAACACGGGTACAACTTCATGACATCTGCATTCCGCACAAGAATTGTTCCCGGAAGATGAGCACACTCTACTTTATGGTTTTGTGACTCTACTTTCTTTCAATACCAATTCTTCACAAAACTAACTCTTTTCTCAAAAGAGATTTTAATCACATGGTCGTTACTTGTGAATGTACGGTTCTTGCAAGGCAAGTTTGTCTTTTTAAAAAAACTATCAAGCCTTTTAAGTGACATTTGCTTCCCTTAGTATTGGATTCTTTTTAAGAGTTCTTTTCCCGAATTCCATAATTTCAACGTTTATAAAATGAGGACTTTTTACTCTTCCTTCATGGAACAAAAGTGACCAAGGCAAAGTAAGAACAAATCAAATATAGGAATCTTTTCTTTACACTGGAAATAAAACATTTTTTTTCTCAAATTTCGAATGCACTTTTAGATTTTATCATAAGTTTCTGTACAGTGCCAAGGTTCGTAAAGGTCCTTAGCGATGGCAGGAATAACCTAAGCTGGAACTGGTTCCAAAGACGTGGAACTGAATAAGAGCATAACCTGACTTAATAGTTCTGAACCTATGTTAGTAGCATGTTTGCGAACTGAAAAGGTTTACCTTACGGTTACCTGGGGTAGTTTAAGTTAGCTCTGTAGTTGCAGAGTTGTAAGTAGGAGTAGGGATGGGGCGCGTCATGCTCCGTCACCACCAGGCAAATCACAAAAATAAAAATTTCAATACTCACTCGGGTGCAACATTGTACCTTAGCTCCACAGAACTGTTGACGATTGCGAGGGAGATGTAGTCGCCGGTCTCGATGTCGTCTTGGCCGTTGAAGAGGAGCAGGCCCTCTGCCTCCTCCGTCTGGAACTCCAGGGTGATGTCAACACTGAAGAAGGCTCGCATCTTGGGTAAGGCGAGGTAGGAGAACTCGGATAGAGATGGAGTCATGAATGTCACCGCTGAATAAAGTAAGAACGTTTATGTTTAATAATAATAATAATAATAATAATAATAATAATAATAATAAAATGTTCGTAGTCATTTTCTTTTTATATTAATGTTTGTTTGCAGCTGCTTGGCACCTCTGAAAAACAGTGTTTTACTGAGAGGTCTCTAAGAGGTAAATAAGAAAAGAAAAAAAGAAAAAAATTCTCCAGTTTAGAACAGTAGCTGGTGTTCTAAAGATGAGTTGATTGACAACTTTGATCTTGATCTGCATAAACATCACCTGTGTCTAAATGAGTAAACAGTTTCACCAGAGCTAGTCTTAAGAGTATTTCAGAGCCTATGGCTTAGGCTTACCAGGGTTTGCCTTAACAACCAGGGGGACCAGTTAGCTTGTCAATTCTCTAGTTCCGCCAGTTTTTTTAACTGGTCCATATTTTATGGTTCCTTTTCAACTCTGTGGGACTTTCAATTTGAAACAATATGAACAATCATTGATGTAGCAGTGGTAGCTCAATCAACTAGCCAGCCAGACAAGTTGGACAGAATTTTGACTGTCCTCGGATGTTTTCACTGGCATTTGGCTGGCACAACGAAAGACACAAGCACCAAGTGAAATTACAACTTTATGCTTTCTTCGCTCTCAGTCGGGATACTATAGTTGTTGTACCTTCCTCGCAGACAGGGCCGCCCCAACCGATGGGGCAGATGCACATATAACCCTGGGACGACGTTTCCTTCTCAAGACAGGTTCCTCCGTGAAGACACACTACTCTTTCACAAACAGGCACCGGGGCGGGCTCCGTCGCTAGTGGGAAAATGCAAAAAAAATTACATACACGTGGGAAAAAATAACAAATTTTATATTTTATGGAGATTGCAGAGTCTGATTTTTATCAACTTTTGAAGAAAGGGGAAACTTGTTCAGCTGTATCTTTTATAACTCTCGAATTAACGTGAAAATTATGACACAAAATGTAAAATTTCCCGTATGACCAGTGTAGAATCTTGCCTGCCAGAGATGCCCTGGAATGTACATGGTCACACTTTTTGTAAACAAAGATTACACGGTCTATAAATATTGAAATAACTTTTGTAACTTTAAGGTAATTTTTGTAATTTTAAGGTAATTTTGTGTCTTTCTTTTTAACTTTGTATTTGTATTGCCATGCCTTTAATTGGTGGTTTGTCCGCTGTTGGTATGATGAAATAAAATAAAATATAATATTATATTATATATTAATTTCATGTGATGATGGTAACTAAATGAAGTGACTATGACAAAAGACTGCAACTTTTATAGACAAGGTAAAAGTTTCAATCCTGTCGGAGTAAACTGACTTAGATTTTCCAACAAGTGTCTGGTCTACTTCAGCGCAACTTACTTGGTAGTTGTGTGGTCAGCTCGGGCACAAATTGTGTTGTTGACAGAGGTGTGACGGTTGTTGGATCCATAGTACTGGAGCGGAAAATAGTTGTCAAGGTGTCCGTAGGAGGCATTGTGGTCGCTTTCGTTCTAACCTGGATGGTCTTGGTCGTGGTTGTGGTAGAGGTTGTCATCATGGGTGTAGAGGGGGGAGATGTTAAGGGAAGACTTTCACTGGGTGGGGTAGTCATGCCTGGCATGGTCTGAGAGTTTGATTGGGAAGCCATTGTTTGGGAAGTCATGCTGGTACGGGAAGCCATTGTAGTACCGGAAGTCATGCTGGTCTTGGAAGTTGGTATGCTTGTCTCATCCATGACTCGCACAGTTGTCTGCGAGGGGTTCGTGCTTGTCTGTGACAACGGGAAATTGTACTTTGTGGATGCTTCATTTGTCTTAGACTCGCTGCTGTCGATGGCGTTGGACGTGCTGTCGCTTATCACAACGGTCCTTGGCGCCGTCTGACTTGTGATTAGTGGCTGGGTTACGGCAGGGTCATCTGAAGGTGGAGATTGAATGGTTGTCGCATCAGGAGGCATTTCGGTGGCTGGAGAAGATGCCATGGTCGGACTGGACTTTGGAGACGTCGATTTCGTTGAGGACATGGTGGGGACAATTTTAGCAGCTGTGAAATAAATGACAAGAGAACTATCAGCACCAGGAATGATATTTGGCACTCGGATAAAAAGTAGGAAAGTTTTACTGAGTACAAGGGCTGACATACGTGTGGTATAGGCCTTATAGACTATCCAGGCTATTTAGTAACAAATGTAGGGTGATAAATGAGGACCTAGGAAAGAAATCAAGAGTACAGTATATTTAATATTAAGATCATTAAATCAAAGATGGGCAGGTCACCTAGCAAGGAGGTATGACAACAGTTGGGCATGCAAACCAATTGGACTCCAAGAAAACAAGAAAAAGAGGAAGACAAAACAGAAGATGGAGAGATGAATTAAGAGCATATGGGGGCATTGCCTGGCAACAGACAGCGCAGGAAATGAAAAACAAAAGGACTCTATATGGAAATTCTAAAGATTGAAGTGCTCCACAAGAAATTGTGTGTACAGAGTATATGGGGAGGATGTTAAGTACAGGGACAAATGAAAGAACAAAAGAACGCTCCACAGGGATGCATTTTTTGAGAATGTGTGTATTCCTGTAAGAAAAACAGGGAGACAAAACAGAAGATGGAGAGATGAACTAAGTACATATAGGGGCATTGCTTGGCAACAGACAGCGCAGGATAGAGTGAAATGGAGAATTGGTGAAGAGGCTTTCCTCCTGCAATGGAGTGAAACAGGTGAGAAAGAAATAACAATTTTTGCTGAATTTTCTGAGGGCAAGAAAATTGGAAATCAAACTAAAGTAGGAGTAATATCACATCTGCAGCATGATGCTTTGCAGTGTACTGCACCATCTTATACACTGGAAACAGCACTATCAAGACCACAATTAAACTTGGGTAACAAATTTTCTTTTGAGGTTAAAGCGGACATTTACTCACTTGTCATGCCCGGCAATAGAGGGCAGCCTTCCCCGTCTGGATTGGTCTTGGGTGTTTCCTCATCGTCGCAGCAACCAAACCCGGACTCCAGACATTCCAAAGGTATAGTCGATGGCGTCATGACAACAGCTAAAATACCCCAAATAGAACAATGCAATTGTTCAAAATAGTGATGTTTAAAACCTCATATAGCAACTTGGCACAGATGTTTAATGAACACAGCAAAGTTTTTACAAGAGCAAATTATTTTGTTTCTAAGTTTTACTTAATCCCATTCTTGTCCCCAATTTTTCAGAGAGCTGCTCCTCAAACAAATGTGAATGTCAAACAGCTTGCCACAGAAGGGCCAGGTAACCATCCCAAATCCTGTGTATTTTACACAATTCAAAGCTGACTCCATGCAATTTATCTTTAGCGTAGTTATGTTTTCAAACAAGTTGGGTTTCTTGCTAATCTGTCTTTCTTTTGTTGTCCAGTAGAGCTATTAAAACCGAATATAAACATCAAGTAAAAAACATTCAGAGGGCACCCCCCCCCCCACCTGAACAAAGATATTGACCAAATAGGGAGACTGCAAACATAGGGCTAGATACATGTAGCTCAGTTGGTAGAGCGCCGGCACGTTAATCCGGAGGTCGTTGGTTTAAATCCCACTCCAGTCAATTGTTCTTTGTTCAACCTAAAAGACCTTGTTTCAATTCAGCGTTTGGCCAAACTTGCAAAATTTGGGTCTAGAATGCACCACAGTAGGGTTAACATCATGAGGAGAATCCTGCCATCTCATTTTGTTTTAAACAAATCTTATTTTATTTCGTAATTTTTTTAAATTCTGGTCGTGCAAGCCAAGGATTCTCAGAAAGACAAACTTTATCACCACACTGGTTCTTGTAGTATGGTGCACCTCAACAGGTGGCCCTGGTGGCGCCTCTGTGCCACATTCACACCCACAAATGTACAACAAGACTTAGACTTGCAGGAATAAATAGCAAGACAAGTTCTTAAAGAACAAAATCTACCTAGCAAGTAGGTATACACATGGTGTTACAGCAAACCAAATATACATTGATACCTCACAATGCAATGCCTCAAATCCCATACTAGACTAAAGCCGTGTTCCCATTGGACTTATTTTTGCTAAAGTACCGCGACTTTTCTGTAGAATTACAAAATTAAATCCAATGGGAACGCATGGTAGACTGACCTCCCTGTCAACTTACCGCGACCGTGATGTAATACTAACAGGCCGAAAGAGGTCGCGGAAGACTTCCGCTCAGCCACGGTAACTTAACAGGGCTGCTAAAAAGTCCAATGGGAACGCTCCGCGCTGTAAACCTACCGCGACCACGATGTAAAACACTATACAAACAACACCACTTCCTGTATACGACGCAACTATACACAGAGGGCGCGCGAAAATGGTAGTATGGTTCCCTGTCTCGTTTGCACTGATGGCAGCGTGTGTACATGTAGCATGCATTAATTACAAAAACAACGCTCAGCGCTTTTTCAATCTCGTCCAGTTGCTGTAGTTTCGCTACTGTGCACATGTGGTTAGAAACATGGCAGTTTCGATCGATTTCATGAGGAGTTTAATTGGACTAGATGAACGTGAAAATGCTGATGAATTCAACGCGAGAAAACTACGTCACAGGCAAGTCATATCCTGCATAGGTCAAAGGTGACTGTGCACAGCGCCCGCAATGTGTGACATTCTGCCAGTTTCGAACAGCAAGTTAACTGTTCCGTCGCGGAATTTAAGTCCAGGTGGGAACGCACTGTAGAATTACACTTACCAGTCACGGTAACTTACCACGTGGCCGCAAAAGAAAAAGTCCAATGGGAACACGGCTTTAGACTTACTCTCACAGACAACATGGCAATATGCCTTATCTGAAAGTCAGACTTTACCAATACCAATGACTTTCCAAAAAAAATATTTTTCAGTCTAGCCCTGGTGCCCAATTTCAAAGAAATTACAGCAGAAAATCTTTTTTAACAAATTTCTGATGAGCGAAAATAAACAGGAAACCAGTCACAAATGGAACATGTTACATGGTGGTTGGCTGGTAACCTATTTCTGGTGAGCACACTTGTTATAGTTTTTACAAAATGTACAACAAGACTTAGACTTACTCTCACAGACACCCCTGGCATATAATCGAAGATCTCTTTGAAGCCGGCAAGCGAAGACTTTCATCTGGCACTCATTGCCGTATGTTTGTCCGTCCGTGCCGCACACTGGCTCAAACAGCGCCGGACATTCCGAGGGACAGACACAGGTAGCTAGGCCGTCCATGAAGGTACAGGTGGCGTGGAAACGGCAGTTGAGTTGCTCGCAGAGATTGGACGTGTCCTCCACTTTAGTCACAACTAGATTGGATAAAGATTGTATTGTTTTTTGTATCTGTTTCAATGCATTGTTTGTTTGTATCTTTATTTTTGTCAGCTTTTGTAGAGCGCTCCGATCTTTGTGGGGTGCTATACAAAAGCCTATATGGATGTATGTATGTAGAAATGGCTGGTTTACGACAACATGGTAAGATGCCTAATCTGAAAGTCTGACTTTACCAATACCAATGACTTTACAAAAACTTTCTTTTCCACAGTCTAGCTCTGTGCTGTAGTATCCATGCATTTGATAACTCTTTGTGTAACAACAGGCGTTCCATACTTAATGTTAAGGTCAGAGGTCAATTAAAAGATCAGGAGTTCCATCAGTTAACCAGAATGTAGTCATACCGTGTTTTTAGATTGTGCAGATTGTATCCTTAATCATCGAGGCTAAAACATTACATGTGCCAATGTCATGGAGCTGCTTAAAGCCGAAAATATCTTTTTATTAAATTTCAAGTGAGCAAAAATTAGCAGGAAACCAGTCACAAATGGTACATGTGACATGGTACATGAAGGCCTACGATTTAGAATACCTACTTTTCTCACAGCCCGTAGCTCTCACGGTCATGCCCTTGGGGCACATGTTGCACTTGATACCCATGGCTTTGCCCTTACACATACACGTCCCCATCATCTGCTCGCAATCATCACGAGCCGAGCCTCCCTTGGAACAACCGCAAGCTGTAAACCAACCATCATTATACTTAGTACCGGGGATGAGATTGTATGAAAATGAAAACATTCTAAAAAAACTTCGATCAACATTTGCTCTTGGTGTGGAAATGAAGCTGTTAAAATCCCTCTTGTGATTTTTATAACTTTGAAACATGTCCACTTGTTCGAGACAAAAACTCACGTCTGCAACCGATGTTGCCTGCCTGTATCTCACGGAAGTCCCAGAAGCCTGGCTCACAGCGGTCGCACTTCTTGCCCCCGACGCCTGGCTTGCATGGACACTGCTTGTTGGTAGGGTTACAGACTGGCGAATAGGAGCCCAGCTCATTGCATTCACAATGACCTGTTGATGAACGAGAGTACAGTAGGGCCATCAACATATTGAGCTTGGCATAGAGTGATACTAATCCCTTCTTCATTGCAAGTAGAACATCCGTTAACCCCCCTCTCACTCTGTATGCCACTGTGAATAATTTAAACACTGGACAATCCCCAAGTTTATCTCGGTTGCTAAATGATGAAATTATGATGAGAGTTTGTACAAATTAAAAATCAATTCAGCATTCAGGTTGGCTCAGTGGTTTCTTGCCCTGCCTTTCCAAATCTGTGGACCCAGGTTCGAATCCCACCTCAGACTGTAGCCATGCATGCGGACTGAGTTTCAGACCCTACCTGAGTGTGGGTTTCCCCCCAGTAGGGGCTTTCTTCCCACATCTAAAAAAAGCTGAACGTTTCTTCAACATCTTCTCTACATAGGTATCTTCAGGCCTACAGGGCCCAATTTCATGGCTCTGCTTACCGCCGAATTCTGCGCTTGCGATCGCCATTCTCTGCAAGCGCCGAATTTCTGCGCTAGCTGTGTAAACGTAGAATGCCTAGTAACGTGGACTACGCAAGCGCACAAGCCAAAATTCCCTGCTAACTTGTAAAATACTCTTGCCGTAAGCCCGGAATTCCCTGCTTCCGTAAGCGCCGATTCTTTGCTTACGGTAAGCAGAGCGATGTAATTGGGCCCGGGTCACAGTAATAGTCACTTTTGAAGGTCTCTTTGTTTCATTACCAGAAAGATATACTAAAAGAATATCTGTATATGAAAGATGGTGTCCTTTGAACTCTGCTGTATGGAACATCCCATAATTCAACTCATGAAAATGTTCTCACCATTGCACTCATTAACATTTGTGTATTCTTTCCAACATTGCCTTGAACACTCCTACTTACTTGGACAACCAGCCTCGTTGAAGCCTTGAGCCGTGGTGATACCGTCTGGGCAACAACCGTACATCCCGTCTTCACAACTCGGTGGGGATGTTTGCTCTATGGGTACAAGGTTGTTGAATTTCACATTTTTACATACTGACATGAATGAACAAACAAGCGTTTACAACCTCTTTTATGTTTTCCCTCCACCCCTCACTATGCGTAATAAGCAGTATGCAAATATCTATCCACCTAAACCTGAAAACATTATCCAGAAATCTATGAAACCATGAACTTTTTCACCGGGAGAAAACAATATAATCTGCTAATTAGCACCAAAAGAATTTGTAAAATATTGTACATGAAAATTGATTCAAATTCTGAAGAAAAGGTTACAGCATTGGTCATTTTTGACAAAGAAAACAATAATCTTTTTGAATAGCTGATGACAATAGACTGTGCAAGTCTCGCATGTATTCAAACGTTTTGGGGACCACTTTGGTCACATGTGAAGAAAACGAACTATAACAGGTCCCAATGTTCCCATATCAGTCCTTGAAATGTTGGTGGTTTGTTTCTTTTCTTTTTTTCTGAAATGATTTTCTTTTTGACTTTAAAGTCCTTTTCTTTCCAATTCAAGCACTTGTCCCTTATACCACAAAAGATCTCAGTATTTCAAATCCAACATTTTTACCATACAGGCAAAAATATGAATTGAATTCTCTATCGAGTCTATAACGAAATAGTTTGGTTCACTGGATTTCAAAAAGTTCTCTCCCTTGCACCCCAAACTAAAGACTAGCACACTGTAGATACCAGCAGCACCACTGCAAAATAATCATGCTGTATTTTAAAAAGCCACCCAGCCAAAAAAACCACCATAACTTTGCAGCAAATAAAAACATCGTTGACACTCTTGGACTACATCTTGCATTTGAAAACAAAACAAAAAACAGACCCTCAACAGAGAGGGAGCACTGCGGGTCTCACAAAATACCACAAGTTGCTTGCTTTGCTTTGCTTTCGTTTGTCATTCTCAAAATTTCACTCAAAAATCTGGGAAATAGAAATTGCTTCAGTCAAAATTCTAAAAATGCAGCTAGAATTGTCTGGAGGTTTTTGGGGTTTTTTTTTTGGGGGGGGGGGGGTTTGGAGGAATTTGTTTCATGTAAGGAGGTATTGCATTGAACACTTGAAGGTGTTTGGAGAAAATAAAACTGTAATAGGTAGGGTTTGAAACTTTGCATGGTGGATTTGTTTAGAGTTTCTTTTTTTTTAATGTTAAGTAATCCAATAAACAATTGAAATTGTTTGATGCAAATAAAACTGGTATGGGTAGAATTTGAAACTTTGCATGGTGGAGACACAGTCTAGAACATCTATAAAACTGGTATACTATTAAGAAAGGGGTGGTATTTCGTGGTTAAGAAAACTGAGAACAAAATAATTTTATGGTAGGGGGAGCTTCGCTAGGTTTGACAAAAGCACTACAGAGCAGGTACACGATGCAACTTTAGTGACAACCTCCTTCCAACATTCACCAACCCAGCCAATTGAATTTTGCGATTTTGCAGCCACACAAACACAACACCATTGGTTACCTAGGAGCATGGTTTTAAATATGTTGATATCCATCCCAGCCATGGAAGCCCCGTCTTTGTTATTCAGTCACCATTGCAAAGGATTTGGGGTTACCTTGATCATTTTGTTTTTAAATAGCCATTATGCATGACACAGTAGGGTCTCCAGAAGTAAATAAGCAAAAGAATTTTGAACTGAAAAAAAAACAAAAAAACCTTTAAATACCATAGCAATGCAGCTTGTACCAAAATGCCCATAGCTGCCGCAAACAGCCGCAAGATTTGCCCTACTACATAACTGAATTAAAAGGTCAAATTAAAGGTCATGTCTGACACGTTTCTAATGATAACAAGTATGTATATTTCTTTAACAAAACAGATGTTTTGTGTTACTTTTTATGATTTTTTTCCCCCCCAATATTATGCTTTGAAAATATTAGCAATGTTACGGCGTATGTTGATGATTATATAGAAATGATTGGCCTCTGAAAAAAACAACTTAAAAAATGGGTTAAATACTGATTCTGAAGTGTTAGTTTGCCTTGCATGTCCTCATGTTCGGATTAATGATAGTCAATTGACGCACTACCGGCCAAGCATAATGGCCATTCACAATGAACCACTACACTAAAACTGCTATTTTTACAAAAGCCAGCGCAGCCGTTAATGTCTACAACACCAGATGAATGCAACAATGATAGAGATAAATGAATAATGAGTTAACACAACGAAATGCAACACATAAATGAATTAACGATCACGAAATGGAAACTTGTGCTTAGGTTTTCACATCAAAACGTTCTCTATCAGACAGAAACCTATACAGCAATCCTTCACCGATCTTGAACTCTTGGTGGCAGCAGATACCGCCATTATTGCAGTGGTACCTGGGTGGTACTGCGCTGCCTAGCGACGGGTTTAAGCGATTTGCAAAGTGAAAGTCCAATAACCCGCGACTGATCAAATGATCGCCGTGTAGCCCAAACCTTATACCAGTCGCTAGGCAGCGCAGTACCACCCAGGTACACCGCAGTAATGGAGGCATATCTGCTGCCACCAAGAGTTCAAGATCGGTGAAGGATTGCTGTATACATACAATGAAGTGTTTCATTAATGTTTCATTTATGTTTATGACAAGTATTTGCTTTTCATCTTCATAGACTCCATGTGTTCATGGGCAACTTGGATTTCTGTGTTATGCGTTCCAATTTTTCTACATACCCAAGTGGTTCACCAACCAATCATGCCAGGAATTTCTGGCGTGCCGCACGTGATATATACGCCAATTCAATAAATGATACATCATTGCCCAAAAGATGGCCGACTTTACATTGCGTGACGGCAAGTGGGAACTATCTGTACCCCCAACACCTTTGAAATATTGGATTTATCTATGTTCAAGCAGTGCTGTCTCTGTGTCGTTTTGCCTCAATATATACTTTCATTTTTACAGGGGTGTCGTGGCCGAGTGGATAAGAGCACCGAACTCGAGCTCTGGTGTTTCTGTTCAGCAGAGTGTGGGTTCGAGTCCCGGTCGTGACACTTGTGTCCCTGAGCAAGACACTTAACTATAATTGCTTCTCTCCACCCAGGGGTAAAATGGGTACCTGTGAGGGCAGAGATGGTTCTTGTGATGGATTTAGCCTAGTAGCGCATATATTGCAGCACAGGCTGTATATACTCCCCAGGGAGCTGATATGGTTTCAGAAATGATAAAAATGGCCCAGTGACCAGGGGTAATAATATGCGCCTCGGAATAGCTTAGCTAGATAGATGGCGCTTTATAAATGCTTGATATTATTATTTTTACAGGCCTGGAACTTCATTTTTCAGTGGGCAAGGCCATTTTAATTTTGCAAGGGCACTTCCATTGGGAGATCTGAAAGTCTGTAGGAAATTTTTGAAGGACAACAAGGTCACGACCAGGTGCAACAGAGGCCACGGCTTCAATGTAATTCTGGACCTGTTTATATCCTCTCATTCTTTAAAACAAAACAAAACAAAAAAACGAACAAAATAAAAGTCCACCAGCCAAAAAACAAAAACAAATCTAACCTATGAATTACAAAATAACAAAATTGCACAAGTTTCCATTTTCAGATCTGACCGTTGTGACAACTCGTAAGACAAACCTCTGGTAACTATGTAAACAACATTAAGAACATGGGTCGGCCAACGGTGTGACAACATTCCAAATGATGTGATGGATGCAATACACGACACACAAAATGTCCACAGAGAGAGAGAGAAAGAGAAAAACAAAGAAACGGGAGAAATCATTAATAATTATTTGGGGTTAGTCCATCGAGTTATTGATATTATTTCTGGATGTCTCTACGCAGTTTCATTCCATGAAGAGGGGAGAGGGGGTATTAATGGCGTTAAGGATTCTGGCATATGGAGGATATTGCTTTTAAGATATTACGTCGCATCTAAAACCAATGGGCTACAATTATTTTTATTTTTTTTATGAGGAACTTTCTATCAACGTTCATAAAAAAAACCTTTTTTTTTGCTTTGTGGTCTTCTTCTTTTTCTTTGGTTTTGGAGTTTTTGACATGCAGGAACTGGGCAGGTTGCAATGCTTTAAAAAGGTGATATTTCACCTAAAACCATTGGGTAACAAACCTTTTTTCAGTTACTAAGTAATACCCAAATGAGGAACTTTCCACCAACGTTCACAAAAACCGTTTTGTTTTTTGTTTCTTTCTTTCTTTTTCTTTGGTTTTGGGGTTCTTTCCCCAGGGTTTTGGTTGAACTATATTTGTTTCTTTGGTTTTAGGGTTTAGGATTTTGGTTGAACTATATTTGTTTCTTTGGTTTTAGGGTTTAGGATTTTGGTTAAACTATATTTGTTTCTTTGGTTTTAGGGTTTAGGATTTTGGTTGAACTATATTTGTTTCTTTGGTTTTAGGGTTTAGGATTTTGGTTAAACTATATTTGTTTCTTTGGTTTTAGGGTTTAGGATTTTGGTTAAACTATATTTGTTTCTTTGGTTTTAGGGTTTAGGATTTTGATTAAACTATATTT
This sequence comes from Leptasterias polaris, assembly GCA_037783415.1. Classification (NCBI taxonomy): domain Eukaryota; kingdom Metazoa; phylum Echinodermata; class Asteroidea; order Forcipulatida; family Asteriidae; genus Leptasterias; species Leptasterias polaris. The sequence goes on from JAZGTN010000111.1 coordinate 1,520,667, forward strand.
GTTTCTTGGTTTTAGGGTTTAGGATTTTGGCGCAATGGACAAATTTCAATTGTGATGGTATACATTCTTTATGTAGTTGACAAACTGTAATATAAAATGCTTGGAAATCAGAGGGTTCAGGGCAACTTGAATGAATATTTTTCTGCATCATCCTTTCCTGTAATTGGCGGCTCATCCGCTGTGGGTTTGGTCGATAAATAAATAAATAAAATTGATACACAGTTCACACAGCAATCAAAGTATACAACAAATGATGTACATGTAAAAACATAGGATGTACAATGTGTGCTGTGCTGTGCAGGTCCAGTGCGAAGCACTGCACACCATTGGCCTGAATTCCATTCCGAAGTATCACATATAAAATTAAATAAAATTAAATAAAGAAAAAGACAACAAAATAAAAAAGATGCGTAAGAAAATTGTGTGATTCACTCGTTCAAGGAAACACTCTTTTGTGACCTCTGAGAAGGTGATCAAATATGCTAAATCAAAGAAATGAAAACAAGTTGAGACAATCAAAGTGTGATTTTTTTTGTCTTTTCTTTTGTAAATGTAATCTGGCAAGAAAGATGTTTGCAAGAAGCTCTCTTTTCAGAGGATTGAAGGAATTCTTTTGGGGCGAGGATTCTTTTTGGGTCTCTGTGTTACATTAGTGTCCCTTACAGTTCTTCTCAAATACTGCTTTTATAGTCCCATATCAAGGATGCTAAATGTGCCAATTCATTTCTGAAAACCAGTGATGCATGGAAAAGATTGAAACTTTCTGATTTGATTCCTTTAAACTAAGTTAAGATAATCTACTGAGCAAAGTGTTTCTTGGATAAATTCTTCTGGGTTAAGTCTTCACCTTTGAATGGAAACAAGTAATTGATAAACATTTTTGGCATTAACCTTTAATATATATCTGGACTAAGCAGACAGCCAGAGATTCCCATCATTGCTGCAGTAGTACCCGAACGCACAACCGTCAAATGCAAACTTTAAAAAACAACAACATGCTTCGCACTTGGAATTTCATCCAACGGTTGTTTAAACATCACTGGCTGAACGGCACTGAGATTTTTAAATAAAGTTCGCTTGATGCAGTATTTTCAATGGTAATGAACTACTGAGGTTGATGAATAGATTTAGACCAGATCTGCTAATTTATACATGGCCCAAAACTCTGTCTCCCTTGATGCCCCTGATAGTGGGAGGGTTGGTTGATGAATTGTTGTACAAGTTACATGTACAGGGATGAACCAAGACTACGTTAATAATGTTGGTTAAGGCTTAGATTGTTGAATATATTATAAGGTTTGTTATCATTTTTTTGTTTTGTCTCGAGGTTGCCAGTTTCTCATGATCAAATCACAACAAAACCCCTCCACCTGTCGAGTTGTAGGACCACCTACCTGGGCAGCAAACAGCAAACTTCCTAAGGGGGTGGATGTGACAGTAGCTACCGGAGGGGCATTCTTCTCCTTCCTCTGTGCAGGTGTACTCTTCCTGGGTGTTGGGAATGATGAGAGGGCTGTCTCCATCACAAGGCTCCATCTCAACATCTTCAACAATTCAAACGAGAAGAATGTTTTTCAATATATAGGATATAAGAACAACACTCAAGAGGCGTTTCTATGGCCACAGATCCACAGTCAACACCCAAAAGCTGGATACACCCGTAAGACATCACTTCAATCTTCCTCATCACTCCATTTATGACATGACTTTACAGGACATTGAGGCACTAGGTAACCACAGAGAGACTGTTCGTCTGGGTAGGGAGAAACTGTGGATAAGGCGCCAACATCTTCAACAGTTAAAATGAGAAGAATGTTTCTCATAAACTTTGCTGTCCATTCACAGGCCCCAAACCAAAGCACAGTGAAAAACACTACAAAACAAATGCATGAAATTGCATATCACTTTGACAAAGTAAGGAATTTAGTGGTAGCCCTTAACAAAATAGCAAAGCATGGCGGGCTTCACTTCTGCCCAAGAGCATGACCCTTTTCTATGGGTTTCAACCAGATCAAACAAAACAAGGTCTTCAACAAGGGATCACAGATAACAATATGAGATAAGTTATTTTGATTTACTCTTGTAAAAGACTATATTTGTAACAAAGTCACCATAGTTTAAAGTATTGTTTTCTACCACAGCAGAAAAAAACTTGTGCTTGAAAGACACAAGTTTGAAAGGGTACTTTTGGAAACACTGTTTGTTTAAACAACACACAGACATGATAACTTGACCCCTCGGAAAAAAGTAAAAGAATTTCGAGTACAAGGACTGACCTAAGTGTATGGTTCAGAATTTTATCAACTATTCAGTATATTTAGTAACAATTTTGCTGTTTTTTCTGAGGGCAAAAAAACAAAAACGGAAATCAGAATAAGTAGGAAGAACGTTATGCCTGAATACACAAGGACAAACAACAGTCCTACCTTCACATGATCCCTGGCTCTCCACGTATATTGGCGCCTGTTGCTCACATGATGCCTCTCTCAGCAGACACTCGCTGCCGTACGTCACCTGGTTGGAGCCGCATACCGGTAACCGCGTCGCGGGGCAATTCATGATACACGAGCAGTACGAGTTACCATTGGGCATGTACTCGCATGTACCGCCAAACTGGCACAGGGCTTCGTCGCATTCCCTCGAGTAGTCCATCTTGTCGTCCCCACCCTCTTGATCCACGTCGGTGTCGTTGCCCTCACCGGATCCAGACATTTCTGTAATACATATGGAATTTAAAGTCCATAGTTCTTGAGAAGCCAAAACTTTCATAGGTTTTTCAAAGGTGTGCATGTTGTTGCTAGTTTGTTCTGGCAGATACAATACACATAGGATTTCTCCTGAAGATGAGCACAGTATACAGCAATCCTTCACCGATCTTGAACTCTTGGTGGCAGCAGATACCACCATTATTGCGGTGGTACCTGGGTGGTACTGCGCTGCCTAGCGACGGGTTTAAGCGATTTGCAAAGTGAAAGTCCAATAACCCGCGACTGATCAAATGATCGCCGTGTAGCCCAAACCTTATACCAGTCGCTAGGCAGCGCAGTACCACCCAGGTACCACCGCAGTAATGGAGGCATGTCTGCTGCCACCAAGAGTTCAAGATCGGTGAAGGATTGCTGTATACTGTTTGAAACGTTGAGATCACCCACACAGCTCTTTTCAGAGCCAATACACCTTCCCATAAAGATGCATACATAGTTGCACCCACAAGATTTACTACCAGGATGAGAAATCTCAAACTTGATCTGACTTTTTTTATGTCCGCCTCGTGAAAAAAGTAGCAGTTATTTTCTCCATGTATCAGAAAAATCCAGCTTTTTTATCTGCTTCTTTTATAGCAGGGATACTTTGAAATCTGTAAATCCCTGGATTATCAAAAGATGGAATTGTCATCATTCCCCTGGAATAATTCTCCTGGGTTTTCCAACCTAAAACTGAAACTTCCTCCCTTGTGTTCTCCCCATGGGGTTCTCGGCTAGTATAGTGATTAGGTTCGCTTTATAGGCTTCATACCGCGAATTATACAAAATATTGTTTGGATAGAGCTTGATAAATGACTAGACCTCACCATTGATATTATCACAAGGTCCTTCGAATGCCTGAGCAATTCTGATCCTCTCATTGCACATCTCGGCTCGTAGATGACACAAACTCTGATACGTGACTTGATTAGTGCCGCACACTGCCTGGTTGATGTTGGCACAGGTCGGGCAGGTGCACTGACCTCGGTTACAGATGGCCCCATACTCGCATTTCACTCCCTCGCATTCAGCTGTTCGGGAGAAGGAAGATCGATTTACTTAAAGGGGGATGGTGGTGTGGTGCTATTGCATACACTAATCAGGTTCCTGACTGTGACTGGAGCAAGCTAGTCAAAAAGTTGAGACCAATTAAGAACTCACTCCGCGGCAGTGAAGTTAATAACGAGAAGTCCCCTCGATCCACTAAGCGAAAGTAGTAGTCCCGACCGATTTCCTACCTTCCGCCAAGGTAGTAGTTAAAAAGCAGGACAGTTCTTTTTAGAACTGAGAAGTCTCCCGAATTCTGAATAATCTACTCCGCAGCAGTAGAATAAATAGCAAGACAAGTTCTCAAAGAACAAAATCTACCTAGTAAGATATATAATACACATGGTGTTACCGCAAACTAAATATACATTGATACCTCACCATGCAATGCCTCTAATCAAGTTAAATAAAACCTAAAATTGCTTGATGTAAAGTTACATTCACCATCAGCGTCAGTCTTATCAATCACATGGCTAATGAAAGTAAAATAAAAACAATTTAAAAAATCATCAAGCATTTGTAGAGCGCCTCCATTCTACTTGCCTATTCTGAGTTGCTTAGCAAAGTGACAGACAAATTTAATACAAAAGAGTTAACAGAACTTCATGTGGAGATGACAAGTGCAATGGATTTAATAAAAGCAGTGGTTAACTCTACAACATTTGACCAATAAATACAAACAAATTCCATAATCAGTAGAAATTTTCAAATTTGTTCATCAGAAAATGGAAAGATTGGTTTATTTTCAGTGAACTTTCTGCAGAATCAGGGAGATCTGCCACTGCCTGTTTTTCAATCAGTGACTTACTACAATCTCCCTGTGACTCCACAGTAATGACCTCCTGCTTGCGGCACGCCTGCACGTTCAGTTCGCACTCGTTGGGGTAGACGTTGTCGTCCGACCCGCAGATGGGCGAGTCAAACTTCACACACTCCTCCGGACAGACGCACTTTGGACCTTTCACGCTCATCTCACAGATGGCGCCAAACTCACATGAGAAGGACTCGCAACCGTCTGTTAGGGGGGAAAAAATAATTGAAATCCATATAAAAACCACTCCAATAACTGATGCAGGTAGCTCTGTGGATTTTACGTGTTAACATACAGAACAGGGCAAAATTTTGTAAAACTGCTTCAGCAGAAAATATAGCTTAAACATTTTCTGCTAAGCAAAAATTAGCATGATACCAGCCACAGATTGTACATGAGAAATGGTATTTTGGCTGGTAACCATGTTCTGAGGTTTATAACCACCTAGACTTTCTAGTGTGTAGTGTGCTGAGGCAGGCACCTACCGTGATACGCATAATTTCTGTACAAAGAGCGACAACAGGTTCTGGAAAACATGCCGTGTAAAATCCCATTCTGGGGTTTATTGTGTAACCCCCGATTCCAGACCTTTGACCTGTTGTTGTACAAATGCGGCATACAAGAATGGACAGGCTACCACCATTGTTTGTCATTATATTCAGCGTATTGGGAGGTAAGTCCGAGCATTCCGAGATTCCAGCATACCATGGCAGATGTTCGGCCGTGAGCGGTTCTGCGAATCACGGTGAGTGCTGACTCAATTTTGTTCAACCAACAACATCAAATCCCCAAAATGATTATGAGAAACTTTGGCCAAGTTCGCGCAAGGACTATCGTTGACCATAGTTCGACTAAGTTATAAGTCACCAGTTATAAGTCACCAGTTATAAGTCGCCAGTCGCGTTGACATGACATGACTATTGACTTCAGTCGTTCGCACGTTCGTTCGCACTACAACTTCTGTGCGCATGCACTACGTACGTCACTAAACAACCACTAGTTAACCATTGTTTCTTGCGCGAACTTGGCCTTTGTTGTCTTCCATTGTCAAGTCAGGGTTTCATTGTGTGACTAGTATTTTCAAAGGTAAACAATTACTCAAGAAGCTCCAAAAAATAATACCATGGGTGGGCACGAATTTGGGCACAAATACCAATGTGAAGTGAAAGAAACTAATGGATGTTTCTGGTCAGAGTACAACACTTACTGCATAGGCCCTCTAACTCCACTTGAATGTTCTTCTGTTGTTCGCACGCTGACTGTTTCAGCAGACACGCGTTCCCGTAGGTGTTCTTGTCGGTTCCGCATACTGGGGAATCTTCATTGGTGCACATCATATCACAAGAACAGGTCGGGCTGCCATTGACTTCCACACACATGGCGCCATAACCGCAGCGTATGGTGCTGCACAAGCCCTCTGATTGGTTCACTGGAGAGAAAAAAATTATTAATTTTTTGTCATTCATGAATTTACAACTGATACACATTTCTCTTCCTGGTCCTTTGTTTTTTTACAGACTACTTGTCTGTCCTTGGCTTCCATTTTGAAACTCCGTGCCTATGGCAAAAACTGCAAAAAATTGCAAAACTTGACTTAGACCAAAGGCAAAGTTGTGGTTTAAAAAATCAATACACTGTTTTTTTTGAGGAAAAACTGCAAAGTTTGACTTAGAGCCAAGGGAAACTTTTGGTTTAAAAAACAAAACAGCAAATGAATATGTATGATTTGTGTTCTTCAGATTAAAACATAAAGTGAAACAATTTGCATGCCCAATAGACTGTTTGATCTGTTTTACATAACTACTAGCCATGGTGAAAACAATGTACTGTTAGAGTATAGGAATAATTTAACCTTTTTTTCTTTTTTTCATGAATAGATTTGCCAAACATTGCCAAAGGCATCCCCCCCAAAAAGAAAGAGCCAAGAACACACTATAAAAAAGAATAACGATCCCTGTTAGATTTAAGGGTTGCCCTGAAATAACCTTCAGAACTTATGTTTATTTTTAAAACAAATTACAAAAAAAACGGTCGCTTGTTTCAATCTTCTGTTCAGTGACCTCCGTTCTCAACCCTTGCAAATATGCCTACCTAACCCCCTTGGAAAACTTTCCAAAATAAATAAGAACAGTGTACATGTACTTTAGATTGAAATGCAAAGGTTTTGACAGCCCAATTTGAGTTAATGCTTTTAAGGTCACAATGAGGTTAACCTTTTCAAGTGGGGTTTGAAATTTGTTTCTCTCTTTCAAGTGGGTTCAAAGAGGTGGTATGCCGCTACATGTCAATGCCATTTGCAAAAGCTTAAAGTGAAAGTACACGAATAAATAATTTGATTTATTTTTACTTTGTTTTGATCACGAATTTTATTCATGAATTTATTTCTAAATTCAATCAAATTTTATTGCTGCATTAATTTTGGGGGGAGGTAAAATGCCTTTAGGGCGGGCAAAGATTAACATTTTTATTTTATTTATTTTTGATTTTTTTTTTAAGTTCCTGTCTTTAGTTTGTGACTCTTGTATTGTTTATTTCTTGTTTTGTTTGTAAAGAACAATAACAGTTATTATTATAATAGTAACAACTTTTGTATATTTTTACGTTTACATTTTAAACTCTTCTTAATAATGTAAGACTAAACCTCAATTCAGCCTCCTTAATGTTTTATTTCTAAAATAAAGCAAGCAATAACAACGTTAATCCGGAGGGCGCAAGTTCCAATCCCGCTCCAGTCAATTCTTCTTTGTTCAACCCAAATTAGTTCAAATGTACCCAGTTTCCATTGTGGTTTATTACTTGAAGTTTAATAATTTTGACCGACTTCCAAATTCTGGGACGAAAATAGTTCACTTGGCTACAAAAAACATCAGCTTCTGTAAGTGTGTATGCATCGGTATGCATGACCTCCCACAAATATGTCCCAAAACTTGACAAATTGGCCAGCAAACTATGACGCATGAACATTTTTGGAACAAAATCCAAACCACTTGAGAACCTTTGCTCCGACTGAACCTAGCTCTTACAAATCCCACCTTTCCACACACATTCTGGAAGTAAGCAAAAATATTGCATTGCCAAGTACAAACATGTACAGAAATAGTTTCAATTCCGTAAGAGTTTTCCTATGGGAAAAAGAAAATTGCTACTTTTTTAGAAAGTGCAGTTTCTTTTGTTCCAATAAATCACTTTCAATTCTGTTATATGTTTATATCTTGGGATTAAAATACAACAAACGTATATAATAACGATTTCCGATTTCCAATTCCCCCCCCACCCCCCCCCCCCCCGCCCCCAGGGTGAATTCCCATTTAAGGAGTCACAATTTATGTCAAATCATTTCCCAATCATTTAAGAGTTTTAAAAAAACACAGATGCCAATTCTGATGTCAAAGTATACCCATAAAACCATGTACACTTATTCACATGGGAGTGACAAGTTAAACCACAACATCTCCAATTTACAACGCTCTAGAGACGCTCTAGAGACGTTGAAACACAATCCTTTCAACACCAACATCAAAGTACAGGATGTTGACCCACTGGGGAGTCAAACGGGGTCACCGGGTCCGTCAACGAGGGTCAACTTACAACTATCGCTGACATCTGTGTTAGCAAATTAAACACCTCTTCAATGTAGATAAATATTGTTTCAGTTAAGTCCCCCCCCCCCAATATTTTTATGGCAGGGGATGGGTGGTGATAAATTCACTTTGAATAAACAAGTAAAGTAGGGCAACCCAGGGCAAACCAACGAATACAACTTTCCTCATGGGTGATGTAAAACAATTCTGATTTCTGACCTAAATTTGTCTGAAGGCACATTGGTCTTACAATTAAGCAATCAAAGCTGTTCAGTTCAGGCCACTAAACAACAAAAAACACACAACAGATAAACCGAATAAAAAAACATGTGTAGAAAAGTGAATAGTTAATTTCTAGACAAATCGTCCAGGCCTTGAATTTCATTTTATTTTTATTTATTTTTTGAATGAGGGCAAGGCCATTTTCATTTTTGCAATATTTATTATTATTATTATTATTATTATTAACATGGAAACATTGATCAATAAATGCTAATTATAATAAAAACGTCAAGATGGACAAAGAAATCTTCACCACTTACAGCAGGGCCCGTTAGAGACAACTTGGATGGCTTTTTTGCTGGTGCATTGTTCTCTCTGCAGGTGACACACGCTGTGATAGGAGACGCCATCGGTGCCGCACACCGGCACGTACACATCCGGGCAGCTGCTGATGCACAGACAGGTCGGGTCGCTCTCCAAGTCCAGGATACATTTTCCGAACTCGCACTGGAAACTCAGACACGGGGCTATCAAATTAAAACCGGGTAACAAAAAATAGATTCAAGTCGGGTACAATACATCATTGAAATCAAATATCGACTGGGAAATATATTTTGAAAAGCCATATGACAAAGATTTGTTACGAGTGTGCTGTGGACGTGTCAAACAAAGATGGGTTTAATTCAACAGTGACAGTTCAACATTGAAACCGAATATCCGAGGACAATTTATAAAAAGTGACTTCTATAAATAAGACAACTATTTGTAACTGAGTTGGTGAAAAACAGAAAGTTCACACCTAGGTCGACAGGTTCATAGCAGTTTTTTCCGGGAAGAGAGTAATTCGTCTCCAAAAAAAAGTCTCAAACTATGAAATGAATTTGAGGAGGTACATTTGAGGTGATGACATTTCCACCTTTTGGTAAACCCTGGAGTTAAACATTTCAAAGAAGTTCTCAGTGTCCTCAGTGCATGTAGCCTTTCGTCAAGGCCTTCGTGGCTTGAACAGCTTTGTAGAGCCGCGATCTCAAGCGACTGAAAGGGGAGACCACGCACGCGAGTGGCGAAGCCACGAGGGCCTTTTCCAACTTGTTTGCGGTTTCTTATGTGTTTCTTTATAATCTCGACTTTTGCTACCCGAAACGGTAGCAAAAGTCCAAACCAATCAGAAGTGCATAACGCATGTTTCAAACTTCATGAATAATTCATTTTAAAAAACGCAAACAAGTTGGAAAAGGCCCTCGTGGCTTCGCCACTCGGCTCGCGCACGTGGTCTCTCTTTCCAGTCGCTCCGCTGTTTACAAAGCTGTCCAAGCCACGATGACCTTGACAAAAGGCTACATACAGTGCAAGAGAAGGGGATCAAAGAGCAGGATTTATTTATATCAGGAGAAAATAACAGCTGTTTTTGTCACCAAGCAGTGGAAAAAGTATGAAAATTGGTTGAACACAGAGAAATTTACTAGAGCGGGACTTGAACCTGCGACCTTCGGATTAACAGGCTGGCACTCTACCAACTGAGCTATCTAGCCCTATGTTGGAGATCTCCCTATTTTTTAAATGGCCTCCCTGAACAAAGATATTGACAAAATAGGGAGACTGCCAACATAGGGCTAGGTAGGTCAGCTGGTAGAGCGCCGGCACGTTAAACCGGAGGTTGTTGGTTCAAATCCCACTCTAGTCAATTTGTCTTTGTTCAAATCAACCCCCCAAAAATATTCAAAATCTATTCAGTGAGTTTCCCTTGTGGTTTATAACTTGATACTCAGATAAGGTCTGAAATTTCACATCCCAGATCGCTGAAACTAAATATCAGAACAATTTCTGTATTAAGTGCTATATTGAAGAAAATATTTTGAGGTGTGTTGGGGTGAAAAGGCAATGTAAAAAAAAAAAATTGTTTATCATTGGGAAAAAAAATACCTCTGAAGGATTTCACCGGGCGTTTGTAAAAACAAACTGATTGTGCATGTTAGGGTGGAGAAAGAGATAACCAAAAAAAAGGAATAAAACTAGATTTGTTTGCAACTGAAACCCAAATCCAAGAATTGTTTGGCAAAATGCTATTTAAAAACCAACGATTCATCTGACTCAATAGGGTTTGGTCAGCTCATAATACAACAATGGAACTCAAATCGTGATGGTGAAACTGAACACAAAGTCGCTGTGAAGAAGTATAACTGGTGAATTGTGTTATTGATACAGCACCGCTCTCCGCGGTGGTGAATTTTGCCAGCTATGTTTGTTTGAAATTTAATACCACAGCTCGCTGCGCTCTCCATTTCAAAAAAAGCTAAAAAGTGCAGAAGACACAGGGTTCTAGTTCTGAGATTTTGAGAAATGCAGTCATCGGAATGAACTTTGCAGGAAAGTGGTTTTATCAATTCCCCAAGATTGAAAAAATTACGTGTTGCTTTAAAAGTATGTTTGCAAAGTAAATGAAGTAAGAGAAAATAACAAAAAATTGCACCAGCAGTATTCCACGTGTGATGAATAACTGCCATTTAATCTATTTAAAGGTATTGCAAGATTGGTAGAGCAGACAAAATAGTTGCAGATAACCATATACATGCAATAACAAATGCTTGAAAATTTGGGCTAAATCTGTTGAGTGACTCAGGAGAAAATAGTGCAAAACAATGCACAATTTTCGGCATGTAAACACATTGTCTTTCATAATTTTGATTGTAACAACAGAAATTAGCCGTTGTTTTTTGAATAGGTTTTCAGATACAGTTTTCTCGAAGTTGACTTCATTTCAGACGAAAATATTTCACAGGAAAAAATTGCTCTAGTATGAACTTCATAATCAGTAAGTTTTCAGACTACAATTAAACAATAAAGTTTTTTATCCTTGCCAATCCTGTAATACCTTAAAAGGAATCTTCACTGCATGATATTACTGAAGCCATTAAACTTACATGTTTCTGCTCGACAGTTATTTTCCTCGTGTGCAAAGAGCTCAAAACGCGACTGGCAGGCAACCCGTTTCATCAGGCACTCGGTGTCGTATATTTGTCCATCCGAGGCACAGACGGGTTCGCTTGGTAACCCTTCACAGTCAAAGACGCAGCCGGCGATTGGCTGACGATCTCTGTTTAACTGGCAGACGACATTACTGTCAAAGTTGGCCGTCAAGCAGGGATCTATATAAGGGTTGTGAATTTCTCTGTGTTATATTATTATTATTATATAGTTATGGTAATGAAACCAAGGATGCCTCATAAGTGAACTTAATCACTGTAGCTCACAAGCCTGAGGAAACCTGTAAACAAGGGTGCTTGCTGAGTGAACCAGAAACACTAGGGTTAACCCCTACTCTTCCACGATAAGTGTTCTGGGTTCTTTTACGTACATGTACACTACTAATCCTAGTACACGGGACCTACGGCTTAATGTCCAAAGTAATTCATGGTAAAGTATCTTGCTCAAGGACGCAGGTGTCATGACCAGGACTCGAACCCACACTCTGCTAATCAGAAACACCAGAGCTTCAGTCCCATGCTCTTAACCCCTTTGCCACGATGCGCCACACGATAACAGAGCAAGGACAGTGGGGGGTTGGGGCGAGGGAGAAGTGATATAGATTTTTTCTGCTCATTCAGAAATGAGATTTCTTGCCTTATGATTTTTTTTTGTGGCTACCTCATTCTTTATTGACATACCAGTTTCACTGTTCTAATGCAAAGATTGGCCATCACAAATTTACTGTGTGGAACTTTACAAATGAAAATAAAAAAAGGGAATTCTTACATTGCCTGATTCTGAACAAAAACAGAAATTCTGATTAACTTTTAATGGACCGATTCAATGTGGGTTTTTTTCTGGGTTTGCATACCTCAAAATTTACAATCCCTTCCATGCGACCACAAAGTACATTTGTTACTTCATTTGCTTCAAGCAAACAGTTCAATTTGAACTGGTATTAGGAATTCAACAAGAAATGCCACAATGGTGACCTCACTTGACCCCACATAGTGACTCATTAAAATCTTTAAAAATATAAGGGGGAATAATGAAAGAGTGCACAGTAAAACATACATGTCTCTTTGTGTTCCCTTTTACCATTTACTGTTGAATGTCGACAAACGTTGGTTGCAGTGAGTCACAACTACATTTCTTTAAAACTGTATACAATGAACAAGTGTTTCCCACGGCCTATGAACTAAGCCAGGAGGCAAAACTCAGGCACTGTAAAAATGCCTCCTAATACCAATTATTTTTTCGACATAATTTTTTTTTCATTCTTTATGTCAAAAGAGAGAACTTTTTGCAATTTTTTATTAAAGAGGGTCAATTTCAATTTTCTAACTGCATGGTAAAAATGGTGTAAAATGTCATTTTATTTGATACTCATTCAGAGCGAAATTTGAAACATGACATCATCGGACAACAAAGCAAAGGGATCTGTACATTCCAAAGAGGAATTTCCGCGCCAGTCAAAGGTCAATTTCAATGCTGTTTTCATTAAATGGCATCAAAGTTCAAGAATGAACTAAAATTCTCTGTACAAAAGTGTACAGACCATACATTTGAAATGTGATATCACATCGAATGTTTTTGGTTTAAGACAAAAATTGCACTTGAAAAGTATCAAACATATTGGAATTTTTACACCATTTTAATGTGAGATTAGAGCTGACTTGTAATTTGTGTTCCCCATTTTCATAAGGCAGGGATTGAGAGTCATTGCTGACAAAAAAGTATAAAACTACATGTTGGATCCAAACTTTAGGACGTAGGGCCTACATATGGTGGCCCTGAAGGGACATCGCATATCGCATACGTGTGCGCACACGTATGCAATGTCGTGAAACAATTCGCGAATATGTGCGCACACGTATGCAATGTCGTGAAACAAATCGCGAATATGTGCGCACACGTATGCAATGTCGTGAAACAATTCGCGAATATGTGCGCACACGTATGCAATGTCGTGAAACAATTCGCGAATATGTGCGCACACGTATGCAATGTCGTGAAACAAATCGCGAATATGTGCGCACACGTATGCAATGTCGTGAAACAAATCGCGAATATGTGCGCACACGTATGCAATGTCGTGAAACAAATCGCGAATGTGTGCGCACACGAGTGCGAATATATTTGCAATGTCGTGAACGTTTATTGCATACCAAGTTGCATACCTTTGGGATGATGTCATAGTTGCAGACAATTTGTTAGAGACCTAGGGAGTACGTGGCGCTACAGTCAGGCTCCTGTAAGCATGGCTAAAAGAAATACGCCACCCGCCTCGCTTGCCTCACAACAATGACTACCGCTGCAATGACTACCGCTAATCTCACTGTAGGCAAGAAACCCCCCAGATCATTAGACATTTTATTCAAAGGTATGCAACTTGGTATGCAATAAACGTTCACGACATTGCAAATATATTTGCAGACGTGTGCGCACATATTCGCGAATTGTTTCACGACATTGCATACCGTGTGCGCACACATTCGCGATTTGTTTCACGACATTGCATACGTGTGCGCACACATTCGCGATTTGTTTCACGACATTGCGTACGTGTACGCACATATTCGCGAATTGTTTCACGACATTGCATACGTGTGCGCACATATTCGCGAATTGTTTCACGACATTGCATACGTGTGCGCACACGTATGCGATATGCGATGTCCCTTCAGGGCCACCATACCTACATGTATGTTGAAATGATGGCGTTTCTACCTTTTGGTAACCCCTAGGGAGGGTTTGGAATTCAAAGGGCTTTTAGGAACAGTGTCCTAAGCACTAGTGAAGTAGATCAAAGGGCAGTCTTTCTTTTATGTGGAAAAAATGAAAGGCTTTTTTTATTCACCAGGCTGACATAAAAAGTCTGAATTCAGACAAAAGTCTGAAAAATCTCATCCCTGATAAGGACTCTATCCGTTGGAAAATGAGTGGATAACAAAACTCACTTCGACCTTGAAGTCCCTCTTTAATGTGGTTACTTTAAGTCAATACTAGGAGGCGGGGGCCATCTTAACATTTCTGAAAATACTAATGCACAGCAGAATATCTCGCTCTTCGTGAGTCATCACTTTTACAGTATGTCTTATCACCCAGAATAAAGCGATTGCGTAAATTTGTTGTTTGTGTATTTTTTTTACTTCTACCCATTTCAGCAAGCCGACTGTCTTTGGCCGTTTTTGTTTGCAGGAACGAGAATTCTCAATTAACACAGTGCTTGACTTTTCTGCCCCGTGTAATGTTTGGTGCATCAATTTAAATTGCTGTAATTTTGTTTCCTTCTTTTTGCCACGTTTATTATTATGCTTGTAAAGTTGGATTGTCTTGATTAACATGAACAGTTGGGAAATGTGGAGAAAAATTCAAGGGAAGTCTAGGCTGTGTTTGATATTTATATATATATAATTTTTATTTTATTTTATTTTTTTTATTAGACTTTTTAAGACCCTTTTAAAGCTACCCCTTACAAAATTCAGACCAAAAGTAAGTGAATGAAGCAGGGGGAAAACAGCTATACCCACTTTACTTTTTTAACATGCAGCGTAATTCGGTTCTTTACAAGCTGATAGGAAAATGCATTACAGGCTTCCATCATTTTGTTAAAAACTCAAAAAACTGAATTTAGTAATTTTTCATGCTTTTTATAAGGCCTTAAATTTGGATAACATAATATTTTTAAGGATCCACAGAAACCCTGAAATAAAGTAAAAAGAAGATGATACTTACTGCATACTCCCTTGTAGATAAGTTTGAGTTCCCGTCGCTGAAGGCAGCTCACTCGCCTCATCTCGCACTCATTAGCATAGTCCACCCCGTCGCTCCCGCAGACGGGGTCATAGTCTATCTCCTCGCACTCCTGCGGGCATACGCATTTGGCCGTTGCGCCGTCCGGCGTGACCATGCACTCCGCGCCAAACGGGCACTCCTTGTCCTGGCAGAGACTCGTGGTATCTAAATTCAAAATACAGAGGGCCGTGAAAACACTTGCTGCTAGAGTTTCCATAGTTACTTAAAATGTCGACGAGTGATTAAGGTATGGGTTAGGAATGTAGTGACGATACTTGGTGAGTCATGTGAGCATGGAATGTTTCTCCACACGGCAAACTCCGCACTCATACAGCATGTATGACGATCAATATGCAAATGCGTAGTCTAGCCTTCTCCCTGACTAAAGTTCAAACGTAAAGCAAATGAGCTTATATTACGTAAAAGTCTTATTGTCACGTTACAAGTCTTTATTAACTTCTGGAGTGAAGACTAAGTGCCAGCAGAAGACTGGATCATTAGTTTGTTAGTTTTACCACACAGCGACTAATCACACAATCAACGCTTTTTATGGTTGGCGAAAGACGACAGATATTATTAACAGAAGAATGCCAGTATCGTGGATAATGTATTCATATGTTCATCTTCGTGACAAACACAATCCCTTGGTGAAACCTGTCACGCATCCAGACAACACCGCACCTGTGTCTTCACCATCCCCCCTGAAAAATGCCTCACAGAATGCTACGGGGCACAGTATAATAAACTCCTTCTAGAATCTCAGTGTATCGGTGGCTAACGATCGATGTTGACAGATATCGTACAAGGCAACGTCTCTCCTGATCTCATCAATGAGGCGAGACTCCGTTAAGGAGGATAAGAAACGATCTTCTGTCTGAGTGCAGTCCACTCGGTCTCCCTGGTGGGGTGGAAGGAAGCCTTTCTCCACCCCAGAAAAAATGGTTTCGGTTACAGAGCTATTAATCCTGTGAACTCTTGTGAAGGCTGCACATACGATCTTAACAGATGCTCCTGTTTTCAAACCAGTGATATCTCCAAGAGATTCCAACAAATCTGTTCCAATTGAAATGGAAATCTTGCCAAAGGTATTGAAAAGCAGTTATTGGAAAGTAGATAATTGTTCAATTTCCGTATGAAAAAAAAAAAACACTGACAGTGCAGTGTTAGAGGGAAACTATGCAGTGTTATTTACGCTTTGGAGGAACAGTAGTCACTGCAATCACGTAGACAGCAGAGGTACAGCTTTTTTAAGTACTTTGAAGTGGTGGGTTATTCGGCAGGTGCACCTAAGCATCCAAAGTTTAATGCTTCTGTAGCACGTGGAACAACAAAAAATAAAACCATCGCAGACTTGAAGAGAAGCAAGGTCCAATTGCGCCGTTATTTTTTTTACCCGCAGTCAAACTTGAACCTTTACCGGCGTCAACTGCTTGTCATCAACTGTGTAGAAGTGGGACAAAAGGCCTGGGCAGGGAAGTAAAGGCGTGCTCTGACCAAAAATACACAATCCTGCTGGATCTAATTCAGGTTAATCATCACTGTTCAAACAAATGACTCAAAACTTAAAACTCCTTCAGATAGAGTGAAGTCAGAATCTATTAAATGCATTACCAACAACAAAAAATGTGACAAAATCCAGTGAAGAAGTCACACAGAATTATCACAGATAATATTTCCTCTGAATTTCTTCACAAACTGTGAAATCACATCCATGAAAACACATCAAATAGTTAGAGACACCGAGTCAAAATGTTTCCGGTGAAAAAGATTGAATTAGTGAAGAAGGAACAACTGTTCTTTGACCACAAAAGCCGTATTGTTTAAACTATAAAAAAAAACACACACAAATTCTTTGATCAGAACTTAGAAAAATTGGTTCACTGTTAATTCAACTCTGAAGAGGAACACTGAGGAAATCCACACCAACGAACCAGACTTTCCACTCAAGCAACCTTAGTTGATTTTACAAACAGATTATAAGAATATCGATTTTCCAAGACCATCCACTATTATAACTGATTGTGAAACCAAATGCCAGTGCAACTTCTTGACGACTCCTAATGACAATTCCAAATGTAGAACAGTGGCCTTCCACATCCGAGACATATGTTTCAAGTTATGCTCCGAAGATGATCAGACTCCAAGTTGTGTCCTGGTAACATTTCCTACCCGCATCACTGAACAGAATTATGTTCCGGAATCAGACGGCTTAGTACAGCTTGACGGTTTATACGGGTAGCTCCTTTCAACACCCCGACAAGTTCATATTTAAGTTCATATTTTTTCCATCTGCGGGACTTGATGTGAAAAACACACTCGTCGTCCGTGTGGGGTCCCGCTAAGAAGTTCGGCAAAGAGGATCAAGAACTGATGGGAAAACCTTCTCGTTGTTGGACATGTAGATCGGGGAGTAAAGTCACTGGCACTAGCTGTAAGTGTGTGCTTTCGACTAAAACCGAAAGTAGACTCCCTGTTTTTTTTACCGCTCTGTGGTGACAAATAAAGCAGTTTAACTTCAAAGAATAGGGGGATTGCTGGTACACGTTAACCTGTTGTATGCTCGGGTTTCTGAATTATGAAAACACTTCAGCCTTTTCCTATTCACTTACCGAAATCAAAAACGCAAATCGTCTGAACAATGAAATAGCAAACTGGCAATATAGTCGGCAACAATTGGCACCCTATAGATCGGGAAGTGTAAAACGTCCATGATCAGGCCGCCATGCGAAACTCTTTCTTGGCACCATAAGTGCTTTCTCTTGTTACAGGTGTGTAACAATACCGCCCATGGTTTGGTCATTGTCACATCGGTTGCGGTGCCCAGTGGTCCATAGCCGCTAATTCAAATGACCGTGGTTAGTGTTTCATCACCATAAAAGCCACCTTTGGCACCTGTGTATTATGCCGAGAATCAATAAGACACCCCTAGAGGGCCCCCCCATTCTCTGCTCTGTGTTTGCCGGCCCACACCTTAAACAAAGATAGGGAACAAATTCTCCACCAAATCTGGCCGAATGCCACTAAAGTTTCCGGTTGTAAAAAAAAAAAAGTGCTATAATTTCTATTTTGCACTTTTAAAAAAAATTCTACAATATCTAAAAAATTATTCATAATTTACAACCAATATAACAACAAAACTCAAAGAAGAAAGGGAAAAGTATGAAGTAGCTATGATTCTTGTACCCGAAAATAAATTTTCAATAACAATTGAACTTTTGTAACAATGCCGCACAAAGTGAAGTTCTCAGTACATGTACAGTGTATACTGTAACAATGGCACAACATTTATTTAAAACGCAAGACATGCCTGGATTGCTTTTCGGGATTAGAAAGAGCTGCTTATACAATGGGACCTATTGACAGTATGCCTGAATGAGTTACTCAGCATATAAAATCCCTTCCATTACCTGAAAACTAACCCCCCTATTTGAGAGATTGGGAAAGTCTAAAAAAAATAAAAAAAATAAAAAAATTAGCACAAAGAAAAAAACAACATGAGTTGAAATCTTTGCACAGAGTGTGGGTGGGTGTACTGTATTACACAAAATAGCAGACTTCAAAGCAGACTTCAGCAAACGGAAAATTCCACCTCGAGAGAGGTTCGTTCGTCACGCTTAAAAACACACACTTGACAAACATGTTCTAAGTCCCACTGTATGTTAATGCATTGTTGAGTATTTTAAGAGAGAAATGCATTCAATGGTTTATTTGTCATGCGAACATGGGTAATTAGCAGGGCTTGAGTTGAAAACCCCTACGCAATTTGGCAGGAAAGACTGAAAACCGAGCAAAATCTTATCGCATGTGATATAAACTAGAACTCAAAACTATGGACTCTGAAGTGATTGGTGGTTGATACGCCCATTATGTACATCGTCAAGAAACATTGCCCCGGGCACAAAGGGGCTAAAGGAGCTGCAGAGGTGCGGTTGGGCATCATCAGCCCCCCCACCCAGCCCCATAAATGATAATGTGCTTCCCCCACCCCCACCCCCACCCCTTAAAAAAAACCAACAAGAATTTGTAACTAGGAACAACCTCTTAAGGTGATCACAGTTGACCGTTTGTCTGCACTTTTACAAGTAGCAAACAAAATGTCAGACGTTCAAACTCAGTTGAACTTTAAGCTTTGTCATTCAAATCGTTACTGATACTGATAGTGCGAGGTGTAATCCATTCACCACCGATGGGAGTGTTTTATACCATTCTGCGCTCAACGAGGCTCGAATACCACCGTTAAAATACTTCCATTATTGGGCTGGATTGTCAGAAAAAGACAATTAGGCGTTTGTAAAAGAGTAGGCACAATGGCTTACAAAAGTCTTCTACTGCCTCCTAATCTAACTGTCTGTTTAAAAAAAAAAAAAATATTATAATCAACATCAACTTGTGTAAGTTTCATCAATCGTGATCTTTCTCCTTTCTAGACCACATGTTTTTCTGCTATTTCATCTGCTGAAAAATACCTCACTGGCAATTTGTGTGGGTATTTTTTGCCATTGTCCCCCGCCCCTCTGTTAATGATGGCATTTCATGTAAAAACATTTCCAGGATGATTGACAGCTCACATATTTTTATAGCTACTTCAACTTCAGTGCGCTTTATTTTTTTTTAAAACTGGCCTGTTCCCACTGCAATGATTCTGAAACAGTCTATTACAGGGTTTGCCGTCAACTTTGTTTACTGAGTGTCCAGCAGGACCAGTTAGCTTTTCATTTCACTGGTCCATCACCTTTTCCATATTTCAAATGAAATAGGGGAGCTTTTCAACACTGAGCTAGTCAGCCGGACCAAATGGGCTGAATTCTGACTGGTCCTCGGGTGTTTTAACTGCCATTTGGCCAGCGGACCACTGTTAAGGGAAAATGCAATTCAAGAACTTCACTAGTAAGTCCATCACCTTTTCCATATTTCAAATGAAATAGGGGAGCTTTTCAACACTGAGCTAGTGGGAGTGAATTCTGACTGGTCCTCAGGCATGTCAGGTGATTTAACTAACAGTGCATTTGGCCGGCGGACCACTGTTAAGGGAGAACTCGGTTCAAGAACTTCTCAATGAGCATTACCAGATGAATCCTTGCCCCTCCTCTTGCCCCTCCTCTTGCCCCCCCCTCTTTCCCCCCTGCCCCCACTCCTCCATTAGATAAAATAAAATGCACAAATGAATGGCATGATACATAAAATAGCCCTCCCTCAATTATGTCTTTGCCCACTTCCCCCCGCCCCCCCAATGACAGCATCTGGTTATGCCACTGATTCTGAACATCCTGAAGACCTCCTCAGTCTGAAATAATGTCGCTTATCCATGACAAATCATTAAAACCCGTCTCTATTCCTCTTAACAAAATGAGCTGCACTATTTTCTTGACAGACCACCAATTTCAGAGTCCATTTTCACAAAAACAGCTCGGAGAAACTCTCCTTGAAAAAGTTGACACTTTGAACAAAATGTCCTCTTCCAAACAAACCTTGTCCTCCTCCCGAAAAACCTGTTTGACAAAAGCTTAGGCTTAAGTTTGACAAGAGCAGAAATGACAGAATGCATGGAATTTTAGTTTCCATCTTTTTAACCTCTAGACAAAGTCCTTAAGCTGTCTTTTTTTTTCTTTCTGTTTTTCTTTCCCCCAAATCCCCGTCTCTCGGGAAAAAGTATTCTTCAAGACTGCGACCTTGGCCAAATGGTTCTCTAATCTCCCATTTACATTTGCTAAGTTCAATGGATAAGAAATTAAGCGGATTATTTTTAACACTATCAAAATACTATTAAGTTATATGCCAAGGGCAAAGGTGTGATTGCGTTTTGACAGGGGGAATTTTTGCTAACAGTGTCAATCATGACGGAAAGGGAACATGTATACAATGTGTAGACTTACAACCTTCATGGTTATATACTCATTGTGAAAGTTCTTGAATAAATAGACTGTGTAAGTTTTTCGCCCATATTCCAATGTAAGGTCCTGTAGTGTTAAGTGGACTGCATTCAAACATAGGGGGCCCTGTTTTGAGTGTGCAGTTTTTAAATGTTGAGCCCCCCCGTTCTAACTGCACGCTATTCAAACGTTGGGCCGGTTACATGGTTTGTCCAAATAACTTTTCTAGTGACTGGCTGAAAGGACCAGTTAGCTTGTCATTTCACTGGTTCCTATTTCATAAGAAACAGGGATACCTTTCAACACTGAACTACCGGTAGTCAGCCAGACCACTTGGAAGGAATTTCGACTGGTCCTCAGGTGTTTAAACTGGCATTTGGCCAATGGACCAAAGGGAGAACACTGCATTATAAAAGCACGATGTGCCCAGTTAAGGTCCAGTTTTGTCGGTGGCGAAATAAGAGTAAAGTGCCAGGCACAGCAAGACTTTTTACTGTGTTTTTCAATTTTCAATGGCTCAGGCAAACGAAATTGACCACTCCACTATAGAAGATTTGACTTTGATTTGCAATCCAAAGTTACAATTTACCAACTGTAGTTAACTTTTAATAGGTCAAAAATAACACCCCTCCAAGTTTAAGTGAACAGTTCCATTAAACTCTGGTATTACCTTTGGTAATTACTCCAAAAATGAATGACACAAAAAAAACTTTTGTAGTAAGAAGCACTGCAGCTGTTCATAATTTATAACATTTTGAGAAACAAGAGGTAACTATAGCCAGCACTCCCACAAAAGAGTTTTATTTCATGGTTGTACCCCAAGTTTACTATTTATTTATAGTTGCCTCTCATCTCCACACCATGCAAAGCTTTAAACACATTTATTTTGAGAAACAATTCCCTTTAAAGAAATTTGGTTTTAGAGAGAGAGGGATTCAAAACATTTCAATCTGAGAAACGTTTCTGCTTGAAACGATTGTATATTCCAATTACGGATTATTCTTCCTGCGTGGACACATGTAACTTCTCCAGATTTTTCAGCAATATCTCAAAACGGTAACACCTTTTTGTTATAAAATGTTTACAGATTATTGTATTATTATCTACATTTATAAAGGATTAAAACAATCGAAACGGTTCCAAAAACCAAAGGTATACTTTGCCTTTAAAATGCCAATATATAATGGATTATTTATTAGAACAACAATGTGGCAATGTCCTGGGTCAACTGACCACACAAAGCTGACCACAGGAATGCAAACCAGTAAAGTGCAATATAAAGAGATAAAAAGAAACAATTTTCAACCACAAGAAGAGAAAAATAGTTGTCCCAATTATGAAAATTCTGTTCTTTGAGGTTTGAACAATTGACTCCTGCTCCTTTGAAAGATTTTGGAACTTTTGAAGGAATCTAAACTCTGAAGATATATAGGGTCATTAAAACCCTGAGCACATGGTGACATATTAGGCAAAATAATAAATTTAAAAAAACATGTTTAGTGTTCTGCCTTTTTGGAAAAAGGGATTTTTTTTATTATTTTATTAATTTTTTTTTTCAGGATAGCTTGGTAGTCTAGTGATGAGACATCTGCTCTAGCATTGCAGAGGTCGTGGGTTCAAATCCTACCCGAGGTAAGTACTGAGTAAACAGATATCGCTTAACACATATCGGTGTAAAGGGTAAAAACCAAATTATAAATCCTCTTGACCTGGGGAATATTGTGCTGAAAACATATCGCAGTTCAATGGTCCCAAACAGGTGCATCGTCTGAGGGTTTTAACTGTAAGTGTTGCAGTTTGTCTTAAGAACATCAGGCCTTGAACTTGGGTCTTGAAGGGGCACATAATTTGTTCCTCTGGTAAGGGGCACTTCTATGAGGAAAATGTAAATTTGTATTGGAACTTTGCAAAGGGCACCACAGCAAAAGCACAGGGCACCACGGCAGTTGCTGTGGGTGCCGTGGGTTAATTCGTGGCCTGGAACATTGGTACTGTGACAAAACAGAAGAAGAATCTTGTATTTGATGCAGTGAGTTACGGCATGGAGGTAGAAATAGCCATGGTTACGGGGGAGCCAATAATGAACGGAAACGCGGAGGGATGTATTCCTGGTGTTTCACATGATAAAGGTTGATAAAAGTTTCACATCGTTGGTTTTAAATCTAGAAGAAAAAAAAAGAAGGCATGCCTGCCATTGCAGCTATTTGATGTGGGTCTACATAATGGGTTTCCGGGGAGGGATTAAAAAAAAAAACTTACCACATGGTCCCGATGAAGCGACACCGATCTTCTTTCGTAACCTACAGGCAGACGCCCGGAGGTAACAGTTGTTGTTGTACGTGACACTGTTGTCCCCGCAGACTGGCGAGAAAATGTCCGGACACTCCTCTGGACAGAAGCATTCTGCTTGGCTATCACTCGTCTCTCTGCAAATGGACCCGTAGGCACACAGAATTGTGGCGCAGGGACCTACATGTACAGAAGGGAAGAGACTATATTTATTACACAAAAGTTGGGCTGTATGAGCTTTGATAAAATAGGATCCTTCATTCACACACACATATTAGTTGAATTGGGAAGATTGAGGCAGTAGGGATCCTACATTCACACAATTCGGTTGATTGGAGGATTGAGGAAGTAGGGATCCTACATTCACACAATTCGGTTGATTTTTGTGGATTGAGGCAGTAGGGATCCTACATTCACACAATTCGGTTGATTGGAGGATTGAGGAAGTAGGGATCCTACATTCACACAATTCGGTTGATTGGTGGATTGAGGCAGTAGGGATCCTACATTCACGCATTTCAGTTGATTTTTGTGGACTGAGGCAGTAGGGATCCTACATTCACAAAATTCGGTTGATTGGAGGATTGAGGCAGTAGGGATCCTACATTCACGCATTTCGGTTGACTTTTGTGGACTGAGGCAGTAGGGATCCTACATTCACGCATTTCGGTTGATTTTTGTGGACTGAGGCAGTAGGGATCCTACATTCACAAAATTCGGTTGATTGGAGGATTGAGGCAGTAGGGATCCTACATTCACAAAATTCAGTTGATTGGAGGATTGAGGCAGTAGGGATCCTACATTCACACAATTCGGTTGATTTTTGTGGATTGAGGCAGTAGGGATCCTACATTCACACAATTCGGTTGATTGGAGGATTGAGGAAGTAGGGATCCTACATTCACACAATTCGGTTGATTGGTGGATTGAGGCAGTAGGGATCCTACATTCACGCATTTCAGTTGATTTTTGTGGACTGAGGCAGTAGGGATCCTACATTCACAAAATTCGGTTGATTGGTGGATTGAGGCAGTAGGGATCCTACATTCACGCATTTCGGTTGATTGGAGGATTGAGGCAGTAGGGATCCTACATTCACACAATTCGGTTGATTGGAGGATTGAGGCAGTAGGGATCCTACATTCACGCATTTCGGTTGATTGGAGGATTGAGGCAGTAGGGATCCTACATTCACACAATTCGGTTGATTGGTGGATTGAGGCAGTAGGGATCCTACATTCACGCATTTCGGTTGACTTTTGTGGACTGAGGCAGTAGGGATCCTACATTCACACAATTCGGTTGATTGGTGGATTGAGGCAGTAGGGATCCTACATTCACGCATTTCGGTTGACTTTTGTGGACTGAGGCAGTAGGGATCCTACATTCACGCATTTCGGTTGATTTTTGTGGACTGAGGCAGTAGGGATCCTACATTCACAAAATTCGGTTGATTGGAGGATTGAGGCAGTAGGGATCCTACATTCACAAAATTCGGTTGATTGGAGGATTGAGGCAGTAGGGATCCTACATTCACACAATTCGGTTGATTGGTGGATTGAGGCAGTAGGGATCCTACATTCACGCATTTCGGCTGACTTTTGTGGACTGAGGCAGTAGGGATCCTACATTCACACAATTCGGTTGATTGGTGGATTGAGGCAGTAGGGATCCTACATTCACGCATTTCGGTTGACTTTTGTGGACTGAGGCAGTAGGGATCCTACATTCACGCATTTCGGTTGATTTTTGTGGACTGAGGCAGTAGGGATCCTACATTCACAAAATTCGGTTGATTGGAGGATTGAGGCAGTAGGGATCCTACATTCACAAAATTCGGTTGATTGGAGGATTGAGGCAGTAGGGATCCTACATTCACACAATTCGGTTGATTTTTGTGGATTGAGGCAGTAGGGATCCTACATTCACACAATTCGGTTGATTGGAGGATTGAGGAAGTAGGGATCCTACATTCACACAATTCGGTTGATTGGTGGATTGAGGCAGTAGGGATCCTACATTCACGCATTTCAGTTGATTTTTGTGGACTGAGGCAGTAGGGATCCTACATTCACAAAATTCGGTTGATTGGTGGATTGAGGCAGTAGGGATCCTACATTCACGCATTTCGGTTGATTGGAGGATTGAGGCAGTAGGGATCCTACATTCACACAATTCGGTTGATTGGAGGATTGAGGCAGTAGGGATCCTACATTCACGCATTTCGGTTGATTGGAGGATTGAGGCAGTAGGGATCCTACATTCACACAATTCGGTTGATTGGTGGATTGAGGCAGTAGGGATCCTACATTCACAAAATTTGGTTGATTGGAGGATTGAGGCAGTAGGGATCCTACATTCACACAATTCGGTTGATTGGTGGATTGAGGCAGTAGGGATCCTACATTCACAAAATTTGGTTGATTGGAGAATTGAGGCAGTAGGGATCCTACATTCACACAATTCGGTTGATTGGAGGATTGAGGCAGTAAGATAAGAGATAAGATAAGAACTTAAGATCCTACATTCACGCATTTCGGTTGATTTTTGTGGACTGAGGCAGTAGGGATCCTACATTCACACAATTCGGTTGATTGGAGGATTGAGGCAGTAGGGAGGATAAAGGGGGTTTCTCACAATGAAAATCAGGGGTATTGATTGTCTGTCTTAGTCTAATCTTACTTTTTAGATACTTGATCCTGATACCAAATATCAAGAGAAATATTGTACGTCTGGGTTGGGTACGATGGGTTGAGGGCGCTGCACTGTGGCGACCACCTTGTGTGCTCAATGTCTTATATTTGTCTCGTTTTTGTCACTTTTTTGTACATTTGTTGGACTTATTGGTGAATGTAAGGCTCTTTTTAAAGTATAAACCTTTTAATTGTTTAAAACTAATTTTTGTAATTAGTTTCTTGGTTTTTTTTGTTGTTTTTGTAATGAAATTGTTTTTGTAATCAGTATTGAATTTGAATGTTTTTAGTGCACACAGGGAAAACAATTTTCACTTTTTACTTGTAAACTGTGATGAAATAAATAAAATTGAATTGAAATTGAATTGAATTGAATTGTCTAAAACGTGTCCAAATAAACCAATTTATGTGACACAGGCTTACTTTGAACGCATTTAAAACTTTAAAGGTATTATTTGGTAAGGATAAAAAAAATTATTGTTTAACTTTATAGACAGAAAGCTTACTGATTATAAAGTTCACGCTAGAACTATTCTTTTCTGTGAATTATTTCCCTCTGAATTGAAGTCACAGTCAAGAAAACTGTACCTGAAAACCTAAAATAGACGCTACATCTGACTTCGGTTGTTAAACCAAATTCAGGACAACATGTTTACATGTTGATAAAATATGCATGGTTTTTCACTATTTTCTCCTGACTCACAAAACGAAGTAAGCCAAAATTTTAACAGGTTTGTTCTTCCATGTAAATGGTTGATCACACAAAACATGAACACTGTCTGCGACACTTTTGTCAGCTCTACCAATCCTGTACAATACCTTTAAGAATTTTTACTTTTTGAGGGGGTCATACGAAGTTGCTTGCCATTTTTGTTTCCCCATCCTTTAAACCCACTACAAACTGGGTTTGAATTAATCACCAAGAAAAAAACCCAAAGACTTTCCTCCTTTCTGTCAACAGTGAAATCGAGGGTAGAAATCTTGTTTGGTTACAAAAAGAGAGGGAAAAAAGGGAACAATTTCCACAAAGGTTTAATTGTAAGTCAGGACGAGATTCGTTCCATGGCTGAACTTTAAAGGTTCAAAATTGATGTCAGTGTTCTGTCGCTTGAGTATTATTTGATGATGATATGGGTTGCCAGGGCTGTTGTGATATTGATACGACAACAAACGTTTATGGGTTTACCAAAAGGTCTGCGGTATACCGCATGTACCTGAGGCTCTTTTATAATCTACTGCGTGTCAAGCCAGTACAATAGTTATTTTCCATAAAAAATCGGAGTAAATATGAGCTAAATATGGTTATGCTGACAAGCAATTTGGCTGACTATATTTGTGATGCAGTGAGAATTTTTTTTACATAGTGTTTCCTTTGAATCAGTTTACATGTATAAGTAATGATGATAATAACATTACTAATAGTGTACATTAATAACGTGCCATGTCTGTCATAAATGACACTTCTAGCGACGAATTATCAAATCTGGTGGAGCTTGTTAAGAATTGTTATACGAGACGAAGCAACCATAATACAACACCTTGAAAGAAATACAAGTTGAGGTGATGCATACTGCTGCCAGACCTTGCCAGAAACACCAGGGCAAACCCCCTTCTCTTTACGATAAGTGTACTTGTATGTGCATTACACAACACACGCGACTGACCGCTTTACGACTGACCACTTTACGTCCCAACTGAAGGACGAAGCAATAATGGTTAAGTGTCTTGCTTTAAACGTACACATGAGTAAGACTGTGACTCGAACCCACAATCTGCTGATCAGAAACACCAGAGCATGTTTAACAGCTTTGCCTGCCACTAGGTTTAAAACCAATATCAGAAACATCAGAGCTTGAGTCTGGCATGCTTAACAGCCCTTGCCTGCTACTAGGTTTAAAACCAATATCCAAACTGGTGTCGCTTCTGTTTCAGAGAAAGGTTGTCAACGAAATACCACATAAATGTTTCTATATTTTGTCTTCTAATAGTTCACTGAAACATTTCTTTGCATAAAGTTCCCTCAATTTTCTGCAGCTAGAGCTTCTCAGGGATGAGAGTCATTGCAGGCAAAAAGTCTGAAACTACATGTTGCATCAAAAATTTTGGACTTAGGGCCTACATGTATGTTGCAATGATGGCGTTTCTACCTTTTGGTAACCCCTAGGGAGGGTTTGGAATTCAAAGGGCTTTTAGGAACAGTGTCCTAAGCACTAGTGAAGTAAATCAAAGGGCAGTCTTTCTTTTATGTCGAAAAATGAAAGGCTTTTTTTGTCTTTTTTTGTTCACCAGGCTGACATAAAAAGTCTGAAAAATCTCATCCCTGGCTTCTATCAGTTGCAAGAAGGGGGGAAAAGGGCTTACAGTATGAATCAATAATCATCCAGCAAAGCAAGGGACAGTGGGAAAAAGTAAAAGATCGATTGTGAAATTTAGAGGGGCAAAAAGAAAAAAAGAGAAGATTGTTCGATAACAAAAGACAAATTTAGGGTCAGAAAGGGCTTAAAGAAAATCAACCATACCAGGTTTTTTTTCCTGCAAATCTGAACACCAAGTTGCCTTTGACTTTGAAGCAGAGCCTTTATATGACCACTACTGCCCAGGTCAACCCCAAAACTGATCATTTCAGCTCCACCACCCTCTCAAAACACAGACCTTTTCAAATCAAATCATGTGTGTAAAATAACCTCTGATTTGAAAGCGGCCGCTAACCATGCCCAAAACCTTTTCAAAACGGAGCTTTTAAGTGGCGCAGTGTTTTTTCCTCCCTAAAACCCATGGTATTTTTTTAAAGGTGGGGATACCGCACGTGAACTCATGAAAGGAACGCTGGTTAGCAACGGGGGCCGGGGATTTTTCCTTCTTGCATCAGAGGTCAATTTGTCAACAGGACTCGCTTGACTTGTGTATTGTACCGAGCATATTGACTTAACTGATTTCCAGGATTTGTTAACACCTTGGCTGGGTGCCCCAATCCCTATGCAAACCGGAATCGCGTAAAAGTCGGCTTTTTGATTCGGGAGTTGCAAGAAAAACAACTTTCTTTTTTTCATCGACCTTTTCGGGGGTTGGAAACACTTCACCACGGGGAAACTTCTCCCAACACTTTCCTGACAGTTTCCCAATGTGAAACTGATACTTTTCGCACATAGGAGTGTTTAGTTAAGGCAGGAAGGATACACCTACATCGACAATGATTTAAAAACATGCATCCAGTTATAAATGCTGGCTCGAGAATAAATACTGGCTCGATATCCCTTCCCAGCAGGGTAACATGACCCAATTTTATTGAGCTGCTCAGAAGAAAACTATTTCTTTAAAAATATGATACGCCGTTGCTTTTTCGGAAGAGCAAATTCATTCCAGTTCCTTAGTTTTCAATAAACAAACCATTATATGAAAAAAACTGTGATAAATTTACCTGTGATAAGTCATGTTTCTTTGATAAAACCAGAAGTGAGACTGAGAGCCATCTGACAAAAAAGTCTGAAACTAGAATCCAAGTTATAGGAGGTATGTTGAAACATGGATGAAATGCTGACATTTCCACCTTTTGGTGAACCTCTAGGGTCTAGATATCATAGATCTTTTAGGAACATTGTTCTCAGCACTAGAGAAAAAAAATCACAGAGCATGATTTCTTTATGTGGAAAAAATAGCGGCTAATTTTCGTCAACAAGCAGACTTAAAATGTCCGACTTGAGATAAAAGTCTGAAATTATTTCTCATCCCCTTAAAACACAAAGTAACTATTTATGTGTTGTCAGGGGTTTTTGTGCAAGTTCATAATGTGTTTATTTCTTAATGGAACAGGAAATAGAAGGTTGGCGATTTTTTCTTTGTCCTTTCACATTTCAGACTGGAAATATTTCTCAGGACAATACGCCATCTGTGTGTTGGGTTGCATCCGATCTCAAGGGACGTTGGCTATACAGCCAAGGCCATGGCTGTCAGCTGCAGTGACAATTTAGGCCTAATCAGTCATAGGGCCATAGCCACTCTGCCACATAGCCATACTTGGATACTTCACTTAACAAAGGTTGTCTTTTATCACTTTAAAGCACACAGACACCATTGGTCATTGTCAAAGACCAGAATCCACACTTGATGTGATGTGACCCAACATATACATTTTTTCAATTTTGTTTATTGTTATGCAGTTCACACCACACAAGGCTAAAAGCCACTCTTGATAAGCAGCTACAAGAAGAAAATGTTTAAGATGAAAATAATTCAGGGGAGCTGAAGGTTCAAGAATAGATTGTAGGATGGAGGGAAACATGCACCAGGCAAGGAGTTCCAAAGAGATACAGTACGTGGAACACAGCTATTGGAATTTGTCCTTGTTCTACATCTCAGCAAAGCATGAGTGTATGGGTGAAAACAAGCAGAAAGTCTGGTTTCAAACTCAAACACCCTGATAGGAGGAACCAGGTCAGACACACTGGTGGCATCCATGAAACATCTGTCTTCACATTCAAATTTACATACAAGTTGCAAGTTCTACATTATTGTAGGCATATTCTCTTTTCATTTCATTATACATCAAACACTGTGTAAAAATATCTCACATGCCGACATACATGAACCATCTGTCATGTATTCACTAAAACTGTACTTTGGACCCACTCTGGGAGAATTCTTTTCCATGTCCCGAATTGTTGGGGGAATAACATGTTGAGTTTGCCAAGCATCCTCGGCATGTAGGAGCCAGCATGATCCAGGTCGAATCACTTCAAGTTCTGTTGATTTTGGGGCATGCACGGACCCGGTGATGGGCTAATGGCGCAACAAGTTTTAGGGAGGCACAGCTGTGGGACATTTACGGGAAATCATTTTTAATTATTAAAGGATTCTTTTTGGTTGTCAGTTATACAATTTCATTTTTAACTCATCCACTGCACTGCAATTGCCATGTTCATGCAATTGCCATGTTCTACAAGGTCAAATTCCATTTTGCGATCCACTCATTTACCAACAAATAAAGTCCTTAATAAAATTGTAAAACAAATGATAAGTCTCTAACCTCAAGTTAAATAGTTTTTCTTATGATCCACACTATGCAAAGCTTCAAACATTAGTTAGTATAACAACCATATTTTTATAATTTTTTTAATAATTATTATATTTTTTTTTTTTTTTGAGACTACACTGTACATACAATGTGAATGTAAGATATACATTGCAACTAGAGAGCATTTTAAAGGGTGTGTACAACATTGGTAAGATTGAATATATAAATGTGTATCTCTACTTGCTGGGTAGATGTTTTTTGTTGAGAACTTGTCTTGTCCTTACAAGTACATGGTAAAAAAAGATGGTCATGGTGGAAAACTTCCCTTGAAATAGTTTTGCTTGAAATGCCATAGTTTTTAGGAAATGAGTAAAACAGTAGTCTTTATCCTACAGGATAAAATCCAATGTTTGAAAAAAAAGTTTAAACATGTAATGGGGTTTTTCACTGTTTTATCTTGACTCCGAAGACCGATTGAGCTTAAACTTTCACAGGTTTGTTATTTCGTGTATATGTTGGGTCACATCAAGTGTGGATCAGGTCTTTGGCAATTACCAATGTTGTACACACCCTTTAAAGAAATGACCCTGATACCAAATGGAAGGCTTTTCCATCAACTGATGAAGACATTAAAGTGCCTGAAATTCTTGATTAGTAACTCAGAAGATGATGACATTCTGTGAGCTCATCACATGGTGTATTTAAAGGTGTTACAAAACATAGTGCCAGAAGAGTAAATTCATTCAATAAGCCATATTGCAAGTTAGACGCTCATCACAATGTCCAATTAAAGGTGTTACAACATATATTGCCAGAAAAGTAATTGTTTTCAATGAGCCATTTGCGAGTTCGATTTGAATAATGTCTGGTACATTGACTTCCTCAGTCACAAGTTACCACTAAATTTGAATTCCTCAGACTATAGAGACAGTTGCTATGTCACATGATTCAGGGCAAGCTTTTGCGTAGTTACGTATTGAGACGGCAAACACCCATTATATATTTTTGAATAAATGTGTTTGGCACTATTATACCAAGGTTTGCTCATCTGGAGGTTGCTATAAAAAAAAAAAAAGCTTGCTCTGAACCATTTGACATAGCAACTGTCTCAATAGTCTGAGGTCGTCAATTGTAAACGGTTACTTGTGACAAGACATTAATCACGCATATCGGTCACATTTTGCCCAATACGCTAGCTTTAGTAGCTTGTGCATGGGGAAAACATGCCCTTTAACGCTTTTATCATCTGCGGCAGTTACATTATTCTAGATTTTGTCACTGCCAACCTTTCCCCTGCACTCTATCTGTCCCTCACCGATTCTACAGATGGCATTCCAATGTTTTCATTATTAAGTTAAGGTATTCCCCCAATTGCAAAGAAGTCTCAAATGGAACTATGTCAGACCTGGGGCAGGTGGGATCATCAGGATTGGACCCTCTACATGTACCCCCATCTTGTCAGGCAATTTATTCTGTTTCACAATGTCTCTTGGATAAGTTCTGGTGACGACAAATCCGCAGCCCGACCCCTGGACCATAAGTTGTCACAAAACACTGGTATTCCCGCACGTATACATGCACTGATGAGGCCAACTACAAAAAATACAATGGTTAGCGTCTTTTCCCCCATATTTTTTCTTCTTCAAAACTCTCATGGTTATTCAGTTGTTTTGCAAGTTTGTTTTTTTGTCTTCAGTTTTTTTCTTGCAAGAATACACATAAACACAGCAACTGAAAAGCTATGGCACAGAAATAGTCCAAACTAACATATTTAACGTTGAGACCAAGTAGTAGTCCCAGTCGATTTCCTACCTTCCGCCCAGGTAGTAGTTAATAAGCAGGACAGTTCTTTTCAGAATCGAGAAGTCTCCCAAATTCCAAAAGAAATCTGCTCCGTGGCAGTAGAATAAATAGCAAGACAAGTTCACAAAAGAACATAATCTACCTACATGTAGCAAGTAGTTCCATTTTGAGGTGAACAAAGACATAACACAGCAACTGAGAAGCTATGATACAGAAATAGTCCTTGAACTAAAATAATTCCATTATGGAGTCAACAAAGACCAGACGACCAAAGCAGAATTTGAACCTGCGGCCTCTGTGTTTACATGTCGGTGCTCTACCAACTGAGCTAACATGCGCCCAAAATGGTGGTCTCTCTTCGTTCAGGGGCACCAGTCAGTAGTCATACAACCGTATAAGCCAGAGATCATGGCCAGACAACTTGGAGGCCGTAGGTTCGAATCCCACTCCAGTCAGTTCACCCCACAATGGATTTCTAGTTACCCAGTCAGTTTCCCTTGTTGGCTATTACTTAAAATATTTCAAGTCACCGGCGTTGAGTTTTACAATGGGTTGTGTTTTTTTACCCTGTGAAATATCCTTTTGGGTTTTTTTGGAAGAGAGGTTCAAATCCAGTATGAATTTGAAAATAATTTTATGCAGTAATTGAAAAATATGTGTGTACTGTCAGTGGGCTGGGAAAAAGGGGCGAGTTTTTGAACTTGTCTGGCATGCAGTGTCAACTAGCAATCAGGCATGTTATTTGTCCTTGAAAAAAGTAGGGTTATTTTATTCAGTTCAAGAGCTGACCTACATGTACACATGGTGTAGGCTTTTATAAACTTTTCAAGTTAGCTAAGCACATTTTTTTTGAAAACAGACTTAAGTACGAAGAATTTCATACAAGTACCTGGGCTGGCTTTCACAAAGTACTAAGAATCATAGTTCTCAGTGTTACCATAGTGATTTGTTTTGTGACATCACACTTTGCTTAGCAAAGACTGATATGCAATTAAGAATCAATCTTAGCTCTTTGTAAAATCAGTAGTAATATTTCATACCAGGCATTCTGTTTTTTTGTTCAGCGATTTTTGTGTGCATGTTGGAAACTCATTTGTAGGTCATTGGGAGTTGAGATATTTTCTGTAGTAGCATTTCTGCAGTGGTAAACAGAGCCATGAAATTGGGCACAGCATTCCGTAACAATTTCCAAGAAGTAACTTAGCTAGTAGTCTTGCGAGTACAACCATGTGTTAATCTCTTTTTGGGAGGAATGTTGGCTCCTGTTGATGTTACCACACCAAACAAAGCTTCAAACATCGCTAACATTTTCCGAGTTGTGCTTATAACAAACCTGTCTTTAAGGGAAGGTATACGTTTGGTAATCACTCTTAAAATTGATGGCAATAAAAACTTACTCGGTTAGAAGTACAGCAGCTTTCGATAGTATAAAGCATTTTGAGAATCATTTCACTTTGAAGAAATGTGGTTATGGAAAAAGATATCAAAATTGGAATCGGAGAAACGTTACTGTCAGATTTGTTTCTCAGATTGTGTATTCCAATTATGGATTATTCCTCCTGCATGGACATAACCGATCCGGATTCTCGGCAATATCTCAAAAACGCTACAGGCTAGTTTTGTTGAATATATCTACATTTATATAGGATTAAAACAATCAAACAGATCCAAAAGCCAAAAGTATACATGTACATTCCCTTTAAAAAGCACTCCAAAAATTGACTTTAATTAACTTGTAAAGTTTTAGAAAAATTCAAACTTGGGTACGGCCGATAATACTTCAGGGCTAACACGCCAACCATGTATTAGTTTTGTCATGGCCCCACTGGACTTTTGCATGAGAAAGCGCCGGGAACAGAAAAGACAAATTGATCACATCGAGTGAAGTCCAGGTCACCAAGAGTCAATGCGTTCATTCCAAAGTTTAAATGCCTTAAAACTAAAAAAGATTAATGTGGCAACAAGAGGGTTGGGAAATTACAAAGTACAGCTCAACCTTTGACAGCATGCTGTCAAAAAGCTCCCAGGTGTGTGTGTCACTGTATGTGGATCACGAAGAAGAACGTTTTCACGATGGAAAGTTTGGCAACCATGCAATTTATAAAACATCAAACAAAGAGCATGAAGTAGCTTTATTTAGAGCTTTCAAAGGTGGGTGTCTGAATTTGCCGTGAATAAAAACAAGCAGGGGGTCTTAACTCCTCCTGAACACTGGTGTTTAAAAACTAACAGCGTTCATAATACGAACGCCAGGCCTTCCATTAAGATAAACCCATGCTACAATTACATGCACATGTAAATATGCGTGATGCTGCATGGCAAAACCAAGCACTTACTGCCAAAACTCAAATTTGGGTTTATTTTCTCGTCAAATGCACGTAGGTGAAATTAACGGCTTTCAAATAACATTTAATTAGGACCTACAAGGTACGTACTTCTCAAAAAATAGACCTCACATCTCATTGATGTAAATCATTGCTGATAGTCGGGACATCTTCAATTTGCAAAAATTTCCGAGAACTTCCTGATGTTGGAGTGAAGGCTTCACATTTCTTCAGTAAGTTCCTCTAAAGCTCACATCTTGTTCTTGTTTTATGGGTTTTTTTTTTTTAAATGTGACGAAATAATGTTTAGCTTTATGGATTATGCAGTAAAGCTGTTATCACTGCTGACAAAGAGGGGATACAAATTAACCCAAAAAACAAACCACATTGTACCATGGAGGTGATTGTACCATGTTAATGTAGGGCACTCTTTTCATTCAAAAAGTAAACACATTGTCTCAGTCACATTGGTGTGTAATGGCCGAGCGGGTAAGAGAGCACCGGACTCAAGTTCTGATGTTTCTGATCAGCAGAGTGTGGGTTCAAGTCCCGGTCGTGGCATTCTTGTCCTTTAGCAAGATAAATTACTATAATACTTTGTCCTTTGGATAGGGCATTAAGCCGTAGATCCCATGTACCTGGTAAAAGAACCCAGAACACATTGTGGAAGAGTAAGGGTGAACCCCGGTGTTTCTGGTTCACATAGCAATCACCCTTGTTTACAGGTTTCCTTCCGACTTGCGAGCTAAAGTTCACTTATAACACATCCTTGGTTTCATTACCAATAGTATACAACACCAGAAATATACAACAACAATAATAAAAGTATAAATTCTTCTATACTATTTCATATTTGTCTATGAAAAAGTTGGCAATTGCTAAACTTTTAAAGAGACCAGTGCGTTCAAGCCGAGTGAACATGGACTGTATGCCTTCTGTATGCTTGCTCCTTTCAAACATCTTTAAGGACAACAATTTTTTTGCCATAAAATAGTTCGAAAGAAACTTTACGCCGTGCATTTAAAGCTTTGATATTCACCTCAACTGCACTAAAAACTTTTGATTTTCTCTCACAAAAGGACAGATTTTATCACACAGTGGCAGTGCGGACAATTTCATGTTTCACTGCAAATCAGAAGTTTGATTGTTCCTTTTAAGTAGAGAGTGTATAATATTATTACCCGATAAAAACTTAGTTTTATTGGGGTGTTTATTATAAAATGCTGGGGAAGTTAACTAATCGCACGTAAACATCAAAGCCAACTCCGTCAGCTTAAAGTTGCATCTCTAGTTTTTCTGCCTAAAGACTAACAAATTTATAGCTCTTTGCCCGAGTGAATTTTCACAGATGCTGATGTGTCAAAATGAGAAAAAACATATAAATACAAATGGCATATGCCACGCATCCTGCGGCAATTTCTACAGCTTTGGTAACATGAGACGATGTCAGGGCCTGACAAAACTCCTGTGCATCTTTTACATGTTCTAACTAATAATCTTTGATGTGTTTTTCTATCAGTGTTTAAAATGAAAGATCATAAGTTTCTCAACTTAAGGGAAATACACATCTCATATTTCCAATATTTACCATTAATTTGGCATCGGCTGAGGCATCTTGAATCAGTACTTTTTGGTTTTCAACTTTAACTTTTCATTTTGAATTGAACAAAAATTAAAAAAACAGTGCCATCTGAAAAAAGGGGAAAGTTAAGGAAACTAAAAATTCAACTCACAACCCACATATTGAATGTGTTTGAAAAAAAACCCAGATTTTCCTTTGATTGTGTATAACAAAAATTATGGCAGAATTGGAACATTTGCGCTTGTTGTGAAGTCTACTAGGATCTCACATGTTTCCCTTGCATTAAGTAGTCATTTTGAGGCATTTAAAAAAACAAGTCACAAGCTGATAACAACTGTTTATGTTTAGAATGGACAAGTAAACAAATGTCTGCTCAAATCCAAACATTTCATGTGGACACATTTTTTAACTCACAACAATTTTTGACAGTCGTGAATACTTCGTTCATTTAAAATCATCGTGGGAAATATCATCTAAAAGACAACAAAAGCAGTTGATGTAAGGTTTGCGGTAACACCAGGTAATAAGGCCAAATAAAAAAAAATCCCAGTTGATCGTCCTGATTTTTCCAAAAAGAGGATGAGGGCCTTTTTTATTTTTTTATTATTTTTTTTTCTCTAAGATGGCTGCCAAGTATTTCAATTCAAACAGGCCACCAATTCTTCAGTTTGAAATCACCGCTAACTTTCTTTTATATCTATTTGTTGCATGAGGTAAGTTTACATCAAAAATTAAAATATATATGTCAAGGGTGGATTAAAAATACAAACATTTTTTTTTTTTTTTTTAAGGAAAAAGCAGGATAAAAAAAATAAAATAAAAAAATGTGGCCTCAAAAAAGGATGCGGGCGGGGACGATCAACTGGTATTTTTTTTTACTTGGCCTAATCTCTGTATGAGTTAATAATAATAACAATAATTTGGGAGGCATCATCCTTACTTGCAGCTGAGAAGCTGAACTGCGAAGGGCCGGGCTACAAACAATGTGTACGAGCTGCCGGCATGCAAGGGTGCCCCACAGCAGCCAACCACATCAACCAATATATGAACATAGAGCACAGCTAGAGATCGAAAATGTTTCATTTTTTCCGGAAGGAGGAAAACTGGAAGGCCAGGAGAAAAAGCCTTGTGGCATAGGAGAGAACCAACGCACAACTCTATTAACAGGTGTTAAAGGGAGGTTACAGAATTGGTAAGAAAAAAACTCGTAAAATATACTTTTGATCACAGATTTACATAAAACTTACACGGTCTAATGATGATGATAGTAGAAAACATCCCTTGAAATATTTCTGTCTGAAATGCCATATTTGCCATATTCCGAATGGAGTTTATCGCTCAGTGAGCGCTTTATTCATCGATGATTTCATGCAAATGTGTAATCGGTTTTTCACTATTTTCTCGTGACCCAGATGGTCGATCGATCTCAAACTTCTACAGGTTTGTAAGTTTATGTATATGGTGTATTACATAAAGTGCTTACACTGCCAGCAACTGTCTTGTTAGAAAAACCAATTCTGTAATGTTCCTTTAAGGTGGATCTGAGAAGAACCAGTGGTTTGACAACACGGTGAGCTCGCATCACATTCTCCTGAAGACGATCAGAGCATACTGAACAAATGTTGACTTTTAAAACCACAAGTTCTGTTTAGAACTACTACAACTCAGAGTCATACAGAGATTATGAATGGCTATACCGCAAACCTTACTAGATTGTAATCCCAGCCCACCATGCAAACTTTCAAATCCTACTGATTTAAAATGTAGTTTCCGTCAATAATGTAAGATTTTTGAGGAAGAAATTCTCAAAACAATGATTTGAAATTAATCAGGTCTTACCTTCCGTTATAGGCTCTCTCGTCACATAAGGAACATCTGAAAGAAACAAAAATAAAAACCCGCATTCAATTTACAAATTGTTTACCAACATTTTTGTGTACAGTACTGGTCACCAGAACTTAAAAGTGCTGAAAACAAATCTGACACAATTTCCTAATGGAGGTCTCCATCATGTTTTTGATTAGTTTTTCTGTGCAGAAATAAAAGCAAAAATTAGTTAGTGGCCTGATGTTTTGACCCTAGTAGCAGAAACACTAGGGTCAAAACGTCAGGCCACTAACTAATTTTTGCTTTTATACCACAGCTAATTCTATTTTCTCAGAAAAAAACCAATCAAGTTATTGACCTTTTTTTCTACCAGCATGCAAAATTCAACAAAGCTGTTTTTTCTTTTGCATGATGGGCAGAAACCTTTCGGGCCAAATTCAAGTCTAAAAGGCACACCAGAGCAGCACTGGCTGATTGATGAACAGCCTTGAAGCCAGTATGAATAGATTGTTGCCATACTTCACCACAAATCAGCTTTCTTCCTCTAACAGTGGTCCGCTGGCAAAATGCTACTTTTAAAAAAACCAAGGACTGTCAAAATTTCTCTCTAAGTAGTCCGGCTGGCTAGTTCAGTGTCTAGTTCAGTTTCAAAAAGTATCCCTGTTTAATGTGAAATATGGACCAGTGAAAAAGCTGACAGACTTGTGAAAAGACAAGCTAACTGGTCCTGCTGGCTTGTCACTGAAAAGGTTAAGGGAAAACCCTTCATAATTTTTTTTTTACAACTTTCTAACAACAGTGATTTCAAACATTCTACATTCATACTCAAAAATCGTTCATGCAAGTTAACCAAATGAGACTGCTCTACCATCTGCCTAATCTACAAGTTGACAACCATATTTTTTATAAACTTCCAAGTAAATAAAAACTCCTTAGTTACAACTTAGTTCTGCCATTTAATCTCACCCAAGCTCTGTCACTGTCACACCTTTTTTTAAATAAATTTAGAAATTAAAGCAAAAAACAGGTCATAGATACAGACAGTAAAAAATGTCTGGTGGTGTTTAAAACAAACACTCATCTATCCCTCAATATGAAGACATATACAGATCAAAAACATCACAGCAAATTAACAAGTGCGAGGTTGTTTAATTCTGTGGCCAAAATATTAGAAAGAGCTTTTGATTTATTTGCATTTATCCTGCAGGGATTTTCCCAATTGATCACTCAAATTTAGCTTTTATCATTTTCCTTTAAAACGAGGCAAATCTGACACTTTTATATTCTTGAGATATCTTCTAACTAGCACTCATGTGAACACTAACAGATGATAGTTTGATTTTAAAATTTGACCTCAAAAAAAATTTATCATAATATTTCTTTTTTAATCGTATCTTTAAAGCAAATTTGCAGAGTGGGTAAAGAAAGAATAAAAGTACACAAACATACATCTGATAAGTGCAACAAGAGAGAATATGACACAAATGAAGGCTACGGCCAACACCAGAATATGAATCCGTTTGGGTCCTCGCCGATGTTGAAAAATCGCTACAGTTTCACATTTTATCTTCTCCATTGTCCGGGCTGGGTCTGCTGGGATGTGCTGAACCGCTGAGGCGCTGGGTTTTGACCGACCACAATCCAAAGATATTTCAAACGTGCCGGGTTTTCCATGGTAGAGCGTGTATAATTCCTGGCCGTACTGAGTTACCCTTGGATAACACTGAGTGGGTTTCCATTGCAAGTTCACATACAACTATTGACTCAATGAGGTGAACAAAAAAAGTTAGCAGCGGTTTGGCTCGAGCTGGCTCTCTGGAAATCAAGGCAAGGGCTGTACCATTTCACTCAATGGGGGTGACTCAAAAGTCAATGACACCCTGGGAAATGGGCAATGCTTATAAAGGATTGCCTCGCTCCACTCAATACAATGAAGAATGCCTAATGACCAAAATTAAATTACTTAACCACCTCTCAGTGCCAAGCTATTTTCTTTCGCGGATTCAAGTATTTAAATTCCCCTGGTACAATTGGACTCCTATTGATGGAGGGGACATATAGTCTTACAGTTCAAATAAAAGTGTACTGGCAATGCCACTTTTCAATACAGTGTACATGTAGGACTAAGGACGGTCGTGGATTTAACAGTGGACAATACACTGGTTCAGGCAGAGGCCCAGCACCTATTGACAATTCTCCGGTGGTGATTTTCCAAAAGCACTAGGGGTTTATAACACACAGGGAACTGGCATCCATTAGCACCTGATCCATGAATAGGTTAAATTATAACCCATCATGGCCACTTTTTTTTCTTTTTCTTCTCTTCTCTGCGTAAGGTCTATTTCGCCTTTTCACTGGATTCTTTTATTCCGATCAAACTTGATCTTGGCTCCAGGCACCATCGGTGAAGTGTGGGAACCCATCGGGTATTTGACAAAGTCATTGTCAGCTCTCAGCCGGGTTCAGCCTTTACTTTGAATCGTAAGCCGTGAAAAAATGAACGGGAAACTTGGCTGGCGGGGGGGGAAAGTTAAGGGATTTTGGCGGAGCTCAGGCGCGGTAGGTGTCAAAACCGATTCGTCAGCGTGCCTTTCCTTTTGTGGGTGTGACGACACTGACAAGGTTTCGTGAGAAACTTTTCGAGTTATGGTTAGATGCTGGGTTTCTTCTGTGCGGAGGAAATCAGGGAAACTGTGATTTTTGTCAAAATGAAGAATAGCATTTTTCTACTCGAATGGAAAGTAAGTTGCAATCAGAATGTGAATGAGGACATTAACAACTCTCATCCTGTTTTCCCCCTTCTGTTTCAAAAAAATAAACCCTGACACGATTTGGGATTTCCTTGCCCCTTCCCGTATCAGCAATCCCACTCAGCAATTTTTGTACTCAGGACCTAATTTCATATAGCTGCTTAAAGCAGAAAGTAATGCATCTGCTAAGCAAAAATGAGCAGGACACCAGTCACAGATGGTACACATGACATGGTATTTTGACTGGTAACCTTATTCTGGTAAGCATGATTTTTATTGTGCTTAGCAGCTCTGTAACATTTGGCTCAAGTGATACAACAACACATCTAATAAGAAACTGTAGTTTACTGAATGTGAAACAAGCTTTCAGTTCACTTTTATTTCCTTGGTTTAGGGTGGGGTACACAGTGTGGTAAAGGGTAGTTAATTAGCAATAAACGCAGTTCTGTCAACTTATCTTCAAAAGTTCAATCATACAGGAGCAGTACTGTGAGTGCCTGGAACTTGGAAGCCAGGATCTATTGTCCACAAATCAGGTGGGCACAATACAGTGGTTCAAAGACTGTGGTCAGCACAATACAGTGATTCAAAGACTGTGGTCAGCACAATACAGTGATTCAAAGACTGTGGTCAGCACAATACAGTGATTCAAAGACTGTGGTCAGCACACAAAACACCCACATTATACCCCCACAATGCAGTAAAAAAGAACTCTTTCATTTTCACTTTCTGACTGAAAAAGGGATTTTGTAACTATTTGACTTAATAGAGATGGCACTGTACGACATTGATGATTATGAAGTTACGTTTTTTTTAAAGATAACAAAGGAAATTTTTTAGTGATTTCGGGCACTGAAAATTGGCTTCCCCTCTGAACAAACTACTTCTTGGATAAAAAGTTCATTCCATTTATTAATTCTGGTTGTGAAGCCAAGTATTCTCAGAAAAGTGAACCCTTAATCACTGTACCATAGCCAAGAACCCCGTGGAGGGAAAAAAAGCCCAGAGAATTGTTCCAGGTAAAACCCACACGCAATCAGGCAGGGACTGAAAACCCAACCACATAGTGCCCCCGCTGGGATTTGAACAGGGGTCCTAGAGGTGGAAGGCGAGGACCGATACCACTACATCAACCCAACCGCCTAAAATATCAAAGCAGTAGCATCTTAAGAGAGACCACAAGTTTTCAAAACACACCTTTAACTCATGCCTACTTAAAGTGTGGACCTTGCCTTGGGCAACAGACATGGAATGTTTGGCTTACCCTCTCTATGTCAGCCTTGCAAAAGCATCAAGTGTGAATTACACATTGTTTGTATTATAGCTCTGCTGAAATATTTACTAATTCTATTGATTTGTTTAAACTTTTCATGGCCTGGGGGCAATATATCTTCTCTTTCAGTTTCAAACAGCCACATTATAAATTTGTGCAATGTTAAATACCAATTACAATCAAATTACCATGGTCAAATCTGCACCTTGTCTTTGACTTGTCTTCTTTGTGCATCTTCAAATATGGATTCTGATTCTACTAAAATGGGATCAGACTATTTTCTCATCAGTTTTGAGTTCAGCTGTGTCCAATTAAAGGGACTTTGATTCCGAAAAAATCAAAAATAGTATTATTTAGCAATCCGGCTAAAGCCATTGCCAAAGTCAGTAATTCATATACAGCCTTACCAGGGCCAGATTACATAATCTATTGGCGCCAATGCTCGGTAGGTCCTAGGTACTAGTAGCAGACATATTTGGTCCTTGACAAAAAGTAGGAAAATTTCATTGAGTACAAAAGCTGACCTACACGGTGTAAGCAAATAGAAGACTTTTCATGCTATTAAATCACAATTTTTCTGATTTTTCCAAGGGCCCAAAAATCGGAAATCGGACTTAAGTACATGTAGGAGAAATATCATGCCTGTAGTACATGTAGTCTGTAGGCCCTAGGCACCAGTGTTCTGTGGGACCTAGGCAACAGTGTTCCGCAGGTGGTAGAGACATAAGTATTCTGTAGGCACTACGTAGAGACACCAGTATTCCATAGGCCCTAGGATCCAGTGTTCCATAGGTCCTAGGTCATGTAGGTACCAGTGTTCCATAGGTCTTAATTACCAGAGTTCCTTTGACCCTTGGTATTCCGTAGGCCCTAGGCACCAGTGTTCTGTGGGACTTAGACACCACTGTTTCGCAGGCAGTAGAGACACCAGTAGTCCTTAGGCCCTAGGCTCCAGTGTTCCATTAGTCCAAGTAACCAGTGTTCCATAGGTCTTAATTACCGGTGTTCCTTTGGCCCTCAGTATTCCATAGGCCCTAGGCTCCAGTGTTCCATAAGTCCTAGGTACCAGTGTTCATTTGGCCCTCGGCACCACGGCCAATTCCATGGTGCTTTAAAGTACTGGATTTTACTACAAAGTATTACATGCATTGAGATACCTTCCATGTTACTTTTTCCGAAGCTTGATAGTTTTAAATAGGCACAATTTTGTTTTTCTGAAGCCCTAGGCACAATGCCAAGTGCTGCATAAATGTTGGATAATCCGTCCCCGGGCATTACATAGAACCAATGTGAGAAAAGATACAAAGGCTACATTATGCTTAAATTCTATGAAATGAAAATACTGACC
Organism: Leptasterias polaris; assembly: GCA_037783415.1. Lineage (NCBI taxonomy): Eukaryota > Metazoa > Echinodermata > Asteroidea > Forcipulatida > Asteriidae > Leptasterias > Leptasterias polaris. Next base: position 1,564,607 of record JAZGTN010000111.1, read on the forward strand.
TGGAATTGTGTAATTGAAATGTGCAAATAATATGATATTGAGTGTGTCCCTTCCAGGGGTTAGTGACCAGGGGAATTGATTCAGTATCCTGCCCATGGTAGCGAGGTTGTGTATTGTCCTCTCCATTAACAGGTGACTTTTTTTAAGACACACAAAATACTTTCTAAATCATTATAATTTTTATAGAATTTTATTTACACTATGAGTTGCTGGGATGCATTGTATCTACCTCAACAAATGTCTTTTAACTGCTCGATACAGACAGTTAAAAAGAAATTTTCATTCCAACAATGCAGCCATCTTTAACAAAACACAACAAACATACAAACATTTCGCTTGCATAAAGTAGATCAGTTTGTGTAAAAAAAAATATTAAAATTTAAAATTTAAAAATCCAATAACTTAAAACTTCTCATACAACTCAAAACCTGTTCAATCTACAAACACAAGGTGGCAGCATTTGACTGTTACATCCATGCATTTTTGTGCTGAAACTATTATCTCTACATGACCACAAGAGGGCGCTATTACTACTCACCACTAAATTCCTTTATGTCAACTGAAGGCCCCACAACTTTATCAATTACACAAATATTAAACAAACTGTGTTGAATTTGTTGGAAATAAAGCAACCAATTATGGGATGTATTTTTATTCTTTACCCACTCTGCAAATTTGCTTTAAAGACGCAGAAATGCTGCATGTGGACACAACATCTGTTAACTTGATTGAATGTTTTGCTAACATTGGGCCATCCATACCAACCAGTGCCTGTTTGTTTTATATCAACAATAGAAAGGTCTATTTTAGGCAGAACTGTTTCTATGGAGGGTTTAGCAGTGCCCAATTCATAGAGCTGCTTAAGCAGAAAGTAATGCTTAATAAATTCCTGCTTAGTAGAAATCAGCAGGATACCAGTCACAAATTGTACATGTGTCATGGTGTTTTGGCTGGTAACCTTACTCTGGTAAGCATTATTTTGTTATGCTTAGCTTATTTTGGTGCTTAAGCAGCAGCTCTATGAAATTGGGTTCAGGGCCCAATTTCATAGAGCTGCTTAAGCAGAAAATATTGCTTAACAAATGTCTGCTAAGCAGAAATGAGCAGGATACCAGTCATGTGACATGGTAGTTTGGCTGACGTAACCTTATTCTGGTAAGCGAAATATTGTTGTGCTGAGCTACTTTTTGTGCTTAAGCAGCTCTATGAAATTGGGCCCAGGTATGAACTTTTTATCAGTCAGTGACCTTCCAAAATGAAACTAAGCATTCCCCTAAAGGCCCCCCCCCCCCAGATAATTACATGTTCAATCCTAAATCCTGTACCACAGGCAAATCAGGGTGGTTCGAATCCCACCCAAGTGATTTGCCTGTGGTTGGGTTTTTTCACAGAACTCGGCTAAGTACTGAGTATACAGTGCTTAACACACATCGGTGTAAGGGTAAAAAAAACAAATTATATTATGTATCCCCGATGCAAAAATTAACATCTATTAAATGTTAGTCTAATTAGAGACAATTTCTTGTTGTACTTGTCCGTTATTTTTAACTGGTGAGTAATGAATCCTTGGGCAGTCTGTGTCATGGTATGGTGACATCAATACGAAGCCACATAGTGCGCACACACTGTGTACATGAAGTATGCTGTACACATAATGATAACCCCTGAGGAATTTTTATTTTAGGCTTTAATCCAAAAACCACACATACCTACTTGCATCAGTGCATAATCTGCTACACCCACACACCCATTGCAATTATTAAAGGGAGACAGGGAACTTGGTCAGGCAACTAGATTTCTCTGTGGGTTGTTTTGTTTATAGTCTGCTAACCTTGCATAGCTTTGAATGTATTTTTTTTTCCAATTGTATTATATTTTGGTTTTTTGTTTCATAAGGAACCTGTGTCTCAATATGTCAAGAATTTATGTCCCTCCCCCTTTGTCTTCTCTTATCTGGTACAAATGTAACTTTAGACTTATTTTCATTTGACGTTTTTAGTTCAGATAATATTTAGAATTCACTTCAAGATAAAGTATTGATTGGTTTTGCTTTGGGAACAATTTGTAAGTTCCAACCCCAATTTTGTAAAGTTAATAATACCATTACCAACCCTCCACAGAAATTATTTTGAATTTTACATGCAATACACAACACACATGACCAACAGCTTTACATCCCATCCGAAGGACGCAGCAATAGGCCTAGTGGTTGAGTGTATTTGCTTCACGACCAGGACTCAAACCCACACTCTGCTGATCAGAAACACCAGAGCTTTGAGTCCAGTGCCCTTATCCGCTCGGCCACCACACGCCATCCGAATACACTCTTCCGAAAACGTATATGATGTAATATTTATACCTTTAAGCTCAACAGACTGATAGGAAGCAAGATAGCTCTAGTAAACAGGATCAAGCCCAGAAAGCAGATTACTACATTATCATAACAAATGTGCCAATTTAAAGAGATAAAGTCTCACTTCAATTGTCCGTTCCTCCAAATGCTGAAAGAGTTTCAGTATTGATCTAATTCACCCAACGTCATCGTCAAATAATCTTGCTTGTGCCATTTTTGTTAAAGTCAATCTCCCAATGTTAAACAGTGTAGTGGGCATTTTAGGCGGCTCAGTGTTTATATTAGTTCGCCATTGACTCGTGAAATTATGAGCGTGGTAGACAGTAGATGCGTGTGATGTTGCTAAACGGGCGCAGGGATGCGATAGGCTGTTGAATAAAAACCTGAGCTGTGGGCGAAAAGCGAGCACGAAGCCCACTAATATACAGTTATCTTTGATTTAAAAAGCCCTTCTCTACAATCTGGGGGCGTTCTATTTGTTTTTTTGTGTTTGTTTTTTTTTCGTTTTCTTTTTGGGGGCAAAAAAAAAAAGGATTTCCGGTTTAAAACAGAGAAATTACATCCCTGCGGGAATCAATACGAAAAACTTTACTGTTTTGGAACGAAGGGTCGTAAAGTGGTATTCCCCACGAACTGGGAAATGTGGAAAACACAAGAAGTTCATGATGTTATATTACTACAGGGTTCTATGCATTCGCAAGCTTAGAATCTATAGGTACAATGTACATAGAACATGATCATAAAATAGGCTGGTGCAAAAACAGAACAGGATTATGAGCAAAAACGTAGTTACTTTTCCTTTAAGAGAAACTCTACACACACAAAAAAAACATTTCCCAAAACACGCATGATCAACAGGGGGTCAGAGCATCTGGCTTGAAACTCAAATATCTTAATTCTGAGTATAAGGGTTATACTTTAATAAAGCTACAATAGTTAGCTTGCCGGATAATTTAGCAAGTGGGAAACAGATCACAAGAACTACATGATATTTCAGCTGATTTTCCCATTTCTGCAACCAATATAATTTGTTGTTTTTTGTTTTTTTATGATATTACTAGCAACAGATTAAATAAGAATTTCCTTTGGTAGACTTGTAAATATTCTGGGAAATCATTGTTTCCTATGTGCTTCCACTTTCTAGAAAAAGGGGGTTAAGTTTTTGCAGTTAACCCTTTTTGACTTAATGATTTAGTAGAATGCTGCCCTCTATTGTCCAGTACTTGCTAACTTTTATATACCCACGTGAACTGCAGTTGGCATTGTGTTGCACTCATTATTATGGTCTCTGGGACACTCGAAGGCTGTGCCCAGCTAGGGCTACGGCTAAAGCTGCGGCTAGACTGCCGCGCCATCATGCGTTGAAGTATAAAACGTCCTTAGCAATACCCTTAGCAACAGTCGCAGCCGTAGCTGTAGCCACCAATTGGAATACAGCATAACTCTAGAAACTATTGCACAATCAAGATATGGTACACTGATCTCAGAATTTGTCCTCTTTATTTCAACAAATCTCACTTGATGTTGGTACAATCACAAATGATCCCCAAAATATGTTCTGCACAAATTGCTTTCTCGTCCATATCTGATTTATGCCATATTGAAAAAGCATCCTGCTGGGTAACTTTGTTTCATTTGAAAGACAACAGAATAAACCCCCACTGCGGAGAAGTTTTAAGATGTGTCTTGAAAACTAGACGAATGTACCGAGTTTACCCCCTCCACAAACCAAATGCTGTACCGTCCTTTTCATTTCGTTTCTGAATGAAATTCATTCAAAGTTTCAGGCACGTCAAACAATCATAAAAGGTGGTGCCAGCATTCTACCACCATGAAAACATCTCGCATCCGAGTTTACTTCTGATTCTATTGAAAACCATTTCTAACCTTTCAGAGCGGAAAACATCTCTCATAACTCATTGAAAAAACAAATTGTCATCGAGCGGCCCAAAGACCTCTCGAGCCTTCACCGCGTAAAGCTTAGAAATTCTACTCCGACATCAAACAAATTGGCATGATCAGTCCACACTGTACATATAATATAATGACATGTCAAACAGTACACTACTCGTAGTCACCCACATGCTTGGTGAATACACGTGTTCTCTATAAATACCTTTACAATACTGGCCGGTCCTTAACGCTTTGCTAAGCATGTAGAGTGGGTCTCCATTATTCAACAATATTTGTCCCCCATGGGTTTCGCATAACAATAATGCAAACATTCAACAACCAAGAGTGCCATTAGTCGTGTAGTAGTTTCAGTCGTCTAAACAAAGTTGCAAGCAAAGCAAAAAGGGTCGGTCGGAGGGTACCGCTGTAGAAAAAAAATACATGTGCCATACATGAACACTGAGTCAATATTTGTACTGGTGGTGAAAAATAGCATTCACTGCTAATGATATAAGTCACTACTTGTTCAGTTCTGTCGCTGAAACGACAGATTCCTACATACTACGTTCCTTATAAATGACCCATCGTCTCTTTTTATAAGTCACTGCAAACATTTTAATAACCTATGTTTAGAAGACAAATACAACAAGCATTTTACTGGCATGACGATTGTACTTGAAAGGAAAACTTGATTTTTAAAGCTGGGAGGTGGTGGGCAAACTCACAGGCAAATAATGGACAGACAGACAAACAATTACAGCTTGAGTTGCGTAGGTCATCAAATATTACACTTTTGTCATAACAGGAGTTCTTCCTTGTTAGATGACATATTAGGGAACCTAAAGGTCAATAGAAAAACTTACATGCTTGTTACATTTATAAAGGACAAACTTTTTTGGGAAAGGACCATCCTGCCATCTTATTTCTCTGCCAATATAACAGAAATAAGCACAGAATAAAAACATACAACACATGTGTATTAGTTGGTTTTATTTTGCCGCATATCGGTTCATTTATAAGTAGAATTTTCTCCTGTAAAGACGATCAGAGCATACTGACCGAAACATTGTGTTGTCAAAAGATTGATGTTTATGGTGTCACCACAAACCTCACTTGATGGGTTTATTATTTTATTTTGTTATTTACATTTAATGATTTCATTGTAAATTTCTAATTTTTATATTAATAAATAGAACATAAATTACAGAAAATCTGCTCTCTCTCCTTTTTTTTTTTTTTTTTGGGGGGGGGGGGGCAGTTTGCAACACCCAATTCCATCTTTCTTCTTTTAAATTAATGAATCTACTTATCTCTTGGTACCTCTGTAAAACAGTGATTCACTAGGGTTTCCCCAGGATAAATAAGAAATAAACAAATAAACAAACTCCACATTATTGTCTTTGCGCCATCATTTCAATGAAATTATCATCACCAAGTCAACAGGATGATCTACTATTCACGAAACCAATCGCTGCAATTTCCCTTGTTGTCTCATTTGGTTTATCAAAAGCCACTGAGCGTCGGCTTAAACTTTCACATCATTCATTAGCGACATCTTGTTAAGTAGACTGTCATCATTATCAATTAAAATAACTACTATTTGTACACAGCCGTCTGTGATTAGTTTTTCCGTCAAGATAAATGAATTATTTTATATTGACAAGAAAGCATTTGTCATTGGATTGACTGCATCAGACTGCTGATGCCCTAGAACATGGCCCACCTCCTTTTTCAAAATCAGAGTGTAAAACACAGATTTGTGATCAATATGAATATAAAATCCCTGATATTTACAAAACACAGTGTGTAATGGTCTATTCTGTTTGTTTGGTTTATACAACAAGCCTAGTTTAAAAAATATATATATAAAGAATTTTATGAGGAAAAATAATGTATTTTAAAGGAAACTTGATTTTTGGGTTGAACAAAGAAAATTTTTCTAGGAAACTTGACGAACGACCCCATTTTTACAAAAATTCATGACCTTTTTACTCTGCTGTAGAGTTACACCTAAGGAATTCTATCCAATAAAATAGCCAAACATTTAACCTACTCTACCTGCCGAAACCTACGTCGGAATTCCCTCAAATTAAGACTTCCCCCGGCAGTCTATTAAACATCAAACACTTTCTGTTCAAAGGTGACCGGGTCAAGAAGTGAAGCATTCCCGTCTGTTCCCGATAGGGCCTGGGTACCGTGAGGATACAACCAGCATCAAATAAAACATCATGGGTGCCCCCATGAGCTTGCACCTCCTGATATGATATTACAGGTACTTGTATATCTGTCACTTGCGGCGTGAGCTTTGTGGACAATTATTGGGTTACTCTGGGTTCAAGTCAAGGTCCCATGGGGTGGAATCGGGATAAGGCTGGGTTCAAGTCAAGGTCCCATGGGGTGGAATCGGGATAAGGTGTACTGCTAAGTGGGGTACCAAAACCGACCTATCAACACCAACTGTAACTTGTGTTGATAGGAAAGTATATTGAAGATTTTAAAAGTGCGATTCTATTGTTACACTTTTTCATTATCATTATCATTGGTCAGGTTCACTCTTTGCTTGTATTGTGCTACTAAATTTTTTGTCCACATGATTCATTCTTGTTTTATTGTGATTACAGAAATAAATGGTACATTACAACAAAAATTATTGGGAAATTTGGTGGAAAAATCTTGACACTGTAAAAATAAGGTACATTTTACAATCGTTGGTAATACCCATAAATAGTTTTAACATGAATATCATTAGCATGGGTTGAGATGGAGAATTGCCTGACGACCATAAACTGAAGAAAGATGTTGGAAGAATCAAGGTTCTTAATAACGGCAGAACTGCTCCCGTTTTGCTTACTGACCTAAATACCGACATTAAAATATGTGACAAAAACTGCACTACTTGATCCCTTCCATGAGTCAACATTCAGCACTACTACTGGAGAATGTTTACTCTCTACGAATCAATATGAAGTACACAAACTGTCAGAATTTATAGGAGTCAAAGCTGGCAGCATTTAAGATAGAACGATTCCCATGAAACGTTGATACAACTGCGGCTTGAAAACTAACAAGTTTTACACAGATTTATTTATACACTGATTTATTACTACAGAACAATTTGTATTTTATTTTTTTAATTTAAGATCATTACTGGTAAATTGAGGGCGCTTTTTCAATTTCAAAGTTTTAAAGGCATGCTATGTATGGTTTTCAATAACATGTCCTATCTCGTCCTCTTTTTACACTTTCGTCATGTTTTATGGCAAAACAGCTTATCTCTGTACTTGCTTTTCACAAAATTTCATTTTTTTCGAGTTAGGCTGTTTGAAAAGGGCCGCATTGCTGTGTCATTCTCTAAAACAGTGACTAAAATTATCTGAGTTTGACGTGTGAAGAGACTATTCTCACTTGACCTGCCTGTTGCCTGTTTTCATTCTCACGTATTGATGTGCTGGCAAAACTAATTCATAAAAGAAATCGATTCTCAGTCTGTATCCTTTTCAAATTGAACAAAATTCTCGAACAAAGGGCACTTAAAACCTCCATATCCCACTTCATCAATCATACTAGGCACTATCTCCGTATTGATCGGACAACTCACCCAAACTGTCCTTAAGAAAGGTTTTGCAACTATCAATCTATAATCAGAAATCGTACAGACAGTGGCTTAATTCTATGGTCGAGGGTTAGGACAGGGGCAATGAACGAGGCCGGCCGCCATATTGATTCTAGCAGTCATCTACAGTGTGTGACAGGACTCACCATGTACAGAACCTTGAGCAACAAGTTTCCATCTTCACATTTCTGATGTTCTCGACCCCATAATGACAAGCAGTGTTTGCCCTCAACTTTTTTAGTGACTGGCCATGGTCCAGCAGGACCAGTTATCTTGACATTTCACTAGTCTGTCAGCTTTTTCACTGGTCCATTATTTCAAATGAAATACGGAAGCAATTTGACTGGTCCTCCGGGTGTTTCAACTGGCATTTGGCCAGCAGAGCACTGTTAATTCACTGCTGGGAGTCCAGTTTGGTTATCCCTCGCACTATCAGGACTGTGTTTTTTCTTTTGCGGGTCCTCAAACTTCGGGCTTTTGAGAAACATCTACTATTAACAAAAAAATCAGATAATAAACTACCTGGGTATATGTTTATAAATCGATTTTGGGTGTGACTGATCTGGGCCCAATTCCATGGCTCTGCTTACCGTAAGCAAAGAATCGGCGCTTACGTAAGCAGGGAATTCTGCGCTTACGTCAAGCGTATTTCACTGGTTAGCAGGAAATATTTGCTTGTGCACGTGAGTAATCCACGTTACTAGGCATTCTACGCTTACACAGCTAGCGCAGAAATTTGGCGCTTGCTCGGTAAGCGGAGAATGGTGATTGCAAGCGCAGAATTTGGCGGTAAGCAGAGCCATGAAATTGGGCCCAGATTTGAACCAGAGTCCTCGCTCCAAAATTCTATCTCCTGTGCTTCACCATCTATGTTGTCAATGTTTTAGTTGCAGAGGGGTAATTGAAGATGATTCAACCTGAGTAGCCTTATGTCAAGGGATCCCACTCAGATTACGATTCAACCTAAGAAGTTTCATCAGTCAAAGGCCTCAGGTTTTTGAAGACAAAAATTTTTTAAAATTTGAAGCCTGAGAAAATACCGAAATTCCCCTTCATATTTTAATTCAACTACATTACAGTTTCACATTTTTTACTCTTATTTCGTGTGACCAGGGCCTTTCTCAAACCTCGGCTTGGGCTCCGGCTCCGGCTCCGACTCCGTCTGATGTTCGAACCACCGCGTGCAAATACACGCAGCACCAACAATTTATAACAGAGCCCAAGTCGAGGTTTGAGAAAGTCCCCAGGTCACAATTTTCCCCCAAAATATTCACCAACTATTAATTTAAAAAAATGAAACTTTCACATCACCATTCAGTTCAATGAACCCACTAAAAATAACCCAAAGTTCAAAAAAATGTTCATTAGCAGATTTTATTAGGGAGACCCCAAAAAAAAAATGGAGCTCAAGGAAAATTTATTACAACCCCAACGAGAACCCCCTCCGAGACCCACAGACTGGACCATGAAAGATACCTTAAAACGACAGCCCAAAGGAACAGACTTATCAAATGAACAAGAAAGGGCCTGCAACCACCGAACAAAACAACCACAGTGGTACTTAAAGTCTGAGCGAGTACTGGTTTAAGGTTAGTGAATACCTAAACACAAAAACCTGTTCAGAAGAACTGTCAGTCTTGGACAATTCCAGCGTGGGTGCAGACGACTAATCTCTCTTCATGTGCGCTAAGATGTGGTTTCATTCTTTAAGACCTTATCTTCCGGGGCTTAGGTTTTCTCATCGCTGGGAGAAAGAGTCTAATAAGAATGATGATGTAATAAAAAGCCAGACCTTGGGATGGCAAATGACCCGAAAAAGAAGCTTGTATTGTGATGAGAACACATAACATTGGAAGAACACCTTGTCAGAGAGTCAACTTATACGCTCTCATAATCACACACTTTAAAGGGACGGTTCACTCTCGGTGAACAACAAAGTTATCCGATTGTTACCTCGGAACTTTCTTTGTGTAAAACCGGCCATCATCCTGAGAAAAGTCCTTCCAGGCTTTCGGTTTTAACACATTTTATTTGGGAGAGGAAACCTTTTTACAGCTGAAATCAAAAACCAACAAAAGTTTATATTCACAGTGGAGCATCTTCTTTGTTGTTGTTATGTAATCAACCCATACATTACAAGGTCCCCCCCCCCCCCCCCCCCCATTTGATGGGAACTGAGCCAAACCGCACAACAACCTTTTGCTACTTAACATGAGTGGGTGTTTTTAACGCATACAGAAGCAGACAATTTTGTGCTAAAGTAAGCAATTTCTGCAACGGTTCCCAACTGTAGCGCAATACATTTATTATACAGGATTGGTAGCTTTTGTGCTAGGGTCGAAACGTCAGGACCCAATTTCATTAAGCACCAAAACTTGCTATGCACGTAAAAATCTTGCTTAGCAGAAACAGGTTACCAGCCAACATTCCATAAAGTTTACATTGTTGCCACTGGTACCCTGCTCATTTCTTGCTTAGTAAAGAAATTTGCTAAGCAGAATTTTCTGCTTAACAGCTTTATAAAATTAGGCCCAGGCAATCAACCAATTTTTGCATTTATACCATAGGTCTTTTTGGTTGGTATAAGCAGTTTGCAACAGCTATTTCTATTTTTTCAGGATTGATGGAGCTGACAAAATAGTCGCAAACAGTGTTCATGTTTTGTGTTATCAACCATATACAGAAAATAACAAGCCTGTGAAAACACACACAATCATGGAAGGCAATGAACAGATACCACTACACCAACCTGACAGCCAATTTGAGCTACCAACATTTTTAACTGCTTTCACACCCTAGCTTTTATATCCATGGACCACAATGTACCAATGTACCGAAGTGGCATTTGAGTACTTGACCGTTGAAATGTTAAAACAAGACCTTTGGCAACACCGAGCAGCAGGGTACCGGCCAAGTCAACGGTTTTGAGTTTCTCCACTCTATGCTAACACCCAACGAAAAAGAAAAGCACCAAAACAACCTTGACTGGAGTCTAGCGCCAAGTGTTGTTTTCACAAAATTGAACAACGCTATTTATTTCTGATTAAATATTGCATCTTGCCGACACCTGTAAAACATCAGAGGGCCTGTTAAGACAGGCAACATGATACTTCTCCCCTTCAAACCTGCTGGCCCCTCAATTAGCGTTAATTGAGAAAGTATGGTCAAACTGTGGTTTGAGCAAACAAAGGACGCTGAGACGGAACCTGGACCACCAGAAGAAAACAAAATCTGAACCCAAATTAAACAATTTCAATTTTTGTGTCGGGAAAGACAAAAGAAAACATGATTTGACATTGAAAAATTGCCCCTTAGCTATGGTTTACATGAACTGCATGTATCCTTGTTCATATATTTATTAAATACAACACCTTGACATTTGTATGAAATGGTCACCACCTCACTTGAAGTTATTTCTGTTTTTATTCTCCATATACAGAATAATAATCAAATTAACTTGGTGTCAACTCATACTGTCAGTTGTATAAAGAAATATTGATTTGTAGATGGGTCCATGTTTTTGAACACTCAACAACAGTTTGCCTGCATACTTTTCCTCTGCCATACATTGTTCATTTTCGTTTTTATCACTCTACCCAGCCACCCAGTACAAGTTCCTTAGCCAATGTAAACACTGGAAAACAAACATACAATTTACACAAGACATACTGTCAAAGGCATGCAGGGGGAACAAGAAACCCTTCCTAAATGTTGGGTGTAAAAGAAAACAATTTGGGGTTGAACACACCAAAGAAAAATTGACTCGAGCAGAACTTGAACCTGTGACCTCCGGATTAACATGCCGGCGCACTTCCAACTGAGCTATCTAACCAAATGTTGGTAGTCTCCCTGTTTTGTCAATATCTTTGTTCCCTTGTGGTTTATTTATTAGTTTATTACTTAAACATTAATTACCAAATTGAATACCATTGGTAATTACTCCAGAAATTAATGGTAATTAATTTAAAACATCTTGGTAAGAAGCAATGCAGCTGTTGATAATGTATAACATTTTGAGAAACAATGTGGTTTTCAGAGAGAGGGATTCAAAAACATTTCAATCTGAGAAACTTTTCTGCATGAAACATTTCTCAGATTGTGTATTCCAATTACAAAGTAATCTTCCTGCGTGGACATAACTGCTCAAGATTTTCTGCGATATTACCACCTTTTGAAATGAAATTTTCACAAGTTAATTTTATACATTTATATAATGATTAAAACAATCGAGCGGTTCAAAAAACCAAAAGGTATACTTTGCCTTTAAGAACACATGTAAACAATTTAACAAAAACACTTTCTTTATGTCATTTTTTTAATTTTATTTTTTTAACTAACATGTGTAAATCTGCTCACTTCTGGTGGTGCAGATATTTAATTCCCAAACACATGTTAACTAAAAGTGTCAATCTGTCCCAGCAAGACTTTCACCGGGTTCAATATGGCTAATAAACTTCAAATTAGCCTGACCTTTTGGAGAAAGAAAAACATTGCGCTTCCGGTTTTCCACAGAGCCAATTAAACGAAACAGCAAGGTAGCAATTTAATTAATGAATTGTATCTTCTTAATTGCTGGGCTCATGTGCGATGCTGAGATGTAGCACACAAGGGAGAGAGCTTAAAGAGAAAAGCAATAAATGCTTAGATTACAGGGCAAAAGAATTCAATTAAAATTACAAGCAATTATGACGTGAAAGGTTAAGTACATAACTTGTTTTCTTTTGTTTAAAGGAGAAAATAGAATTAGCTGTTGCAAACTGCTTACCAACCAAAAGGACCCGAGGTATAAATGCAAAAAATAAGTTAGTGGCCTGACGTTTCGACCCTAGCAGAGTCTTTCTCGAGGGCTAAAAAAAAATATATAAAATAATTTTTTTTAGCCTTCGGCCACTAACTTATTTTTTGCTTTTGTTTAAAAGGTATGGTCATCGTTTGGTTTTCGTCAACATCTGGCTGATTTATAAGCAAAACTATCAAAAAAGATACAAAGTCACCTGTGTACCTTCTGGGCGCTGTCACCTCACTAAACGTGGATGGAAGCAGCGTTCTTGTGAAAATACTGTGACCGTTTTTTTGCTGTTGTCATTAAGTAGACACTGTAATCAGCTGAAACTTTCACAGGTGACTTTCATTGTATCTTCCTTTTATAACTTTGCCTATAAATCAAAATAACCAATCTGCAACAATACCTTTCCGCACGTTTGAAGTCTTGTATAAAAAATGCATGTTTTAAAAACAACTGAAGGAGATGAATCATTGACAGCAGAAGCCATGGTATTTAAAAGGGCACATGAATTGTGTGACTTCTTTTTGTCAAGACACCTTCCCCTTGTTGGGCATTTGCCAGCAAATGCCAATACTTCAAAGAGCTAGAAATGCCCCAAAAACTTTCTGTAATTCTTCTACTTGGTCCAATTTCATAGAACTGCTAAAAGCACATGTGTCACATTGGTAATTGTCAAAGGCCCGAATCCACACTTGATGTGACCCAACATCTAGGCTTACATGAAATGACAAACCTGTGATCGATCATTGGAGTCACAAGAAAAAAGTGGGGGAAACTCTTAAATGTGACCCGCTCTATCGAAATGAGGAATGTCTCGGAAATCACGTTTACGTGTAATTCGCCTTACAAAATTTGTTGACAATCGAAAATCATGAAAAAATACTACAAGACCGATTCCGCGATTTAGGTGGTATTAGGTTAAAGGGACACGTTGCCTTGGATCGGGCGAGTTGGTCTAATAAAAAGCGTTTGTAACCGTTTGTTATAAAATGCATATGGTTAGAAAGATGTTTTAAAAGTATGCCTCGAAATTGCGTGGTTTTCCTTTTACAGATATAACACATAACTTACATGGTATAAAGATGGTCTTGATGGGAAACTCCCTTTGAAATATTTTTGCTTTAAATGCTATAGTTTTTGAGAAATGAGTAAAACAATTAGTTTTGATCTCACGAGTCGAAAACTCGATGTTTGAAAACAGTGAAAACACTTAAGGTTTTCCCCCACTTTTTTTCTGGTGATTGCAATGACTGATTGAGCTTAAACTTTCACAGGTTTGTTGTTTCATGTATTATTATGTTGGGATACACCAAGTGAGGATACTGGTCTTTGACATTTACCAAAAGTATAAACTCCCTTTAAGCAGAAAATATTGCTGGGAAATTTTCTGCTCAGCAGAATTAAATGAGCAGGATACCAGTCACAAAATGGACATATGACATCATGGTAGTTTGGCTGATAACCTCATTCTGATAAGCATAATTTTGTTGTGCTTAGCTACTTCTTGTGCTTAAACAGCTCTATGATATTGGGCCCTGAATATGTCCCTCACTTTCTTTAGACACTGTCCGGGAATAAAAACAACAAATTTCAGCCGCGACAAAAATGTAACGTTTTTTTAAACAAACCCCAGAGCATTCACTTGGGGTGTGTATTTTTTCAAGCAGCTCAACATTGATTTAGGATAGCCGAGTGGACCAATGCAGCTTTTGCTTTCATTTTTTTATATTTTTTTTGGACATCAGACGGCCCGGTCAGATGGTGGGGGTCCGTGATTTGCAGTGGCCCAGACACTAAGACCTGCCCTGACTGATTTAATTGATCCCCTGCCTTGCTAAATATTTACTGTGCCCGCTTGAAAATGGATTTATACAAACTCGCCTGCGTAGCTAACTTGGAATTGCCAATGAAAATATTGGCAAGGTCACTTGAAGGTCAAAAATGTGTGTATTGTGTTTTTAAATGACAGCTATGAATCCATCTTAAACGTTTTTTATAATCACAAGTTCCTTTTCTTCCTTCATTGGTTTTGGATGCATAGGTTGAACCCTGAGGGCCACTGTCATAGAAATTAGAACTGCTAAAAAGACAAATCTGCTAAGCTCAAAAAAATAATCGCTAAGCCAAAGCTGGTAGCATAGGCCAACAGAGTTTGTGACTGGTAGGCAATTTATTTAGCAACATTCTACACTCAGCAAAATTGGCCGAGGTCCACAATTCAAGAATATAATGCTTGATGAATGTGCGTACTGGAAGAATTAAACAGGGGACCAGTCACTGTCTGTGTACAGTATATGCCATTTTGGCTGGTAACCAATTTCACCCTAGCAAGTTTTTAATGCGACCTGGACATGTCACTTATGTGTTAGTAATAGAGCCATATCTTGTCTAGACGCCCCTCCTACTTTCACGTGCTCTTGCTCAATATTACAGACTAGCCCCCACCCCCGATGAGTTACGCCCTTCCTTCACCCAGTCTTCAACTTCTTGAAGAAGATGGTTTCATTTTGTTTCCCAAAACAAACAAAAACACTTCTTGAGCATCTGAACAAAGTGACAGTGTTATAGGCTGTCTGCCTGTACATGTACAGTACATGTACACACTTATGTATGTATTGTACAGTCAAGGCCAAATGAAAGTGTGTAATTGGCTGCCATGCTTGAGAATTCCACAATGTGCAGGAAACAGTTATTGTAATGATTTTAACAGTCCATTCATAACTTGACATCATGTGGCTATTTCTAAACTAATACACATTACAAAGAGATTTCATGTAGTACACACACAGATGTATCATCGGTATTCAAGGAATGAATCAATTTCTATGACAAGTTGGAAATAACACCACATCACTGAATCTATATTTTACCTTCAGCTTTCATGAATATTACAGTGGCTTCTTATATAGCGCTCATATCCGTCACTCAGTGACGCTCAAGGCGCTTCAACAGTCAGTATTTTCCTGCAAGGTATATATGTGGAGCTATTGAAGTATGAGACCTATTCCTTTACATAGCACCATGTAATGGTTTACAAGGTGCTGTGGTGCAATATGCAGCCAATCAGACCAGGAACACCGGGGCGAACCCCTTCTCTTTTCGATAAGTGCACTGGGTTCTTTGACATGCATTACACAACACACAGGACCAACAGCTTTACGTCCCATCCGAAGGACGAAGCAATAATGGTTAAGTGTCTTACTTGGGACACAAGTGTCCGGACTCGAACCCACACTCTGCTGAACAGAAACACCAGAGCTTTAGTTCGGTGCTCTTATCCGCTCGGCCAACAGACTCCTTTCCCATGGAGCCTTTTCCAAACCAAGGCTTGGACTTGGGCTCTGGCTTAGGCTATGTCATCAACTTTGGATCAGTGTGCATTTTCCATGGAGCTCCAATATTAAATGGGGCCCGGAGCCAAAGCCAAAGCCAGAGCCAGAGCTAGAAACGGAGCCGACACCAAGTTTTAGAAAACGCCCCTACATTCAATTTTTGACAATGAACTTGATAGAGTCCCTTTTACAGTACAATACTTGAATATGGAGACAATCTCTTCTAGTTGTTCAACAAAACCTAAACAATGTTTTCCTTGTTAGTTACAATTGCTGAACTTTTAGGACTTAAGATAAGGTTTGGAATGGTGTAGCTTAAGTATTCATTACTGAACCTTCAAAAGTATGAGTTTTAGAAAAACACTACAGTTGCAGGATTTGGTCCTATAGTATATGTTAGGATACTGGCCCAGTGCTAAATTTACTGGACACTGGAAAGTTTTTAAGCCCCACATTAATAAAGCTCTCAAAAACCCTGAAGGTCTTAGGCCAAATAAAAAAAAATACCAGTTGATCGTCCTGATTTTTCCAAAAAGGAGGATGAGGGCCTTTTTATTTTTTTATTTTATTTTGTTTTCCAAGATGGCCGCCAAGTATTTCAATTCAAACAGGCCACCAATTCTTCAGTTTGAAATCACCGCTAACTTTCTTTATATCTATTTGTTGCATGAGGTAAGTTTATATCAAAAATTAAAATATATAATATGTCAAGGGTGGATTAAAAATACAAACAATTTTTTTTAATATTTTTTTTTAAAGGAAAAATCGAAAATTAAAAAAAATTAAAAAAAGGATGCGGCCTCAAAAAAGGATGCGGGCGGGGACGATCAACTGGTATTTTTTTTTACTTGGCCTTATGTATTCTGGACTTATGGAAACTGAACCTCACTGAACAACTGAGGTAGCTGTGACATCAGTAAAAGTTTAACTGGCATCACTTGACTTGCGGCCATGGATTTATATGCAAGGACTTAGCTTCCTCGTTTCCATAAATAGTAGGGCCTACCCATAATAGAGTCAAACTTTCACAGAGCCCTCTTTAAAAGACTGGCACATTTCCAGCACAAGAGGGATCAGACAACAAGCACCGGATATGGACGGCACACCAATTATTTTGAAAGAAGAAAAGAGAATGAGAATACAACCCCAAATTTGTCCATTTTAACAAAAACCTCAATGCATAGTTCACAAAAGCATAGAGAAAGTTAACCATCAAACTTTGTTCACCAGAGTTTCCCCCATGCCATCTTTATAAAGCCACATAAAAACATCCCTTTTATGAGCCATTCATGACATGGGATTAAAAGATGAGAATATCCCTTCCACTTTCGACAGGAAAACCCTTTGAAATGCGGTTTTTACAACTGTAATTACCAATAAGCAAAAACCCACACAGATATTTCAGCGAAGGATTTTTTCCTCTTTTTTGTTCTTCTTTTTTACCTTTTCTTTTCACAGTTGAAGAGGTTTGTTCTTTGTGCTGGAAGTGGTGGACACCAGACCATGTACCCCTGCAGCAAGGTTGAGTGGCTTGTTTGATAATGGTTCGATTCGATTGTCACAAGAATCCAGTATAAAGACATCATTTTTCATTAAATTGGAGTGGAGAAAGTGCCTCTGGCAGTCTTGGCATTGTAACACCTTCATGTTCCGATCCTTTGACTATAAAGAAAAGGTGCAGATGATTGTACACAGTACATTGTGCCTAACTGCAGTTCTTTTCAATGGTCACATGACACCTTCAGGTCATTAAACCCATGACTGGTCCCCCGTCTGTAGACTTTGTGTAATTGCGATACAAATCACCAAACGTGTTTTCCGACCGCCTCACCTTAACCCTTTCAGCCCCAAGTTCTTTTGACATAAACAACTGCTGGAGCCCACGTTCTTTGACCACTCAAGCGTGAAGCACACTTCCTCACACAACAGGAAGCTGGTGTTCAAAGTTTGATTTTACAAACTCTATAATTACCTTGAAGATTTTATTTAAGAGCATAATGAGTAATACAAATTGTCTTACTTATTGAATTTCCTTTCATATAATTCAAAAATCATTGAAATCAACCAACAAATGTCCAAGTTCTTGGTCTTTGTTTCCTCAGTGTGTTCTGAAAACCCAAACACTTTTTTGCACACAACCTTATGGCGCTCCGTAGGTGTTTGGCATTTCGGATCTTTCTACTGTAATTTGAAGCGATTGCAAAATAACAACCCTATTTTATTTCACTGTCATTGGAAAGATCCGATCTTTCTCTTTCCAATGATGGTAAGCTTGGGTATGGAGGGTGAACATGGACAAAACTACAAATTTTTAACAAATGGCCTTTGTGCCCAGGCTTGAGTGCTTTGTTGTGTGTTATCTTGGGCGACTATAGTCGCCCTTGGGGCTGAAGCAGGGTATAGTGCACAGTCGACTATAGTCGCCCTTGGGGCTGAAAGGGTTAAGCAAACGCACACAAGGCCCGTGAGCTTTGTTAAAATTTTTAAGTGTAACATGGATGAAGCCTCGAGGGACTCTCTTCATAGAGGAAGCAACACAAACTAATGAAAACCAATGAAAGCTACAAAAACTAACAGAGCAGTAGCTGAAACCTTTGATATAAATCATTGGAGTCAGGTTGCCTCAGTGGTGGTTTCTTTCCCTGCCTTTCACCTCTGTGGACCCCGGTTCGAATCCCACCTCAGACCAGAGCCTTGTGATAAGGTCTGTACACATGCGTGACTGTAATTTGCATATTTCATGGGAAGGGTCTATTTAAGCGGCACAATTTTCCATATTTTTGTCATGCAATTTGACTCCCAAAATGGCAGATCATTCGCAGACGGTAGTGATGTCAGTTCCATTCAAGGGGTCCATTAATTATGCTGAACAGTTTTTGAATCGCACATTGCACGAAGTAGAGCTGCCAACATTTGCATCTTGCAATCAGGGAGATTTTGTAAAGCAATCAGGGAGATATTTAGAATTACATTCAACATAACAACAAACAAGTTTCCATAATTAGAGAGAGTTTCAAACTTGTTCTTCAGAACATTGACAAATTGATTTATTTTCAGGGAACATTCTTGCAGAATCAGGGAGAGTTGGCAGCCATGCAAAGAAGAAACCTCTACCTTCAGTTAACACTAACCCAGCATTATATTGTTTGTTAAAAACTGTTAAGTCAGAAAATTTATTTCGAAAACCAGATTTCTGATCTGAATTGCCTATCTAAAAACTAAAAAAAATAATAATAATTACACAGTCTGACAGAAGTTGTCAAAACAGTTCCAACAACTTGTCATGTTTTAGAATACAGTGGCCTTGAGATGGCAGCGCATGGATTGAGTGTACATGACCTCTGTCACAGAGTCAGTGAAACACATTTCATGGTTGGATGTATCCTTCAACAACCACTGGTATAAGTGTCAGTCTAAAGAAGCCACTACACACACCATCCAATAAAAAACAGAACAGGTATATTCAAAATGTGTTTAACTTCAAACAAAGTGCCCTGTATTCAATGTGGATATATGATGATTACTTCAAAGGTTAACATGACCATTTACAGAATTTTTTTATCAAGATTACTTTATTGATTGGGTACAAAAATTAATTTGAATTGCCTCTAGCTACCGGGCAATCTCGGTGGTCTAGTGGTAAAGACATCTGCTCTAGAATGGCAAAGGTCCTGGGTTCCAATCCAACCCAAGTAATATGCCTGTGGATTCTTTTTCAAAAGTCTTAGGTAATATACAGTGCTTTACGCACACATCTGTGTATGGGTAAAAACCAAATAATATTTGTTACCCCCGATACAAATTTTACGTCTATTTTAAAGTGTAAGGACTTGTGGCCAAATCATAAAGCCTTTAAGCACAACAAACTTGCTAAGCACATAAAAGTATTGCTTAGCAGAAACAGATTACCAGCCAAAATTACAATGAAGTTAGCATTGTGGTGACATGGTAACCCCTTTCATCATATCAAAAGTTGATACTAATCACAGTATATTCTCCATAAAATATAAGATTTGTTGTGTTCATCCATTGGGCTATGTACAAACCAGGCATGCAGGAAGTCATGGCTCCTTTTGTTAAAACATACGTCACAGGTTACATGGTCTATATAAATATGAACTTAGAATAAACGTCAAACCATTTTTATTGATCATAGGTTTACTTTAATTCTTAACCACGCCGTGTTTAGCATAAAACGGAACCACACTGCACGAAGATGTGCCGCGTCTCGCCACATCGCCGTCTTCATCAACACATCGTACATGACTTGCATAATAATCAAATGAATCACATTCCAACGCCACTGTCTCCATTACCAGGTCTTAAAAAAGAAACCCAACAGGATTACTGTCATTTCAATGATGGAGGGGCAAGGGGTACATTTCAGTGTCTTATGGCTCGCTTCGTAAAATTCTTCTCAATCGATCGATGCGGGGGAAGAGTGTTTATAAACCAAAGCGCATTACTGACTGCACAGTGTGTGTCCCGTAAAAGAAGGTTTAATAACGACCAAGGTTGAGGCTTAATCAAATTACAGGCTACTGTTTTTATCTGGACATGTAAATATTTAGATAAAATGTATGTTGTTTAAGTGGATCTTCCCATTGGGAACTGGGCAACCTTCAGCAGCATCTAGAGGAGGTTCAAATGCTGCGTTAGCAACACCCAATCTCTTCCAATACAAACATTGGTTTAACGTTGTGATAATAAAACGCACTATAAAAGTGTACTCACTGAATATAAGATACGGCAACTGTTTATCAAAGCTCTGTATATACATTTACATGTAAAGGTGGTCTACCTGTGGTTTGAACCTACAGTGATTAGATGAATTAAGTTGTGGCTTGTTGGTTGGGTCCATATTTCAGGGATTATAATTGCATGAGTACTGCCAACAAAAAGTTTTTGAACTACCTCCATGGAACAACCAAGGTTTTAGACAGGATTTGATAAAAGGGTGTCCAAATTTGCTGGAAATTTAAAAACTGGGTGTCCAAATTGTTCACTTACAATACATTGTATCATGGAGGAAGGAACCTTCCTCCATGATTGTATGCGACAGATAAAACAGGGTGTCAAAATTTAAAACAGGGTGTCCAAAAGACAACCAGACAACCCTCTAGCTAACACTAATACGTGAACAACTATCGGATACAGTGTTAATATCACACAACGGTGCCGTAGATTTCAGTGCTTCAGGAAATCCAGTGTTTTATGTCTGCTTGGTTTTTTTATTGGGTTGACATACTCTGGCATATCTACATAAAGAAACTACAAGTTAAGCACTATTTAAACCCTGTTCTCAGTTTGTGGTGACTGTGGGGTTGAATGCAGCAGTAAAGCAGCAACATTAGGCCTAGTTTTAACCAACACACCCCCCCCCCCCCCCACCACCACTGTAAAGCTGTTCTCACTTCAGCATGAGAACTTACTAATAACTGATAAGTGGGGCTTGACATTGGGTATATCTGGGTTACTCCATAGAACAGTTACTACACTTCTTTGGTCATCATTACATAATTAAACAAATGTTCTACCATGTAAGTTGTGTAAGTTGCTGTAGGACTGTATTTAACCACAGAGAAAGCCCTGTCCTTGTAAAAGGGTGGTTGTTAGTTAAGGTTTTATCTCTGTAGATCATTAAGGCCAAGTAAAATAAATAACATGTTGCTCGTCCGGAGTTTTTAAAAAGTTGGTGAGGGAGGTCCTTGTTATTTGTTATTTTCAAATTTGTTGTTATTTTTTTCAAGATGGCCACCATGTCTAAGATGGCCGCCATAACGTATTTGAAGATGGTTTTATGGTTTTATGAGCATGTTCTGTATGTCCTCAAATTCTGTTTAAGGTTGCCATGTGTGTTTCTGTGTCCATTTCGATACATATTGTTATTTTTTTACGATTTTTCTTGCTTTTGCTCCAAAATATGTTTGTGGCATCACGTCCTGGTGCAAAGATCTCATTCAAAAAAGAACTGTGGCGTGCAAACGTACAGGGCAAAACGTTTCAAAGAAAATGAGGATTTTCTCACGATTGCCTTGTTGAAATAGCATTTTTTGTAGGCCTACATGCAAGAAAGATGCTGAAATTGCTCCAAAAAATTTAAGGATACATTTGAAATAGCTCTTAAAATGTAAATTGATTTCAAAGATTTTTTGTTTTTTTGATTTTTTGATATTTTTTTTTTTTTTTTTTAAAATAACAAAAAATTTGGTGCAGCATCCAAAATCAGAGCGGGCGGGGACGAGCAACATGCTTTACTTGGCCTAATAAGGACAAGATTTCAGGCCAGGACCCAATTTCATAGAGCTGCTTCAGCACAAAAAGTAGCTAAGCAAAACAAAACAAAATTATGCTTACTAGAAAAAGGTAACCAGCCAAAAGACCATTCCACATGTACAATCTGTGACTGGTATCCTGCTTATTTTTGCCCAGCAGAAAAACTGTTAAGCGATATTTGCAGCAGTTCTATGATGGGCCCAGATGACATGTCAAGGAAAATAGAAATAAACCCATAGTCAAGGGCGATCTTTTTTTTTTTTTACAAAATGATGAAACAATGGAAAACACACATTTATGTATGCATGCCGCATAAGATAAACCAATAAGCACCCTGGTTTTAACCTCTAGCGCATCGTATAAATAAAGAACTCCTACTACCTCCCCCCCCCCCCCCCAACCCAATCAAAAAACATGTCATAACCAGTTTCATTGTCTACCAGCTGCTAACAATCCCGAGCAACAGAGTCTCAACCAACTCTAAGTGCTTGAGACCAGTTGAGTTTTCCCCTCTGGTCCTACACCATGTGAATTCACAGGTGTATTTTTGCCCCTCAATAGTTAGGGGTTTCGGTTGCAGTCTCACCACTGCTTGAAAGCTTTTAACGGACTTGAATGATTAACCAAGCGAGAGGTTTTAACAAATTGAGCAGAAAACCGTAACAATTTTGTGTCAGGGTTACAGAGTAAATTCAATCATATCGTCTATGAACTTACCTTGAGAGTGGTTTGACAAAAATTTGAATTAAAATTAAATAAGAGTTTTACGGCGTGTGCATTTAAAGTTACCCTCCAAAATTGTACACACATTTTTGAATCAAAATGAAGTTTAGAGTTTTACAGGCTGGTACACCATTGCTTTATAGAAGTGTGCATTTGTAAAAATCATACATACAAATCTCAGTACACAAATTTTTGTGGGGAAAATTAATTACAAATCTAGAGTTTTACAAATTGGTACACCATTACTTTACAGAAGTGTGTTTTTAAAAACCGCGCATAACATTATCCTGAAACAATTTCCTTAAAAATGTTGATTGGCTTTGTTTTCCTTTTTATAAATTAAAGGAAATTAAAACTGAAAACATTCTTTGTGAAAAATCAGTCCAGTAATTTATGTAATGAAAATATAAAGCAATCTACAAACGTGGTACATGGTTTGTAGCACTCTGTTTAATGTGTATTATCAATTTTTTCTAAAATTGTTTAATTATATGAAATAGTTATTGTACAGGCTATAGCCTATAAGGTGACCTTCCAGTCACAACATTTGCTTTGTTTAAAAAAAAATTAAAAATAAAAATTCAAGTTTGTGCTCTAGATGTGTCGTTAATAAAAAATATATAAATAAACAAAAATTCTTTGTAAACAGCACCTAATGCTAGAGATTAAGTACCACAAGAATACAAGCATCCTTCTGCCCCACAGGTAAGTATGGCTACACATAGGCCTTGATGGAAACTACCACAGTTAGTATTAAGAGACTGCCTTAAATATCCCAAAATTGTTCCTCCAAGTTTGTTTTGCACCTTGTCTCTTACACGTACATGTACTTGCACTGCATGTCTTTTCAAAAGACGGAAAATGTCAGTTTCAACGTGTCCAAGTTCAAGCCCAAATTGGCACAGTTGATTCATGGCTCAAGCCTCTCACTCCACCTTCATTATTTTCACCCCGGTCCACAACACCACTCAATTATCTCAACTTTTTTCTCTCTCTCTCTCCACACTTTCCACAGTTCCAGGCACAAATAATTTGTCTACCATAACTTTAAAATAGTTCACATGTTACACAGCTGTTCCTGTGAAAACTCCTGTCACATCCAAGGAAGTTGTCAGGAATCAAGCAGGCCAGCTCCGCAGATGTTGACAGGGCTACTGATGATATAAAGACACTTGGACACCAGCCACATGGTAACCGGTACCCAGGCAACAAGATGGAGTCAGTTTTCCCTCGGGTGGGGTCATTCGAATGTCACATAACTAAGTCCTCCCCTTAAATCCATACAGCAACAAGTTGTTTTTGTGTGTGTTTTTAAACCTTCAAGCAATATCAGGCAACCGCTCAATAAGTTTGTTAAATTACATTAGAATCTTTTCCTTCACAAGCTACATATATTGGCGGAGACAAGTGAATTAAAATGACTGAGAAAGACAGATACAGTAAGAGCCTATAATTTCATTACAGAGTGTTTACATCTTGCACAGGACTTCTTACTTTCTTGCACATTTTCCGATCACAGAAAAACCCTAACTTATTTACCAACGCTACTTGCGCAACCGTACTATAAGGTGCAAGCAACCGAAGCCCCTCAACCTTAACTTATATCAACCGATGTCCAGTGGTTAGACTGCAGGACTTGCAGTCACAAGGTTGTGGGTTCGAATTCGCCCAAGCTAATCACTGGTTTTACAATAACTAGAGTAAGTATTGTCATCTAGTTGTCGTATACTGAATGTGAAGCGCCTTGAGTGTCATTGAGTGACGAATATCAGTGCTATACATAAAACCATTATTATTTTGTATCATTATTTAGTACTGCCATCTAGTTACTGAATCACAATTTCTTGATTTGTGCAATTCATAATCATAGACATCAAACCAATGTTTGTATGAGTGAGATTGGCTGTTGCCAGCTTGGTGTTTAAATCCCCTTGTGGGGGTTTGCAGAGTTCCCTTGATGGAAAGATCGTCTAAACAATTAGACAAATCACTGAAATTTAGTTCTTCCGGGCAGCAAATCCCATTTTCCCGATGACAAGTGTACCTTCAAAAAACCCTGACCACCCCAGCCATCCTAGTTTTGTTCCTTGCCATCTAAAAATATATCAAAGAGTCAGCAACAAATCAGGGCAAGTACACAACTTCCTGCAAAAATTCTAACAAGAAATTACTTCCCAAAACATTTACTCTTTACCAGGTAAAACAAATCTTAACTATCTAAAAAATCTATCAAAGAGTCATGAACAAATTGGGGCAAGTACACAATTTCTTGTAGAAATTCTCACAAGAAATTCCGTCCAAAGCATTTACTCTTCCTGAAATAAAAAGAATCCTTGCTATCTAAAAATCTATCAAAGAGTCATGAACAAATCGGGGCGAGCACACAATTTCCTGCGAAAATTTGAACAAGAAATTCCTTGCCAAAAACATTTGCTATCCAAGAAGCAATATCCCAAGATATTTTTCTTCCTGGCCTGCACGGGGTTAGCCAGATGAAGATGAAAACACTGTTGTGACATTCCATTTCCTCCGTTGATCAATTGCTTGTTTTGCTAGAGTTCGGGAGAGACAGGCACACATGCCCGTTGGTGTTGAAGCTTTTCACCAACGGGTCGTGGATTGATTGCTTGCCCATGGTTCAATGCCTCACATGATCACAAAGGGATGAATATCGCAAAGAAAAAATGGATTTCCTATTTTTAAAGGGTCGTTCTACGGGGGGTTTATAATTAACCCTCTGGAAATCTGAATTGAATGGCGTCAAATAAATTATTTTACCACTGATGTTTAGATGTCAATTCATTCAGTGACATTTATTGTCAAAGAATGCAACAGTTGACTGATTGAAAGTGTCATCTCTTAAATTTCACTGGTTATTTAGGGGCAACCTTCAATCTCTCTCCCTCCCTGTATAAAGTGGGACACCATGACCGCATATTCTTACTGCTCTTTGTAATGCAAGCCGTTTGCAAAAAGTCATGGGCAACACAAATACAATGACATGCTACACCGTTTTAACGTGAGGTTAGAGACTTGTAAGTTTTTTCTCCCAGTTTTATAAATTCAATTCAATTTTGACTGTATCTATTATGAGTACATCACAAAACTAAATTTTACTTTCAGCGTTCTCCCCATGCACAAGCTAGCAATATCGGGCCAATACGCACAAATTGCATGGCGATACACGAAATTTTTTGGCTGATACGCTAAAAAAATAAAACTAAATTTATACTATTTTTTGTTTTATATTTAAAAGATAAAATCTAAGAATGATCTAGATTGCACGGTAGGGGTTTTAAAACCAAGAAAAGTAGAAAACAATCCAATAACCCTGTTCCAATTCAGCAATCTTTGACCAAACTTCAAAAGTTTGGGTCCAGAATGCCCCGCATTTATGAACAATCCTGAGGAGAACCCTGATCTTGGAGCCCCCTCTTTAAGAATCTTATTTGTCTTGTAAATTTAGACACGTTCCTGCAATAGATCTGCCTCTATGTGTACTTGTTCTCAGCAAATCTATGTGCTTTTTAACAGCTGCTTGAAATTGCAAACAACCCTGAGAAATTTTCCTTCTTCAATGGATCTTTTCTTTTAAAAAAAGGACGGCTGAAGATGCTCAACTCCTCAAATTGCACGCAAGGCAAGTGCGCCTACTTTTATTTTAAAGCATTTGTAAAACAGAATCATGTGTTTCTATCAGAATTTACTCAAATCTTGAGAACCTATCATGAGTTAATGTCATGCGTTTCTCAAATCATGACAATCTAAGCATTTTTCTTTGTGTTTTCCAGGTTTTATTTATTGAAAAAACAGAGCATCATAGAACGAAATTAGTTCTTTTAAAAAATGTCAATATCAGTTTGCTTAATCATAGTTCAATCTGAGACATTGTCCTGTTTTTTCTGTGATTTATCTGAAATGTACACAACATGCAGAAATGAGGACTGTGGTATGTAGGTATAAAAACAAGTTATCACATGTCCAAGTTTATCAACCCAAACCAGATGATAGGTGACTCATGGCCCTAGTACAAAATATGGCAGGCTTGTAAGGCAAAGTATACCTTTGGTTTTTGGAACCATTCGATTGTTTTAATCCTATATAAATGTAGATACACTGTACATACAAAAAACTAACCTGTGAAAATTTCATTTCAAAAGGTGGTAGCGTGTTTGAGATATCGCTGAAAATCTGGAGCGATTATGTCCACGCAGGAAGAATAATCCGTAATTGGATTACATAATCTGAGAAATGTATCTGACAGTAAGGTTTCTCAAATTCAAATTTTTGGGGGGGAAAATGACATCTTTTTCCAAAACCATATTACTTCAAAGTGAAATGATTCTCAAAATGCTTTATACTATTGAAAGCTGATGTACTTCTAACCAAGTAAGTTTTCATTGCCATTAATTTTAAGAGTGATTACCAAACGTATACCTACCCTTAGTTTAAGAGTAAAAACTACAACGCAGGTCTGCGAAAGCATTCCACTAAAACATTGAAATAAAATATGTTCAAGCTCATTGACAGTTTCTGGTTTTGTCAAGCAGCCCTACCAGGTTTTACCAAGTTAGTGATTCTCTAAAAAGGGAAAATACCTTGGAAGTAAATCACTACAAGGATATTTGATGAAAAGAAATATTTCAGTTCAGCTGTAAACCTCATTGGTAACCGCTGTGTAAAGTTAAAGGTGCATTCACTTCCAGTGAATTGATTGGATCCACCAGCGTGTAGTGACAAAGGAATTACTAAAAGTTGTGGGCTCATTCGCCATCTCTTTCTCTTTCTTGGCTAATGGGTGTGATCCCTGGCTACACGGCAGTCTACGGTTGAATGGCTTCAGTTGGTAGAGTGCCGGCATGTTAATCAGGAGGTCGTTGGTTAAATCCCGCTCTAGTCAGTTTTTCTTTGTCCAACCCAAAATCATTTACAATTTACCCAGTCAGTTTCCCTGGTGGTTTATTATTTGACTTTTGATATTTGGCTAATTTATCTTACATTTTAACTTACTTGCAATATTACTCCTGAAAAGGCAATCTGCAAAATATATCATGCGCTGTTTAGGGCCTCGAATTTGGGGGGAAAATCCACAAGACTGCAGGGTTTGTAGCTCAAATTTTTTTACTAAACCAGAATCAAAATGAGTTGAACAAGCGAAGACTGTGTATAAGAGAAGATAGTTCATACGGGGAGCAGGATTTGTTTATACATATGGTGAAATTAACAGCTACTTTTTCCACAAGGCTGCATTCATCTATTTAATCTATTTTTGTCTTACTCAATTTATTCTTACTCTGAATTCAGAGAAATATCTGCATTTTTCCATCCCTGGGTATGGTTGTATTATCACTTTAAAGATGGGGGTGGGGGTGGGGGGGGGGAGAGAATTCCAGACTGCTTTGGTCACTTCCTATTTTTCATCCTGGTAATATTAGGGTTGTGTGTGTGTGTGTATGTCACATCGTTTTCACTTCACTGCATTTAATGCGTCTGATGCAATGGAGATCTGACATATTAGAGAACAAACTCCCCCCTGGGTGCGTTCGTTTTTTTTTTTATTCTGGTAAAATGTGACTCGATGGAAAAACTTGCAATTTGATTTTTAAGGGAAGTTGCTTTCAAAAGTATTTACTTTGACATTGACAAAAATCCCTTATTTATAGCAAATGTCATGGTTTGTTGATTATTGATAATCTTGTTTTGCTCTAGCCCGAGTAGGACGTCAGTCTACTGTTACACTCAAGCCGAGACAGATATCCTGCCAGATCTATTGTTGCTCTCAAGTTTTGAACTCCTACTCCTAAAAATGTCAAAGTGAGGCCGGCCTAATTTCTAAACAAATATTTTATAATAAACCATATTGGAAAGCTACTGACTGGGTAAATTTGTAAAATAAGTTTGGGTTGAACACAGAGAAATTTACTACGGCGGGATTTGAACCTGCGACCTTCGGATTAACAAGCCGGCGCTCTACCAACTGAGCTATCTAGCCCTATGTTGGCGATCTCCCTATTTTCTAAATGGCCCCCCTGATCAAAGAAAGTTGACAAAATAGGGAGACTGTCAACATAGGGCTAGATAGCTCAGTTGGTAGGGCACCGGCATGTTAAGCTGGAGGGGGCACGTTCAAGTCCCACTCTGGTCAATCTTGTTTTATTCAACCCAAAATAAATTAAATATATTTTGACAGCAAAATCAAACTGGTTCACTTTCCCACTCTTCCTTGGGGTACTCCGGAGAACTCAAAACTGAATTTCACAATGAAGCTCCACATTCGTTATATAGACCATGTTACCTTTGTTTACAGAGTAGTGACCTTGTACATTCTAATGAATTTCCTGACGGGCAAGATACTACACAGACTATGGGAAAATTTACATTTTGTGTCATAATTTTCACATAAATTCAAAATTTACAAAAGCAACAGCTGTACAGCTTTTGAGATGTCCCCCCTTTCTTTATATCTTATCAGAAGTTGAGAAAAATCAGACAGTGCAATCTCCATAAAACATTAGATTTATTGTATTCTTCCATTGAACCGTGTACAAACTGTGCCTGCAGGAAGTCCAGGCTCTGTGGCTCTTTTGTAAACATGTGATGTCACAGGTCACATGGTCTATACTCATTTGCTTTAAATATTATCTAAATGTGAGGGCCAATTTATAATGAATGAGTTTTGGACCACTACCTTTTTACAGCATCCATAACAACAAATTCTCAAAATATTTCCCTTGTACATCAATGAGCTGCCACTAAACCAGTTTTTAAATACCAAAGTTGGTATGGGACCAGCCCTCCCAGCTCAGTAATCCAAACCCAATGATATACGGGACCAGACTCACATTGTGACATGCAAAATTCCAAATGTCTTCAGTGTAAAAAATATAACTGACAAGGGGGGCATAAAAATGTGCAAAGGCCAAATCACAATTGCCCTCTAAAAACCATACAAGGTGAGAGATCAACCAACCCAACATTATAAACAAAATCCATGTGTAGTTGTCAGGTGTTCCCACATGCAGATAGCATGCACATAAACACACAGGTATTATATCATTTCAAAGATAGGGCCAAACTTATTAACCTCGGTAAGACAAAATTCAGTGAGTTGGCCAACCCTTTGAAACCATTCAACTGCATGGATTGTGCCAAAAGTACCCCTCCCCCCATAAGTGCCCATACTTCAACACATTATTTTCATCTTGTACCAAACTACCCATAACGGAACATAGTGCATGAGAAGCGCTCAAATAATGATGCACTGTGTGCGTGCACACAGTGCACGCACACACACTGCATTCTGATCTGACCTCTAACAGATAACACATGCTATGAAACAGTCTTTTTCATTGGATATGGTTTTCTGTTTTGTAAAAGGGCAACTGGTTCCAATTAACCAATCATCTTTCATGTTACATGAATCGATAAAGAAAATGTTCAGCTTGGTGAAGAGGCAGCTCGATCCAGGTGAATGCGTTGCGCTATGTGTGAGTTATGGGAAGTTATGCTGCGAGAGAACGGGAATTTCTATGTTTTTTCACCTTCTGCCATAGGCGCGTGAAAGAAAGTCAATTTTTTTTAATCAAAAAGGCAATGTGTTCCCTATAACAAATAATAAATTAATTATATGAATTGAAAGAGTATATTTTTTCTTATTAAAAGTGCACGATCCATGAAATTTGCTTTTCGCGATCTCGAGATATTATGAATTTTCTCGGAAATTCTGTGTTTTAAAAGTTAGTTTTATGCGTATTTTGCCACATGAAAAAAAATAAAACGCAAATGATCGCTATGTTCCGTTATGCCCCCCCCCCCCCTTAAAACCCTGTAAGAATTCTTGAGATTCCAAGCACACAATGAAGACACAATCGAGGGGTGGGGATTGGGGGTACACCAAGCCCCATATGAGCGCCAAATGCCTTAAAATTCTCATTTCCTGGCATCTGTGACAACTTTTGGCACAACGTTACACCTCACCATAACGTCAGTCATTAACACAACGTTACACCTCACCATAACGTCAGTCATTAACACAACGTTACACCTCACCATAACGTCAGTCATTAACACAACGTTACACCTCACCATAACGTCAGTCATTAACACAACGTTACACCTCACCATAACGTCAGTCATTAACACAACGTTACACCTCACCATAACGTCAGTCATTAACACAACGTTACACCTCACCATAACGTCAGTCATTAACACAACGTTACACCTCACCATAACGTCAGTCATTAAAATTAAGGGCGGAGACTAGAGAGAAATTATTTGTCAAAATAGTATTTTTGGGGGATAAATAAGAACTGTGTGTACAATGAAAAACCACAAGCTGACGTTCCTGTCACTGCTCAACCTACCTCATACATTAACCCCCTGTCCCTCTACTCTAAGTAGGACTTAATACCATCAAAAAAATAGAGTCTCAAACTACAAGATGGAGATCAACATAATCCCTAGAGTAATAACAAGTATGCAAGCCTTCTCTCCAAATCCCTTGGATGAAAGAGATAATCCCCCACTGTTAGCTTTCAGGGTGCTACTGATCCCCAGATCAGGGACAAAGAACCGACTGACCGGATCCCTGACTGCCGATTTATAAAAATAGGTCTCATTCTTAACCCCAGGGTAATGCTTTAGTGTTAACATCAGTCATAATTTTTTCCAAAGCCAACAATGATCCAAACATTTTTCTGAAACTTTTACTTTCTAACCGATTAAAAAAAGTCCTAAATCAGCTGCGCTAGAAAAATGAGACAGCGCCGAAACTAGGGTAAATTTTAGGGGGCACAGAGGGACTGTTGCCGAAAAGAATATATTTGGCAACTTAGCCATGAGATGTCAAATAATTGTGACTTTTTCTCAGACGACTTGTCAAAATGTGAATTCTGCTAGTCGCACAGGTCTAGTTGTTGGCAAAAGAAAGAAATGCTTGGCAGTAACAGATTACCAGCCAAACAGATACAAGATGAATATTGTTAATAAACTGGTTTCCCGCTCATTTCTGGTTAGCAGTTATGAGCCGTAGGCAAAAGAAAGACATGCTTAGCAGTAACAGATTACCAACCAAAAGGCTACAAGATGATTAATGTTAATTAACTGGTTCCCTGTTCATTTCTAGCAGCTCTTTGAGCGGTAGACAAAAAGAAAGAAATGCTTAGCAATAACAGGTTACCAGCCAAAGAGCTACAAGATAAATACTATTAATAAACTGGTTCCCCGCTCATTTATGTTTAGCAGCTCTGTGAGCCTCGATTTGGAATTTTGGGAAAAAACCAACATTAAGCTGAACTCTAATTTATGTACTTTTTGTAACAATGAGGAGACTCTTATCCATTTGTTTTGCTCATATGTGCCGCTACAATTCCTTTTTGGACAGCAGTTGTTTCATGGATTAATTATACGACTAAGTTAAACATCATCCCTGACAATGAAGCTTTTTTATTTGGCAAAACAGACTTTAAGTGTAAAGCTACAAACCTTATTTTATTAGTTTGCCGTTTTCATATTTACAAAAGGAAAATGTCTAAGAACAGACCATCCTTCTTAATATTCAAAACAGAACTCAAAAATTATTATGCCATGGAAACATTTATTTACACTTGTAACAATAAGTTGGCCAGTTTCTATCATAAATGGGATTTCTTCTCTGTTCTTTTCCAAGATTAATGTTCTAAGTGTTAATTCTTTCTTAAAACGCTGTGTCTTGCTTTCACTTTTATCATATGTATGTTTCAACGATCTGATGTATGATTTTGTGAAATGTCGTCAATAAACCATTATCCCCCGGGATAAAAAACAAAAAAAACAAAAAAAACAACAACATGGCCCCACCATGACAGTCTCTTTCTGAAGGTCAGCCAGTTCATTTGTCTTTTATCCAAGTGTAAACCACGCACAGTGAGCTCCCGACAAAAGATACATCCGGAAAATTATTCAAGCTTAACGAGTCTTTATCTGCACAATCAGTGATGGGGCACGATTCACACAATGAAACGTTGAAGGTCTGTGGCGCATGAACTGCAACAGTTGGAATGTGTGGCCCACAAAAAAAAGAAATCAACAACCGGTGAAAATAAATAAACAAAAAGCACCTATTTTGTTTTCTCATGGTGTGTAACAAACAAGAGATTACCTTTAACTGTGAGAATGTATCTCGGCAAGAGCTCTGTCCTGGTGTAAATATTTCAAAAAAGGTATTGGGTTAGTAGCGGCTCGTCGAAGCCGTGCATGCAAATGACAAGATTCTGGCTTGTTAGGAACGTAAAAGTCTTTGTACTACTTGCATCAGTGAGGTGTGCGCAACAGCAATGAAACTCAGCACCGCTTGGAGTATGACATCATAATAACGTTGACCTTTGAAAAGTGCATACAAGAAATTTTTCCAGCTCCACATCACTTGAAGTTATCAATTACATGAAACACCAAACACGTCTGTAAGTGTGATGCACAATTGAACTGCGGTGCATGTACATGGTCTACAGAGGATCAGAAAGTACTGTACAATCAAATCTAACTATTGACGTAATGTCAAATTCTCTTGTTAAGTCTTTAGATCACAGAACATTCATATTGTCAACATTTTCACGAATGTGTCAAAAGCACAACATTTTGTGAATCCATTTTCGTACAAATTCTTGACATAATCATTGCTGTTAACATTTTCAGCAAGTTTCAGGGTCTCACGGTAACACATACAGCTTTGTAATTACACTAATTAGCATGACCAACGAATTAGATTTGCCATTTTGTGTTTTTCACAAAGTTACAAATCAAGATTCGCCACTTTATAAATTGAAATACATAGCACTGGCACAGTGCCAAACACCCATGTATGACTTTTGCATTGTCACGAATAAATGAATCGGATGACCTATTTAAGTTTAGCCATTTCATGAAACAACAAATCTCAATGCATCTCATTTGCTGTTTCTTTTCTCTCTTTTTTTTCCCGTTTTCACAAAGTGATGAATGTGTTTTAGGAATTAGTAACTCCTCAAAACAGCTGCAAGATTGAAAACATCTTGACAGTTATGTAAGACTGAAGTAGTAGTCAGCATTTAATTTGGTAATAAACTTTAAAAGAAAAAACTAAGCAGTCTCCGAAACAGCAGTTTGAAAAAAAAGTTCAACTTCAAACTTGATTTTCTTCAGACACAGAATTTCTCCGAGTTTCATTCCGATGACTGCATTTCTCAAAATCTCAAAAACTACAGCCCTGTATCTTTTGCACGTACTTTTTTGTTTTTTTAACGGAGGACGCATAGAGCTTTCCCAGATTTACCAATCCTGTAACACCTTACACCAAGTAATAATATTCCATAAGTTGGGATATCAAAATATTACATATTTGTTATGATTCATGAGTGAGCAGTGCAGGTTATCACTTCACATATTCTGACAAGTCTTTTTCCTGCCCCCCTAGGGGGGCGCTGCACCACCATCTCTGCTAATGTCTCGGCCATCGTTTTAAGCCACCGATAGCACTTAAGATAACACTTGACACGAGGTGTATGATCTCGCTGAATATTGGACGTATACAATGCCAAAACAGCGACGCTACCCGAGCAGAGGAGCTCCACGACGAAGACGGGAGAAAAAAATATGAGAAATCACGCTGTAACCTAATTTTGTATTTTCCCCTGGGGGAGATTTAATAATTTGAAGAATAAATCTAATATGCATCAAGATCAAACTATTTCGCACGACAGTTTTTAAAGGTGCAGTAATTTTGTGATAAATTTTATGTCACTCTGTCTTCCTAGTGCTGGGTATGTTAGCCTGTACTTCACGTTTAATTTCAATAGGCATGCAACTGCAGTTTCTCGACAACAAAAAGAGGAAAGTGCCAGGCCCAGTAAGACTTTTACAATGTGTTTTTGAAGTTTTCAA
This sequence comes from Leptasterias polaris, assembly GCA_037783415.1. NCBI lineage: Eukaryota > Metazoa > Echinodermata > Asteroidea > Forcipulatida > Asteriidae > Leptasterias > Leptasterias polaris. The sequence goes on from JAZGTN010000111.1 coordinate 1,599,481, forward strand.
CGGCACAGCTGAGAAACCTACAACCTGGAAATCGGCTAAAAAGTTGCACGCCTAATTTCAAATGTCACCCTGCCTAATAAATCCATTAAAATTCAAAAACAAGACAGACCAAGGCAAGGGTCTGGAAGCATCAAGTGTTTACATTTGTAGGTGGGGGCAGATTTGATACTACAAGAGGGTAATGTAGGCAATTGCCTCCGTTGCCCCATTACTTTGGTCTTTCTTTTCTCCTTAAGCGCCTTGCATCCTTTGGTAATTTGGCGCTATATAAATCCAGTTATTAATATTATTATTATTATGTCACTGCCTTGGTGCCCTTGAAATAATATAATAGCAGGCCTGGAATGAAACGGAGGCCATGGCCTCTGTTGCCCTGGCGCCCCTGTAAAAGTTTTCTGAGAAACGTTTCTATCAAAAACGATTCTCAGATTGTGTATTCCTATTAAGGATTATTCTTCCTGCATGGACATACTCGCTCCAGATTTTCAGCGATATCTCAAAAACCCGACCAGCTTTTGAAATTAAATTTTCACAGGTTATTTTTAGTGTACTATATCAACATTTATATAGGATTAAAACAATCCAACGCTCCCAAAAACCAAAGGTATGCTTTGCCTTTAACTGGCATTTGGCCAGCGGACTGATAAGGGACAACACTAATTCATTTCAGAGGCAAGTTTTTCTACTCTTTGAACAGATCATGGAGGAAGGAAGAGAAACACAATTTTGGCCAGGTTCATAGTCAGGTAGTGACTACATGTAAACACACATCCTCTAAAGGGGTGGAGATGAGTGTCAATTATAGTCTGGCCACAGACTCTTCACAATGGAACCACTGGTGTAAACATAAAATGTAGAGGGGGGGTGAGGTGACTCACTAAGGGGGGCTGTGGTTAACTACAAACTGAAAGTACTGACCAATTGTTTGTGATCCTGTGTGAAACCACATTACATCAGGACCCACTTCCATGTAAAGCTCTCTGAATGTGCATCAATGACTGTGATTGAATACCTCAACAGAGACCCAGCTTCTTGTTTTCTTGGTAGATTTCATCAGCCACTGATCTGATTAGCTGCACAGGATGGGGATGCTTTGTTGTCTTTTAATAGCTTTGCATCTTCAGGCATTTAATGTAATAGCACCTCATTAGAAATTCAATAAAGCCTTCTGTTATAAATAAGCGCAGTGTTTGGTCCTTTGAATAAAGTTGTTCAGAGTGTACAACTGGATTGGAGACTTTGGATGGCCGACTTGAATATTGTATACTTGGAATTACAGGGTACATGCACTATCCATGCACAATTACTAATTGAGCGCTGCAAATTAGAGACTATGGCCCAATTTCATGGTACATGACGTACTTCTTTATAGTAAAGCATAGCATTCTGCGCTTGTGTGGCCACCGTATTCTGTCTGATATAAGAACAGTGGGCAGGCCAGGGCCCAATTTCATAAAGCTGTTTAGCAAAAAATACTGCTTGGAAAATTCATTTGCTTAGCAAAAAATGAGTGGGGCACCAGTCGCAACAATGTTAACTTTATGGAATGTTGGCAGGTAACCTGTTTTCGTTGAGCAAAGTTTTTCTGTGCTTAGCAAGTTTTTGTGCTTACAGGCTTTATGAAATTGGGCCCTGGCTGGATCCTGCCTTCTTAGAAAGGGCAGGGCAGCTTCTTTTTTTGTAAAAGGCACTTCAGGAAAATATACAAATTAACAGGGCAATGAGGAAGTGACCAGAAGCTAGACAATTATTGCTTAGCAGAAACAGGTTGCCAGCCAAAATTACATAAACCTCTGTTGCACATTCTTTGACTTGTAACAGACAATTAAGATTGAGTGAATCCAGGACACCCATGGCAATTGCCCCCTCGCTTCTACCCCTTCGCATTTTCCCCTAGACAGTCAGAAGGGAAAACCTTTGCCAGGCTCCTTCATGAACAAGGTCCAAAGCCTTTTCTTAGGAGCTGAGCTGAGTTTTACAAAGTTTACAAGTTTTGCTGCACACTCAGCAGCCACTGCCAGAAAACATGGGGGGAAAACCTCTTCTCTTGGCGATAAGTGTAACTGGGTCCTTACATGCATTACACAACAAATGGGACCTGTGGCTTTATGTCCCATCCGAAGGACAGAGCAATAATGATTAGGTGTCTTGCTATAAGGACACAAGTGTCAAGACCAGACTGTAATCCACAATCAGAAACACCCGAGCTTGAGTCTGGTGCTCTTGACTGCTTGACCCTAGTCCTTCAACGACAGGGAGTTAATAATTAGTTATATTAACCATTCACCAATGATAACGCTGTATACTCAATGCTCCCCCCCCCCCCAAGTCCTGCGGAACCGAATCCACCGGCATACTCACATGGGATTCAAACCCAGAACCCCCACATTTTAGGGCAGGTGTCTTAACCACTAGACCACCAAATGTGCCTGGTGATGCCAGGCCAAAATGAATCCTGTAATTAGCAGCAGTTAACCACAAACAATGTCACAGATGCATCCACAATAAAGAATAATATTTCGATTTAATCATACACCAACATGTGATAAGGAGGGTGTTGTGAATTGCTTTTAACGCTTAAAAGTACAAGTTGGCATCTGTGTTCTCTACGCGGATTATTTAAGTCAGCAGACTGAAATATTGTATTACATGATGTCAATGCATTTGTTTAGGTCTCAAGGTAGGATTTCCTTTCATGTTCAGAAAACTTTTTTTTTTTTTCCCAGTTCCAAAGGTCAACAGATTAAATACACAGGGCCCCAACCATCTGGTTACCCTAACCACAAAATCGCAAATCCTCGCCTACCTAAAGCCCGAGAGCAAACTGACTCTCTGGTACTGTTGTTCCAACTGATCTCGGTCTTCCATTCTGCAGCATCATACCCGAGCCCTCATGCAATCTCGGTTAGCCCCCCCCCCCCCCAAAAAAAACCCACAAAAAACCTCATATCCAGATTGGATTTCCCTAAGTCTATTGTATTTTCCGCCGGGGGGGGGGGGGGGGGGGGGGGGGGAATCAGTTGATAGCTAAACACAGGACAAGGGGTCAGTGAAAGTTCCAGAGAAAACGAGAAAAGAAATAGGAACGGCGAAAAAATTCTCCAACACAATGAAATATGCCTTCTGGACCAAAGAATGTCAATATTTTGGCTTGGCACACACCGGCTTTGACTGTTAAGTTGGGAGAGCCAGACTAGCATGAATGCCAGAGTCAATACTACAGCATGGGGGTCCATTTCTAAGCACAGATCATATGTCTTTGTGTTGACCAAAAGTAAAACTGGTTTAAAAAAACAGGTTAAACCTTGTGGAAATGGTCGTTTGAAAAAAAGTTTGTCTTCTTTTTATGTTGTCCATCTCATACATACACCAGAACATTTTTTTAATTTTTTTTATGAGATATCGCCTAACTCACAAGGCCACGGACGGCCACTCAAGGTGAGGGCTACACATAACTGATTTGGGCTATTGACCCAAATCAATTGACAACAGGGGCACGTTGCCTCCTACTCCTGGGGCTGAAACAGGGTTGGCAGTTGAATGGTTTCAAATGGTTGGTCAACTCACTTGAAAATGTTGCGAACAGTAGGAGGGTTTTAAGGATGTAGGCATGGGTATCATCCACTAGGAGCCTGTCTGGTAGAGCATACTATAAGACAGTATACAATTGCAATGTTACTTGCACATTTGTGTGGATGGAGATCTCCAAAAAGCGAAGCGGGTCAAGCGGAGACCCTTCTTCATGCAAAAACAAAACAAAAATAAAAATTATTTTGGGTTGAACAAAGAAAAATTGACTAGAGCGGGATTTGAACCAACGACCTCCGGTTTAACGTGCCGGCCAAAATCAAAAATAAAAATGATTAGCTTTCCCCCTTCATTGATACCAAATGTATAACTGATGAAACAGATGATTATGAACAAAAAGTAAACATGGCAAAAACTTGCAAATAGGGGCAGATGGGGCCTCTTTGGTTAGGGGGGGGGGTGGGGGAGAGGAGTCGAGTTGCCCAAAATGTTACACATTGAAAACACAAGTAGCTATTTCTTATAAAATCTTCTTTGCATTCTCTGTCCAATTTTTTGCTAGTGCTGTCCCCAAATTGTCCCCAATCACCAAACAGAAGGGAGATCACCCTCAGCAAGATAAATTCCTCTAAAAATTCAACCCCCAATATTTTGAAGAAAAACCTAGCCTTTATCTTTCATAGTATCAGCCTAGAACTGAAGAGCATCCATGGTGTAAGCCATCCGTCACAGAGAATTAGCAAGGATGACATTTCTGTGCAAGCAACAGACTTCAGTTTTCACAATAGCCACAGCAAACCCTGATCTGTACCATACAGGAAGTTGTCATGCACCGGTATTATGTACATGTACCAATCTCTCAATAGAGGCAAAGAGAAAGCAGTTGTGAGAGCGGCCCGTCGGTTTGAAAAGAGGGGTCTTTTAACTGGTATACAAATACCAATTTTCTCCTGACACAGAGCTGAAGATGGAACAAAAAGGGCCCCTTTGGTACCAGACAAACCCTAAATGGTGCAAACTCCCACCTCATTGTGGGGTTTTGATTCACTTAGGATTGCACCCCCTGGCAGTTCATGCTAATTCCCCACTTTCTAAAGAGCTCCACTTCCTCTCAAACACAAGACACTGGGAGTTAGTCTAAATGGCTGATTGAGGATTGCATTGTTAAAAAAAGAGTGTCCCATTTTGGATCCTATGCCTGGGAGGGACGGGGGATATTATGCTGGGATACCAGTTGGTTGCTGTTTAGAAGAGTTCTTGTTTGAGGTAGTATTATGGGTAGCCCCAAGTGGTACATGGCGCTAGAAATTAAATCTTGACTGAGTGTGCCTGCAGTGGCATAGAGCACCATCGGGGCCACCAGGTAGCCATTGTGCATGTATCTCAACTGAATTCAATAGCCAAAATGCAACAGTTAGACATTTCAGAACTGCGACGAAACTTACTGCTGATGAAGCATTATGGGTTCACATACAACATTAAATATGAACCACACTGTCACTTCTTAACGACATAAATTCAAAAAACATAACTTCATCAAAAAAAGAGTCCATAAAATTCCATGGAGGAAAAAACCAGGTAGCCATTGTTGTCTCGACCGAACTCGATAGCCAAAATGCAACAGTTAGACATTCCAGGACTGCAACGAAACCTTCTTCTTTTTTAAACAGATGAAACATTATTAGTTCAGACACAAAATTAAATATGGCCATACCGTAACCTTCTAAATGATAAAGACCTTCAAAAATCATAACTTCATAACAATTAGAGCCAATAGAAATTCATGGGGGAAAAAAATGGTTTCCCTCTTCTTTTTTTTCATGTTGAGCAACAAGGTTGCGAGTTCAAAAAAATGTAGAGAAAAAATATAACATGGATCAAAATATTTGTTTAGTCTCGTGTTTACAACGAAGTATGTTACTTTACATTGTCGAGTAGTTACACCTTGCCACAATCGGCTGTCAACCTACACAATATTTCAGACATGGTACGTTAGATTTTCCCCACGCCGGCGGTTGATGTTTGTAACAAAATACACAAGCGGACGTTTCATAGGTTTCCACCACCTATGCATCCTGTTGCACTGTATTCCATGAGCCACCCAGCCTCAACCTGTGTAGCAGTTTATTACTTTAGCAGCTCAACAATCACGATTTGCTACCTGTAGAATTTCACACCAGACACTCGCTGACGTTCAAAGAATGAGGCTTGCCCATTGTGCTCCGCAGACTTCTTGAAAAGAACACTCAGGGTCATTCGTCAATACGAATTTCATTCACAATTTGGTTTTTACATAAAAGATGGGAAAGTGCACACGTTTGTCTGCGTGTCAACGGGAGGCCGAAGTTGGCTTACCTGCCTGTCGTTTGTGGTACACATACATGCAGCGGGGCTAAATTGTTATATACTTTGATAATGTATTTGTTTAAAAAATAAAAAACGCAGTGTGATTGTGTCAATGTTAAGTCAACTCCTATTATTTGAATCACAATTAAACAGGTATGCAACTGCAGTTTATATAATTTTTTTGCAAGGATCAAGCACAGCAAGACTTTGTACTGTGTTTTTCCCATTTTTAATGGGACAGCTGAGAAACCAAAAACAAGGAAGTCATCTGTTTAGCTGAAAAGTTGAACACCTGCACTGGAGTTGCTTCGCCGCAGGTTCTTTGATTCAAATATCCATGTGAAAAAGAAAAACAAGAAAGAAAAAAAAAAGTGAAATCTGTCAGGAGCCAATATGGCTCATCAGGTCAGTGTTTATCTGGTTTCTGTTTTCAACTGAGAATATTTCTATTCCCCCTGGAAAGGATGCTGGTCATTCACAGATTACCCCACAGCTTTCACAGCTTTCACCCCCAGTACCCATTTGTACTCCTGGGTGGAGAGAAGCAATTATGATAAGGTGCCATGCTCAATAAAGGACACAAGTGATGCCACTGACCAGACCAGGATTTGAACCTACATTCCAACACCCAAGACCGCTCGGCCACCACACCACACAAAATTGTTAACCATAGTATTATCAATACTACAGCAAATAAACTTCAAATAAATGGACCAAAAAAGCCTCCAGTTGTGCTTATTTTAGTCTCAGGGACTTCTTGAGTAATGTGTCACTTCCTCTGTTTTCGTGTGAATTTCTTAAACATACAAACAAAACAGTTTGGGATTTTATTTAAGAATTGATTGAAACCATATGCAGGTTTTTAAGACGTACTCCTATAGTTGCATTCTAAGAAAATGCCCCTTGCTGTTGTTTTGGCAGCCATTTTTATTTTGTGGTTTGGTTTTGTTTTCCACCACAGTGGTGTGGACCAACCATAACAAATAAACTATCAGATATCCACGCTGATAAATTGTCATTGACTGCCACTGTGTGATGACACAATCACTATGGCATGCAGGGGGACCTATCTTGCCTAGGGTGGTCTTAACTGCATAGAGTAGACTCATCCTCTAGTTTTCATTAGCGCACCATAGAGCCCAACCAGCTGGGCCCAATTTGGTAAAGCATGTAAGCACAGAAATTTGCTAAGCACAGAAAAATATTGCTTAGCAGAAACTGGTTACCAGCCAAAATTCCATAAAGTTAACACTGTTTTGACTGGTGCCCCACTCATTTTTTGCTTAGCATAGAAATTTCCTAAGCAGTAGTTTTTGCTTAACAGCTTTATGAAATTGGGCCCGGGGTCCAATTTTGTAGAGCTGCTTGAAGCATAAAATATTAGTTTAAAAAACTTCTACTAAGCATTAATCAGCAGGATACCAGTCACAGATGCTACATGTGAACTTGTATTTTAACTGGTAACCTTTTTCTGGTAAGAATACTTTTGTTGTGCTTAGCTATTTTTTAATATTTTTTTTTGCTTATAAAACATCTCTACGAAATTGGGCCCTGCTTTTGTTCTCTCCTAAAATCACCAAAAATCGGCTGCCATTTTGTCGAGGATTTTGTACATCTTCAGACAAACTTGTATCCTTGATTCTGATTAGTCGGTCTGTGGCAACAAGAGTGTGGCTGCATGGTGCGCCCTTGTGATATTGCCCAGTATGAAGTGAGCAGCTTTGACTATCGTCAAAGCATTGACATGTGCATTGATTAACTCGTTCAGTTCCCGCTGTTTTATTTTGCGTTTTAAACCTTAAAATTGTTGAGGTTTTTCAAAATTCTGTAAGAAAATATATATATAATATTAAGTATTTCTCAGCAAACAAAATGTATCTTGCTGACTTGTGTTGCCTTGGTACATCCCAAAGTCAAGACTATTTCTTGAGTGAGAATGCCCTCTTGTGATAACATGCATATATTATGGGTCGTATATGTGTGATTGATGACACTATTTGAGTACATAAAAAATACCTAACATGTACGACCTTGGCACTGAGAGAGTTAAGACAAAACAAGTTTGTTTTATTCCTGAATAACAATTCCATACAAGTCCTTCCCTTGTGGTCTCATATCAGCCACAGACTTAGAATCCAAAAAAAACTTGCATCCCTTTCCCATTTGCCAACTGCCAAGCAACTGGCCAGCGAAATATTGGTCACAAAATGCTTTCAAGATACAATTTAAATACAGCTATATATCTGACCTACTTTCCACAGAAAGTGTACAAAACCACAAACTCCTACATTCTGTATTATTGTGGCAGTTTGGGGGCTTATAAAAGTCAACGGAGATTTGGGCTTGGAAAGTCAGTGGAGATTTTTGGCACACAAAGTATGCCTCTTAATATTGAACAAGGTATGATCACATAATACCACAAAAGTGCAATTACCCTGTCTTGAAAGTACAATGTACTCCAAAACATTTCCGCCTGCCATCAGAAATAGCACTGTGCTTTCTTATTATAGCACAGAAACCAACATGGCCAGATTTTCCCAGAAAGTATTACATAAAAATGTCCATGAGGAAACCACAAAGGAATGCATTCTTTAAGACTGTGGAAGTTAAATATTTACCCCCTAGGGAAGGTTTGTCACCACTTGATAGTGTCTTCCCCAACCTCCAGATTTTATCACTTTATCATGTTTCTTTTAAAATATTAAGACAGATTCATGACACCCGGCCTTGGGAGCTAAGCAAAAGATGGCCAGTGATCTCAGGAATTCACAAATATTTATCTGTTTAGTCACAAAGTGGGAAGCCATTAAAATAACTTGATTATAATTATTATCAGGTCCTAAAAATTAATCATGAAACCAAAGTTCTGGTGTTGCATAAAGATTCATGGGGGCAGTTGCCCTGGTCATTGCCTTGGTGCCCCTTTAAACATTCCAATAATAATTTACAATTTCCTCTAATACAAAGGTGCCCTTTACAAAGAAGAAAACGCCTTGGTGCCATTGCACTTTCAAGAATGAAGCACCACACCTACATGAGTGTAGCTGGCAATAGGCTCACTCCAAGAAACTCTCAAACAGAACTGCTGGCTCTCAATTTTCTGGTATCAGATGATCTGCTGTTTGTTGTTCAGAACTGTCAAAACAAACCCAAATTCTTTTCCCTATTTTTATTTAAATGCGTGTAGATGATGATAAGTGGTGGAAGAACGTGCTTGGCTGTGAAATACTGGTCGAGGGCGATTGCCGACATGACCAGACAAGAAAGCGACGGACGGAGAACATCTCGCAGGAAGATCGACTCGAACCTGATCCCAAACTCATACTAACCATTTATATCAAATCCAACACTTTATGGGCTCTGCAAACTACAGTTCACTTTCAGTTCAAATATGTATTTCCTTTCATTTACGATTAGCAAGCAGAATAGTACTTCCGCCATCCTCATGCACAATTGTAAATTGTCAATTTCATTCCCTAACAGGGCGTAAAATCAAAAAGGAAAATCACTAAAATAACCTTAAATAATGACAGCCACAAGGCAGTGCATAGATTTACCAAAGAGTAATTGGTCCATTAAATTTATAAGTAGTACTTTCGGGAAAGAAAAAAAAGCTCAAACAATACATTTACAAATTATTTCAAGTGGTCATGATTGTTGGGGTAGAGTTCACAACAAGCACTAGTTTTCAGGCAAGTAGGCCTCCATTTTTCTGTTGTCTGAGGTTAAATTGTTTTGAAAAGTTGAGAAAATAATTCTTATGAGTCTTCAGTCGATTTAAACTCGGTGTTTAAACTCATTCGTAGAGATTAATCGTGTTCGAATCAAGAGGCTTTGGCTACGGGTAAGGCCATTGGCTGCAGCGACTACATTGAAGAATACAACTTTTCAGCAACTTAGCCACAGCCACTGCCAAAGCCAACAAGCCGTCAATTTGGACACAATATGGACACTTTCCCCCCTTCTCAATGATGAAATACCAAACCTGGTATTTCATCACAGAAATTTGACCATTCTCATATTGGTAATTGTCAAAGACCTGTATCCACACTTGATTTGACCCAACATACACATGAAATAACAAACCTGTGAAAGTTTAAGCTCAATCGGTCATTGGAATCACCAAAGTGAAATCACCAAAGTGTTTTCACTGTTTTCAAACAATGAGTTTTGACTCATGAGATCAAAACTATAACAGCATTTCAAGCAATAATATTTCAAAGGGAGTTTCCCATCATGACCATCTTTATACCATGTAAGTTATGCACGAATGTGTGAACATTTATATTTTTACTCTTACCAATGTTACAAATACTTTTGGTAACTGTCCAAGACTAGTATCCTCACTTGCTGTATCCCAACATAATCCATAAAATAACAAATCTGTGAAAGTTTGGGCTCAATTGGTCATCAAAGTTGCAAGACAACAATGAAAGGTAAAACACCCTTGCTGAATAGAATTGTGTGCTTCCAGATGCCTGAGAAAGGCATTATGCGTGAAACCTGAGAAAGGCTATGCGTGAAGCCTTTCCAAGACTCAATTTTTTTGGTTAAAAATTTCCTTTTTCTCTAAAACTTCATAACTTTAAAGGCCCTATACACTATTGGTAAGATCGAAAAACACAAATGTTCACAGATTCACACATAACTTACATGATTTAAAGTAAGTAATGGTAGAAAGGGTTCCTTAAAATATTTCTGCCTAAAATGCTATCGTTTCTGAGAAATGAGTAAAACAATAGTTTATTATCGCGCGCGATAATAAACTCGATGTTTGAAAAACAGAAAACACATAAGGGTGTTGTTTCTAAACATGTTTTATAATATCAATAGCTCTCCAATGCTCTTTACCAAGTAGACTTTTTTTTTTTTCAGCCACTTTTTCTTGGAGTAATTACCAAAAGTAAACCCTCCCTTTAAAAGGGACTGTACACGTTTGGTAATCACTCTGAAAATTAATGGCAATAAAAGCTTACTTGGCAAGAAAGATTTAAGAAGTACAGCAGCTTTGGTTAGTATAATCATAGAGAAAGGACCAAATGCATTTTGAGAAACTTTTCACTTCGAAGTACTGCGGTTATGGAAAAATATATCACTTTTTATCCCCCAAAATCATGAATCTGAGAAGCGTTAACGCTTCTCAGACTGTGTATTCCTATGGGGAATATTCTTCCTGCGTGGAACGGTGATATCTCAAAACTGCGACCACCTTTTGAAGTGAAATTTTCACAGGTTAGTTTTATTGTAATGTATATACCTACATTTATGTAGGATTAACACTATCAGTAGGCTCCAATTACCAAACATATACAGCACCTTTAAAGGAACTGTACACGTTTGGTAATTACTCAAAATATATATTAGCATAAAAACTTACTTGGTAACGAGCAACGGAGAGCTGTTGATAGTATAAAACATTGTGAGAAACGACTCCCTCTGAAGTAACGTAGTTTTTGAGAAAGAGGTAATTTCTCACTAAAATAATAAAAGACTTCTGGCCAGAAGCCTTTTATTCCTATCTGAAAGCACACTAATTTGTACAACAAGGGTGTTTTTTCTTTCATAATTTTCTTGCAACTTCAATGACCAATTGAGTCCAAATTTTCACAGGTTTGTTATTTTATGCATATGTTGGGATACACCAAGTTAGAATACTGGTCTTTGACAATTACCAAACGTGTACCCTTCCTTTAAGGTAACAAATATCCCCCTTTTCATTGTTCCCAGAAGGATGCCCTGTCTGGACATGTCTGGACTTGAAAGATTCCTGGAGCAGGTGGGCCTATAAACAAACTTCTCAATTTTTTTTTTAACTGCCCTTAAAATTTAAATCAAAGTAGAAAAGGTAACACCATACAGCTTGCTTGTTGTACAATGGACAAACTCTGTCTGTACAAGTATATGGCTCTGCAGCAGCAATGTTGAAGTTTGTCATTTTTAAGAATGTTTAATGTCAACATTAAGTCTTTCATTTCAACTCAATACTACCAAACGCCTGCATGTAAACCAGCTACTCAAGATCTTACGATGAGAGCAAACTGCTTAAATACATCAGGGTTTTCCCCCATGCACAAGTTAGCGTATCGGTCAGATATGCGCAAATTGCGTGGCGATACCCGCAAATTTCGGCCGTCACAATTTCTTTTCTTTTTTTCATTTTTTATAATTTCACTAAATAAAAAACAAGAGAAAAACCATATCGAATGCTCCAGATCGTACAGTACGGCTTTTAAAACCAAGATTAATTAATACCAAGTAGAAAACGTTCCAAAGGCCTTGTTTCAATACAGCGTGTATTTCAGCCAAACATCAAAACATTGGGGTCCAGAATGCACCACAGTTTTGACAAATTCTGGTGAGAACCATGTACATGTTATTGGCAGCTTTTACACCCTGAATAATTCTAGAGACCCATGGAGATTCTAATCATAATCCCCAAACCAGAAGAAAGTTACATATCATCATCATCATTATTAAGCAGAGAGGTCCAACTTTGGATCTTTTACCCCCCCCCCCCCCCCCCCCCACCTTAAAGAAACCAACTCATCCCCTTAGGGACCCAAAAGAGACCTCATAATAAGCTCTTATACCATTGTGATGATGGATTTGCAAGGATGTCATCACCAAATAGGTCTGGAGTGGTTTGTCTCACAGTTAAGAATAATCCAAGGTTTCTACTGCATTCTTTTCATGGTGATGGGGCCTGCCATGACCCAATTGTCTGCTGGTAATATCTGGGAGATTTCATCTCTTTTCAAGGATTGTCCATGAAAGGGAAAGTGGCAAGTGTTTTGTAAGGCATCTGTTTCAGATACCATGGTACAATAGCCAGCCCAACATGATTATTCTTTTGAGGTATATAGTCGCACAGGAGAGAGAACAACTGTCCGCAATGGCCTGCAAAGTTTCAATCGGTGACTACCGAGGATAAAGAACAAGTTTTCTAAATTGGATGAGGGACACAGGCTGCATAGTCCCATTCTTAAGGTTCACTGCCCTGGCAATTATCCTCTAAAATACACAAGGCCCAGTTCTCAAAAATATCTGGCGCTTTCAAAAAAAAATGCTATGCATTGTTTCCCTAGTCAGTTTCCCTTGCGGTTTATTACTTGATACTTGAATATACAAACATGCATCCCCTTAAGGTGATCCCTCTGCTGCAGCTTCCCAGGTTGTATCATAATTTGGGTGTGATCCCTGGCTACATGGCAGTTACAGGTTGTATGGCTTCTGACTGACACCCCCGAATATAGATATTGACAAAATAGGGAGACTGCCAATATTAGGGTTACACGTAGATAGCTCAGTTAGTAGAGCACCGGCATATTAATCCGGAAGTCACAGGTTCAAGTCCCGCTCAAGTTATTTTTTCTTTGTTCAACCCATAATTAAATGCATTGCTTTAACTAGAAGTATAAGTATCTGCTTTTGGGCGTGCCTTTTCAACTAATAATTCATTCTAAAACTACCTTAAAAATTGTTTAAAGGGTGAATTTGTCATTTGAAAACAGGCCGTTATAATAATAAAAAACCCGACTCTCTGAAAAGCTTCAAAATTCAAGTCCTTTTCAGTGAATTTTTAATGGAGGAATTTGGGTACATCTGAGGAATGCAGTGTGTCTTGGGTGTCGCTATTTAGAATACACGTAACCGAGTCTACATTAACTGCTGGCGTGTAACGCATTATACATTAGGGTCATCAGAAGGGCAGTGAGCTCTTGAAGGCAACATGAGACTGCAAGCGGCTGGCTACAAGCATTTTATGGTCTCACTTGATGCATGTCTACTACGCAGGCTGCATAGAGATAACGGAGACAACTTGAAGACGCCCTACCATCTAAAGCTTCAGTCACACCAAACTAGTTCTCAAAATGTCTGAACCCGTCCTAAAAAACAATCGCAAAACGAGTTTGGCCGGACAATGTCTATAATGTGACCCCGTCCATCTCGTCTGGGCATATATCTTTAAAATCTGTAAAAATATTGTGTCCAAATGATGAACCACTGAGTAAAAAGTTGCTACTACGTCCACTCCAGTTGCGCACAGTTTAAGCCCGTTCGGCTACATTTTTCAGAACGTAGTGAGAACGAGTTTGGTGTGATGGGGTTTTAAGCAACAACTTCTTTCAAATTTACCACAAATACTTTGGTGCAATTAAACTCAAACATTACTAAAGTTTGGTAATAACCTTTGAAGTCAGCATTTCTAAATATCGAACAAGCCAGGAAATGTTTTTCACATTTTCAAAAGAAAGATCTGATGAAGTGCTCCTCTGCACTTAAGTATCAGCTTGGGTCTTCACTGCTCAGTCTAGAAACTCAAGCCCGTTCCTTTATTCTTACACTCTCACCCATGACACTCAAGCTTTGCTGAGATGTAACTAAGACCCATTCCAACAGCTTCTCTTTGGAACTCCTTGCCTTGTGCATGTTTCCCTCCATCCTACAATCTAGACTGTTTCAAGAGGAATATCAAATCAAACCTTTAGCTTCCCCCCCCCCCCCCCCCCACTCCCGAATTACTCACGTCTTAAATATTGTCTTCTTACGAGACTGCTTGTGACCCCTTACCAAGAATGGCTTTTAGTTGTTTGGGGGCAAACTTGCATATATTTGATTTTCAAGAACAAGCCAAATTGTCCTAAGTGAAGGGCAAATATAAATATATACTGGAACATTTCAAGGGGCACCACGGAAATGACAGAGGGCATAAAGGCAATTGCCTCCGTTATCAGGTCTGGAAACTCCTCAATAAAATCAATTTTTAGAGCTTTAGTGTCACTCTATGTTTCTTTTTTACATATTAAAACTTGATAAAATAATATATAGGCCCTAGCCATCCCAGCGAAGGCAAAAGTGACCTTTGTAGCCAAGCCATCCAGTGTGCATTCGGTTGATTAGATACCGAGATGTAGTGGCGTTAATTAAGCGATATCAAGGGTGATGATGATTTTATGCCCGCTTGCCCAAGTGATCAAGTGTGACATCATTAATTGTGACGGGCATGTTGGGGCTTAGGTATCGATGTTGTAAAAAAAATAATAAATAGTCCTTGGGTTTCTATCAAGCAGTGTATCTGTACTACTAGACTTATAATTGTTATAGCCCCTGGGTTGAAAATCTTAAGTGTGGCATTCCTCAAAATTAATCCTTGTTTTGACCCTGATGTGTATGATATGTAGTCTTAATCCAGCAGTTTAATCAGCTAAAGTACAGAGATAAGGGGTCTTTTATAGGTCATCGGTCATCAAGACTGGTAAAGAGACTAGTATAAAAATGACCTGACAAACAACTTATTTTCTTGGTAAAATTATCCAGCAGTGTCTTCAAGAAAACTGTGTTTGCATATCGGCAAAATATTGCTCATCTTATTTGTTTAATTTGGGATGATAACATAAGCGCTTTCAAGAATAGACCTACTGCACATTACATCAATTGAATAGGGCGCCCTCACGTACAAACAAAAGGAGGTTGTTCATTGGCAAATTCAGTGCGCTGCGCGATCTGTGCGATCATCGTTTTACCTATAAGATGGCAACAGAAATACATCAATGCATAAGATCTATCCCAAATAAGGGAGATCACCTGAAAACAACTTGAAATAAAGACAAATTCAATGCCCTAAAAGAAATGTCAGCATAGTTCTTTACAAACTAGCCTCCTTCAATGAAGCCAGGAACTTTTGTCTCCAAAAAAACCATGTCCCTTTAAACCGAGACAGCAACCAATGAATGCCTTCATTATAATTCAAGATCAGACAGAATTTCCTGCTCAGATTATTCCTGAAATCAATACCATTGTGCCTCATCGCCTCACTGGCTTTAATAAGAGCCAACATTTACTGAAAATTGCACGCAGAAATACAGGAATACCTCCGGGCATAAAAAATGTGGCATGATTCTTTAAGAAAATGCTCAGATCCAATTTCAGGCCTGACACTTCCTGGAGACGTTGCCTCAATGCCATGCCTCCGTGCAATGCTTTCATGCCCCGTGGTCATCGCCTTGGTGCCCCCTTGAAATGCTCCAAAAGAAATTTACATTTCTCTTATTGAAGTGCCCTTCAATAAGGAAAGTCTGCCTTGCCCTAAAACAAAGTATCGGGCCTACAATTTATGTAAGTAGATCTTGTTGTGAAAACAAATTTCACTGACCGGAGCGGTGTGATGCTTTGGTATGATTTGTTCGTATTTGCATTTTTACCCATACACTAATGTGTATTTTAGGGTAGAGTCATCGTTTGAATTGTGTTGGTTTCGAAAAGAAATTTGTGTAATTTGAAAAACTAACTTGTTATAAAGATATCAAATAATAAACCACAAGGGAAATTGACTGGGTAAATGTTTAAATGATTTTGGGTTGAACAAAGAAAAATTGACTAGAGCGGGATTTGAACCAACGACCTCCGGTTATAAAGATGGTACAGTAATGGTAGTAAACATCCTGTGAAATTAATTTTATCTGAAATGCCCCCAATGATTAGAAATCAATAAACAAATTTGAATCTGAGAAACGACTCGTGCATGAATCTTTACTGAGATTTCTGAGGGTTGAAGTCTGTTCGCAAATGCTGCCCGCTGTCACATCGCTAAACATGGACGGATTTGACAATCTTATGAAAATACTGTGACTATTTTTTTCAGCAAGTAGACACTGTATTTAGCTGAAACTTTCGTGCGTGACTTTGATCGTATCTTTTGTGATAATTTTGCCAACAAATCAGCATTACGTTGACAGAAACAAATCTATGATGCTACTACTCATAAGAAATAACTTTCGATCTAAAAACAAATTTTCTGGAAGACCCCCACAGAAAAAAATCTCCCTCCACACTCCACAGTTTGATGATCTTCATTCTATGGTTGGATTTAAGCAAGCATGTGCATGTACATGTACATGTACATGCGCAGGACACTCACCCGGCATGCAAACATGATTTAAGTGCACACGCTGGGCAGACAGGTGGAGTATTTCGAGACTCCACCATAAGAGGTTTACATCTTGTCATAATGTGTGTTGATTGACCACTAGGAGCAGTGCCTGAGCCTGAACTGGGTAAACATAAATTATTTGCAGAGAGAACAACAAAAAATGGTGTAAATAACCTGTTGAGTTTGTGGACTCATTCAGGCAATCTCCACTGGACCCAATAACCTGTTGAGTTTGTGGACTCATTCAGGCAATCTCCACTGGACCCAATAACTTTTAGAAAGACCTAAAATATGTATAATATGCCTAGTAATGGGACAGAAGGCACCCCCTCCCCCAATGTTCCTTTACTTTAACACATCATTTCCTATTGTACAGAAGTAACACCCCCCCCAAAAAAAAAAAAATTTTAAATAAAAATAAATAAATAAAAATTTAAAAAATCCTCTAAGGAATTCCTGAAATTCCAAGCACACAATGAGGACATGTATAATACTATAGGGGGTACATCATGCCCCATTCATATCGAGCACCAAAAGAAAATATACATTTTTTTAATGCAAGAGGCACTACGAATTTGCCGCCACTACCAGAAACACTGGGGCAAGGCTTTCCTCTTTCAAAATAAGTGTACTTTCAAGACACATGTTACTGCTCAAGGACAAAAGGGCCACCAGCTACATGTGTACCAGTAATAATAATAATAAGAAGAACACTTATAGCGCGCCGGTATCCGTCAAGTTTTGACGCTCATGGCGCGGAACAAAACACATAAATGAAAATAATAAAATAGCAACATTCCAAAACAGCATATAGTAACAACAATCAATGCAAAGACAGTGTCTGAAACTAAGCAAAACTACCATTCTGGAAGAGATGGGTTTTGAGAGCAATTTTGAACTCACTAACAGAAGATAGGCTGCGTATTCTGAGTGGGAGCTTATTCCAAAGGTAAGGGCCAGCATGGGAAAAGGATCTATCCCCCCAAGAACTGCGTGTGAGGGGAACGACTAATAATGAAGAATCGGATGAACGAAGACGTCTAGTGGGCTTATATTCAACAATTAGGCTCCTATTGTAGTAAGGGGCAGAACCATGCAAGGAATGAAACACCATCAACAACAGCTTAAAAATAATGCGGTCACATACCGGGAGCCAGTGAAGAGTAAACCTAACCAAGACCAAATTTCATAGAGCTGCAGAAAATTTGGTTTGACACCTTTCTGCTAAGAAAAAAAAATAAGCAGGTTAACGCAGGTTAAATTTTGTATGTAAAATGGTCTTTTAGCTGGTAACCTTATTCTGGTAAGCATGATTTGGTTTATATGCTTGGAACTTTTTATGCAGTTCTAATGATCGAAAGTGGGTCGAGACCAGAAGCCACACTCTGGCAACACAAGAACAAGACTCCAGTGCATGACACACTCAAATTCACAAAGTTCCTGTAAACATTCTCAATTATCGATCTTCATTTGTCTGCTTGGTGCATTCAAACAGAAAGTGGTCATTACCCACTGGCAACAGGCAATCCACACAAGATTTGTTCAACACACAGTTTTATTAGTAAACTATAGAACTGTTCATATATGCTGCTGCCACCTTTTTTTAATGTCCCCAATATGTGATCGCAATTAGGCATTCTAACCATTTTAGAATGAGGCCAGACAATAATCACCATCCAGCCCTCATTTTGTAATAATATTGCCGCATGGGAGGAAGTGTATACACATGCAATCTACAGGTGTTCTGACGAACAGTCGCACACTTATTATTAAAAACTAACTGCAAATTGGGGCAGGTATCCAGCAGGACGTAAGTTCATCCACTCCCTTTAGCGAAGGGAAGTGCCTCAAAAAAGGGAAATAATTGTACTCAACTCTGGAAGCAATTGGGATGTCATTAATTATTGAAAACTGTTAAGTACTGGTCAGCTGGAAATTGCCACACTTCAATATACATGTAACTTCCTCTGTGGCAGATGTAGGGTGACCGGCTGTTAAGCCCAGGGAATTCTGAGTTCCCTGCTGGGACTTGTAGGGGGTGCAACAAACGCTTCTACAATGGTTCTAGTTATAAACAGTCCATAAAGTGGCGATTGATTTCAAATAATTAAATGGGTAGGAAAAAAAGCCACATGTGCTTAAGTCATTGGCTACCTGTAATAGTAGGGCATTTAGAGTAAAATTAAACAGAAAGTTCCTGACTTGAAAATTGAATTTGTTTTGAAACTGATATTTAGCAAAAAGGAAGATGTGTGATCTACATGTTGTAGTAGAAATTTCTTGGAGTCTGAGCTCTTCTGTTTCAGATTCCAGGAAATATCAATACCACATTTCATGTTTAAAGCTACCAATAGTTATGTTATTGAATGTTATAACATGAATGTTATTGGCCCAATGACCAGGGCACTAATGTAAAGCGCATTGAGACGTTATTGTGAAATGCGCTATATAAGAACTGGTTATTATTATTATTATTATTATTATTATTATTACTTTTAACTATGTGATGCAAGACAAAAGGCTGTTAAATGTTTGATAATTAATTCTTCAAGTGAAGAAAATATTCATTTAACATTTTAACAACACAAACAAAATAGCTAAGACTCACTGAGAAGTAACATTCCACACATAGTTCTACAAAATATTTTGATTAATTAAAGTGTTGTTGGGGAAGCACCTTTGAACTTTCATTCGGATCAAATTAAATATCACTACTAAAGCAGAAAAACATTTTCTACAAGTCACAGTAAATTAATTTCTGCCTTTGTTTTGTTGGCCTTAAAGCGCTGTTTATTTCGCAGACTATACCCCAATAGTCTGAAAGATATCATCGCTAAATTGACAAGACCTATACTCGTATTGTGCTGTCCAAATGTTAGAGTATAGATCTCGCTTTGCGATAACAAACAACGACAATGAGTTGGACTGGGTCATTTCCTACGGGGGAATTCCATTCAACAACAAAGCGTGACTTAAACCCGGGCAGTGATCAGCCCCTCTTCTGAATCCAAAGCTGTATGTTTTAAGGTTTTAGCGTCAAAGTCCAACTTGAATTAGACTGCGTATGTACTCTGCACACACAAAGTCAAATCAAGTACTAAACAGAAAGCAAGAAGCAGTAGAAGAAAAAAATCACACATTTATTTTCTGGTCTTCTTTTTTCCCTATTTGTGCAGACCAACATCTGTAGACTTGTGAAACTTCATTGGAATTTGGAATGTGGTTAATACTAGCCGGAAGCCATAAATCAATGCTTTTTACTGATTCTAAATGTCTGTGTTTTGTTCTGGTTTAGGATTTGACACCAACAAAAAGTCTGCAGCTTTAAGTTGACTTTTGTGGGTCTACCAACAAGAAAATTGTGTACCTAAACCTGGTGAATAACTTAGCACACAAAGCAATTTCAAGGTAATACATGTTGTAGACAGTTGTACATTAACTTTTGGAGTGATGTATGTATTGCAAAATGAACACAGAGGAAATTTGTCTAATGAACTTTTAACTCTGAAAGGCAAAGATTTTCAACTACAACAAAACTTTAAGGGTTCAGTATAGTGTAACATCGGTCTTCGAACCCCATCCTCTCATTCTGGTGAGGAAAATACCCGAAACTAAATCACTGGGTACATAAAACAACAGCTGACAACTGTTTAAACAACAATTTATGAATTTTCATTCAATTTCAACTTGTTGTAAATTTGACATAACCACACGCAAAGCTGTCTAACTGAATCAATGGTCTATCTCTAGTTAACGTGGTAGTACAGTGTAGTCTTTCACAACCTCAGCCTATAATTCCCTCTCCATGTTTTGCATGGGTTTGGTGTATTTAGTATACAACAATAGCTAGAAATGATTGGCATCAAGCCAGACACACCAGTCATTTTTTATCAGGCCTGAGACACGGAGACCATGGCATATGTTGCCCTGGTCGTCTTGGCCTAATAGTGCCCCTTCAAAAGTTTCACATTAGACTTTAAAATGAAAATGGCCTTGCCCCAAGGGCGTCGATCGCTACTGAAAAGTAGGGGGGACGGTCGAGCAAGTCTTGAAAAAATACATCTTACATTATTTGCACCCCACATTTTTAATATGCTTCGGGAGTCCGGCGTTTATCGTGTGTCAGCTTGTAGTTCTTCGAAAAAACAAAATATTGCTTCTTCAACAAATCTTGTCATGGCCCAAACTGCTCCTATTTATTTGAATGGATTTTACTACATTTTGTGCGTTGTGCGATTGTAACAAAATGTAACACATTTGCATGTGTGCGCACACACAGACTTCCTTTGTGGAGGGATCGTGTACCGTACATTATAGCATACACAAACGACGCATAACTTGAATGCTAACAAGGTATGTAAGCGGGATTTTGGCGTTCCTGTCTTGGACGATACGTGTCATCTATTGTCTGTATTATATAAGCGGAAATGGGCCCAAAATACCATTCTGCGCGTGGTCCATCAGAAAAAAATATGAAAATGAAGAAAACATTTCATCGTTTGTTCGCTATTCTTTTACTTGACAAAAATTTGTAATGTAATTAAATCAAGAAAATGTTGTTGCATATTTCTAATGAACAGTCAATCAAAAAGTGGGGGGGGACATCTGATATGCTGTCCCCCCCAGTCTAAAAAGTGGGGGGGACATGTTTTTTAATTTCCAGCAAATTTTGACACCCTTTTTACCAAATCCGGGTTAAAACCTTGCTTTCCAATAAAACTTGTATCAAGCAGACATTCTGGACATGAATGAAATTGTGGGTACTGCTGGGCAAAACGGAAAGCAATGCGTCTTTCAATAATATGAACAATTAATGCCCCACTAGAAATTACCCAATAAATCTAGGTGTAATTTACAACCGATTGCTACGCATCCTGTGGGGTGTCGCCAAGAGTAGACCCTACGTCAATTGGCATTCCTATTCCCAAATAAGAGATGATCGGCGTCACTGTCACTGCCCAAAGCACTTGAAGAGTCAAGCACTACAGCTCTGGCCCGTGAACTCTGGGTGTATGATTGAAATTACAAGAGTTTGCCTGTTCATTTAAATTGATTTATGTCTAGACCACAAGACTCAGTTGTTCACGCCACGTACACTTCGACGTCTTTAGAAGAAATAACAAAATAACTTTGTATTGTAGGATGGGAAAAAATTACCTTGGGGGGGGGGGGGGGATAAGAAGGTAATGTGCATTTAGCTTTTAATGTTATCATGGTGGTATTAATGTCAAGATTATTTATGTGGAGCATTTTAAAACACACTTCTCAAGTGGTAGGGATACAACTTAGAGATAAGGCAAATGGCTGCAAGTGAATTCCAAGAATCACTTTAAGATGTATCAATATATCATGTAAGAAATCGTAAAAGCGATTACAACAACCTAAACCTATTTAAATGAAATTATTTAGGCAGTGTATATTTTACCAGCACTGAACATGCGCAGCGGATGACTGTTTTAATTCTACCAAACTTTAAGACCAAATATTAGACCAAATATCAAGTAACCTTTGCAATTTTGCAAAGGCTGTTGTTTACAATTCGATGTTATTGTTACTGTTAGTGTTAGAAATTTTTGTTATATTAATATATATAGAATAATGTAACCAGAAGAGATTAACAATTAATCCCATGTTGGTGCAGATCATCACATCCTTGGGACTGGCGTAACTTTGTAACTAGTGTTGCCATGGCGTGGAGGATTGTTGCCACCGGCTGAGTAGCCTGACCCAACTAACTGGGAATTACTCGAGCTCAATTTTGGGTAGGCCAACTTTATTTTTAAAAAAACTTACCGGATACAGCAGCCTGGGCGCGATCTAAGTTACCCAAGGTGATGCGCACAAGACTGGAATTAAGTTTGAGATGGCGTCCTCCATCCGTCCCAAGGAGTAAAATACGAACATCTCCAACATGGGCCCTGCTGTTGCAAATCGTAGGGTCGCCAAACCCCGTCACCATCACCTGGTTGCTCTCCATATCCATCGGTGGGGTGATTTCGTGATGCAGGGCGTCCTCACCCTTGAAAACCCGGACAACTTGCACCTCGCAGACGTACTGTAAAGTTCTCGGTTTCCTCATCACCTTCCCAACAAAACCGGAAAGAACAATATTTGCGATCTCTTCACGTTGTTCGAGGGGCTGTTCGTTGTTACAGCTCCCTGTCCCACCGCCCAGCGGCTGCGAGGCCGCCGGCACGACAGCAAAGAGCGCTGCGGTCAGCAACACGATCAGCGTACCCGTCGCCATTCCGCTCTCACTTCGGAGGGTGAAAATCAGCTTTTAAAACGGTTCCAATCACGACAGGCCAACGCCAGAACTTAGAGCAGTTCAACGGGGTTTAGTAAGCTAAGCTTTTAACGCAGATCGGTGTTTTTATTAGATTTTACAGACGGTACAAGACGAAAGGGTCCGCCTACAGCGACTCCGTGTTGTAGGTCGACGACGGCCTTCTCGTAACCCCAAAGTTTACCGGCGCAATGCTCAGCGCGCTCTACCCACGTCTGAAGTGTCGCGCCTCTGTGTGTTATGCACAGGTGCATTGAACTGGTACCCGGTTACCAGCTGTTGTCCAACGATGAAGGTGTGTAGTAATGCGAGGTCGGCGATCGTGACCACCCACAAGATTTGCAAAGAAAACTTTAAAACGCGGGCTGGTAATTCTTTTGCTACGCCCTCTGTCGTAATATTGTTATGCAACCACAATCAAATGGCTCACTGGCGGTTTTCTCAGTTTTTATGAGATTATATAACTTAATTTACATCAGAATTAACTTCAGTCTAAGCTTTCTCCGTGGACTAAGTAATGAGCAAAGTATAAGATTGGATTCTCATGAGATTTATCGAAAGTAAACGACCGAATAAAAGTAATGGTTATTAGTCTTGGTTCGGGTCGCGGTGTGTATGATTCATTGAAACCTTATTATACTTACCAACAGAGGGCGCAAGTTAAGTAGTGTTTTGAATTATTCGAAGGAGCATTATACCCGATGCATTGTTGCAGAACTGTCAATATCATTTTAAAATGGGCTATTTTGGATCATTATGAAGGTATTGTTTATTGAAGCCATAGCGTCCAGCAATAAATACCCCAGTTAAATTCTTTTTAATTAACTTGCATGTACTAATTTCTTCCAAGATTTTCTCCAAGCCTAAACACGTGCTTGTTGTGAGTGGGTCAATAAGCTCTTTAGGCGTTGCACCAATTTACAAGTTCGCCAAGGCCTAAAACAGGTGGAACAACATATTCCAACCTTTTCTAGTAATTAGTAGTAGGCCTATGGGGGAAGGAATTATTTTACTCAGTTTGATTGGTTTCTTCGCCGTTCTACTGCCCCTGTCGTTCCTATTGATCAGTGGTCTAGTTAAAAGTTTGACCAAAACAGTATTTTTATTGAAATACTATTCTCCTGAAGACAAGTAGAGCTTGCTGTTCGAAACGTCGAGACCACCTTTCAAAGCCAACTCACTCCCGAAATGAGATTCATGTTTTACCCGCAAGTTCACCAATAATACCTACTTCTTGGAATGGCCCAAGGTATTTCAACAACAGACTAATAATTTCTCTACAACAGAGTAGCCTCCCTCTTTGTTCTGTTATTATAGTGTTTTTATTCATTATTTGTATATATTATTAGACCTATAATGCTGCAAAGTTTCACAGTCTCACAAGAATAATCAGTCAGGAAATAATTGAGAAAGGAGTGGCCGTGGAATAGTTTCCGGTTTAGCTGAGAATCCCGCCCAAATGGGAAATCGTTGTGACCATTAGGAAGTTTGGGGTTGAGACATGCCGCTCAGTCAGCCGCCCCCAGTGGAATTACTTGGCGCTGACAGATGTACATATATTGGTTTCCTTTGGGTTAGGACGCCAAGTACTGTTGACATCTGAGCCCAATTTCTGAAAATACTTCTTAGGAAATGGAAATGTCTATGCTAAGCAAGAAATGAGTTGGTAACCAGGCAGTAGCAACGATTCTAACTCAGTGAAATTTATGCTGGCAACCTGTTTCAACTAAGCAAGTTGCTTAGCAAGTTTTTGGTTTGTGCTGACAGGCTTTATGAAAGTGTGTAGTTAAACTTGCGTAATTTTTGTATTTGTTTTGCATGATTATTATTATTCATGGTATATTAAAATTCGAACTTGTTGCCAGTGGCAAAATTGCAACGAAACTGACATAAACCATAGAGCAAGGTCCTTGCTCTATGCATAAACAATTACATGATTTTAAAATGGTAAAAATGGTAAAAGAGAACAACATTAAAACAGACAAACGAATATAAATATAAAACATGACAACTGTATGTACAAGATGAATAATAATTAGAATATACAACAATGTGGAAAAAGGAACAATCTGGAACCTCAGTTGAAAGATAAACGATCAATAAAAGGCACAATAAAGAAAGAAGAAGAAAAAAGAGGAAGAAGATGTTTCCATCAAAGGTTTAGGGTTTCTTCCCTACACCCAAATGATGAATTAAAAGATCATTAGTTGCGAAATCGTTTTCCCAATTTGCAGTATAACTTTTTTAAATGATCAACAAGTCTTCTCCTTTCCCGCGTTTTGTTAAAGATCAACTTAAACGAAATTAGCATTGACATTATTCCTTTGTTATAACACGGTAATGATTACATGTTGAGTAAAACTATAATTATAACAAAAGTTTCATAATGTAAAACTAAAAACACCCAGTTTCATTTTGTTCAATCAATATAGCTTTGCTTATTTTAAAGATATTTTGAATTACTATAATTTCTTTTCTATTATTTCATTGATTTCCCAATATGTATTTTTTATAAACCGCAATGCAATTGATTTTGCTTGTCCTCTACCATTCAGCATTTTAATAAAGACATATAAAAGAGAAATATCAACAAATAATAAGACATAAAAGTCATGCTAATTACGCTTTATTTGCAATTTCAGTCGAATATTTCCTTCTGTTTCCTTCAAATTCTTTCAATGTGAAATATTAATATTTTGCGAATATTTTGTAAAGCTATTTTATCATATAACAATATTTTCAGTTTGTTGTTTTCCTTTAATATTTTTACTCCGGTGTTGTGTTGTGTAAGAATGTTACTTTCACTTTCATGGATGAGAATCATTGCCTAAAAAAATGTCTGAAATTAACATCAATATTTTATGAGGTATGCTGAAATGATGACATTTCCACCTTTTGGTGACCTCTGGACTTATAAATTCCATGGAGCTTCTGGAAATAGTGTCCCCAGCACTAGAGAAGTAGATCAAAGAGCAGGATTCCTTTATATCTGAATAAAATAACAGGTACTTTTTTTTTTTTTACAGGCAGACATAAAAAGAGTCTTGATACAAGCCTTGTTTCCCCAAAAAGAAGAACTGCTTTGTTCATTCGGTGCTCCATTATGTGGCATGGTTCACACCCCTCCTATTGTGTCTTCATAGTGGTCTGGGAATCTCAAGAATTCTTTGGAAGTTTTTAAGGGGGGGGGGGGGTACTTCTGTACAGAAAAAGAAAAAAGTGTGTTTAAGTATGGGGACATTATTATTATCATTTTATTTTTTTTATATATTTTTTTTTGGGGGGGACCCCCTCTGGCATGTGACAGTGACAGTTCGACATAATCTTATAGTAGAATTTCAGTTTTGTTTTTTTATATAAAAAAAAAACATCAAATAAGGTCAATCTTTGTTTTTAAATAAAGAAACGTTATAATAAAATTTGTAAAAGTTATTTACTTTTGTTTTATTTCATAAGAGCAACTTGCAAAAATCTGAACAACAAATAATTATCAAGTTGAGAGGTCTGGTGCTTTACCTTTCCTGAAATGCAGAAGTAAAGCCTATTTTACAAGATAAACAAATTATAGGCTTTGTTGCACCCTTTTTGTCAAAAACTGTGAGGGGCTACCATTGAGCTATCTCATTTGCAATGAGGGAAATACATTTTTTTTCACCTTTACCTTTGCAAGGTGTCTTGCACTCTGTCGGATATTCTACACATCCATATTCAACAACAGTAAATTATAATAATATAAAGGTTCGGTACATGATTGGTACCGATCGGATAAAATAACGTTCCTAATAGCTGTCTCATTTGTAATGAGGGAAATGAAATTTTCCACCTTTGCCTAAAAGTGCCACGCTCTCCGTCGTGTATTCTACATAACCATATTCAACAACAGTAAATTACAAAGTAAAGGTTCGGTACATGATTGGTACCGATCGGATAAAATAACCGAATAAGTTCCTAATCTGAGATGATACTTTGAATAAACTTTATAGGTGTACTATCTTTCCGGCTAGATACTTCTGTGTCATGGCACCAGACTCCAAGTTCTGGTGGCAAAGTCATCAGGGTGTGGGTTCGAATCCTGGTCATGACATGAAATAACAAACCTGTGAAAGTTTAAGCTCAATCAGTCTTCGGAGTCATGAGAAAACAGTGAAAAACCCCATTACATGTTTTTAAACCTTTTTTTCAAACATCGCATTTTATCCTGCAGGATAAAGACTACTGTTTTACTTATTTCCTAAAAACTATGGCATTTCAAGCAAAACTATTTCAAGGGAAGTTTTCCACCATGACCATCTTTATACCATGTAAGTTATGTGCAAATCTGTGAACATTTATATTTTCAATCTTACCAATGTTGTACAAGACAGTTAAGGCTTCTCTGCCCCAAAGGGTAAATGGGTACCTGTGAGGGCAGAGATGGTTCTTGTGATTGATTTAGCTTAGTAGCGCATATATTGCAGCACAGGCTGTATACTCCCCAGGGAGCTGAGATGGTTAAAGGAATGAAATAAATGAACCCAGTGACAAGGGGAATAATAGTCATTCATCAAGATCGCCAAAATTGGAGAATACCAGTGCTATATAAATGTCCATCACTACTAATGATGTGAAATACTGCCATGTACCACAAACTATCACAACTCTTGGCACATTAAAATAAACACAATGCAGCAATTGCGACAAATTTTAAATTTCACTTCTGGATAGATCAAATTATTTGCTGGTATCCGAGACAAAAAATAGGGCTTTTATTTTGTTCACAATAAAAACTCGTTACCAAACATATACAAAACCTGGCTCGCCTCGAATTACTGTGCAATACCTTTTTACATGGCAATATAAGTAAAGCTTTATTCATAATTTATGTACATTAAATAAACACAAAATTGTTTATACTCAATATCTCTTAGGAGTCTTTAAAGAGAAATGGAAATGATCAGTTCAATTTTGTGATGTACTCATTTTTTCCAATAGATTTAGTCCTCACGTGTTGGGGGGGGGGGGGGACATTCTCCATGGTTCATAACTGACATTTTCAGAGTGAAGTTTGAAACATGACGTCATTGGATTTAAACAACTAATGGATCTTTACATTCCAAGGAAGAATTTTTCGTCAGTAAAAAAAAATAAAACAATTCAAGGCCGTCCTGATTGGATATCATCGAAAGTCGGGAATGAACCAAAACATCCCCATACAAAAATGTAGAGCCCCGTCTTTCTCAGAATGATGTCATCAGATAGTTGAACAATTTTGTACTGGAAAGGTATCAAATGCAATGGCAATTTACACCATTTTAACGTAAGGGTTAGAGTCTTGTAATTTTTCCCCCCTCACTTGAGGACTACATGTAGATTGGAAAATGAGTACATTACAAAATTGTATTGGTCATTACCTTTCCTCTTTAATACATAAAGCTGAGCATGCACTAATGAATGCATGCACACGTGTTCGTTATGTTTGTTACCGAAAACACAACGAAATTTAGATATAAACAAAACCTCATTCTAATCTCAGGCCTATATATATATATAGAGTTGACGCTACTCGGGCCGAACTCAGGCCTGGAATTACAACGAGGTCTCTACTGCCCTGGTCTCAGCCTTGGTGCTCCATCAACTTTCTTAGAGACTTTAAGATGTTCAAGTGGATGAATCCTTTGCAAAATGAAAACGGCCTTTCCTGCGATTCCTTGGCTTCACAACCAGAATAAATAAATGAAAAATAAAAAGCTCTCCATTTAAGACAGATGTGGCACATTATAAGCGCACACTTTTATTTCTATTTTCATTATCATTCCAAATGGAACTGGGCCATTCCGACTTGTGGGGTACACCCCTTAGCACAACTCTTTCCGCTTGTTGGCTAAAACCTGCCCAGTGGCATTTGTGTGGAGTTCACGTCTTTACCAGTTGAATAAATCCAGAAGACGTCTTTTGTTGGCATGATATTTATAAGTAGTATCTACCACTGCCTTGCTGGTTCTGGGTCTGTGATGTTGAGTAGCTGCCGTGCCGTTGAGTTTGCTGGGGACTTTGATAGCTGGTCTGAAAAATCACATAAAGAGTCAAACTTAATGTAGTGTTGTAATTTTCTTATTCTTTGCTCATCCCCAAATTTGGTCAGATAAAACTCTGAAATTTCCCAAATATGAGTGCAGTAGACTAAACTCACCTATGGTAAGGAAGAGGTTCAAATACAGTAAAGCATAGGAGAGCATTAGCAACAGCTGCAGCTGCAGCCACTAGATTGAGCACGGCCTTAATTTGTAAAGAAACCACACAATTGAATCCAGGGTGTGGCGTGTCGTGGCGGAGCGGTCTAAATCACCGGACCCAAGCTCTGGTGTTGTCAGCAGCAGAGTGTGGGTTCGAATCCCAGTCATGACACTTGTTCCCTTGAGCAAGGCACTTAACCATAATTGCTTTGTAAAAAGTTGGGAAGGTACTGTAGTCTACTCTGCTTAACCAGCCAGGCTCCTAGTGGATGATACCCATGCCTACATCCTAACGGGCTGTGAAGGGGGTAACCCTGTTTCAGCCCCAGGAGTGGGTGGCAACAAGTCCCTGGTGACAGTTGATGTGGGTCAATAGCCCAAATCAATTAAGTGTAGCCCTCACCTTGAAGTGGCCGTCCTTGGCCTTGTGATATTAGGGGATCTCTCATAAAAACAAAAAAATAATAATAATAATAAAATCTACTCACCGCATGCTGCTGTGGTTGTGCCTGTTGGTGCTGCTGAGTGGGCTTCTTGTGTTGGTACATCATGGCTTCTGGCTTCCTCTTTGGAGGGTAGTTAGAGGACAAACTGGGCTGTTGAAAGACGAAAAATATATAATTTCAAACAGACAGATCATGCAGAAGAGGGGGAGGGGTTGGGAGGGGAGGTCCAGTAGACCATTTTCTCATGAGTAAGACTAATCTCTCACAATGCAATACCAATGTGGCAGCGTGAGGACGTCAATGAAAAAGGGCTGTTGTTTACACAGCCCTGAACGAACGCCAGAAATCAGACACCTACTGCCACCAAACATGATGCGATTCCAGAGTGTTGTACTTATTTACTAATTAACTCACCTTTCCTTGTTGTGCCTGTAAGTGAACCTGGGGCTGAACCTGTGACTGGGAGAGTAATGCCTGCTGTGCGTGGATGGACTGGGGATGAGCGCTGCCTATCTGTCGAACATGCTGAAAAAGAAGCGCAACAGAAGTCAAATTGGGAAACATGCTCAATTTCGGTATTTTCGGATAAGTACAGGAAGAGGGGACGACCTTGACCGACACTACTGACACAAGTTTGTAAGAACTAAACCAAAATGATTGATGAATTGATGATTGATGATTGATGATTGATGAACTGCTTGAAGACGGGAAAGAACAAAGGTTGTTGTTCGGCTTATGCCAACCAATAACCGGTCAATTACTGGATGGGTTAGACACTATGTATGTATGTTTCTTAGTGAATGTGTATTGAATTATTATTTTTATTTTTCTCAATGAGATATCGCCTAACATCACAAGGCCACTGACGGCCACTTCAAAGTGAGGGCTACACTTAACTGATTTGGGCTGTCGACCCAAATCAACTGTCACCAGGGACACGTTGCCACCTACTCCTGGGGCTGAAACAGGGTTACCCGCTTCACAGTCCGTAAGGATGTAGGCATGGGTAACATTCACTAGGAGCCTGCCTGGTTATGCAGAGTAGACTACCTTCCCAACTTTTTACA
The DNA here is from genome assembly GCA_037783415.1 of Leptasterias polaris. Taxonomy (NCBI): domain Eukaryota; kingdom Metazoa; phylum Echinodermata; class Asteroidea; order Forcipulatida; family Asteriidae; genus Leptasterias; species Leptasterias polaris. The sequence goes on from JAZGTN010000111.1 coordinate 1,630,296, forward strand.
AAGCAATTATGGTTAAGTGCCTTGCTCAAGGGCACCAGTGACATGACCGGGATTCAAACCCACACTCTGCTACTGACAACACCAGAGCTTGGGTCCGGTGAACTAGGACCGCTCAATCACGACACGTAATGCAGCAGTAAGTGCTAAATGGGCCTAAGCAACGAGAAGTTTCTGACTTGGTTGAGTAACTTACCTGACCCTGCAACTTGTGTTGGTAATGACCCTGATCTTCTGCATAGGCCCCTTGCTTCACGGACTGTTCCACTGTTTGCTGGGGGTGTACGGCGATACTCCCTGCCGAGGCTGGCTGGCCACCATGAAGATAACCTACGAACCAAATGATGGGAGGCTACATTCAAATGCAAAACCTCTTGGGACAATCCTATTTTCCAAATTACTGTGCTGTTCATTACGCCCAGGGTATGCCTGAGCTATTCCTATTCTGCTGTTAACATAACATAATTCATGCTTTTAATGTTTTGTTTAAAATGTTAACCTTTAATTGATGTACATGTACATATGTTTATTTATAGTTAATTTATTATCTTTTATTTTTCACATAAATTGTTATATATTTTTTACTCTACTTGTTTACAACCAGATGTGGGGCAGCAGGTCCACGGACCACAGTAATTACCTTGCTTTTGTTTCTCCTAGCCCATCTGGAAGTATTTTTGTATTGTTTTGTATCGTTGTGTGTTGGCTGAATAAATAATAATAATAATAATAATAATAATAACTGTCCAGAGCCCAATTTCAAATTTTCACAGGTTAGTTTTATTGTACATATCTACATTTATATAGCAGGGATGAGATTATGAAAAAATTAAAAAGTCGGAAAATTGAACATCACTCGCCGACCGTAATTTTGTTTTTTTGCACTAGCCCGCACGTACGCATGCACACATTTTTCGTGTTTTGAAATATTAATGCCTAATTTCTGCCTAAATATTGGTAATTTCTTCGACACAAATGTCTATAGATTCGTGATTTGAGGATTGGTTCTGTAGAGCTTCTTTTTCACTGACATCTTCGTGATTCAACGATAGGTGCTCGACGACGCACATTCGGAAAACCCAATAAACTTTGCACCGCACGATCGCATGCAAGGCCCTCCATCGGCAAAAGTTGTCGATGTTATAGCCTTAATCCAAAGCTGTGTAAAGTCCAGAATCCATAGGCCTGCGCAAAACAGTGCAGCTATGTTTGGCAGCTATGTTTGGCTCGTAAACGTGTATTGAGTTGGAGTCTAGCCAAGCTACCGATGGCCGGCCGTGCACGTGGCCGTGCCGCGTGCAGAGAGAGAGACAGCGTGCACGTACATGACGTACGCAAGGCATTATTATTACAACATTTGAGAAAGACGACGTCCACAAAGCAACGGTAATCATAATCAAAAACCGTTTATTTCATTTCAAAATCTTCAAAACTTCATATTTAAATGTTGGAAAGTGTAAGTTTCAAAAGTCAATTTGCCAAAGTCGGAGATTTTTAATTGTCGGAACTGAAAAGAAAAGACGTTTTTTCAAAGACAGAAAGTCGGAATTCCGGCAAAAGGCGGAATAATCTCATCCCTGATATAGGATTTAAACAATCGAACGGTTCCAAAAACCAAAGGTATACTTTGCCTTTAAGATAAGAGTAGATAAGCGACTTACGCTGTTGTTGGACCTGATAACCCTGGGGGTAAGACTCCGGCATTCCCTTCTGCTGGACGGGAACGTTGAACCCTGGGTAGGAGCTGAACGCTGAATCCCTCCCTGGGTACTTGCCGGGATTTGATTGGCTGCCTGCAGTGTACCCGCCATGCACTGGCTGCTGACCAGGTGGATAGCCGGATGCCGATTGGTTGACGTAGGTGGAACTGGCTTGAGATGTGGTGTACGCTTGATGGCCTTAGTAGAAAAGGAAGTCGGGATAAGATGTTTTTAAATATTTCCGGCAGTGATCTAATCCAATCAAACCAATAACTTCACCAGGGCTATGTGTATAACAGCAAGGAAAATGTTCCATTGAACTATCTGCATCACTCAAACCCTTTTTTTATTTCATGTAAATTATTAATTTTGGTTGTGAAGCCAAGGACTCTCAGAAAAGCGAATTTAATCACTAGACTAGCCAAGAACCCAATGGAGAGAAGATAAAAACTAATAAGCCACAAGGGAAACTGACTGGGAAGAAACTGACTGGGAAGAAACTGACTGGGAAGAAACCGACTGGGAAGAAACCGACTGGGAAGAAACCGACTGGGAAGAAACCGACTGGGAAGAAACCGACTGGGAAGAAACCGACTGGGAAGAAACCGACTGGGAAGAAACCGACTGGGAAGAAACCGACTGGGAAGAAACCGACTGGGAAGAAACCGACTGGGAAGAAACCGACTGGGAAGAAACCGACTGGGAAGAAACCGACCGGGAAGAAACCGACCGGGAAGAAACCGACCGGGAAGAAACCGACCGGGAAGAAACCGACCGGGAAGAAACCGACCGGGAAGAAACCGACCGGGAAGAAACCGACCGGGAAGAAACCGACCGGGAAGAAACCGACCGGGAAGAAACCGACCGGGAAGAAACCGACCGGGAAGAAACCGACCGGGAAGAAACCGACCGGGAAGAAACCGACCGGGAAGAAACCGACCGGGAAGAAACCGACCGGGAAGAAACCGACCGGGAAGAAACCGACCGGGAAGAAACCGACCGGGAAGAAACCGACCGGGAAGAAACCGACCGGGAAGAAACCGACCGGGAAGAAACCGACCGGGAAGAAACCGACCGGGAAGAAACCGACCGGGAAGAAACCGACCGGGAAGAAACCGACCGGGAAGAAACCGACCGGGAAGAAACCGACCGGGAAGAAACCGACAGGGAAGAAACCGACCGGGAAGAAACCGACCGGGAAGAAACCGACCGGGAAGAAACCGACCGGGAAGAAACCGACCGGGAAGAAACCGACCGGGAAGAAACCGACCGGGAAGAAACCGACCGGGAAGAAACCGACCGGGAAGAAACCGACGGAGAAGAAACCGACTGGGAAGAAACCGACTGGGAAGAAACCGACTGGGAAGAAACCGACTGGGAAGAAACCGACTGGGAAGAAACCGACTGGGAAGAAACCGACTGGGAAGAAACCGACTGGGAAGAAACCGACTGGGAAGAAACCGACTGGGAAGAAACCGACTGGGAAGAAACCGACTGGGAAGAAACCGACTGGGAAGAAACCGACTGGGAAGAAACCGACTGGGAAGAAACCGACTGGGAAGAAACCGACTGGGAAGAAACCGACCGGGAAGAAACCGACCGGGAAGAAACCGACCGGGAAGAAACCGACCGGGAAGAAACCGACCGGGAAGAAACCGACCGGGAAGAAACCGACCGGGAACAAACCGACCGGGAACAAACCGACCGGGAACAAACCGACCGGGAACAAACCGACCGGGAACAAACCGACCGGGAAGAAACCGACCGGGAAGAAACCGACCGGGAAGAAACCGACCGGGAAGAAACCGACCGGGAAGAAACCGACCGGGAAGAAACCGACCGGGAAGAAACCGACTGGGAAGAAACCGACTGGGAAGAAACCGACTGGGAAGAAACCGACTGGGAAGAAACCGACTGGGAAGAAACCGACCGGGAAGAAACCGACCGGGAAGAAACCGACCGGGAAGAAACCGACCGGGAAGAAACCGACCGGGAAGAAACCGACCGGGAAGAAACCGACCGGGAAGAAACCGACCGGGAAGAAACCGACCGGGAAGAAACCGACCGGGAAGAAACCGACCGGGAAGAAACCGACCGGGAAGAAACCGACCGGGAAGAAACCGACCGGGAAGAAACCGACTGGGAAGAAACCGACTGGGAAGAAACCGACTGGGAAGAAACCGACTGGGAAGAAACCGACTGGGAAGAAACCGACTGGGAAGAAACCGACTGGGAAGAAACCGACTGGGAAGAAACCGACTGGGAAGAAACCGACTGGGAAGAAACCGACTGGGAAGAAACCGACTGGGAAGAAACCGACTGGGAAGAAACCGACTGGGAAGAAACCGACTGGGAAGAAACCGACTGGGAAGAAACCGACTGGGAAGAAACCGACTGGGAAGAAACCGACCGGGAAGAAACCGACCGGGAAGAAACCGACCGGGAAGAAACCGACCGGGAAGAAACCGACCGGGAAGAAACCGACCGGGAAGAAACCGACCGGGAAGAAACCGACCGGGAAGAAACCGACTGGGAAGAAACCGACTGGGAAGAAACCGACTGGGAAGAAACCGACTGGGAAGAAACCGACTGGGAAGAAACCGACTGGGAAGAAACCGACTGGGAAGAAACCGACCGGGAAGAAACCGACCGGGAAGAAACCGATTGGGAAGAAACCGACTGGGAAGAAACCGACTGGGAAGAAACCGACTGGGAAGAAACCGACTGGGAAGAAACCGACTGGGAAGAAACCGACTGGGAAGAAACCGACTGGGAAGAAACCGACTGGGAAGAAACCGACCGGGAAGAAACCGACCGGGAAGAAACCGACCGGGAAGAAACCGACCGGGAAGAAACCGACCGGGAAGAAACCGACCGGGAAGAAACCGACCGGGAAGAAACCGACTGGGAAGAAACCGACTGGGAAGAAACCGACTGGGAAGAAACCGACTGGGAAGAAACCGACTGGGAAGAAACCGACTGGGAAGAAACCGACTGGGAAGAAACCGACCGGGAAGAAACCGACCGGGAAGAAACCGACCGGGAAGAAACCGACCGGGAAGAAACCGACCGGGAAGAAACCGACCGGGAAGAAACCGACCGGGAAGAAACCGACCGGGAAGAAACCGACCGGGAAGAAACCGACCGGGAAGAAACCGACCGGGAAGAAACCGACCGGGAAGAAACCGACCGGGAACAAACCGACCGGGAAGAAACCGACCGGGAAGAAACCGACTGGGAAGAAACCGACTGGGAAGAAACCGACTGGGAAGAAACCGACTGGGAAGAAACCGACTGGGAAGAAACCGACTGGGAAGAAACCGACTGGGAAGAAACCGACTGGGAAGAAACCGACTGGGAAGAAACCGACCGGGAAGAAACCGACCGGGAAGAAACCGACCGGGAAGAAACTGACCGGGAAGAAACTGACCGGGAAGAAACCGACCGGGAAGAAACCGACCGGGAAGAAACCGACCGGGAAGAAACCGACCGGGAAGAAACCGACCGGGAAGAAACCGACCGGGAAGAAACCGACTGGGAAGAAACCGACTGGGAAGAAACCGACTGGGAAGAAACCGACTGGGAAGAAACCGACTGGGAAGAAACCGACTGGGAAGAAACCGACTGGGAAGAAACCGACTGGGAAGAAACCGACTGGGAAGAAACCGACTGGGAAGAAACCGACTGGGAAGAAACCGACTGGGAAGAAACCGACTGGGAAGAAACCGACTGGGAAGAAACCGACTGGGAAGAAACCGACTGGGAAGAAACCGACTGGGAAGAAACCGACTGGGAAGAAACCGACTGGGAAGAAACCGACTGGGAAGAAACCGACTGGGAAGAAACCGACCGGGAAGAAACCGACCGGGAAGAAACCGACCGGGAAGAAACCGACCGGGAAGAAACCGACTGGGAAGAAACCGACTGGGAAGAAACCGACTGGGAAGAAACCGACTGGGAAGAAACCGACTGGGAAGAAACCGACTGGGAAGAAACCGACTGGGAAGAAACCGACTGGGAAGAAACCGACTGGGAAGAAACCGACTGGGAAGAAACCGACTGGGAAGAAACCGACCGGGAAGAAACTGACCGGGAAGAAACTGATTGGGAAGAAACCGACTGGGAAGAAACCGACTGGGAAGAAACCGACTGGGAAGAAACCGACTGGGAAGAAACCGACTGGGAAGAAACCGACTGGGAAGAAACCGACTGGGAAGAAACCGACTGGGAAGAAACCGACCGGGAAGAAACCGACCGGGAAGAAACCGACTGGGAAGAAACCGACTGGGAAGAAACCGACTGGGAAGAAACCGACTGGGAAGAAACCGACTGGGAAGAAACCGACTGGGAAGAAACCGACTGGGAAGAAACCGACTGGGAAGAAACCGACTGGGAAGAAACCGACTGGGAAGAAACCGACTGGGAAGAAACTGACTGGGAAGAAACCGACTGGGAAGAAACCGACTGGGAAGAAACCGACTGGGAAGAAACCGACTGGGAAGAAACCGACTGGGAAGAAACCGACTGGGAAGAAACCGACTGGGAAGAAACCGACCGGGAAGAAACCGACCGGGAAGAAACCGACCGGGAAGAAACCGACTGGGAAGAAACCGACTGGGAAGAAACCGACTGGGAAGAAACCGACTGGGAAGAAACCGACTGGGAAGAAACCGACTGGGAAGAAACCGACTGGGAAGAAACCGACTGGGAAGAAACCGACTGGGAAGAAACCGACTGGGAAGAAACCGACTGGGAAGAAACTGACTGGGAAGAAACCGACCGGGAAGAAACCGACCGGGAAGAAACTGACCGGGAAGAAACCGACTGGGAAGAAACTGACTGGGAAGAAACTGACTAGGAGAGAAGATAAAGACCAAAGTTTCAGTTTTAGATTTGGGAGGAAAACCCCAGAGAACTATTCTAGGGAAAACCTACGCAATCAGGTAAGGACTGAAAACCTTATCCATATAGTACATCCGGCGGGATTTGAACCAGGGACCAAGAGGTGGAAGGCGAGCAAAGATACCACTACGCCAACCCAACTGCTTTCCCATACTAACCCTTACCCTTCCAATTCCTTTTATATCCTTTTTGCTGAAATGAAGGATTCAGAAGGACCGAGGGCTGAATGACCAAGAAAAAAACTGTTGGTCAGCAGATACCAATCTTTTCCAAGTCCAAAACAATTTGGTGTGGAGTGTCATAGGTTGCAATTATCTTCTTATACGTACCTTGCCTGTATGGGCCGTGGGAGGCCTGTGACTGACCGTAAGGACCCTGAGCATAAGGACCTGGTTGAACAGGGTGTTGTGGGTAAAGCTCAACAACCGGCGGAGATGGACTGCGAGTCCTCTTCACGCCCTAAAACCAATCAAATAAAAGGGTGTAAATACTTGGCCTCGTGAATCAGATTTTGTTTAATGTTTTGATACTGGGTAAGACTCTGTATTTATAATCGAAAGCAAAACTTCTCTTATCAAATCACAGCAAAATAATTGCAAAAGATACGCAGATATCAGTCCCATATGGTATAGGTGAAATGGGATTTTGGCTGATAACCTTAATGTGGTAAGCATAATTTCATAACGCTTAGCAGCGGTCTCCCTTAACAGTGGTCCGCTGGCCAAATGCCAGTCAAAACACCCGAGGACCAGTCAAAATTCTCTCCAAGTGTTCAGGCTGTCGAAAAGCATCCCTAATTCATTTGAAGTATTGACTAGTGAAAAGGCTGGTGGACAAGTGAACTAACAAGCTAACTAGTCCTGCTGGCCAGTCACTAAAAATATTAAGGGCAAACCTTGCTTAGCTACTTTTTCCTGCTTAAGCTGGGCCAAATTTCATAGAGCTGCTTAAGCACAAACTATTGCTTATGCTTAGCAGAAATGAGCAGGATACCAGTCACAGATTGTACATGTGACATGGTAGTTTGGCTGGTAACCACATTCTGGTAAGCATAATTTTGTTGTGCTTAAGCGGCTCTATGAAATTGGACTCAGATGTTGTCTTCTTACATGGACTCCTTGTGCAGCACCCTGTGGAGCAGCGGCCGTTCTGTACATATGACTCTTTTCCATCATGGCCGGCCTGGTTTGCATATGGGCACCTGATGGCCGGTATGGCAAAAGAAAAAAACATTACTAGCTAGGGCCTTGTCAGTAAACAATGGCTTTGAATTTAAATCTGTTGCATGTAATACAAAATTGTTAAATTCAACAAATGTGACCCCTTTATTTTTTTAATTTTTATTACACTTCTTCACTGGCAAGACAATACAAAAGAAAAACAAGTAAAAATAAACAAATAAAAAAATAGAAAAATTGAAAAAACCAAAGTAACCATGATAAAAATATTTTTATAGTTTGAGCATAAAACCCTAAGGGCTCGAACTGCCTCGAGCCATCCAGCTAGCCTGGTGGTCTAGCTGTAAGACATCTGCTCTAGCAATGCAAAGGTCAGAGGTTGGAATCCCTACCAAGTGATTTGCCTGTTGATTTAGATCACAGAACTCGGATAAGTACCGAGTATACAGTGCTTAACACACATGGATGTAAGGGTAAAAAAACGAAATAAAATTCTTTAACCCCCGATGCAAAGTTAACATCTATTAAAACATAAAACCCTCTCTGATTTTGCCAAGTGTACTTCGTAGTGTCAGTGCAAAAACATTGTATCTCCAATGATTTTTTAATTTTCTGTGACCAACTCACCCTGAACAATCATGTGAGGGCCTTGCAGATGCATTGCAGGGTGATACTGCAGTCCCATGGCAACCATTCTGTCACTGAAAGGTTAAAGGTTAATATTTGCATAGTTAAAGGAAGTCAATGCACTGATTATGATGAAACGGTGCAAAATAGATAGGTTGCAGTATGACGTAAGTCGGCCATCTTTACGGGCAATTTGGAACACACGGTCATGCGTTACGCGTGAGAATGGCGTGCAGCACGCGCACATTTCACCAAACTCATTGCATGATTGGTTAGTGAATGACGCGGCTGCGTTAATAATTAGAGCGCTTGACGCGCCTGCAAGCCAAAATGCGATTTGCCCGTAAAGATGGCGTCTACTGGGAACTATCTATAAAAAAGAAGCTCTACACTGAAGCATCTGAACCCCTATATAAGGACCAACATGTTTTACACTCTTCAGTCTCCTGATGATGACTAGAGCAAGCTAGTCGAAACGTTGAGACCAATTAAGAACTCACTCCGCGGCAGTGAAGTTAATAACGACAAGTCCCCTCAATCCACTAAGTGACAGTAGTAGTCCCGCCCGATTTCCTACCTGCCGCCCAGGTAGTAGTTAATAAGCAGGACAGTTCTGTTCAGAACTGAGAAGTCTCCCGAAGTCTCCCGTATTCCGAATAATCTACTCCGCGGCAGTAGAATAAATAGCAAGACAAGTTCTCAAAGAACAAAATCTACCTAGCAAGTAGATATACCAGGGATGTGATAGGCTGTTGAAAAAAACAATGAACTCCGAGTGCAAAGCGCGAAAGCTTGCGAGCTCGAAAACTTGCGACCTCGAAGCCCACTAATAACATTTATCTGGTTTAACGTCATTTTTGTATGAATTTGATTTTTAGTATTTAAAAAAAAATTAATTGAGGGGGGGTGGGGCCAATAAAAAACCTGGATTTATTTTGTTGGAGGGCAAAACAAAACGGATTTCCGGTTAAAAATGGAGGAATCACATCCCTGAATGGTGCAAAAAAAAAGTCTTACTTCTTCTCCTTTATCATCTGTCGTCGTCTGTTGTCATCCTCGTTTAGAACTTTCTTCAGTTGCAGGAAAAGCTCATGCTTGTCTGCTTGTAAAGACTTCAGTTTGTCCTCCATAGACTTAATCTAACCATAAGAAGAAGCAAAGATGGGACAAATTTAGCTACTATTACTGTTGGATGAAATCTTTTTCTTAATTTGTCTTATTTGAGGATTAACAATACAGGTAGCAGGATTCTCCCAAAAAATTTTCAAAACTGTGAGACATTCTTGACCTAAATTTTTTGACAAGGTCTTCGGAATGTTTTCTACTCGATGTTTATCTTGGTTTAAAAAGCTCTACAGTGCAATCTTGAGCATTCTTCATGGTTTTTCTCTATATATCTTTTGTGAAAAAAATATACACAAATACATTTTTGTGTGTGTATCGGCCGAAAAGTGTGCCTATCTGCATGCAATTCACGCGTATCGGCCCATGCTAGCTTGTGCATGGGGAAAACCCTGGGTAAAATTCAGCCAATCTCAATGGTTTTACCTGTTCTTTTGTTTCCTCTAGTGATAACGACTCAGCCTCCGCCTTCTTCCGCAGCCGTTCCTGTTCCTCTCGCTTCCTCTCAATTGCTTTATCTGCCTCTTCCTCTTCTGAAGATCAAACACCAACAACAACATTTGTGAACTCTGTCCTCGCCAACATAAAAAGAAAGCTACATGATACGAACTAAATCTATTTCTACTCTGTTACTCGGCAGGATCCATAAGTTAAGACATAAATGCCGAGGAACAATTATAGTTAAGAGTCTTGCTCAAGGACACAAGTGCCAGGACCGAGATTCAAACCCAAATTGTGATGACTCAGCCACCACAACTTGAATTCGGTGTGCCAAGTCGCTTGGCCACGACACGCTATTATACTAATCATTTTGAGTTGTCACAAAAAACGTCAGTGGAGTATGAACAAATATAATGTGTCTACATCCTTCGGCCTCGTACAAACGTTTTTAGTGAATGGCAAACAGGACCAGCCTTTTCAATGTCATTTCACTAGTCAACCAGCTTTTTCACTAGTCCATATTTTATATGAAAAAGGGAAGTTTTTCAACACTGAACAAGCCAGCCAGAGCACTTGGAGAGAATTTTGACTGTTCCTCTAGTGTTTTAACTGCAGCCGCACCCTTGTCTAGATGCTGAACAGGCTTTGACATTGACAACTTAATGACAAGTAGCAGAATATATGTAGATGTAGAAGGGAGAAAGCTGATATTTTAATTTACCTTGACGTTTGCGCTCCCGCTCCTTCAGTATGTGATGTTTGAGTGCGGCAGCCATCGCCTGTGTCAGTTTGGGCCGGTCCAAAAGGCCTGGCATGGTGCTCTGTTCACAAAACGTGGTCAAGCAACTTGTTGGGACCTGAAAACTGAATAAGAAATCCACATAAGTTTTTTACTACAACATATTTTGTTTGTCGTTTCATGTTATTGTTAGCTGCTACAAAAAAATAACTAAAAACAAAACAAAAATCTAAAACAAAAACACACACTCACACACACAATTTAAGATATTCTACTGAGTGTACACGTGCAGCTGTTCTCTTTAAAAAGTTTAATACTGGATAAATCACAAACAATCGATCAAGTGGATGACTGGATGTGACAATCATTCATTGATTCAAAAATAATTAATATTTATTTAATAATACAAATTAATTAATACTATCTTCTTGTTTCAGTGTTTATTTAAAAAAAATTGCAATGCTGCTTGGCAAATTGCAAACAGAACAATTAATTAATATAATTCCTAATTAATAATATTGTTTTCATTTCAAACTTAAACCCAGTATTTACAGTAAATTGTATTAAAGTTGAACAGTCATTATTACTACTTTTATTTTCCTTAGTTTATCACGAAATAGATGAAGTGCAATTGCAGCCAATAAACAAATCAAAACAAGCAACCAACATTCAATCATAGAGCAAGGACAGAAGGGCAGGGTTCTGAAACAAGCGGAAAAACTACCTTATTTTTTATAAGCATCAGTATAGAAACAGCATAGCCACAAAGAAAAATACTAACAGTTTGAATAAATGTGTTAGCATTTTACAATTTCTTACCAAAGAGTGATAATCTTAAAAAGATTTGCATTTAAAGATTGATTGCTCGCAGTTCCCAATCAGGTCAGGCAGCCATCTTGTTCACGAAAAGTTAACAAAGCTCGGTAAGATTCGGTCATATCCGTTTTTTGCAAACTTTATTTTTTTTAAACTTTTACACAAATTAATTAGATACTTTTGAACTAAATAAAGTAAGCAAAAAATATGTTAATAATAAATTGATATTTGTTTATTTAGAGTATAGAGCAATTTAGTTTAATTTAGGAAAGTAGAGTGTTAATAACACCCTTCGGGTATTTTCGGATTGGCGTAGAATCGAATCGTGAAGCATCGTCCTTTTTTTACTGCATCCGCGAACGAAATGCCTGTGGTAGGTTACACTTCGAAAAATATCGAAAATTAAGGAACTTTAACAACGTCCTGATAAATTGAAATTGAAACAGATAATTATTTCCTATTCCTAAGTTCACATTTTATTTACTATAACTTCAAAATGTTATTGTTTAAAGCGTGAAATTGCAGTTCAAACTGGCGGGAGCATGTGTTGAATTTCGCAACGTGTATCCGCATGCCGTGAAGCGCGCCCCCATTGATTGACCACGTTAAGCACCGAATGGGATTTACAGCTTGGAAATTGGTGTAATTTTGGTACTGTTTGTGATGAATTTAAGATATTAAACTTAGTGTTTACTTTAATTACGCGGGGTGTCGCTGTCCGAGCTGGGTGTCCTACTTTGTACTTAGTTTATGTCCCAGCCACACCCCAAACAAAGGCCCCCCTCGCTTTTTTGTGAATGTAATGTGACAAAAGCTAAAAAAGGTCAGGACAAAACCAGTCAAAAGTTACTTTTTGTTTGTTTTTTTGTCATGTTTGTGAGTTTGTCTTTTAATATTTGACAATGAATCAAATGCTGCTTGCCTGCTGGCCGGGGCCGGCTGGCCCACAGCACAACAAGGTTCAAATCCGGGCATTTTGAGATTGTACTTTTTCTACTTGCATGAAATGAATCATGATTCATGAATTGAATGCCAACTAAAGTAAAAGTAGCAAAGCACAACAAATTAATACTATACCAATACCAGAATTAAAACTTGGTTACCAGCCAAAATCCCACCAACCATGTCACATGTACCTCTACGGTGAGTCTACCTGTGTACAATTTGTAATTGGTATCCATCTCATTATACACCTATCAATTGTATGACGCACTATCAGACCCCCGGGGATGGTGCGTCACTGTTCATATGTGGGGGGGGATTTGCGTGTCCAAAGACCCACCCTGAGTCAAAAAATTGACACACTTGTTGCAGATTTGGACTGTCTTCCGAACGATTTTTTGACTTACCAATCGCAGAAAACGACGCACCACGGACGGACACCGACGACGCACATAAAATCTCTTGCAAACGACGCAGGCGCAGTGAATACCAAATAATTCAACCTTTTACGTACGAGTTTCCCGGCACACATGCTGAAAATACATGGCAAGTGTATGCACGAGGCGAGAATGTACTACTTGATCTTCGAGACGTGCGGTTCCCAACGCACTAGCTATCAAACACACGAAATAATAGAGAGGGAACCAGTCTACTAAATAATGCATCTTCGTATCCATCCATGACTCGACGATCGACCCCCAGTATCGTGCATGTGAGAGATATAATATACCACGGGGCAGAGGTTGACAAAACCACCGCGCCATGAATTACATGTGACTAAATAACACACGTCCTAGTAATAACTGGTAATGACTGGCCGCTTTCCGATTGGCCGATCGCGTGAATAATTATTTATGACGTAGTGCTTCTCACAGCGCTGTATTCATCACCGCGATCCCGCGGATGTGCTTGCTCTACCTAACGTGGTAAACTTTTATAGTTAGGGGGCGAAGGAATGGCGTGTAGCTGTGGGAAATTCCCTTGGTGAGAAATAACTGCGTACACGTGCGTGAGCAATACTGCAGTTTTCGTTTGTCAAACTCAAATACACACGGAAGTGATGGGGGATATTCACATGACTTCGACTCTGCGGGATGTTGTGCTTATAAAGATCGTGAAGGTAATCTCTCGGTCGGTAAATTTTTGGAAACAACATGAAACAACAAGGATTTACAAAATACACTGACGACACAGGTACATGTACAGTCTCGATGTTAATTGTCAAAACATTTGGGCTTCCTTATACATCGTCTTTGTTGTTCGTGTATTTTAGAACAAATTCACTTGCCGCCGACAAACGGTTAACCGTTTAGAAAAGTTTGAAACGGATAGTAAATTAAACGTATGGTCACAGGCTTACCTCGTATCCATCTATGACTCGACAATCGACCCCCACTATCGTGCGTGTGAGAGATATAATATACCACGGGGCCGAGGATGACAAAACCACCACGCCATGATGCACATGGATATGTGTATTGGGCTTGGGCAAAAGGCTTGCTATGTGCAGTGTGGAAAATAAACGGCCGTCTGAGCTGGCATGTGGTGATCGCTGACTTTCTGGCGGTAAATTCCCGACCCTCGGGCAACATAAATGTTAACAAAATAATACCAACATCATTTTACACAGGCGGGGAGGGTAGGTGCATTTTTATTCTCCACTAAATAAACAAAATAAATGTTGAAATGGACATCGACGGACCATGACGTACCTCGACGGACCATGACGTACCTCGACGCACCGCTCGAAGAATTTTTTTGACTGACCACTATTGGACTTGACGTACCCACAGTCACTTTTTCCGAGAGTAAAGACGCAAACTTGACGCACCATCCCCGGGGGTCTGATAGTGCGTCATACAATTGATAGGTGTATTAAGCATTGTTTTCCTTTACTGTTCCTTTTACTCTTCGCTCTATTGTAGTTTAGACCTAGCCCCACTTGTGTGGCCAAGCTGAATCATTGGCCACACGTCCGGGCCTATTTTTTGTGCAGCTAAAAACAAGCCTGCCCTAAGCGATAAACATCTCAAACTTCAAAGCGCATTCCCTGCGTACCAGGTTTAAACCAGCTAAATGTGTTCACCTAGTTCTTAGCTTGCCTTGGGTGTTTTGGATGTTCAAACAAATGACCTTTTAAAAAGATATTTCAAACGATAATTGTGCGACTTACTCCGAATTTCTTTCCGCGATGTGTACTGGGCGCCGCCATTTTGGAATGATCCCAATCATGCCAAACAAAATACGACGTCATCAGCCGGCCGGGCTGTGGGCGTAGCGAGGGTGCGAACATTTCAATGGTTGCTTTACGTGAAGCCTAAACGTTCTGTAATTTTTTGTAAACAAGCTAAAATTTCCACGGAACTGTGCTCCGTTGACCATGCTGTCGACGGAATGTGCATGAGTACCAGCAACGACAATGCTGTTTAGATAGTTTTAGCGCACACCAGCGAAGAATATTATTGCGATGTCGGGGAATAATCGCTTTTCCTGAGCATGCGCAGACAGGTTAATTCTTTATCAATGCGTTTGTAACTGGTTTTTGTATGTTGTAGCGTAATTTTATCAATAGAGTGTGTTACTTTTGCGCATTGTTGTGAAACGCCCTCTAGCATTGAATGTTTCTTGCATTTATTGTTGCACGGTATCATGCGTTGTGTACATTGTGTTTGCAATGTGGTCAGCGTTACGCGGCACTTTTCGAGTTTTTTTTTTTACATTGGTAGTGCATCAAATGTGTAGCAATGACAAGTGCATTAATAAGTTGGTAATTTCTGACTAGCCCGTCGGGCTACCTAGAAGCACGTTTGACTAGCCCGCAGCAGTCTTGACTAGTGATTGTACGCCGGGCTAGTGTCTAAATCGAGCCCTGTATTCTTCTTCTTATTTTTTTGATTGATGATTTTTCTGTAGACAAAGAAAGCAGTCAAGCCTAAGGGGGGCAAGGCCCAGCCAAGCAAGGGAGGGAAGAAGAAGAAGCAGATTCGCCACTATACCATAGACTGCACCCTGCCAGTAGAAGATGGCATCATGGATGCTGCTAACTTCGTAAGTGAACATAATTGCTAGACCCAGTTTCAATAACTCTCCTCCTATTGTACTGTTTGGCCGTACAACTATTCACAGGCCTCGAATTAACCCACAGCAATTGCTGTGGTGCCCTGTGCTTTTGCTGTGGTGCCCTTTGCAAAGTTCCAATAAAAATTTACATTGTCCTCGTAGAAGTGCCCCTTACCAGAGGAAAATTGCTGTGCCCCTTCAAGAGCGAAGTTCATGGCCTGCATTCAGTATCATCCAGATGGTTGAAGTACTGGAATGTCGTCGTTGAGAGGGCTAGGGTTATTTTTCATTTTGCAAAGGGTACTTCCATTGGAAAATCTTAAAAGTCTATGGGAAACTTTTGAAGGGGCACCAAGGCCAAGACCAGGGGAAACAGGGGCTATGGCTCTGTGACCTGTGTGTAATTCCAGGCTTGGGTCGGCTTGATCGATGCGATGCATATTACAGCCTGCAGTTTGAAATTCTTTTTAAAAATATACCCAAACTTTAATCATTTGTATTTGTTTCATGGGTTTAAGTTAGCCCTATATAGGACTCTTCCTCTGTGTAGTACAAATATGAAAGTGAAAGGCCGCCAGGGCTAGGGTTTAAGTGTTCATTTGTCAATTAATTTCTTAGAGGATAAACACACTAACAGTTTCTTCATGGGCTAGGGTTGCACTTCCCTAGTCCAATCTAGGGGCACCTTCCCTAAAGAAGGCACTCGCTTGAGTGCAGGGGTTAGGGCTATCTTCCCTAACCTCCCTTGTTTTTTTGCCCCCGTGTGAACAACCTCTACAGGAGACGTTCTTGCAGGATCGGATTAAGGTGGAGGGCAAGACCAAGAACTTTGGCAACAGCGTCAGCATCGAGCGCAAGAAGAGCAAGATCACAGTGACCTCTGAGATTGCCTTCTCAAAGAGGTGTGTACTGTTTCAGAGATGTGTGCAGGGGTTTGCCGTTAACGAGGGTTTGCCCTTAACATTTTGAGTGACTGGCCAGCAGGACCAGGGCCCCATTTTATGGCTCTGCTTACCGTTAGCAAAGAATTGGCGCTTACGGAAGCAGGGTATTCTGCGCTTACGTCAAGCGTATTTCTCAGGGTTAGCAGGGAAATTGCTTACCACAAGCAAAGAATTGGCGCTTATGGAAGCAGGGAATTCCGCGCTTACTTCAAGCGTATTTCTCAGGGTTAGCAGGGAAATTGCTTACCACAAGCAAAGAATTGGCGCTTATGGAAGCAGGGAATTCCGCGCTTACTTCAAGCGTATTTCTCAGGGTTAGCAGGGAAATTGCTTACCACAAGCAAAGAATTGGCGCTTATGGAAGCAGGGAATTCCGCGCTTACTTCAAGCGTATTTCTCAGGGTTAGCAGGGAAATTGCTTACCACAAGCAAAGAATTGGCGCTTATGGAAGCAGGGTATTCCGCGCTTACTTCAAGCGTATTTCTCAGGGTTAGCAGGGAAATTGCTTACCACAAGCAAAGAATTGGCGCTTACGGAAGCAGGGAATTCCGCGCTTACTTCAAGCGTATTTCTCGGGTTAGCAGGAAAATTTTGCTTGTGCGCGTGTGTAGTCCACGTTACTAGGCATTCTACGCCTATACAGCTAGCGCAGATATTCGGCGCTTGCTCGGTAAGTGGAGAATGGTAATCGCAAGCGCAGAATTCGTCGGTAAACAGAGCCATGAAAGTGGGCCCAGTTAGCTTGTCATTTCACTAGTCAACCAGCTTTTTCACTAGTCTGTAATGTAGGAAATAGGAATGCTTTGAAACGCTGAACTATCCAGCTGGACCACTTGGAGTCAATTTTGACTGGTCCTCAGGTGTTATAATAGGCATTTGGCCAGCGGGCCACTGTAAAGGGAGAACGCTGGTAACTTGTCCAGTGACTAGCCAGCAGGACCAGATAGCTTGCTGTTTCACAGGTCCACCAGCTTTTTCACTGGTCCATACTTCACACTCAAAACAATTGACACCTCTGAACTATTGACAAAATAGGGAGACGGCCATCATGAGGGCTAGGTAGCTCAGTTGGTAAGAGTGCTGGCATATTTCTGGAGGTTGCAGATTCATATCCCCCTCTTAGTCAGATTTTATGCCTCAAAATTTGAATCTGAGAAACGTCTCTGTCAGAAACGCTTCTCAGATTGTGTATTCCTATTAGGGATTATTCTTCCTGCGTGGACATAATTCGTTCCAGATTTTCGGCAATATCTCAAAAACACGACCACCTTTCAATATGAAATTTTCTCAGGTAAAACTATTATTGTATGTATCTACATTTACACAGGATTAAAAAAATTGAACGATCCAAAAACCAAAGGTATACTTTGCCTTTAACACTTTCTTGATAGAAATAAAGCAATCACCAAAGGGAGAGAGAAATAGTCCACATTGTGTCCAAACAAGGTGTTGTATTTCTGGTGATGCACAGCGTGTGTATGCCTGTTTACTTCTGGGAGGTTCAGATCCGAAAAAAAAGGGGGACCCAGGGCTGCTAGCCATTTTCAGGAATTTTTACAGATATCCACTCTCATCCCTGCGTGAGGGTTCAGCACCACATCCATCAAAATTGAGCAAAATCATAAGCTGGATTTTGGAGGATTTGGGTTGGTTTGGGTTGTACAAAGCCCATTTTATAAAGCTGTGTGGAGAAGGGGAGATTTCTTGGAGAACTTGTTGAAAGCATTTTGTGTAATAAATGTCATGTCTGTCTTCCGCAAAACAGGTATCTGAAATACCTCACAAAGAAATACCTGAAGAAGAACAACCTCCGTGATTGGCTGCGGGTCGTCGCCTCCGACAAGGACACCTACGACCTCCGCTACTTCCAGATCAACCAGGAAGAAGAGGATGAGGAAGATGAGGATTAAGTTATCGTCGTGGAACCAGGACCAAGTGCCACGCCCAATTCTCCCGCTGTTCATCTCTACAGAAAGAAAAACAAAACTGCCGGCATTCAATTAAAAATTCCATGAATACCTTTTTAAAAAGCCTTGAGTGAGTCTCTTCAAATAGTGACCGAAGATTTTCCACAAGTACTTTGATTTGCTATTGTTTTGAAACGCCACAATTGGGCTTTTGCATTTATGGATAATTCGTCCGAGCAACTCCCAATGTCGTGTTGATCAAAATAGTAATTAATGTTTTTCTTTCTTTCTTTGGGGATGGGGTGGGTGTGACTGGTTTCTGGGGTGTCCAACCCACAATGAGATCATTATTGAGCATGACTGTTAATGGCAACTTTGCAGGACTGATAATCACAATAAATTATAAATGGCAGTGCTTTAAATATTTGTTTCCCTGAATTTTATTTCTTGACTATTGTCTCTATTTGGGGGTTAACGCTCAAGTACAACCACAAAGTCTACACATGTACTACATTTAACTAAAACAATAACAGTAGAAGTAATAAGAGAATTTTTATAGCACTTTGCACAAAGGTATCACAGCACTTTATGACAAGCTGAACATAAAAGCAAAACAATCTCGGATGAGTGAGAAGGTTTTAAGCAATGATTTTGGGTTGAACAAAGACACATTGGCTAGAGCAGGATTTGAACCAACGACCTCTGGTTTTATGTTCTGGCGCTCTACCAACTGAACTGCGCTATCTAGCCCTATATTGGCGGTCTCCCTATTTTATTTTGTCAATAAGACAATACCTTTGTTTAGGGTGCCGAATTACTACTCCGGAGGTTGTTGGTTCAAATCCTGCTCTAGTCAATTTTTCTTTGTTCAACCCAAAATCATTTAAAATTTACCCAGTCAGTTTCCCTTGTGGTTTATTAAGGTTTCAAACAGTGACTTCAATTAAAATAATTACCATAAATTAAAGGCCCTGTACACTATTGGTAAGATCGAAAAACACAAATGTTCACAGATTCACACATAACTTGCATGATTTAAAGTAAGTAATGGTAGAAAGGGTTCCTTAAAATATTTCTGCCTAAAATGCTATCGTTTCTGAGAAATGAGTAAAACAATAGTTTTTATCGCGCGTGATAATAAACTCGATGTTTGAAAGACAGAAAACACATCAGGTCTCTTTTCACTATTTTCTCGTGACCTCGATGACCAATTGAGCTCAAATTTTCACAGGTTTGTTATTTCATGTATGTGGTTGATTACACAAAACATGAACACTGTGATTATTTTGTCAGCTCTGCCAATCCTGTATAATACCTTTAATGATCATAAAAACTTATAAGCACTGGAACTGTTGATTATATAAACTATTGTAAGAACTATTGTAATTCGGCACCCTAAACAAAGGTATTGTCGAAGTAATGTCATGGTTTGGATAAATCACCACCCCAAAAAATTTGAATCTGAGAAGCAATTCATACATGGGGTTGTAGCAAACTTCACCCCAATGACCCTGGTAAATTGGGGCGCACCAGTGGTGGGCACCAAGCCTCATTTTTAAATAGACTTCCATAGGATAGCATTGCCGAGGTCAAACAATGAAAGCGTGTATGCGCCACGCACACAACTTTTAACCAATAACATATCTTCCTTTCGACGTCGGTGAGGCTGCTGTTTGAGCTCATCACACAATGTGCAAGAGGTGTAAAGTTAACTCCCCGCACCCCTCCCCCAACCAACTTATGTCTGCAAATCAAAGATTTAAAGGACGTGGCTTCTAGTGGTTGTGTGGAATTGTGCATCATTGTGATCTGGGGTTGTTGACTTTCAAATTGTGATATTTCAGTTATGCTAGCCCCCTCCCCAAAAAGCCCTTATTTTGACAAAAATCGTAGGCCTTTTTTTCAAGAAAGGTTTTGCCAGTTTACTTATTCATCAGGCAGGGGGTGTTTTTTTAATTTTGAATGGACCTAGCTCAATTATTCTATTGCTGGCCTCTCCCAAACATGGAAAAAGGGAAATGTAATTGTCACAATTTTGTTTGAGTTGATTTCAAGAGACAAATTTATAGCCATATACTTTAAAACATTTATTTTTGAATTAGCACAAATTTTAGCAATCGATCTGCACCACCGTTAAAATGAAAGCCCGACCTCTGTTGACTGTTTGTGGTCAATCAATTAACCTCCAGTGCGCAGCTGCAATGCAAAGAGAGATGTCGAATAACGACCCCGCGCGCGATCGAACGAGATTGAGCGAGAAGCTGTCAAGCGGGAAAATTCTCCACCATGGCCACTGCACTGTACCTGGAGCAGTACTTAGACAGTAAGCAAAAAAGTGTTTATATTTGTCTAGTGGTCTTAATTTGCATACATGTGTATAGCTTAGATATTGTAGAGTGCATATGAAGTGAAATTTACGGATGGTACCTTGATTTGGCTGTATAAATCATCGATGAAAATTACCTAATTACGTATTCATTTCGTAAATAAAATAGCGTTACAGTACTACACATGCCAGCACACCATACCCAGGCCATAGCATTAGCACTCAGCCAGTGGCAGTGCTGTGCCGTGGAGTCTTGTGGTAGCATGGTGGCACTACCGGGCGGTAGTACTAGTAACTTACTACTTGTACTTATTAATATTAGTTAGGATTTCCCTCATCTGGTTTGCAGGCCCAATCTGAACTAGAGTAGAGTAGATCTAGATAGGCAGTTCCATCAATCAAGTTGATTTCGCGTGTACCAACACACACACACACACACACTGACAGTGACACAGCCCCGAAAAAAAGAACAAAATATATTAAATCATAACTCTTGTTTTGTACAACTCACAACTATGACACTTTACAGCAGGCAGGAACATTCTCTCTTCTTACTTACATTTAAAAAAATATGGAAATCGGATGAACAGTTTCGGAGATATTGTAAAAAATAAAGAGCAATGACAGATAACGGTTGCATGGCCTTGGCGTGCAGCGTCCATTCGTTTGTGCATGACGTCACCTATGATTGAACCCCGTGGACGACAGATTTCGGAAATCTTCGGAAATCGTCCGAAGAAGCCCGAAGAAGGTTTTTTGCGATGAGGGAGCGCTTGTTTACACAAAGTAAGATAACAATTACATCATCGTGTAGCTGACAATTTTCCGCACATGGTACATCTAGTCGCATTGCTTTTTTTAACGTGAAAACCTTTTTTCGTCGGCATTAACCGTTATTTGAATAAAGATTTCATCCAGAGATAATCATCAACATGGAATGCGACATTGTAATTATTAATGCTGATACTTTTAAGTTTAATTTGTGAAAATTTTGTGTCGTATTATCAAGTATTCTTCTACCTCCAAGAGGTTTTGTTCAACCATTTCTTGCAAAGTTGTCCTAACTAAGTCACGAATGTACTTGGTACATCTTCGTGTTTCCGCCGCCACGATACACCACAAGAGGGCGTGTGTTGCGATAATTTTGCCGTTAGTTTTACTCACATTAAGGCATTTTTAGTGAACTTCTTTTAGTTTGATTTGTTGACTTTTACGTTTACCTTGTAGTATTTTAATGAAGAAAAATAGCTTTTAAGATAGCAGTGCCATTCACTGTACAGTCCACCACCAGGGTACACTCGACTGCATGGTGGTCCAAGCCGTGGGTGTTAATTCCTTTCCTCTTTATTGTAGGGTAATAAAATTTGATTTTTAAATTTTTGATTGAAGGGGAGGGGGGAGGGTTTTAATATTGAAATTTGAACCATTGGGAGCTGCATTTTCACATTTTATTTTTAAATCTTCATTTGTATGTGTGGGGGGGGGGGGGGGGGGTGGTGGGGTATACTCCTAGAACTATGAGGTTCATTCCGCTATCGTCTCCATTACCCTCATAGAGTGACATGTACAAAATCCTATTCGAAACTTTTTTCCCTTCACGTTTCTGCACCTACAGTTATTTTGCCAAACCGGATCTCGCCAAAATTAGGCTCTATGTGTTCTTTGTTCTCACAGTGAGCTCGGCGCGGGTCCAGAAAATCCACTCCGCAAAAAAAAAGTTGCAAAAAATGATAAATTCTCACCGTTTTCAGAATCCTCACCTTCCGTTAACAATATGGCCGCCGCACAAATTTTTGAACTGGTAGGCTGCACGTTACGCTGGTAACGATTACCAACATACAATCATAGGCGCAATGCCGGTCCACAATAACCGCTGTTCTGTGCATGATAATTGTTACCAGCGTAGCGTGCAGCATACCAGCTCAAAAATTTCAGCGGCGGCCATATTGTTAACGGAAGGTGAGGATTCTGAAAACGGTGAGAATTTATTATTTTTTTCAACTTTTCCTTGGCGGAGTGGATTTTCTGGACCCGAGCCGAGCTCACTGTGAGAACAAAGAACACATAGAGCCTAATTTTGGCGAGATCCGGTTTGGGAAAATAACTGTAGGTGCAGAAACGTGAAGGGAAAAAAGTTTCAAATAGGATATTGTACATGTCACTCTAACCTCATAGTTCTAGTAGTATGGGGGGGAGGGCGGGGGGGTTGGGAGGGGAGAGGTGGAGCCTGATATCGAACCAATTTTAATTTAAATTAGAATAGAATGATTTATCATATGTGTCATTTTTAAATCTTATTTTGTTAATACTAAAGAAAGAGTGCATGGACTCAGAGTTTTTTTTATACCCAGTCCACTCCATGGTTACAGTTAGTGTGTGGAGCGGGGGAAAGAGGAGGGGCTTCCACTGCCCCCCCCCCAGACTGGAATGCAGTGCAGGCCTATAGCCAACATTAACATTAAACAATGATTTAAATGATTTTAGTAAATTGGGCAATGTATGTGGGATCAAAGGGGTCCCAAGAATGTTGGAATACGTACGAGACTTGAGCGTTCTATAGTATTTGATATGGAATAGAATTTTGTAAAGGCATAATGAAATATAAATCAGAGTCAAGAACTTTGAAATGCATGGCACATTTGAGCAACACAGAGCAAAGACCTCTTACTTACCTAGGTGTTTAGAATCAATCGCACCAAACATGCCACAGTTGCTGAATTTCTGAAACATTTTTGATAGTCGGCCAAAAGGTGCTTTCCAGCAATGCACCGAAAAGGGTTGCAGTTATGGGCTCTAAAACTTATCTAAAATCTATGGACAAATTTCTTCGAGAGAACTTAATGTAAATAATAATAATGTAGTCTTATATCGCGCACAT
The DNA here is from genome assembly GCA_037783415.1 of Leptasterias polaris. NCBI lineage: Eukaryota > Metazoa > Echinodermata > Asteroidea > Forcipulatida > Asteriidae > Leptasterias > Leptasterias polaris. Next base: position 1,653,876 of record JAZGTN010000111.1, read on the forward strand.
ATCCACTAATAAGGTGGTCAAGGCGCTGGAACAAAGAGAGACACTTTTAAAGACAGGATTTGAAGTTTTTATGAGTTATGAGACCGATTCCTGTAACACCAAGGTATACAAGTTGTATGTCAACTATAATAGAACTTCCATTCACAAAAATAGTGTTGTGCAACGAGGAACAGAATATTGGAAGTCTTCCCATAAATTTTAAGCAACCTGCTACAATTAGTACATTTTCAAGAAAACTTAAACATTACTTGTTAGATACATATATGTAATGCCATCATAATCTAATGTTTTTTTTTTTTTTTTTTTTTTTTTTTTTTTTTTAAATTGGTTATGTTTGTTTGGTCTTAGCTGTCAGCTTGTGTATACGTCACGTGTGTGTCTGTTTTGTCTGTCAAATAGGGAAAAGAACAAAAGTAACATTGTTGCTTCACTTTCTTCCTACATATTGACTCATGTACATAAATGTTCAGTTAAATCATATAGTGTGATACACATGTATTGATTAATTATTTGCTTTTCTACAATGTATGTATCTTATCGTTGAGTCAGTATGAAATAAATGTTTCCTGTCTGTGACGGGGAGATTCTCAAGGTGCTGCGGCTCACTCGGCAGCCACTGCCAGAAACACCGGGGTGAACCCCTTCTCCGATAAGTGTACTGGGTTCTTTTACGTGCATTGCACAACACTAATATATTCTTTGGCCCACAGGTATAGAGAACCTGCCCTTTGAGCTCCAAAGAAACTTCACTTTGATGCGGGATCTCGATCAGCGGGCACAAGGTTGGTATTTAAAATAGGTCTGGAATTTTGGTCTAAAAAGTTAACTTTGGTAATTTTACGCAAAAGAAAAATATTTTTAATTTTTAAAATTCTGGTTGTGAAGCCAAGGAATCGCAGAAAAGCAAAGTTACTAGCCAAGAACCCCTTAGGCAAAGTAAAATAAATAACATGTTGCTCGTCCCCGCCCGCTCCGATTTTGGAGGCCACACCGTATTTTTTGTTATTTGTTATTTAAAAAAAAATAATAATAAATAAAATTTCTATTTCAAATGTATCCTTAATTTTTTGGAGCAATTTCATCATCTTTCTTGCAGGTAGGCCTACAAAAAAATGCTATTTCCACAACGCAATCATTTCTTTGAAACGTTTTGCCCTTGACGTTTGCATGCCACAGTTCTTTTTTGAACGAGATCTTTGCACCAGGACGTGATGCCACACACACAGAATAATTTTGGAGCAAAAGCAAGAAGAACTCTTGGAAAGAATAACAATATCTATCAAAATGGACACAGAAACACACATGGCGACTTTAAACAGAATTTGAGAACATACAGAACATGCTCATAAAACCATAAAAACATCTTCAAATACGATATGGCGGCCATCTCAGACATGGTGGCCATCTTGAAAAAAATAACACAAATTTTGAAAATAACAAATAAGGACCTCCCTCACCAACTTTTTAAAAAGTCCGGACGAGCAACATGTTATTTATTTTACTTCGCCTTATAGAAAGACAAAGAAGAAAATTTCAGTTTTAGATGTGGGAGGAAAACCCCAGAGAAATATTTCAAGGAAAACCCATCCAATCAGGTAGGGACTGAAAACCCAATCCACAAAGTGCTCCTGGTGGGATTCGAACCGGGGTCCCAGAGGTGGAAGGCGAGGAAAGATACCACTATGCCAACCAAACTGCCCAAAAGTAGGGTCTTAGATTGGTGAATACTCCAAAAATTAATGACCATATAAACTATAAATAGAGACAAATATGGGCTAATTTAAAAGGAAATTTTGCTTTAATTCCTTTTATTTAGCCACAAGGTTCTATTTATAATGGTTTGGGCAATTTAAAAGTGATTGTGTTCTCAAAAAAATGTATTACACGGTAATATCAAACTGACACTCAAAAAGTCTGCGAGGGTGTAACCGTGTGATTTTTGTTGATGGTGCCACGGAGGGTTAAACTGGAGACCAAAAGGTCAGGAATCTTGAAAAGAGACAATGCAACTGTTTTTCTCTTTTTCTTCCGTAAGACTTGTCTCAAGACATTGATAAAGAGACGGGCTCATACATCAGCAATGTCAAGACGTGGACACCAGACGAACGGGTCGATGCTCTCAAGAAGATTGAGAAGGCGTTCGCGAAGAGCAGGGAGTTCAACGATGACAAGGTGCAGCTTGCCATGCAGACCTATGAAATGGTACATGTTCTACTTCTCCTTAAACCCTAACCAACCCATTTAACCGGTTAACCGTTTAACCAGTTAAAAATTAAAAGTTGGCCGGTACCCTCAAGTTGGACCACTTAGTCTAGATATGTTAGCACTTGGCCGGTAACCTCAAGTTGGACCACTTACCAGAGTCTAGATATGTTAGCACTTGGTTGATAACCTCAAGTTGAACCACTAGCCAGAGTCCAGGAATGTTTGCACTTGGTTGATAACCTCAAGTTGGACCACTAGCCAGAGTCCAGGAATGTTTGCACTTGGTTGATAACCTCAAGTTGGACCACTAGCCAGAGTCCAGGAATGTTTGCACTTGGTTGATAACCTCAAGTTGGACCACTAGCCAGAGTCCAGGAATGTTTGCACTTGGCTGGTAACCTCAAGTTGGACCACTAGCCAGAGTCTAGATATGTTAGCACTTAGCTGGTAACCTCAAGTCCTGCAGGCTAGTGTTGGTCCAAACACACACTTTGTGAAGATTAACTAGTGTAGTCTTAAGCTTTGAAAATCACGTCATAACCATCTATTGTCTTAAACTGAACATGTTGATTGTATGGTATGTGTTTGTGACAAAATAGGATAGGAATGAATGTACGCTTTCAAACCAATGATCTAATACAAACCTTAAAGGTGCTGCATACGTTTGGTAATAGACTGTGCAAGTCTCGCGCGTATCCGAACGAGAAAACACATCAAACGAAGAACATTTTTATTTCTGAAATCTCATGACAAAATCTGAAAAAAAAAAAAAAAATCATTACAATTTTATGAAATTAGTTTTAGCTTTTGAAAAAAATACACAAAAGTGTGTTAATTATTATTGAAAAAAAAAAAAAACTCTGGGACAAGGATGCTTTTTGATGTTAACCTCTCAGAAACCCCTCACGCGGATTCGTGGTGATCAAACGGGTTTAAAATGGACCCGTATCGCAGTTTAAAGAGGATGCTGATGCCTCAACAACCATAGACTGCAATGAAAAGGGTTCGCTTTGCAATTACAGCATCTGGCGATTATAATCGCGAATCCCCAAAAAGCGTTTACATAAGTTTTATGATCGAAGGCGAGCACAAAATTCTTAATTTTTTGCAATAACCGGAAGCTGAGGTCAAGTTTAATTATCGGGTTTTCTTCGTTATATTGTTGAATTGGTTTTACTTTCATATTTTGTTATCACTTAGTATTACATTCCCAACAACATGTATAATTTTCTAGGTCATAAACTACGTTAAACTAAAATAATTGACGAAACAAAATCTCGCCCACGTAAAACTCCATATGGTTGGGACCACTACGGTCCCGGAAGTTCGAATGCGCGCGAGACTTGCACAGTCTATTGGAGCATACTGATTGTGTTAATCCTATATAAATGTTGGTACATACAATAAAACTAACCTGTGAAAATTTCACTTCAAAAGGTGGTCGCGTTTTTGAGATATCACCGAAAAACCGGAGCGAATATTTCCACGCAGGAAGAATATTCCCCATAGGAATACACAGAAGCGCTTCTCAGATTCAAATTTTGGGGAATAAAAAGTGATATATTTTCCATAACCGTAGTACTTTGAAGTTAAAAGTTTCTCAAAATTCATTATAGTACCCAAGGCTGCTGTACTTCTTTCCAAGTAAGTTTTTATTGCCATAAATTTTCAGAGTCATTACCAAACGTGTACTGTGCCTTTAAGAAAACATGCAGAAATGATCATAACATCAAGTCGGGGAACACACTGCTAAATTTGTATGACGCAGCGTCGCTTGTAACTTGAATTCCTGATCGTGTAATTCCATCAGGTTGACAAGCACATACGAAGGCTTGATGCGGACCTCGCTCGGTTCGAGCAAGAGCTGAAGGAGCGAAACATTGAGCAGACCACAGACTACGACAGCTCATCTGGGCGGGACAACAAGAAGAAAGGGCGAGGGCGAACCGCCGAGAAATCTGTCAAGAAGAGTCTGAAGAAAGGCAGAGTGTCCGACGACGAGACGCCGAAACAATCCAGGAAGAAGTTGAAGACCTCAACGGCAGGCCAGTAAGTAGTATTTTACAAAGGGTTTCTTAACAAGTTGAGACCAGCAAAACAATTTAAAACAATTTAAAACCAAGTTACTATATTCTAATATAGCCTCATGAATTTTCTTTAACCCTGACTCTCCAGGCCGTTTTGCTTACAGGTGACACAGGCATGATATTTTTCCAACTTTAGTCTGATTTTCTTTTTCTGATATGCTGTCGATAGCAGAATTATGAAAATTATCATTAAATAGCAGGCATGATATTTTCCTACCTTCTGATTTCCAAATTGTTTGCCCTTGGAAAAATCAGAAAAATGGAGATTAAATAGCCTGAAAAAATATATTAAACCGTACACTATAATTATGAACAAGTAGGTCAGCCCTTGTGCTCAAACATTATTTTCCTACATTTTTCCAAGCACCAAATATCATGCCTGAAATAGCTTGAAAAATCTATTAAAGCCTATTCCAAATGTACATATAGGTCAGCCCGTGTAATCAATAATGTATACCTATTTTTTCCAAGAACCAAATATCATGTCGGAGGTGAACTCACCCCAAAATTCCTCCTCCCCATACCAAATCACTTCACTCCAAAATACTCCTCTCCTACATGTCACTTCACACCAAATCATTTGGACTTAAATAATATTAGAGTGTCTGACCCTGTGATATCAGGCCTGAAGTTACACGGAGACCATAGCCTTGGTTTTCCTGCTCTTGGCCTTGGCGCCCCTTCAAAATTGTTCAGCTCCAGTAACGGGCCTTCAAATTACATGAAGGCTTCAGAGGCCATGACCTCTGTTGCGCTGGTATTGGCCTCGGTGCCCCTTTCCCATAGACTTTATGATTTTCCAATGGAAGTGCCCTTTGCAAAATGAAAATGGCCTTGCCCTCTCAAAGGTGAAATTCCAGGCCTGTGATAAGTAATTGTTAGTTTGGTCTACGTCCCTCAAACTTTTTCCTTCATTTAGGCGAAGAGGATGTAGAAGGATTGTTGAGGGTAATAAAGCTTGGTTTATACTCCCTGTGAATGCGAGTGCGATACAAATTTTGACGTCACAAATTCGCAACGAATAATTTGGAAGAGTTGACTTGTGCTCAACTCCTGCGAAATATTTGCAGCGAAAACAGCCCTGTGCTGTCAAAATTCGCTTTGCATTCGCAGGAAGTATGAACTGGGCGTAGTCTAGCCATAGCAAGATGTTGGGAGAATGTTTTTACGAATGATGTAATGTGTGCATGTTTTTCTTTCTGCAGGGTCGTTGCTCCTATTTTAACCCTGCCGACTGTGATGAATTCACCGTCCGATGTATTAGATATGCCGGTGGATCCAAATGAACCCACATACTGTCTGTGCCACCAAGTGTCCTATGGAGAGATGATTGGATGCGATAACCAAGATGTAAGTGTTGAATGGGTGTTTACCGTAATATGCTATAAACAAGATTCAAGTGTTGGAAGGGTTTTTACTATAATAAACAATAAACAAGATGTAATAATAATAATAATAATAATAATAAAGACTTGTTATGCGCACATATCCACCCTGCTGGGTGTTCAAGGCGCAGTAAACCAAAAACAAACAAAAGAAAACAGATACAACTAAATTATTCCTTGAAAACCTGTGACATAAGATAAGTTTTGAGAAGTGATTTGAATTGTTTGGTACAAAGACAAGATCTAAGATTATGTGGTAGAGAGTTCCAGATGCGTGGCGCAGCTGCAGAAAAAGACCTGTCGCCCCAGGAGTGTTGAGACTTGGGTTCCTTGAGGAGAAGCATGGAACTGGATCGAAGATCCCTTGACGGAGTGTAAACTTGAAGTAGTTCAGAGATATAGTGGGGAGCCTTGCCGTTAAGTGCTTTGTGGACAATATGAGCATCAGCTTGAAGATGATACGTTGAGAGATAGGGAGCCAGTGAAGTTGTTTCAGAATGGGGGTGATAGAACAAGATTTTTTAGACAGTGTCACGATGCGGGCTGCGGTGTTTTGGAGGCGTTGAATGGATGGGTGTTAGCTGTAATAAGCATTTAACAAGATGGAAGTGTTGGATGGGTGTTAGCTGTAATAAGCATTTAACAAGATGGAAGTGTTGGATGGGTGTTAGCTGTAATAAACATTTAACAAGATGGAAGTGTTGGATGGGTGTTAGCTGTAATAAGCATTTAACAAGATGGAAGTGTTGAAAGGGTGTTTACTACAAAAAGCAATTGGCAAGATGTAAGTGTTGAAAGGGTGTTAACTGTAATAGGCAATAAACAAGATTTAGGTGTTGAATGGGTGGTAACCATTATAAGCAATAGTTGTAAGCAGGTATATATCAAATATATGAACTAAGGTTTTGTTATCGTTATCGTTTAATTGACAGTGTCCAATTGAGTGGTTCCACTTTGCTTGCGTCGGGCTGACCACAAAGCCAAAAGGAAAATGGTGAGTAGGTTATTCTTGATTCTCAGCCACATTAATAACTGTTTAGCCAGAAAATGTGTGACTATCAAGCAGGGACAAATTGCTGGTAAAGACCAAGGTGTTGAGCTTGTTTCAAACCTCATGCGAATGCAGATGAATTTTGATGTCACAATTTTCTTGGCATACGCATGAAGTGTGAACAGGGGCTTTGGCCTTGTATAATGTTAAAGGTATTATACAGGATTGGCAGAGCTGACAAAATAATCACAGACAGTGTTCATGTTTTGTGTAATCAACCACATACATGAAATAACAAACCTGTGAAAATTTGAGCTCAATTGGTCATCGAGGTCACGAGAAAATAGTGAAAAGAGACCTTATGTGTTTTCTGTTTTTCAAACATCGAGTTTATTATTGCGCGCGATAAAAACTATTGTTTTATTAATTTCTCAGAAACGATAGCATTTTAGGCAGAAATATTTTAAGGAACCCTTTCCACCATTACTTACTTTAAATCATGTAAATTATGTGTGAATCTGTGAACATTTGTGTTTTTCGATCTTACCAATAGTGTACAGGGCCTTTAAAAGGACACGTTGCCTTGTATCGGGCGAGTTGGGCTATGAAAAGTGTTTGTAACTGTTTGTTATAAAATGCATATAGTTAGAATGATGTTTTAAAAGTAGAATACAATGATCCACACAAATATGCCTCGAAATTGCGTGGTTTTCCTTTTACATCGTGAACTAACACGGCCGGGCATTTTGTACAGCCACATTTTTGACTCCACAAAATGGCGGGCCGTGTTAGTTCACGATGTAAAAGGAAAACCACGCAATTTCGAGGCATATTTGTGTGGATCATTGTATTCTACTTTTAAAACATCATTCTAACCATATGCATTTTATAACAAACGGTTACAAACGTTTTCATAGCCCAACTCGCCCGATCTAAGGCAACGTGTATCTTTAATGAAGTCTCTGGTTTTTCAAGATGCTACAAATCTGAGTGAATGTTTGATTATTTCCTTGCAGGTTTTGCCCAAGATGTACACCTGACAAGAAGAAGAAATGACCAACAAGGGAGAGGTTCTGTCAGGCAACAGTTTGAAAGTCTTTCTGTTTCATGGTTTAAATGAGGAGCCTTCAATGGCCGACAAATGGTCATCATCATCATGGCTGTGTTCATATGCATCAAATACCTGGCTGACATGTTGTGGAGTGACTAAGGAATCAACTAACCAATCAATTTGTCAATCCAAATTGTGAGTGATGCTTGGAGGGTGTGGTTAAGGAAATAGCTGTACCCTATTGGTCAATCCACATTGAGTTTGACATTTGGAATTGTATTGTGGGTGTGGCTTCAAAAGTGGCTGTACCTTATTGGTCAATCCATGTTGTGATTGACATTGGAAATCTTATTGTAGGTGTGGCTTCAAAAGTGGCTGTACCTTATTGGTCAATCCACGTTGTGATTGACATTGGAAATCTTATTGTAGGTGTGGCTTCAAAAGTGGCTGTACCTTATTGGTCAATCCACGTTGTGATTGACATTGGAATTCTTATTGTAGGTGTGGCTTCAAAAGTGGCTACTGGTGAGTTGTGTGGATGACGTTCAGAATGATAGGCCCTGTCCGAAACAAGCGACTTTGGCTAGGGCTGTTGCCATTGGTTGCAGCGACAATGTTGAAGCATGGGACGTTCCGGCATTCTGGCCGTAGCCAAAGCCATTATTTCGGACAATGCCATATTGTGGGTGTGGCTTCGAAAATGGCTGTACTGTATTGGTCAATCCATATCATGGATGACATTCAGAATAATAATGCTGGTTTGGTTGAATCCATCAAACCAAGTCAAAACAAGGGTAACTCTTTCGAGGATTTGGAGAAGTTATTCTTAAAGGGAACAGGGAATTTATACGTTTGGTAATCACCCTTAAAGTTAATGGCAATAAAAACATACTTGGTTAGAACTTGTACAGCAGCTTTCGATTGTACAAAGCGTTTTGAGAATCATTTCACTTCAAAGTGATGTTGTTTTAGAAAAAGCTATCAGTTTTTATCCCCCAAAATTTGAGTCTGAGAAATGTTGCTGTCAGATATGTTTCTCAGATTGTGTATTCCAATTGCGGATTATTCTTCCTGCGTGGACATAACCGCCCCTGATTTTTTGTGATATCTCAAAAACGCTACCACCTTTTGAAACAAAATTTTCACGGGTTAGTTTTATTGTATATATCTACATTTCTATAGGATTAAAACAATCAAGCGGTTCCAAAAACCAAACGTATACTTTGCCTTTAGTAAGTAAGAGGTTTCATTAGTGACATCTTCACTTCATCATGTCAGTGCAAAAATGTATGTCAGAAATCTCCTTTACACAACATACTTGTTTGAAAATTATAGTTGTATCTTGCTTAAAATATCTCGTAAGTACACACAATCCGAACGGTGCCATGGTATTTGAGATGCCCCCCCCCCCCAACTTTTTTGAATAAAAGTGCGGCTTGGTAAACTTGTTAAGGGGCAGGACATCCAAACTCAGCTACATTCCTTTCTAAAGCTTGGTTCATACTTCCTGCGAATGCGAATGCGAAGCGAGTTTTGACGTTACGTGGCTGTTTTCACTGTGAATGTTTCGCAGGAGTTGAGTCAACTATTCCGAATTATTCGTTGCGAATTTGTGATGTCAAAATTATTATTGCATTCGCATTTGCGGGAAGTATGAACCAAGCTTTCCTGTAGATTTAACAACTGTCTTGGATGTTTTTGTTCTGAACACAATACTTAAAAGTGAAATGTCTTCTTTAAATTTACGTACAATCCCTAGACAGGCATTCATGGTTTGATGGCTTGATGAAATTAGTCCACAGTGTGTCCAAGCCTGTAGTATTGTCTGTCTGATGATGCACAGAGTCTGTAAACCTCCGAAATTGTAGAATCTGAGAGGGGTCAAGAAAAAGGCGGAACCCACGCTAGTAAGCCATTCTTCGGGAATGTTCGCACTCTTAAAATCTCACCCTGAATCAAAGGGCACCTCTACCAAGGAAATGTAAATGTATACTGTAACAGTTCAAGGGGCACCAAGGCAATGACCAGGGGCAAGCATTCATTGAATGGGACATTATTGAAATCGAACTTGCAGATGGCAATATTCAAACTGGCCGTGTCCATTGATTTTTTTATTAAGAGTGTTTTTTTAAAAACGTCAGTTATTTAAAATTCATTAAAAATTGTCTTCTCACAAATTTGAGTTTTATTGTTAACTGTATATATATCATTGACAAAACTATTTTTTTAAATAAGCCAGGTGAATAAATGGCGCGCCACTTGTTCCAATTCAAAATGAATATTTCATACTGTTGTAAATAGTGTAAGAAACAAGATTATTTTTTAGTGTAACATTTAAGTCAATTTAAGTCGAGTTCATTTACAGTCAAAAGGGAAGGTACAGTTGCATTTGATGAATTAATATGGTGACTTCTGTATAATTTAAAACAAGTATTCAATTAAAAGTCACTGGTTACAGTCTGTAAACAAACACTGTTCCTGCCCAATTTCCCGCTGATTAGAAATCAATAAAAGTTTGTCGATAAATTTGAATCTCCAAAACTCACTGGGTTCTTGATGAAATTACCGTGACAGTTTTCCTGTTTTCTCAAGTCAAAACTGTTTTCAGCTGAAACTTTCACAGGTGACGGTGCATTGTATCTTTATTCACAATTTCAGACCAGGTGCTTTATTTTTGAAAGGGCATGGGCACCAAGGTGGTTTCTTCTTGAGGAAATTGTAAAGTTCTATTGGAACATTTAAAGGGGCACCAAGGCAATGATCATGGGCAAAAGAAGCAAAATGGAGGCAATTGCCTTCGTTGCCAAGGCTTGTAATTTGGCCCATTACGTTGACAAAAACCAATATATTACCCTGCCTTTAAGAAACAAACCATTGACTAAAAACTTCTCCTATTACTAATTTGCACAAATATTTGGTTGTACCTTTCCTTCGTGAAAAGTTAGAAGTTATGTAATTGTAGTTTGTAATTTTGATAGTTTGATGTTGTATTCCTGAAATTTTTAACTGGATCAAAGCGTCAACAAAAATAATCTCTTTCAGTTTTGTAAGTAGGAATGAAAACCTTACTTGGTGGGAAAACAGTCTTGAAACAAAGCGCTTTGTGGTAACACCTTGACATTTTTTCCTCTACTTTAATCTGATTTCTGATTGGCCCTCAGGAAAATCAGCAAAAGTTATATTAACCCATAAGAGACCATTCATTTCCGTATAATCATCACAAAATGCTCAGACATTGCTAATATTGTTAGTTTCTTTATTGAAATTTCGTCATTAAAAATGTCAAAATAAATCAAATGAAAGAGAAAATTTAGTTTTGTGTTTAGAAATTGGGACACTATGTCAACATACTGCATCGGAAAATTTCATATGTGGCCATGACCTTTACTTTGACCTCTTTATGTGAATAGAAGTAGGTTAAACTTTGCGGCTGTTTGCAGCCCTATGGGTGTTTTAGTACAAGCTGCTTGTGGTCGCTATGGTCTCTAAAGGGTTAAATAGCCTGAAAAATCTATAAAAGACTGTACGATATGTACATATAGGTCAGATGCCCTTTGAACTTCCTGCTTTTTTCTTTAAGGGCCAAATACCAATTATGTCTATTGAGTGGTGGTTCTGAAACAAACTGATAGTGGAACAACTCGACACATCAGGGTCCAATTTGATGGCTCTGCTTATTGCCAAATTCTGCACTTGCAATCGCCATTATTCGCTTACAGTGCAAGCGGCAAATTACTGTGCTAGCTGTGTAAAGCTAAGAATGCCTAGTAATGTGGATTACGCATACTCACAAGCAGAAATTTCCGGCTAACCTGTGAAATATGCTTGGCATAAGCACGGAATTCCCTGCTTCCGTAAGCGGCAATTCTTTGCTTACGGTAAGCAGAGCCATGAAAGAGGGCCTAGATCTCTTAAAACTAACAGCACTGCTGATGCATGTGCCTTCCTCCCTCTTTTTCCTTAAACTACTTTTTAAATTAATTACTTTTTGAGGGGGGAAGACTTATCTGTCGTAAAGTCAAACATTTGACGGTTATTTTATCTGTATCCAGGGGAGAAGTCGTAGGGTAGATAAATGCATAATTTTCTTTTCCACTTAAGGCCATAAAAGGAAACCTATTGTATATACGAACACACAATTATTGGGATAACTTCATTTGAAAAAGGAAAAGGGTATACAACAAAAATACAAAATGGAGGGATATTTTGCAGTGGTTTTATGCCGATGTGTGTTAGGAGATTCTTTCCCCCATTCGGCCAACTGTGTACAAACTTCTTCTGATAGCGCCCTCTTTTGAATCAACCTCCTTCAGCCCATGTTAATTTCCAATATGGGCGACAGAATCTCCGGGGACTGATTTTTCTAAGACACCTGCTTTGGATCAAATCTAAGATTTGAAAACAAACCAACCTCACAATTTGTATTTAGAAAGATTGGAATTAAATTGGCATGATGTTAAATGTTCGGGGAAAAAAGTTAGAAAATCTTTATTTTTCACGGCTCTGCTCACTGCAGAATTCTGCACTTGCAGTCATCATTCTTCGCTTACAGTGTAAGCGCAGAATGTCTGAGCTAGCTGTCTATGCATGCACACAAACAAAATGTGAAATACGCTTACGCAGAGATGCCAACATACACGATTTGGGCGTAGAAATTACGATTTTGAGCCGTGAATACGCCGCTACGATAATACTTCAATTAAATACGATAAACAAGCCGCCCAGTGTAAATGTAGTTACAAACAATGTATCATGATAAAATAAAATAAAAACTTTAAATGTTGTCTGCTGCGTGGTTAAAAGTGATGATAGCGGAACCGAATTCACACCCGTTTTGTTCTTATAATTTAGGTACCGATCCAATAAACTATCGCACTCAGGATTTGCCTACACTGACACGCGTAGCACAGAGACACAATGCACCTTGTACAGCATACATTCTACAGTTGCTTTTGTAGAGACTGGTTCCGCAGTTTTTCTAACGCTTCATGTGTGTGGGATGCGGCGGCAAACAGACACTGTGATAACTTTTATCTGTCAGCAATGCAAGCGCACGTCGTTGTGGAGTTTGTTTGAAACATCGCGATCGCTGCATGCATCGATCAACTAAATTCAAAGTGACGAAAAGAAAAGATTTCATCGATCGCAATCGAGGCCAAGATCTGATGGAAACTGTTAATAAAAAAGTTGTAAAGAATGCAGTTGGTGGTAATGGAATTGGTTGGAAAGGCAAGTTGACAAAATTCCTCTTGCTGAAGTCGTTTGAATTGAAGACTTGAATGGCCTGCTGTGGTGTGGTGTGTCTGTACAACCGTGAGCATTAATTTCTCAATAAACAATGGGACAAAAACCAAAGCATTTTTGTTGAATTTAGTTGGAAGAATTGCAGTATGGTTCTCTTCATGCACAAGCTAGTGCAAATTGCGGTCCGATAAAAAAATAAAAAATAAAATCAATAATTTATTTTATTTATTTTTTAAATCAAGCCTAAATAAAATTCATAATTGTTTGGCCTTTATATAGCAAGGCCACTTTGCATTAAGCAATTTTCGATGAAAACATTAGTTTTTATCATAAATGTCACAATTTTCCTCTTTTTACAGCTCGGTGAGTTGTAACTTGTATGCCTGACCTAAACTTGCTCGGCGGTGCTACTCTTTTTCGGAATTCAATGTTGGCATCTCTGCTTACGTTAAGCGCAGATTTTTATGCTTTAGTAAGCAGAGCCATGAAATTGAACCCAGATAGACTATTTAATGATGTTTTCAAGTGTCGGTTTATGTTTTATTATAAATTTTTTGTATAAACAAATTGTGTTTCTTTGAATGAGTGATTGTCCAGCATTTTTTGCAACAGAGATGAGAATGAACTTGGAATGGGTGCAATAAAAAAAGAATAATTTGTTTTTATAAATTTGCTGCTGACTTAGTTTTTGTCTTGTTTTTAATAAATAAGTATTTCAATTTTGAAACCTTTGGTCATACTGTATGTACACAACTTGTGAGCCAGGAATATAATTGTAGACAGAAAGTCAATAATTAAATGAAGAATTTGTCAAAACGACTAGTAAAAAAAACTTGTAAAAACTCTGGGAAAGGAAAAACAACAGAAAAAGAATTGTTGTCGGGCCTGTCCGGGAATTGAACCCGGGACCTCTCGCACCCAAAGCGAGAATCATGCCGCTAGACCAACAGGCCGATGTGAAGGATGATCAAATAATAAAATATAATCGTTTGAAAAATACGCACAGAGCCAGTTAGAGTCATCCATTATTTTAAAAGGTGTAACAGTTTTAAATATTTTTGAGGTATATTGTTATACGAGCTTTGGATTGCTTAAATCCAAGTAATATTGAGTATTTACTTATGCTATTTAGTACATTTCTTTACACTTTATTTTTTTAAAGTAGATTTTAAGTGAACAAAATTTCGTACAAATGCTTCTGTACATCCTGATTTCAAGTTGAACAATAATCAACTAGTCTAAAGGTTAACCAATCAATTATACGGGTTTGTACTGGGACAAACTTCCATATTCATGTTTTACAATCTTTACTTTTCATTGGTCTTACTGACACATATGCAAATCATTCAAGAAAATGGCGACTTGTCAGATAACATGGCGACAACAGTAAGGAGGAGATTTCACAGCCGACACGGAAATCTTATTTTACTAACCAACAACAATAGGACGGCGAGTAGAAATGAGCCGAGGCAGGAATTTAATAATGGTCTCGTGATAAGTAAAACCGTTCTGAAAGATAACGAGATCTTTGAAGTCAATATCGATAAAAAGGTAGGTGATTCCACCAGTCCACGATTGAGTGTTCTGTGCATAGAATTACAAATACAATACTGAACCGGTCTGCTGATGCAGTGCCACTGCCAGTGATGTTGTTCCTTGTGATGATGATCAAAATTTGACACTGACAAGTGACTGACAGAACCCCAAAACACGGTAAGCATTGGGTCAGTTACCTCACAACACAGGGAGTCCTGCAGCCGAAAGAATAGCTGACAAACAATTCAGCTAAATTCTAACGTTTTAATAAATTAAGATATTGACAAAAAATAGGGAGACCGCTAAAAACATAACAACATAGGATAGGGCTAATAAGATAGTTCAGTTGGTAGAGCGCCGGCACGTTAATCCGGAGGTCGTTGGTTCAAATTCCGCTCTAGTCAATTTTTCTTCGTTCAACCCAAAATCGTTTGAATAAATTAAATAAAACAAAGTAAAACTGATTTGGGGTTGACCTACTCCTAGAACTAATGAGGTTCATTCCGCTATCGTAATGGAGACGATAGCGGTATGAACCTCATAGTTCTAGGAGTAGGGTTGACAATGTTAAACTTTGAAGTTGAACAAAGAAAAATTTGCTAGAGCAGGATTTGAACCAACGACCTCTGGTTTAATGTTCCGGCGCTCTACCAACTGAACTGAGTTATCTAGCCCTATGTTATTGTTGGTGTTCTCCCTATTTTATGTTGTCAATATCTTTGTGCGGGGTGCCAAAGATAGTTAATTAATGGCCTGACACAGGAAAGACTCTGCTACTGGTCGAAACGTCGGACCATTAACAATTTTTTAGCATTTATACTACAGGTCCTTTTGATTGTAAAGCAGTTTGCAACAGCTAATTCTATTCTCTCATTATTTCATTTGTTTAAATAAAGGTTGAAACATGGAGCGGATCGATTGAAGTCGGCATAACCTCACTGGATCCAGGAAATCTTGAGTTTCCAACCAGCGCCACTGGGCTCTTAGAGGGAGCATGGATCTTATCAGGCTCTACTGTACTTCACAATGGTATACAGGGAACGATTTCGTCCGGGAATTATACATAGCAAAATATTTACACTGAACAAGTTTTGTGCACACAGAATGCTTATATTGAGTAGCAACTCCTGATTTTTGTGTAGCAATTGGTACATTTTGTGTAGCATTTTGCTCTGTTATACTTGGGAAATAGTTCACTGGTATAATTATTGAGAAATATCTAGCTTAATCAAATTGTCTCTAGTAATTCTTGCGGGTACAACCCTGTGTAAATCTCTTACGGAAGGAGTGCAGGCCTGATACTTTATGTAGGCAATCGTTGCCTGGGTGACCCTTGAAATGTTTCTATAGAAATTTACAAATTCCTCATAGAGGTGCCCTTTACGAAGCCAAAAACGCCTTGGTGCCCTCGTTTTTTTTAAAAGCGAAGCATCAGGCTTAGGAGTACTGGATCTGAAAAGAGCCATTGGCTTGGTCCCGAAGTTTTCAAAATGTGTACTCTGCTCGTCTGCATTCCCCTGCAGAGCCCACTGTTTGAAATGTCAAGACAAAACCAACAGGGCCCCAATTTCATGGCTCTGCTTACCGCCGAATTCTGCGCTTGCAATCACCATTCTCCGCTTACCAAGCAAGCGCCAAATTTCTGCGCTAGCTGTGTAAGTGCAGAATGCTTAGTAATGCGGACTACACAAGCACACAAGCAAAAATTCCCTGCTAACCCATGAAATCTGCTTGATTTAAGCGTGGAATTCCCTGCTTCCGTAAGCGCCGATGCTTTGCTTACGGCAAGCAGAGCCATGAAATTGGGCCCAGCTCTCAACTATTCGTTCTTGTTTTTTGGTGTCCAGGTGAAGCTATTCTTGACGAGTATGCCTGTGATTTGGACTCAACTTGCATCGGGGACCGCATTGGTATTCAAAGGACGCAGAACGGAGAGCTTCATATTTTCCACAATGGCGTCGACAAGGGCGTAGCTGCGTCTGACCTGCCGTCCAGGGTGTATGCCGTGGTGGACCTGTACGGCAAATGCACACAAGTGACACTGATTCAAACTGCAAGTACGTTTAGCTTATATGGGATTTGAGGCATTGCATGGTGAGGTATCAATGTGTATTTGGTTTGCGGTAACACCATGTGTTTATCTACTTGCTAGGTAGATTTTGTTCTTTGAGAACTTGTCTTGCTATTATTCTACTGCCGCGGAGTAGATTATTCGGAATTCGGGTGACTTCGGATGACTTCTCAGTTCTGAAAAGAACTGTCCAGCTTATGAACTACTACCTGGGCGGGAGGTAGGAAATCGGCCGGGACTACTACTTTCGCTTGTGGATCGAGGGGACTTCTCGTTATTAACTACACTGCCGGGGCATTAGAATATTAGCAAGACAAGTTCTCAAAGAACAAAATCTAGATAAACACATGGTGTTACCGCAAACCAAATATATACATTTAGCTTGCTTTGGTGGCAGTGTTATCCCTCAGTGGTCCGCTGGCCAAATGCTAGTTATAGGC
Organism: Leptasterias polaris; assembly: GCA_037783415.1. Lineage (NCBI taxonomy): Eukaryota > Metazoa > Echinodermata > Asteroidea > Forcipulatida > Asteriidae > Leptasterias > Leptasterias polaris. Next base: position 1,670,886 of record JAZGTN010000111.1, read on the forward strand.
AAAGTATACCTTTGGTTTTTGGAACCGTTCGATTGTTTTAATCCTAGATATATACAATAAAACTAACCTGTGAAAATTTCACTTCAAAAGGTGGTTGCGTTTTTTTAGATATCGCCGAAAAACCGGAGCAAATATGTCCACGCAGAAAGAATATTCCCTAAAGGAATACACAATCTGAGAAACGTTTCTCAGATTCACAGTTTGGGGCATAAAACCTGATATCTTTTTCCACAACCACATTACTTCGAAGTGAAATGATTCTCAAAATGCTTTATACTATCGAAAGCTGCTGTAGGCTTCTTACCACGTACGTTGTTATTGCCATTAATTTTCAAAGTCATTACCAAACGTATACAGACCCTTTAAAACACCTGAGGACCGGTCAAAATTCTCTCCAGGTGGTCTGGCTGGCTAATTCAGTGTTGAAACACAGCCCTTTTTAAAGGGTGTGTACAACATTGGTATTTTTGTCAAAGACCAGTATCCACACTTGATGTGACCCAACATATACATGAAATAACAAACCTGTGACAGTGTAAGCTAAATCGGTCTTCAAAGTCATGAGAAAACAGTGAAAAACCCCATTATATGTGTTCACTGTTTTCAAACATCGGATTTTATCACTGGTGATAAAGACTAATTGTTTTACTAATTTCTTAAAAACTATAGCATTTCAAGTAAAACTATATCAAGGGAAGTTTTCCACCATGACCATCTTTATACCATGTAAGTGCAAATCTGTGAACATTTATATTTCCAATCTTACCAATGTTGTACACACCCTTTAATAGGAACTATGGACATTTGAAAAAGCTTGAGGACTAGTGAAATGACAAGCAAACTGGTCCTGCTGGCTTAGTCACTAATCAAATTAAGGGCAAACCCTCTACAAACTGAACTGAACTTATGAACTATGATGACTTTAGTCTCTTGACTCTCGAGTAGTGTGTGGTGACTTCTATTGTTCTTAGGGTTTTTCCTGTCACTCTTGTATGGTTAAAGGTATGGGTAACAGATTGGTTTGCTTGTCAGCTTAATGCTGATACAAGCAAAATTACCTAAAAAGATACAATGCGTAAAGGGAAGGTATACGTTTGGTAATCACTCTTAAAATTAATGGCAATAAAAACTTTTTTAGTTTGATGTACAGCAGCTTTCAATAGTATTTTGAGAAACATTTCACTTGAAGTAATGTGGTTATCTAAAAAGATAATTTTGTATGTCCCTGCATAGTCCCTGCTTACCCCCTGCCTTCTCTGAATGCTTTCTGCTTTTCTCCCTCCACTCTCTCTATTCATGTATTTCCACTTGACTACTCTTGCAACTCTTGTCTGCTTGTATGTGTGTTGTGTGTTGTCATTTAGCCTTCGAGAAAGACTCTGCTAGGGTCGAAACGTCAGGCCACTAACTTATTTTTTGCATTTATACCACAGGTCCTTTTGGTTGGTAAGCAGTTTGCAACAGCTAATTCTATTTTCAAAATTTGAATCCGAGAAACATGACAGTCAGATACGTTTCTCAGATTGTGTATTCCTATTAGGGGTTATTCTTCATGCGTGGACATATTCAAGCCAAGTTTTTGGCAATATCTCAAAATTGCGACCACCTTTTGAAATGAAATTTTCACAGGTTAGTTTTATTGTATATATATCTACATTTCTTTAGGAATAAAACAATCAAACCGTTCCAAAAAACAAAGGTATACTTGTAGTAAACAAGGGTAGAAATTGTGTATAAGGCCCTTTGATGCAATTTCTAAAAGTGCCTGAGAAATGCCACTTTTTATGAACTTTCTTCTAGATATGCTCCTCAACAACAATGATGACTCGTCATCTAGCGAGGCAGAAAGCGATGATAACCATGGCAACAGAGAGGAGGATGAAGATACAGAGATTGAAGAGGTGGAGGAACTGGTTGTCGTCATGGACAACGCGTCGGTGTCATTGCCCTCCAATGATGCACTCTTGTTCCACAGACGTCACGGTACCCTCATCACGATCCTCAACGACGGCCGGACGGCGGAGAGAGGCAACGCCCGGGACGAGTTCAACAATGGGGTCGTCATGACAAATAGACTCTTGGGGAGTAATGAGCTATTTGAGGTGAGTCAAAAGTCCACGGATAAACTCCAGCGAACAATTTCCCTTGTATAGCAGAGCAAAATGCCACACAAAATCTATCAGGAGACCGAGCCTTCTCCAATGCGGGCCCGGCTCTGTGGAACTCTCTTCCTGACAGCTGCAGAAAAGCGAACTCACTTGATTCATTCAAGAAACTGCTGAAGACTCACTTCTTTTGTCTTTGATTTTGATTTTTGATCTGTGTTGGACATATCCAAGCGCTTTGCAACCGATGGAAAAGGCGCTTTATAAATGCTCACTTATTATTATTATTATTATTTATTAGTAGCTACTCAAAAAACATGATTTGCTACTCATTCATGTCAATATTGGCTTTCAGTGTGCACAAAACAAGTTCTGTCTGAATTTTTTGCTAGGCAAATTTGCTGGACGAAATCATTCCCTGTACTCATCCAAAGTGAGCTTGAGCGATGTTTAATCTTTTCAGCTCACGTTTATGATTGACTGTTTGGTTTCAGATCAGAATAGACAGACTGATCGATAAGTGGTCGGGTTCAATTGAAATCGGTGTCACAACTCACAACCCGGAGACGTTAGACTTCCCCTCCACCATGACGAATCTCAGATCAGGTTGGTTCAGAAATATTTATAGGTAATCAAGTTCTCTAGAGAGGTGTGCTATAGCATTGTGATTTTTTTTTTCAAAAGGTGTGTTGATTGTGAAAAGACATGGTGTTGTATCAACTGACAACAAAATCATGACACGACATTTGTGCACTGACGCGGTGATATGGCGTGTCGTGGCCGAGCGGTTAAGAGCACCGAACTCAAGCTCTGGTGTTTCTGTTCAGCAGAGTGTGGGTTCGAGTCCCGGTCGTGACACTTGTGTCCCTGAGCAAGACACTTAACTATAATTGCTTCTCTCCACCCAGGGGTAAAATGGGTACCTGTGAGGGCAGAGATGGTTCTTGTGATTGATTTAGCCTAGTAGCGCATATATTGCAGCACAGGCTGTATACTCCCCAGGGAGCTGAGATGGTTTAAGGAATGAAATAAATGGCCCAGTGACCAGGGGTAATAATGTTAAGAAGCGCTTTGAGACGCCCTTGGGTGTGATAAAGCGCGATATAAATCCATATTATTATTATTATTATTATATCAACTGACAGCTTTTGTAGTACCATTATCAGACTATTGCCCCCTATCACTTACCTCACACACGGCTACTCTTTGCCCATAGTCTTTCATTTTGGGAATCAGATTGCATGGTAAGACTTAGTCAGTGCTGGTTACACATACCGACCAATCATCTGGTTACCATTTTTACAATTTTGAAAACCATTAAAAACTTAACATCGAAAGTCCCTTGAAAGCACAGACCGCATTGCGATCACAATGTCCACCTTACCGGGGCCAACCCATGCTCTTAGCGATAAGTGTAACTGGGTTCTTTTACCTGCATTACACAACACTTGGGACCAATGGCTCTACGTCCTATCCGAAGGGCGAAGCAATAATGGTTAAGTGCCTTACTTAAGGACACAAGTGTCAAGACCAGGACTCGAATCCACTCTCTTCTGATCGGAAACACCAGAGCTTGGGTCCGGTGCACTTGACCGCTCAACCAGGACACACCACGTCTTGAGATGTTGACTTCATGAATCGCGTTTCGTTCCTTCCAGGTACTATTATGATGAGTGGATGTGGGATTCTAACGAATGGCAAAGGCACCACTAGGGAATATGGAGAATTTGACCTTGATGATCTTGCGGTAAGTCATGAAATGCTCTAGGGATTGCCTTTTTGGGGGATATCCTATTTGGGGATATTTAACCCTTTCCTTACCATACGCGACTTTAGTTGACTGCACTAATACCCCCTCTTCCTTACCATTGGTGACTTTACTCGACCAAGCTTACACACAAAAAAGCACTCAAGCCTGAGCACAAAGGCCATTTGTAATAAAGCTGCAGTTTTGTCCATGTTCACCCTCCATACCAAAGCTTACCATCATTGGAAAGGGAAAGATCGGATCTTTCCAATGACGGTAAAATAAAATAAGGTTGCTATTTTGCAATCTCTTCAAATTGCAGTTGAAAGATCCGAATCGCCAAACACCTACGGAGCGCCATATACTTGTGTACAAAAAAGTGTTTGAGATTACAGATCACACCGAGGAAAGAAAGACAAAGAACTTTGACATTTATTGACAATTTCAAATGATTTTTTTATTATATGAAAGGGAATTTAATAAGTGAGAATTGTTTAAAACTTATTTTGCTGTAAAAACAATATCTTCATGGAGATAAGGGAGTTTGTAAAAAAACGCCTTAGAACGAAAGCTTTCTGTTGTGTAAGAATGTGTGCTTCACGCTTGAGTGGTCAAACAATGCAGTCACCAGCAGTTGTTGATGTCCGAACAATTCGGTAACAAAAGGGTTGAACAAACTATTTTACCTACCCTGTCTCCAATCATTCAGGAAGGAGATCGTATTGGGGTCATGCGCAAGGCCAACGGGGACCTTCATTTCTTCATCAACGGGCGCGACCAGGGACGAGCCGCCTCCAATGCTCCCCATATCATATTCGGTGTCGTTGACCTTTACGGAATGGCAGTTAAGGTGACCATACTGGAGTGGATCCCGCCCGCTGCCCATGCCATGGCTAACTTTATTGATCACCGTGTCCCACGTCTCAGCTACCTTAGATCCTTAGCTCAACAGGAACTACCAAATGTCTTTGAAGGTAAAGTGGACAGTTTTTCTGTTGTGAGCGTGCTATCTTAATGAATTGATTTACCTTCCTATTCACCCAGGACCAATTTCATGGCTCTGCTTACCGCCGAATTCTGCGCTTGCAACCACCATTCTCCGCTTACTGAGCAATGCCTAGTAACATGGACTACGCAAGCGCACAAGCAAAACATTCCTGCTAACCCGTGAAATAGGCTTGTAAGCGCCAATTCTTTGCTTACGGCAAAGTAGAGCCATGAAATTGGGCCCTGTACATTCTAGGTCATTCTAGACGTCATCTGATGTGAAGTGGTTAAATTGATTCAAATGGTTGATCTGCTTTCTAGAAAATGGGATCAAGAGTAGGAGGGTTAAATGTGTAAAGGTGTGATGTCTATTTTGTCGACAGCTGGTGCGTGGGAGTGGACAGATAAACCTCACTTCCATGATACGTGTGGTATTCATGCTCAGGTGATTAACACTGGACTGACAGCCCATCGACCCAAGTGAGTTAACTAGATAATAATCATAAGAAATATTTGTTTCCTTATACTCGGACATATTATTGACAACGTATCCAAAAGCAACTCGATTTTTGCCACAGCTTAAAAGCTGGATTTGTTCACACACACCAAATTGTGAAATGTTCCCCTGAGGAGATTTATTAGTAGGCAAGGAGCTGGAGGCTGGACATAGGTGAACCGGCTAAACAGACGCACATCAACAGATTACATCATTACGTCTTACCATGAACTACAAGAGCTAACCCAGGTGCAGACTACAATTGAGTAATGTGCCCAGTATGAAGCATTATCTGTGAACGTCACAAATCCCTGGTTATAATTTGTTTTTTTAAAGACGGGTTTGTAAGTCATTGAATTATGAGACCCATTTATATAGTACCTTTTCAAGCGCTTACAAGGTGATGCGACGCAATCTGCAGCTAACTATCCCAGAAAGGTGAACTGACGGCGACTGGTGCTGATCTTCTTAACATTATCGTAGTTATAATCAGGTCCTAAACAATCTGCGACTGATATGTTCCCGACGATCTTAGCTCAGATGCAGCATAACCCTGAAAATTCAGTTGATGACTGTATTAGTGTCATTGCGAAGTCGACCATGGGGTGTCTTAAAAGAACCCAGCAGCCGATTTCACGAAACTTTTTTGCAACTGCTTAAGTTCACTTACACAAGATTTATTGTGTTAGTGGTGCACAACTTAAGCAATAAGCGTTGCGCAAGTGGATTTACGCATTTGCGTAAAGTTTTGTGAAAATGGCGGTAGAACACCTATAAGTGTTTCTGGTTCATTGCAGGCTTTCTTGTCTACAGGTTTCCTCAGGATTTCGAGTTACAGTGATTTGGTTTCAGGGAACGATTTTACCAGCAATTTTGCATCATAGCAAAACATTAAGACTGAACTTGTTTTGTGCACACTGAATATTGAGTAGCAACTCCTGATTTTTGAGTAGCAACTCATGCATTTTAGGTAGCAATTTGCTCTGCTATAAAAGGGAAATCTGGGTTTCTTAACCAAAAATTAGTAATAATGAAATGAATAACGATGTGAAAGTGTTGTTTGCTCTTGTGAATCCCCAGTGCAATGGACGACTTCAACAATGCAGTGGTGCTGACAAACCGTCCCATACAGACAGACGAGATGTTTGAGATACGCATCGACAGAATAGTAGACAAGTGGGCAGGCTCCATTGAGATTGGCCTCACGAAACACGCACCCCAAGAACTAGGTAGGCAAAGCTTGAAATAACGACTCAGGCCTGGAATTTCGTCTTGGAGCGGGCAAGGCCATTTTCGTTTTGCAAAGGGCACTTCCATTGGAAAAAATCTTAAATTTTATGGGAAACTTTTGAAGGGGCACACAACCCATTCCCGGCAGCTACGGTCAAACATGACAAACAGTGCTGGTGGGCAATCAAAAACCTCTGCACAGCAACATAGGACTCTAAAGAAAAAAAGGCGGGGACTTTGTATGGTCTATCAAAAAATGGTACACGGCCTCTTTAAAGCACTGAGCACCTCCTCTGAGGGCTGCTCAGTGATATCAGTGGGAAGCTTAGTCCAGATGTTTGCAGATCTCTCTCTCAAGGCTGCTCAGTGATATCAGTGGGAAGCCTAGTCCAGATGTTTGCAGATCTCTCTCTTAAGGCTGCTCAGTGATATCAGTGGGAAGCTTAGTCCAGATGTTTGCAGATCTCTCTCTTAAGGCTGCTCAGTGATATCAGTGGGAAGCCTAGTCCAGATGTTTGCAGATCTCTCTCTTAAGGCTGCTCAGTGATATCAGTGGGAAGCTTAGTCCAGATGTTTGCAGATCTCTCTCTTAAGGCTGCTCAGTGATATCAGTGGGAAGCCTAGTCCAGATGTTTGCAGATCTCTCTCTTAAGGCTGCTCAGTGATATCAGTGGGAAGCTTAGTCCAGATGTTTGCAGATCTCTCTCTTAAGGCTGCTCAGTGATATCAGTGGGAAGCCTAGTCCAGATGTTTGCAGATCTCTCTCTCAAGGCTGCTCAGTGATATCAGTGGGAAGCCTAGTCCAGATGTTTGCAGATCTCTCTCTTAAGGCTGCTCAGTGATATCAGTGGGAAGCCTAGTCCAGATGTTTGCAGATCTCTCTCTTAAGGCTGCTCAGTGATATCAGTGGGAAGCCTAGTCCAGATGTTTGCAGATCTCTCTCTTAAGGCTGCTCAGTGATATCAGTGGGAAGCCTAGTCCAGATGTTTGCAGATCTCTCTCTCAAGGCCGCTCAGTGATATCAGTGGGAAGCCTAGTCCAGATGTTTGCAGATCTCTCTCTCAAGGCTGCTCAGTGATATCAGTGGGAAGCCTAGTCCAGATGTTTGCAGATCTCTCTCTTAAGGCTGCTCAGTGATATCAGTGGGAAGCTTAGTCCAGATGTTTGCAGATCTCTCTCTTAAGGCTGCTCAGTGATATCAGTGGGAAGCCTAGTCCAGATGTTTGCAGATCTCTCTCTTAAGGCTGCTCAGTGATATCAGTGGGAAGCCTAGTCCAGATGTTTGCAGATCTCTCTCTTAAGGCTGCTCAGTGATATCAGTGGGAAGCCTAGTCCAGATGTTTGCAGATCTCTCTCTTAAGGCTGCTCAGTGATATCAGTGGGAAGCTTAGTCCAGATGTTTGCAGATCTCTCTCTCTCAAGGCTGCTCAGTGATATCAGTGGGAAGCCTAGTCCAGATGTTTGCAGATCTCTCTCTCAAGGCTGCTCAGTGATATCAGTGGGAAGCCTAGTCCAGATGTTTGCAGATCTCTCTCTCAAGGCTGCTCAGTGATATCAGTGGGAAGCCTAGTCCAGATGTTTGCAGATCTCTCTCTTAAGGCTGCTCAGTGATATCAGTGGGAAGCCTAGTCCAGATGTTTGCAGATCTCTCTCTCAAGGCTGCTCAGTGATATCAGTGGGAAGCCTAGTCCAGATGTTTGCAGATCTCTCTCTCAAGGCTGCTCAGTGATATCAGTGGGAAGCCTAGTCCAGATGTTTGCAGATCTCTCTCTCAAGGCTGCTCAGTGATATCAGTGGGAAGCCTAGTCCAGATGTTTGCAGATCTCTCTCTCAAGGCTGCTCAGTGATATCAGTGGGAAGCCTAGTCCAGATGTTTGCAGATCTCTCTCTCAAGGCTGCTCAGTGATATCAGTGGGAAGCCTAGTCCAGATGTTTGCAGATCTCTCTCTCAAGGTTGCTCAGTGATATCAGTGGGAAGCCTAGTCCAGATGTTTGCAGATCTCTCTCTCAAGTCAATTAGGGCGTCCGCCGTCCCGTGGTGGTCCGAGAAATGAACTCCCTCCAAGCCTCCCTGTCCAGAGCGGTTGTCGTTAGCTCATGCATGCCACTTCTTTTAATGTTGTCATTCCACCTAGCTTTCGGCCTTCCTCTGCCAGCGCGATCAGCAACAAGTCCTTCCATGCATTGCTTCTCAAGATTTCCCCCGGTCTCTCCTTGCAATATCCCCAAATTACTCCAGCTACTTCTTCAGTATGATGCTAACTAAGCTTCTTAGGTTATGGACTTTCTCCAACACACTGATGTTAGTTTGCAGATAGTAGAGGGAAAAAAGACAACTTGAGGGAACTTATTTTTCTTCTTTCTGAGGTCCCTCTCAAAACATTAAGGATGCATTACCTCAAAATTCTAAAGTCGTTTTCCTTTGACATAATTGGTGTGTTCGGCTCTGTTTTTGATTCAGATTTTCCATCCACGATGACAAACATCCGTAGCGGGACGTGGATGATGACTGGGAATGGTATCATGCACAACGGCAGTCCCATCGTAGATGAGTACGGCCTCAACCTGGACAGACTCAGGGTAAGAGAAGTCGGCCTAGCGCTCCACCACAAGGGGGCGCTATTTCGGGGTTGTAACAGAGGTAATAGACGCTTCCTATGAATTATGCTAATTACATTCACGCATGCGTACAGACCCTATCGGTTGGCAAACATCATAGAGATGTGCACTAAGCAGACGCACAAACGCTTCTGCGTCACGCGACCATTATTAGCCCCATACAAACAGGCGCGATATTCCATCATTTTGCCAACCAAAATGTTAGTGCGTTCGTGCGACGTGCAATTTACATATTTCGTGGGAAGGGTCTGTTAGGCCAAGAGGAAAAGAACAATTGATAGCGTCAACCCGAGGAATGCGCCCCCATTATTATCTTAGGACGAGGTGGCCACAGACGCAAGTTCACACTGATTGATGATTAGAAGTTTGTTAAACTGACTGGTTAAATTTGAAACAATTTTAGGTTGAACAAAGAAAAAACTGACTTGAGCGGGACTTGAACCTGGGACTTGAACCTGGGACCTTCTGATTAACGTGCCGGTGAACTGAGCTATCTAGCCCTAATGCTGGAGTTTTCCCTATTTTGTCAATATCTTTGTTCGGGGGTGCCAGTCAGAAGCCATACAACCTGTAACTGCCGTATGGCCAGGGATCACACCCGAACAAAGATGTTGACAAAATAGGGAGACCGCTCTCATCAATTTTTCTAATTGATTTTGTCGCATAATTTTATTAAATGGTGTTTTGAATTTAGGAGAGGGATAGAATTGGCGTCATGAGGAAACGTAATGGTGACCTTCATTTCTACATTAATGGGGTGGATCAAGGCATCGCTGCAACCCATGTCCCATCAAATCTCTTTGCTGTGGTGGACCTTTATGGGCAGGCAACACAAGCAACTATTGTGCAGCCTGGTGGTAAGTGGGAATTCAGTAAACCGTAGCAGACAAGACTGGACTGGTTTGAACTAGATGAACTGTGATCCATGTAGATTGAACCGGTCCTAACCAGGTACAAGGAAGCCTAGAGGTAGTTGGGAATTCAGTAAACCATAGCAGACAAGACTGGACTGGTTTAAACTAGATGAATCTGTGATCCATCTTGATCAAACCGGTCCTAACCAGATACAAGGCAACCTTGATCAAACAGCCTAGAGGTAGTTGTGAATTGTGTTCACCATACAAGATACGACTGGACTGGTTTAAACTAGATGAACCTGTGATCCATCTAGATCAAACCGGTCCTAACCAGATACAAGGCAACCTAGAGGTAGTTGTGAAATGTGTTTACCATACCTGACAAGACTGGCCTGGTTTAAACTAGATGAACTGTCATCCATCTTGATAAAACTGGTCCTAACCAGACACAAGTCAGCCTAGTGGTAGTTGTGAATTGTGTTCACCATACCAGACAAGACTGGACTGGTTTAAACCAGAGGAATCTGTGATCTATCTAGATTGAACCGGTCAAGGCAGCCAAGGGGCAAGTGAGATTTGTGTTCACGATATCACATATAGACCATGTTACATTTGTTTACACAGTGGTGACCTTGTACATTCTAAAGCGTTTCCTGCCGGGCAAGATACTACACAGGCTATATGGGAAAATTTACATTTTGTGTCATAATTTTCACATAAATTCAAAATTTACAAAAGCAACAGCTGTACAGCTTTTGAGATGTCCCCCATTTCTTTATATCAAAAGTTGAGTAAAATCAGACAGTGCAATCTCCATAAAACATAAGATTTATTGTTTTCTTCCATTGATCTGTGTACAAATGTGCCTGCAGGAAGTCCAGGCTCTGTGGCTCTTTTGTAAACATGTGATGTCACCGGTCACATCGTCTATATTTATCGCTTTGAAACAGCATCATCTTTCAAAATTTGGTAAAAGAAAAACATTCTTTAAAACAATTTCTTCCGGTGAAAATCGGGCCATGCAACTTTCATGAAGTACTTTGATTCATTATTTCATTTTCTTAACGTACCAATTGTACAAGAAGACAAAAAAAATCACCTCTAAATAAATCTACTTTCAGACTACCCAGTGGAAACTCCTGGCATACGCATCCCGACAGATGACGGCACCCTTCGCTTCTATCACCTGCATGGACGCAACGTCAAGATCAGTAATAACGGTGTGAGGGCGCTTCGGCCGAGTGCCACCGGGGAGTTCAACGACGCTATCATCATGAGTAACAGACCACTGAGGGATGGAGAGAGATTCGAAATCGTCATCGAGAAGATGGTGGACAGATGGTCCGGCTCCATTGAAGCAGGTCAGTGTTAGATCATATCTGACCAGGATTCGAACCCAACACTCCATCAGGGACAAATATAATCCAAATTCAGTAGAAAATTTATCTAGTAAAAGGATTCGAACCCACATTCCATTAGGGACAAATTTCAGTAGAAAATTTATTTAGTAACATATCCGACCAGGATTCGAACCCACACTCCATCCGGGACAAATTTCGTCAAAATTCAGCAGAAAATTTATCTCGTAAAATATCGACCAGGATTCGAACCCACATTCCATTAGGGACAAATTTCATCAAAATTCAGCAGAAAATTTATCTAGTAAAACATCCGACCAGGATTCGAACCCACACTCCTCCAGGCATAAATTTCATACAAAGTTATATGTTCGACCAGGATTTGAACCAACACTAGATCATGGATAAGTTTCATCAAAATTTAGCAGAAAATTTATCTAGTAACATAACTGACCAGGATTCGAACCCACACTCCATCAAATTCACATTGGACCATAGGCTTGAAACCATTGATTTTAGCATCGGGCCAGTAAAGAGTGGATGAGTCCTTTTGTCTTGTATTTTTCAATTGAGTAATAACGCCTCACTGTGTAATATCTTGGAATCTTGAACAAACATATAGTTTTTTTCAAATGTTGATATTTAGGCAGATAAATATCTTTCAATAAGATTAAATTAATGTTTTAATGCTTGTTCAAGTAAACAAGTTTATGTTAAACTGTTTTGAAAGTTTTTAAGTCACTTTGATATTGATCTTGTAAATTTTTGAGCTATAACTTAGTCCTGTAGTCTTGCAGATTTCCCCCCCCCCCCGTAAAAAAAAAATCTTTAAAAAATGTTGAACCCTGCATTAGGATGCTCAGTAGAAAATTGATCTTTCTTCGGAAAGTTAACAAGAAACCAGTCACAGTTAATATTGCTTAGTATTTTTGCCCGTGTTTTCTGCTTTTTTAATATGTTCAGTAAGTTTTTCTGTGCAGACTAAATTTGTGCAAACTAAATTTGACCTCAGTCTGAATCATCCCTCAAGATGATTTACTCTACAGCCGTGTCTGAATTAGCGGCTTTGGCTCCGGCTTGATTGCCATCTTAACATGCATTGAAGCATAGGAGACCCACAGCAACGTCATTAGCAACAGCCGTAGCCGGCAATTCAGACATGGCCTGAGTCTGAGTCTCCATTATTTGTCTTCCCTCAGTAGGAGTGACAACCATATCACCTGAGGAGCTTGACTTCCCGAGTACCATGACTGACCTGGACCATGATACGTGGATGCTGAGGTAAGAATCAAACCGTCCTTCATGGCGTAGCCATCTCCGGGCTCGAATTTGACATTGGACCACAGGCCCAAGGCCAGTGATTTTAGCCTTGGGCCAGTAAACTCTTGACCAGACAAGTCCAGTGGGCTTGTGTTTTTCAATCGAACACCTAACTGTGTATTGTCATTTTATTATTTTCAAATGTTGACTTTGAGTCTGATAAATGTCTTTCAATTCTGTTGAGAATTTATGTATACTTACCCATAAGACAAATGAGACTAATTTTCTCTTGGTGCTTGTTCAAATAAGAATAGTTATAATTTTAATAATAATAATAATAATAATAATGGCTTCTTATATAGCGCTCATATCCGTCACTCAGTGACGCTCAAGGCGCTTCAACAGTCAATATTTTCCTGCAAGGTATATATGTGGAGCTACTTTTTGAATTTTGAGGCCTATTTCTTTACATAGCACCAAGTAATGGTTTACAAGGTGCTGTGGCGCAATATGCAGCCAATCAAACCAGGAACACCGGGGCAAACCCCTTCTCTTTTCGATAAGTGCACTGGGTTCTTTACGTGCATTACACAACACACGGGACCAACGGCTTTACGTCCCATCCGAAGGACGAAGCAATAATGGTTAAGTGTCTTGCTTAATAAGGACACAAGTGTCACGACCGGGACTCGAACCCACACTCTGCTGAACAGAAACACCAGAGCTTGAGTCCGGTGCTCTTATCCGCTCGGCCACGACACTAACCATAAGCTGTGAAGAAAGTTCTTTCTTATTTAGAATCTGGTCTTGTAAAATAAATTCTGGTCAGGTAAATGATTTGAGCTACATGGCCCTGCGGTCTTGTGGAATTTTATCCCAAATTCGAGCCCTGCATCTGGGTTTTCTCAAATGCTTAGAGGGTGGTCGGGTTGGCGTACTGGTATCTTTCCTCACCCTCCACTTCTAGGACTCTTGTTTGAAGATTCGTGGAAGCTGAGGTAAGAATAAAACTGTCCTTTATGGTGTAGCCATCGAGGTTTTCTCAAATACTGAGGGGACGGTCTGGTTGGCGTAGTGTTATCTTTCCTCGCCTTCCATAATAATAAAAATAATAATAAACTGCTTATATAGCGCTATTCCAAAAAAGGCATGATCATAGCGCTTTACAATATGAAATAATTGTGAAAACAAAACAAAAACAAAGCAATCATAAATAAACATCATTAACGAAACAGGTGTGTCTTCAACTGGCGTTTGAAAGTTGTGACGTTATTGCAAGACCGTATGGTTGGAGGCAAATCATTCCATCTCTAGAACGTTGGTTCGAATCCCAGCATGGGTCACTGTGTGGATTGAGTTTTCAGTCCCTACCTGATTGCTTGCATGGATTTTCCTTGGAGTAATTCTCTTGTGTTTTCCTACCACATCTAAAACTGAAACTCCTTGTCTTCTCTCCTGGGGGTTCTCGGCTAGTTTAGTGATTAAGTTCACTTTTCAGAATGGCGTGTCGTGGCCGAGCGGTTAAGAGCATCGGACTCAAGTTCTGGTGGCTGAGTCATCAGGGTGTGGGTTCGAATCCAGGTCATGACACTTGTGTCCTTAAGCAAGACACTTGACTATAATTGCTTCTCTTCACCCAGGGGTAAAATGGGTACCTGTGAGGGCAGAGATGGTTCTTGTGAATGATTTAGCTTAGTGCGCTTTGGCAGCACAGGCTGTATACTCCCCAGGGAGCTGAGATGGTTTCAGGAATGAAATAAATGGCCCAGTGACCAGGGGTAATAAAGTGTGAAGCGCAATGATTATTCTTTGGAATTGCGCTATATAAGAGCCGATATAATTATAGAATAAATAAATAAGTCAATAATGTTGCCCTATTTGAAGTCACTTCTTCGGCTTAGACTCCGGCTTAGGCTTGGTCAGGAGTTCTGAGGGGAGGTCATGTGAGACTATATTATATACTTGAACTTAATTGCCTTACCTCCCCTATTTTTGCAGTGGAGCAGGCGTAATGAAAGATGGTCTAATGTTGAACAATTCCTATGGATTGGACCTGGACACTCTACACGAGGGGAGCAGAATCGGCATTGTCCGTCTGGATGACAACACACTACACTTCTTTCTCAATGGACAGGACATGGGAATCGCATGCACGGATGTGCCATCTGGTAAGATTTTCTCCTGAAGACGATCAGAGCATACTGATCGAAACGTTGAGTTGTCAACCACCGGCTCCTTTCAGAACCAACACTACTCAAAAAAGAGATTTACACTTGGTGCTACCGCAAACCTCACCTCGTTATACTCCCACCATGCAAAGTTTCAAATCCTACGTAAGCTAGAGGAAAACAGATATAAAAAAAAAAGATCTGAGAAAAAAAGAAAGATCTGAGAACAGATCTGTGGTTTCTAATTTATATTTTCCTGAATAGACCGATCCATTAAGCCCCGCCTCCTTACGAGTTGACCAATCACAGCCGCGAAACCCGATCACCATTAGTGCAAAGATCACCAAACGGCTCAAAATGGTGATCAGATTTCGCGGTTGTGATTGGTCAAAGAGAAATGGGCGTGGCTTAATGGATCGGTGTATTGCCCTGCGTTTTGAAGCCGTGTGGGTGCAGCCATGTTCAGTCTTGATGCTTCATTTTCAAAAGGGCAAGGGCACCAAGGCATTTTCTCTTTGGTCAGAGCACCTCTGTGAAGATATTGTACATTTCTATTGGAACATTTCAAGGGGTATTAAAGGCACTGGACACGTTTGGTAATTTCTCAAAATATATATTAGCATAAAAACTTTCTTGGTAACGAGCAACGGAGAGCTGTTAGTCAATATGTAGCTGTATGGTTTTAAACAGACCTAGAAGTTACAATGTATCGTGGCCGAGCGGTTAAGAGCACCGAACTCAAGCTCTGGTGTTTCTGTTCAGCAGAGTGTGGGTTCGAGTCCCGGTCGTGACACTTGTGTCCCTGAGCAAGACACTTAACTATAATTGCTTCTCTCCACCCTGGGGTAAAATGGGTACCTGTGAGGGCAGAGATGGTTCTTGTGATTGATTTAGCTTAGTAGCGCATATATTGCAGCACAGGCTGTATACTCCCCAGGGAGCTGAGATGGTTTCAGGAATGAAATAAATGGCCCAGTGACCAGGGGTAATAATGTTGGAAGCGCTTTGAGACGCCCTTGGGTGTGATAAAGCGCGATATAAATCCATATTATTATTATTATTATTATTCTAATTTTGACTCGCTATATTCTGCCACAGCAAAGCTAGGGCCAAATCCGAAGTTGCGGCTTCGGCTACAGCTGTTGATTAGGATTTTGCTATGACAGTCTTCTACTTCAACGCAAGATGATGCGATGACCCAACTACAGCCTTAGCTGTTGCCACCAATGATACTCTTCCTACTCGAGTCTGATTTCCGATTGTTTTTCCCTCGGGAAAAATCAGACAAATTGTGATTGAACAGCGTAAAATGTCCAATAAAGCCCACACCATGTGAAGGTGTAGGTTTGCCATTGTATTGCATAAAATAGTCATACTTTTTTCCCAGGGAACAAGTATCATGCCTGCACTATTCGGACACAACCGAGCGGATAAGAGCACCGGACTCAAGCTCTGGTGTTTCTGTTCAGCAGAGTGTGGGTTCGAGTCCCGGTCGTGACACTTGTGTCCTTATTAAGCAAGACACTTAACCATTATTGCTTCGTCCTTCGGATGGGACGTAAAGCCGTTGGTCCTGTGTGTTGTGTAATGCACGTAAAAGAACCCAGTGCACTTATCGAAAAGAGAAGGGGTTTGCCCCGGTGTTCCTGGTTTGATTGGCTGCATATTGCACCACAGCACCTTGTAAACCATTTACATGGTGCTATGTAAAGAAATAGGTCTCAAAATTCAAAAAGTAGCTCTACATATATACCTTGCAGGAAAATACTGACTGTTGAAGCGCCTTGAGCGTCACTGAGTGACGGATATGAGCGCTATATAAGAAGCCACTATTATTATTATTATTAACCTAATTCTTAATAATAATAAAACAATATATATAGAGCACCTTATGCGAGGGCCTCAAGGCGCTTCACAGAAAAAAACGGAAGCAAAAAGTAAGAAAACAGTAAAAACTAAGCCAACAAACTTTTTTTTGGGGGGGTAGATGTGTATGCAGTGATCGACTTGTACAGTCAGTGTGCCCAAGCATCGATGGTCCCTTCTACTGAGCTTCGTTGTTATTTTGTTGTCTGTTTTTTTGTAGATGTGTATGCAGTGATCGACTTGTACGGTCAGTGCGCCCAAGTGTCGTTGGTCCCTCCTACTGAGCTGGATAACCATTTACAGCATATGAACTCTAGGACAGATGCACGTGGTTCTGTTAATATTGCAGGTGAGTCAATAAGTAGTAGAATCGGCTCGGTAAAAAAAAAAAGACAGGTTGCCGAAATTGGTCAGTTTGGTTTGCCATATATGTATAAAACAATGATTGAAATGTAACTCGACAACTTGTCTTTGATCTATGTTGCTTTTGGTCAGCTCCTGGATTCATGCATGAATCTTTATGGGGTGTCATGGCCGAGTGGTTAAGAGCATCGGATTCAAGTTCTGGTGGTTTAGTCATCGGGGTGTGGGTTCGAGTCCCGGTCATGACGCTTGTGTCCTTGAGCAAGACACTTTGCTATAATTGCTTCTCTTCACCCAGGGGTATAAATGGGTACCTGCAAGGGTAGAGGTTGATATTGTGTTTGAAAAAGCCTTCGGAGCGCCATCACGGCAGCCCGGGCTGTATACTCCCCAGGGAGCTGAGAAAGATTAAAAAGGAATGTTATTGGCCCAATGACCAAGGCACTAATGTAAAGCGCATTGAGACGTTATTGTGAAATGCGCTATATAAGAACTAGTTATTATTATTATTATTTATCTTTTCTCGGGTTCAAACATATTTGTGTGAACAATTATTCAAACCATGCTTCTTTGAAGGAAATCATCCTTTCTCAAAATAGTTCCTACTATCAACAGCTGCAGCGCTTCTCACTAAGTTAGTTTTTATGGTCATTCATTTTGTTGAGTATTTACCAATCTATGACCTACCATTGGGCAGTTTGGTTGGTGCTAGCCTAGTTGGCGTTCTGGTATCTTTCCTCGCCTTCCACCCCAGGGACCACAGTTCATATCCCAACAGGGGCACCATATGGATTGGGTTTTTTTCAGTCTCTACCTGATTGTGTGGCTTTTTCCTGAAATATTTCTCTAGGGTTTGCTTCCCTTATGCAGGGTTGTGATAGGCTGTTGAAAAAAAAACCCTGAACTCTGAGTGCAAAGCGCGAAAGCTTGCGAGCTCGAAAACTTGCAAGCACGAAGCCCAATAATAACATTTATCTTTGGTTTTTAAAGCCCTACTCTGCAATCTGGGGCATTATACGTGGTTTTATCTTCATTTGTTTATGAATTTGATCTTAAAGGGTGTGTACAACATTGGTAATTGCCAAAGACCTGATCCACACTTGATGTGACCCAACATATACATGAAATAACAAACCTGTGAAAGTTTAAGCTCAATCGGTCTACGGAGTCATGAGAAAACAGTGAAAAACCCCATTATATGTTTTGACTTTTTTTTCAAACATCGGATTTTATCCTGCAGGATAAAGACTACTGTTTTACTCATTTCCTAAAAACTGTGGCATTTCAAGCAAAACTATTTCAAGGGAAGTTTTCCACCATGACCATCTTTATACCATGTAAGTTATGTGCAAATTTGTGAACATTTATATTTTTACTCTTACCAATGTTGTACACACCCTTTAAGTTAAAAACCAAAACAAATGTTGATTTATAATTTTTTTTTTTTATTTATTTTTTTTTGGGGGGGGGCAATTTTTTTTTAATTTCTTTTCTTGAAGGGCAAACAAAAACGGATTTCCGGTTAAAAACAGAGAAATCACATCCATGCTTATACTATCAACAGATGCAGTTCTTCTCACTAAGTAAGTTTTTATGGTCATTAATTTGTGGAGTATTTACCAATCTATGACCCTACCCGAAGCGAAAATATGTTGGGACACCGTTAACTACAATTTGGAACATGGTTCATCGAGCATGAAGTGCCTGTCTTATAGTCTTAGCTATTGTTGTTTCCAGTGCCAGGTCTTCTCCATAAGTTCCATACAGTGTGTGGATCCAACATACATCTCTCTGAAGACTTTGCTGTCGCTAGCCGGGTGCGAACCTTCGATCACGCCGTCACCTTCAGCAGTAAGCCACTACGATCTGAAGAACTGTTTGAGGTACTGTCGTATATGATGTTGTAAATATCTGTACTGGTTTGATGTTTCAGTGTGATAATTAGTTAGTGGCCTGATGTTTCGACCCTAGCAGAGTCTTTCTCGAAGGCTAAATGACAACACAACCATTGTCATTTAGCCTTCTAGAAAGATTCTGCTAGGGTCGAGACGTCAGGCCACTAACTAATTTCTGCATTTATACCAGAGGTCCTTTTAGTCGGTAAGCAGTTTGCAACAGCTAATTTTATTTCTCCTTGATGTTTAAGTGTGTTAATTTCAAAGAGTGCAATATATTCTAGCGCAGTGGTTTTTGTTTTGATAAATGAGTTTGATTAAGGTCACCCTTTCATAGAAAAACCAATAGCTCATTTCAAAATCATGGTTTAAGCTTCGGTTTGGCTTGGGCTCTGCCTGCCCGTTTGAAGCCACAAACCAAAGGCGAACGCTTTGAAAATAACTCACAGATCTGAAGCCGAAGCCCTGGGCCCAATTTCATAGAGCTGCTTAAGCAGAAAATATTGCTTAACAATTTCCTGCTAACCGAAAATGAGCAGGATACCAGTCACAAATAGTACATGTGACATGGTATTTTGGCTGGTGACCGATTTTGCTAAGCATAATTTTGTTGTGCTAAGCTACTTTTCGTGCTTAAGCAGCTCTATGAAATTGGGCACTGGTTTCAAAAAGGGCAATAGCAGGTCTGGAATTTCATCTTTCAGAAGGTAATTTTCATTTTACAAAGGGCTGAAAAATTAGTCAATTGGAAAGTGTTGAAGGGGCACTAAGGCCCAGACCAGGGCAACAGAGGCCATGGTCCCTGTGGCCTCGTGTAGTTCTCGGCCTTAATAGACTTGTCACAATGTTTATGTTGTACTCTGGTTTCGGGCAGTACAGCACAACTTTTCCGATTTATAAAACAGCCGCAAACAGTTTGAAACAAACAGTCTGTTAGAATTAATTACTGATATTTCTGTATATATCGACCTTAGGTCAAAGTTGAAAAGGTTGCCAGCCAGTGGTCCGGTACCCTCCACATAGGCTTAACGACACTCAACCCTGATGACATCTCCGAAGGTCAGATGTCATTGCCAGTCACAGCAAACTCGTTAAGGTCAAAGGACACGTGGATTGTCCAGGGGTCGCAGGTCAAACACAACGGGCAAATCGTCAAGGACAACTATTCATCTGCCCTGGAGAGGCTAGAGGTGAGGTTACCTTTTTCTTGTGGGTAACAAATGTTACATTTATCTTCACCTCATGAACTCATGTTACCATAGCAGTCTCACGTTACCAATATAAGTCTGTTGTCATCCCACTCTTAGGTTGGAGACACGGTAGGGGTGAAGCGTTACCCAGACGGTTCAATGCATGTCTTTCTAAACGGAGAGAATCTGGGTGTGGCTGCACTGGATATACCAAAGGTACAGTGATTTTCCTTGTCCTTCCATTTATTAAGTCAGGCATTTATTAACCCTTTAGAGACCATAGCGGCCACAAGCCGCTTGTAACAAAGCTCCCATAGCGCCGGCAAAGTTTAACCTACTTCTATTCACATAAAGAGGTCAAAGTAAAGGTCATGGCCACATATGAAATTTTCCGATGTAGTATGTTGACATAGTATCCCAATTTCTAAAACAAGAAACTAAATTTTCTCTTTTCATTTTATTTATGTTGAGATTTTTACTGACAAAATTTCAATAAAGAAACTAACAATATTAGCAGTGTCTGGGCGTTTTGTGATGATTATACGGAAATGAATGGTCTCTAAAAGGGTTAAACCATGCATGTGATTTCTCATGAATTTTCCTGATTTCAGGTTTTTCTTGTGAATCTCCTCGAGCCTTCAATTTTTCTTGAAAGAAGTAAAGCAGTCGCCAAAAGGAGAAAGAAATTATCCACATTGTGTCCAAACCTGTAGTTTTGTAATTCTGTTGATGCACAGAGTCTGTAAACCTCCTGAATTGTAACATCTGTGAGGTTCTGAGTCTAGAGTAAGGGGGACCCAGATCTGCAAGCCATTTTTCAGGAAGGTCCGCGTCGGCTACTCATCCCTGTGTAATTGCAACAACATTTAAGATTGTACCGTTATTTTTTTCCCCGCCGAACTCGGAAAGCACTGAGTAAACATTACTTATCACATATCAGTGTTAGAGTAAAATCAAAGTATAATTTCGTCCCTTTGCATTTATAGCGGGCTTGTCCGTGACTTTTTCAGTTAGCAGATTTCATGGGATAGGCTAATTAAAGAAAGCATTGCTCTACTATTTAAAAAGCTTGTTTTGTGTTTGTTGCAGACGATACACGCTATCGTGGATATTTATGGTATCGTAGAAGCAGTGGGTATAACCAGCTCGGCAGTCGTGTCACTGGAGAGCATTAAACCGCCGTCCATTTCATCGAGCAGTGAAGAAGAGTCGGACAAAGAGGTCAGTCTTGCATTTCAAGTCAATCCAGTTTTACTTTTAAAGGGAATCACTCTTAAAATTAATGGCAATAAAAACTTACTTGGCTAGAAGTACAGCAGCTTTCCATTGTATAAAGCATTTTGAGAATCATTTCACTTCGAAGAAATGTGGTTATGGAAAAAGATATCAGTTTTTATCCCCCCCCCCCCCAAATTTGAATCTGGGAATAGTTACTGTCAGATATTTTCTCAGATTGTTTATTCCAATTACGAATGTTTTGTTCTGCTCCAGATTTTCAGCGATATTTCAAAAACGCACCACCTTTTGAAATGAAATTTTCACAGTTTTATTGTTATTAATCAACATATATAAAGAATTCAAACAATCAAACGGTTCCAAAAACCAAAGGCATACATTCCCTTTAAAATTCCTCCAAGAGTAAACTTTGTGTAAGATGCAAACAAGGGAGAAAATCAAGAGTTGCATAATGTCGTGTCAGTGCGAAAAAATTGTTTCTCACTTACGTTTTGCGTGAGTTTTTAAATTGTTAAAACGTCGCTTAAAGGGAGTTTATACTTTTGGTAAATGTCAAAGACCAGTACCCTCACTCGGTGTATCCCAACATATACATGAAACAACAAACCTGTGAAAGTTTAAGCTCAATCGGTCATTGCAGCAATCACCAGAAAAAAGTGGGGGAAAACCTTAAGTGTTTTCACTGTTTTCAAACATCGAGTTTTCGACTCATGAGATCAAAACTAATTGTTTTACTCATTTCTCAAAAACTATAGCATTTAAAGCCAAAATATTTCAAAGGGAGTTTCCCATCATGACCATCTTTATACCACGTAAGTTATGTGTGAATCTGTGAACATTTATATTTTTACTTTTTACCAATGTTACAAACACCCTTTAAAGGCATTGTATACTTTTGGTAACAGCTCAAAATCAGTGTCCACATTTTGTGTGATTCAACATACGCATGAACAAACAAACCTGTGAAAGTTTGAGCTCAATTGGTCATCGAGGTCACGAGAAAATAGTGAAAAGAGACCTTATGTGTTTTCTGTTTTTCAAACATCGAGTTTATTATCGCGCGCGATTAAAACTATTGTTTTACTCATTTCTCAGAAACGATAGCATTTTAGGCAGAAATATTTTAAGGAACCCTTTCTACCATTACTTACTTTAAATCATGTAAGTTATGTGTGAATCTGTGAACATTTGTGTTTTTCGATCTTACTGTACAGGGCCTTTAAAATAGTGCGGATATAGACACAAAGTCTCAATATACAACGTTTCCGCACTGAGCATTCTTGTGCGAGATACAACGTTTTTGCAAAATCAAGAAACAAAGTTTTAACACTTTGCGACATTATTAACTTATCGTCGCCAAAGACGGCCCTTTTGAATTTTCTTCCCGCCTGTTTTCTGTTGTGCAGGGAGAATCCACGTGTTCCATTCCCATCCACCCGATCCACTTCCATAACAACCACGGGAAAAACATCGGTCTGTGCAGCGGAAACATGACGGCCAGTCGAACCGCAAGCTACAACCAGGCAGTGGTCATCAGTGACTGCCCCTTACCAAGAAGACAGCTGTTTGAGGTAAGATGTCCTAAAGGTTATTCAAGCATGGTTTGAAATGGCACCTGTGCCAAAATAGTTGCCATGGGCTTAGCTTACATTATAAAATATTGACTCGCTATAAGAGTGAATAGACACAATCGGCGGCCGTAGTCACATGACTCATTGTGGGCATACAATGTAAACAAACCAAGCATGCAACGCGCAGCGTGCGTTGTCAAGCATGGCTTCTTCTGAGTGCTTCTGCCGTAGGTGTGGAAGAAGCCACGCATACTGGCCGTGACTGCTTGGTTTGTTTTACATTGTATACCCACTATGAGTCACGTGAGTCCGCTCATCGATTGTGTCTGTTACTGGCTAACATTGAGTTATTGAGAATAGTTGCTCACTAACCTCTCCTAGCCACTTCTGATTGGATGAAAAATAACAACAAAAAAATGACAAATCTGAACTTGAGAGCCTCTCAAAAGTCTGATCTGTAGGAACAATCTAACTGGATCGGTCTAAGGAGTATTCCAGCGTGCGTACATGGACCGGTCTGTTGGACCACCCCAGCGTTCCATTCAAATTCGATAAAAAACAGCTGGAGGGCTGATACATTACGAATTAACAAAAAGTAAAAAGGATGAAATGGAAAGAATAGGCTATGATAATTCAAAAGAAAGACAATAATAGAGAATAATGTAAAAATTGTGTATAAAAAGAGTAAACATAACCGAATCTAAAAAAAAAAGCTTTATTCAAAATGCTAATGTGCATATAATTCATTGTGTAGGAATGCTCCTGTAGTTTTAGCTCAATGTCGCAGTCCAGCAGGACATTCTGACGGTCCACTGAATCGTGGGCGCATACCTGAAGGATTGTTCCTTTGGGCCCGTAACAGACCCAACTTTTAAGAAGCTCCCTAAAGAATGCAAAAGCTTTCGGCAAGTTTGCTCCCTTACCAAACCCCACCCCCTTTCCTTAAAAAAACAAGAATCCCAAAATGTTATTTGCTACACCCCTACCAAAAGACATTCAATTCAGCCGCTCTTCTTGTATGTAACTAGTTGTTCCTGTGCTCTTTAGGTCAAACTTGAGAAGGTGACGGATGAGTGGACCTCCTCCGTTAAGATCGGTGTGACCAGTCATTCCCCAGATAGGTTGGGCTTTCCAGCATCGGCGTCAAATATCAAGCGTGGTACGTGGATTGTTCAGGGAGACGCAGTGTTTCAAAACGGCAACAAGGTAATAACATGTTCATCAAAGTGTTAACTAATTGTCTAATGTTGGTATTCATAAGTAATTCATAAGTCATTGGAGCTGCACATTGTAGTGTAGAATCTTTTGTTCAAGTCCAACGGTCAAAATCAATGCCCTTTTGATTGAGTGCCGTTTTGATGGGTTCAATGCCGTTTTGATGGAATGCCGTTTTGATTGATTCAATGCCGTTTTGATAAAGTAGTGGCCTGACGTTTCGACCCTAGCAGAGTCTTCCTGGGAGGCAAAACGATTGAATTGATTGATTGAATGTCATCAAAATTCAGGAATGAACCTAAGGTTCTCCTTACACTATATACTAAAAATGTGACGTCATCGGGGCTTTTTTGATTTTGACAAAAATTTCACTTAAAGGATATCAAACACAGCGGCATTTTACACAGTTTTAACCCTTTCCTTACCATAGGCGACAGCGGCATTTTACACAGTTTTAACCCTTTCCTTACCATAGGCGACTTTAGTCGACTGCACTAATACCCCTCCTTCCTTACCATTGGCGACTTTAGTCGACCAAGCTTACACACACAAAAGCACTCAAGCCTGAGCACAAAGGCCATTTGTAATAAAGCTGCAGTTTTGTCCATGTTTACCCTCCATACCCAAGCTTACCATCATTGGAAAGGGAAAGATCGGATCTTTCCAATGATGGTAAAATAAAATAAGGTTGCTATTTTGCAATCTCTTCAAATTGCAGTTGAAAGATCCGAAATGCCAAACACCTACGGAGCGCTATATGGTTATGTACAAAAAAGTGTTTGAGATTACAGATCACACCAAGGAAAGAAAGACAAAGAACTTTGACATTTATTGACCGATCTCAATGATTTTTTGATTATATGAAAGGGAATTTAATAAGTGAGAACTTTTTTATTACTTATTTTGCTGTAAAACAATGTCTTCAAGTAGATAATGGGGTTTGTAAAAATGACCTTTGAACGAAAGCTTTCTGTTGTGTAAGAATGTGTGCTTCACGCTTGAGTGGTCAAACAATGCGGTTATCAGCAGTTGTTTATGTCCAAACAATTCGGTAAGGAAAGGGTTAACATGGGGTAAGCGACTTGTAGTTTTGTTTTCATATTCATGAGGACTCTATCTGTTTGAAAATGAGTGGATCACAAAACTTAATTTTAACTTTGGTCCTCTTGCATGGCAGTAGGTATGTTTTCTTTCACATCAGGATTTAATCCGTTTCCCCGTGACTGTAGGTGAGAACTTTCAACGGACCCAACCTAGACCAACTAAAGGAAGGCGACACCGTGGGTATCATGGTAGATGGGCAGAGTAATCTTCATCTGTTTGTATACGGCAGAGACTGCGGCATCGTCGCTGATCACATACCCAACCCCTGCTATGCGCTGGTCGACCTCTATGGACAGTGTGTTGAGGTAAGTGTCAGACACATGCTTCACAAGTGGCATTTGAAGCCAACACCTGAGTGTGACTGTGGGGCTGCTGATCTGCGCCCAATTTTATGGCTCTGCTTACTGTAAGCGAAGAATCGGCGCTTACGGAAGCAGGGAATTCCGCGCTTACGTCAAGCATATTTCACGGGTTAGCAGGGAATTTTTGTTTGTGCACTTGCGTAGTTCACGTTTTTAGGCATTCTACGCTTACAAAGCTAGCGCAGAAATTCTACGCTTGTTCGGTAAGCGGAGAATGGTGATCGCAAGCGCAGAATTCGGCGGTAAGCAGAGCCATGAAATTGGGCCCAGACCGCAAGGCACATTGTCAACCAGTGACCCATTAGAAAACTCGACAGTGTCATCGTTCGTCTGGCCAGCTGTGACCCGATTGCGACACGATGGCTGTCGGGCATGGACCTCGACATTTGACATTTGATTCATTGTTGAATACGAGAGAAGTGACACCAAGAATCCCTAATTCATATTTGACTGTCATATTACACACCTCCATGTTTTCTTCGGTCCACACTTGACATCACTCTTGAATGTTCCCCGTGCAAACAAAGTTCTTGATCAAAAAGCATTCAGTGTAGCTGGACCGATGATTACTGGCTTTTTACTCCCTGTCGTGCCCTTAATGTCCCTTTCCCCTTTTTGTCAAGTGTATTCAGTCAAGTGCCTATTTCCTTTTTTGCTTTGTATTGTTGTTGCTATTTTCAACTGAATTGTTTTATTGATTTAATGTAAATAGAGACGCAATTCAAGCTTTTGATTGTGATGTTTTGTCTTTTTTGAAATAACAAATAAACCATTTATCTATCTATTTGGAACAATCTTCCTCCCGTCATTAGGGAATTTATTAGTTTCTATCCATTTCTCAAAGCTCTTTAGACTCGCCTCTATCCATGTCAATTTGTGGTATGTGCTAAGATCTTGATGGAATAGTGCCTTATAAATGTTAACTGATACTATGTTATGCCTTTCGCTGACCATAAGAATAATTCAGCCCCTAGATTTCTTGTAATTCAGAGCTATCTGTTGATGCAGGTTTCCATAGTAACAGAAGAACTTGGTGCAGCTGGTGTGCAAGAGGAGAAAGAGAAAGCATCCTTTGAAAATGGTGAGATCATCCAGACCCTGAAATTTCATCTTTGAGAGGGCAAGGCCATCTTCATTCCAATGGGAAATATTAAAAGTCTATTGGAAACTTTTGAAAGGGTACTAAGGGCCAAGACCTAAGCAGAGCCATGAAATAGGGCCCTGATCTTCTGCCCAAATTGAAAACTTTTCAATAGCTGTCTTGGGATTTGAATAGGCCTCACGTTACTAGGCACACTCGGTGGTCTAGTGGATAAGATATCTGCTCTAGAATGCAGGTGTTTTTGTGCTTTCGAATCCCACGCGTGATTATTTCGGAGGACTCGGGGGGGGGGGGGGGCACTATCTTTTGCTTATTACACAATCATCATCATTTAGCAGTTGCAACCGAGATCCTATTAACAACGTCATGCCAGAGGTGTTTATCGCTCATCATGTTCGGAAGGTCCTCAATTTCAGACTCAATGTCTCTACCAATCTTGCGATTACACAATGGTGTATAGTTAACAAAAACTATTAATGACATTCATGTAATAATACTGTAACCACTACATTTTGTTAAATGTAGACATACTGCTAATAGCATAGGAAACTTTGTAAAATATCATTTGAGTACATGACCTCTACTTTGAGAGGTTTGGTTTGGTAAAAGTACATCAAATCTTGCGCCTGTTTGTGGCTGCTATGAGTGTTTCGGTACTAGCTGCTTCTATGGTCTCTAAAGGGTTAAGATTTGCAGATAATTTCACTTCTTAACGGGCCGATGTGAAATTGATGCGGCATGCTTTGGAATGGATAACACTAAGGGGTCTTGTCAAAATTAATCCAGGACAGGTAATCGAATAACAATTCTCTGATGTCAAAATTTTCTTGGATTTCCGTCGGGACTGTATTTCTATGAGAGACATGGTTTTACTCGCTGAAAAGGCACAAAATAAACAAACTTGCAGTTTTGGAGCAATCTGGAATGTTTGGGGGTCAGTGTATATAATCAAGATGTGTAAGGGAAAGATGTTGATAGTGAGCCCAGTAGAGACCCCCTGCTTGTTTTTCAGTAGATAGCCATTTAAGTCTCTGCGGTTTGTGAACAAATTTGACCCCAGGCACTGTGAACGTCTCGCACGGTACTGAATTGTTTGGTCATAAAAAACTGCTGGTGACCGCATTGTTTGACCACTCAAGCGTGAAGCACACATTCTTACACAACAGAAAGCTTTTGTTTAAAGATCATTTTTACAAACGCCATTATCTCCTTGAAGATACTGTTTTACAGCAAAATAAGTAATACAAAAGTTCTCACTTATTGAATTCCCTTTCATATAATCAAAAAATCATTGAGATCGGTCAATAAATGTCAAAGTTCTTTGTCTTTCTTTCCTTGGTGTGATCTGTAATCTCAAACACTTTTGTGTATACAACCATATGGCGCTCCGAAGGTGTTTTGCATTTCGGATCTTCCAACTCCAATTTGAAGAGATTGCAAAATAGCAACCTTATTTTATTTGACCATCATTGGAAAGATCCGACCTTTCCCTTTCCAATGATGGTAAGCTTGGGTATGGAGGGTAAACATGGTCAAAACTGCATTTTTTTTTTACATATGGCCTTTGTGCTTGGGCTTGGGCTTGAGTGCTTTTTTGTGTGTAAGCTTGGTCGAGTAAAGTCACTATGGTAAGGAAGAGGGGGTATGAGTGCAGTGGACTAAAGTCATCTATGGTAAGGAAGAGGGGGTATGAGTGCAGTCGACTAAAGTCACCTATGGTAAGGAAGAGGGGGTATGAGTGCAGTCGACTAAAGTCGCCTATGGTAAGGAAAGGGTTAAAAAACCTTGTCCTGGACGATACTGATCCACTGGTTGTCCTGGATTAGTTTTGACAATGTTCTGAATTGAATTGAACTTATCTTTGTATACAGGTTTAAAGGAGAATACCCCACGGTCCCTATTCCCTATTGGAGGAAACGGCAGGTTGTGTGAATACCAGAATCTCTGTATCCGTTTCAAAGCCACACTAGGCTTACCCGGTAAGTTAACACCAACAAGGTAAGCTGACTTAATCAGGTTTTGTTGTGTGTGTCAAATTTCAGCCCTGGTCAATGTTCCTTGTAAAACCTTTTCAACAGATGCGTACTTTGAAACCAATCCAAAGTTCAACAAGTGCTACTGTGATCCTTGCCGAAAGTACCAGGGCACCGGTGAGTGTGGGGACCAGGGAGATCCGCTGCAGCGTTACACCCGCCCGTTTGGATGGTGCAAATTTGCAATCAAGTAAGTTGTGCTTAATGTTTATTCAGGTTCAAGATTGGTTTTCTTTAAATCTATTTTAAAAAACCCTTTATTCACCTGTGGTTTTCATTTACCAGTGTCAAATACCAATGTGTGTGTGTAGCATTTGGGGAGTAAAACGTTAAAGCTAGATTTAAATAATTTGGGGTTGAACAAAGAAAAATTGACTAGAGCGGGACTTGAACCAACAACCGCCAGTTTAACGTGTGGGTGCTCCACCAACTGAGCTATCTAGCCCTATGATGGCAGTCTCCATGTTCGTGGTGCCAGTCGGAAGTCGGAGGTTGTTGGTTCAAATCCCGCTCTAGTCAATTTTTCCTTATTCAAATTTAAAACAAAAATTACCAAGTCAGTTTCTCTTGTGGTTTATAAAACTAAATCTAGATTTGCAGGGATTAAAATAACAACAATTAAGCAATTCTGTCTCCAGGAACTGTGCTCAGAAAAATTCCTTTCCAAGATAATTTGAAATGCCTTTTCATTTTTTTTTCAGGCTACACTGTAGAGCGGAGACTCTGAATGTATTTGATATGTGGCATATGGCATACCATGGAACAGTGCTTGGAGCCGTCAGAAAAATTCTTGACAGTGGAATGCTGCTCTTACCTGGTAAGATCCTCCAGTGGTGTGTCTTGGGCCGAGCGGTCCACTGCATCAGCCTCAAGTTCTGATGATTGATTTTAGTAACGCATAACATAAAACAATGAATTGAAACACATCAAGCAATTTGAATAAAATATGAGCATAAAACTGTCTTCGGGCACAGGTGCGCCTCATAATTCAGTGCATGGGATTGTTTGTTTATTTCATCGCTGACCAAGCAGGGGACCATTTGAATCCATGTACTTAACACATCATTTTAGCTGGTAACCTGTTGTTGCTAAGAAAGATGTGTCTACGCTGAGTGGATTTCCTTGTAGTCTGCTTGACTGTTTTGGACGCAGATAACATGTTTAGGAAGAAGTATTTCTGTTGGCCTATAATTATTGTCTGTGATCATTTGTGTCTTAATTTTAAAATAATTTTTTTTAATATAATTTTTTATTATAACAATTTTTTTCTATTTAGGTGATATTACGCTCGGTGGAGGGTCACTGAAGGAACAACCCAACCATATTAACGACACTGACAAGCCCAAAGACTGTGACACCAAACAGATCTTTGTTTCTCCATCTATGAAATACGCCGGCTGTAACGTCTACTCAAGAAAACAACAGTATGTCATATATTTCTTTGCTTTTGTTTGTTTTTGCAGTTATCATAATAATAACAATAAATAATAATACAATACCTTTATATAGCGCATATTGCAGGAGCCTCTGTAACGCATAACGGGTGCGTTCGATTAGCTTCCCCGGGTCGACCCAGGTCTTCCCCCGGTGCGTTCGAATAGCTTTGACGTCATTCGCGGGGCTCACCCGGGTCAGCCCCAAGTGCCCTGCTTGTGGAGCGGGTCACTTGGGGCTGCCCCTGGTTCATGACGTCACGGCGAAAAACTTTCTCAATGGCCACCATTTTGTTTGTAATTCAGCGGGACATTTTAGGAAGTTTGACACACATTTTCGCCATTACAACAGCGTTTTTGTGAGCAATAAGTATTTTTTATTCGAAGCCGGGTACCTTTGTATCACTGTGGGGTTGTACAAATTGTTAAACTTTGCAGTTTTACCTTGAGAATAATTATTTTACGATGTTTTCGTGAATCCACGGAAAGTATCGGACATACGGCACAAAATGGAAGTAGTTCCGGTCGGCTGTCCCAAGATGCATCGGTGTGAATGCTGGGGGAAGTTGGCGTTCGATTAGCTCATGGTTAGGGGCTCACCCGGATGAGCAGACTGGGGTCGACCCGGGGAAGCTAATCGAACGCACCCAATATAAATTGAAATACTTCAAGCAATTTGTAAAAAAAATATAGATTCTAACAAATGAGTCCTTAAAAGTTCCTTGTAAAATCCTGAAGAGAGTCAGCTTGGCGAATAAGAAGAGTATTACACGTTGTTCCATAACAAAGGTGCAATGAAGTGGAAGGCTCTTTGACCATAGAATTTAGCGGAAAAGGTAGTTTGTGTCCGTAGGGATTGGCCAGCAGAACAAAGAGGACGAACAGGAATATATTTATGCAGATGATCAGATATATAGTCAGGAGATAGGCCATGAGGAGCTTTGAAAGTGAGAAGATTTAACTTAAATGCAAACGAATCGTTAAATGGCCTGACGCAGAATTTTTCTCGAAGGCTAAATGACATCACAATAAAAATGCATACAAGCGTAACAAGAGCAGTCGAGTGGAAATACATGAAGTCAGGAGTGCCAGTCTTGACAGACATGGCGCACTAGAAATTTTCAATATTGTTATTATTTTTATTACATCCCAGAATGGTTGACCCACATACTGGCAAATATTATGGACGGGTGGAGACAAAGTAACTCCAGTTAAGATGGTTTCTAAGACGTTTTTTCCCCCCCACCCACCCTTAGGTTCATAGACCCGAAGACGAAGTGTGTGTGCACCGTCAGCGTCGCCTTCCAGGTACGGGTTCGACCAAACAGTTACACCATGGGTCCCCAGACGATAGGGGTCAACCACAGCATCGACCCTTACATCGAGAACAGCAAAATAGAGTGGTTTACAAAGGAGAGATCGGCCATCGTACCGTGCGCATTGCTTATTAGAGTAGAATGACACTGCCCACTTTGTTATGGTGCTATTTATTTGTTCATATATATGTATATATATATATTGTACATTTGTTGTTTTTTTAAATTGGGCGTGTTATGTTTTAGGGTTCGACAGAGTGGAGTTATTTACGGCAATAAGTTGGGAAAGTCAATGACATGGCGTGTCAGCATCAAAGAAAAAGCAGTTTGCAACAGCTAATTCTATTTTCTCATCGAAGAAAAAACTAAGATTTCTTTGTGTACTTTTCTTCCCTTAGAGGCAGTACGAAACAAATCAAACTAAAGGTGTCCTCCTCAGAAATAATTGGAGTGCATCGGAGATATTAGATGTTGTGTGACCCTTAAAAGTAGCCCGAGCCCTAAATGTCGCCCGACCTAAATGTAGCCCCAAACTTGTACCTAAATGGAGCCCTGACATTTAGGTCTACATTTGGGTCAGGGATACTTTTAGGTACAAGTTTAGAACTACAACTTAGTCGGGCTGCCGGGCTGCATTTAGGTACAAATTTGGGGCTACTTTTCTTAATAGGTACAAGTTTGGGCTACATTTAGGTCGGGGTTACATTTAGGGCTCGAGCTACATCTAGGGGCCGCAAAGTTGGTGTACACATGAGTCAGAGCTGCCAACTCTCTCTGACCGCAGAAAAAGAAACCAATATTTCCATGTTCTGATGAACACATTTGACAACCTCCCTGAGTATGGAAACTTTCTCCCAATTATGTTGAATGTAATTCAAACTATCTCCCTGATTTGAAGATGCAAATGTTGGCAGCTCTGCACAACGAACCAACTCCATTATGTATGGCGATGTTCCATCTGAACTTTCGGTGAAACCAAAACACTAAGATTGAGAACACCTCAATCAATCTCTGATAATTAGAATGTCAACTAATTTTCGCACGAAATTCGACTCACTGCGGTATTTAAAGTTAAGGTTGTTGCGTACTATCGTTTGAAAGTCCAGTTGAACCACTTGGACGATCAGAATTCTCTATGAGGCATTAAGGAAGTGTAATATGTAAATAATTGGTGTAGAATTTTATTACTTACGTAAGTAAATTATTCCCCTCTATTGACCAAAGTGCGGGACTGCAGCTGTAGTTGTTTAATTTTGAGCTAATCAGTAAATACTCAGAGGTAACTTAGGGCACAGAGAGAAGTGTTACGTAGCACCGAGCCCATTTTCTTTAAGCTTACAAGCACAAAAACTTACTAAGCACAGACAAATTTGCTGAGTTAGAAACGGGTTACCAGCAAACATTTCAGAAAGTTTACATTGTTGTAACTGGTGCCACGCTAATGTTTTGCTAAGCGAAGATATTTGCTGAGCAGTATTTTCTGCTGAAACAGCTTTATGAAATTTGACAAAGAGCTACGATTGGTTTTAAAGTGCAAATCAATATTAAAGAGGAAGGGAAGTGACCGATTCAATTTTGTGATGTACTCATTTTCCCAATAGATAGAGTCTCCATGTGAGTGTGGAAAAAATGACAAGTTTCTAACCTTATATTTAAATGGTGTAAACTGCCATTGCATTCGATGCCCTTCCAGTGCAAAGATTGTCAACATCAAAAACATCTGATGACATCATTCTGAGAAAAATGGGTCACTACATTTTTGTACAGGGATGTTTTGAATCATAACTGACTTTTTCCTGAGCGAAATTTGAAACATGATGTTACTATAATTCAACAACTAACGGATCTTTACATTCCAAGGAGGAATTTTTCGACAGTCAAAATGTCAAATTGAAGGCTGTTTTGATTAAATTTGATTGAAAGTCAGGACTGAACCAAAACATCCCCGTACAAAAATGTTGAGGTCCATTTTTCTCAGAATGTTTTCGATATTGACAATTTTTGCACTGGAAGTGTATTGAATAAAATGGCAATTTACACCATTTTAATGTGAGATTAGAGACTTGTAATTTCCCCCCACTCACATGAGGACTGTATCTATGAGAAAATTTGTACCAAAAAAAATAAAAAAAATTGTCACTTTCCTTCCTCTTTAACTGCTAAGCAAAGTGTGATGTCACTGTACAAATCACTGTACAAATCACTGTAGTAACACTGATAACTCAACATAAGATGTATCTAAGTGCTTTGTAAAAAAGTAAGCTTAGAATCCCATTCCGCAGAGCTGCTTAAGCACAAGAACTTCAAGAAGTAGCTAAGCACAAAATAAGACAACCAGCGAAAATACAAGTCACACAAACCGACTTTGACTGGTTTCCTGTTTAGCTTTGCTCAACGGATAATCGTAAGCAACATTTTCTGTTTGAGGCGCTCCCTGCAGGGTTAAGCTTTAGTTTTCAAAACAGGATTTCCAAAGTTACTGTAAACTGTAAAGTAAGGCATCAGTATTTGCAAACACTTTTTTTGTTTGCTAATTGCTAGTCATAATGGTATAAAGTGCATTCAAAACAGCGTGTTTGAAAGAAACTACATACAATGCTTAGCAATTGTGACACCAATTCATTGATATTTAGTACCCAGCCACTGCATACTGAAATACACGATGGTTAATTTGAACCAAGACGTTGGTAACTGGGCCTGCATGGCATTTTGACTCCTGCAATTAACCTGTTCGACGGTGGACACTATAGGTGTACATGTACATTGTTGGTTTGGGTGTATACAGACAAATGTTGTGTCCACCATAATTATCTCAAACGGCTAATGGCAGACCGGTGGTAATAGAGCAGCCACGCGGTGCAAAGAGTCAATTGATCTCTATATACAAACAATATTTAATAGCCTGATGTTTCAACTCTAGCAGAGTCTTCCTCGAAGGTTAACAAATCTCTATAGACCTTATGCATTGACGTCATCCAGCCGCCATCTTAGAGGTAAAGTGATGATGTAACAATAGAAAACGCACAGATCTGTACGCGCGCGCGGCGCACAGGACTGGCCAATGAACAATGTCCTTTGGACCTCTAGGTGAGGGCGCCCTACTCAATTGACGTCATATGCATAAGGTCTATTAATTTGACATCGTAGAGGTCAATGAAAGGGTCACTGAGACGCCTTGAATTAATTATGCAGCCATTGCTGACGTCACGCGCACGTTGTGTACGCGCCACTCACTACTATCAGCCAATGAGACGGCTTCGTTTGACCTCATTTTGTTGGCTGTATGAGCTCCTGACGTCACATGCAAACACTTTTATTTAAGTTTTACATTGAGACCCCCCCCCCCCCCCCCCGAAAAAATAATTTCTCTTTGGGTGTGCCACCTAGTCAAATGGTAAACTATGATGAGATAACTCCAACATGCAAGGCATCAAATTCTGTAATTCAGTGCTCCATTACCGAAAAGGTTTTCCCGGCCAATTTCAGCAAAAAAAATCATTCAATTTCCATAGCCACTCACACTAGGGTATCTTTTTAGTTATTAATGCATTCAATTTCGTTTTCGTGCACACATGACTTTGTTTTTCTCATTCAGATTTGTTTCAGTCATTATATTTCAGCATCCAACAATCTTAATTATTTCTATTTTACACCTTTTGAAATTGAGTGGTTGACCAGCTTTTGCTGTTGGCTTTAACGAAATTGAATGAGTCTTGCAGCCTAATGAAATTGAATGATCTTATTTGACCATTAATTAAATGCTAAACTGGTGAACTTGAATTATTACTTTTGACTGTTGACTGCGATTCAACAGAGCATTCATTTTCAAATAAAATTGAATGAACCTGGTGTTAAAATGAATGGATTTATGTTGAACTTGGACGGAAAAATCCTATAATAACAACCCTGTTTTTATAACTTTCTTATTAAATTATTATTGATTTTGGGTTGAACAAAGAAAAATTGACTAGAGCGGGATTTGAACCAACGACCTCTAGATTTCTAGTCAATTTTTCTTTGTTCAACCCAAAATCATTTAAAAATTTACCCAGTCAGTTTCCCTTGTGGTTTATTATTTGATAAATTATTATTGGGAATTCTTTTATAAGACACGTAAAAAGATTAATGTGAACACATGTGAAAAAAATCATAGTCCTATTTGAAGTGTAGCTAAGGTTCTGCCGAAATTGTAAAAAAAATTAACAAAATAAAAAACAAGTTAAAGAAATGCAAACAAAAAAAGAAAAGATATGCCGAAATCGGATATTGTTCGAATTACTTATTCTTAATTGAGTTTTAGTTTTGAATTTTATATCCTTTTGCTCTTTGCATTTATTTATTTTATGCACGTCTTCATCTGGAACAAGCAGGGTATTTTTGATGGGGTGACAAAGTGTTTAGTCTTGGCACTTAACGGCGTGGGGTCCAGGGGCCAAGCCCGTAGCGGGGGTTTCTGGATTTCCCAGCTGATTTCAGCTGGTACCCAAACTGCTGGTACCAGGGGCACCCACACTGAGTACACATTTTGGTGGGGGTATCTATTGGTTATTGAATAAAGAAAATAGTAGGCCGCAGGTATCTTGGATTTCCAAGAGAATGGTTACGTGGTGCTTATTCGGCTGTAAGTATTAACCAAGAGGCTATAGTTGCTCACTTAGAACCCAAAGAACTTCAAGTGGGTGCAATCAGAATATACCATGCCCGATATGGGGCAGAGGGAGGCCCCCCCAAACTAACCCTAACCCTAACACACTCTTCCCTCTTGTATACAGAAGCACCCCCCCTAAAATTCTCAAAAGAATTCCTGAGATTCCCAGAACACAATGAAGACACAATAGAGGGGGGGCCTCCCTCTGCCCCATATCGAGCAGCAATTGAATCAGAATGAGTTCAAGGTAGAGGTTTGAAGGCATCTGTAGTCAAACTTTCTGGAATACATCCTTTGTGTCTATTCCTGTAAGTAGAGGTAAATGACCGTTGGTAGGCTAATGCGGCGTGGACTGACCAGTCCTCTTTTGTGTAGCCTGCTGCACTTCGAGTGACTATACAGTACATAACACAATGAAGATAGTGGTAGCACTTAATGACTATTAACTATTAGTAACTAATAACATTAAAAAACGCATGAGCTTTCGTAGCAACAACTACTTCATCAGATCAGATGCAATGAACTTGGGGGCAAGTGAAATAAGTTACGGGTGAATGAATTCAATAACAATGGTTGGAGTAGGTGAATCTAGTCGTGGTAATGGGCGAGGAAACCCTGACCCATATTAAGTCCTTGGTTGATATACAGTCCAGTGTATTGTGATCTTTTGTTCAGCATCAGCTTCACTTTCAAACCTGTAAATGGACTACACAGGTGTATGGTAGGCCTATGTGTTTCGCTCTTCTGTATAGATTGGATAAAGCACTACATACAGTACTACTGCTACTATACACAATATTTGAATTACTGTTAACTATAGTCAGCCATTACATTACATTACCGACCTGACCCTATAACCTACACTTTGTACATATTTGTAAGCACATATCATTGTAAAAAACACACACAAACTATAAAGCATCTTTGGCTGTAGTATGAAGTCAACATCCTCAGGAGAAGGTTCGACCCCGTCAAGTAGTATCGGCCGGACCTCAAACCACAGCGAGAGCTCTTCAGTAAGGTATGGGAAATATTAAAGGGTGTGTACATCATTGGTAAGATTGAAAAATAAATGTTCACAGATTTGCACATAACTTAGGCCTACTCGGCATAAAGATGGTCATGGTGGAAAGCAAAATGATTGTTACAGACAAAGAGTGCAGGCCTTACCCAAAACATGTCAAATTATCAATCTAAAGGCATCTTACCAAAGCATTCAATTGAAACCTTACCAAACCATATCTAGATAAAATTACGCCTACATAAGGTCTAGTCCTATATATGAGCATGAAGTTTGCTATACAAAACAAGTCAACAAACAGTGACTGTTTCAGTTCATGATTCCATAAACAAACCGTTAATTTTGAAACTAATGGGTGTTTTCTACAGCATGAGGACTGGTATTGCATGTATCATACATGTAAATGATTTCACGACTCTGAGCCTG
Organism: Leptasterias polaris; assembly: GCA_037783415.1. Lineage (NCBI taxonomy): Eukaryota > Metazoa > Echinodermata > Asteroidea > Forcipulatida > Asteriidae > Leptasterias > Leptasterias polaris. The sequence goes on from JAZGTN010000111.1 coordinate 1,708,494, forward strand.
TTTCCATTTCGCCATGTCTCGGGTTGTAAGGACGTTCAATGGACTCTCGGCTGGTATTCAAGTGACTGTATCCGTCTTTGCGGTGTTGTTCGTGAACGTCACCATCAGCAAGTCACTTGGGTTGATTCTGATTGCAGGATGACTTCATGACGAGAACGTGGAATCTTGGATTGGTCTTCGCACCCGTCCAAAGTGGCAGTGATCTTCTGTGTAATAATAATAATAATAATACGCAGTTCTTATATAGCGCTTTATACTCCCGATGGGTGTCTCAAAGCGCTCAGTATTTTTTCCTACAAGGTATGTGGAGTTACGTGTTGAACAGTATGAGACCTATTCCTTTGCATAGCACAATGTAATGGTTTACAAGGTGCTGTAAGTATAAGTAAGTATAGACAAGTCACAACTTCAGACTTAATATCACAAATAATACTTCAGCAATTGTTTTTCACAAGTAGAATTCCACGTGTTATTAAATCTGGTTTGAATTGGGAAAGAGTTAGGATTGTGAATGTGTCAAAAATTACGCCATTCGACTGTATACGGCTAGGGCACAAGCCATAAAAGCCGACAAGCAGATAAATCAAATAGTGGTGAACAGTTTTGAGCAGCTTGAATTCAACCATTTGGGCTGACAACCTTTAGGCAAATTGTTATGAAGCAATGCATGATGCTTTTGGGGCTAGGAATGATTTTTGTTTTTGCCGACAAGTTTAGCACTGTTCGCTGACCCTGCCTTTGCTTCGCCTATATTTAATATATGTTAATTTGAATCGGGGATAAAAAATATATATTTTTGTTTTTACCCCTACATGTGTATACCGTATACTGTATACTCGGTACTTCCCGAGTTCTGTAAACACGAAATCTGCAGGCAAATCCCATCCGAGTGATTTGCCTATGAGTTTTTCTCTCTCACAGAACTCTGGAAAGTACTGAGTTTACAGTGCTTTATACACATCGGTGTAGGGGTAAAAACAAAGACAATTTTATTTTATACACTGCCATAATTATTGTTCACACCAACATTAGTCAAAGCTGGTGTCACTTGGGATTTTCCCCTGGTGTTTGTCTCCCCCACATACGGTTAAAAAACACGGGTTGAAGAAAGTTCAGTCAAAAGACAAAATAACTGGGGAGGGGGCAAAATCCCTATTAGCACCGAGCGCGATTCGGTTGGTTTTGTATTTGTGCACACACACAAAAATATTGATATTTCTTTTCATTTATGAATAATTCTCGACGTTGTTGCAAAATATGTGTCACATTTCGTTCTGAACCTTTTATTTAAACTGTTTCTCAAAAACAATATATTGATAAGAGGGTCCTAGCTGCAAATTCTTGATCTGATCCTTAGTTTTTTTAAAATGCACAGTTCTTGGAACATTAGACCATCGGAGGATGCCTCCACGATTAAAACAAATCGAGTGTGGCGATGAGGTGTTCAAGGCCGTTTAAAACTGCAGCTCTAGCTATGTATTTATCATCCGTTTAAATTTTAAATGAGAGATCGCCTAACATCACAAGGCCACGGACGGCCACTTCAAGGTGAGGGCTACATTTAACTGATTTGGGCTATCAACCTAAATCAACTGTCACCAGAGGGCACGTTGCCACCTACTCTGGGGCTGAAACAGGGTTACCCCCTTCACAGTCCGTAAAGCTGTAGGCGTGGGTATCATCCACTAGGAGCCTGGCTGGTAGAGCAGAATGAACTATTCCCAACTTTTTACGAAGCAATTATGGTTAAGTGCCTTGCTCAAGGGCACAAGTGTCATGACCGGGTATCGAACCCACACTTTACAAAATACAAAGCTTGGGTCCGGTGAACTACACCACTCGGCCGCGACACGCCGCAGGTAAACATGGTCATGTGATCAATGAGAAAATGAGAAAATAGAATTAGCTGTTGCAAACTGCTTACCAACCAAATAGACCTGTGGTATAAATGCAAAAAATAAGTTAGTGGCCTGACGTTTCGACCCTAGCAGAGTCTTTCTCGAAGGCTGAATGACAACACACAACACACATTCAAGCAGACAAGAGTTGCAAGAGTAGTCAAGTGGAAATACATGAATAGAGAGAGTGGAGGGAGAAAAGCAGAAAGCATTCAGAGAAGGCAGGGGGTAAGCAGGGATTATGAAGACAAAGGGGGGGGGGGGGGGGGGTTATGAAGGGAAGGGGATGGCTTGACCACAAGAAGTTGGGAACACAAAGGACAAACAAATTAGTAATTACCAATCTCCCCACCTTAAAAACAACTAAAAATTAAATCAATGAATAATTAAAACCTGGTTTAATGAAATAATAGTTTAAAATAATAGGGCCTAAGGCCCTAGTTAAGAGTAAATGATAATCAACATTTTAAATGACAACTGTTTTTACTGTAATTTGGTAACAAATCATAAAGAAACTTTCTACCAACAGCTCCTGGATACTGTTTGTGCAAGATACTGACAAAAACTCAACTTGGACTGTGTCTCGACAACAGAAACTTTGCCATAGCGATAGGAATCGCCCGTAGTGGCTCTGCTGTAGGTCTGGTCTGTATGCCGCCTCTATTGCAGTTGTTCATTAACACGTATGGATGGAGGGGGGGCCGTGCTACTCACAGGCGCAATTAGCGCCCATCTTATCGTGTGTGGCGCCCTGCTCATCACACCATCAAGAAAGAGTCATGATTACCAAGTCGTCCCACATACCAACAATGGACCATCAAAGTCAGTATCAAGCCAAAGTTTCGCAGACATTTTCGGTTTACGTTTGTTTATTGACTTTAAATTCTGGTCTGTCTGTTGGGTATTAACTGTCACTCGACTCGCTGAAGGTGCATGGCTCATCTATTTCGTGCCACACGCAGTTGCCAAGGGCTTCAGTGCTGAATCTGCCGCCGTCATGGTGACCGCAGGTGGCCTTGGACGTCTCGTCTCCCTACTCGTCTTTAGTGTTGCTTTATACAAGGACAAAGTATCGATAATCAAAACCACGATAGCCACAACTTCCCTGATTGCTACCTCATTCATCATTGATCCCTGGTTGGACAGCCAGTGGCTACTAAACAACTGGTGCCGTGCTCTTCGTGATGATTTCCTCCGGACTCAACGTTGCTCTGGTACTGGTGAAACAGCTCCTGGGTTTGGACAATATGACAAATGCCTACGGATGGATTGGTCTTATCTCTGGTATCTTCAGGATTGTTGCTGGTTTTGTTCCCGGTAAGACAAGTTAACCCTTTTCACAACTAATTCTGGGCCCAATTTCCAGCACAAAAGGTAGTTAAGCAATTACATGATGCTTACTAGAGTAAAGTTACCAGCTAAGAATACTATGTCACATATACTACCCGTTATTGGTACCCTGCTCATGTTTGCTTAGCTGAAATATTATGTTAAGGAGTAAGCTATATTTTAAAACTAGGCAGAGGGCCCAACTTCATAGAGCTGCTTAAGCACAACAAATAGCTAAGCACAATTAAACCATAGAGCAAGGATTAAACGTATTCTTACCAGAAAAGGGTTACCAGCCAAAGTACCATGTCAAATACACAATCCTTGACTGGTACCCTGCAGAGTTTTGCTTAGCACATAAGTGTTCAACATAATTTCTGCTTATAAAGCAGCTATATGAAATTGGGCTCAGGTCAAAATGAGCGACGGTTGGATTAGCAAATTCTCCCCTCCATTTCTTAACTTTCTTTGCTCCCAACAGAAACATGACAAGGAATAAAAGCAGCATGGCGAGGTTGTTGAGGTGGAATAGTTTTGACCAATGTCAGTTTTCTGTGATGTCTGTGTATGTCAAAGGGTATCTGTAGATTTTGAACCCTGACAGACATTAGTGATTAGTTACTCTCTCCTTTTTGATTGAATTAAAAAAGAAAAAATCGTTGTCAGTGTATTCAGCTTTTAAAGCAGATATCAAACCCGATTTCATTTCGATTAATCTTGTGTCCCTGGATTTACCTCGTCGTACAATAGTCTTTTTGATGTATGGTGGAAACTATAGGAGTGCACTATTTGGTTTGTGTGGATATGAACAAATTTACCCAAATCTACCAGTGTGGTATTGTGTCCACCATATCTAACAATGGCTTCTGATGTTCTGTGGCTCTGTTGAATGTAAATTACATTTGCTCATGGAGACAGAGAAAATGTTAAAGAAGGTGGCAGCACAAAGCATTGTACATGTACTTTTGAATGCAGACCAAACTCTCATACAAAAATTAACTATAAATGTAACAAAAGAAAACACTCTCATATCACGCGCACGAGGCTTAGTCAGGTAAAACGTTGCCACTGTTATGTAATCAATCAGCAAACTGGGGCATAAAGTTGCCCACTTGTATTATCTGTAGGCCCTATTGTTCATGGTTTAAAAAACTGGAGGTACCTTTTTTTTATTTTTGTTACCTGTATTTGACATCAGACATGTTTAGTCAGTCTGTCGTGTTTGACAAAAGATTGTTATTAATTTGTTTCATTCTTACCTTGAAGAAATCATGATTATTGATCTACTCCTGTAGTGGTGAAGGTGGCGTGTCCAATGGCTCTTTGAAGTCTTTCAATCTTGGTGTTTAAAAGTTGGACTCGCCATCATTTCAAGATTACCTTCTAAAATTTGGATCACAGTTTCAGACCTTTTTGGGGGCAGTCTTGATTTAAAGAAGCCTTCCCAGACTGGTGTTGAGTTTTTATTTTCATCCATTACATTGCAAAGGTGCAATGCCTCAGATAGAGGGCGCTATATACTTAGTTGGATTCCAGACATTCACAATAACTGTGATTATTTCCAAAGTTGTTCTTTTACCATGTCACTTTTATCCCATTTTCCCCGAGGAGAATAACGCTGTTGTTTTGCTCTAGTAATTTCAGGCTTGATTTACGATGAATAAGGTAGCTACGTTGTTGCCTTTGTCACCATGGGGATTTTCCAGATTACACCTGTGATATTTCTACTTATACAAATACTCTATCGGGATCGTTTACATGTATAAGGTAGGCCCACAATAGTGTATTATGAGTTAGACAAAAACAGCGTTTGAAGTTATTATACAGGATTGGGCTGACAAAATAGTCGCAGACAGTGTTCATGCTTTTTGTGATCAACCATAGGCCTACACATGAAATAATGAACCTGTGAAAAGTATGGCTAAATCCATTGTGTGAGTCGGGAGAAAATAGTAAATCTTTAGCATTGAGACACATTTTTGTCCGTAATTTCGGTTGTAACGATCGAAATCAGCTGTTGCGATTTTCATGTTTTTAAATACAATTTTCTCGAATATGACTTTCTTTTTAGAGGGAAATATTTCACAAGAAAATGATTGAGTACAAACTGCATAATCAGTAAGCTTTTAGACTAAAATCATACAATAATGTTCTTTTTATCTTTACCACCCCTGTAAAGGACCTTTTAAAGGTGACAGTTTCGAAATGCAGTACAATGTTTTAAACATCATTTTTGTTTGTTCCAAAATTATTTCCTGATTAAGTATTTCCCTCTTTTTATTACAGACTTGCAACATAGAGCAAGTTCGAGTGCGGACCATGGTAAACTAAAGGTCGACTATATTTTTGACACAACTGTGGTCTACCATTTTGGAACCAGCCTCAGGACCATGGTTTCTTCCTTGGTCCCGATAGCCTCGTTCCATGCTAACATGTGTAAAGCGCAGAAGGGAACCAGTGTTATAAAAATGTAATATTTGATTACAAAATCAAGGAGTTGTCAAATAATAAACCATAAGGGAAACTGAGTATATTTTAAAATTATTTGTGGTTAAACAAAGAACAAGTTACAAGATCGGAATGTTAACCGCTCTACCAACTAGCTATCTAGCCCTATGTTGGTGGTCTCCCCACATAGGGCTAGGTAGCTCAGTTGGTAGAGCGCCGGTACGTTAATCCAGAGGTCGTTGGTTCAAATCCCGCTCTAGTCAATATTTTCTTTGTTGGTAGTTATTAACAAAGTAAGGATTTTGTGTCATACGGCTGTGATTGCGTAGGGGTTTCATAACGTGACTTAGTATTAACATATTGGATCTTCTGGAGATAGGCGTGTCGTGGCCGAGCGGTTAAGAGCACCGAACTCGAGCTCTGGTGTTTCTGTTCAGCAGAGTGTGGGTTCGAGTCCCGGTCGTGACACTTGTGTCCCTGAGCAAGACACTTAACTATAATTGCTTCTCTCCACCCAGGGGTAAAATGGGTACCTGTGAGGGCAGAGATGGTTCTTGTGATTGATTTAGCTTAGTAGCGCATATATTGCAGTACAGGCTGTATACTCCCCAGGGAGCTGAGATGGTTTAAGGAATGAAATAAATGGCCCAGTGACCAGGGGTAATAATGTTGGAAGCGCTTTGAGACGCCCTTGGGTGTGATAAAGCGCGATATAAATCCATATTATTATTATTATTATATGAACGTTTTCAGTGAAAGAGTACGAGGTGGCACAAAACAATACAAGATGGACTTTTCGTTGTTCACCACATTCACTTGAAAGTTGCTTTATTCTTTATGACATTTACAATTGACACGGGGTTTTTTTATACTTTAAAAATAAATATATTTTAGAGGAAAATTAATTACACATATTTTTGTGATACCGTACGTTATTCTGGGAAAGAGACAAGTAGGTATGCATCGTTTCCAATCATAAATAAATACATTCATTACAACATACTTCTCTCAATAACTTATACATGCTTTAATTTCTAAATCTAATGGACCTGTAAGACTTGAGGTATAAACTAAATTACTTTATAAATGGCTAAGAAAGTTTTGTTGGCAATTAAATAAAAAACAAAAGGGTTCCATGGTGTAATCGGTAAACCGCTCTAAATTGTATTTCCACAAGTGTCAAATTAATTCAACTTTTCTGCAGCGTCGCTTGTTGAAAAAACTGTCTGAAAGCCATTTCCCCTCTCTCACTAAATCCCTGCCTCTCCACTTTCTCGTTTTCACTTTTACACATCAACTAAAACCGGGTATTGATATTATTGTTGTGGATTGATGTACGTTGTATCTACGCGGGACTCGCATTTTTGTCCCAATGATTTCATCAAGCTGAAACTATCTTCTGTTCGTAAAGTGTGACAAACTTCCACTTTATGCCGCACCAACTTCATACAAACTGGCCCCAACGATTTATACCAGGAGCCCACATAGGAAATGCATTAATCAATGGTGTATTTGAAAACAAGATTAATGCAAAACATTTTTTTTTTGACTTTGCCTTCCAGTTATGATTTGCAGAGAGGTTTTGTGAAATTCATCAATTGTCATAAGAAATGACTTTGACCAAAGAAATCAGTATTTTTGTGTATGAATTGCACCCAAACTTATGCCAGCTTTTGAGCAGGAAGCAGCCAAACGGTGCCAAAAAACTTGTGCGTACACAATGGATGTGCGTGCGTGTGGATGCGTACAGTGGACGCGCGTGCGTGTGACGTAATGACACACCAACAAGATAAGCATTATGTTTCCTGTAACAAGTTAAGCGACACACTCCATAAATTACCACTGGCTTGTTCGCCCCTCTAAGCACTCTGATTTTAAGTTGCTTTGCAAAATTTTGCCCTGGCGTCATCAGATGGGCCTTGTGTTGCGTTGGTACCCTTTTCAGCCTTTATCTCAGAGGGTTGTTGGTGATGAACATATATAGGGAGCTGTATGGACATTGGTTGTTGTAGTTGTAACGTTGAGCAAGCTGTGTAACTTTTACCACGAGCACCCGTGAATAACACTATTAATGCCAATTGAATTACCTGTAACTGAACCTCATACAGGTAAACTCTAGGTGGCGCACTATATTGTAATTATCCGAGTTGATGACTACGGCTTTGCTCAACCAGGGCACGGTCCTACGTGATAGAACAACTAGCACATCCCCAAAGAGCAAACACACCAAACTCAACTTCAATCGCTTTCTCACTCTCACACAGTCTCACAAAGTTAGTATAGTCGGTGGCACTAAGTACTTAGCGGACCTGTTCAAGCGAGCAAACTACTGTACATCATTTTTGTTAGAGTGTACAACCCCAACCCAAAAGAGCCAATTATAACGCATGTACACTACGAAAATCTATTTTTCACAAGATGATGTTAAAGGGAAAAGGTTCCGCGGGATTTTTTATTATTATTATCGGTTAGTGTGTCCCCGCCTCCCCCAACATTGTATTTTAGTTATACATATTTGCATTACCATGTGCAAGTATTTAGTGTTGGATATCATTGGAAATATGTTCTCCAACAGGTGTCTTAGCTTACTATATATTTTCCTTTCTGAAAGGGGTAATTTTAATGATTCAGCAGCAGCAGGTCATTAATACCATGGAATTCTAAACAACTTGCAACTTAGTTTCCATGCAGGGTTGTGAATAACTGGATTTGGTGTGGTTGTTGGGAGTTATGATAGATATCACGAACCCTATTGGTATCCTAAAATAATGTGTATAACGTGTGGCTCAAGATTCACATTTCGCAATATGCGAGGAGTGCTCATACTGAGTCCACGATAAAGTACTTTTTGTTCACCTTTGTACACAACTGCGACCGGGTCCCAAGTTTAGCCACTCCCAGATTCAAGCTCTGGTGTTTCTGATCATCAGAGTGTGGGTTCGAGTCCCAGTCGTGACACTTGTGTCCTTGAGCAAGACACTTAACTATAATTGCTTCTCATCATCCAGGGGTAAATGGGTACCTGTGAGGGCAGAGATGGCTCTTGTGATTGATTTAGCTTGATGCGCTACATATTTGTTGCACAGGCTGTATACTCCCATGGGAGCTGAGATGGTTTAAGGAATGAAATAAAAATGGCCCAGTGACCAGGGGTAATAATGTTGAAGCGCCATGAGCGTCACTGAGTGACGGACCTGAGCGCTATATAAGAAGCCACTATTATTATTATTACTAACGTCGTGTCGTACCGTAACGTAAAGCAACGTAACGTAACTTACGTAAAGTAATGTAACACAATGCAGTGTTTTGACTGCGAGGTATTTATTAACACGTAAAGTAAAGCAACGTCACGTAACATAACATAAATTAACGTAAATGAAGTGTAATGACTGTTAGTATTAATTTACAGTTTAGTTTAACTGATCAAAGCCAACATCATGTACAAATGCCACGAGTGAAGCTTAAATCTTAAAGCAACTGTGACACGGTATCAGGAACAAACAAAAACATTGTTGTGTGAAATTTATAACAAAATAATTATATTTTTAAAGTGGCATCAGATTATTGGCCGTCACACCAATTGTAAAAGAAGCATTTCTTGTCACTTGTATGGGAGAAAGGCATCTGTATCAAATTTAATGGCCAACAATAAAGTTTTCAGCTTTACAAAGTGATCGTTTTCCAAGCTTGCCGAAAGAAGATTGGGCAGCGTAAAGATCACTCAATAGTCTATGTTCGAAACGCCCATTACCAGATTGGTACAATAATACTATACAAGCAACGGAATTAATTTCTCTCATAATTACATGTATTAATGCTCCACTTTATTCTGATTCATTTTTACATGAGTTGAACAGTTTGTTGCATCTTTACGTGGTAGGTTCTGTTAAAAGAACAAGTGACGCAACCAGACTAGTTTAAGTAATTATTAAGTCGACCGTCAAAGGTAGACGTATAGCTGTAAATTATTTTGATCTAGAGCAATCCGCTCAAACTGAATTGTGCCATTCTTGAAGGCAAAACCATGTCTGAAATTGTATTTTTATCATTTTAAAATCATATTCTAACAGGATGAACTAAACGCAATTACATGGTTTTTGTTGTGAAGGCCTACGGGAAAGCTCCATTAAAGAAAGAGACCGGAGTTATACATCCTTTTCGTCTTTACCACTAGTCGTGCCTGTTATCTCCAGGAATTCCTTGTCCAAACAGTGGATTCTAATCTATAATTGGATCAAAATGCACAGTACATGAAAACATTTTGTGGGTTTTGACATTATTTTGAAATCTGAGGAGTGGAAATCGAGTTCCATGTAGTAGTTATTATTTAAAAACCACCAGCCAGTTATGTTGCTGAATGCCACCAGGGAGGTTAACTGCTCATCCATGAAGTTTGTTGATTCAACAAGTTAGTAGTGGCAATATAAACACACCCTCTCGCTGAAAAGGATGGATACCTTCCGAGTTTTTCAGCCAAAACTCGGAAATTATTCAATGGAGCTTTCCCGTAATAGTGTGCTTTTCTGCCTTGCGTTTAGAAGAGACAAAACAGCCTTCAGTCATGCTTTGACGTGACCACAATGATAGCTTTCTAGTGTCAGTGTGTCTTGAGTATTAGGGTTTATTATCTGGAATTTTGTTAGTGAAACAACCCAACCGTAAAAAGTTAGTATAATTATGTGGTGGATACACAGTTCCGTATTGGAGTAGGTCCTACCCAGTCTGCATAATCCATGGGTACGTCACGTGCTACTTTCTTGAACGATGGCCGATGATGTCATCAATTAAAGCCAGTTCATCTGAACAACACCAGTTCCTCTTAAGATCTTAGGCTTGGCCTAAGAGGCATCGCCGTCAGCTGTAGTATCTCGTTTCTCTTCAAACCCACTGTAATTAGGATCACTCTTTTTGTTGAATCCACTGTTGAGGTTGGTGAGCCGGCTCGACCCTGCAAACTGAGAGTGACCCCGCTTGTCTTCCAATCCTTCCCAGGCATCTTGCTCTTGGTCGCTCCTCTTGTGGAATCCACTCGCTAAATGGGTCAGCCCACCCGACCCTGACAACCAAGAACGCCCTCTCTTGTCTTCGTTCCCTTGCCATGAGTCTGCACCATCGTTGCTTCGTTTATGGAATCCGCTCCCTAAGTTGGTCAACCCATTCGAGCCTGCAAACCGAGAGTGCCCTCTCTTTTCTTCATTCTCTTGCCACGCGTCTGCACCATAGTCGTTTCGTTTATGGAACCCGCTGCCTAAATGGGTCAACCCACTTGATCCTGACATCGACGTGTGCCCTCTCTTGTCTTCGTTCCCTTGTAATGCGTCTGCACCATCTTCGCTTCGTTTATGGAACCCGCTCCCTAAATTGGTTAACCCACTCAAGCCTGCAAACGAAGAGTGCATTCTCTTTTCTTCGTTCCCTAGCCACGCGTCTGCACCATAGTCGTTTCGTTTATGAAACCCGCTTCCTAAATGGGTCAACCTACTTGACCCCGACAGCGAAGTGCGCCTTCTCTTTTCTTCAGTCCCTTGCCATGCGTCTTGACCATCGTCGCTTCGTTTGTTGAACCCGCTCCCTAGATGGGTCAACCCATTCGACCCTGATAGCGAAGTATGCCCTCTCTTGACTTCGTTTTCTTCCCATAGGCCTTGGTCTCCATCGCTTCTCTTATTGAAACCACTGCCGAGGTAAGTCAGCCCATTCGAACCGGCAAAAGAAGAGCTTCCCCTTTTGACGGCTTCTTCTCTCTTATTGAAGCCACTTCCTAAATTGGTCAAACCTTTTGAGCCGCCGAATGCAGTGCGACCTCTTTTGTTAAACTTTTCATCCCATAGGTATGCATCTCCGCCTCTCTTGTTAAAACCACTGGCTAGATTAGTAAGTCGGCTTGAACCCATAAATGAAGAACGCCCTCTTTTGTCCTCATTGTCCAACCATACTTCAGGATCACTCTTTTTCATGAAGCCACTTCCCAGATTAGTAAGTCGGCTAGAGCCTGCGAAAGAAGAATGTCCGCGTTTGACCTCGGCTTCATCTAATAAATTGTTCTCCTCCTCGTCAGTCAGAGTCCGCTTGTTGAATCCGCTGCTTAGGCGTGATAGTTGCGAGGACCCGTACAAGTTGGTGCGCCCTCTCTTAGAGCGCCACTCAGAGTTGAGCTCCGTCAACCTTTTGTGAAACGTATCGCGTCCTTCGGCGGTAAGCCCCTTTGCCACCTCGTCCTCAAGCTCCTGAAGAAGTTCTTCGAAAACTTCATCCTTAAGATCTTCCAGCAGCATCTCATTTGTTTCAATCTCTTCGGTTTCCGGACCGACGGGCTGTAACACACAAAGAAGAGAAAAAAAACGGACATGAAAATGAGTTTGAGGAATTTCAAAAATTCTGCTATCTTGTACCCTCCTATAAAGACTACTATGTTTAGGTGAAGAGAAAAGGTCCGTGGAACCTTTCTTGGATAGCTTATATTTCCCTCATAAATGTTTGTTTAAAGTGGCTGAGCGGTTAAGAGCACCTGGCTGCTTCTGATAGCAGAGTATGGGTTTGAGGCCCGGTCATGGCACCTGTGTCTTTGAGCAAGATAATTTACCATAATTGATTTGTCCTACTGTCGGATTATGACATTAAGCCGTAGGTTCCGTGTACTGGGATTTGTAGCGCGCGTACAAGAGCCCATAACACTTATTATGAAAGAAAGGGGTTAACCCTGGTGTTTCTGGTTCACATTGCAAGCACATTTGATTACAGGTTTTCTCAGGCTTGTGAACTTCAGTGATTTAAAGCTCACTTATAAGGCATCCTTGGTTTCATTACCTGGAAAAAAAAAAAAAAAAAAATCTGCGATCGGTGAGTATTTTACAGATTTTAGACAATCATAAATAAATTAATGACATCAAGTAAAAGATTAGAATATAAATGGTAAAGCTGAGCCTACGTCCTCAAATTTATAAATATTATATGACAATATTGCAAGTGCCTCTACTATCCAAAACCGACAGGTGGAAAATGACAATCGTCTTTGCAATAATTATGACGAGCTCAATTCTGTAAGGCAGAAGTACTAACCTATTGCAATACCACTCATTTTTCAATAATCATGCGTATGATTGTTTGCATAGCTGACTACGTGAGTCAAGCTCACCACTCAGCCAGGTGCTTGTCGAATATCTACCGGTACTTAAAGGGAACGTTGCCTTGGATCGGGCGAGTTGGTCTAATAAAAAGCGTTTGTAACCGTTTGTTATAAAATGCATATGGTTAGAAAGATGTTTTAAAAGTAGAATACAATGATCCACACAAATATGCCTCGAAATTGCGTGGTTTTCCTTTTACTTTGCGAACTAACACGGTCGGCCCCATACAACTAACACGGTGACTCCCATAAATGGCCGACCGTGTTAGTTCACGATGTAAAAGGAAAACCACGCAATTTCGAGGCATATTTGTGTGGATCATTGTATTCTACTTTTAAAACATCTTTCTAACCATATGCATTTTATAACAAACTGTTACAAATGCTTTTTATAGACCAACTCGTCCAATCCAAGGCAACGTGTCCCTTTAACGCTGCCATAAGAGCACGGTATTGTGCTCTTATAGGAACGTCAAGTTTTTAAGGGTTTGCAGATAAGGAGAAAGCACCATATGGCTGCATGTGATTTCCCGCCAAAAAAACAAAAAAACAAAACACCAGTTTATAATCAAACAATGACAGGAAATTGCTTTTCAACCGTTGAACTCTGAAAATGCAACAAATAAGTCTGCATGAAAATACCTTTCAAGAGAAAAATCATGAGGAGTTGGGAAAAATAATTCATTCATGACAATAGTGTCCTTGTATTGTCTGCTAAAAACCAACACGCATGTGACGATGTGCGTGACGAAACTAAATTCATAGGCGTGTTGCCGTTATGATTGGGTTTCTGTATAAACGGCGGGTCGATTGCCAAAGCAGCGAACAGTTTTGATTTCAAAAAGAAGTTCTTGTACGTTGTCAACACTCATTACGTAAAAAGAGCACAGACAATAAGACTGTGTAATTGCTATACCCATCATGAGGAATAATAAGACTATAAAAATCCCAAACAACAACAACGACAACAACGACAACAATGCAGCAGCAGCAGCAGCAGCAGCAGCAGCAGCAGCAGCAGCAGCAGCAGCAGCAGCAGCAGCAACAACCACAACAGCAACAGCAACAACCACAACAGCAACAGCAACAGCAACAACCACAACAGCAACAAAACACAGAGAAACACACACAAACAAATATACCGACTATTTTCCGAGGGGGGGGGGGGGGGCAGTTTGACTGGCTTATAATTGATGTTGAAATGACAATTGTTATCCCCAGTAAAAGTCCACATTTTAAAGCTAACGCTGATTGGAACAAAATAAATGTGAGGACTAAATCAAATAACGAATGTGTGGACGAGTTTGCGATTCATAACGCAAACGTAAAGGTGGCTAGGGACACCCATTCGCTTTCCTATCAAGCCTTTACTCCTGGCAAAGCTGATAATCCAAAGATGTTAGGTGAGTTTACAGTATAAACACTCAACGGGAGAAATCGTGGCATTCGGTGGAATTGTATTTGCGCAAACAATTTTTCGGTAACGTCCCCCCTCTCTCCGTTAATAGCACACGCACGCACTTCTGCTGCTGCACGGGAAGCATTTTCAGTATGTGCGGTGCGTGGGCCATGCCCATACATCGACCCTTCATGCACTCACGTAGTAGAGAAGGAGCTTCGATTGTTAGTCGGCCGGACTGTATTACGGACCACGATCTTTTTATTACGTGTTTTGCAAGCCATTGGCTGACCACACCACTAGAGGATAGTTCTTCTCATTAAGGACTGGTTGGTATCTCCGTGGAACTCGTTGGTCAACTGATAGATAACGAGCTGGGTATAAAGTGAATAACCCCAGGAGAAACTACTGCGTCATCAATGCGAGGAAAGTTTAAGTGCTTTATTGCCCGGTAAACAAAACTGAACTCTCCACTACCGAGTTGCTATTTACACCTTGGGAACAAACTAAGGGGCGATAAATGCTATGCTACGCAAACGGCTTGAAGACAGTTTAACGTGGTGTGGTTAGTGTGAGGCATTTCTTCAAACATAGCAAGCTAGGCTGTGAATTTCATACCTGAAAACCATTTACTTATTTCAAGAATGCTAACACTTCAAATGGCAAGCTTTAAAAACTCCTATCTAAAACTAATGCCATCGTTGAGGGCCTTACTGCTAGGGTTGTTGCCTCAGTTTTGTGACCATAGAAAAAGCGCAAGACGGAAAGACAGAAGACCAGTCTACAGTGCATTAAATGGCAACAACCCTTGCTGAATATAAATTTTAAAACAGTTTTTTAAAATATTTATAATAATTATTTTTATATTTCGTCAGCGTTTTCACGAAGTAGCACGCATAGTACTAAACCACTTTTTTCAGTTTTCAGTTTTTTAACATTTTAAACAATGCTAACCGAGGCCTACAATTTCATGGAGTTTCACCGCTTTAGGAGCTATACTTTCTTAATTACGGTAATTAGTGATACAACTTTGCACCGAAACCTGAAAATTTTTGACTTCACGAAGTAGCACTGAGGTTAAATTTACCATGATTGAAACACACGGCGCACACCAGCCTCAAGTGTGATAAAAAACGTTTTCACGAAGTAGCACTGCAGTCTTGTGTGTAGCGCGCGCGCGTGACCTACATTTCACCAACTGACAAACACGCATAGTAATACATTGGAGGGTACTACTTCGTGAAAACGG
This sequence comes from Leptasterias polaris, assembly GCA_037783415.1. Classification (NCBI taxonomy): domain Eukaryota; kingdom Metazoa; phylum Echinodermata; class Asteroidea; order Forcipulatida; family Asteriidae; genus Leptasterias; species Leptasterias polaris. Next base: position 1,723,943 of record JAZGTN010000111.1, read on the forward strand.
AAAATGTCTATTTTCGTTAATTTTCGATTTCACGAAGTTGCACACATCTTTCTTACGAAAAGCCGGAAAAAGCAACATAAAAAGGAAGTTCAATGCATCAAGTCTCCACTGTAAACAATCTAGTTGAAAATACCCTGACATTTTGTAAGAAAGCTTGATTTTAAAAAGCGTTCACCTTTAAACGCTGTTTTCTCTAATTGTTACTTTTAACTGGTATCTTGGTCTGTGCTACTTCGTGGCGTCGGTGACGATTTATTTAATCATTTTATGTTTTGGGGATTAAATCATCACGTAAGTTCTGCAAAAACGCGTGCCCACCACTTTGGGTGTTTGTGGCTCTTCGAAAACTGTTAACCGCATTTTAGATTTGAAATGCTTTTACGCGCTCTTGAAAACAATTGACGTTTGTAAACTGTACACATTTTGGCATAATTATGCAGTCGTTGTTCTTCTTGGCGAGCTGCTTGTAGTGAAACAGTTCTCGAGGGCAATTTAGCTTCATTGGAGCGTCAGAATGTTTATTTGGTATTTTATGTTTTCTGAGTAATGCACGGACCACACACTGAATCAGGCTGTGTTTAGTTTTTTAACAATAATATTTATTACTTCTGTTAACTGTTCAATTTGTTCAATTCGATTTACATTTATCTCCATACCGTCCTACACAAAGTGATACAATAAATAATTTGATAATGCACAGAATAGGCCTAGACCTAGTTATTATATGGGCTTGAAGGAAAGCAAGAAAGGAAACAGTACGGAGGTTGATTTGATAAGCCGAGGTTCATAGCAATCAGTTGGTGGACAGACCGATACAGGACAAACAGACAAATCATAGGACGTACATAACTAAACAAAACAACTTACAAACAACAACCATCCTTAATTAACTAGAATGAAATGAATATGGTGTTTTTAGAACAGGAACAAACGATCATGGTGTACCGCGCAAAGCAGTCAACGGTAAAAACATTATGTTCATTCAAATATTCATAAAAAAACAATCTAATCCTTTTCTTCGCTAGAGAGAGAGTCCACACGCATCGGGTACCTTTATGTGGCTCAATGACAACTTCCAAATAGCGCATTGGAATCATAACAAAGGAAATGTAGCGGTTTGTTTTCCCCGTGCACTTAAATAGCTATTTTCAATACGGAAAGTATATGAATATTGACATGATGCCGCATTGGCGTCGAGATACCAAGGCAAACCAAGGAGCTCTTTTGTCAATAACTCCCCCAACTTCCTAGTCTCATCTTCGCTCGGCGCCGTAATTTGACAAGCATTATGTTTCCACGATCGATACACCAACCACAGGTATCCTTGGCAACTGTTAACATTGACATCTCCCCCGATAAAGAAGAGGCTTATTCATCTACACACTTTGGATATTGCGTATAAAAGTAAGATCACTGTTGTTGCGTACACTGCATAAACGGTGTGTTAAAATTTACACCATGGTTGTTGTCACAATGGATACCAAAAAGAGAATCAAAATAACATCAGATGGTGTTAAAATAACACCAATGTTACTGTGTTGGATGAAATGAGTGATATTGTAACATCTTATCTGGTAAATTTGATTTTTTCCCCCCGGTATGTAAATGTGACAACCCGCATGGTGTCACATTAAACATCCCAGCTTTTGCAGTGTATGGAGACTGTTGTTTGACAGCAGTACCAGATTCTTAAAATAAACCTCACGCATTGACGTCATCGCTACGTCATCTTGGAGGAAACAATCGCACATCGTTGTACGCGCGGCGCACAGAATAAGGAACATAAGAAACATAGTCTGGTCCTCTAGCTTTAACCGCAAGACGGATATCGAGTCTCGAAGTGTGACCAGATTGTTCGGGCTATGAGCAACCTTCTTTTGACCTCTTGCTGAGGGCGCCCTAATGGTCAAATGGCGTCATGGCGTCATTTAAGACATTTATTTCCATTCCAACAGAGAATCATCATAACAATATCAAAGAACAGTAAAAGGATAATTGGAAATGGGGGCATAGCCAGAAAAGCCAAAGCTTGTGGTAGGTTTGCCCAGACAAACAAAAACACAAATAGACTAACATCAACAAGTAAGGTGTGAGTAGGTACGATATTTAACTAAGACAGAATAGACTCTATGGAAATTAACTTGGTGAATTCAGAGGGATGCAACTTATAACAATACATATAGGACTGATAAGTATAAGCGAGGCTAATATAGTAATTAAATGGGCTGACAGGCCATACTCGTGTTTTGGGAAGTTCGTTAACCGGTTCCCGACATATTGCCTTGAGAACTGACTGGCTGGCTGGCAACGTTCCTAAGAAGTGCCTCATCAGTCTGTAACCAATACCACCAGTTACCCTCCAACCATTTTTACTATACTCTACATCATTCTCGACCCCCTTAATATTTGAAGGTTATAATATTTGAATGTTTTGTGTCAGCCACATAACGCCAAGATCAAAAGGGTAAATAAAATGTAAAAACATGTTCTTGACAAACTAAAATATTAAAGCCCCAGTACCCAGCAAGCCTCCGGGTGTATATTTTTAATATAAAGGGAAACTTCATTCATATTCACTGACCATGACTAAAGTCATCGCAGAAATGCAAATCATGCATTCATTTGGGAATCTTTTTGGGCTGCAAACGCCTCATCTCCCGTTGGCACCCGTTGCTATTATTCATGCTGCTTGAGTGCACCGGGCGTACTTAAGACTAGCACTCGTTAGCGACCCCTCCGGCTGGGGAGTTGACGGCACTCCGGTAAAAAAAAAAAATGAATACGAGAGTCCGTATTTAAAAAAGAAAACCCCAACAACATTCCCCTGGGAAAGGTTACATTATTCTATTGGGAGCTACTACTTCACTTCTAAAGTGACCCATGTCCTTGATACGAGGTGTGAAAGTATAATGAAAATATTAGTGCTCTGCTCGCAGTGGCGAGTTGTAAAAAAGTTCAGTTATCAGGGGTGCGTCTTTACGATTTGAGCTGAAATTCTCCCGAAGACGAACAGGGTACGCTGTTCGGAACGTCGATACCATACCTTTTCGTATAGCTAACACTCCTCCCCAAACGAGATTCACACATGCCTTTATATAACACACAAGTTTACCCATACTAGTTTACTTATTATCATTTACACTCGTAAAGCTAGAAACCAACCCAACTGAGAATTGCCAACATTCCTCACTGGCTACAACAATGTTACTTTAACATGCAGATGTTTAGGTCCAGCTCTGTATACAAACTATGGGAAGCAACAATTTTTTGAATGCAAATTCTACGTGATTCATTCATCAGCTGATGTAGAAACTGCTCCAGGTGATGTTGAGATAGTAGTCGGTTTCGACTGATACACGGTGATTTAAACATAAAACATATAAAAAACGTCAGTTTGAGCATGGTTGGATCTCGTCCCACACATCACCACCACCCCACCCCCTTCCCCCCCCCCCCCCCCCCACAAAACGTCAATAACAACGCCCGAGGCAATTAGACTACGGATGACGTTTCCGCGTACGACAGGTGCCAAAGCGAATCAATACAAGTGTATTGATGTTACTTAGGTTTTGAAGTCAACTCACTCAATTGAATTACACCAACCTTTTTGAAACGTCCATACATCTCCCCAAATTGCCCCCACGAGTGAATTATACATTAACACGAGGACATTTTCTTGTCAATAGTTTGTAATGGGGAGTGTTTTTCTTTCTTCTGATGCTTGTGGTTGAAGTTTAATTATTAGTCGGTCTAGACTGAATTTTAAGACGCTGTAAAAGAAGCAAGTACATTGCGCATGCAATGGTGAAACTTTTAACAAAGTAACCGAGTGGTGTCACGTCTATATTCCCGCCAAGGTGAAACTTTTGAACATGGTGTCACATGGGGAAAAATGCCTACAAGATTCTGTCTCAAAATGTAGATTAAACAAAATTAGCAGATTGGCAGTTCTCAATCTCATGCAAAAGTATCAACCTTTCAAATGACGAGTTTAGCTCTTTGCAAAGCAAGCAGCGTGTTTAGTCGTCATTATGAAAGTGATGCTCCGTCTGCATGCGTCCATTACACACCGAGTCCTTACGGTCAATACTACCGCCCCCCGGGGGTGTTGGGCAAGTCGAGGCTGTTGATTTACGTTTAAATACAAAAAGGTCACCAGTCACATTGGTTAGCATGACGTAACTCAATCATCGCCAACGTCAAATTGGTTCCAACGCCTGTATGATTTTCATTGAACTTTTGTTGTTTTTGTAGGATTTACGCAAAAGAAAACGAAAAAGGAAACACAATTCGAGAACCTTGTTTTTCTGTTATATACCGTATGTACTGCTTAGACTTACGATTTCGTTAACGAATTCCCTTTAAACTAAGTATTATTCATTGTAAACGATGACACGAGGTAATTTGGGTAGTATGAAAGGCCTTCATGGGGAACCGATGTGCTAGCAAATGACACAAGCTCTTGAATCATTGTTAAATTGGTAATAGCACGTCGAACCCATGCTCTTGCGTATGTTACAAGATGTTGAAGCACCATCGGAGTATAACACATTCAGCACACGATCAAGGAATTAAAACAACGTCGATATCTTTATGCAGTGAAGCAAGGCCCTACGCGTAAAAGTTTTGCGTGACCCACCCAACTTTACGAACTGATGACGACACCATTTAATGGACCGTGAATAAAACCCATATATCTCCATGACGTTGCAGTTCCAAACTTCAGTTTTGCTACTCTTGATTTTTTCGACCTGTATAAGACGGTCGAAAAAACTTACTGGAATCGAAGGCTGCTGTTTAGAAGCTGAAAGAGGCAATTGCATCAATGTCTTGACTCCGTTTCTAAAGCCGAGAGACGCTACTTCAAGCTCGTACATCAGGAGCTCGGCCAAAAAATGGGGTCGACAGATGGACTGGCAAACGAAATCTACGAAGTGAAAGAGACAAGAAGCCATAACTACAATAGAGGCCTCGCGGCAGGAGCGAGAGTACGAATGCTGGGTTAATGGAGTCGGACTTTCTTAATGGGAAACGCAATGAAGGGATCTCTGTTAAAAATGCGAGGAACTATTGGCGTTTAACGAGAAAAGAAGCTTTTTTTTTCTCCCACCTCCCGAGTCTCAGGCTTGTGCTCTTGGGTGTATACAGTTGATGCGGAATAGCTTAAAAGACCCTGGCGTTAACACTTAAGAAATCTTGTACCTGCCCCTGGACGGGAAGCGCAATTGCTTTTTGGAGCAATTGATACTGAAAGACTTATTTTTAGGAGCAATTACTGTTAGACTATCGACACCTTTTTACCACACGACATTCTGCATTAGTCGCCGCTTAGGTGACCATACTCTCGATTTGTTGTTTCTATTAACTTGTTTTTCGTCCGGAAAAAGTTGTGTACTGCGAGGTCTTGAGTGGAGTTCACTGTGTGTGAAAAGGATGTATTTTATTTATTTATTGTTTATTTATTGTCAACATACTGAGGCATTTATTGTTGAGGACTATAACAGTCTTTTATAAACATTTTCCAGGGGAATATTTGGTTGGTATTTCATCGAAATGTATTATCAATTTTCTTTTACAACGTATGTTATGTTGTACGCTGTTTAAAAGTAATATGACAACTGTTAGGCCTATTAGGCAATAGGCATATAATAATAGCTATACGAATCATATATTTTTCTTTACCCATCATAATTTGCCTTGAACCTTGTGATTATTAGCGAATCAGTCAATTACGGCTGCGGGCTAGCCTGGTCATTTATTATTTAGAATCGAGTCTGCGAAAAGTCCCTCTAAACACATAACGGTATAGTATTCAATTTACCGGTAATAAACGGCGAGCTGCAGTTATTTCATGCAATATTCAAGAAACGTACTGTCTCGAGAAGTATTGGCCTTTGCACTCGAGGCAACTTTGACAAGCTTTTTGTTGTATAGTGTACAAATCAAATTAATTATTAATTATTCTTTATTTAAGCAAGACAGTATTCACCTATAAGTTGTAGTCTTAATGTAGTGTATTCAGAGAAGAGAGATAAAAGAAAATTTTAAGAATGTATGACACATATGTAATGATCGAAAATATAAATTAACGGTTTTTAAAGGTATTATACAGGATTGGCAGAGCTGACAAAATAATCACAGACAGTGTTCATGTTTTGTGTAATCAACCACATACATGAAATAACAAACCTGTGAAAATTTGAGCTCAATTGGTCATCGAGATCACGAGAAAATAGTGGAAAAAGACCTTATGTGTTTTCTGTTTTTCAAACATCGAGTTTATTATCGCGCGCGATAAAAACTATTGTTTTACTCATTTCTCAGAAACGATAGCATTTCAGGCAGAAATATTTTAAGGAACCCTTTCTACCATTACTTACTTTAAATCATGTAAGTTATGTGTGAATCTGTGAACATTTGTGTTTTTCGATCTTACCAATCGTGTACAGGGCCTTTAAGCTGAAAGCTGACTTTTAAAAATCGCACACGACAATGCCAAAACGCCATAATAATACAACCAAAAGTAATAATCCACTATAAACAAATGTTGTGCGCATTTATCATAAAAATTACCCATTCCTGGGTCAGACCGACTCCGAAGCTAGTTAGCCAATGGAAATTTATCTCGGATTCTGCATCATTTTTACAAATTTTGGGGTCATTTTGACACTGATTCCGGGTCATGCCCACAAATGGGTCAAGCCCCTCGGACCCAGAATCCGGGTCATTTCTGAACCGGAATCCGGATCAATTCTGACCCGAATCCCGGGGCCTTTCTCAAAACTCGGCTTGGGCTTCGGCTCCGGCTCCAGGCTCCGTCTGATGTTCGAACCACCGCGTGCAAATACACGCAGCACCAACAATTTATAATGGAGCCCAAGCCGGAGACGGAGCCCAAGCCGAGGTTTGAGAAAGGCCCCCGGTCAATTCTGACCCGAATCCGGATCAATTCTGACCCGGAATCCGGTTCAATTCTGACCCGGATCCGGATCAATCCTGACCCGGATCCGGATCAATCTGATCCGGTAGTTCTTAGAGTATGGCTCTTAAAGATCACCATACTGTTATCACACTACACCCATGATTTTAGCAGTTTCCCGCATAGTAGAGAGTAATGCACAGTGATGCCCCTGGAAACACACTTATATATAATTCACAATGAAACAAGAAGAAGTGTTGCGGAATGGTCAGCTGAATTTAGTCACAGACAAAACATCTCTATGTTGACACCTTCAGATCAGCCAACAGCCTACCAGTTTATAGGAGTCAAACATTAATAAAACATTGCTTAATATTAAATTTCTCTATGTGACGTCAGTTGTACGGTTTGCAATTGGTAAAAGAAGCCTCAAGAATTACTTCGACGGATATTAAACACGAACTGTCCAGTTGTCAATTTCGTCAACATGTTTTTTAGCCATGGCACACCGTGTTGGGATTACTGACAATACAGGCAATTAAACGACGTACATGACTTATATAAGGAAACCTAGTTGGTCGTAAATCTGTAATATTAAATGCAAGCATTTGTGCCTTGACAATATTTTACAAGGGACCTTGATGGACAGTAAACAAATTAATGCCCTTTCACATGGGGTACATTTTGTAAAACTTAACAACCATGCTACAAATAGCAAGAGACCTTTGCTAAATTGTTCTCGTGTGGAAGGGGCTTTACACATCTTGGTTATTAGCACTGTATACTCAGTGCGAGGGGAAAGATCCACAGTCATATCGGGTGGGATTCGAACTCACGACGCTCTACATGCTAGAGCAAATGCATTACCGTTCGATCACCGAATCTGCCTGTTGATGACTGGTCAGTTCTGGCCAGGGCCCTAAATGTCACAGGGCTGCTTAACTTAAGCACAAAAAGAAGCTAAGCACAACAAAGTTATGCTTACCAAATTAAGGTTACCAGCCAAAATAACATGCCACATGTACCATTTATGACTGGTATCCTGCTAATTTTTGCAAAGCACTTTAAGCAGATAGAGCTGCTTAAGCAGAAAATATTGCTTAACAATTGTCTGCTAAGCAGAAATGAGCAGGATACCAGACAAACATTGTACATGTGACATGGTAGTTTGGCTGGTAACCTTAATCTGGTAAGCGAAATGTTGTTGTGCTTAGCTGCTTTTTGTGCTTAAGCAGCTCTATGAAATTGGGCCCTGGTCTTGGGCTCAAACACCAACTATGGCGACTGTGTGTTGATTTTTTTTCCCCCACAGGACTCGAGAAGTACCAAGTATATATACAGTGTCATTTTATCAGACACCGATCAAACACTGAAGTTGTTATCATTTTTGTATTCCCAGTGCAGTTATTATTCAAGGTTATTATTACAATATTAATTGTAAACTCGTACGGTTCAGCAGTAGCTAGGGAAACTTTAAGTGGAGACCAATCAGAAAGTCTTTCCCGCCCATACCAGATTGATAATTGCCTGTCCGAGCAGCAACCCGGTCCGGATGTCCACTCTACCATCTATATAAGACCGGAAGCATCGGGTAACTCTTATTTCATTAAACAGGCCCGCAGCTAAATATTACATAATTGTATCAATAACACCGTAACCGCATAGAAGTGAACGCCAAACTTCAAGGTAAACAAATTCTAACATCTCCCAGGTTTGTCTTTTACTTAGCCGTCGAAGCAGCCCCCCCGGGGTCAGAACTGACCCCGATTACGGGTCACAAGGGGGCTTGATCTATATATGGGTCAGCTTGACCTAAAGTGGTTTAAAAATGGGAAATTAACTCATATTTTTGGGGAATTTTGACACCAAATCCGTGTCAGCCTGACTTAGAAAAGGGTTTCCCCACCCCTGGGACTTGACCCGGGTCAACTCTGACATGGGTCAATTCTGACCCGGGTCAACTCTGACCTGGGTCAATTCTGACCCGGGTCAATTCCGACCCGGGAGTTTTTAGAGTGTAGTGCTTTTGCTTTATCATCGGGTTTGGAAATCATGCACTTTGGACACGGGGCTTCAAATGCAGAGCCTATGGAGGAAATTAAGTGCGAAGTCGGAGTTTCGAAAAGGCCGATAAGGGGGCCGCCACTCTATAGTATTATTGGGTGTTCTTGTATCAACACTATTATTGAGAATGCTTCTTCAAAAAATTGATGTGATAACCTTTTGAGGTTGTCACGTATAAGTGCGAAATGTCCACTGTATTGTCAAGGTTTCAGGTTCTGTTTACATCTTTCAATGAAGATGAACTTATTGCACACGAACGTGTTTGATTTGTCACTGTCAGTCGTGGAAGACTCGAGGAATGGAGGTCATAATTCCGCCAGGATACACACTCACTGCCTCTCTCTCTCTCTAGTGGATTGAAAGGTCCTGACCGAGACCGACACGAGAGCAAGGTAAAGTTATTGAGGTGATCCAATCCAACAAAACGCTGTTTTGATTACCTGTGCAATAATCTCATTGCCTCCTCCTCCTCCACGCGAGTGTGCAAATCGTGGCGTCAGAAGGTGAGGTCGGCGCGTGAATAATTGGCAACGAAAGCAGATAGACTGTGCAAGTCTCGTGAGAATGCATACATTTGGACACGGTATAGTGCGCGATTTTTATTTTATTCACAAGGAAATTTGCAAGGTTCCCACAAGGTTCCCTGAAGTCTCCATGCAATGTGCAAGTGTTTCAAGTTGTTGTCCATTACGGTACCCGACGAAGGAGGAATGACCTATATGACACCTTTATGACTGTGTTTAATTTCAATCGGACAGTTGCTAGGTTTTGACACCGATGTTTTCATGCGTTTACTGCATTTAAATATAACGAACTGCGCGTGCGCAGATTGAAACTTCCTCGACATTATGGCGCATAAAGGCCACTCAGCCCCATGGTTTGAACATCCAAGAAGGAAATGACTAATAACCTTTTGTCTTTGCCTTCTCCTTCTCCCCCACAGATATCCACATTTTTAGTCTGCCCTATTAACTAATTATTTACTTTTCTTCCAACCTTCCATTTTGTCCTTTGTGTTTCCAACTTCTTGTGGTCAAGCCATCCCCTTCCCTCCATAACCCCCCCCCTCCCCCCTTGTCTCCATAATCCCTGTTTACCCCCTGCTTTTTCTGCATGCTTTCTGCTTCTCTCTCTCTCTCTCTCTATTCATGTATTTCCACTTGACTGCTCTTGTTACTCCTGTATGCATGTATGTGTGAATTGTGTTCAATTCGACAAAGACTCTGCTAGGGTCGAAACGTCAGGCCACGGTCGAAACGTCAGGCCACTAACTAATTTTTTGCATTTATACTACAGGTCCTTTTGGTTGGTAAGCAGTTTGCAACAGCTAATTCTATTTTCACATTATGGCGAGGTTAAACATTTTGTATATTATTCTCCTCGATAGGATAGGCTTAATATTAACACTGATCATCCTGTACAATAATAACTTTGCTGCCATTTTTCTAGTTTGGAGCATAATCGTATAGACCGCAAACCAGGGAAACCACGGGTTTACAAAACAATCCGCAGATCGTGAACCTCTCGCTGTTAGGTCATTGTAGGAAAACATAAAATCAAAATATTTAGTTGAAATTGCACCTTGCAATTTTTAATCAACTTTTGGCACGAAGAAATGGGGTACACCTTAAAGGCAGTTTATACTTTGTATAAATGTCAAAGGTCAGTATCCTCACTTGGTGTATCCCAACATATACATGAAACAACAAACCTGTGAAAGTTTAAGCTCAATCGGTCATTGCAATCACCAGAAAAAAAGTGGGGGAAAAGTGTTTTCACTGTTTTCAAACATCGAGGTTTTTGACTCGTGAGATAAAAACTAATTGTTTTACTCATTTCTCAAAAACTATAGCATTTAAAAAGGGAGTTTCCCATCATGACCATCTTTATACCATGTAAGTTATGTGTGAATCTGTGAAGTTAACATTTATATTTTTACTCTTACCAATGTTACAAACACCCTTTAACAATATTGTTCAGTTGGGTGTGATTGTAGATACAAAACGTAAACATTCTCCAAGAGTACATCACTCTTAAAAAAAAAAAATGACAAATAGTCTATTTGTCATAACCTTAAATGAATTGAAATAGACCACGAAAACAACAATTTCAAAACAATACTAAAACATAAGCATGACCTGGGCTGTTTATATCGTAAACATAAGCAAGTTTATTTCTATTCAGAACTTTGGTTCTTAAATGTTTTTGTTATCAACTTTCGTTCGTAAAAGATACCTATCCGAAATCGACTGTACTATACGATTTAAAACTGAAGGACCGGAAAACAGTAGCTTTTCGAGCGCCAGCATTTTTCTTTTCCCCCTCCGGTATGGATATCAGCATTATGCTGACCTACTCTCCATGGTACCTGCTCTCCATGGTACCCGCGCTTGTGTAAGTTTGTCTGGGGACTCCTGCACCTCTTTGTCATCGTGCAATGACCCTGAAGTTTATTTTATTCCACGGCTCTCTGCCCACTCACTACTGTTTCAATGAGCCAAGACGTTTAATCAGGCCCTTCAGTTCTTGCCACTTTCAGGTAACGCTGTAGTGGTTTACCATAGAGAGGCAGTTCAATAAAATCTCTTTTCGTCAAGAGATCTCAAGCAGAGGCTAAGAACGTGATTGGATTTCGTGCGAGGAATCGGGGCTTTTCGTACGGCAGACGTGCGCGCATTTCTATGCCACACGCTCGATTTTTGAACAATATTGAAATCAGCATACTAAACTAGGTCTATGTATGTTTAGTTCATCAACCTCAGATGCTCGTAAAACCAATAGACTTAGATCATAATAAGTGCTGTCAGGTTCCCCCGTTTAACTGTATTCACAGGGCTTCATACAATGTTTCTTTCTACAACCTTCGTTAGTGACGGCTCTGACGTTAAACTCTTTCACGATGCCATTAGTGGTTTCCGAATGTTTAATAAAAATCACCTTTTTGTATGAATTAATGATTGTTGTAGATGTTGAAGTATTCATGCTTAAAGTTCAGCTTGGTGACTGTTAGTGCAACAAACCAAATGTCTTAATTAAAATGTATTCTATGTTTCATGTGCCGACAAGAGAGCAGCCGTTTAATCACACGGGCTTGCATCAAGCTACGGAACACGTATAAATAGGCCAATAGTGCATTAGACCCCAGCCTCGCTACCATGGGCAGCGCGCCGTAACGCCCGCTAACTCCGCGTACGTCTCTAACCCCTGGAAGGGAAACACTAAAAATCAACGCTGATTGGCTCACCCAAAGTGACTGCTATGCATGTACGCTTGTTAAAAACTTTCAATCGGCCCTAGGCGCTTGTTGGGCGCTTAGTACGCGCGTGTAAAAATGCACGTATTTCGACGCAATACATTTCAAATGAATCATGTTTTTATATGGGCACCCTAAACTGCCTACAGTTAAATGTATAACAAGATTGAAAAAGAATGAGAGGGGGCAGTTGCCCAACCTCGTTCCCAGTGGTGTACGATCTCGCCGGGCTCCATGTTGTTTTCTTTCCCAGAATGCATCAGTTGCCCTATGACTTGTGCGTCCTTTGTTAGCGCGCTCTGCGTAGTCTCTAACACAGAATGGATCAACCACAGAGCTAATTAAAATATCCCTTATATTTGGATATTTCAAAGTCACACTTCCAGGGGGGGTATGATCGAGCGATGCATTCTGGGAAAGAAAACATGGCGCCCGGCGAGATCGTACACCACTGGGAACGAGGTTGATTAGACCCCTATCATGCTGCCACCATCTTGGTCATGTTTCCTGTATCTAATAACAGTAACGATTGCTAATATTCATTGTGCAAGAAGGAACCAGACTATTTCTCCTTCCAGCCTCGGTTTGGTTAAATTGATTTGAATGGGAGGAAATCAAAATGGCCGCATCGCCACACGGTTCATAAGCATATGAAAAAGGTGGCTGTCCGGCCCTGATCTGTTGACCGTTACGTCTGTTTTCAAACAGATTCCCGGACAACAGATTCAAAATATGTTTCTTTGGGGGGAATAGACGGTCGGCAAGATTGCATACCTTTAAGAATGTTCAACCGCGGAACACCTGGTGTCGTGCACACTATCCATGGGTGAAATTACACTTACCAGCGTGTCAATGTGAGAGATCTTACAAATGTTCGCTTTGCCACCTGAAATTGTCAACATCCCCTTCTTCATCTAACCCACATGAGCTTGGCGAGGTCTACTGCAGTCTTCCCTTTCACACCCTTGCCACAGAATAAAAAGCAAAATTTCCCAGCTCCTAATAATGAGGCTTTTTTATTGCTCAGGTACGATCCTCATATAGCAATCAACACGGTATTATTGTATTTCACAGCCGATGTCCCTAGCCAGGGAAAGAAATACTGGCCAACGATCGCAGGGAGAAAGGGACAAAGATTATGACAAGTGTTGTCTCCCTGGACGAAAACGGTGTCACAATTATTGGATGTAGAGTGGCACCTCTTGGGAAATAAGGTTGTAATACTGCCTTGCTTGCCAACGACAGTCGAAATCAGGGCTTCGTGTTACGATACCATGCCAGTGTCCACGATATGGTGCTGGATTGATTTGTTGTATTCTTCGTCTTTTTCTGCTGGGCTCATATAAAATCTATCTCACAAATAGGAATACAATAAATCACTGCCACAAATACTCGGCAGTATTTTGTGATATTATGACGGTGTTGTTGATTCACACAAAAACAAATTCCATGTGCTTTAGTCAGAGTCTGTCCTTGCACTGATTTGATTGCGAGCGATGCGGTGCATTCTATCAGTGGTGGTGTAAAATGTGATTAGTTGATTGAGCATTTTGAAGGCAGTCGTTTTAATATCAACGACTGTTAGGTCTTGATTTTTGAAATAATTAATAATAATATTCATCATCATTTTACAGTATTAGTAATGTGTGAGGCTAATCATCCTTACTCGCCGCTGAGAATGAATTGCAAAGATCGCGGCTACAGCGTGGGTCGAGCCGCAGGCACAACTCTTCTCACATATGGCCCTAGATGGGATTCGCACCAAGGCCAAAGTTGGTGAGAGCTTTACGCACTAACTCACTCATGCCACCCAAAACAGCTCACAACTAGTTACTACCCGAACAACTCAAAACAAAGAAACAAACACCCAAACGCCCTCAACCATCAGACAGACAGGTAGGCTACCAGTATCCCCCAAACAAAACAACAACAACAGCCCCCCTCCCCGAAACAAAAATGACAGCATGCAACAAGGTGTATAGTAATATGTTAAATTGAAAGTTCACTATGTTGTTGGAAATAAATGAATGAGGAATAGTCGGGCAACATAACTTAGTCTTGTTTTTTTGCCCGAATGTTTTCTAACATCGGATTCCTGTGCCCCAAGGGGATAATCCATTACACAGGATGTCTGCCATTTTCTTTAATCGCACGGTAATACTCTAATCAGATTCGATTGATCCGGATAAATAATTAAGTTCCAATAGACCTTATGCATTGACGTCACCAAGCCGCCATCTTAGAGGTAAACTGATGATGAAACAATGGGAACGCACAGCTTTGTACGCGCGGCGCACAGGATTAGCCAATGAACATCTTCCTTTTGACCTCTAGGCGAGGGCGCCCTACTCAAATGACGTCATGTGCATAAGGTCTATAATCTCAGGTAGTCATTCAGGCAGCTTTGCTTTTAAGCCATACTGTAGTTTGTCACAGCGAGTACATACAGTGCTATTCTAAAACAAGTTCTATGCAATGTTCCACTTAATCTGCGAACTATTTAAGTTGTTCAACCCCAAATTTTACAAAAGCGATTCAAGGAAAAAATGCAAATTTACCAACTAAGGGTCCGCCTAAACAATCCAGGAAACACCCTCCCCCAACCCCACCGGGGTATTTGCGAGGAATATAAAGCCCTTTTCACACTGCATCTCTTACCCCCGTGGAATACAGCCCCGGGGAGGCCCCGGTTTTTTGTTTTACCCTACGGTATCCCCGGCGCACTTTCACACTATCCCCGCCTAGGTCCCTATTCCACAGGGTTCCTGTTGCATGTTTCAAGAATACCCCGAGGTTTTACCGCTTACCCCTACTCCGGAGCAGGGGTGGCTATTCCCTAGGGTATGCCCACTTGCCGGGGCAGACAGGGGGTAAAGCGATCATAGTGTGAAAAGGCCGACCGTTATTCCACGGGGTTGCCCACGGGGAATAGAGTAGTGTGATAAGGGCTTAAAGCTTTGGGAAAGTTACACTGCAAAACGGGGTGAAATTGACACCATAACAGTGTTGTCAAAATTTACGCAAATGGGTTCTCAAACAACACTTATTTTTCCCAACACAATTACATCGGTGTTATTTTAACACCCTATGGTGTTAATTTTGATTCTCTCTTCGGTATCTATGTGACAACACCCGTGGTGTTAGTTTTAACACCCCAGTTTTTGCAGTGTAGAAGTTACAAAGGAAAACCACGACAGCTACTGACACCGAAGCATAATAAGAAAAACTGATGAAGGGACATTCGATCACCGGTTCAGCAACATAGGCCCCTTAATGCCATAGGGCTTAATACACTGGCTGCTAATGAGAGAACTTGAAACAAAATTACCAGTGCTGCCCTTTAAATTCTCTTTGTTCAAGTGTACCCCGCGGAGGAATGAAGAAAGAAACGAAGGAATTTGAATGAAGTGGGAAATACTTCACAAAAAATGCACCCGTTGTGTACACTACAGCCCAAAGTAAAGTATCCAAACCCGCTGGCTATCACGCGAGAAGTAACTTTGACCTTACGCGCAAAGAACGGTTTGCGGGACTGAACAGCAATACGATATAACCCCGACAGAATCAATCAAAACAACGGCGGGTTTTTCGGATAGATATGATAAATGATAGGATTAGCCATTGCAATTGCACAAATAGAAGTTTTCATTAATTTTTCTGGTGTGGGTGGGCGGGTTGGTTAAGGACCATTTGTTTTTGGAGAGGAGCTTTTGATGTATCGAACAATTTTTATTCATGCAATTTTCCCCAATCTCATTTGCAGGGATTTGGGGCAATGATTCTGAGCGAGGTGGGGGGGGGGGGGCTTTGGCTTTTCCTATCGGTCCCCGGCTGGTTAGCCTGATTAGCTAGTGCAAACCGGTCCCCGAATCGTAATTTTTAGGGATGACAACAAAACAAAAACGGCAAACATTACTTTGTAATTGAGTGTTGATTTAGGCCTAGCGTTGTCCTGGTGTATTTTTTTCTAATACGGAGTGATGTAAATAAACACGTCTAATTTGATCAAGTGGAAATAAAAGTAAAACAGAATTAAATCAAACCGAGTGTGTCGAAAAAGCATAGCTTTCGGCATTTAACCACTTAGACAAAATATTTTCATGAGCAACTTTTTTGAAGAATTACTGTTGCTTTAAAAACATGTGAACTTCTCAAAATAATACAGTAGGCGTACCTTTACTCGAACGTACGAGTGAACTTTTGTCACACTTGTCTAGTTTTTCATTCTCATTTTAAGTGTGTTTTGTCATCAATATTTGTGCAGGCGTCCCAGTCGGCGCCTTTAACAAAGAGCGAACACCATTTTGAATATTATTTGTGTACACACGCGAGGTCGTGATAATTACAACTTGGGCAAACAAAACCGCCATGCGAAAATGTTATCACAAAATTTTGTCCTTATCGGATCGTGGAGGCGAATAGAGCACTGTGCGAACTTAGTCCAATTAAAATGTCATTGCTCACCAATGCGTTTTTGAACATTGCCGTTTGGCCTGGTTCATGCGTGCATCAGTGAACGATATATGTAACTCATTGATTCTTGTTCAGTCGTACTTTTTGATGTGACACGACGGTAAGCCTGTTTATTTATTCACCACAGTTCTAATGTAACGTCCAAGAAGCAACACAGTAATTTAAAGCCAATAATAAAATAATAAAAAAGAAGACAAGTTCTGGAGTAAATAAAACGTGAATTTACACCTGCTGGTCAGGCAGGACACCTTTCCGATAACATAAAGTCTCTGGATTCTGGATTACATATATCGGTACTTCACGCTAATGCAAATTGACTCCTGACCAACACCTTCTGCTAGAGTGGCTTGCAGATCCTCCCGAATAGTCTTGCTGTAATGTTTACATTGCCTTTTATTTGCAGAGACCGATCGTGCAGAAATGGAAAATTTACAGGCTACAAATCTATGTGAAGTAAAAAATGTAGCTTCTTATATTAAATTTTCAAATTATATTTTAGGCTTGCATTTTGAAGGCCGTAACCATACTTAATTTCTGTGGTTCGTTAAATCAGTTCCTACCCGACATTGTGCCCTGTTATAGTCAATGTCCAGAGGGCGTTGTGACACTCAGAAGTAAGTGTAAACCAACGGACTGTGAAAAAGTTATCCAAGTCAATGAAGTTATCGAAGTGTAACCATCTTTGTTAGGTCGTGACTTGTGAATTGATGTAAGTTTTTTAAAATCCTAATTATGGATATATATAACGGGTACACGTACTCGAAAGTTAAACCCGTACGGTTTGGGTGTACACGCGCACGTTCACTTTAATTATTAACACGCAGATTAGTTCAACACTGACAGCCCATTTGCTTGCACACTGTGATTTCATAGATTGGGTGTTATGTTGGATCAGTTTAAACAAGGTTTTCTCGTGCAATCAATTAATACTTAATCAGTACCTGCCACGGTGCATTGTCGTTATACCCGCTTTACTAACGCGATACATCGACCAGTGATTGGGCCGCGGTTTATCTGCGAGGGTTTGGTCACCATTTCAGACCTGTCCGTTTTTATTTCATTCGTAAACTGATGTCTTTAATTATGGACAATGCCACTCACCTTGAACTCTCAGATCTGTAGACCTGTCGCTTGAATGAAACATCACAGCGAATTAAAAACCTCATAGGCCTAAGTGGTTTTTAAACACGAGGCAATCCATGAGGCCATTATAGTTTTTTAACCTTTGCGTGGTGGGAGTACAATCTATAGCGAAATTTGCGAAGACAAAATGTTCATAAACTATCTTTATGAGTTGCGGTTCTAAAATGAAATGGTTGTTTAACAAGTAAACGTGTCGATCAGTATTCTCTAATCATCTTCAGGAGATGTGATTTGGCGTGTCGTGGCCGAGCGGATAAGAGCACCAGACTTAATACTTAATATTAAGCTCTTGTGTTTCAGATCAGCTGAGTGTGGGTTCGAGTCTCTGTCGTGACACTTGTGTCCTTAAGCAAGACACTTAACCATTATTGGGACGTAAAGCATTGTGTTGTGTAATGCACGTAAAATAACCCAGTGCACTTATCGAAAAGAGTAGGGGTTCGCCCCGGTGTTCCTGGTTTGATTGGCAGCATATTGCGCAACAGCACCTTGTAAACCATTACATGATGCTATGTAAAGGAATAGGTCTCATACTTCAAAACGTAGCTCCATATACCTTGCAGGAAAATACTGACCGTTGAAGCGCTTTGAGTGTCACTGAGTGACAGTTATGCGCGCTATTTAAGAATTATTAAGAACTATTTATTCTCCTAAAGACAATTAGAGCACTCTGATTTAACCTTGTAGGGAGAGACGTTGGCAGGCGCGCCTGTCACAAGTCAAGAAAAACATAACAGCACCCACGTGGTAAATCCCAGCCATGCTATAATCCATGATATCCTCCCCTGTACCATAACACACAGTCGGTGACTTGGGTCAGAGGGGCTGAGAAAAAAAAATCGTCCTATTGCGCCTGTGCATTAGTTTCTACACAAACAATGGCCGCCTGGTTAATGTCAATGACACCGAAGTCACGCGCGTGGTCGCCAAAAGTCCTGGACCCATTGAGTTGATTGAAAACATCTGTTCCCCAACTAGCTGGGAGTCCTTTGATGTCTTGCCATCATTTCTGCAGTTAGAAAATGGGAGATAAGCCCTTGCAAGCCCTCTTAAGTGATTTATTACGTGTGACACTCACGACTGCCGACCAGTCGAATATATGTTTGGCTGAAACAGGTGCCTCCCTTGAGGGCTAAACTTCAACTTGTTAAACCACCGTTTCTTTTTAAAACTACAATTCATAAAGATAGTTTACGTTGATAGTGTTTCCGCAAACCTCAGTAGACTTTCGTAAACGTATAACTTACAACTTCTGTAAAAAGTGAAAACCCAAATCTTCCACCTTCAAAAATATTACCAACTACTCTCACTTTGCTGTCAATGTTATCAACCCTGTGGAAAGCAAGGCACTTCGATATGATATTCCCTTTTTTAATACTAAAGTTGCTGTAAGATATTATTTCTGGGAAGTAACGTTTTCTTTGGGGACCCCCTCGCTGAAAACACAGGAAATTACAAAATATTACCAAAGGTGTCTGACAAAGGCAGTAGCTTTACTTTAAACATGGAGAACTGAATGAGACGCGGTGGCCGTTAAAATTAACAGTCGAGCGCACAGCCGCACTACCAACAAGTAATTACTTCAACCTTAACACAAAACCTTTGTGTGTCAGAATTAATGGAGACCCGTTTTAATTAAACTAGTATTATTGCGCCTCTAACGCTCTGTAAAAAAACCGTGATACATGGACCGTTCATAATCAGGAAACAACCAATTTAAAATGTGTTATAGTTTTATTGTTTACTTTAATAATTAGTTTATAGTTGTATCTGTTTCGTGTGTGTGTTTTTTCTTTATTGTTACTTGTTTTATTTGTTATTTATCGTATTTTGTTTAACTTTTTATAAAACTTACTTATATAAACGTCATTTAATTTCATGTAGCTCGGGGGACACCACTTCAGTCAGAAATTATGAATCATACAGATTAAAATCATGAACTGATTTATCTTTTTAATTATTTTAACCACTGCTTCTATAGACTATGACTTTCCATGGATAATAAATCATTGGTTTATTGGAGTGAGCTCAACGGAACTATAGAAGTGACTTCGTTCTTTTTAGGATTTCATCAATTCAGATGGCTTCTTTAGAGCACCGTAGGATTAATTCATATCATTTGGTTTTAAACAAATACATCATACAAAAAACTGTGAATATTTCATCGAATTCAGAGGTCAAGTTTTTTGAAATTTATAACAGTACTCGTTGCCGGTGATGTTGTGCACGTTCAATTCGCTTATTTCCAGTTAACAAGTCTTAACTAGAAACCGGTTAGAACTAGAGATTAGTGTTAACGCACATCGAAGTATTTTTCAAGGACATTTGAGTCTTTCGGGGACGCTAGGTGGCAGCAGACTGCCAAATCAATTGTTCTTGGAAGTGTGCGCATGCCCAGGACCACTCGAGCAAGTTGAGATTCTCCTAGCGGTATGCTGCAGTCTAGCGTTCCAAAGTCACCCAATGGTTATGTCTCAAGTTTATTATAAAGTAAGTTTTTGGATTGAAAATCGTCTATAAGTTTTTGGGGGAATGTTTGCTAGCACCACCCTTAAACCTCACTCCTCTGCTACCGAAGCCACTGTGATTGAAGTATCGTCTTTTAATCTAGACTGAGTGGTCCTTCATAAGATTGTAATACAGTTAGCTTGTTTTCAGTGTTTTAATCGGGACAAATTGCACAAACAGTCGGGTTATCTTTCCATACAAAACGGATAGGTAGAGTTCATTGAATTAAGTTGACATGGTGTTATTTTAGGGAGGGCCTGCCCCCCCCCCGAGTTGATTTGAAATACAAATGTCTCCAAAGTACATTCAAGCAGGCAGTGACATTCATTACATAAACCCACCTGCTCCAAAGGGTCCTCAGATGTAATTTCAATATTATTGCTTCCCTTATCAATACTACTCCAGGAAAAGAAAGGTGAAGGGGAAACAGGTCAATGCAAAAGAAAATTGGTTTCTCCTTTATCAATGTATTGATCACAATGTCCTTTTCCCTCGCTGCCTTCCATTGGACGTATATTTATAGATGCAATAGGACAGAAGTTTTATCAAAACAAGTTCCCGATCATATTTAGATTGAGAAATCAAAATAGGTCTTAAGAATTAGCCAAACATTTTGCTGAGTCTTCTAGCGTAAAGACAAACATGAATTGTCTTGTAAAATTGTTGCTTTTGTTTGCGCGCATAACCACTGTCGAGAGACAGAGGGACGTGTAACTGTGTCATTGCAAGAAAAGAAAAAAATGCCATTAGCACACACACCGGGGGGGGGGGGGGGGGGGGAGGGGCGCAATCCGTTCACCACCTACTACAAAATTGTACCCCGAGAAACAAACACCCAATTCGAAACCTCGATGTCAGTACCCCAATCCCGCTTTTTCTCACACCTCACTTTTTTCATACATCGTTGCTCCTAATAAAAGTTTCTAATGTTTCTTAACTTCCACACCATGCAAGCTTCAAATTATTCTTCGATTTTTTTTTTTTCAAGGTATATAAAACCACAAAAAGAAACCAATATACATGTAGCTTCACCGACAATGTCATCATTTCTGCCGGGAATGTAACCTGACAACACCGGCTCGAGACTGATGAACGCCGCTGTTAAACCACATCTGAAACTTAATAACATACTCTCGAAGCTGCTGTTGTTGAAAATACGGAAATATCTTTGAGTTAAAAAAACAAATAATTTGACACCCAATCGTTAATGACTGGGTCCCCGCAGTATTAGTACTTGGATGGAATAGTTTGTAAAGACAATTCACGTCCAATTTTAACAAATTTCTGAGCTTTACAGAAGTTAATTGTATTAGACCTCGTTTTCTAGGTTATAAACGTGATGATTCAGTACATAGAGGTGGAGGGGGGACTCCCGTAACATTGCAAGTAATTAATCACTGAATTTGGTTACGAAAAAACTATATTGACTTTGAAATGGGAAACATCACCCATTATTGTTTGCTACATTATTTCTTCGGGCGTGCTTAATCTCTGTGAATCAAGATAAAGTACGTTGGGAACCTTTTGCGCGATGCAGCTTGTGCACCCCCGCCAAGTATCCTTTTGTATAACCGCATGCAATACTGTTCCAGTATTATATTTCCGCGACCACGCGCGGGCGATGCTCACACACAGTGGGAAGCATCATGAACTCTGGCCCCCCTAAGAGTTTGCATATCTGGAAATGCTCACCATGCTAATTCGATTCACCCAGTCGATCTTATACTGGTGGATTTCTGGTAATCCTTTCCAAGGGTTGAAAATAGGATTTTCAATCATTTTGAACTGCGGTGCTGTACATGTTATGGTGCATTATTTAATTTCTACCTCCATGATTAAAATACCTTATCTTATACGCTAAATAACTCCCTCGCTACTATATATATACCGCACACCCTGTTAAAAACACCTTAAATTGTGTGCCAAATTATTCATTGAAGTACATTAAAACAATTATCCGGAGCACTGGTTTTCAGTGGGAAACCTTGAATTCTTAATGAAGAGGTTGGTTTAAAATAAATTTGACCTGATGAGCTTTGTTGCCTCGCGTTGAGATGATCAGCGCCGTGATGCGACTTAACATTGGGGCAAGGTCACTTTGGGCCTTAAGTGCAGTGTGCCCACACTTCTTTTCTTTTTAATTGACCACTGCCTAATTGAACTTTACTTAATAGATAGAGCACAGTATTCGTAGTTATTATTAGTCATGATATTATCTTCCTTCCGTAATAATATTTTTACATTTTTTGAGAAAAACAGTTTTTGAACGCCATGTTTATCTCCTCTGCCTGGTAGTTTGAAAACAGAAAAATACAATTTACAAAACATACACACATGGAAAAACGACTTGTTTCGCTGTAAACAAAAACCCCACAACAACGACAACAAAACCACACAAAAAACCCACACACACCCTTGTTAACGAAGCTAGGCTGATTCGATACACAATGCTTGTAAATCGGTTTAATCGAAGATGGTCTGTCAATGTTCCACCACCTCTCTCAAGCGCGCTGTATATTTAAAACATACCAAAACATGGTCATGCTCATAATTACCTCACGTTTTGATGGTTAAACACCTTGGTTTATATTACAAAGATAGTCGGTTTCTAAGGTGACGGAAAATCTCTCCAAGGCTACCCACAGTCGTTTGGAATAATTGTGAATGACAAGCTAATTTTTTCCCCCTTTGATAAAGGATTGTATATCAAGTATGGTCACCATGACGACTTAGACTGATAACATTCGTTCTCCAAACAAAAAGCACCTGTTCGCCCCCGACTGTCAATGTTCCCCACTGTAGATTTCTATTGCGTAACCCAGTACAAGTTTAGCTCTCGACAGACCCAGCCACGGCGGCCAGTGCCCCTGTCTTGTCGTCGGTACGCTCCGTGATGAAAGAGTACGCACCCCCAGCCATCTCTCAAGTGTTAATTAACGGTGCTCTTCTCCCCCTGAGAGAATGACATACAAGGCCCGGAATATGCGTATTTGAAACTTTAGCATAGCCTGAATGTATCTCGTTCAAACAAACTATGAAGTACCTCTCTGCTTCACAGCAAGTTGTCCTTTATTTAGCACTTCGCACTGAACCGTTTTGAGTCATTTTAGTACAGTACAGTCTAAAGCAGCGCTGTGCTTGAACAACATGAAAACTTCCACCCAAATATGTTCATACATGCATTGCAGTATGATATCTCTAAGCCCCCCCCCCCCAAGTCACATTATTTGAGCATAGTCGTCCTTTAAAACTGAGTGGGAAGGGATTGAAATTAAGTTCCCAAATTGGGTTCATCCATGAACTATTGCAATAAATGTGACATACGTGGGATCGAGAGTTCGAGACAATAGCGTTCTGATAAAACCCACCTCTGTACGTGTAACTCACCAAACTATTGGTGCGTAAAAACACAAATAGAGTATTTGTAGTTCTAGATCTGCTGAATGCATTACTGAATAATAAAATATAAAAAAACTACAATACAAGTCTAGCTGGATTCAATTCCAATCAATTGTCCTTAAATGGTAGGACTTGTTGTTGCATTTAGTGGGTGTATAAATTCCAGCCAATTCATAATTGATTGGCTTTGTAACATTTCTCAAATTCCTGTGGGGGGATAAGCTCTCTTTGTCGTCGTGGTTTGTTTTGTTTTGCAAGAAAACAGCATAGCCATAGTTACACCGAGATATGAGTGCTCCGGTTTTTGCGTTTTCACGAACAGCCAAAAGGTTTCTTCACTTTGAACATATTTTACGAAGAAACGTTCTTGTTAATTAAATAACTACTCATTAATATTACACTTTTATGAACAGTTTAAAACAAAGGTGTGCAATTTAAGATCTCTACTTCTCTTATATGTTAAATTGCAAAGATTAAATAGCAAACAATCTACAAACCAGTAATTTCAAAATAAGTTGAACTTCAACAATATTTCAAAATAAATAAATAAAAAGACAAGTTTGTATTTATTCACTGTCGACAAAACAAGATTGTCTCCAGCAGTTTCTTGAACGATTCAAGTGAGTTTGCCTTTCTGCAGCTATCACGACGTGAATTCCACAGAGCTTAGCTCAGTCTCTCAAAACATAAAGGTTTTTCTGAAGGGGATTGTTTGGCACTTGTTGGTGTTATTGACGAATTGTCGAACTCGTCTAAAGTAAATCAATAACCGATATATCAACCAGTTAGCAAATTCCATTACAGACCTTTCAACCCTAAGGCTAAAGCACGAAACACATGACCGACCATGCCTAAAATCATGTGAACGTTAATACACAACCATTCTTCATCAGGTCACCCATACGGATGAAAATATTTTACAGACGAAAATATTTTACAGACATTTAATGACAATAAAAACTTACTTGGTTAAAACTACAGCAGCTTAAGATAGTATAAAGCATTTAGAGAACCATATCACTTCGAAGAAATGTGCTTATGAAAACAGGTATCAGTTTTTATCCCCCAAAATTTGAATCTTAGAAACGTTCCGTCAGATACGTTTCTCGGAATTGTGTAATCGAATGTACGGATTAGTCTTCCTAGTACAGGAGTAGACATATTAAAAACCGCTCCGGACCAGTATGTAGTTATTTAAGTACAGTACCGTCTATAATTAACATATGTTTAAACAACACGAAAACATCCACCCAAATTAGTTCAAACACACGTGTTAGAAAGAACGAAACTGGGCTTGGCGTACCCACCGGTTGACGCGTGTCTATAGCCACATTGGGAGACGCACTGTACCGTAAATCAGAACGTCATGAGAAACAAGAAACACGTCTCAAATTTTTTTCAATTTCAAAAGAATATCGTTGTCTCAAGAAACCATCTGTTGGACTTGGTGACTCCGACGTGCAAGCCCGGTGGAAACGAAATTCATGTCGAGTTATGAAACATTGATGTCACCGGGAAACTAAAATTGCAGTCACTTGACAACACCTTTTGACAACTGTTCGTTTCGTCTGTGTGGACGGGAAGAGAGTGAATGAAGAGGAGTGGGTTACACTCAAGGGCATGTTTAATTATCAAATACAAAGTTCGAGTTTTACCTGCGACACTCCCCGCGTTTGGATCTCATCTCGCCATTATTGCTAGTCACGTCTGTACGTGCCCACACGTTGGATTCAATTAGACGTAATACCTCTACGACAAAATGATGTAAAATTAAGTACGTGTCCTAACAAAGTGAAGTCTGAACCATCCGCCGTGAGTCCACTTTCATGTGCACACTTGTACGCAAACGGGCCAGCGAAATTAACTGAAAATAGGATCTCCCATACTAATCATTGGTGAATTGAACAAAAGAGTCAATTTCAGTTTTTGTTAGATTGTTAAGACTTTAATGTATCAGTTCCTCAATCAACATAGCCTGAATATATTGCAATGAATGCGTGCATCATTTTAAATAGAACGATCACATAAATAAATGTTTCCGTATTCCGAAGAGATATTCTTCTCTAAAGAAATCGTCTTTCAGTTTTGCCGTAGCAAAGAAAGATCGCTCGGTACTCCAATCGATCTTTCGGGCACCGGAGGAGCAACATTGATTGCCCTCACTCTGAACCGATAACATTTCGCGAGCGCGGATGCGAGCGAAGTGATCGCCGTGACTGTCATAATGTCATCTTTAATGACACTCCCTTTGTTGTTGTTTGGATTTTGCGGATGCGAGCGAAGTGATCGCCGTGACTGTCATAATGTCGTCATTAATGACACTCTCTTTGTTGTTGTTGTTGGATTTCGCGGATGCAAGCGAAGTGACTGTCATAATGTCATCTTTAATGACACTCCCTTTGTTGTTGTTGTTGTTGTTGTTTGGATTTCGCGGATGCGAGCGAAGTTATTGCTGTGACCGTCATAATGTCATCACTATAATGACACCCCCGTTGTTGTTTGGATTTTGTTTTTGTTTTTGCATGGACCTCACACTCGCACAGTATTGACATGTTTAATACGTCTTGGACGAAGACAATTTTTTTTGGACGACTCCATCTCCATCAATCTGTGATCAACAATCATGGCTACCTTGTATTTTTTGTAAGGGGACAATAATGTGACTGAAATAATACGCGGTTACCCCATGGTCGGGGTGGTGTATAGTGGTATTTTTCCTCCTGGTTCGAATCCCACTGGAGGCACTATGTGGATTGGGTTTTCAGTCCCTAATTGCTTGGGTTGTCCCTAAAATAACCCTCTGTGTTTTTCCTTCCACATCTAAAACTGAAACTTCCTTCCTTGTCTTTTCGCCATGGGGTTCTTGTCTAGTATAGTGTTTAAGTTCACTTTTCTGAGAGTCCTTGGCTTCACAACCAGAATTAATCAAACTAAGAAGAAGAAACAACCAAACTTATTAAGCAAAACAGACTTTAAATTGTATCACTACTCACGCCAGAGAAACCGAGAAAACTTAACAGAATTATCAGACATTATATTAATGTCGTTAAAATTTGCTATACGTCATGGTTAGTGTAGATACCAGTATTGAATACTTGTCTAAAATTGTGAGATTTTTTCTTTCTCTGTCCTCCCTCTTACTTAGTTCTCTCTTTTTGTATCAAGGTTGGTTATGTGACAGGAAAGCACACAGAGACACCTGGAGGACACTAACGCGGTCTGCCAGGTGGAAAATTAACCCATAGAGAGATGGGCCCGGGAGTAAAAGAGGCAGGTAGGTAGGGATGCTCTCTGAGTTGAGTTCTCCGGCCATAAGATCTCAGTTAAATGAGTTAAACAGGGACAACTGTAATGTGCATTTTGAGAGAAAGAACAAACATTTATTTTAGTTTGTTTAAATTATTTTAAAAATGTATATAAAAAAAAATTGCGGGGAGAGTGCAAGAGTTTACACCATCAAGTGTTCAGTAGGATTTTAACCTTTGCATGGTGGAGATACAACTTATAGGTTTGCAGTAACACCATGTTCATGAGTAGGATTTGAAACTTAACAGGGTGGGAATACATTCCAGAAGGGTTTGCGGTAACACAATTTGCATGAGGATTTGTAGCATTGCATGGTGTGTCGTGGTGTGGCGTGTCGTGGCCTGGCCGAGCGGTTAAGAGCACCGAACTCAAGCTCTGGTGTTTCTGTTCAGCAGAGTGTGGGTTCGAGTCCCGGTCGTGACACTTGTGTCCCTGAGCAAGACACTTAACTATAATTGCTTCTCTCCACCCAGGGGTAAAATGGGTACCTGTGAGGGCAGAGATGGTTCTTGTGATTGATTTAGCTTAGTAGCGCATATATTGCAGCACAGGCTGTATACTCCCCAGGGAGCTGAGATGGTTTAAGGAATGAAATAAATGGCCCAGTGACCAGGGGTAATAATGTTCGAAGCGCTTTGAGACGCCCTTGGGTGTGATAAAAATCCATATTATTATCCATATTATTATGGTGGATATAACATCTAGTAAGATTTGCGGTATAACACCATGTACATGAGTAGGATTTGTACCTTTGCATGGTGGAGATACAATCTAGTAAGGTTTGCGGTATAACACCATGTACATGAGTAGGATTTGTACCTTTGCATGGTGGAGATACAATCTAGTAAGGTTTGCGGTATAACACCATGTACATGAGTAGGATTTGAAACTTTGCATGGTGGAGATACAATCTAGTAAGGTTTGCGGTATAACACCATGTACATGAGTAGGATTTGTACCTTTGCATGGTGGAGATACAATCTAGTAAGATTCCAATCTAGTAAGGTTTGCGGTAACACCATGTACATGAGTAGGATTTGAAACTTTGCATGGTGGAGATACAATCTAGTAAGGTTTGCAGTAACACCATGTACATTAGTAGGATTTGAAACTTTGCATGGTGGAGATACAATCTAGTAAGGTTTGCAGTAACACCATGTACATGAGTAGGATTTGACACTTTGCATGGTGGAGATACAATCTAGTAAGGTTTGCTGTTACACCATGTACATGAGTTGGATTTTTGAGATATACAAACGATGCGGTACGTGGAATAAAGCTGTTTGAATGGCTGTCTGTTTCTTCTCACCCATACAAGCTTACTTTGCTAAGATGCAGAACAAAGAGCCATTCCAAATCCCACGTACTGCATCTCTTTGGAACTCCTTGCCTGGTGCATGTTTCCCTCCATCCAATAATCTAGACTGTTTTAAGAGGAATATCAAATCATACCTTCAGCTCCTCTGAGTTATTTTCATGTTTGATATTTGTCTTCTTGTAGCCCCACTAGTGGCTTTAATTAAGCCTTGTTTTAGGCAAACTTGCAAAAAAAAAAACTACCAATAACGTGTAACCTAATACCAAGTCTTTAGATAGGAGAATGTTACCCCTAAAAATAAATTCCCAATTAAGCGCAGATGTTTCAATGTACCCGGTAGTGTGATATTTTGTTTCATGAAAATCCTTTCTAAGTGAACGACCTGATGTTAAAAAAAATTGTGTACTTCTTCTCATTGACAATTACATTTACAGCAGGTGTGAACGCGCTCTATAACTAAAGCCAAATACGGAACATTTTAAGACGATCACCGCATGGGGAAAGGGTTTTTGTTAAGTTCTTTCCCCAAAACGTACGATGCTTCATGGGTCACTTATCAACGTTTTTTAGATTAGTTTTTTATTAAACGCCATTAAACACCCCTGATCGCAGCACTTCCAACATTCATTGTTACATCTTCCCACACGAAATCGTTATCGGCTTTCAGTCCCCTCTCTCTTTCAGTGGAAATGACGAGCTGGCCACAACACAATGAACTCGCGCAATTAAGTCACCACCAAGTTCCGTGCTCAATTCCTCATTACACCCAAACCGATGTCAAGTCAACCGTTACAAAGACTGGTCTAGCAACCAACTCTACTTGTTGTCATGAAGGACACTTTTTGACCGAATGGTACTATTGATTTTTGTAAAGAAACGCATCTTTTTCGGTTTGCAGCCAATTTTGCTTTAAATTAGTCTTACCGTCACTTTCATATCAAGGTTTATGCCTTCACCGTCACCAGGTAGAACAACGATGTGGATTCAAGCCAGCCACTTTATTACACCACTAATAGCACAATCCACTCAGGTCGGATAAATAACAACATAATTTGCGGTTACTGCAAAAGGCCCCCGAAGTGAAAACAAAACAAAAACACTCAAGAATGTGCTTGTTGCCGAGCTGATTAAAGTTAGTCAGAATGATGAAGCTGGTTTTGAAAAATCTGTGTTTACTGCTGAAGGCTCTCAAAGTAAAAACAAAACAAAAACACTTGAATGTGCGGCTTCCGAATGTGCTTGTGTTGTCAAGCTGCTATATAGTCAGTCAGAAAAGCTCTTTTTAAAAAGACACTTGTGATTAGTTCCGTTTTGATTTGTCTTATTAAGCTAGGTAAGAAAACCCTAAACTATGTGGTGAAACCGTAGAAAACCGTGTGTTCGTAACGTGCAGTCGTCTCCAAACCGATTTCAATTAAAACTTGAACACAGATTCGATTGTGCATTAAAACTAGTTCAATGTTTCCTTTTTGGAAGTAAATTGCTTTCCCTTAGACTTAGAGCAGTCTCAATGCTTTGATAATCCACTCGTTAATTTTCTTTATTGTATCCGTATAGTTAGACCCCCAATAAAAGTACATATAGTATATACAAGTATACTATATGCATTGAATACACGTAACATCTCGACAAGCAGATTACATTGCAAATAAATTATTCCGTAGGTCTTCTACTTAAATGTACACCGTATCTTTGTGTCGCTATGTTTTATGCAACAGTGCAACTTAAGTTTCGATGAGTGCATTTCAATCATCAGAAAACGTAGCCGTCAATCAGACACCAAACACTGGTGGGTGGTGTAACTTCGCAAAACTGTTTACTGTTGTGCAGTTCCATAACTCTATGTGGTTCTAAACTATTTCACGTCATATCGTGTAGAGACGAGAGCGTTTATGGCGAGAATGGTTTGGGAGAGAGCATTAATTTGTGCAAGGAACAATCATGAAAGGTTTTAAAAGATGCAATTCGGTTCACACTATTTATCCCATGATCAAATTCACACCACGACTTGATCGTACACTTGTTTGAGGTTGAAGGTATTGGTAACTTACCCCATCGTTGGATGCAATCTCCGCTCGGCATACAAACGAGACCACCAGGCAGATGAAGCCCACTAGACGCCACGTGCGGAGAGCCCGTGGAGTTTTCGCTCCATATTCAACCATCATTCCAATCGCAATCCTTCCCCGACAAAGTGGAGAAAAACCACTCTCGATGTACCGCTGGCGTTTAAAACTGTTATCCCTTATCGAGCGAAGACGTTGTGTGCCACCTCGCAAGTTTTCTACCAGTCGTAGAAAAGATATGGAAAAGTAAGTACGTGTCCGTCCGTGTAACTCAACTGTCGGTAGAAGAATGCCAACCTCTCTGCACTGAGCTCTTCTTTATATGAAACCCCTATCCGTTGTAGATGTTGTCTGGTAGTTATCCGCGCCAATGATTACACTAGCGTAGGCCCAGTCGATCTTACGCGAGCAATAACGTAAAACCACTCGCAACACCCACCCGGCCACTAAACACGCACTGTATACAGGCTTTGAGTAAACGTATTCAAATGAAGGCTACGCATCATCTGCACTTAAGTAAGACGCCACCACGTGGTCGCATTGTGGTTGGACGAGGTAGTCTTTTTTGCGTAATTTATCCTGAACGCAGAGCGGAGTCACCGTCGCTATGTAATTGTCTTCATTAGCAGTTTAAGGAGTTAATTTTATGTCTGGTGTCGACTGGAGAAAAACTGAATGATCTGAAAGCACGTAGCCCGTTGTGTAGAGTGTCCGTGTGTGCCACTCAGATGCAAATACCGCTCTGTGACTGTTGCCCTATGGCGACATGATGCCGGGATCATGATGGCCAGTACGCTCGGTCTGCAGCCTGTGAACAGGGACCCGCCTAAATATGAATGAGGACCCAACAAAAGTGGTGGACTGAAAATGGTTGTCTTAATTCGAAGAGCACGGCACAACACCCCCATTCACACGACACTATGAACAAAACAAACATTCCTTCAGAATTGTTCCGGTGTTTCACATTATCACCGACTTACCGTAAAGCAGACTGCTTACCATCCCGTTGAAATGAGATTTATTGAGTCTTTTTGTGCTCCGCAATCATATACCGGGAGAAATAAATTAACGATTTCAATCTTAATTACAAAACTGTATACAAACAATCACAATAAATAGTCCTATTACTGTCTTAATTACAACGCCGAAACTAGGGTCAAGCTTTTTTTTTTTTTTTTGGGGGGGGGGGGGGGGTTGCACCTTTTTCTATCCCATTTAAAACATATTTATTTTGGCAAACAGAATTTGGGTATTTTTCATGTTATTTATTTATTTCTTCGTTAACCATTATAGTATTAATTATTATAAAGCCCGGTTCATACTTCCGGCAAATGCGAAGCTAATTTTGGTGACGCAATAATCGGTACGCGCTGCCCTTCCAATTGTGACGCAAGAAAATTCGCTTCGCACGAAGCATTTGCAGGAAGTACGAACCGGGCCTTACTTTATATATATATTTTTAAGTTTAATAATAATAAAAAATAAGAAACAACATTTGTATATATAGCGCTTCAAACTTGAGCTGTGTTATTAACAATCAGCGATCTCAATGCTGAGCTACTTTGAGTTGGATTGGAAGTTCACAACAGGATAGTAGTTCATTTTAGATTTCTAAGAAATATTTACTGTTTTGTCAAAACCCATAAGAAGAACAATAACAGCTTAAGGGTGCGTATTATGGTGACTGCTCTATATTCCGACATCCCTATGTTCCGACACCCCTATGTTCCGACATCCCTATGTTCCGACACCCCTATGTTCCGACAACTCAACCTATATTCCGACACCCCTATGTTCCGACATCCCTATGTTCCGACACCCCTATATTCCGACACCCCTATGTTCCGACACCCCTATGTTCCGACACCCCTATGTTCCGACAACCCAACCACCCCTATGTTCCGACACCCCTATGTTCCGACAACCCAACCAACATTTTTTGGTAGCCATTTTTCCCAAAAACGGTGCAACTTAAAGAAAATACACCTGACCGCAATTTAATCCATTATCGTATACCGGTAGCCTAGCCTATATCTTATGCCGTTCTCAGAAAAGTTTAATTTATATGAAAAGTATTATTCTTCTATAGCAACTTTGGTTAAAAAAGAAGAGGGCTGATTAATTGGGGGGGGGGGGGGGGGGGCAGGACTTATTTATTTATCATTATTAATTCTTATATAAAAAAAAAATTTTTTTTGGGGGGGGCATTTTTTGGCGCATTTTTATACATATAGGCCTATATTTGTAATATTTTTTCGTTGGAAACATTTCATTCAAAATGAAACTTAGATAGTCACATTTGTTTTGAATATTGAACTCGCATGTGGGCTAACTTTATGCAGTAGTTTAAACAATAATTATAGCGATCCAGCACCCGTGATAGCTTCGTGCTTGGTGCGTGCGCTCGCTCGCATGGCGCGAAAAAGCTAGCGTTTAGAGCAGTCTGGATTTAGCTGTCCGTAATTAAGAAGGTCGTCCGTCCGTGTTACCTTGTACACCTACAGTATAGAAAATTTAAGTCGATGAGAAGTGATTCCAATAAAATAAAGCCAATCATCCAAAGAAGAGAACAGAGGAAATCAATCATTGTGTTTGTGTCCGTTTTACCTTTCCGTTGTCTCTATGTTGTCTGTCAACTTGTACGTTAAAATAAATCAGTCCAGGAAAAGACCTTAGACCGCGCCAACGTGCTCGTTACAATATTTAAAAGAGAGTGAATGGTCATAAAGTAAAATGACTGAATGAGAAGAACGAAATCATGTACGCACTAGTAATACCAGGGCTAAAAAAAACAGAGTTTTAGTGGATTAGGGGGATATGCGTGAATTGAATGCGTGTTGTTGAATGAAGTTTGGCTGAAATTGGCCGGGAATATAAATTGTATTCTTATTATTGCTTATCAGAGTAATAATGTGCGAAAATAACGTGTCGGAACATAGGGGTGTCGGAACATAGGGGTGTCGGAACATAGGGGTGTCGGAATATAGGGATGTCGGAACATAGGGATGTCGGAACATAGGGGTGTCGGAACATAGGTTCAGTTGTCGGAACATAGGGGTGTCGGAATTTAGGGGTGTCGGAATATAGGGGTGTCGGAACATAGGGATGTCGGAATATAGGCTGAGTTGTCGGAACATAGGGGTGTCGGAACATAGGGGTGTCGGAACATAGGTGTGTAACCCGTATTATTACCATGGACGTCTTTCCTTAACGGTACTAGATACATAATAGGCTCGTTCAGTTATTATTATTTCTTGCGCTCGTAGAGTACAATGTCTAAAGCCAATCATAAGCAACCATTAGTGTTTTGACTCTGTTTATAGGTTACTGTACGGCTTTAATTAAAGAGCACCGGATCGCGTTTCACAATGTTAAGCTCTTTCATTCATTATTGCTGAGCGAATATAATTCAAATACGGCTTTGAAGAACGTTGGTGTTTTCAACCGCGTGCCGTATAGATAGTTCCCAGTAGACGCCATCTTTACGGGCAAATCGCATTTTGGCTTGCAGGCGCGTCAAGCGCTCAAATTATTAACGCAGCCGCGTCGTTCACTGACCAATCATGCAATGAGTTTTGTGAAATGTGCGCGTGCTGCACGTTGTTCTCACGCGTAACGCGGGACTGTGTGTTCCAAATTGCCCGTAAAGATGGCCGACTTACGTCATACTGCAACCTATCTATACGAAAACATTGACACATTTTGAATGGGTTCAATCAAGCCACGAGTCCCACCGGACGATTTGTCTTCAGATTGCGTAGACAAATCACAGACAAATCTTAACATCTCAAACAAAAATACACATTTCAACAGAAGCATTACAATACAATTATTTCATCGTAAAAAGTTGTTTTCTCTAGAAACAATATCACGACGATGGTATCTTGGAAAATCTTCTGATTTTAAAGGTTTGTGTAATCAACGGTAGGGCATTTTATCGACGTTTTAGAAGAGTTAGCCCACGAGAACAGAATTTATAGACGTAAATCTTTGTGTCTTTAAAGGCACTGTACACGTTTGGTAATTACTCAAAATATATATTAGCATGAAAACTTACTTGGTAACGAGCAACGGAGAGCTGTTGATAGTAAAAAACATTGTGAGAAACGACTCCTTCTGAAGTAACGTAGTTTTTGAGAAAGAGGTAATTTCTCACTAAAATAATAAAAGACTTCTGGCCAGAAGCCTTTTATTCCTATCTGAAAGCACACTATAAATTTGTACAACAAGGGTGTTTTTTCTTTCATCATTTTCTTGCAACTTCAATGACCAATTGAGCCCAAATTTTCACAGGCTTGTTATTTTATGCATATGTTGGGATACACCAAGTGAGAATACTGGTCTTTGACAATTACAAAACGTGTCCAGTGCCTTTAAAAGGCAATCATCAAAGGAAAGTACACCACTGTTTTTAGAGTATTTTAATCCCATTTTGTGTGCAATTTTGGCTTAATCTGTTGTGTGAGTCAGGAGAAAATAGTGGAAAACCTTGAACAATTTGCAGCACTTAAACATATTGTCCTTAATTTTAGTTTTAACAGCCGAAATCAGCTGATGTGTTTTTTTCTTCTTCAGGTTTTCAGATACAGTTTGCTCGAATATGAATTTATTTCAGTGGGAAATATTTCACAGGAAGACAACATGGTTCTAGTATGGACTTTTAGAGTCGGCTCTCAGACTAAAATGGCTATAACGTTCATCCTTCAATCCTGTATACAATACCTTTAAAAAGAATCTTTTGAAAATGATGCAGGAGTGAGACACGCTGCTATTGGCTTTTTATATACTGGATTAATCAACCAGCAAGGCCGGCCATACTAAGACACCCGTCCCCTGCCATAACGATTTATCACATTGCACTTCATTAAACCGTTCATCAACTGGCGATAAACTGTTATGATTGCTCTATACAGATTGGCATATCTATTACGAGTTAACCATTGGATAGGTTAAAATCACAGGCTTAATCTAATTGACCAACAATCAATGGTATTGATTCGTTGAAGAGAGGAAACCGACGCCGACGCTTAAAGTGTTGTAATATCAAAATGTACTCGCGATGAGACCAAAGGCCACTTCGTGGTCCGTATACATTATGGAAACAATATGTGGTGTTGCTTCTGCTGCCGACCGGGGCCAGATTTCGTAGAGCTGCTTAAGCACAAAAAAGTATCTAAGCACGAAGCCATTCCAGCTTAAGGTTACCGGCCTGACTGCAGCTACTTCCCATGCTAAGATGTAGTTGTTATTTTCCGTTTCTTTCGTCATGCTTTCATTATGGATGCATTGTGAGCTAGAATATGTTTGGCATACCACACATGGTGTTTTGTGTCATCATGTTCTTAAGGTGATTTAAATACTGGGATAAACTTGTTCACCTAAGCCTTGTTGTCTCGACAGCATCAAACCTTGCTACTTATTCTGCCCGAGTGTGTAATTAATTCCGTAAAATTAGACCAATCGTTGTTTACTAAGTGCTTACAGCTTTAAGTACATTTTAATAAAGGCTCATAAAATAATAATAATTACAACATTTATAGAGCGATTAATACGTATGTTTCTAAGCGCTAAAACCAGACTATTCAGATTGACAAAACAGATGGGTTTTAAGTAATGATTTGAAAGTATCCAATGAAGGTGCTGCTTGAATGTGGGTGGGTAGCTTGTTCCAAATTGTTGGAGCTAAATATGACCGAAAAGGCACGATCTCCAAAGCGTGTCATGGTGTGGGGTCCCGGGGAAAGCTGGAAATGAGCGGTGGAAGAAGAGCGAAGGTGTCGGGTAGCTGATGATAGTGAAGATGATCGAAGGGCTAAGAGATCTTTGAGATAGACTGGTGCCAAATTATGAAGGACTTTATACATAAGAAGCAGAATTTTGAAACAGTTACGTTGGTGAATTGGAAGATTCACGAATAGTGGGTGTAATGTGCTCTGATTTTTGGGTGCAGGTAACCAATCCGGCTTCCCTGCCTTTCACCTCTGTGGACCTCGGTTCGATTCCTGGACTGGAGCTTTGCACGCGGATTGGGTTTTCAGTCTCTCCCTGACTGTGTGGGTTTTCCAAGTCTAAAACTAAACAATTTTCATTTGGGTTTTTTCTTACAAAAGTGTGTGTGATATTTCTATTAGAATGCTTTGCCGACCATATAGTTCAGATTCAGATTCAGACTATCAGACAAGAGTTTGCAATAATAACTTTGGCTTCAGCACGCATGAACACCTCAGCACTGTCACGTCCGCAACATAAACTATTGTCATGTCCTTGACGAATTGTGACTCTGTGAATAATAAGCATTGGAAAAGAGCATTACGTCATATTTCTATTAGAATGCTTTGCCGACCATATAGTTCAGATTCAGATTCAGACTATCAGACAAGAGTTTGCAATAATAACTTTGGCTTCACGCATGAACACCTCAGCACTGTCACGTCCGCAACATAAACTATTGTCATGTCCTTGACGAATTGTGACTCTGTGAATAATAAGCATTGGAAAAGAGCATTACGTCATAGTGCCCGGAGCGTCTGCTTGTGACCACGGCCTTTACTTTAATCATGTGAGTGCCGGAAGAGATTTCATTTCGTGGAAATGGTGACTGAGCCGAATCATAGAGCAAGGACGAATCGACCAAATGCCCGCAAAGCAACTGTAACCTGTGTGTGACATTTCCTAACCATGTTACATTGTATTCCCATCTTTTTCGACTTTAAGGGAAGGTATACGTTTGGTAATCACTCTTAAAATAAATGGCAATAAAAACTTATTGGTTAGAAGCCTACAGCAGCTTTTGATAGTATAACGCATTTTGAGAATCATTTATTTTCACTTCGAAGTAATGTGGTTATGTAAAATTGTATCAGTTTTTGTGCCCCAAAAACTGAATCTGAGGAACGTTACTGTAAACAAGATATATTTCCCAGATTGTGTATTCCTATTAGGGGTTATTCTTCCATGTGTGAACATAATTTATTTTCTCCGGATTTTCGGCGATATCTCAAAAACGAAATGAAATTTTCACAGGTTAGTTTTTTTGTGTATATATCTACATTTATATATAGGATTAAAACAATTGAACGGTTCCAAAAACCAAAGGTATACTTTGGCTTTAAAGTGTTGACAGATTGGTTTGTATGATACTATACTTGAACACTTTTTTGTGTTAACCCTCAAGTGCTCAAGAGAAACATAGTTATACGTTATTACAAAACCCTGCCAGTTGACAACTGGCAATGCTTATCCCAATATACTGGCCATATACTGAGGGATAAAATAACTGATAGCAACCCAACAGTCTTCCAGGGGGTCTAGAGATTGTATTTCACCATTCCAGGGGCGGATCCATTCCAGTGGCGTGTCGTGGCCGAGCGGTTAAGAGAACCGAACTCAAGCTGTGGTGTTCAGCAGAGTGTGGGTTCGAGTCCCGGTCGTGACACTTGTGTCCCTGAGCAAGACACTTAACTATAATTGCTTCTCTCCACCCAGGGGTAAAATGGGTACCTGTGAGGGCAGAGATGGTTCTTGTGATTGATTTAGCTTAGTAGCGCATATATTGCAGCACAGGCTGTATACTCCCCAGGGAGCTGAGATGGTTTAAGGAATGAAATAAATGGCCCATAACAAGTGACCAGGGGTAATAATGTTCGATGCGCTTTGAGACGCCCTTGGGTGTGATAAAGTGCGATATAAATCCATATTATTATTATCCACGAATATTTGCCAACAAAAGACTGAATGGGGGAGTTCAATTGTTTGTGTATAGTCATTGGGGAAATTCCCCGAGTCCAGTCAACCAGTGGAAGTTCTAAACAGCGTAGCATGTAAACGACCTTACCCTGGCCACTCAAACTTTCAATTATGTTTCTCAAGCGTATTCTCTTAAAAGTCAAGAAAAATGGGATTACAACTAAATTCATGTGCAGAGTAATAAAACAACCCCGCTTAATCAGCCATGTTGCCGACTGGTAGGGTTACGCACTTAAGGGTTTTAATGACTGAATGTACACGAAGTCGCACCCTTTTATGTAACGGCAATGTGAAATAAACTTTAGCTTTCAAACTGTATTCCAGCCACATTATTCGTTTATGGGCCAGATGCGTTGTGTAAGCAGAATAAATTTAAATTACATTGATGGTTATCCTGCACTGATTCCTTGAAACCGGTCCCAGGTGAAGCTACCGCGCCATTTTCCTCAGCACATCACATCGTGGCGATCGAACGCAGAATAAAGAGAGAGGTCGATCGGCCTATACCCCTGTATTTAGTTTGGTCTCATATGCACCGCAATCAGAAGTGACACTTATAAATAGTTAGGTAATGTTCCCCGACGTCAATTATGAAACACTGTAAAATCAAATCAGTGCGGCAAATCAGATTGTCTGATGTCCGACATAATTATTATATTGGCGGCGGTGTAGTTCGCCAGACTCTCATACATTCAGCTGGATAATTGTTCCGGGGACATCGTTACGAGTCCCCATTTGCGGTTATACCTCAGTCCACCCACGGGTTCTGCTATATACATTCGAATGGGTCAGGTGTGATTTTTTTCTTTGGAGTGGAACAGGTGTGCGTGTCTACCCGTATATAGAGAAATCAGAATGGATTGACAGAGCGAGTACGTCCTCGGTTTGATACTGTTTATACAAAACTATATAAAAACGTTGCTAAGAACACAACAAAAATATCTAGAGTGTCCCGCAAATGTTCCCATACCCACTTCCTTAAATCTTCTAGAGAATTCCTGAGATTCCCGGAACACAATGAAGCCACAATAGGGGCGGGGGGGGGGGGGGGGGTGGGGGGTGGGTATACTATGCCACATATCAAGCACAGAAATAGTCAGTATTGACATGAATTGCAAGTAAAGAAAACCTTTGTTTCAGTTTGAATTTGTCCGTAGTTTTGGGGTATTGTGTGGGGAGCTGGTTTAGACCGAGTTTTAAGCCTAGACTAATAAGAAGATATATGGCTGGACCGTGATAGCAGTTGCACAGGTGTATCACCCATAAATGTAATAAAAACCATAAATGTTATAACATCCATAAATATAATAAAAATCAACCATAAATGTAATAACAACCATAAATGTAATTAAATCAACCATAAATGTAATAAACCCACCAACAGTAAATGTAATAAAAATCAACCATAAATGTAAAAACTCAATCAACCATAAATGTAATAAAAATCGACCATAAATGTAATAACCATCATGAATACAATGAAAATCATAAAATTTAATGTAATAATCATGTGACAACAGTATACTAGTCGTACACATGCGCCCCGTGTCCTCGTGCTCACACCCCCATGAAACCTATGCCAACTAGACTTGACTCAAGTCCCAATCCCCTGCAGAGTCCTTTTATGTCCAGTCCCATCGCTTAACGTCAGAACTTGTTTTGCACTGCACCAATATGCCGCGCAGCGGGATAGGAACTTGACAATCCCGCAGTTTCCTGATATGTAAATTTATTCACTTATGCATATGTAAACGTTTCTGCTAGATACATATTGTCCAATCAAACGCGTTTAAAAAGAAGACTCGTTGATTTTATTTATTTATTTTATTTGATTTTAATTATTTATTTTTTATTTTTTTATTTTTACGCGGGGAGGTAAAGTACTTAGTTTAGGATCGAAATATGTGCATTTACCCATTTTGGTAGATTTGCCAATATCAACATGTGGAAGTAAGATGCCCTATGTTCCCCTCGCTCCCCATCCACGTAACCCCAACTACAATTTGTCTGCCCCCCGTCTCCTTTCCTGTGATTCCTCACCCCCTGGCTGAAAAATATTATAGGTTTTCACCCCCCCCCCCAAAAAACACCCCCAAATATATAAATAAAATAGATATAGATATATAATAATAATAATAAAATAAAAAGATTAAATAAAACATTCGGGAGGCGTTAACACTAATCGCAGCAAGGCGCGGCTCATATTTCACTGTGAACTGTTTTTGTTTTGTACAATATTTTGGTCATTCCTGAAAGGATGTTGTACATTCGTAATTTTTACGCGTCCCGATATTGCTTTAAACCTATTTTACTGACTTAGATAATGAGAGAACATTAAGGATACACACAAACACATAATTATTTGCATAGAACATTGGGTGAATAATTTAATAAAAACAGAACTGATTATTACATTTATGGTTGATTGGGTTATTACATTTATGGTTGATTTTTATTACATTTATGGTTGATGGGTTTATTACATTTATTGTTGATTTTATAACATTTATGGTTGTTATTATATTTATGGTTGTTTTTTATTACATTTATGGTTGTTATAGCATTTATTTTATGGTTTTTATTAAATTTATAGGTGATACACACAGGTGTGTGTAACACTGATAACTCTTGCAGGGAATGACTGGAATGTACCTTTCCTGGTAGGCCTATCATAGAGAAGCAAACCTACATTTTCATTGTATTCTTACTTGCAGATTAAAACCGCAAGTAGATCTCCAGCACTGGAGAAGAAAAATGGTCCACAAGAACTCACTCACAAATTAACATCTCCATGTTGCACACAGGCTGCTCGAGTAGAACCCGAAAAAACATGTTGGCCTCGTAATGAAAAAAGGAGTTATCTCCCGACAACAAGAACCGACGTGTTATGAACATCACCGTAGTATGGATGGAAGTGCCTGCTATTGTCATTGCACCAGATTCGAGAGATAGAAAAAGAGCCTCAGAGGTCAACCGTGGTATATGTTTAAACTTTCTGTACGTGTTCTCATTTTCAAAGTGCGACCCAGTAAAGCTTATTCCCTCTAGCGTGATTCACGGAAACGAAACCTTCCCCAAGATGCTCTCTCTATACAAACACTGTTTGTGTCACCAGGTATTATAGCGGTTGTAATGAGGATCCACCTCATGCGAAATCCCGTGTAAACTCATCTGCGCTGTTTCAGTCTCTTTGTATCGATCTGGGCCAATTTCATGGCTCTGCTTACCGTAAGCAAATAATTGGCGCTTACGGAAGCAGGGAATTCTGCGCTTACGTCAAGCGTATTTCACGGGTTAGCAAGGAATTTTTGCTTGTGTGCTTGCGCAGCCCACGTTACTAAATACTAGGTATTCTTCGCTTACACAGCTAGCGCAGAAATTCGGTGCATGCCCTGTAAGCGGAGAATGGTGATCGCAAGCAACAAAATTCGGCGGTAAGCAGAGCCATAAAATTGGGCCCAGATGCATCATGGTCGCTTGATAAAGGTTGTCCACTAAAAACGCAAAATGAACAATCTTTGATCTGAGTGATTAGCACTGCATAAATGCTGTCTGTATTTATTTGCGAGAGAATTGTGTTGCAACTCTTGCTTTCTATTTCGAGTTCCAATCCGAAACGGGCACATCATGAAATTACATGCAATTTTGTTTCCATGGCAGAACGATCACCTTTTTGTGTGTTCACTGAAACATTGCTATCTAACTGAAAGACGACATCTTACTTTCGGATGTCGACATCCCGAGATATTCCATCTGTCGTCGTCCCACGTTTATGATGTCATCATCCTGCAGTAAATTATCTCAGGATCTCAATATGTCGGGCGGCACTTCCAGAACTCAATGGTCTTCTTTGCAGTGCGATTTCCATTTCTTGGGGCCAGTTGCTGTAATGCCACTTTACCTGACATTTTCTTAATGCAGTATAATGTTTCCATGGGATTTTTTTTTCTGTAATGTGATATTTGTATGCACGCTTATGTTGGACAATTATTGTTTTGATTTCATTCGAAAGATTTTCCTAATATCATTCGTCGTAATTTGACATCCTTCTATCATTTCTGATTTTGTTTTCTTGAAATTTGACCTCGACATCTCTTCATATGACTGCGATCGTTTTTCTTGAGGCAGTTTCCCTAATTTACTTAGCAAACTAAATCCATTAGTCTACCCACATATTACTTCGCTCAGGCTTTAGGTGCAGGGGTCAGTGAGTTCATCTTAAAGTTGTATTAAAGGTTTTTTTTATACACGATTGGTAGAACTAACAAAATAGTCGCAGGCAGTATGTTTTGTGTACTGTTTAACCGTATACATGAAAAACAAACCTGTAGCAATTTTGGCTTCATCCGTTGGAGAAACTTATTGAAAAACAATGCAACATTTTCAGCATGAAAACACACTGGGTTATTAACTTTTTGTATAGGTTCCCAGATCCAGTTTTCTCGAATATGACTTCATGTCAGAGGGAAATATTTCACAGAAACGAAGTGGTTCTGGTATGAAATTCATAATCACTAAGCTTTCAGACTACGATTAAACAACGATGTTTTTATCGTTATACCAACCCTACCTTTAAATCTATATTTTTTGGAAGAGTACAATTTATTTCCACCATGTAGTTGTCCAAAAGTGCACCCTCCAACAAACCTGTGAAAGCGTCATCTAATTATGGCTTATCCCGTTTTTTATAGCGAAATGATGTTGCCAAGGATTTTGTACCCGTTCATAATATACGTTGAATTTGCAACCGTGAATAAGCAACCGTGAATTTGACTTTGACAGCTTTCCTGAGATGCAAATAATTGTCCGGAGGACTGCAACATGGAGTGAAATTTTAGATTGTTTTAACAAAAACAAAAGAGTGTTTTCGATGGTTACCAAACTTGTTTTTGTTTTGTGTCGAAGCTATACAGGATTGGTCAGGATACAACAAATCACTGTTTTATTTTAGGTCTGGAAGCTGAGTTACTTAAAAGTGAATACTAGAAATCAATTTTTTCCTGTGAAATATTTCACTCTGAAATGAAGTCATATTCGAGAAAACTTCATCTCAAAACCTTAAAAAAGAAAAAGAAGAAGACTGCAACAGCTGATTTTGGTTGTTACTACAGAATTGATTAATGACATTATTTTTACATGCTACTTATTCCCAACTCACACAACGGATTAAGCCCAAATTTCTACGGGTTATTTCATGTAATGGCTGATTACACAAAACATGAACACTGTCTGCGACTATTTTGTGTACAAAATACCTTTAACTCCCCCTTTCTGCTCGGCAAAGCTAGGCAGGATATCAGTTACTTTTTGTACAATGTACAATTGTATTTTAGCTGGTAACCTTCCTGGTAAGAATCATTTTATTGTGCACAGCATCTTTTTATGCTTAAAGGCATTGTATACTTTTGGTAACAGCTCAAAATCAGTGTCCACATTTTGTGTGATTCAACATATGCATGAACAAACAAACCTGTGAAAGTTTGAGCTCAATTGGTCATCGAGGTCACGAGAAAATAGTGAAAAGAGACCTTATGTGTTTTCTGTTTTTCAAACATCGAGTTTAGCCTATTATCACGCGTGATAAAAACTATTGTTTTACTCATTTCTCAGAAACGATAGCATTTTAGGCAGAAATATTTTAAGGAACCCTTTCTACCATTACTTACTTTAAAGGCACCTGGCAGTGGTATTTTTTCAAAATAAAGCTTTTGTCATTAATATATACATTTTTATGAGTGGAATGTGAATAAACAATTTACTAAGGTTAACAAATTGTATTTTTCTTTTAATTACAAATTAAAAAATAGGCCCCCCTTTACATGGCGCTGTTCGTGACGTCAATCGAGGCAGGAGAAAATGTATAGTCTGGCCCCGTACATTACGTCTGGGTACCTGATCAGTATGATGCGTTTTCGTATTCGGACGTCACCACCCAATGCAATCCTAGGACAGTGTACAGTCGACTAATACGAGACGCCAGTTTATACGAGGTTTTTCACCGGTCCCGAACTGTCCCATGCGCGTTTCTATGTCTTAAAAACGGAAGATACGAGCATGGTCATAACGAGAACACGGATAATACGAGGTATTGTTTTTCCACCAGAAACATTTCGCTGGTAACCTAAGCTTCACTGCAACTTCCCTTGCACACTACTACCAACGAAAAAATTCCCGGGCTATCCAAGTGTTCGCTGCATAGCGCTGAAAACGACGTCGGACCGGACCACTTTGCCCTCGTTAGCCTAACTTTCGATGCCCGTAACTGCCTATATTTGGGATCTGCAGGAAAAAAATGCTGGCTGACCCCATCTTTAGTCGTTTTGCTGCATCCAGCAGCAATTTTCGCTGGAAAAATGCAAGAAAAAACCCCCTTTTGGATAACCAAACGAAACGTACAATCTCACTACTTGCACGTGTATATACAACGTAAA
The DNA here is from genome assembly GCA_037783415.1 of Leptasterias polaris. Lineage (NCBI taxonomy): Eukaryota > Metazoa > Echinodermata > Asteroidea > Forcipulatida > Asteriidae > Leptasterias > Leptasterias polaris. Next base: position 1,768,569 of record JAZGTN010000111.1, read on the forward strand.
TGCAGGCAAGTTCGAGTGGGGTCGATGTTCAATCGAGGCGAAGTCTTCCTCGATTGACGTCACAAAAAGGGATGGGCGGAGTCGCCCCCAAACAACTTTATCTATTTTTTTAACATATAAATACTGACAAACAATTACTCAAAAAATTGTTTTATTGTTAATATACATATACTCTTATATTAAAAAAAAAAATAATTATATTTCCAGGTGACTTTAAATCATGTAAGTTATGTGTGAATCTGTGAACATTTGTGTTTTTCGATCTTACCAATAGTGTACGGGGCCTTTAAGCAGCTCTACGAAATTGGGCCACGTTCTTGTCTGTATTCTTTAATAATACTCTAATTGTATCTTTCGGTGTTGAGTCGGAGTGCGTTTGTTGCAACAACGACGGCTGCAGCCGCTAACGACGCAGGGGGGCCAACGCTGTAGCTTCGTCGTGGCGTATTTCCGGATGCAGTACAGGAAGTTATGCACTTCTGGTTTTAATGACGTCACAATTTGGGATATGCGTTGAGGTGCTGCCGTCTGTGTGAATTAATTGATCATCAGTCCCCCGTGAAAATGAAAACATAGAAACGATCATCTAGTAAAGCCAGAGAAAATAAAAAAGTACAGATCCAATTGAATCTTCAGATCAGGCACTGAAAGCGTACATTAAAGGCAAAGTATACCTTTAATTATTTGGAACCGTTCGACTGTCTTAATCCTATATAAATGTAGATATGCAATAAACCTAACCTGTGAAAATTTTATTTCAAAAGGTGATAGCTTTTTTGAGGTGTCGCCGAAAATCTAGGATGGTTATGTCCACGCAGGAAGAATATTTCGTGATTGGGATACACAATCATGCATGAAACGTTTCTCAGATTGACAATTGTTTAAATCTGTTTCTCTAGAACCACATTCCTTTGGAGGGAATCGTTTCCCAAAGAGGTATTCATTATCAACAGCTGCAGTACTTCGAACCAAATAAGTTTTATGGTCTTCATTTTTTGGATTAATTACCAAAAGGTTTACCCTCCCTTTAACCTCTTCGAAGAATACTTCATGCAAAATATTGCGAACGGGTTATTGAACTTATAGTATTATTCTATGCAATTATTCCTCGATTACTAACAACGTGTCTATAACTATCCCCACGTGTCCACTTAGCACATTGGCCAACAAATATCGCTTCCAGAGAATGCAGAGACACGTAAAACACCGTCTACTCACCCAATGGTTGAAATAGTTCAGTTACATTAACAGCGCAGGCGGGCATTAAGGCATGTCGTCTTGCTCTCCTGGGTGCCGTGTTAAGTCGGCTTCGCTCCACACGATCTACGTTCTGTTTCATTATTCATTCACCCTAATTGGAACAATTTTCTCCTGCTGAGGATATCAGTGGTGCCCAAATGGGAATATGCAGACCGCTAGCAAACCTCATTGGCTTAAGAGAATATCAAAGATCCCAATCGCGAATCTCAAGATTACTAAATTGAAGCACGTATTTTCTAAGCTCGTAAAAACGTTGGTTCGAGTCAGGCTGCCACTGCGTCGTCAGCAATCAATTAAGGTTCAAAGATCAAGGTTCAAGGTTGAACGCTAATTTCCAATCAACGTAGTATGTAATCATGTATGTACAAGGGCTTTCGAGCAAAAAGAAAGAAATGCACAACAGTCAACATTTGAAAGGCACCGTGAACAGTTTTCCATAATTGGTTCTCTCCGCAAAGGAGTGGAGGTACCATACGAGATCAAATGTCGCATAGTCTGTGTATAAAATCGTTTGGCAAACTCAGAATTTGTCGCCATCGCGGAACAGCACGCTGATCCATTTTGTTTTTGTCTTTTTAACTACTGTGTGGAGAGAAGCAATTAAGAAAAACGTCCATGGTACATTGTTTTAACGCTTCATAGGAAGTGTGGACCTGAGAACAAAAGAGGTCCACATAATGTAGGGACTTGAAACAGTACGTGGACTTTCACACGTCCACATAGTGTTGAGAATATGTTTTTTCTTAAGTGTATAATAACAAAGGAATGTCCACACAGTGACTGCAACACAGAGCTGTGTGAACAAGTGCTGTGCATCTGTATGTAAGCTACAAGCACAAGGCAGTCAACACGTTATGTTTTTTATGTACTTATATTCTCCACAGAAACTTGACAAAGAAGCCAGCGTCAAGCTAAGGGTCTACAAACAGGACATTCACGGAAATTCTTTCTTGACGAGTGAACGTGTCATTATTTTGTGCAGATTTTTAGTTTTTATTTAATAAGTGTTCCATCTTAAGATTGGATTAATAGGCTCACGAGTCATAGTAATTAGGTTCGCTTTGAGTAATCCTGGCCATCTTAGAACTAATTGTTTGTTTTGTGATGTGTTTATTTCTTGCCTTTACGATTAATGTTGCCTTTAATTATTAGCCCGTGTTCAATTGCTGCTTTATTATTTTGTTACTTGGACTTTCAATTTTTGCTTTTTAAATCCATTTATTAATATCAGTCTGTATATTTATGTTACCTATTCTATTCTATATTGAATTATCCGTTCACTCTCATGTATGTCTGTATGATTGTTGCATATTTTGGCCAAATTGATAATAAACCTAAAGGCCCGACAATTGTTCCTAAAGTAAACAATGGGTGCCCCATTGTTTACTTTGGTGCCCATTGTATACTTCAATTCTGACCACAAACAAACAAATATGCGCAATTAAAAACGATGTGAACGGATGTCTATTTCGTAGAAACATTGTATGGTCATCCACCGTTGTTAATGTGAGCGTTGCGGCCTCGTGATGTGCGTCTCTATGGTATTACGTAACCCTTATGATTTCGGATTTTGAAACACCACAGATCAAGGAAAGGGCTTTGTAGTGATGACAGTTTAAAATTGGTTAATGACGTATTATTACAGAGGTATTACCGCAAACGTTACATACACAGACACTTATTTATAGCTACTTTGTTGTAGCATAGAGAACGGATCACGAATGGTTGTAGATTGTTCATTCCTCGCCTGCTTTACTTTCGCGGAATAATTGAAAATCGGACCGATACCATTTCCAATGCTAACGTTTGGAAGTGTAAGAGCTCTGATTTGGGGCAACGGTTCAAAAATCAAACAAACTCCAAAACAAACATATTATGATGCGTCCGTGGTGTATTTTCCACGCTTTGCTACGTCACCATGAATTATTCATGAGGTCGTACTTTTCGACTGTTTTGATTGGATGATTCGTAAAGGCTGATCAAAATAAGCTTAGTTGACTTTCGTTACATTCCTGATTGTTACCAAATGTTGGCTATGGGATAGTGATAATGTTTATATGTTTACATTAATATAGGATTAAAACAATCGAATGGCTCCAAAAACCTAAGGTAGGGGGGGCCTATACTTTGCATTTAATGCAAATGAGTTTGTGACAAGTACTGAACTTGTTTGGCTTATGAAAAGTGCTTTACTTTTTGAGATGGACGGTGTTTTATAAATACAAGAAAATTAATGGAGAAAAACAAAATCGAAAGAAAATTGTCCGGGGATTTACGAAACCGTTCCCGGGTAATTGCTTCAAAACTGGTTCACTTAATAAGCTTACATGCATTAACGTAAACATTCACTTTAGCTCAGGAGCAATAACAGCAGTTATCAAAAAAATTAGTACACCATGATATCGTGTCTAGTGCGATGTGGTTGGAACTTCAGGGAGGGATTTTGCGATTTGGTTAAATAGTTCTACGCTCTCCCTTAAGGAGAAGATCCCGTATTTATTAAATTTAAGAAAATAATATAATAACATGATGTTCCAATAATCCCCGTATAATGTTGGTTATTAAGCGTTGCCAAGCAGGAAATGCACAGTTTAAGTTCTTTGATAAATAACGATTACGAGTGGGAGGTCCAGGGGAATTATTTTCAATAATTAATACCCTGGCGATATGGATGGTTGATCTGCCTTTGAGATAAACACAAGTTATCATTCGATTTTCTGGTCACGTTCGGCAATAATTGAGATAATATAGGTAGCCGATTTGAGATAATTAATTACTTGTAAAGGTCGTCTAGGTTGGAGTTGTCTTTAGTCCACAACGTGCTCTTTTATTTTAGAGTTCACCGGATATCGTGCATAAATAGCCCCTTGCAGAATCAAGCAAGAGAAAATAACTGTTTGCCAAAACCCCGTTGCTATATCCATGACACATTATTATGAATGTATCTCAAATCGATTATTGTGACACATGTAGTATAGATGAGTACACTTTCCAAAAAACTCAAGTGTCAGAATTGATCCTAATTTCGGGTCAAAATTGATCCTGATTCCGGGTCAGAATTGATCCTGATTCCAGGTCAGTATTGACCATGATTCCGGGTCAGTATTGACCCTGATTCCGGGTCAGTATTGACCCTGATTCCGGTTCAGAATTGACCCTGATTCCGGGTCAGAATTGATCCTGATTCCGGGTCAGAATTGATCCTGATTCCGGGTCAGAATTGATCCTGATTCCAGGTCAGTATTGACCCTGATTCCGGTTCAGTATTGACCCTGATTCCGGGTCAGTATTGACCCTGATTCCGGGTCAGTATTGACCCTGATTCCGGTCAGAATTGACCCTAATTCAAGGTCATAATGGACCCCGATTCCGGGTCAGAATTGATCCTGATTCCGGGTCAAAGGGGGGCATGACCCATGTCCGCATACCCATGTCAGGCTGACCAGGAACGTTTATAAAAAGTAGGATATTAACTCGGATTCCGTGTCAGTTTAATCCATTTCGGGATTATTTTGACACTGATTGCAGGACATATTGACCCAGAAAAGGGTCTGACCCCAAAAGACCTGGATCCAGGTCTAATCTGACCCTGATCTTTTTAGAGTATAATTATTTGAAGCAAGCGGTGTTAGTGAGCAACATATAGTGAAAACGTAAATAAATGCAAAACCTAAAAAGAAACCCAAGTTTGAATGTATATGGGGAAAATGCGTGAATATGAATGCGTGTTAATGCAACTGAGCTATATTTTTGCTGACACTGGCAGGAAAACCTCTACTGAAAAAGGTCCCCCTTTGAGACACAGTTTCTTGTCTCAATAATTACTCGAGAGAAAAAACAAATCAGAACGGTGTCACAAAAAACAACAACGAAGAGACGTAAAACCAGATCTCGGTACACACGCCGTCAGCAACAACCGTTTTAGCCGTGGCACGTTCGCGTGAGACCGGACACCAGTGTTGCTTTAGAGCAAGATCCTCGTAACTTGATACATTTGAGACTTTTGAAAAAACAAAACATTAAGGTATAAAGGGGAGGTAGAAACTAGAGCAAAGAAAGCACCACGTCGCTTTTCGGTGGACAAGAAGACATTTACGGCCGTGTTCATTCCCGTAGATTTTGTTGATGGTCTCTTCAGTGTGGAATGACAACAATGGGGGCAACGACTGAACGCCTCTCACAATTTGTCCTCTCTGTTTTTTAAGGAACGAACGAACGATTGCTAGTGGGCCTTCTGTACTTAACCAGTGTAACCCTTTTCCCAGAGTGGATTGTAATATCAACAGTGTGTCTTATTTTACCATTAAAAGCTGCTCCGAGTTTTGCACGGTATGTCCCCGCAGAATTGACTGTCCCGATTTTCTGTCCCCATAGAATTAGACGAGTAACAAGCACTTTCCTTAATGTTGTTCTAAAATTAGCTCTTCTTTGTTATAAAAATAGCTATAGATATATGTCTTTATTTATAAATATAGATAGTTCCCAGTAGACGCCATCTTTACGGGCAAATCGCATTTTGGCTTGCAGGCGCGTCAAGCGCTCAAATTATTAACGCAGCCGCGTCATTCACTAACCAATCATGCAATGAGTTTTGTGAAATGTGCGCGTGCTGCACGCCGTTCTCACGCGTAACGCATGACTGTGTGTTCCAAATTGCCCGTAAAGATGGCCGATTTACGTCATATTGAAACCTATCTATATGTATTTAGATACATATTTTATAATACTTATGAGCTGTATTCTAAATCTTCGGACAAAAGTACACACATTTAAAATTGTCCATCAGGTCAAGACAAAAGTTAAAAAAACTGCCATCATAGATGTGTCAGACCCAATAAAAACCTCTACAGCCAAAGTTATGATATACAAAAAACAAAATACAAAATGTGAAGCAAACGTGACTTAAAGAGAGAGTATAAGAAACAAATAGAGCCACAAGCAAAGCAAAACAAAACAAGAAAACTTGTTTTACAACATATACCATGATCGATAAGTTGCAGAGGGTGTCCCCCAAATGTTCATTTACTTTTATAACAGACTCTTTTCCTATTGTGCAGAAGTAGCCCCTAACACACTCTAAAGAGTTACTATAAAATTCTCAGAACACAATAGAGAAACTACAGAAGGGGGTACACGATGCCACATATCAAACACCAAATGTTGCAGCTGACAACTTTTGAAAACGTTCCCGGGTTGTTGTACTAAACTCTAGGCTATTATAACACGAGCCTACGTACAATGAATGAACACGGCGAAACGGCACAATAAACAGGTGTCTGACAAACTGGGACACAGCTGCCCATTTTTGTTGCTTATAGGGTCGAAATTGCTCTAAAAAGGCGGCCCTTTCATCTGATAATTCTCCTCCCACGAACCAATGTCCACATGAAAAAACCCCCAGATGTCTCCGTTGATTGCGAGTAGCTCCACGGGGATATTGTCAGATTCCTGCGTCCAAATCACTCAATAAAGGTGAGATTATTCAATATTCCCTCCAAGTGGGTTTATTGCTGAACAATACCAACGCAGCAAAATCATAATTAGTCAGCCCTTTCGAGCTGTGTCACATACAGCCACGGGAAATCTCCTGTGCAATGTGTTTTGCGTTCGCACCAAAACAAAATGGCTGCGCCTTAATGAAGATAAATCACATTGGTGATGAAAGCAATCAGAGGTTGACGCATGTACTGTAAGCAGGCATTCACGGGTGGTGTGACCTATAATGTGTCACCTACGCCAGTGAGACTAACAGGTTCAGTTTACCCAAACTACCCTAATTCGGACATGGGATTCTACTCCAATTAGGAGATGCCTTTTCACTGAACAATTTGCACTTCTCCCAATAGGGATGGATATCAGTGATTCCCGATTGGGCAACCACTCGTTTTAATAACAGTTATGTTATCCCAAATGAGAACTACATTTCCCTGAATGGATTGTTCTTTTTCCATTACGGTATCAGTACTCCCTTCTGTAAGCCGTTGTGATAATGAATAAAACTTGGATAAGCCTTTACCCCAATTTGAGCACCCACAACCTTACGAATATATCAGCGATCCAGGATAGGGACACATTTTATGATAACTACAACCGTATAACTCAATTAAGGTATATTTTACTTAGATTAGAACACTCTTCTCCTAATCAAGATATCAAAATCCCGATCTGGACATTTCCTGCTCCGGTGTGAACAACCACATCGTCTCAATTGGGGATACAATTTTGTTACACTGATTGAAACACACTTTCACCAAAAGGGGATATCATCGTCTCTCACTCAGAAATCACATTGCATGTGATAACAGCCGGTTGAAGAGTCTCCAATGATGTATCAACCATCTCGAAGTTTATTATTATCATTTCAAGATTGAATAAAACGTGTACACACAATCCCTCATGTAAGGAATGACACCTCGAGGTAATCTGATTCGAACTGCAATCGTTATTTCTTTCTCAGCCCTGATCAAAGATCCCCCCCCCCCCCCCACAGCTGGGCTGAAATTGACACTCTGTTTGATTGCAAAACCATCGTCAACGATGGTAATTTTGTTTTAATATCTCATACTTAGTCGTGAAAGTGATGCTGACAATTAACTCATCAAGCCGTTGTAATATGAGATGCGAGGTGTAATAATGACTTTCTGATAATGATGAAGAAGACCAAGAACCGCCGATTATCAGCATGTCTTGTTGTCCCTACTGTAAAAGCCTGTGGCGAGATTAAAATAAGGTTTCGCCTTTAAACTTGATTTTAACTGAGCTCCAGAAGACCGAAACAATTGTTTGTATTTACAAACTGGAACATCCACACCACAGTTTGAAATTTGTATGATATTTTAAAGAGAGGTTTACGTGCCAACTGATGTACGTTTTCTTCACCTTCAACTAAGTTTCCTAAATCCTTGCTGAATTCGACGTAGCCTTGGTGTCCCTGCTTCACGCCCATGGGCCATGGCATTTCAATCTAGCTCTACACAGGACCCGAAGGTTTAGGGTGTGAGGTTACCGTATGCTGTTTGATTGAAGTCGGTGAAGTATATCCCACATAATGAGAAATTGCCCACTAGTTGGTGAATAGCACATCTTTATTGAGCCTACAAATAAATAATCGTCTGTACAAAAAGTTCAGGTTCCAGTTTCACTTTTTCTTATTGCTTCTTCTATAGAACAGATTTGTTTTGACTTCTGTCAATGTTTGTCGCACACATTGTGTCGGACAAAAGGGTTTATCGGACACAATGTGTCGGACATAAGGGTTTGTCTGACACATTGTGTCGGACATAAGGGTTTGTCTGACACATTGTGTCTGACACATTGTGTCTGACACATTGTGTCGGACATAAGGGTTTGTCGGACACAATGTGTCGGACATAATGGTTTGTCTGACACATTGTGTCGGACATAATGGTTTGTCTGACACATTGTGTAGGACATAAGGGTTTGTCGGACACAATATGTCGGACATAAGGTTTCTGGGTTTTTGTTCGCGTCGACCATAATTTAGACTGGTTTCGTTAAGCACGGTTACGACTGTATCTGGCCGTCCGCATCACCGTGTGGACGGGTGTGTCAAGATTTTGTTGCTGACCCCTGGTTACGTTGAAAATAAGGTATAGAGTTTGCAGTCATCAAACTCCAATCGCTACAGACCACGCAAATCCATCCCTCATCCTAAGTTAAGATAGACAACCAAAACTTAAATGACACCAAAGAAATCCAAAATCAGATGAAAAGCGTGACCACGTATGTTGGTTATTTGTGTTTTTCCTCTCGAAATGTTGCGGTACTTTATTACTTTTTACTTTTCTTTGTTTACTTATACATGTAGTGATACTGTTATAAGTATAGGCAAAACTATTTCTTGGCCTGATTGTGCTGAGCGTAAAAAGTGATGACGTCACAGCCACTAGTAAAAGTCATGGTTGCGATGACCGTTCGCGCCAACAAAACATCTCGCTTCAACGACCAACGTAACGAATAAACGGTTAGGTGACGAAATAATTTGGGAATCAATCGACTCATTATTTTCGGCAAACAGAAAGTAATGATCTATAACTAATCACGTGAAGGTGTGATGGTCGGAGGGGAATCTCCGTCCAAAGGTGTTTCCATAAAAAGATAAAACATAATAATTATGTGGACATTAATTTGTGTGGATATTTTGTGGAGCTCACTATAGCAGCTATCTAAGCCGAGTTTTTTTCGAAAATGAATCAAGCCTTTCACCGTTTACGATGGAATATTCCAAAATGTCTTAATTTACTTTTTTCTAAAACCGTCTAACACCTCACAAGTATTCAATCATTTCTTTATGGAAGCCTTTAGTTTCCACGTACATTTAATTAAATTGATTAATTCTGGTTGAAGCCAAGGACTCTCAGAAAAGCGAACTTATACTAGCCGAGGACCCCATGGAGAGAAGACAATGAAGGAAGTTTCAGATTTAGATGTGGGAGGAAAACCCCAGAGAATTGTTCAAGGAAAAACCCACGCAATACAAGAATCAGGCAGGGACTGAAATCCAAATCCGCTTTGTGGGATTTGAACCGGGGTCTCAGAGGTGGAAGGTGAAGCGAATCACTCGCCAACCTGACTGCCCATGTTTGAAGGAACCAACATCACGAACTTTATCGTTTCCCAACGTTCAAATACTCGCAAGAGACATGCACAGATATCACTAATCCAGTCGTTATTTAGTATTCATGCGCATGGGAAAATCCAATCACTGTTTTTTTTTTAGCAGGTGATTTTTAGTGACCTCTAATTTGCTGAATCAATCAAAGTTTATAATGTGTTCTTATAATTTTTGCATGGTCTTTGCTTGTTCAGCGTGTTCTTTTTGCCTTTCTTGAATTCACCTTTCTGAATTCCGTTCCGGGATTCCGAGCCGTGATGAGCTCCGGATCTATGGGGAGTGGAAACACGCTCCACATGAGATACTTCCCATCATTACTCCTGGAACATGGTGAAACCCCCAAGGACTAGCACCAGACGCTATCTCCCACCTCTCTTACATTTCCTGCAAGGGTTAAACTTTACGAAGCCCAAGGCTCCGCTGCCCATGATGAAAAGGATTCCTAATATAATGGTTAGCGTTCTAAACCATACCCTCCCACATCCTGCTGCAACTCCTGGCAGATTAACCCCTACGTTGCACTACGCCACCAGCTGACAGTGATCGATTTGTCGCCGGGAGATCGCCATGTTGACTTACCCCCGCAGCCCAGGCGCGTTTGTAACGACACCCGGGATCGCACTGGGCAAAAATCGCGTAGTAGGACGTGATGCCAGACATACCCCGTCAAAAGAAAAAAAACCACCAGATTTGATTACAAAGAGTTTAAACCCATCCAGTAATTGACCAGGTATCAAGTAGTATGAGCAGAACTTCAACCTTCGTTCTTTTGCGCCTTGGAGTCTACGTCTTGTAAATAATAACGTTTCGTAACGTACCTTTTATTTTTGGAATCGTTCTATTGTTTTAATCCTGTATAAATATACAAGTATACAACAAAGCTAACCTGTGAACATTTCATTTCAAAAGGTGGTCACGTTTTAGAGATCTGATATCGCCGAAAATCTGGAGCGGTTATGTCCAAGTATAGGAAGAATTATGCGTAATTGGAATACACAATCTGAGAAACATTTGTGACGGTAACGTTTCTCAGTTTCAAATTTTGGGGCAGAAAAACTGATATCTTTTTCCATAACCACATTACTATACGATGTGAAATGTGTCTCTAAATGCTTTTACTGTCGAAAGCTGCTGTTGGCTTCTAACCAATAAGTTTTAATTGCCATTAATTTTAAGAGTGATTACCGAACGTATACCTTCCCTTTAAAGGCACTGGACACGTTTGGTAATTATCAAAGACCAGTATTGTCACTCGGTGTATCTCAACATATGCATAACATAACAAACCTGTGAAAATTTGGGCTGAATCGGTCATCGAAGTTGCAAGAAAATAAAGAAAGAAAAAACACCCTTGTTGCACAATTTTGTGTGCTTTCAGATGCTAATAAAAGGCTTCATGCATGAAGTCTTTTATTATTTTAGTGAGAAGTTACCTCTTTCTCAAAAACTACGTTACTTCAGAGGGAGTGGTTTCTCACAATGTTTTATACTATCAACAGCTCTCCGTTGCTGGTTACCAAGTAAGTTTTGATGCTAATATATATTTTGAGTAATTACCAAACGTGTTCAGTGCCTTTAAACCAACAATTACGTCACAGCCTCCGAATATTTTGCGTTCTTTTCCTTTTGAAATTACAATGGGTTCTGTAAGCAGGAGCACCCCATGATTCATGCTCCAAGGTACTATGCTCAGTCCTCACAACCCGTTTTGGGTTACCCTAATGAACCCATCAAATAACATGTTGCTCCCACTCTCAATTATTGACGAATAACAGAGACGCGCCTCACACAATTTATTATACGAAAACGTAGGCCTAATCGTCGGTTATATTGATCCATCCATGTAATGTCTTCATTAAAAACATGTGAATAATTTGGTTATTAAAGTCTTTATTTTCTCACGACACCCATTTGCTATTGTGGTTCATGTATAACCTTCATAGCTAGGAAGCATATTGCACATTGACACGTCGAGTGCATAAATTGTCATCACACGCGCCAAAGAATTTGACAAAAAACAGACGCAATATTTGTTATGTAAAGCTTGTTTATGGTCTCTTCTTGGGTTTAATTGTTTGTTTATTGAAGCATTTAAGTTTTTAATTTCAATAATAGCTAAGGTATGAACTGTAGTTATGCAACAAAAATAACAGTCAATCATGTGTGTAATTTTTAAAGATTTCTCCTCGTGACATATTGACGTATGGCGTTTATAAAACTCAATTTCGAAGATTCCATGTTTTATTTTGCATTGTCATTAGTAGTTCTACCTCGAATTCAGATTTTAATAATGAAATATGGTTCTTATTGCCACTGATTTACAATGTTAGTAAAATAAAATTATGATATAATATGTTGATGGTTTGCAAGTATAGGTTAAAACTTATATAGGTTTACGTGGTGGAAAGTTGCTCGCGAAATAAATTTTACTCTCGTCTGAGCAGTTATCGCCGATAGTTCGTTTTATGACTGGCCTCTTACTATTATTATTTCATAACATAATATAATAATAATAACTAGTTCTTATATAGCGCATTTCACAATAACGTCTCAATGCGCTTTACATTAGTGCCCTGGTCATTGGGCCACTAACATTCCTTTAATCTTTCTCAGCTCCCTGGGGAGTATACAACCCTGGGCTGCCGTCGCGCTCCGAAGGCTTTTTCAAACACAATATCAACCTCTACCCTTGCAGGTACCCATTTATACCCCTGGGTGAAGAAAGCAATTATAGCAAAGTGTCTTGCTCAAGGACGAGAGAAGCACATTATGTTTATCGGACTCTATCCCCAATAAAGGAAGCAACTCATTGAATAACATTCAACTATTAATTGTGGCTTTTTGAAGAAGACAAAACAAAATACATTTTCAAAGGCAAGTGCTTTGCACTTTGAATTCGTATTCGAGTCTATTTTACTCTCTCAAAACGCCCGGGTTAGACTTGACTGGGATTGAGGGTCCCAAGGGGGGGGGGGGGGGGGGGGGGCTTGACCCTTTTCTGGTTCAAGCTGACCCAGATACTGTTTAAAAACGGGAATTTATCTCGGATTCTGCGTCAAGTTGAACATTTCGGGGTCATTTTGACACATATTTCAGGTGAAAAAATAAAAAAAATAAAAAAAAAGTCAGGCCCGCAACCGTAGTTCCGTCAGTTTGTTTGGTGTAGGTGGACAACATGTTTCACCCAATTTAGAAAAGAAAACCTGCTGTTGGTATGGTAATTTTAAGACATTCCTCGTCTTTTATGCAAATTCAATTATACATATTCATGACATTGATATGTGATGTCATATTCAGAAGATTTAACATCACTGTTAATGTGTGCATAAAACTCGATAAGCCAGTTTAAGATATGGTGGACGCAATACCATTACACTTAGGTTTGGGTAAATTTGTCTGTATATAAACCTAATCCAAACAGTGTACTCCTATAGCATCCACAATAGCTCAAAAACGCTATTTATTTTGACCTTTATTTCCTTTAAACAATAGTTGTTTCAACAAAGACAAGCAAAACACACCAAATCGGTCCTTTGTTGGTATTATAACTTAGCTACTAAATACACCGATCCATTAAGCCACGCCCATTTCTCATTGACCAATCACAACCGCGAAATCTGATCACCATTTGAGCCGTTCGGTGATCTTTGCACTAACGGTGATCGGGTTTCGCGGTTGTGATTGGTCAACTCGTAAGGAGGCGGGGCTTAATGGATCGGTCTATTATTGTAACTTGAGCGAAATCAGAGTTGAAGTATCCTCTTCATTGAACATTGATGAACATAAGGTAATATATCGTTTCTCCTCACGTGCTATGCAGATCACTGACTTATCGATCGCCGGGGAAAAGTTGCACAGCGCCCGGGTGTCATACCCTCTCCAACGCTGCTCAACGCGCTCATCTGGAGGTGATACTCGATTGCACCAGACACTTCTAGTTGAAATCCATCCCGCGCGGTTTTTTGCAAATACTACATGAGTGGAAAGTAGAAGAGAGAGAGAGTGCGGGCTGGCAATTGAAGCGGCAAAGTAAAAACGCTGACACGCCGGGACATGCAATAGCTGTGGGGCTTTTTGTGCCTTTACGTGTTTAACCGCCGTCACACTTTGCCGCGAGCCATATTTGGGGATGGAAAACGTTTTGTGCTAACAAAGTTTTTATGACCAAATATAAATTGTATTTTCCGGAAGAAGATTTTTTTTTTATTAACCCTCTTTTGCGTATTTAGCAAAATTGATACTCTTAGATTTCATCTAAAAGAGGCCAGTCTTTTTATAGTGCCTTTTCCTCCCGTACAAAAATCAGGTCATGAGATCGAGGTTGGCACGCAAGATATTCTGCCGCTGAAATATATTGATAATGTCAGAGGTAGGATCATAGAGGGAACGGCATATATACCTGTCCATTGTTGATAAACAAAGTGCGCCGGTTGGCATGGACGGCCGAACCTTAGCAAAACATTCAATCGTGTTATAAAAAATGTTGTGACCAAATTCAACATTTTCTGTAAAGATTCATGAACTGAAATACCTTCCATGATTGGTTGATTTGTTTCCAAAAAAATTCAACACTATTTTTGAATATTTTGTGCAACATTGCTACAGACTATGGCTATCTGTTTTTGATTTGCAGTTAGGCCTATGGCTTTCCATAGTTTTCCAACCTTGGTTGGCAAAAACTGGGCTGTGACGTTGCAATAGAAAGGTCTATAGGTTTTCAGCATCAAAGTATATACCCGTACGTGTTCAATGCTATGACCATTATATGAAATAAAGTACACACAAACAGAAAATACATATTTACAAGGCGCCAATTACTTCAGATTTTTACCCGGAGTTTCTATATTTTTGCTCCCAGGATCTTGTTACAAATGGATGCACGTTAGCTTTAATCCCCTCTCATCATCTGATCTGGTCTACCATTTCCCAGAGGAGAAAACACAGGTTTTTTTCTCCCCCTTCAAAATTAGCGAGACGCCGTTACAAGTGCAAGATACAGGTCTATATTAATGTTAACGAAGAACTCTTTGAATTGATTTCTCAGTGCAAATACATTAACCAGAGGCAGACTACATTGATACTGGTGCCTACTAGGTTTAAGGTTTCCTCAGTCACCCGGTGCGTGTGACGGCTTGTGCGGCTGATGGGGTGTCGGCAAAGGGGTGTGGGGGCCACTATTAGGGCGGTCAATGTATGACACTCTGCCCCCTCACGGCGGAAGAATTGATTACAAAGTGTAATTAAATGAGAAATAGCACCAATTGAGTAATTGGACTTTGCGTCAGAGAGTTAAAAGTCGCAGCATTTATGCGGAGGTTATACATAAAGGACGAATCAATGGTCAGACCGGGGAAACAGTCCTCGAAATGGAGAACAACATCATAAAGAGTGTTTTGTTCGGTCCCTGCGCCTCCTGCAGAGGCGCTGGGATGGGCTGACGCATTGCACAATTCCCCCTGACTTAAGAACTTCCGGTCACCTCTTCCTGTTTACGAAAGGTTCGACTATTAAAGGGTCTGTATACGTTTGGTAATGACTCTGAAAATTAATGCCAATAAAAACTTACTTGGCAAGAAGTACAGCAGCTTTGGATAGTAAAATGCATTTTGAGAAACTTTTCACTTCGAAGTACTGCGGTTTATGGAAAATATATCACTTTTTATCCCCCAAAATTTGAATCTGAGAAGCGTTGTATTCCTATAGGGAATATTCTTCCTGCGTGGAAATATTCGCTCCGGTTTTTCGGTGATATCTCAAAAACGCGACCACCTTTTGAAATGAAATTTTCACAGGTTAGTTTTATTGTATGTATCTACAATTATATAGGTTTGAAACCAACAGTTAGGCTCCAATTACCATACGTATACAGCACCTTTAATAATAAAGTAGCTCTGTTGTGTAAACACATTGCACATAATTATTGTAAATCTTTGCCCTGAACTAAAAATAGGACTCGATCGTAACAATCTTCTTGCAACTTTGGTTTAATAAGGTCGTTTACAAACATGGAACCTCCATGTATTACCATGCGTGTACACTTACTAATAATGATTGTGTGCATTGAACCGATCGTACTGTCGTTCCCATCATGCGTCACTACATCTTGAGCAAGAATTTGAAAAAGCTCATCAGCCCATCCCAGCACTGAGACTTTATTGAGAGCCTAGCGAAAAAGCGTATAACTGCATGGAGATACCTTCAAGTTTCCTGGGTTCCATTTAAACATCCGTAACGTAGATGACTGTAGAGTTAGTTTGATATTGAACATTGGACGTTCATAGTAAAGTACAAACCTATGCGAATGTCCACTGTCCAATATTGAAAAAGCTACGTTGATATTCGCTGTACAAACCTATGTGAATGTCCAATGTCCAATATTGAAAAAGCTACGTTGATATTCGCTGTACAAACCTATGTGAATGTCCAATGTCCAATATCAAACTAACTTTACTGTCATGTAACTTGGTAGGTTTTAAAGCACAGCGGAGCACATTCGAACGAACCACTGAACAGATGTTCCTTTTCCCCAAGGTGTATGCAGGTGTGTAACGATTTCCCGTCAGCTGTAGGCATGTGGATTAGATATAATTAGTTAGAAAACCACTTTCCACGGAAATATACCGTAAAAGCGTTTGATATCCCCAGAGGATAGATACAATATTCTAAGAAAAGTGGAAGTTGTTTTTGTTTTTGACCCAGCAACGGGAGGGGGGTCAAAGGCTAAATTACTATCCGCACTTCCGCCTGGGCTCGATTTTACAAAACACTGCAGTTCCGTCTTTAGATGAGTTGTCAATAAGGCAAAGGTGGTTTATATTCCGTCACGTCCCACTTTTGTTTAGCAACCCCCCCTCGCTCTCTAAAAGATCGACCCATTCTGTCTATCCCTCATTAAGTTGGGGAGATCAGTTTGAAGCACCCTGCTGCCCCTGGCACATACATTTGTATAGCTGAGCTTTTGTCTTCCCCTATTTCTTCTCCTTCCATGTTTTGGTGACCAGGTGATAAGCTGAGAGCGGGTTCTTTGATGTTCTGTATGAGTGCACTGCTCGTCTCAGTCGACGCTGTTGTATATATTTTAGTGGATAGGTTTGGTTCACTGCCATACAGTTCAGTATTTGTTATATGTTGACACCCCAGTGTATGTTATTAAGCATTTCCGTAGATTGGTATACATCTAAAGATCAATCTGACCTCTTGCTGAAATTCAGCCCAGATTTCAGAAAGCTGTGAATCAGAAGTTACTGCTAAGAAAATGTAGTTAGTTTAATATAAAGTAAAACGATAGCTGGGTGCCGTTTGAAAATATGTGAATGGTAACGCATTCTGGCTTGTGTTTCTGTTAAGCAGAATTCTGTGTGCTTAGCACCTTTTGTGGTTGATCAGATTGTGCCCCAAAACAGAAATCATGCTTTCGATAGACTGTTTCGAAAGTCTTTTGCAATGGCGTCACATACTGTGTGCAAAGTTCGAGACCAGACGCTATTTGAAATTTAAGCAGCCCCCACCCCCTAGCGTCACCTGGCGAGCTTGGTATCAATCTAGAGGTTAAGACATCTGCTCCAGAATGCGAAAAGTCGTGGGTTCGAATCCCAACAGAGGATTCTCAGAGCACGTTCTCTGCAAAGTTGTTATGACTTGATATATTATATGAAAGGCAAACCAGACGGCAACAACAATATTCACATCGGGGCGGCATTTGTAAAGTGCTAATTACACGGATCGGCTTGGGACAAAATTGAACTTACTCCCTGCATTATTAATGTCATCAGTTATAAACACTATTGTCACTCATTTAGCGGCGTTTTTGTGCCTAATTGAGGTTTTTCTCCCCCAAGTTTCACCGTTAAAATAATTGTCCCTTCATCAATGCTCTTTTTACCATTTCTTCAATGCCCTTTTCACCATTTATATACACATAAAAAGACGGTGTCACCTTGCCTTTCCTATAGAGAGCAATAGCCCCAACGCCTGGCTCAGGCCCTAGGCCGGATATTGCCGAAGATTTTTAATTAATTTCGAAAGATCGTCAAATTGATTTCTAAACAGCCCGGTAATTCAAATTCATGTTACATTCAATTCTATGCATTTTCTGCATATCGGGTGTGACAAAACAAGCAAGAAAAGTGGCGACACATAATTATCTTTCAACTCCCTATCCCCGCGGTTGCGTTTTAATGACTTGTTCGACGGTAGCACCCCCACAGGTAAAGCTCGATATGTACTGATCAAGCTGTTATAGCTGTTTGATCTGTGCGGAACCATTTAAGGCAAGGCGTACGTTTACGATTTTTCCTGAACAAGTGCCAATACTTTAGATTTAAAGGCAAAATATCCTTTGTTTTTTGGAACCCTTCGATTGTTTTAATCCTATATAATACATACAATAAAACTAACTTGTGAAAAATTCATTTCAAAAGGTGGTCGCGTTTTTGAAATATCGCCGAAAGTCCGGAGCGAGTATGTACACGAAGGAAGAATAATCCCTAATAGGAATGCACAATCTGAGAAACTTTTCTGACAGCAACGTTTCTCAGATTCAAGTTTTGAGGCATAAAAACTGATATATTTTTCTATAACCACATACGAAGTGAAATGCTACTCAAAATGCTTCATACTATTGAAAGTTGCTGTACTTCTTACCAAGAGGTTTTTCATTGCCATTTATTTTAAGAGTGATTACCAAACGTATACCTACCCTTTAGTAAAACAAAATTGTGAAAATACAAAACATCATTAAAAAAACATAAAACCTTTCACAAAAGCACATGGCCTAATAAATGCGTGCATTAGACCGTTCACACACTGTCTTCTGAAGACGCAGAATAGTCGAAACGTCGAGACTTATCTCACCGCTGGTGCACCACTTCTTTTATGAGACACAGGGGTAAAACAAAACAATCTTATGAACAAAGGTTTGACAAAAATGTTCTCGTCTCAGTGAGCCCCGTCAAGGTTTACACCTGTTTAAAGGCACAGTACACGTTTGGTAATGACTCTGAAAATTAATGGCAATAAAAACTTACTTGGTAAGAAGTATAGCAGCTTTAGGTAGTATAATAAATTTGAATCTGAGAAGCGTTTCTGTCAGAAACGCTTCTCAGACTGTGTATTCCTATGGGGAATATTCTTCCTGCGTGGAAATATTCGCTCCGGTTTTTCGGTGATATCTCAAAAACGCGACCACCTTTTGAAGTGAAATTTTCACAGGTTAATGTTATTGTATGTTCCTACATTTATATAGGATTTACACAATCAGTAGGCTCCAATTACCAAACGTATGCAGCACCTTTAAGTTCACACCCCTCTGATGTTACACTCCATTTAAGTTACACGCCTTGAATGTAATATCCCTTTAAGGTTACAAGTCTTCAATGCTTTATGCATTTAATGTAACACCCCTTTCATGTATCACCCATTTAAAATAATATCCTTTCAGGTTATTCGCTTTTAAGTTTCACCCCTTTAATGTAACACAAAATGGTATACACCTTTCAGGTTACACCAGTTTAAGGTCACATCCCAAGTTAATGTTATACCTCATAAAAGAAACATACCTTTAAACTATGTAATTCCCCTGGTGGGTTAAATGCATTTATGATTGCACCCCTTTAAATTACATCTCTTTGAAGTTACACGCCCTTATGGTTGCACCCCTTTATGTCACACCTCTTTAAGATTAAACGCCCTTAAGGTTGCACCCCTTTAAGTTACACCTCTTTGAGGTTACAAGCCTTTAAAGTGACACCTCATTATAAAGGTTATGCCCTCCAAAATCTATATATAACTGCAGCGACTACACCACACGGCGGTTAAGATCAAAGGGTTGGTTCAATGGGTGTGTCCACTGTCCTTTGGGCTATAAAATGCATGGTAATTAAAACATGAAACTGTTTAATCTACCTGAGAGGCATTGTCAGTGACGTGTTTCCGGACTTGTTCCTTTTCCGTAAAAGACACTGATAGGGGTCCCACCCCTAGGGCCCGGACACTATTTTTCAGAGATGATCCTTTCTCTATGATCAGACGTAGTTTGGCAGCAGTCTTTAGCCTGGGAACGAGTCCACGCCCACCACTTCGTAATTGCAGATTTCAACAGTAACGCATGCACACACACAGACAGGCTCCAAACAAACTAAATCAGGCATCTCTGATTGTGTCACACGCCAACATGGTACTCTACAGACGAGCGACTTTAATGCACAGACAGGAGGTGTCGTTTTCATAGAAAGAATTCCCGATTGAGACATCGATACCCTCAGTCGTGGTCCGAGTGAAAGAATGTACCCCATTGAGGGTAGTTCGGATAAGTGTTCCCAGTCTGAGCCATAATGGTTCAGGGGGTTAAATGTAGTCACTGATTGGGGTATCAATCTTGCCTGAAACACGAAGTTTACGGTAAAAGAGTGAAGACCACCCCAATGAGGATAGTTTTTATAACCGGGTGTATCCAATGTGAGCTATACTGGCGCAGACAAGGGTATTCTTACCGAATTGGAGACTCAATATCCTGTCTGAAACTCACTAATGTAGAACTATACCCCCATGAGGAGAGTATGGGTGACACATTCAACTTGTAGCAACACAAAGTTGATTATACGTAACCATATAGTCGAGACAAGACCGGATGACAAATCAACACCTTCGGAGTACATATAGTTATTGCAGCTGCGACACTGTCTAGTTACGCCTTGCACAGCACCAGTCTATATCCAAAACGGACGTCTACTATAGACGTGAAATAGTTTAATAGTTTAATCAGTTTGGGGCTATGGTATATCTTTCGTCCTGACAATTACTTTCCTTTAAAAGGGTGTGTACAACATTGGTAAGATTGAAAATATAAATGTTCACAGATTTGCACATAACTTACATGGTATAAAGATGGTAATGGTGGAAAACTTCCCTTGAAATAGTTTTGTTTGAAGTGCTATAGTTTTTAGGAAATGAGTAAAACAGTTAGTCTTTATCACTGGTGATAAAATCCGATGTTTGAAAACATATTCACTGTTTTATCATGACTCCGAAGACCGATTTAGCTGAAACTTTCACAGGTTTGTTATTTCATGTATATGTTGGGTCACATCAAGTGTGGATACAGGCCTTTAGCAATAACCAATATTGTACACACCCTTTAAAGGGAAGGTGTACGTTTGGTAATGACTCTTAAAATTAATGGCAATGAAAACTTACTTGGTTAGAAGTGAAAGCAACTTTCAATGAATATGAAGGATTTTGAGAATCAATTCACTTCGAAGTAATGTGGTTATGGAAAGAGATATCAATTTTTGTCCCCCCAAAATTTGAATATGAGAAACGTCACTCTCAGAGAAACGTAACTGTCACTCTCAGAGAAACGTTACTGTCAGATACGTGTCTCACATTGTGCATTCCAATTGCGGATGATTCTTCCTGCGTGGACATAACCGCTCCGGATTTTTGGCAAAATCTTAAAAACTCTACCACCTTCTGAAATGAAATTTTCACTGGTTAGTTTCATTGTATATCTACATTTATATAGAATTAAAATAACCGAATGGTTCCAAAAAACAAATGTATCCCTTCCATTTCACAATTATAATGATTGCCATCTGCCCGAGTGTTGTCTTATTTATTGTGTGGTACTTTGCGATAACAGAGTAAATTGAAGTTCCTTAAAGAGCAATTGCCGTTGTAAAACAATGGAAGCCGAGTAACATCCTTTGGTTACATTATGAGCCACTTTGGTCACACACGAGTGTGGAACATTATATGGTGCGACATTAACACCCAGTATACATCATGTACGACTTTGATATGATTGTTTTACGATCCATGATACATTGTCACTGTGATCTCTATATGGGATTTGAGGCATTGCATGGTGAGGTATCAATATATATTTTGTTTGCGGTAACACCATGTGTATATCTACTTGCTAGGTAGATTTTGTTCTTTGAGAACTTGTCTTGCCTTTTTATTATACTGCCGCGGAGTAGAATATTCGGAATTCGGGAGACTTCTTAGTTCTGAAAAGAACTGTCCTGCTTATTAACTACTACCTGGGCGGGACGTAGGACCTCTATGATCTCTGTAATAAATGACATGTCACTTTTGTATTACAGGTTGAGTAATGGAGATTACATGACAGTATGATAGTTGAAATAGCATATGACATCATGTAAATTATCCACAATGATTCACTTTGATAGAACGGAGTAGAACATATTGACTTTCCTCTTCCAATGTTTGTGTGTAAAAGACAGTTCATTCCAAGAAGTACTTAAAGGGTGTGTACAACATTGGTAAGATTGAAAATATAAATGTTCACAGATTTGCACATAACTTTCATGGTATAAAGATGGTCATGGTGGAAAACTTCCCTTGAAATAGTTTTGCTTGAAATGCCATAGTTTTTAGGAAATGAGTAAAACAATAGTCTTTATCCTGCAGGATGAAATCCGATGTTCGAAAACAAGTTAAAACACATAAGGGGGTTTTCACTGTTTTATCATGACTCCGAAGACCGATTGAGCTTAAACTGTCACAGGTTTGTTATTTCATGTATATGTTGGGTCACATCAAGTGTGGATACAGGTCTTTGGCAATTACCAATGTTGTACACACCCTTTATAGGGTCTGTATACGTTTGGTAATCACTCTTAAAATTAATCACAATAAAAACCTATTGGTTAGAAGCCTACAGCAGCTTTCGATATAGAATAAAGCATTTTGAGAATCGTTTCTCTTCGAAGTCTTTTGGTTATGTAAAATATATATTAGTTTTTGATCCCAAATTTGAATCCGAGAAACTTTTCTGTCAGAAACGCTTCTCAGATTGTGTATGTCTATTTTTATATTTATATATTTTTGTTCCTTGTGCAATTGTAGCCAGTGGCATCGGAGTTGGAGGCTTTCGAGTCACAGTTGTTTAGTTAATTTTTTTAATTCCAGGCATGTGCCATTGGCTTTTTGTTTTGTCTTGTTCTTTCTGTTTTTGTTTGTACTTTTGATATGCCGAATAAATAATAATAATAATAATAATAATAATAATAATAATATTCCTGTTAGGGATTATTCTTCCTGCATGGACATATTTGCTCCGGATTTTCGGCGATACCTCAAAACGCGACCACCTTTTGAAATGTTATTTTCACAGGTTAGTTTTATTGTATTTGTCAACATTTATATAGGATTAAAACAAAAGAACAGTTCCAAAAACCAAAGGTATACTTTGCCTTTAAAGCTTATGGTATAAAAGATCGCTCTAAATTATCCCAAAGCCAACTGATTTAAGCTTTCTTGCCCATACTCCGACCTTTTCACGTAGCAGAACCAATAATATGGACAGATTACAATTTCATCTATTTACACAGGGCATTCAACTCACCACACAGGGGCTTGTTTTTTAAGGGCGGGGCTTACCATTTTGCCGGATACATTGCAACTTACAGCATATCACATGCGGGAACGAAAGCACCAGTACAAACAGTTATGATGTTATTCCGGAATGAAACATGCTTTGTACAAGCTCGGGGCAGTACGAACCTTTGAGAATTGGTTAAACATCTTGTTAAACTGGGCAAGATTGCATAGTTGGTGGTTGTTTTGCAGACATTTAATTTTTCTCTTTTTCAAATAAATGTTTACTTTATACGTCTGGTATTAAAATAAAACCAAGGATGCCCCAAAAGTGAACTTAATCACTATAGACCATGTTACCCTTGTTTACAGAAACGGTGACCTTGTACATTTTAATGCATTCCTGATGGGCAAGATACTACACAGGCCATATGGGAAAATTTAAATTTAGTGTCATAATTTTCACATAAATCCAAGAGTTACAAAAGAAACAGCTGTACAGCTTTTGAGATGTCCCCCCTTTCTTCATACCAAAAGTTGAGAAAAATCAGACAGTGCAATCTCCATAAAACATTAGATTTATTGTATTCTTCCATTGAGCTGCGTACAAACTGTGCCTGCAGGAAGTCCAGGCTCTAGCTGTGGCTCTTTTGTAAACATTTGATGTCACAGGTCACATGGTCTATAGCACTACAACTTACAACATATCAAATGCATGAACGGAAGCAACGGTACAACAGTATGACGTAATTCCGGAATAAAACATGCTGTGTGAAAGATCGGCTCAGTTCAGGCACCTCGGAGGACTGGATGAGCAACTCGATGAGACAAGAAAAATATTACCAGATACTTAATTATCATCCCCTGAGGTGATTTGTGTTGAATGATAAGCCCTCACCATTCCTTGCAAGCTGCTGAGGTGAGGATCTCATACTCTTTGAAGTATTTTTACATGAAGTTGCGGACGTTTTTCACTTACACGTATATTATGTACTTAACCCTTACTGCAGTCAAAGAGAACTCAGTGTTACCCGTTGTTGAGTGGTTTGAAACCTGTGGCAAGATTGCGTAGTTGGTGGTTGTTTTTCAGCCATTTTACTTTTCTCCTTTTCAAATAAATTATTATTAGGCTATATACTTCTGGTAATAAAGGATGCCTCAGACGGTGAACTTAATCACTGTAGCTCGCAAGGCTGAGGACATCTTTAAACAAGGATGCTTGCTATGCGAACCAGACACACCAGGGTGAACCCCCCTACTCTTCCATGATAAGTCGTCTGGGTTCTTTTACGAGCGCTACCAATCCTAGTACATGGGACCTACGGCTTAGTGTCCCATTCGAAGGAAAAAAAACAATTATAAGGTAAAGTGTCTTGCTTAAGGACACAAGTGCCGCGACCATGACTCGAACACACACTCCGCTGATCAGAAGCGCCAGAACCTGAGCTTGTGTCTTAACCGTTCGGCCACGACACGCCGCAAATATAATAAAGACCGTGACATTTTAAATAGTCAAAGGAAAAATATAATCCATAAGCCCTTCCGTTAGGCTATCTTATTCATTTTATATAACTGTATTGTATTATGAATATTAACTATACTGAGAAAAGAAAGGGGGAGAATTAGTCTGTCCTTCCTAAACTCATGGATCATCGGAAAAACATTGAAGTATAAATAGTCCATTATTTCCCTAACTGCAACCTGAAGTATTCGCATGTTTAATGTCTCACTCAATGTAAATATGTAAGAACTCAAACTGATTGTTGAAGAGTTACAACGGTGTGGAGTTCGTCTTGCAATAGCTATAAAAAAAAACACACCCCAAAACAAAGAACAAAAACCGCAAATGCAAACCTTTAAAGAGGGGCTCCAAGGCCAAATTCAATCAATTGTGTGATACAATCATTCTTCAATGGATATGTGCAGGACATAGATCCCTCGTCAGGAGTGGATCCCTCGTGCTGAGTTCACAATAAAACCGTTTAAGCTATAAGAGACAATTCAATGAGCCATCCGCCTTAAAATTCGTACCTGCGTCCAACTAAATATCGTAGTGCCCTCGTTCCCCTTACAGATACATTCCTCATGAAAGTCTGGAACATTACAAGTCTCTACCTCACGTTAAAACGTGGTGTAAACTGTCATTTTATCTGAAACCTTTTCATCGCGAAATTTGAAACAATGACGTCATCGAACGTCAAAAACAAACGGGTCGGTACGAATCAAAGGGGGAGTTTTGTGTGCCAGTCAAAAGGTCAAATCGTAATACCTTTTTGATTAAATATCATCTCCATTCAGGGAAGAACTCAGCCGTTTCTGTACAAAACGTACAGATTATATTATTTGAAATATGACGTCATCGAGCCTTTTGGGATTTTGACACAAATAGCATTTGAAGAGTATCAAACACAGTGGCGTATTACATCGTTTTAAAATGAGGCTAGGGACTTCAATTTTTTCCACCTATTTTCATAAGAACTCTGCCTATTGGAAAATGAGTGGATCCCAATATTGAATTTGACTTGGGAGCTCCTCTTTAATTTAACAAATACTGAATACTGCTATGTTATAAAACTATTCGATGTGACGGATTGAAATGCCAAACGAGCTTTGTTTTTATCTGTAGGAATTACAGAAAGACAGTTCGACCTTCAATTCAATTCAACGCCTGTAGTGTTAGGTTGGCCTGTTAGTTGGTGCTGCTTGTAGACAAATTCATTTAATATAACGGTGGGTTACGTCACGTCTGGATGTCACACAACGTACAAATTTACGGGTATAGTTTTTTAAAATCAACATTTATGTTAGGAAGGTAGTGCGTTCTGCTCTACCAGTAGGCTCCTATATAGATAGGTTGCAGTATGACGTAAGTCGGCCATCTTTACGGGCAATTTGGAACACACAGTCCCGCGTTACGCGTGAGAACGGCGTGCAGCACGCGCACATTTCACCAAACTCATTGCGTGATTGGTTAGTGAACGGCGCGGCTGCGTTAATAATTTGAGCGCTTGACGCGCCTGCAAGCCAAAATGCGATTTGCCCGTAAAGATGGCGTCTACTGGGAACTATCTATAGTGGATGA
The DNA here is from genome assembly GCA_037783415.1 of Leptasterias polaris. NCBI lineage: Eukaryota > Metazoa > Echinodermata > Asteroidea > Forcipulatida > Asteriidae > Leptasterias > Leptasterias polaris. Next base: position 1,794,887 of record JAZGTN010000111.1, read on the forward strand.
TACCCATTCCTACATATCCTTACAGACTGTGAACGGTGTAACCCTGCTTCAGCCCCAGGGTAGGTGGCAACGTGCCCCTGGTGGAAGTTGATGACCGATTGAGCTCAAACTTTCACAGGTTTGTTATTTCATGTTAAATGTTGAGTCGCGTACAAGTATAATGTTATACCAACATAATGGGTTAATAACTTATAGTAAAATTATATTATGTAACACCAACGTAATTGGTTATAACTTTATAGTAAAAGTATATAATGCAATACCAACGTAACTGGTTATGACTTTATAGTAAATGAATATAATGTTATACCTACATAATGGGTTATCGTTTATAGTAAAAGTATATAATGTAATACCTACATGGGTTATAACTTTATAGGCAATCGTTGTGTAATCTCATACTTTATGCTCGTATAAAACCCTATCGTTTTAACAAAATAATAAATGACTTTGTCATGAAACTTTCATAATATGATTGTGTAAGTTGCTTTTTCTTGAGAAATGAAAGCTTAATAATAATATATCTGAATGTAATAATAATAATAATAATAATATTTGTATAGCGCTGGTATCTAGAGAACTATTCACTGCGCTGAGACCTCGGGAGAGTTAATTATATGCCTGATTGAAAAGATAAGTTTTAAGACGTGATCGAAAAGAAGCAATGTCAGGTTGTGTTCTTAGAGTCATTGGCAAATTGTTCCATAGGTGGGGTGCTGCAACTGAAAAACTTCTATTTCCATAAGCTTTCATCCTGGCAGATGGAACCACAAGCAAGTGGGCATTACTTGATCGTAATTGGCGCACCGGATTGTATGGTGTGACAAGTTGCTGCAAGTACTACTGGGGAGATGAACTATTGACAGATTGGTAGGTTATATGACGGATTTTGAAAATGATGCGTTGTTCAATTGGGAGCCAGTGTAAGCTCCTTATTCAAATGACATTATTGTTTGCTGAGCGTTTTCCCAATAGGTAAAACCTGCATGGGACCTGCATACATTAAAGGTAATAATTATTCATTAAAAAACCCAGATCTATTAAAACCGTGTATATACTTGACTATAGATTCAGAGTTCATGTAGGCCTACTTCAACAAATTCCCGGTGAGAAATTTGCCCCGGGTTGGTATAAGGGCCTGACCCGTTTCTGGGTCAGTATGACCCGTAATCTGTTTCAAAATGACCCCGAAATTGGTCAAGTTGACGTCGAATCCGAGTTAAAATCACATAAGTTTTAAAAACCAGGTTACCCAGAAATGGGTCAAACCCTTGGAATATGGAGTCCTGGTCAATTTTAACCCGGAAGTTTTTCAGAGTAAAAAAAAAAAAAAAAAAAAAAAAAAATCACCGAACCCAGTTCTAATAATATTAGAATTGGGTTCGGTGATTATTATTATTATTTTTTAAACCGTGCCAGCCTCAGAAGCTGTTAAACACATGTTGGTAACTTGTGTTTCCACATATCCTTTCCTCTGAAGACGTAATAGGAAATAAAATCACACACTTTAACCATGACGTACCCCAATGTTCAAACAGACGGATATTTGCGCACTCTATTACATTAATAGCAAAATCTTATAAGCACGGAAGCGTTCACCAATATCACTGCAACCGTTGCTCAGTGTTTTTACGGAAGACGTGCCACCGAATTCGAGCACAAATTCGTACACGCTGGTTGTCACGAGATGTGCTTGGGAAAACCTAAATAGGATACCAATGTGTATCATCCCTTTTTATGAATAATGTATATCACTTTAGGTTGAACGGTCTTTGGATGGCAAATACTTGAATTCAATCAGTCTGTTTGCCTGAAAGATTTCTTGGAAAGCAAACCGTGTTGAATGCATCTGTTTCAACTACCCTACATTACAAGCGAGCCTGTTGCTATGTGCTTTATTTATTTATGCCCCTCTTTTGACCAAGGAAGAGGGGGGAGGGGCAGAGGGGGAGTGACCGTAAGATATTCAACGAGATACCTGCGAAAGTGTAGAGGGACACCGGGAGTCTAATATAATCGCTCCGGCCGTTGTGTTTGACTTGCACTCCCCGAGCGCGCCAGCCAGAGTGCCCGCCGTTCAGACCATGTTCGGTCTGCCTTAATCAACGCTCAGATTCGTAAACAAATTCTTTACTTAATTTATACCAAGAAGTCACAATCCATGGGAGCTTCTGTTACAGGACACCTGTGTATATTCGGCTCCTGTCCTAAAACCCATCTCACAAATTAGATTGGTGTAAATAAGACAGTTGCTTTAGAGACCATCCCCACGGCAAGGCGCAAACAGTATTTTTAGAAGAATTAAGATAAAACGCGTCCCCAAGCAGTCGCAATACGAAACAATACGTCTTACAGACATTCAAACTACATCCCACATTCAGCTAGTCATACATAATGAAAAAAATCCCCCATTTCCCCAGGGTATTTTGTCTATTTCCTGAAGTCGCAATGCCCAGAATAACTCTTTGCAACATCATAATAAAAATTGGCAAAAGAATAGTTAGCGATCGGAAACCAATGTTTCTTAATTAATACATATCATTTTTTCACATAACCTATAAGGGACATATCAGTCCACGAATAACAATGGAAGAATGCGGTGCATGGGTAAACAAGATAGGAAACAAGTCGGTCAAAAATCACGGTCATATTAAAACTTAAAAGGTATACGCAAAATAATCAGACCCTCTTAAAGCCGTTTGCTCAAAAAATAGCAAAATGTATTTTCATTTAATCTCAAATCGTTCCACCCATGTTTACAGTGAAAGATCACAATATCGATATCAAAGACAGACTCGAAACGGAGCACAACTTTCGAAAATGGACAACAGTAATTCCTTTGTGAAAGGCATTCTCAGAAAAGACATTATTTATGTAGACTAAGAACAACAATCATATTTTATTGGGGGATTAAACGAGTTATTGCGTGTGTGTATATATTATATAAATGTAGGACACAAAGGGACACTGATTTGGATAGGAGAAAAACAAATGACTGCAACATAATAATTGTTTATAAGGGTTGCAGCGTCTGGGTGGTTTTCACTGATACTCAGCCAACCTCAGTGTGGCTGATGACGTACGGTGGTGCAAAGTCCAATGTCTACCTTTTAAACAGTCAAATCAATGGTGTGTAACCTACACAATACATTTAGAGATGTGAAAGCTATCTATACAATCAAATGAGTTTCCTCTCAGTACAAAAATGAACCACAAAGAGAAATGAAAGTCATAACTTATGGGACTTAATGCACTTTTTACCGGGGGCACCAGACTACCGCATTCGCCCCGTCATCCCAAAACATTCCCACCCGCTTCATTTCACCAAATATCATACCCGTATGATTCAACCAATTCATATCATAACTTCATAACCATTTCTATGTTGTTCATGTTTGTTTCCCCTCGAAGGATACAAACACACATCGCATAACCAGTTCCGATAATAGGTTTTATAATGTTAATCGCTGACGGTGTAATCGGCCGTTCCCATTTGCGCTACACTCCCGTGGCTTGACAATAATAGAGGATGCTTTCGATGTTCCTGCATTTCTCTCGCACTCAGGAAACCGTGAAGCCCTTCAGGGGACAAGAACAGAACAGTTGAATTTCCAGAATGTCCTGCGGGGACAGATACTATTATGTCCAGCGTTCTAATCGCAAATGCTGCAAAGCAAAACACCGTGAAATCTTTCTCTGTTTTATTGGGAAAGTTCATACTAATATTTGAGTCGTGTCCCCGGAGCGCATTGTTATTTACCCGCTGTTGGTTTGTTTACGGGAGGATTTCTTTTGGTACCCGTCTACTAAAACGTTTCCTGCTTTTTAAAATAGAACAATGTTTTGTGTTGTTTGGTGTAGACAATGGAGCAAACCACCTCCCCGCTTTATGCATATACATTCCCATCCATGTTTGAGTATAAACGTTGAACAACTTTGCCAGAAATATCACCACAAGTCAAATATGATTTACTCTCCGTAATTCAGCAGCAATTACAGTGTACTGTCAATCATACTTTATACTTGTATTATCATTTCATCTGGTTTTTCCTCCGTTTACGTCAGTGCAGCAGCCAAACCGAGGCTGTCTGGGAAAATAGTCTGGTGATTTTGCGAACATAAAGAAAAATCAGTATCATACAGTTATTCTATACACAAGGGACACTGCAACTAGAATGTCATGGAAAATCATTCTGTCTTTGTTCTCCCTTAGTCTATGAAGACTGATTGCAAATGAAGAAAAGGCGGTTATTTTTTTTCCAAGAGACTACGTTTAATCCTTACCACTAGTTTTCGTATACAAAATAGACCCCCCTTGTATATGACGTCACTAGCTCGAACAGCGCCCTCACTGAGGTCTAAAAAGACCTATCATTGGCTGAGAGTTTTGCGTGGGTGGCACGTACGTACGTGTTCGCCCGTTTACATTGTTTGACCTCAACAATGGGGGTCAATCAACCTGTGATAAATCTCATTAAACTAGGGGGTCAAGTTTGAGTGACATCAACGAAATAACTGGTCATGGACCTTTTCGAAACGCGGCATATACACTTCGGCTCCAGCTTGAAGCCCCCCTTCCAAAAGCGCACGTTATCAAAATAACTGAAGGAGCCTAAGCCGGCCGAACCTAAGCCGGAGCCTAAACCGTAGCTTAAGTCTCAGAGTTGTTGACTCGAGTCATGCGACTTCGACTCGAATCGGACTCGAGTCGCTATATTTTTTTTTTTGACTTGGACTTGCAAAAAATGACTTGATACCAACGCAAGTCAGAAGCTACTCGAACGACTCCATAAAATTAACTTAATTGCGTCATCAGACTTTGTTAGGTTCGCGGCCTCGACTTTTGACTTCGAGTCTTGTCTGCCCTTTCGCTCATACCCAGCGCCCAATTGATACTCGTAATTTGTACATCAAGGTGACGCCTGGCCCTGACTGCTTATTACAGCTGGACAAAACAATGTGGGACTTGTGATTTTTCTTGTATTTGGACCAAGTATCTTGTGACTTGACTTGACTTGTGACTTGACTTGAACTTGCAAAAGGGTGTTTGCCTCGTCAGAGACTTAACGTTCATGACGGGCTGACAGTGATTGTGGCAATCAGAAGTGGTGATCTTCAAAATTAAATTTTAATATTTTGTCTGGAGAACTTTGTCATCCGTTGGGATTCAAATTGAAACTGATAAAAACAACTCACACAAAAAGAAAATACCAGGGTATCTAAAAGGTATTATAGGATGCATCACAAAAACCTTTTGCGAAGGAAACATTCATTTTTGTTCATACATTTCAGATTTCGACTGGAAACGATAGCACAAAAGGACCACCAGCAACGACTACAGCACTTACAAGAAACCCTTCACACCATTGACAATGTGAAAGTGAATTAAGCACTGCTGGATAAAATGCATTTTGAAATAATAAGTTGATTAGTGTTTATTGTCTCCTTCGCCAAAATCAAATCATCAATCCAAAGACCAGGAAGATTGTGGGGATGCATTTTGAGAAATAGTGTAAGTACCCCCAATAGTGTATATACACGGTGTGCATTTTGTGTGTGGTGTATAAAACACACACATGACAGAATAGACTGGCGTTTCCATACTTAGGATATCAAACAGGGGGCGTGTCCCAAGGCTTCGTACGGAGGGGCCATTGTACTATCAAGCTATTCTTTTTGGAAAGACTTTTGTTAAGCATTCATTGTCTGTTCTCTTCACGCCCATAACTTCACATTTTAGTAGCTTTTCAGCGCATTGTGTCTTTGGAAAATACGCTTTATAAGTCTTATTTTTGTATATAAATTATTATTACCTGCTTTGAAAAAAAACTAACGATACATAAATCACCAAACAATTTTGATTATGACAAATTTTGCCATTCGATTTCATACTAATGGGCCCGTGTTATAATTATGATGTATATGTATGGTAAACAGAGAATGAAGTGACTTCTTGCAGTTAAAAAAAAACAAAACCCAAATTATCCATCGCTGATTCCTTAAAAAATATCAATTATTTTATCAAGGTAGGCCTATGTGTTGTGGAAAAAAAATCGTTTAATTGGATCATGTAGGAAACATTGAACCGAGGTAGATGTTATTTTGGAATTCGTCACGAGGACGTGGGTTTTGTGCCGTGTGTCACAAAAAGAGGACAGAAATTTCGCAAGTGAATGTACCCACATTGAATGCCGTACCTTTGGGTCAACGAGCTTTTTCCTTATTCACACGCAAAGGTAGCAACGTGAGACTTAAGCCGATGTAGCTGAAACTACATCTGCTGTCGTGTGAAAGGTCGTTGGTTCGAATCCCATTGGAGATATACCTGTCGTATTTTAATCCTATATAAGGCTCTGAAATTCCTTGCACTTTGGTGTTAAAACGATCAAAACAATGAATTTGGCTAAATTGTCAAATAGTTATAATTATAGCAAAGCAGTAAAGTAGACACTGCTTACATTCACGAGGTGAACCAGGAACTGAGAACTAGAAAGTAATTATTCTATAATTATTCGCAAGTGATTGTACCCACATAGAATGCTGTACCTTCGGGTCAATGAGCCTTTTCCTTATTCACACGCAAAGGCACAGCAATCGAGATGCCACTACATCTGCTGCAAAGTTTAATATGTCGTTGGTTCGAAGCCCAGGCTTACCTGTCGAGTTATCCCCCCCGCATTACCCCCGCAAGACTCGGAGAGCCCTTGCACTCTTGTGTTCACTATGAAAACAAGGGATTTGTTAATCTGTCAAATAATACAGCATTGCAGTGAACTCGAGACTGCTTGCATTAACGCTAAACGCAAAATGTGAACCAGGAACCAAGAACTAGAATGTAATTATTCAGGTAAAACAGAAACAAGGAGCTAGCCAATATCATTCGGGAAATGAGGAGTGACACTTCATCTTCGGAATGGCTTTCACTCCATCACACATCCACGTGGTAACCCAAATTGTCCAATCTGTCCCAATCAATATAAAACGGATGTTACAGGCGTGTTGTTTCAACTAACTTGAGTGATCCACATACGGGTAAATACAAACCGAGATAGCCAACAATCTCCCAAAACAACCGTCTCTATACAAGAGTGGCAAAACATTTTAGTGCACCTGAAATAATCAAAATGCTTTCTGATGAAAATAGACTGCCGGAAGTCGGGGGTAATAGGAAAGATGTGTTCACAGGCACGGTCTTACAGGTGCTCCTAAAATACGAATAGTCAAAACCGGTTTGCAGTTTCACTTAAATGTTTCCCTTCGAGACGAGACGAGACGAGGTAAGAAGTACATCTTCAAATCTATCGCGAATATGTATTTGTAAGCCCTCACTTAAAGGTAGGAACAGTATTGATTGGTAAATTCTGCAAATATTAACGACCATATAATCTTACTTTGGTGAGAACCACTGCAGCTGTTGATAGTATAAACTAATTTAAGAAATGATTTCCTTCGAAGTTATAAAAAGGTTTGGATAATTTTTCTCCGAAACATTTTAAATCTGAGGGATTCATGCATGGGTCGTTTCTCATATTTCTGAAGGTTGGTGTGCGTTCGCTAATGCTGCGGTCTGAGATGCAGTTGGTGCCCGCTGTCAACGCCCTAAACATGGATGAATTCGACGTTCTTGTTAAAATACCTTGACATTTTTGTTTTTTTGTTTTTTTGTTATTGTCTCAGCAAGTAGACACTTTCACACTTTCACACGTGACTTTTTTTTGTATCTGTCTTTATCAATCTACCTATACATCAGCATTACGTTGACAAAAAGCAATCTGTGACCATCCCTTTAAAGGAAAAACATCCATGTAGTAATTAACAATCGACCCTTTTAAAGGAGTCTTCCCACGGTCTCCAAAGACTGCTTCTGGGTAAGGAGAGAAGTACAGTCGCGTCAACAGTTTCCCAGAGCTCTTATTTTTCTCGAATCCCACTAATTGAGAAAGAATATCTTCTGGGAGAACAACTTGTTTACCATTATAGATAGTTCCCAGTAGACGCCATCTTTACGGGCAAATTGCATTTTGGCATGCAGGCGCGTCAAGCGCTTTAATTATTAACGCAGCCGCGTCATTCACTAACCAATCATGCAATGAGTTTTGTGAAATGTGCGCGTGTTGCACGCCGTTCTCACGCGTAACGCGGGACTGTGTGTTCCAAACTGCCCGTAAAGATGGCCGATTTACGTCATACTGCAACCTATCTATACGGACTCAAATAAAGTAATAAAGACATGGGTTGTTATCATCTGTTGTTATTGTAAACGCGATGAAATGTTTAGCTTGTTGGAGGAATTTGTTGGTACATTGAACTTGATAAAACTCTACTTTTACTGAAAATCCCTATCGATGCTTGTAAACTTTTGTATAAAAACGTTATGCTTCGGGTTCAAGCCTTTCCTATAAAAGGTTAGAAATTTCAAGAGAAATTCGTTGACTTGTTAAAGGGACTAGGGAGAGTATACCTTTGGTAATTATTCAAAAATTAATTACCATCAAATCTACCATAAAATCTTACTTGGTATAAGAAGCAACTCCAGCTGTTGATAATGTCTAACATTTTGAGAAATAATTCCCTTCAAATGAAGGTAGTTTTAGAGAGATGAAGTGAAAAACATTTTAATCCGAGAGATGTTTCTGCAGGAAACGTTTCTCAGATTGTGTTTTCCAACTACGGATTATTCTACCTGCGCGGACAAAACTGCTCCAGTTTTGTTGGCGATATCTCAAACACGCTACCACATTTTAAATGAAATTCCCAAAGGTTAGTTTTATTGTATATATCTACATTTATATAGGATTAAAACAATCGAACGATCCCCAAAACCAAAGGTATACTTTGCCTTTAAAGGGTGTGTACAACATTGGTAATTGTCAAAGACCTGTATCCACACTTGATGTGACCCAACATATACATGAAATAACAAACCTGAGAAAGTTTAAGCTTAATCAGCCTTCGGAGTCATGAGAAAACAGTGAAAAACCTCATTATGTGTTAACTTGTTTTCAAACATCGGATTTCATCCTGCAGGATAAAGACTATTGTTTTACTCATTTCCTAAAAACTATGGCATTTCAAGCAAAACTATTTCAAGGGAAGTTTTCTACCATGACCATCTTTATACCATGTAAGTTATGTGCAAATCTGTGAACATTTATATTTTCAATCTTACCAATGTTGTACACACTCTTTAAGGGTATACTGTAATTTCAAGTCTAGTGATGTTAACGATTTCATATCAGACAATATAAATATAAAGGGAAGATTAACGAGTTAAAATATGGCATTGTAATTTAAATTCCATAGCATGAATTCAGGATAAGGTATTATTGCATTATCCTTCGGGTTGGGCATTTTGCGGTGGGTTCCGTCTGTTGTGGGATGCATTTTAAAGAATCCAGAACTTTTCTCGTAAAAGAGAAGGAGATGGCCCTGATGTCTCCGGCAGTGGCAGTAGGTTGCGCCTTGTGCCTCGTAACGCTGAAAAGGCGATAACTATGACGTCATTATTTCCTCCTTTATTGACAAAAAGTCACCTGTGCGTACAATTAAGTAAAGATTCTCATTTTGATACCATTAAGAGAGACCGATAAGTGCCCATGATTTGTTTTATGGGTGTTGGAGTTAGAAACACGGCAGAAATGGGTAACTATGAATCGTTTGTCTATTCAATGATTTGTTGAAAGTTTTGCTTCACTAATTTACGTTTACGTTGGCAATGTTCTGTCCCGTAATTTACGTTTACAGCCATTTACGTTTAGGATAACTTTTACTAATCCTGGCCATCTTTGAATGGGCTTGTCTTGTTTGATTTTATAGTTGTTCTTGCTTTGTCAGTGTTACTGTTTTCATTTCAACATCAGCAATGCATTTTGGTTTATAATATTGTTCTAGGTGTCACAGTATTTATAAATGATTTTGGGTTGAACAAAGAAAAATTGACTAGAGCGGGATTTGAACCAACGACCTCCGGTTTAACGTGCCGGCGCTCTACCAACTGAGCTATCTAGCCCTATGTTGGCGGTCTCCCTATTTTGTCAATATCTTTGTTCGGGGGGTGCCAGTCAGAAGCCATTCAACCGCAGACTGCCGTGTAGCCAGGGATCACACCCAAGTATTTATAAATTATACATTTGTTGTTTCTTGAACTGTTATACTCTGTTATGTTGTATATCTTGCACTGTTTGTTGACATTTTGGCCGAATAAATAATAATAAAAATAATAATAATAATGACATATGAATCGCAATGTTAATGGCACTAATTTTTGAAGTTTTTTCACCCTTAATTTACGTTTTTCACCCGTAATTTACGTTTAGGCTAAAATATGAAATACGAATTGTATAGACAATATTTCCTAAGTAAATGCCACAGATTTTGAAGGGTTTTTTACCGGTAATTTACGTTTAGGGTAAAATATGACTATATGCATCGCATAGAAAATATTTAATTGGCCATATAATGCGACATTTTTGATCGTCCAACGAAGACGAGCTGCACGAACCTGGACTTATACACGTATAGCATATATGTCCAAAATGTAGATATACAATATTAGGTTTCAATGCGCGGGAATTTTTTGTTTGTATCTTGTAATTACACGGTGTCGTTGCACTTACCCCCTGAGTTTACCACCAAGCTCAGCAAACTATAATGGAACGTTATCCTGACGTATTGCTACGTAACCAAAGACTGGCTTATGCACATAATATCCGGCGTCGTCGGGTTTTTGGTATATACACACACACACAGCAAGGATCGCTGAAATAGACGTGTCAGTACTTTGAGAAAGACTTTTCTCTGTTCTGCTTTGTGTTTAAAGAAGAGAGATGCTGAAGAAGATGTCATTCAGACGACAGCTTTTGTTGCACTAATACATCTATAGACGATGTCATAGTTAGTGAGAGATTAGGGAACGTGTGTGTGGCGTCAGTGGACTATCACCGATCTATCAGAGAGTTTTCACTTTCAATAAAACTTCACTATTTTTGTGAACATAGACAGCGAAACGTGCTCAAGAGCAAATTTTTGTCAACGAATAAAAAAAAAACACAGCCATGCGGTGCATGCTGCAACCTTTGTTTTCTTCATTCAACTTCAGATGGATGCTGAATAGGAAAATAGTCTGCACCCTTTGTCTGATGATAAATCAGCATGAATGAGTGATACTGCATTTAGGGTACATGACAAACATGGAAATATCACCTAACGAAAAACTTTCATTTTAAATGCATATTGTATTAATATCTGAGATTGTGTAATTTTTTACGGAAGCGTATTGCCGCCAGATGAATAAAAATCTCTCTCTTATCCTGTACGTACACGATTACTTATTATGTACGTACACGATAAGTCCAACCTATAATGTACATACGCTATAAGTTATCTTGTACGTACACGATAAGTTTGGACTTATCGTGTATGTACAAGATAAGATTGGACTTATCGTGTACGTACACAATAAGTTATCGTGTACGTACACGATAAGAGATTTGTTTAGTCATGCTGTGGCATAAAATAAATATGCTTCCGTAAAGTTTAGTATACCTCCATGCTTTCAATAATATAGTGGTCTCATTGTTCTTACTCAGGAAAATACTGCCAAGTCTTAGGATTCCGTTCCCTACACCTTACAGTTACACTTTCCACTGTAATGACAGGGAGTACCGGACACTGGTCAAGCATGCCCATGGTATATGGGGGCAACTTCTTCCTGTTCAATTGTTTAGTGTAACCCTCTTTTAAAACCATCCAAACATATTCTTGTACTGTTTAACTATTCAAATGTATTCTTAATGACGTGTAAAACACTTCCTACACACTTGCTGTTACAAGTAGTCTTGGGTTTTACAATAAATACCCTGTGAAAGTCAAAGAGTAGGCAGCGAGAGCCACCACCATCAGAGAGCAAATAAATCAACTACTGGCAATTGGGTGTTACTTTGTGTTCCCCTGTTTGTAGCGTATAATCGAAACGGTTTATAAAAAATATAATTGTTATGCAAAAAAAGCAAAACCGAATTAACACCTTGGGTGTTGTAACAAATAGATAATAAAAAAACTATTAAAAAAAACCCCAAAAACCAACCCAACTTACACCGTAGGTTGTTAAAATAACACTAATTTCTGCAAAAACAAACATTGGTGTTAATGTTATGTTAACACCCTGTTATGATGTTAATTTTGAGTCTCTGTTCAGTTTCTAGTATGTGAAAACACTCAGGGTGTCAAAGTTTTAACACCCCGGTTTTTCCAGTGTTCAGTTTGCAACAGCTTATTCATGTTTTTACCTATGCATTCTGATCATTGACTGCTAATGTAGTACTCCACGGCCCAATTTCATAGAGCTGCTTAAGCAGACAATATTGCTTAACAATTTGTTGCTTAGCAGAAATGAGCAGGATACCAGTCACAAAATGTACATAAGACATGGTAACCTTATTCTGGTAAGCATAATTTTGTTGTGCTAAGCCACTTTTTGTGCTTAGGCTGCTCTATGAAATTGGGCCCAGGTAATGATTGAAAAATAAAATAAAAATCATGTTAATACGGTTTATATGTCATTCCTCGCCACTGCCTATACTCTGTGTTTATCACAGGTCCCCCACAGCGCAGTTTTGATCAGAAAACGCTCTAAATTATACTAAACGATACCCCTACTCGGCCAATCCTACCAAATTACCATGTGCATTGAGACTTACTTGGTTTCCGGCACCACTATAAATAGCGAAATTCATTGCCTATTAACAGAATCCAACGCTGTCTCCCCCCAAGGTTGTAATAATGCTGCTAGTTATACAGCAAGCTTTTGCATGAGCTGGGCAATAGAAGAAAAAAAAAATCCTTTTATTGGAAAACTGCCGGCGGCAAATTTCGTCACTTTGTGTTCCATTTTAATCATTTTGAGGTTTTAGAAAACGAACATTCTGCGGTAGCGTTGCCTTATCGGGTGAGATATTTCGCTTTGTTTGCGCCCCTCGGCCACATTGCCGCCGCCCCTGGCTTGCCTGGCCTACCGATTTAAAAGTGAGACCTGCTCTATTTGTGTCACTTTTACTTTTGATAACAATCCCACTATCATCGTGGACAAAAAGGGTTTGCTCTACATATTTCTCTCTCATGATTTAGCCACCTTTATTGTTTGGTTCCTTCTTAAGATAATGACAACGATAGTTCTAAGTCTCATTTAATATAAAGGCACCTGACTATTTGTTTTCTGAGCCTCGGTTTGGGTATACATTCAATTGAATTGCCAGAAGCAAAACAAGATGGCTGACCACTATGAAGTTCTTTCGTGTGAAGCGAATTAATAACGTCACAGCTAAGAAACTTGATAGAAGCGTCGGTGTCTTTTCATCTCACTGGTTTCAGTGACGTATTTGTGACGTCATTGTGTCACCACTGGGCCAGCAGATCGACTATATAGTTACCAGATACGGTTTAACCTTTTCGTCCGTAAATTCATTTGAAAGTTGCGTCATTCTCTCTCCAAGCAACAAAGAAACAATTTGAAGTTTCCCCCTGGAAACCTAATTTTCCGAAGGAATTCAATTTCACGGGTAACACACAGCTTTAAAAAAACTCCATCAAGGTTAACGAACCGATTCATTGTCAATTTATTGTTACGGAACTTTAGAAACCTATAAGGTACTATTACGAAGCAATTTAGAAATGATATTGTCCTCATTATACGTTTCGACAACGACGTGTAATATATTGGTGTACGTAATGCGAGAACATTTGTTGTGCTTGTGGAGTCTTGTTGTTGAGAAACACAATGGGCTTTTGGAACCTTGACGGTAAATGGTGACGAAAACAAACTTGTTTTCTTATAAATCTGGAATCTTATTTTGGATGTTAAGATTGACACGTTGGATGTTGTCAAATAGGCCTATAGATAAAAAATAATAATAATAATACTTAAAAAAAAAAATTAACAATTGTGTTGGCAAATATTAATTATTTTAATACACTATGTTTTTGGTATCTATAATTATGTGGCAACACTATTGGTATCAATTTCAACATCTCAGTTTTTGCAATGCTCCATGTTGTACCAAATCTTGTAGGATTTTTTTTTTTTTTTTCACAAAAAGAAATGTGTTAGTCTGAAATACAGCAGTGTAGGCCTACATGTACACCGTCTGAATGGATAGATAATATTCAGATTACCATTGATTCCCTTAAACTTGTTGCTGTTTTGGAAATTATTTTATTAGTCAGTCATAATTTTTCTGGGCAGGCGTAACCAGCGGGAGGGCAAGGGGAAGCCCCTCCCAGGGAAAACAAATAGTAAACTGCGTTTTTGATTAACGACTTTATGTTTTCTTAAAAAGAGCTGAGTTTTGTGACTGTATAAATGAATGTCCGGGCACTACGCTCTGGAAGGCATTTTCGCGGTCGTATAACCAAGAACTGTTTCGGAATTGAATTGGTCATAATTGGGTAATCACAGCCAATAAACGAAACAGTAACTGCTTACAGCCGCGAAAACGCACCACTGTTGTACACATTGGATGATATGTCATAAGTCATATAATCGATAAAATAGAATTAGCTGTTGCAAACTGCTTATATGATGTAGGCCTACCATCCCTTGAAATAAATCCATCTAACGTAACGTCTCTGACCTGTTTAGCACAAGCCCTAATTTATGTAAGCCTACATGGAAAACTGTCCGTCCAAAACCCAGCCATCAAATCTTCTTGACAGTACTCGACTCACAATCCAAACATCTCAAAGTGGTATTGATAAACGAACATTCGATCGTTGCTTGAAACTTCACTCACTCTTGCCATGTTTTGTGCGTGCGGTGTGGGAAACACACTGCGGCTGCTGACCGAACAACATCCGCCCAGCTCCACTTCTCCACTTAATACAGAAATTCTAGGCTGAGAACTTTTATGAAAGTTTCAAAAAACATGAAATGCCCTCAGTTATTTCTGAAATTGCTGAATATCTCCACTCACTGGTTGTTGAAACTGTGATGCGTGTCTCAGATACTCTCAATTTGTGTATGTTTTATGTATGATAGGTTTTAAAGTGCCCCGTGGCAAGTTTTTAAATGTGTATAAAATGTCAGAATTTATATGTTTTAATTTGGCTTGAATTCAGGTACGTTTTGACATCGTTGAGAGCACTTTTTCATTGGTGCTTGATTTACCTTTCTATCAAGTGAGCTTTTATATACTTGTCCTATTTGATAATGTTCTGAACTAAAGTAGGCCATGTATAACCTTGTAAAAAGCATTCACCCTCAGGAACCTATTTTATTTTTAAAGCAACTTTAGAAAGAAAAAAAAAAAAGCAAGTATTTATGTGCATGTCACGCCTTTTTTTTGGCCGGATAGACACAACTATTGGTGATCTACTTCCATAGGCTCCGTAAACGCCTCTAACCTCTCAAACAATAATAGTGATCCGAAGAGCTACCAACTTCCATCGGCAGTAGTATTTATGTGCAGCAAGACAAATTTTGCTTAGTCTACCAGACAAAAACAAAACAAAAGTACAACAATGACAATGTATGCCCCTTTGAGATATGATTGACACAATGCTATGACACTATTATTAGGTTTGGGTGAACTTTTATCTGTTTAAACCCAAACCAAACAGTGCGCTCATATAGTGTCCACACCATATCTCAAAAGGAGCCAAGTGTACATTTCGTAGGCGCAGATGTGTCGCTTACGGTAAAGCGAAACTAAGAAACTGGGCCAAGCTCTGTTGCCGCTTTTTTGATTCAGTCCAAGCCTATACGCCATGAAGCATGTCTAAAATGCTTTACACAACAACAATGTGGAAAAAAGTGTGAACGGAAAAGATATATTGGAATTGGTTTTAATACATAGGCCTATACATGTTTAATTTGACACCTACAGCGTTGTGATACGTCGGTGAAGGAGAACAGATAACCTCGCCATTTGTACAAACTTTCAACAAAAATAATTTACTGCATGTTTGTTCAACTATCGTGCTGAGGTGTTTTGTGCCCGGAGTCAAACACTCTCAAGCGATACGAATCCAATCGATGAGTTCCCGTTTGGAAATTATTACTCTCCACTTCCGTTGATAGTCCCGGTAGATCTTCACTTGTTTTGAAACCAAACATTCACAGTGGAACTATTAAATACATTTTGCGAGTTCGCTTGAAGGCACTTACAATTTTTTATATATATTAAAACCGGCATATATACACCGTTTCGATTTTCCAAATTACACATTGTGAGAAAGCAGTTTTCAAATCAGAAACTATAGATTTGTGCCACAGGTGAATTTGGGTTTCTTGTGATTGAAATGATATATTAAACTCCAGTTTTAGAGGTGTCCCGAACACAGGTTCCTTGGGGATAATTTCTGGTCAGCGTGACCCGTTTTCATGACCCGGATGATGAGTGACCTGGAATGCGGTATAAAATGTGCTTTTGACTTTGATTCCGGATAAGTCTGACCTTAATCTAGATTAGATTGACCTACAAGTAGTCAGACTAGGAGCTATGAGATGCAGGGCGAGGGTTCTGGTAGTTGCAAGACGAAGGCAGTGCTGCCAAAGAAGCAACCATTTAGAACTGACTCGAACCCCAGGTCTGAGGATCGAGTCCGACCCAACTGGATAATGTATGTTTTTTCCGGATTACCTGTACCTAGATTCAATGGTAAAACTGGACAAAACTGGGTCAAGGTTTTTCAAAGATGGGTCTGGACTCCTTGTGAATCCGTAAAAAGGAAATGTAAATCCGTTACAACGAATTGGCGTGTATGGGCCTCCGTACAAGCTCATGTAGTCAGTGATTTGTACAACATGGGTATAGCTATATACTCTATGAATTATTATAAAGCAACATGGCCATGGTGTAACTGGGGACAATTAAATAAGAACGGGGCCAAACACGACATCAGGCTGGGACGATATGATGACTGAATATTGAATTCAACTCATTTAGACTTGGTCTATCGATTGCTTTTAATAAAATTGTATATTGCCAATTAGCCCATATAGACTTGCATCACTAAATGCCAGTCTTTCTTTAATTTGTGAAACTGCGTTTTATTGTATTGAATGATCTGATACACGTACTATCCTGACGTAGGACAGGGGACTACATCTCATGCACTTTTATTACATTTGAAGGGAGAATGCACCATTTTGTTTTGGGGAAGAGTTAATTAATTTCTTGTTTGCAATGAACACACAATGCAAGAATTCTGTGAAAATGTCATCCAATTATATAGGTGGTCATAGCTGTAGGTCAAAACAACGATCTGTGCACGTTCATGACGTGCTGGTTATGATTGCTGACACAAGCAACGGTGATTTGTTACTATTGTTTTTATTTATTTATTAGTACATAATTAATTGATTAATTTTGTTTATTTATTCAATTTGTACTTTTTTTATTTTATTTTATTTTATAGAAATTTGTATTTAGGTACATAATTAATTGATTAATTTTGTTTATTTATTTAATTTGTATTTTTTTATTTTATTTTTTTAGAAATTTGTATTTAGGCCTATTTATTATTATTATTATTTTTTTTTCCATTATTATTTTTTATTGGTAGTAGTGTTTTTAGAGAGTCTCCAGATGATATTTTCTTGACTTTAATTATTTCAGAGGGAAATATTTCTCTAGAGTATTGGGCAAATATACAAATTGATGACTTCCAATCACACATTACTGTCTACCTTGAATATCTGTTTGTGTCCGAACAGCAAACGGCAAACGCAGCTACAACAATCCCTGTCCTTTCAGACGGTGATGGCGAAATAATGAAATGACAAGATCAAAATTACATTTCACCGCAGACAGACGCCGAGTTGTAACATTTTAATTGCATCAAACAATTCCTAAATCTGGGAGAACTAATTTCTCACCGCAATAAATCCAATTCGTCAAGCGATATTATTCAATCTCGGTCGGATTTGACGTAGGAATTTTCAAGGTTTGTTTACCAATCCATTTAAACAAAATAAACAAACAAACAAACAAACAAACAAACAAACCACCCAACAAACAACCCAACAAACAAGCAAACAAACCGAAAATACCATGTGGCATCATAGAGAATAGAAGCAAACCGCCATGTGGACGCACCGTTCCCAACTTTATACAATTTGTTTTTCAATGCTTTTCTCTCTTAACAGTTGAAAGTACTTCCAACGGAGAATTTCTAAGCATAATTTGTTATTTTGTTCCAAAACCCTGCACCGCTTGAGTGTCAACAATATTGCGGTAGTTTCTATGATCTTCCATCAATGCTATACCATTCCTCAGAGAAAACAAAATACCGTTGATGGAAAAACACAGCCAAAACAAATCCCATGGAATCAGAGTTCTCTAAGAATTGACGGGCCTAATGTAATTCCATCGGGTATGCCTTTTTACGAGACCCCAATTCCCCAGTTGCGTCCATATCGTTGATCTGATTATTGGGTATTCATGTCGACTTATTTCCCGCTTGTTGATGTGCATAAATCTTTAATTCATCAATCCACCCACTTCAGGAAGAAAGGAAAGAAAAAATTGCTGTAGTTTGCATCCTCAATGGAGAGGGACACTTCCGTTTTCCAAACCGCCACCAAAAAATGCACACCTTGAGAAATGAGAAAGTGGTGTATTGTGCATAAATAATTCCGACATGTGTACTTCATTGTTTAGACAAACATAGGTAGCCATTATGACTTTCAATTAAGGAGGGTATCGCATGCGTAAGGGTGAAACTTAACACCATTTTGTACAAAATAAAAATAGAAAAAAAAGAAGCTTCAGACGCACCGGCATTTTCCCCCTCTCTTTGATGGCACTTGAGCTTGTAAAAGACCGGGGGAAAATCAACACCAGACGGTGTCGGGAGCCGAGGCGGTCTGAAGTGTAGCCGATGGGCTTAGGGGCGCATCCGCGGGGACGGAACAAGAATTGAGGGTCTGGGGTTGTGGGGCATGGATCAAGGAAAACAAAAACGTTATAAGTGCTGGTGGTTTCAGCTTCAGTAAAGACAAGAAGAGGCTGCTATAGATGGTTAAAGTGCCTGCACCCTTTTTATAATTTCTTTTAAAAATGCAAATTTTCAACACGATTGTACAAATGACATCAGCGGTGTGGTCAAAATTTTGTTCACTGGAGTGGAGGGGAAGTTCCAGTGTAAGGGCGGGGGGGGGGGGGGGGGGGCAGCGGCCATGTTCGTTTCATGGGTTCCTAATGAACCCATAACATGGTGCCAGAAGTTGAATTGACTCCCAAACACAATATGGATCCGGAATTTTTTTGTGGGGCACCTGGCCGGGTGCACTGAAAAATTGTGGGGGCGGGGTGGGGTGGGGGGGGGGGGGGGGCTACGCCACTGCAATAACAGGTACTGAATCAGGCTAATAGATACTCCATAGTCCACAAATCGGTTTTAAGCAAAGTCAAGGTTTGTCACTATACAAATGGCGATTATTGGGATGAAACCCGGTTTTCGTGTTCTTACTTTGCGCTCGTAAGTCAGATATGATGTAATTCATATGGTGTGCGTAACATTGGTAAGAGTAAAAAATATAAATGTTCACAGATTGGCACACAACGTACATGGTATAAAGATGGTCATGGTGGGAAAATCCCTTTGAACTATTTTTGCTTCAAATGCAATAGTTTTTGAGAAACGAGTAAAACAATTAGTTTTGGTCTTACAAGTCCAAAACTCAATATTTGAAAACAGTGAAAACATTTACGTTTTCCCCCACTTTTTTCTCGTGCATCCCAACGACCGATTGAGCTTAAACTTTCACAGGTTTGTTATTTCATGTATATGTTGGGTCACATCAAGTGTGGATACTGGTCTTTGACAATTACCAATGTGACACATGTGCTTTAACAATTATATATTTTTATCACCTACAAATCTATCCTCTTCGTCCCTGGAGGGATAAAATGACGTTTCTTTTATTACGTGTTAGGCCTAAGTATTTATATAACAACAATCCTTTTCTATTGAATCGCGTAAGGAAAACAAATTCACGAGTCGAAATAACAATAGCAAAGCAATACAAGAACAGCCCCACTTATGAAAAGCAAGGATTCGTCGCCATATTGGCTCCGCCTACATGCGAAATCTTCATCTTCATTTTGTTTACTTTGTTTAATTTTTATAATCGTTTGATGCTTTAGTTGTTCAATGTATTGTATACAACAAGTATTGTAAATGTCTTTTTTACTTAATAAGTATTGTTCTTGTATTTCTTTTTTTAGATTCCTTTTAATTTTGCACACTGCGGGACGAAGAATTTCATGTTGTTTTGACCAATAAATAAATGAATGAATGAATGTAGGCCTACCCCAACGAGGAGCTCTTTCTCTGCAAGCTGATTTGAGAAAGCCTTGAATGTCCATTTTAAAAGGGTGAACTTTGCCTTTTGAGGGATTCAAATGTTATTCTAAATGGAAAGGAACATCTCTAAGAACAAAAAATCTATGAAAAAACAAAAAACAACCGTTTAAGAGAGAGAAAGACAGAAAAAGAAGGAGGAGGGGATAGGTTGGAGGAGGAGGAGGGGGGGAGGGAGAAGAAGAAAAAGAAGGAGAAAAAAAAAGTCCCACCTGAATTTGTTTTTTAGACAAACAAGGGTCTCGTACTATACTCCAATTAAGTGTTGTTCGATTCGCTACCGTTTAATATAACTACGGTATACATTAAACGATTAATCTCACATGAGGGAGGAGTGGAAATCCTCGTCCGACTTGTAAGTATACATCCTAGAATAATCCGAAAATGACATTTAAAGGTATTATACAGGATTGGCAGAGCTGACAAAATAATCACAGACAGTGTTCATGTTTTGTGTAATCAACCACATACATGAAATAACAAACCTGTGAAAATTTGAGCTCAATTGGTCATCAAGATCACGTGAAAATAGTGAAAAGAGACCTTATGTGTTTTCTGTTTTTCAAACATAGAGTTTATTATCGCGCGCGATAAAAACTATTGTTTTACTCATTTCTCAGAAACGATAGCATTTCAGGCAGAAATATTTTAAGGAACCCTTTCTACCATTACTTACTTTAAATCATGTAAGTTATGTGTGAATCTGTGAACATTTGTGTTTTTCGATCTTACCAATAGTGTACAGGGCCTTTAAAGACTAAGCACACAGGATTTGTAATAGTATTACAGGGGCAGTGGCGTAAACAGACATTTTCATTTTGAGGAGTGGGGAGCAAGCGGAGGCAAAGACATAGTTGTATTTATTTATATATTTGAGAAAATAGAATTAGCTGTTGCAAACTGCTTACCAACCAAAAGAACCTGTGGTATAAATGCAAAAAATAGTTAATGGCCTGACAAATCGACCCTTGCAGAGTCTTTCTCGGGAACGACTCTGCTAGGGTCGAAACGTCGGGCCATTATTTATATATTTATGAATTAAATTATTTATATAGGGGGCCTATATATATATTTTATTTACTTATTCTTTTTGGGGAGGCAAAGATATAAGTTTGTTCATTTAATTATCCTTTAATTTCTTTAATTAATTGTTTTGTTTGTTTATTATATTTTTTTGTATTGACTTATTTTTTTTAATTAAAAAAATAAATAAAAGTACTTGTTTTTATAATTATATATTTTTGTTTCTATTTATTTATTCATTTATTTATTTTTTGGTTTTTTTCGGAGAGTGAGTAGGGAAGATAATTAATGGGTCGAACCGTTCGTTTGTGTGTTTTTCGCTGACAGAGGCTTTACGCAACTGGGCTCTTTGAGACATATTTCATAAAGCTGTATAAGAAAACTGTGCTTAGCAAGTTTGCTCTGCTGAGTAAAGATTACAAGGAACCAGTATCAAACAATATACGCTTTTACAATAAATGTATTTTGGCTAGTAACTTGTCTGTGCCAAACAGCTTTAAAGGTGCTGCATACGTTTGGTAATTGAAACCTACTGATTGTGTTAATCCTATATAAATGTAGGTACATACAATAAAACTAACCAGTGAAAATTTCACTTCAAAAGGTGGTCGCGTTTTTGAGATATCACCGAAAAACCGGAGCGAATATTTCCACGCAGGAAGAATATTCCCCATAGGAATACACAGTCTGAGAAGCGTTTCTGACAGAAACGCTTCTCAGATTCAAATTTTTGGGGGAATAAAAAGTGATATATTTTTCCGTAACCGTAGAACTTCGAAGTTAAAAGTTTCTCAAAATTCATTATACTACCCAAAGCTGCTGTACTTCTTATCAAGTAAGTTGTTATAGTCATTGATTTTCAGAGTCATTACCAAACGTGAAACTGTGCCTTTAAGAACCTGTTATCAGAAAATGCAGTTGCTGCTCGTCGGTGCGGCGATGGGCACTGACGATTACTTAGACCTAATCAAGATGACTTTTGACCAAAACAACATGATTTCGGACAAACCGGTCGTCTTTGCGTATAATTGCACAAGATTACAGGTTTAGAATTCGACTAAAAAAAAAATACACTTTGGGATTATTCTCGAGTTGCTATATTTAAAGAAGAATCCTCTCACATTCCCCTTGGGGCAAGTGTGATATGATCGTCGCGTGTAATAACACACTCTCCAATTGAGAGTGATGTTACCTTTAGATAACACCTACGGGCCAGAAGGGCACAGCTACCCGCCGTGAATCGCTCCGAAGAGACGGCAGAGCAGGGCTTGAAGTTCAAAGAGGAGATGATAACGATCGATAAGAGTATGGATTGAAAACCAACGAAATGGCTTGGGGATTCTGTTAAGACAAGATCGGGGGAGTTGGGTTGAGATTTTGTATGTCACGAACAGTCCACCGTTCTCCGAAAGCTTGTTTTGCTTGTCGTTTTCACTTCGGAGTGTAAAGAGACAATTTCCTTCTTTTTTTCATTTCTAAATAAAGTCAATCTTCAATAATTGCACACCCTTTGATTAAACACAATTGGCAAGCTGAAATGATTTTTTAGATAAAAATAAAATAGCCTATAACTAACTAAATCGCAAAACTAAAACAAAACAAAAACAAACACCCAAAACCCCCAAACAAAAGTCACCTCTCCCCGACAAACAAGCACAAACAATAAAATTAAAAATAAATAAAACATTAAATACTGAAGTTGATTCTAATTTACAAACCAAATCAAGCTTTTGATCGGAAGTCTTTTTCTTTTGCTTTTTAATTTGTACACGCTGGGGCAGCTTCTTATTAGAGTAGGAGCCAGTTTAAACGGGAACACTTGTTTTTTGATGGATTGTCTTCTTTCTTTCTGCTTTCAAGAAAAATCACTGAAAGTTTAACCCGTCGATGAAAACCAATAACTATTGTTTGAGTAAAAAAGACATTCAAACCACCTGGCAAAATTACGGAAGCGTATATGACCATCTTATTACTGCGTAACCGATATAATTTATCATTGAAACACAGAATCATACACTATAGTTATTACGGTTTTCAAAGTTATATTTGTCAGAAACACAGAATTCAAAGATAACATAGGCCTATCTAAGAAATACAGAAATCAATGATAACATATCTTGGAAATATGGAAATCGAAGATAATGTATAGGCCTATTTGGAAATATTGAAAACAATGATAACATATCTTGGAAATACGGAATTAAATGATAACATACCCTGGAAATACGGAATTCAATGATAACATTTCGGGGAAACTTACGAAATACATGAAATTGTACTGATTCAAGGCCTTGTAAATTTGAAGCCCCCCCCCCCCCCCCCCCATGGGGCGCTGTTTGTCAATAAATTGTTTATAAACCATGTTTTTAAGGTGCTTAAATTTTCATGGTTTACAAATCATGGTTTATAAACCATGTTTTATGATGAATTCAATTTTCATGGTTCATTAACCATAATTTATAAGCTTTCATTGTATATTCATGGTATGTAGGCCTAAACCACAAAAAAAAATTGACGGCAATTTCTTTGGTTTACATCAAATTGTTACAAACCATGGTAGAAACATGTCAACAAATCGCTAAACAATTAATTGTCAAACAGCGCCCCATACCCCATTGAGCCAACATGGGATGTCAGTTTGCCTGTATATATGATAATAAATAGGTAATGTCTAGGTACAGATCTCTTAAAATCCAATAGCATTAAGGAGTATTTCGGGCGTTTTCAATACTGGACCCATTATTTCAACCCCTTTCCAAAATATGTTATCTTCGATTTCCGTATTTCCCCGAAATGTTATCATTGAATTCCGTATTTCCAGGGTATGTTATCATTTAATTCCGTATTTCCAAGATATGTTATCATTGTTTTCAATATTTCCAAATATACATTATCTTCGATTTCCATATTTCCAAGTCATTATCATTGATTTCTGTATTTCTTAGATATGTTATCTTTGAATTCTGTGTTTCTGACAAATATAACTTTGAAAACCGTAATAACTAGTGTATGATTCTGTGTTTCAATGATAAATTATCTCGGTAACGCAGTAATAAGATGGTCAAATACGCTTCCGTACAAAATAGTAAACTTTTTAAGCCTGTACAATTCGTTTGTGACCACCACGCCCACACAACTACAACTCCATAAAGAACGCATGCGCAAAGCGGACAATTCGAAATCAAAATGGCGACTGTCAATGTCAGAAGGTGAGTACCGATGTTTGTATTGTAGCGAGTTAGTTTGTTATATTCATGATTTTGCAGGCTGCAATGTTACTTTATCTGTTGAATTGAATACTTAGCAAGTGAATGTAACTTTGAGTAACTATAAATTTTGTCTGTCGGCCTCAAAACGACCCTGACTGTTAAAAATACAACATTTTGTTTAGTTTTATTTTAACAATATTTATTTAGTAACATTCATGATTCATTGCTGCACTCACTTGATTTGACTCAGTAAACTGTTCTGCTAAACGATGTTACACACAGTACAGTACACACTACACAGAATATCCTATTCCTAGTATCTGTCTCTAGTATTAATGAATGACTACGCTCGGTGGAGTGCGATGTTTACAATTCCTACTAGTTCTTTAGTGTAGTACGTTAGCTTTGAGTTTGACTGTCAGTGTCACTAGAGTACAGTCGTTTGACCAGTTCCGGATCATTGACCAGTTCCGGATCACTTAAACTTTGCAACAACCACATAATTAAATTACTTCTCACATTACCAATTCCTGTTGATACATGTCAAGAATAACATCCAATAAACCAACAAACCCAAGATAAGGTGACAAACATCATCGACAAATAAATTATGGTAATTTTTCTTAAGTTTGTAGGCGATAATGATCGTTATTTACCCCCCACAATGTTGGTTGAAAAACGCTGTTAAAACTTCTCACCTTTCAAATTTGAATGCCAGGGCGAATAGCATTTATGTAAAATGGTAAGAATGTGTAAAACATATTTCCCATAAATACTGAGCAGACGTTTTGGTTTTTTTATGAGATAAAATTACCAAAATCGTTTGTTGGGAGGCATCGTACCTTTGCCCAGTTCCGGATCACTCAATATGTTGGTATGTTAAATGGTGGCGCACTCATGTTAGTTAAAATCATACGGCTGTTGTAGAAAGTTTGTCATTTAAGTTGCACTGGAAGCGTGCATTTTTATATTTCAAGGAATGTAAAACTACATGTACTTCATCCAACAGCCGTCGATAGTGTTGCATGTATGTTCAGTTTTATGAATGGGATTGGGAGTAATGGTTTGCAATAGAGGGCGCGCTACTGATTCGGAATAGAATCAACCGATCCGGAACTGGTCAAACGGGTGATGATACTTTTCTCGAAGCCACTTCAAAAGTATTACTTGTTTTTTGCCAATGGATATTTGGTGAATGTTATGACATGTGTAGGTAAACTGATCGACTTTTGTTTGTTTAAAATGTTAAAGAGAATGCAACAAAAACATCGTGAATTCAAAAAGTGATCCGGAACTCTATTTTGAATTTGTTCATGAATCGTTCCATAATGCGATGTATTTGTTTGTACTCCATCCATCATGACATGATTACCATACAGCAGCGAGCAAGAGAAAGAACAATTAAACTCAACAGACTGTGAACTTGTGGTTACACAATGTGATTGTGGGTGACAGTTGTTCAACAACAATTTGTTGTTACTTGCACAGTTGTACATTCATGACATTAGGGATGATTAGTTGCGATCTACTGTAACTCCCCACCCTCCCGATGGTCACAGACCGGTGGGTTACGAGTCAGCTCATGCACCAAATATTTGTATTTGCAATTTCGACCATTTTTGCCCGACTAGTCACCAGATTTGGGCAATTTTTTACCACTTTCCAAAATCATGACACACATTCTAAATCTAAGAACACAGATTTGATCTTCAATGTCTAATGAATCCAATACTCAAAACATTGAGAAAATATTTGGAAGAAATTGTGTATTGTTAATCAATATTAAAATACATTTGAGAAATTTTGTTGATAGTGTTGATAAACTGTATGCAAATGGCAGCATGTATTACCACAACTGTTCCTTCACAGTAGGATCTGCCCCACTATTCAATATGGTGGAGCTATTTTGTATCTTTCATTCAAATCATTGTGGTAATATAACGGCTAACAAGTTGAGAATAAGTGTTTATCGTTGCTACATGTAGTTGTGAAATGGAACATCTTCAAGACAAAGATGGTCAAAGCATGGTAAAGGTTAAACATCTATTATAGCTTTCCCCCATAGTGTTGCCCTTTGAAACTCCCAGCCTGCATTTTGTTTCCCATCATTTCACAATATTTCTCGGGGTGGGGGGGGGGGGGGGGGGAGGTTATCCTGCAATAATCTCAAACTGAAACTTCCTTCTCTTCTCTCCAATGGGTTCTTGGCTAGTAAAGTGATTCAGTTTGCTTTCCTGAGAGCTATTGTCTTCACAACTGGAAAAATGAAATGAAATGAAATGAATTCCAGTTCAAAAGGAATGTGAACACATCTTAGGCCTCACCTTCTCTTTCTTTAAATTGTTGTTTTTTCTTGTAGTCTTTGACTTATTAAGCATCCCGCTTTTTTCTAGAATCTTATCATGGTTTTGCCGTTGTTAGCATTTCTTATTGGAATAATAAATTGCTTTATTTGATTATATTTGATTGCAGGTAAAACTCATGATGTGTGACTTTGACATGGTCGTATAATGTAGACCAAATCTGAAAGGAAGTTCATTTACTACAGTCTCTGAGATTGAAGGAACCAATCCATCATGCCAGTTCCATAGATCTATTTCAACGGGTAAAACATTTGTAAACGGAGTAACGGACATGTCGCACAAAGTGATTCCACCCTCAAGACCCCAAGTATCCGCCGGTAAATCACCAACAACGCAAGCGTTCAACCTCTTGCAGAAGAAGCTCAACACGGCAGAGGCTGAAACTGTAAGTCTCGTCCGTCAGTTAGCTGATCTCGGCTTCCCAACCTCCAACAGTTCTCCCCAAAACGACTCTGTGCAGCCAGTCAGGCCGTTCCTCCCTGCGACGGCTGAAGTCGACGTTCTCCGGAAGCACTATGAGACCCTCGTTGGGAGGCTGTGCCGCACCGAGAGCCAGATTCAGACTCTGAAACTGAATCTGTGCGCTCTGCAGGCTGAGAGAGATCTGTCGGTGCGAGAACGCCCAGTGACTCAAGATTGTGACGAGAGGTTAGCCGAGCTGAGAGAGGCGCATGAAGATGAGCTTAGGAGGTTCCATAAGGAGCTGGCGAGGACACGAAAGGAATGGAAGGACGCTCTAGAGGTTCGGAATGAAGTTGAAGATGAGGCAAGGAGACTGAGCTCTGCTCTAGAGGCTGCAACTACTGCTAAGGTATAAATTTAAAACTTTTAAAGAATAAAGTAAAAAAAAATTACACTTGGTCTACAGAGAGAATTGTTTGGAACCGACCTACAAAACGCAAAAAGTAAATACATCTAGATACTAAGGTGATGTACAGTGTATGTAGTTTTTGCTGAGAAGAAATTAAAAACAATATAGGTTTATTCCTGAATCAGGAAAAACAAACAAAGAATAAAAGAAGGTTGTATCTTATCCGAAGGCAAGTATAAAATTGACAGGATTGTCATGAAATCAACTCTGCAATAATATCTAGCTTCGTAACAGTTAAACCTGATTCGTGTACAATATGAATCAGGTTCAACTGTTAACGAAGCTAGATGTATGTGCAATGGTTTTGAGATAGAGAAAATTCAAACACTGCCGTGAAATCAATGTGATTTGTACTTAGTGAAATCAAGAAGAAATTGTTGCATAGTGTTTTGTGCATCCTACTCAGGAAGACTTGGTATTTGATCTTTAGGGTGTCATGGCCGAGTGGTTAAGAGCATCGGATTCAAGTTCTGGTGGTTTAGTCATCGGGGTGTGGGTTCGAGTCCCGGTCATGACGCTTGTGTCCTTGAGCAAGACACTTTGCTATAATTGCTTCTCTTCACCCAGGGGTATAAATGGGTACCTGCAAGGGTAGAGGTTGATATTGTGTTTGAAAAAGCCTTCGGAGCGCCATCACGGCAGCCCGGGCTGCATACTCCCCAGGGAGCTGAGAAAGATTAAAGGAATATTATTGGCCCAATGACCAGGGCACTAATGTAAAGCGCATTGAGACCGTTATTGTGAAATGCGCTATATAAGAACTAGTTATTATATTATTATTATTATTATTTAGTGAGGGCAAGGTCATTTTCATTTTTCTAAGGGACTCTTAAAGTATGGGAAACTTTTGAAGGGGCACCAAGGCCAAGAACAGGGCAACAGAAGCCATGGCCTCTGTGATCTGTGTTTTACCTCACATTCCATTTTTTCCCTGTTCATCTGGAGTGTAAAGTGTATCATATGTTCCTGAGGATCTCCTCATTTTTCCTAGAATTTTTCTCTGCAAATGTTTACTTCCTTTTGAATCCATTTGCCAAAGTGAAGGATTCATAAGGATTGGGGTCAGTTGACCCTAATAACAAGTGCGTATCCCTGGGTCATGCACTCCAGTCAATATCTAAGTCCAAACAATTTGGCGTGTGTTATTTTAACTGATTAAATTAATGGAGTATAATTGAATTGAATTGAATTGAATTGAACTGAATTGAATTGAAGTGATAGGAGAATAGAATATTGCAGAATTGAGCCCACATGCTACATCTATAGACAAAAATGTCTAGTCTGTAATGGTAAAATTAAAGAACTTTAGAAAGGAAAGGAACTTAAGGAAGAGCAATGCAAACCCTGTCAAGAAATTCACCCTGTCCCCCTCCCATCCCAACCCCCCCTAGTCGGATGCCCCTCATCCCCCTGTTACTGCTATGCAATGCTTTGTTTCTGAGCTTGTCAAAACCCCCCCCCCCCCCCCCCCCTATTGTCAGCATCAAGCCGCAGCCTCTCTTCTTTGAATGATTTATCTGTATAAAATAATATCCTGTCTACACTTGTGGCCTCCTTCCTGTTATTTTGCAGGATTTTCATTCATAATGTAAATATTTCCATCTATTGTAAATGATACGTTCTTACCATAATAGAAGATTGACAAAACATTGACATTATCTTTTCCCCACTCAAAAAGTCCCGGTGTACATGGTGTAACTTCATAAAGCCTGGATTGATTGTACTTCCGGATACATCAGACAGAACGTAATCTCACAGAAATTTTTGCGAAAACCCCCCTTTTAAATCACTCGAGTACATAAACGTAAATCCACTAAGTGCCCTACGATGACGGAGATCCTCGTTAAGAAAGCGTGGACTTGTGGAGGATTTTAGATTTGATGTCTCGTCGGGGCGGATTAAGTAGTGACAGATATGATTGTCACTTGTCTGCTTTTGGCGATGTGTGGTGGAGCCATCTTTGTGCTGAAATGAAATTTCTGACAGCGTTGATCTTTCTTATGGTGGTTTTATTAAAACCCTAACAGACTAGGCCCTTGGGTAGACATACTGCCCAAATCCTTCGATATCCTTCAGATTAAAGTTGTCATAAACCTAAAGTGCCCAAATCCTTCGATATCCTTCAACTTATTGTAAGTATACATATTAGCCCAAATCCTTCAAAATCCTTTTGAGACAGAAGTTAGGGTGTCAACTTTGTGATTTACTTTAGGTGCTATGCTGGGGCCCTTGGTGTATGATATTTGATCAATTATGTGTTTTTGTTTCTTCTTCTTTTTTTGGGGGGCTCAGTCAACAGATATTTTTATAGTGGAGTTCGTACCACCAGTTCGCCCACTCGGATTGCAAAATATCCTGATGTCATCATTGCCTTTTCTGTGTTTTATGTTTTATTTTTTGGTTTTTATTTTATTTTGGGGGGTTCTTTTTAACCCTTCTTCCTCCTACTTCTTGCTCTTGGCCTTCTATCTGTTCTTCGTCTCTCACTCCTTCTCTTTTTCCATCCTCTGTTTTTTCTCTTTCTGACTGTTCTTCTTCTTCTTCTCTTTCTTGTCTGTTTTCCCTCGTTTCTTCTCTGATGTCTGTTTGGAGCGCTCATTGGACGTGCTGGTGTCTGCTGCTGATGATAGTCAGTCATGGCCTTGCTGGCATGCTCATGGAATTTGATGAAGCAAGTTCCAGGACATAGGTTAAGCATGCACTGCTTGCATCCGAATCTAGTTGTCTTTATTCGTCCTGATGCAGTGACCCCGTTGTGACTGATGCACCATCTACATCTTTTGGGGTAGAGCCCTGGCATCTTTGACGAGATGTGGCCACCTATATTGTGATGAGCGACGGGTAAAGATGCCTTGCTCTGACGGTGGCTTGAGCCGTCGGCATAGCCATCAATAAAGTCCATGGCCAAAGACAGGACGAATTGGCTGTGTGTGAGGGGCTTTGATGGTGCTGGCACATCACTGACATCACTGTCCTCAGTTGACTGAGTATCAATGTGGTGATGCTGCTTGTAGGCAATATAGGCATTGACCCTTGCAATATCCAGTAGAAAGTAGAGGATTTTTTTCCACCAATACTGAGACTTTCTTGAACACGTGTGATAGGCACGGAGTTGGTCGCTTCTGTCTACTCCGCCCATGTACTTGGTGTAGTCACACACCTGAGGATGAAAAAAAAGGAAATTTTTTAAAAACTTCCAATATAAATACAGCACACAATTCAATGTAAAGATAGCATCTGATAAAAAAAAATTAAAAGGAAAATACATACCTGAGGGGGGGCAGCAATTGTCTTGGTTACTCTTCGGGCAGTGATGTCATCTGGTATCTTGCGGTTGAGGGTGTGGACATCCGGGTCACGCCAGCCTTGATGTGATGTAGACAGTGTCAGCATGACCCGGCTGTCCTTCCACGCTGTTACCACCATCTGGCCATTCTGCCGGCTATAGAAAGTGCCACGAGGAACTTTGGTCATGTTTTTCATGCGCTGTTTGTTTGGATTTTTGTTGGAGTTGGTTAGATCTTTAGGAAGTCCTCTACTGTTGCTCTTCACTGCGCCGGTGAGGTAGGTTTTTTTTGTTAAGAGCAGTTCAGCGAGTGGCACTGATGTATACAGCCTTTCTGTATAAATATTGTGGTAGCGCCCAAGATGGTGCTTTGCAACTTTCATGGCTATTGCTGTCATCTTTGTCGGCTTGTTACTCCATGGATGGACAATGAAGTTGAGGACGGCACCAGTTATGGACTCGGCAAGAACATAGATTTTGAAACCAGCCCGGATCGGTTTCAGAGGCATGAAGAACTTCTTCACTGCTGACTTGAACCCTCGGTACTTGATCATGGCTTCATCGATGGTCAAATTTCGAGCTGCATTATACTTGTGGAGGCATTGCTGCCTCACACGCTCCCATATCGGCTCCAGTGGGTAGAGGGGGTGCCTTTTCTTGTATTTGTATTGGTGTGCCTTATCATAGTATGAAGGGTCTTTGTCGGGGTCGTTGCAAGCAAGATAGGTGTTTATTGTGTTGAACCGGTTCCTGGACATGGTTGAGGAGATGAGATTGTTCCGGAGTCCTGGGTGGGTCGACCAGTAGTTTCTGTAGTTTGCCTGCTTTATCAGCCCCATCAGAATGTGTATTCCGAACCATGCCCGAATCTCCGCTAGGTTGGTCGTTTTTGTCCCAGCTTCCCTCATCTTTAGGTTGGTCCACTTAACGATCAGCAGCAGCAAACTCAGGGGAAAAAACTGGAAAAAATATTTGATGGCTGAGCTCGAGCGTGTGAATGATGCACCTAGCGGGTTTTTCACTATGAACGACCGCACCATCACATTCTGCAAAGATCTTGTCCAGCCATGGTCATCTGGGGGGTAGTTGCGTGCTTGAGCGATGGGAGGCTCTGGGTCGTTGTCTGACTCCGGCTCTACCACTCTTCTTCTTCTTCTTCTTTTGATATTTTCCTTTGGTGCCAGATGTCTCTTTCTTGTCTTCGGGGCTGGCTCGGGGATGTCACTGTCATCCTGTTCATCCTCTTCGTCTTTATCGGCCTTGTAGTCTTCTTCATCATCCGAATCAGCGACGTCGGGATCTTCCCCATCTCCATCACCCCAATCATCGTGGCAAGGATCATCACCAACATCATGCTCACCATCACTTTCTTCAGCTACATGTAAGTCATCCTCATCATGACTTCCATCAAACCAGTCACTGCCAACACTGCTGTCAGTCTGCCGTGATGACTCGGCACACTGGTCTTCTGCCATCATTTCTTCTACCGCCTGATCTATATACTCATCATCACTCTCAGAGGAGCTGACAACTGCTCTGTATTTTTTCCCAAAGTGGACACCAGCAGCTTTGGCACTCGTGTATACCACACTTCTCAGCTCCTGCTTTTGGGCATCAGCCTGACGCCGCAAAAAACCTTCATCTTTCTCCTTTGGTAGAGGTTCTTTTCCCCTTCCTTTCTTTTTGCTCACACCTTTTCTTGGTGTTCCTTTCCCCATGGCAGATCTTGTGAAAACATAAGACTCCTCTTGAGTTAAAGACTGTTGCAATGCTCTTGCTTCTCTCGATGACATGATTGCTAAAAGGTTGTCTGAAGTAGACACCAGCACGTCCAATGAGCGCTCCAAACAGACAGCAGAGAAGAAACGAGGGAAAACAGACAAGTAGGGGAGGAGTAGCAATCTACACTGATATTTATAGGAAATCAGCACTTAGTTATTACATAATTCTTCATTGATATTAAAAGCAATTCAACTTTCATATTGTTGATACCCATTGACCTATATATCTGACTTAATTTGGCTTATTGTTATTGAAATCGACTTATTGTTATTGAAATCAATTTAGAATATTACATAACATTACCCTCAAAGAAATGGAAGTGCCTGTGCTGTATTATGGCTAGGACAATGGCTAGGACAATGGCTAGGACAATGCCCTAAATTCCAAACATTCCAAACGTGCTGTATTATGGCTAGGACAATGGCTAGGACAATGGCTAGGACAATGCCCTAAATTCCAAACATTCCAAACGTGCTGTATTATGGCTAGGACAATGGCTAGGACAATGGCTAGGACAATGCCCTAAATTCCAAACATTCCAAACGTGCTGTATTATGGCTAGGACAATGGCTAGGACAATGGCTAGGACAATGCCCTAAATTCCAAACATTCCAAACATTACAATGGTGTGTGGTGGTGATACATGTACATGTACAATAAACCACAATAAACATCCAACAGCACTGACCAAGCAAACAGAAACACTTTAGTTGCCAATAATCAAACCAAAAAAATATGTCGGCTTTATTACAATCTCCACCCCTAAAAGCCCAAAACCTTCAGAATCCTATTTTGGCTAAGCTACACACACACACAAGTGTGTAACAGCCTGCAATCGTGGACCCTCCTTTGTTCAACTCTTTGTGATAGCAACCGTGGACCACAATGCTTTCCTTTGTGATAGCAACCGTGGACCTATTGTCCTCTTCTGTTATAGGTCCCCGGTTTGAATGTGGTTACCTACTCACACACACACAAAAACAAAACAAAACAAACCGGACAAAAAGCACTGAAGTTATGATAGGCCCTATTTGGAAATTGAAAAAAAACAAAAATCTGTTTCAAATTTGTAAGTTTAAATAATATGTACATGTACACAGAGTCAGTACGTTTCTTAATTAATGCCTGTTTGTTTCTTACCTATATCAGCCTATCTTTTTGCAAATTCTGGCGGGAAATCTGGCAGGGTTTCCCTCTTTGTAAACAGATGAAAAATACATTAACACTAGCAGGGAGCTACTCAATGTACAATATGACATGTGTGTTTGCACGAATGGTACAGATTTAAAATAGGGTGATTTTTTAATTGAATATCAAATACAGCTATTATCTGGGTCTGGAATTTCATACATGCCTCAGACCTCAAAGGTATTTACCCTCCTTTTTCTTTGTTCTGGACCCAGTTTCATGGCTCTACATGTACGTAAAATTAATAAAATGTTTATCCTTACGCTAGCATAAAAATCAGCACTCTTAATGTAAAGCATGCTGTGTATTTTTATAGGTTAGCAAGAAGCGTTTTCAGTTTGTAGTGAGTACTTCATTTTACTGATCATTCTGTAGGCCTACGTAAATACTTGGCCAACGTTAGTACTTGTTTTCAAATGCCAAATCATTAACAGTTGTATAGGCCTACATGTATGTGAAAGTTTAAACTCACTCAGTTGTTGGAGTTGGAGAAATGGCAAAAAAGCCATCGCTGTTGTCACCTTTTTTCTTTATGCAAGATCAAAACTAGTTGTTTTACTTCAAGTTTCTAAAAAACCTTGAGCAGGCAACAACTGTTTCTAGAGAGGATTTCCAGCATGAGCATCTTATTGACAAATGACCATTGACCATTTTATATTTCAGTCTTATCATTGTTGTGCACACCTTTTAAAGGGTGTGTAGAACATTGGTAAGATTGAAAATATAATTTTTCACAGATTTGCACATATACATAGTTTATAAAGATGATCATGGTGGAAAAAACTTCCATAAGCCAAGCAGAGAATTGCGACCGTATTTGTCGGTGAAGAATTCTGCCGACCAGAGCCAAAATAATTGATCCTTACCCTGGACCATGGAATCTCTTCTAAGTGTGCTGACTGAAGCGGTTCTCTCTCGTAAGAAAGATTGCCTTACAAGTCCCTACATACATGTAAATAGAATTCCATCAGGGCCTAATTTCATGGCTCTGCTTACCGTAAGGAAAGAATTGGCGCTTATAAATGCAGAGTATTCCTCGCTTTTGTCAAGCATATTTTACTGGCTAGCAGAGAATTTTGCTCGTGGGGATCATGTGCATACTCCTTGTTTCTAGGCATTCTGCGCTTACACAACTAGCCCGAAAATTTGCATGCACTATTATGCGAAAATTGATGATCGCAAGCGCAGAATTCGGCGGTAAGCAAAGCCATTAAATTAAGCCTTGTGCTTAACAGCTTTTTTGTTTAGTAGCCCACCGGGCTAGTAACTGTGCATTTCACTTGTCCCCAGGAAGTTTTAGTAGCCCAGATTTTAAACATGTATTGTCATAAATGTGCATGTATGTACACATGTACTAACTGTAGCAATAGCAACCAGTTTAATGGTCAAATGAGGTTACATTCACACTAAAAAAACCCAAAACACATTTAAAAATATGTTATTCACATCTGAAAGGGAACAAATATGAGCACTATAAACTAGTAGGTTGCACAGTTTTTAGAAGCCCACTGGGCAAGTTGAGAAGTAGCAATTACTAGCCCATAGCAGTTTTACTAGACAATGTATGCCGGGATAGTGTTAAGAGTGAGACCTACATTGTAAACATATATACAAAATGATTTTGGGTTGAACAAAGAAAAATTGACTAGAGCGGGATTTGAACCAACGACCCCCGGTTTAACGTGCCGGCGCTCTACCAACTGAGCTATCTAGCCCTATGTTGGCGGTCTCCCTATTTTGTCAATATCTTTGTTCGGGGGGTGCCAGTCAGAAGCCATACAACCGCAAACTGCCGTGTAGCCAGGGATCACACCCAAGTATACGATACAACCTGGAAAGCGGCAGCCAGGGGATCACCTTAAGGGGATGCGACTTTTTATATCAGATATCAAATAATAAACCACAATACAAAATGTGCGATAAAGTACTATCACTTGTATCAGTAATAATAATAATAATAATAATAATTTATATTGCGCAAATTCCATAAAAGAAATTATGTTCAAATGCGCATAACAAGGCAATGTAATTAAACTACAACTAAAGAATTGGTAAAAATAAAAAAGATACTAATTAATAATAAACACATACACAGTACGATAACATAAATCAATCGATTACCCTGTAAATCAATCATTTATACATATGCGCTGAGGAACAAGTGTGTTTTTAACTTACGCTTAAAATCTACAAGAGTCGGAGCTGAGCGGACATTTTGGGGCAATCGGTTCCATAAAGTGGGTGCAGATACAACAAATGCTCTGTCACCGAGTGTTTTTAACATCTTTCCACTAGGTAGACTTAGCAGATTAGAAGTTTGAGATCGTAAGGAATAACTGGAATTCACCCTTTTTGTTAATAAATCACAAAGATATTTGGGAGCCTGGTTATGAAATGCTTTAAATGTCAGTAACAACACTTTAAATTGAATACGAGCCGGAATAGGAAGCCAGTGTAGTTTCTGTAACATGGGGGTGACGTGAGCGCTTCTAGAAGCACCATATACAAGTCTTGCCGCTGTATTTTGCACACGTTGTAGTTTATCCAAGTATAATTTTGGTAAGCCAGAATAAAGACTGTTGCAGTAATCAAGTCGGGAAGTTATTAAAGCATGGACCAAAATGTTAAGGGTGTCTCTAGATAACAATTTACGGATATGTCTAATATTGTGAATATGAAAAAAGCTTACTGAACAAACACTGCTAATTTGTTTAGCCATACTAAACTTTGAATCAAACCAAAGACCAAGATTACAAGCCGTCAGTACCGGCGAGATGTTGACATCGCCCACTTTGACATTAGAAATATTCACTTTGGATAGTTGTTGCCTAGTCCCAATAACAATAAATTCAGTTTTCGAATCATTTATTATTAACCTGTTCTGTGACATCCATTGGCGAATGGCGTGTATACAACTCTCCATACTACTAACAGCTTGCTGCTGGTCAGTAATATTACCTGGTTTGAATGACATATACAATTGAGTATCGTCAGCATAACAATGGACACTAGGTAAATGTTTTTCAATAATGTCAAACAACTCAGAAGCATATATGGTGAACAGTAATGGTCCTAGACAGGACCCCTGTGGGACACCACAATCCACATCAAACCGGTCAGAGACTGCTCCCTGAAACAAAACCCGCTGACCCCTGCCTGTCAAATACGACTTAAACCAGTCCAATGCTATACCGGTTATCCCGATCCTGGAATAAAGACGGTCTAAAAGAATTGTATGATCGACCGTGTCGAAAGCAGCACTAAGATCTAAAAGTACAAGTAATGTGATACATTGTGAATTCATTTTCATTAAAATGTCATTATGTACCTTCAATAATGCTGTCTCAGTACTATGATTCTTTCTATATGCCGATTGGAGCAATGGATACAATGAATGGGTGGTCATGTGACTATGGATCTGATTAAACACTACTCTTTCTGTCAGTTTGGAAATGTACTGTAGATTACTAATAGGACGGTAGTTTTGAAAATCCGCGGAACTTAAATTTTCTTTTTTCAATAATGGAATAACCATCGACTCTTTCCAAACTGAGGGAAATGTACCAGACGCCAAAGACAGATTAATGATGTTGGTAATTGTTGGCAATAAAACATCTAAACAGTCCACCACAAGATTAGTTGGCATAGGATCTAAGGAACAAGATTTCTTAGAACCCGAGTTTACAAAAATCTTAACATCATAATCTGTGACTGGTAAAAAAACGATCAAACTGTGCACAAGTACTTGTCCTTATTTGATGAGAAACGCCTAAATTACCAATAGTCTTTTCATTGAGTTTAGCATGTATATTTTCCACTTTCCGTACAAAAAATTTACCCATTTCATTGGCAAAAATACGATTGTCCACACCAAGAATCAGAGTCTGTCTTTTAGGTTTTAAGAGTGTGCTAATGGAACTAAAAAGTTTCCGTTGGTTACAACTATTTTCCCTAATAAAACTAGTATAAAAATGCTGTCTAGCCTTATTCATAAGAAAATTAGTACAATTTCTTTGTCTACGAAAATGTTCAAGATCATCCTCATTTTTAGTGAGTCGCCATTTTCTCTCAGCTTTACGACGTAGTTTTTTGGATGTTTTGATCTCTTCGCTAAGCCAAGGTACAGCCGGTCGTATATTAACGGTTTTATTTATTACCGGTGCATGAGCATCTAAATTAGCTCTCAGTGTCTCATTGTAACAGCACACCAGATCATTCAATTCACCAGGTGGATTTAGTAATAACCGATTACTGACCAAGTCATTCATAAGAACAGAACGATCAATGGCTTTAATTTTCCTGAATGCAAGCTGTTTCAAGGGCAAGTCTGGTTTACGGTGATGCAATTTACACAAAATTGAAAAATGATCTGAAAACAAATAATCAGTGACAGGTTTTTCATCAAGAATGTCATCACATAGACGTGTAATAACCAAATCTAAAATATGACCTCTTTCATGTGTCGGTGCATCAACATGTTGTTTTAAACCCATTGATGTTAAAATGTCCAAAAATTGCAAAGCCTCACTATTGTCATTATCAACATGTATATTAAAATCCCCTGTAATAAAAATTGGTTCAGACGACAATACAATAGATTCAAGGTATGTTGTAAACTCTTTAAAAAATACATTAACGCTAACTGGGTGTTTTGCAGAGTACGGTGGTCTATATATAATCACAAGTTTACATAAAAAGGTATCATATTCCACAGTCCATTCGGAATATTCAAATGAACTATATAAAGTGTCATGAGCAGCAGTTACTTTAATAGTGTCTCTAAACAACACGGCCGTTCCACCACCAGTCCTTCCAATGCGCGGGCAATAATCCTAGCACCTCTTCGTTCTCGCACTAGTCCAGTAGTCACAGGCATGTGTTAACCCTCGTTGATGATCAGGAAAACGAAATAGTTCATCAGATTAATTATAACAGTGTAGGGTTTGAAGTAAAGTGCAGGGTATCCTCCAAATCAAATACATAAATATGCAGTGTACACATTTGGTAATTTCAGAAGATTAAAAGAAGTACATTGTCCATGTATTTTGTATCTTTTTACTTCAGTCGGAGTTGGCCGTAGCGTATGAGGAGCT
Source organism: Leptasterias polaris (assembly GCA_037783415.1). Classification (NCBI taxonomy): domain Eukaryota; kingdom Metazoa; phylum Echinodermata; class Asteroidea; order Forcipulatida; family Asteriidae; genus Leptasterias; species Leptasterias polaris. The sequence continues at coordinate 1,834,063 of JAZGTN010000111.1, forward strand.
GTCGTCGAGCAAGCAGAAGCTGAGTAGGAGAATAACTGAGGTATGTACATTACTATTAATAAGGAATATTTGTAATCAAAGTGTGAATTCAGGTCAGTCTAGGGCTGTCACCGATCATTCGGGTTTACTCACTGGTTCATTCCCCTGACTTTCGGTAAGGCCTGAACAAAAAATTGTTATGTTGGCGTAACCCTAGTCTGTTAAGGAAGCAGTCACGGTTGGCCAATTCAAAAGTCGCCTCAAAACACATCTATTCACCGTCTATCAGTAATTTCCGTTGGTATTTTATTTGTATCTTCTTGTTTTCTCATTCCTTTAAAGCGCTTAGGGACTTAACAGTGATATGCGCTGTACAAAAACGGTTTATCATTATTATTATTAACCCGACCTACTCTAAAAAAAGGGCCTACACTGGATATTTTTATTTTTTTCAAGGAGAGAAATTTAATAATTAAACTCCGTAGAAATCAGTTATAAATTTAGATGGTGGGGAAATCTAGGCCATTTTAACACTGAAAGGTTAATATTGCTAGAATATCCTATCCTACATGTACATGGTATACCTAGACTATAAATAAATTTTAAAAAATGAAGAAGAATGAAACCTCTACCTACGTGTACCTACCCTCTTTTTCTGGCCCGTTTTGCCAACATAATAATTTTTTTCTTTAGGCCTAACTGCGAAACCTTGTTTCAAATCCCGGGGTTCCAGTCGGACAACAATGTACCAAAACATTATACAGCTGTCACTTTAGTGTCAGCAAAAAAAAAAATCTAAAATATTTTCAAAAACAGACACCCTCACCCCTCAATCTGCATTGTGCAAGCTAAAGCATTCTAAATGGTTTTATCTCTATGATTTGTGTGAATTTGATCTGAAATCAAAAGAAAAAGTCAAATATATTATGAATATTTAGATTTTTTTTTTTATTTTTTTTTTTTTTTTAGCTGATTGCAAACTGCTTACCTACCAAAAGGACCTTTGGAATAAAGGCAAAATGTAGTTAATGGCCTGACTTTGCATCGGTTGCGAGTTTCGGCTTGTAACTCGCGTATATCGACCATGAAGACAATAAAATAAATATTAATACTTAATGCTAACACAGTGACCCCCTCAAAACGAGATTTAAGAAACGTCTTCAAATGCTAATATCTCCCCTTTGAGAGTAGGCTAGATGTAACAGAAGGACAAATAGCTCTGGAGGATTGCATTAATATAAAGTTTTAATCAGCGAGCTTTCAAGATTGAAACTAAAGATTTGTTTTTCTCCCTTAAGACTACCAATCCTGTCCTTAGTCTTGAATTTGCTTGAACATTTATAGTCCTTGAGAACTGTAATCCTTTACACAATGGAATTCAAGGGCCTTAATAGACATTACTAGGTATTAATGATGTATGTTTCTGTTAATGAAGCAAGGGGCCCTCAAAAGCGACTAGCAGTGAGACCGGCAGTCTTGAAGATACATTTGAAAAGAAAATCAAGGAAGAATCCGAAGAAATGTCAGTTTTAGATGTGGGAGGAAAACCTTACATCCCACGCAATCAGTGCCCAATTTCATGTCATAGCTTACCGCAGAATTATGCCCTTACTTTGCCCTGTAAAGCGTGTGATTCTATGAGTTGTAGGCGCGGAGCTCCGCCGTCATGCAGTGCCATGAAATTTGGCCCTCGTAGGGACTGAAATCCCACTACATGCAAGACTCCGGTTTGGGATTCGAACTGGGGTCAGGTGAAATTATTTCTATTATTAATTTGTATTATTTGTTTATTACAAATTTGTTTTTCGCAGTCGGCAGGCTGAATTAAAAAACAGCTGGACTCGAATTTAAAAGGCCACAAGGCTTGTAGCTCATAATATTTACAAGACTAGAATTTTTTTTACAAGACCAGATTCAATATGAGATAAAAACTTTCTGTTACAATTTTGCAGCATTTAATTGTTTCTATTTGAACAAACAATATGACATGTCAATTTTTGTAAGAGAACATTTGTCTCATATACATCTTTCAAAGGCCTGAGTATACTTAGTTAACTCAACAGAATAAAAGGTATTTGTGAGACCCAAAGTCAACATTAAAACATAATTTGTTATGTCATTACACAGTGGTACATATGTTGTTATTCAATTGAAAAAAATAAGACAGCTGGACTTGTACACTGTCAAGTTAATACTGGCCCGAAATTAAAATTATTGGCCTCAGGCAGGTGGTCCAGTGTAAAATTTAAGCCCTCTACATTTGAACAAACAATATAAAACCTATCCAGATGGCATCGTTATTATTAAGGCTATAGTTCTCCTAATCCCTCACAAAGCAAACAACCTGGCCAAATTCTGAGAATGACCCATTTGCTACACACATCCTTCAGAGGCTTCAGTTCCGGATGTGGATTCTGCTCTATAGGCAGTGTCTTTAGCTAAGTATACCTTGAGCAACGAGGCATTGTCCAGCCATGGAGGTAGGAATAGCCTCCATGGTCCAGCGAATCTCAGCCAATTAAAACCATCTGTTGTCTGTTAATCAGTTAATCTCTGATGAAATCACGTTCTGCTTCCAGTCAGTGTAATGTAAGATTTCTAAGCCACAATAGATTGACTTATAGAGGTTGGGTTCTGTCAAGTTGCCGAAACTAACGGATCTGCAATTCAGAATATCCGGTCAGTAGGGAGATAAAGAAACAAGAAAACTGTGAAAATCTGAGAGGATTTCATTATTTTGCCCTCTGCCGCAACGCTTTTCTTCACTTTCGTTATGATTGATAGTAATTGAGAAATAATTTGAGTTGCCGCGTCGCCGCTCATGTATGTGTTGCTCTTAATTAGTTTATAATGGTCGCCGCTCATGTATGTGTTGCTCTTAATTAGTTTATAATGGTATGATGACCGTGGCAATTTCATAGTTCTGCTAAACACACAAATTTGCTTAGCTGTATAATTAGTGCTTAGCAAGAACAGGTTTACCAGCCAATCTGTGTTGTACTGTAGTGCACTCAGTTGTGAGTGGTACCCTGCTGTGTTTAGCAGAGGAAACCTGCTAAGCAGCTTTGTGGATTTAGACACTGGTCTTTATTGCCTTCAATAACGACTGGGGTGTTAAGAAAATGGCCTTGAATTTGGCACCTTAATGGATGAGGTCATTCTCCAGATTGGAAAGGATTGCTTCTATTTGAGAAAAAAAAATAAAACGACAGACCGTCCTTGAGGTTATTTTGGGTTCCATGCTTTTGAATGCAAAAAGGAAATTGAAATGTGGAAACATTGATTGTGTTTTCCCCGTGGAATTCATGAGTGATCATCTGGGGAATTCAATCTTTTTGGAGAATGAGTTTAATGTACAAAACTCATGGTACAACATGGACAAATTTATGGTTTGAATTTTAGGAGTAAATTCACAAGACATCGGGGCTTTTTGTTAGTCTACACGTATGCAGTACTACAGTTTGTGTAGGCTTCCTTCCAATTACAATGTACATGTACTTGTATATTTAGAGGTATGTACACATGAAGCAAACAATGTACATGTAAGCAATAAACTATATACAAAATCACAGAAAATGGTTTTTAATTTTTTTTAATTATTTATTTCGGGTGAAACCCAAAATAATTTTCAAAATGTACCTTAAAAGTTTCCCTTGTGCTTTGTTTTTTAATTTTTTATTATTATCATACTTATACTGTGTATGGCCGAGCGGTTAAGAGCGCCGGACTCAAGCTCTGTTGTTTTTGATCAGAACAGTGTGGGTTCGAGTCCCGGTCGTGGCACTTGTGTCCTTTGAGCAAGATACTTTATACCACAGTTGCTTTGTCCTTAGGATGGGACATTAAGCCGTAGGCTCCAGCAGTCTGAGATTGGTACATGTAGTGTACGTAAAAGAAACCAGAACATTTATCATGGAAGAGTAGGGGTGAACCCCGGTGTTTCTGGTTCACATAGCAAGCACCCTTGTTTACAGGTTTCCTCAGGCTGGCGAGCTACAGTGATTAAGTTCACTAATGAGGCATCCTTTGGTTTCAACACCAGAAATATATGATGATAGTGATAGATCCTAAGTGGTCTTGTTTCAAGGATCGTTGCTGATGATAATTGTCTCACAATCTTAATTGGTCTGCAGTTAAGAGAGGAAATCGCCAGAGAGAGTAGTCTTCGCTCAAGCCTGGAAGACTCCCACGCGATGCTACTGGAGAGGGTACAAGAGATGGAAGGAGTCGTGCAAAGTGAGAGACAAGAGGTATGAGACTTAAAGGATGGGATCTAATCAAAGGAGGTGTACATGAAGTGGGAGCACTGTACAAACATTCAGGGCCCAATTTCATGGCTCTGCTTACCGCCGAATTCTGCGCTTGCGATCACCATTTTCCACTTACCGAGCAAGCGCCAAATTTCTGCGCTAGCTTTGTGGATTTAGACACTGGTCTTTATTGCCTTCAATAACGACTGGGGTGTTAAGAAAATGGCCTTGAATTTGGCACCTTAATGGATGAGGTCATTCTCCAGATTGGAAAGGATTGCTTCTATTTGAGAAAAAAAAATAAAACGACAGACCGTCCTTGAGGTTATTTTGGGTTCCATGCTTTTGAATGCAAAAAGGAAATTGAAATGTGGAAACATTGATTGTGTTTTCCCCGTGGAATTCATGAGTGATCATCTGGGGAATTCAATCTTTTTGGAGAATGAGTTTAATGTACAAAACTCATGGTACAACATGGACAAATTTATGGTTTGAATTTTAGGAGTAAATTCACAAGACATCGGGGCTTTTTGTTAGTCTACACGTATGCAGTACTACAGTTTGTGTAGGCTTCCTTCCAATTACAATGTACATGTACTTGTATATTTAGAGGTATGTACACATGAAGCAAACAATGTACATGTAAGCAATAAACTATATACAAAATCACAGAAAATGGTTTTTAATTTTTTTAAATTATTTATTTCGGGTGAAACCCAAAATAATTTTCAAAATGTACCTTAAAAGTTTCCCTTGTGCTTTGTTTTTTAATTTTTTATTATTATCATACTTATACTGTGTATGGCCGAGCGGTTAAGAGCGCCGGACTCAAGCTCTGTTGTTTTTGATCAGAACAGTGTGGGTTCGAGTCCCGGTCGTGGCACTTGTGTCCTTTGAGCAAGATACTTTATACCACAGTTGCTTTGTCCTTAGGATGGGACATTAAGCCGTAGGCTCCAGCAGTCTGAGATTGGTACATGTAGTGTACGTAAAAGAAACCAGAACATTTATCATGGAAGAGTAGGGGTGAACCCCGGTGTTTCTGGTTCACATAGCAAGCACCCTTGTTTACAGGTTTCCTCAGGCTGGCGAGCTACAGTGATTAAGTTCACTAATGAGGCATCCTTTGGTTTCAACACCAGAAATATATGATGATAGTGATAGATCCTAAGTGGTCTTGTTTCAAGGATCGTTGCTGATGATAATTGTCTCACAATCTTAATTGGTCTGCAGTTAAGAGAGGAAATCGCCAGAGAGAGTAGTCTTCGCTCAAGCCTGGAAGACTCCCACGCGATGCTACTGGAGAGGGTACAAGAGATGGAAGGAGTCGTGCAAAGTGAGAGACAAGAGGTATGAGACTTAAAGGATGGGATCTAATCAAAGGAGGTGTACATGAAGTGGGAGCACTGTACAAACATTCAGGGCCCAATTTCATGGCTCTGCTTACCGCCGAATTCTGCGCTTGCGATCACCATTTTCCACTTACCGAGCAAGCGCCAAATTTCTGCGCTAGCTTTGTAAGCGTAGAATTCCTGGTAATATGGACTATGCAAGCGCACAAGCAAAAATTCCCTGCTAACCCGTGAAATACACTTGACGTAAGCGCAGAATTCCCTGCTTCCGTAAGCGCCGATTCTTTGCTTACGGTAAGCAGAGCCATGAAATTGGACTCTGTAGGGTTTGTTGGTTTTTTTGTTGTTATCAAGAACCAGATGTGTAGAACTCTTGACCTTTGATTTAGATGTGATGAATGTACCAATAAGGTCTCCAGTATTATTAGGTTTGGCCGTCCACTGATGTATAAAAAACCACGCATTACGATTTTTCAGGATGTTTTCCTGATTTCAGATCTGGGCCCTGCAGGTTTAAGGTTTACTTAAACAAAGGCCATGTAGGTCACATACAAAAAAGGCAAAACAAAAACCAATACATATTTTAAAACCTTTAGAGACCATCAATATCTGTATATAGTCACCACAATACGCCCCCAAAAAGCCTACTTTGTTGATTTTTTACAGAATTTTTTCTTGAAAAACTGTGTGGAAAAATAATACAAAACAAATATTTGGTCTGGCAATAGTGCTGAAATGTAGATTCCTTGTTAACGTCGGATAGTGTCATTTCAGGACACGACCTGTATTTATGTTGAGCAGAATTAGGTCAGATATTGCAGCCGTTTGCGGCCGGCCTCTGTGGGCATTTTGGGGCCACTATAGTCTGTTAAGGGTTAATGACCTCCCCCCCCCCCCCCCAGTCAATCATCATAGAGTGTTTAGGAGGTTTTTTCATGAACAACTGAATTAATAATAATTATGGCGATCACCTGCTGCTGCTTCCCAGGTTGTATCACAAAGTTGGGTGTGATCCGTGGCTACACAGCAGTTACAGGTTGAATGGCTTCTGACTGACACCCCTGAACAAAGATATTGACAAAATAGGGAGACTGCCAAAATAGCTCGGTCATGTCAATTGGTAGAGCTCCGGTTAATCCGGAGGTCATTGGTTCAAATCCCACTCGAGTCATTTTTTCTTTGTTCAACTCCAAATTTTTTTTTTTTAATAATAATAATAATAACCAAGACTTACATGTATATAGTGCCTCACACAAATGTTCCGAAGCGCTTTACAAAAGGAATTAGCAATAAATTAGTTAAAGAGGTACGGTTTTAGCATAGATTTGAAAATGTTCTCATTTGGAGCAGTTTGGATGTAGTTTGGGAAATTGAATTTGTTTTAAAGATACTTAATTTCTATGAGCAATTGTAATGGTTGTTTTTAATGGGTGACTTGAACAGGCGCAAACTGGAGATTTTTTTAAAGAAAAAACTTTAAAAAAAAGAAAAATCTTCCTTTGTAGACATTGTTAAATTTATGAATTGTAAATAGTTAACTTGCTCAAGCACCACAAAGCACAGTTTCTTGAAGCACTTGGTGTTGGTGCCAAATGTTTATCAGTATCTGAATATTATATTTAATTTTTCTATAAAATTATTATATAATATTTGTTTTAATTATATTAAATTTCATTATACCAAAAGCGGAATAACCGCCAGTTACAGAAATGGCAATTCAAAATGGTTGATGTTAATCTCACCAGGTTCAAATTCTGGCCAGTGATTGTTCGGAACTACGGCAGGAAGGGGCACGTATCCAAGAGGAAAAGATTCATCACATGACTCAACAAACCAAACTCAGTCAAACAGTAAAGACGCTACGAGTGCAACTAGGTAAGGCCATGCAGCTCTGTGTTGCGTACATTCTGTGTTGCGTACACTCTGTGTTGTGTACACTCTGTGTTGCGTACACTCTGTGTTGCGTACACTCTGTGTTGCGTACACTCTGTGTTTCATACACTCTGTGTTGCACCCTCTGTGCTGCATACGTACACTCTGTGTTGTGTACACTCTGTGTTGTGTACACTCTGTGTTGCGTACACTCTGTGTTGCGTACACTCTGTGCTGCGTACACTCTGTGCTGCATACACTCTGTGCAGCATACACTCTGTGCAGCATACACTCTGTGCAGCATACACTATGTGTTGCATACACTCTGTGTTGCACCCTCTGTGCTGCATACGTACACTCTGTGTTGCGTACACTCTGTGTTGCATACCCTCTGTGCTGCATACACTCTGTGCAGCATACACTCTGTGCAGCATACACTATGTGTTGCATACACTCTGTGTTGTGTACACTCTGTGTTTTTCCCTATTATGTTCAATGTAATTCTAAATATCTCCCTGATTGTTGTACGAAATCTCCCTGATTGCAAGATGCAAATGTTCACAACTCAGGTACATGTACCAAACCAGTTGAAGTTCCCGTTTCTTTTCTTTATCCAGGTGCTAAAGAAGTTGAGTTGGTGGACGTTTTGGAAGAGAACAAGGTACAACTTAAAAACCTTTGTCCTTTTGGTATTTTCAAATTTATATCGGCTTTGGCTGGATCACCATGTTAACATGCATTGCAGCATACATGTAGGTGGCCCTTAGCAACAGCCATATCTGTAGCCGTAGCCGACGATTCGTACACAGCCTTAAAGGGGCTGTGTGGGCATGATCAAAGTAGGCCTTGGAATTATGAACTCTTACCTAAGCCGTGTTCGCATTGGATTAATGTTTTACCGAGACCGGGGTTAACCTTCCAAAAGGTGAAACTTACCAGCGTCCACACTTGGATTAATGACGTGGGTAAACTAACCGACATGACCGGTAACACTATAACTGACTTACTTAAGACAAACACAAGAGGGCGCTATCGCAGTGACCTTTGACCGGGGTGCATGACAGCGAGAATGCAATGAGTGCAACCGAGCTTCCGTGTAAGCACATGTGCGTGTACGTGTCATCTCACGATCACGTGGCGGCGGGTCGAGGGACCGGATGTGGCTTTTTACCGGGACGGCTTTTACCCAGATCGCGTTCGCACTGGACTATTCGTCTCGGTTAAACTGACCTGGTCAATTTAACCGGGCAGAGGTGGGTCGGTTAAACTACCCATTCGGGTTGGGTAAGTTACCTGGGAGGGAAACTTCCTGGGCTGTTCGCATTGGACTTGCTCGGTTAGTTTACCCAAAATAAGTCCAATGCGAACCCGACTCTACTGCACTCCCACCCTCCGTATCATATCTATGGAGAGCCCGCTCTTGTACAGTTACTATGTGAGAGTTCATAATTCCATGTACAGCCACAGGCCTGCTTTGATCTTGACGACACAGCCCCTTTAACATTCAATCATATCAGAAAACAGCTCACTTAGGTCAATGTCACAAAACGACTCAAGTGGGGTAAACACTATACATGTCATGTTACTTCCAGTCAGTCATTTTGTGACATCTTAAATTGAAAGTTATTTTATTGTTTCTGGTTTTTTTTTTAGAGTAAATTTATTCCCATTCACTAGTTGTAAATAAACACACCATACTAAAAACATTGACAATTTCATCAAGATCGAGGAACAGATTAGAGCGAAAACAGAATAAAAGACGGTTTATGTATGTCTTGCCAGAGATTTGTGCTGCTTCATATTTCAGTCACAGCAACCAAAATGGGCAAGGGTAAAGGAAACATAAATTTTCCATTTGATATTTGATCTGGACATTCATCCGAAGTGTTAACTCTTCTTAACTTTTTAAACAATCAGGGCCATGCCGTGTCTGAACAACAACAACCTCAGGTATTCACACTTTTGATTCTTCTAAGGACACATAAATATGCAAATTTCTTAATGAGTATTCGCGCAGCATTTGACCTCTATGTCTGCTAACACCTTGCAGGTGCTACTAGCCAATCTCAACGGGATACAGCGTGAGAATGCAGCTCTGCAAAGACTAACAGAGGAAACAGAGGTAAGTTGTTTACATTTTCTTTAAATTATTCATCCTAGTTAGCATGTCATGAATATTCATGTCTGGCCAGTCTAAGTTGGACTCGCAGAGAGATTGGTACTGTACGAATGCTGAGAGAGGGTTCCTGTACATTTAGGTAATTTGTAAGAAATTTATGAATTATGAGCAAGCCATCTGGGAAGGATTTTGCATGGCATTGGACAGCTGGTTGGACGACCTAGGGTGGATTTTGTATGGCATTGGACGACAAAGGATGACCAAGGACGGATTTTGCATGGCATTCGATGGCTGGTTGAACGACCTACATTGTAGGACGGATTTTATATGGCATTGGACGGTTGTGGAGACCCTAGGACAGATTTTGCGTGGCTTTGGACAGCTGTGGAGACCCTAGGACAGATTTTACGTGGCTTTGGGACAATGTTGTTAACTTCAGCTGGAGCACAGACCACACAATGGGAGCCAACTTTACCAGGGGGGGGGGACAGTGGCCCAAAGAGATAATTATGGCCGGGTTTGGATCAAGTCGCTTCACAGTATTATCATTCCTGTTTATGAGGCACACTTAGACTTTTTATCCAACATAGAACCGTCTCAGCCATTGCAGGTTACCATTAATACAAACCTGTGTTGAGAGAAGCAATTTATGGTTAAGTGTCCTGCTCAAAAGGCACTTAAGAGTCATGACCGGGATTCAAAACCATGCTGCATTGACTAAATCATCAGAGCTTGAGTCCCATCTGCTAGAACACTCGGCTAGGACATGCCACGTGACCTTACCAACACGTGACCTTACCAACACATGACCTTACCAACACATGACCTTTGGCTTCTAGGGGGGGGGAACTTTGGGATGAGACCCTGTTTCATATGTGTTCATCCCTGCAACTTGCATTGTATGAGATCATTCATAAATTAATTCAACCTATTAGCATGTCATGAATATTAATTTTTTGAAATTGACACTAATCCTGTTTGACGTAATTCCTCTGTTATGCCACGCCCACTTTACATAAACTGGCTCCACTGATTACCAGAAGCCCATAGGAGTTGCATTGAGCTAGTTTTTTCTTTGATTTATTCGAGAAAATATCAATAATTGAACTTGGTTTTGACATGTATACGTTCTTCAGAGACTTAGATGAAATGGTTGATTTTTTGGTAAAAATTTACTGACACACAAACGTAGGCCAACATTGGAGTCAGAAGTAGCAACAAACTTTGGGCTTGTTTGAGGCAATGAGTTACCAATACCAACAGGTTGTCCTGATGAAACTATCCTAATTAGCATGTCATGAATATGCATTGAATATACCTTGATTTGAATTCTAAGATTGTGAAAACACCATGGAGGAAATCGCTAGATTTGCAGTTCTTAAACACTGTGTCGGTCCCCAAAATATAAATAAATAAAGATTTCTGTGAAATTTCTCTGCTCTTCAATGAATACACCATACAATTAATCTGTGACAATAGACTGTGCAAGTCTCGCGCGCATTCGAACTTCCGGGACCATAGTGGTCCCAACCATATGGAGTTTTACGTGGGCGAGATTTTGTTTCGTCAATTATTTTAGTTTAACGTAGGTTATGACCTAGAAAAGTATACATGTTGTTGGGAATGTAATACTAAGTGATAACAAAATATGAAAGTAAAACCAATTCAACAATATAACGAAGAAAACCCAAGAATTAAACTTGACCTCAGCTCCCGGTTATTGCAAAAAATTAATAATTTTGTGCTCGCCTCCGATCATAAAACTTACGTAAACGCTTGTTTTTGATGCGCGATTATAATCGCCAGATGCTGTAATTGCAAAGCAAACCCTTTTCATTGCAGTCTATGGTTGTTGAGGCGTCAGCATCCTCTTTAAACTGCGATACGGGTCCATTTAAGACCCGTTTGACTTTCACGAATCCGCGTAAGGGGTTTCTAAAAAGTTAACATCAAATAGGCATCCTTGTCCCAGAGTTTTAATTTTTGTTCAATAATAACATACACACTATTGTGAATTTTTTTTTCAAAAGCTAAAACTTTTCATAAAATTGTAATGATTTATTTTTGTTGTTCAGAATTTGTCATGAGATATAATTTAAAACAAAGATTTAATTTCAGAAATAAAAATGTTCTTCGTTTGACGTGTTTTCTCGTTCGGATACGCGCGAGACTTGCACAGTCTATGTCCTCACTTTAGTAAATAATGCACTGAAAACCCTGTTACTGTACATCATGGGTAGAGATGTACAATGTGTACAGAGGCTGGTGGTCCTGGCCTTGATGCCCCTTCATCATTTACTGAGATAGGTTCATTGATTTTTTTTTTTGTCAATTTAAAACTGGTTTATAAACAAAATTCTACAGAAAGATACACTAAAAGTAAAACATGTTTCAGCTGAATACAGTGTCTACTCGTTGAGAAAACAGTTGCGGTTTTTATTGTATCACAAGAATGTTGCATCCATCCACGCATAGTGTTAGCCAGAGGGGTGTCTGGGTGTCTTTTGGACACCCTGTTTTAAATTTGGACATCCTGTTTCATCTGTCATTTACATGTAAATGTATTGTAAGTGAACAATTTGGACACCCAGTTTTTAAATTTCCAGCAGATTTGGACACCCTTTTACCAAATCCTGGCTAAAACCTTGTATCCACGTTTAGCGAGGTGGCATGGGTACCAACCGCATCTCTGGCCGCAGCATTTGCGAATAATGGACTTCTTCCCTTTGAAATCTGACAAACGATTCATGCATGAATTGTTTTTCACATTCAGATGTCTTTGGGTGAAATTTTTTCAAAACCATACATGTACTTCGAAGAGAATCGTTCTGAAAAAATAGTTTATACTATCAACAGCTGTGCAGTGCTCCTCACCAAGTGAGTTTTTATGGTAATTAATTGTTGATGTACATTTATTTACCAATCAATGACTCTACCTTTAATATTTCCAATGAAATGCCCTTTGCCAAATTAAAATGGCCTTGTCTTCGTAGAGATCAAATTACAGGCCTGTCTATACAAGTGCGTGTGAGTATATTTGGTGAGGGAATTCTACAACGTATATATTTGGCTTACGGGTGTTTTGATTGTGGCTAGCGAATTTGTAAGCAACAGGTTTTTTTTGGGGGGGGGGGGAAGGGGTTGAGGTATGCTAGTTCCTTAACTTAGACAGTAAATTAGGCGGAAATTATTTCTCTGGAGGCTAGTGTTGGTGTAGATAAGCACAACAAAATTACGCTGACCAGAAAAAGGTTACCAGCCAAAATACCATGCCACTTGTTACGATCTGTGACTGGTATCCTGCTCAATCAAGCCTAGCAGAATTTTGTTAAGCAATAGCCTATTGTCAGCTTTGGGCTCTGTAGACATGATAGAGCTGCTTAAGCAGAAAATATTGCTTAACAGTCTTCTGCTGAGCAAAAAGGAGCAGGATACCAGTCATAAATGGTACATGTGGCATAGTATTTTGGCTGGTCTGGTAAGCATACTTATTTTGTGTTGAGCGACTTTTTGTGCTTAACCCTTTAGAGACCATAGCGGCCACAAGCCGCTTGTAACAAAGCTCCCATAGCGGCCGCAAACTTAAACCTACTTCTATTCACATAAAGAGGTCAAAGTAAAGGTCATGGCCACATATGAAATTTTCCGATGTAGTATCCCAATTTCTAAAACAAGAAACTAAATTTTCTCTTTCATTTTATTTATGTTGAGATTTTTACTGACAACATTTCATTACTAAGAAACTAACAATGTTAGCAATGTCTGGACGTTTTGTGATAATTAAACGGAAATGAATGGTATCTAAATAAGGGTTAAGCAGCTCTACGAAATTACTGGGAGTGAAGCTTACAATCAGCGAGCTTCGAGATTGACACTAGTCAAATTTTTACCAAAATGTTGATTTCTATTCACATATGGAATAGCTTGTGAGTGACACACGATAAATATTGTTTCCATTTACGCTTCTGATGAAAAATGGTTGCGATGAAGCGGCGATATTGATGTGGAGGGATGTGGGGGGGGGGGGGGCTCACTGCAAGTGATAAGTGTCACACCTCATGTTTGAGCGAACAGCTGAATTTCCATGCCACGCATATCGCCTCTACGAATCCATTGTTAATCTCACGCTGTGCGTCTGCTTGCTCCCATTGTGCAGCTCATGTTACTCGTCAAAACCCCGCTAGAAAATCCCCACCAAGGAGCCGAGGCGAGTGTCCGATCAGTGTTTACTCTGTCAACCCCGCATAGAAACAACACTGTTCTATCACCTTGACTTCATAATCAAAACATTTCACTCGTCTACACCTCTCGTACTCGCGGGGCGTGAGGGTCATGAAGAGGTTTGGCTGCGATAAAAATCTATTAATATCACTTGATCGGGGCTGTAGAATAACAATTTTCATTTTGCTCGTGTGATCTGGAAGGTTGTGCTGTCACTGAGATTAGACTGTATGGCTGTTGCTCTTCAAGAAAGCAGTGTTTTTGAGTCGTTGTTCATGGCAGGGCTTGGACTTACAATCATGATTTTCATGAATTTTAATCAGTGTTGGGCTTTTTCCTAAGGAACCACGCACCGCCAAGTTCATGGCGTATCTTAGCAGTGCAATCATGATTGTGGAAATCATCTTAAAATGCTTTTTCCTAATACAAACATTTACATTCTTTTAATAATAACAATAATAAACCGTATTTGTTTAGCGCATATCACTGCTAAGTCCCGATGTGCTTATCAAGGATGAGATTTTTCAGACTTCTGTCTGAATTCAAACTTTTTATGTCAGTTTTTCCGTCAGTTTTTTTTATTTATAAGTCTTAAAAAAAAAAAAAGGGAGACTGCTAACATAGGGCTAGACAGCTCAGTTAGTAGAGCACCGGCACGTTAATCCTGAGGTCGTTGGTTGAAATCCTGCTCTAGTCAATTTTTCTTTGTTCAACCTCAGAACAGTTTCCTCTGTGGTTTATTATTTGATATCTGAAATTAAAAGTCGCATCCCTTTGAGGTGATCCCCTGGCTGGCTGCTGCTTTCCAGGTTGTATTGTAAACTTAGGTGTGATATCTCTGGCTACATGACAGTTTACGGTTGTATGGCTTCTGACTGGCACCCCTGAACAAAGATGTTGACAAAATAGCGGAGACTGCCAACATAGGGCTAGATAGCTCAGTTGGTAGAGCACCGGCGCGTTAATCCTGAGGTCGTTGGTTCAAATCTTGCTCTAGTCAAATTTTCTTTATTCAACCTCAAATCAAAAGAAAATACCACCAGAACTAGCAATTACTGATATACGGTGAATAGATAAGCTTTTAAGGCGATCATTGAATTGCTCAACCGTGACTGCCTCCTGTAACAAGCCCAGGTATGATGCCATACCATATTTTTAATACAGTACATGTATTTTCTTAGAAAAAAAATCAATTTTCTGTAAGCCATGACTGTAGCCAACTTTGAAGAGAAAATAAAATCATTGTTTTGGGGTGAAAAGCAGATTCATTCCCATGTTCTCCAGTTTTAAAGTTTACACAAAATACAACCAAGCTGTATTTGTTTTCAGCTAACACAGCATACAAACAATAAGTGATGTTTGAAGTTTTGCATGGTGTGGGTTATAAGAAATAATTATAACTAGTAAACTTATGGGAACAACCATAAATCTCTTTCGGGAGGAGTGCTGGCTTTGAAAATTGCCTTTGTGGTCTCGACATTTCGAACAGCTCTGCTCTTTTGCTGAACACAAAGCAGAAAATACTGTTTGAAACATCGAGACTCTTTTCAGAGCCAGCACTCCTCGCAAAAGAGATTTATGGTTCTACCTGCAGGTTTACTAGTTATAGTTACTTCTTTCAATCTGTTTTCAGTTAACATAACATACAACCTACCTGTAAAAACTAGTAACAGTTTAGTGTTAGTTAGTTAAAAAGTCAGGAATCGCATTCTTGTTGATTTCATTCTTGTTGGTTTTATTGGTTGATTTTGGTCGCCGCAATAAAAACAAGGATCGATGATTTGAAGGTCTTCATGCTCCTTCCCTGATTTTGACAGTTTCTCAGTTGAAATTATTTCTCTGGAGGTTTGATATTTTGTCTTTTTATAACTTGACTGAGAGTTTCAAAACAAACTGATGCAAAGAAGCTGCAAGTCACTGAATTGTTTTGCCAAAGCCACATATCATTCAGTGTGATGTTTTGACGTCACTCTGTGCTTGGCATTCACGCCTTAAACAAGACTTCACCTTATATGAGCCAATATGACAGAACGATGTTTTGAAATCGTTCTTGGTGTTCATTCCCAAGACTTGTAGAATCAACATCGAGCCTACGGCTTCGTTGAGTATGGACCCCCCTTATCACATCATTCCATGGTGTACCGAGGGAGTGAAAGCACATTGAGTTGGAGTCAGGAGACATGACCTTGGGTCTTCTGCCTTTGGTGAAAGAAAGCACACCTACCCCTCGGGTTGTGCTTTTATTGGAAAATGCCCGTCAAGAATGAAATGCAATAAACGCATTTCAGCTGCAAAAATTGCAATCTGACGGTGGGCGGAGCTTATGATGTGTCGTGGACGAGCGGTCTCTACTGCATCAGACTCGGTTCTGTTGGTTGAATCATCAGAGAATGGGTTCGAATCCCGGTCAGGACTCTTGTGTCCTGAAGCAAGGCACTTAACCATAATTACTTCTCGTAACCAGGTGTATAAATGGGAATCTGAGTGGGCTGAGACAGTATTGTGTTGGAGTTACTGCTTACCGCTGATTTAAACAGCTTGGGGTTAATTGTATGCTACCCAGGGAGTTGAGAAAGTTGGAGGAATAGTCTAAAAGTATGCCTGATGAACTGGGACAATAATGTTGTAAAGGGCCTTATTAGCAAATGTCCACAAATGTTACAATTGTCCGCAAAAATTGGCAATTTTTAGGGGTGGATCCACTTGCAAAACCTCCAATGTTGGTAGCTGTTAGCAACAGATATTAGTGAACATATTTCTGGGGTGTTTTGGGCGCTTTAAATTTTTTGTTAAACCCCAAATTATTTAGAAATTTACCCAGTCAGTTTTCCCTTGTGGGTTATTACTTGAAATATAAAATTCATGCCATTGGTCATGTGAGTTTTGTGCTCACTTAATCACTGATCACTTGGCGCGAACGTTCACGTAAAAGTTTACAGTAACGTGGCCCTATGTGACGTTGGATGGGGTCAGTGATCTTTGGAGATGAGTACCCATCCGTTTGATTCAAATGGAGCCTGGAGGGTGCAAATGAATGTAGTCTGGTACCGTTTTGGTGTATGGTATGAATCAGTTCGTCAGGACGGGATACATGACAAAGATGGTTGCAAAGTCTATTCGGATCGGTTTTTCATCATTGAATTAAACTCTGCACCATCTCTGTGATTACTCTTCAGGCAGTTTTATTTTTATTCCCACCTGCTTGTCATGTGCTAAGAATATACATTGTCCATTGTTAAATTAATGTTGAGTGCTCTGACTTCTTCCCTGTATGGGCCACATTATTTCTGGAGAGTGCTTGTTATGTTCGCCTTACTCCACCCAGTCTAAAGCCACGTCAGAATAGCCTGTTGGCGTTTTTACCGTGGGGGGGGGGGGGGGGGCACTAACTCTGCTGTACTGGACTCGATCCAAAGATAGGATGTCAGTTATGCCAGTTATGATTGATTCATTTTCATATAATCTTTGCGGTGGTTTGGAGAACGCATAATAAGTGGTATGTTTTGCAGTTTGATTTGTAATACACCAGGGGGGGGGGGGGGTATTGGAGGACGATGAAGGGGAATTAAGTTGCAGGACGTTCACCTCTACACAGCGGTTGACTTGTTTATGCTTCTTGATTTGACATGTTCTGCAAAAATGCATCTTTTCTTGGGTCTTTATATATTGCTTTCCTTGGTTCAAGGGAAGATAATTTGAACTTGTAGACAAAGAATAGAGAGAAATACGCTGAGACAAGAGAATAACTACTTAGTAAAAAGCCTGGTCACAAATTGGCACCGACCAATTCGCAAGAGCTGGGCTGTGCGAAACATTCGCAGTGAAAAACAGAGCTGTGAAATCAAATTTGCTTCGCACTCGAGCATTTGGAGGAGGTGTAGCAGATATTAGATGCATTTGAGTTCATTGCTTGTAGGAATAAAATTACCAAACTTACAGATAGCAAAGTTGCAATGGGTTCAAAATACATGTGCAAGATTGATTTGTAATCTCCCTAAATTTGCTCATGTAACACCACTGTTAAGAGAATTACATTGGTTGCCTATACGTCAAAGAATTGAATTTAAGATGTTAATGATAGTTTATAAAGCGCTTAATGGTCAAGCTCCTAGTTATATTACTGAATTATTGGATTTTAAATCTCAAACCCATGGTCATAATCTTCGTAGTACACAAGACACATTGGCATTGAAGATCCCCCAAATTAGAACAAAAGTAACCTTAGGTGATCGATCATTTCTTTGTGCAGCTCCTAGATTATGGAATAAGCTACCTGTGGATATTAGAAAGTCTCAATCATTAGATGGCTTTAAATTTAAAGTAAAAACCTATTGTTTTAAACATAGATTTAATTATATTATGTTCATGCTTTGAATTGTATAGCATTGTGTAGTGGTATAGCATCTAAGAGCTCTTGAAGCGCAGTAGAATATATAAACATAGTTTCTGCGCTCTACAAATGATTTATTATTATAAAATCACAAAACTCTGCCTTGTTCCTTTTCACCAGGCGAATGAAAAAGCAAAATTTCACTGAGGGATTTTATTTCACGATAAGGTACGAACAAAACGCATTGTTTTAAAAAAAAACTAACATAAATCTTTGTCTTTTGAAGAAAAGAAAATCCAATAAACACAAAGTAGATGTGGAAACTCATCCATCCCACACTCTGAAAGTTCTGAAATAAACTATTTCTGAACAATGTGGACAACTCAACGAAGACACCGACCTTGTCCGCCATGACACTACTTTGCCAGTTTGACTGGTTTAGACAAAATTTTACAAAAACAAAAAACATAAGTACCAACTCGATGGTCTAGCGGTTAATACGTGGGTTTGAATCTCACTTGAGTAGCCTGTGGTTTCTTCCCCATCAGACCCGGAAACTTAAAGGCACTGGACACGTTTGGTAATTACTCAAAATACATATTAGCATAAAAACTTACTTGGTAACGAGCAACAGAGAGCTGTTGATAGTATAAAACATTGTGAGAAACCACTCCCTCTGAAGTAACGTAGTTTTTGAGAAAGAGGTAATTTCTCACTAAAATATTTGAAACTTCAGGCCTGAAGCCTTTTTCAGGCATCTGAAAGCACACAAATTTGTGCAATAAGGGTGTTTTTTCTTTCAATATTTTCTTGCAACTGCGATGACCAATTGAGCCCAAATTTTCACAGGTTTGTTATTTTATGCATATGTTGGAATACACCAAGTGAGAATACTGGTCTTTGACAATTACCAAGCGTGCCCAGTGCCTTTTAAGCACAGTGATTATCACACCCGGATACAACCACAATATTATTCCGAAATAGTTGTTTGCATTTTTGCTTCACTTTGAAAATATTTTGTTTGATTAAAAAGTCAAAGACATCAATGCCCCCAAAACTGCATAACTGTTTTGATGCTGCAGTTGTAACAGGATCAGCGGGGGATGCGTGCGATGACTGCGATAGGAAATCCCCCCATTCACTCGCTCGCAATCAGAATCCCAAACACCGGAGACATCGGAGACGTTTGGCCTAATCAACGTTTTTTTTGTCGAGCGTCACGTAAAGCAGAAGGATGCCACCTGTTCTTTTGTGAATGTCCACTGTGCACCTTTCTGAATATTGTCGTAATATTAAAGGGTTGGTCTAGAGTTATTATCGGGGAGAAGTTGAGTATAATGTGAAGTGTACCTGAGGGAGGGAGCTGGGAACCTCCAACCCCTCCACATTTGAGATTTTGGGGGAGAAAGATTTGGTTGATTGATTGATTAAAGGCAAAGTATGCCTGTGGTTTTTGGAACCATTCAATCATTTTAATCCTATATAAATGTATACACAATGAAACTATCCTGTGAAAATTTCATGTCAAAAGGTAGCGTTTTTGAGATATTGTCGAAAATCTGGAGCGGTTATGTCCACGCAGGAAGAATGATCCGTGAATTAGAATACACAATCTGACAAACATTTCAAGCAGAAACGTTTCTCAGATTGAAATTTTTTGGGATCCCTCTGTCCAAAACCACATTTGAAGGGAATTGTTTCTCAAAATGTTCTACATTATCAACAGTTGCAGTGCTTCTTACAAAGTCAGTTTTTATGGTCATTACTTTTTGGAGTAATTATCAAAGGTATACCCTCCCTTTAATACACCGATCCATTAAGCCCCGCCCATTTCTCATTGACCAATCACAGCCGCGAAATCTGATCACCATTTGAGCCGTTTGGTGATCTTTGCTCTAATGGTGATCAGGTTTCGTGGCTGTGATTGGTCAACTCGTAAGGAGGCGGGGCTTAATGGATTGGTCTATTGATCGATTGATCGAGCAGTGAATGATTTCCCTTGTATAGCAGAGCAAAGTGCTTCACAAATTGTATCAGTTGCCACTCGACAGGGATGTGATTCCTCCGTTTTAAACCGGAAATCCAGGTTTTTTTTTACCTCCCCCCCAAAAATAAATAAATAAATTTTGCGGGAATTTTGCCCCCCTAAAATATTTTTTTTAATTTTTTTTTTTAAATAACTTAAAATCAAATTCATAAAAAAATAAAGATAAAACCACATATAATGCCCCAGATTGCAGAGTAGGGCTTATAAAAACCAAAGATAAATGTTATTAGTGGGCTTCGTGCTCGCAAGTTTTCGAGCTCGCAAGCTTTGCGCTCAGAGTTCATTTTTTTTTTTTCAACAGCCAATCACATCCCTGTACTCAAAGAACACTATTTGCTACTCAATGTTAGCATTCAGTCCGCACAAAATATGTTCAGTCTAAATATTTTGCCTTGATGCCAAATTGCTTGACGAAATCGCTCCCTTGCACCACTCATTCATTCATTTATTTATTTATTGGCTGATTGTTTGATTTAAAAATGTTTTTATTCATTTTTTTAAATATCATTGAACCTGCATTGGATTTTGGAGAGAAAGATTTGGATTGATTGATAAATTGAATTGGATTGATTGATTTATGTATTTATCTATTTGTTGACTGATTGACTGATGAATTTTATTGATTGATTGATTGATTGATTGATTAAATGATTGTTTAGTGTCATCAAGAAACTAGGAGATGATTGTTCAGATTTTGATGAGGGGGAAAACCCAAAGTGGGGGAAATCCTTGCAATTAGACTGAAAACCCACTCCATATACGAGACTCTGATCTAAATTTGGATTCAAACCTGGGACCATAGAGTTCAAATGAAACCACTGTCTGAACCAGCTTGATCCCCCAAATCCGAGTCCTCTTCCCCCCCCCCCCCCTGCAAAAGTAATCAAAGATTTAAAGATAGGGTGTCATGGCAAAGCAGTTTAAAGCATTGAATTCAATTTCTGGTGGTTAAGTCATCAGGGTGTGGGTTTGCATGCTGGTCATGACACTTGTGTCCTTGAGCAAGACACTTTGCTATAATTGCTTCTCTTCACCCAGGTGTATAAATGGGTACCTGCGAAGGTAGAGGTTGATATTGTTTTTGATAAAGCCTTCAGACTGCCACTGCAGCCTGGGGCTGTATACTCCCCTGGGAGCTAAGAAAGATTAAAGGAATGTTATTGGCCCGATGACCAGGGCACTAAATGTACAAAAAGAAGTGCTCCTTTAAGAAGACGAGTGGCACAAAAAAAGCAAACTTATTGTGAACAAGTATACAAGCTGTGACGACTACTTGATCAGTTATGAATTTACACCCTTTCTCATAAAATGCAAATTTTTCTGCTACAGTAAGCACAAACATCTGTTTAATGGTAAACAGTCTTATCAAATTGATTGCTCCAGTCACACATTTCTTGGCTTGTCCGACTTCAAAATTAAGTTGTAAACCGTTGCATATGAAAACAATTAACAAATTTGTTCCTTGTGTTTAAAACAAGTGAACTCGTGATCAAACGAGGCTCGCGATCAACTCTTTTTGCTCTCCTCTTATGATTGGTCACTTTTGTTTGCTTCATGCGCAGAATTTGCATAACTGTGTAATGTGTATTTATAAACAAAAACAAGGGAGTTTATCGGTCTGAGTGGTTTGAAACGACGCAGAAAATGCCCTCCATATATCACCTGAATTTCTTCTATGCATGCTATTTATAAACTTTCTGTAAATAACTAAATAATAATGCTAATATTTATGGCTCGGTATATAAGCTGTGAGCACGGCGGATTGTTTAATTTTTGTCCCCTAGAAAAATGCGAGGTCTGCATTCAGGGCGTAAACTTGAGGTGAAATCCACAAGACTGCAGGACTTGTTGCTCAAATGTTTACTGAACCTGGGGTGGATTTCACAAAGAGTTTAGGACTGGTCTTATCTCGAGTTAGGACAAGTTTTGTGAAATCGATCTTAGCTAGCATCGATCCTATGTCTAGGACTAGTCCTAACTCCTAGGACTAGTCCTAAGTTAGGACTATCCTTTGTGAAATCCACCCCTGAACTGTTTTCACCGGCCTTTAATTTTTTTCACAAGACTGAAATTTAAATAATAAAAAAAGCGGGAAACAAAACAGTAAAACATTTGATCTGTTTTAAATTGAACAAGTTCTAAGAAGAGAAAATTGTGGGCAAGTGTCTTCAATTCTCAACAGAATTGAAAGATATTTATCAGACTGAAACTCAACATTTGAACAAAAACAACAGACTGCCCGACTTGTCCGGGTCGTGAGCTTACTGGCCCAAGGCTAAAATCAATGGCCTCGGGCCTATGGTCCAGTGTTAATTTCGAGCCCTGGCATTTTGAAGCCGAAATGAAAAATCTACTGGCAATCAAATTTGTTCGCACCATCCATCCCTCCCTTTCACAGATGACAATATGCCAAACACATAATTTTGTGTTTAACCTGTTTTTAATATTTGTTATACATTTATTTTGTTGTGTTTTGCCAGGGTAGACCCATCTATTGTCAGAGAACTGTTCTCCCTGGGGGCCATGCTTTGTGTCCTGTTCTGGCACACTGACTGGGAAGCCAGATCAAGAAGAATGTGGTTTTAAATTTTTCAAGTTATATTTGAATGATTAATCCAAATCTAAGCTTTGAATGTTCCCGACCTTGTGGTGTCCAACCGCAATAAAAAAAAGCAAACAGCATTATAAATTTACAAGTTTTTTAAAATCTACTTCAACTCCCACTCAACCTCTCCCAACAAGGTACCTCCTCATGCTTGAGTAACTATCACCAAACCACCCGCCAAAGTCAAACATGGAATTTTCATCTTTGTGTTGAAAAGGGCAAGGACATTTTCATTTTGCAAAGGGCGCTTCCGTTGAAAAACAGTGTAGGGGGACAAATTTGAAGGGACACCAATGCCAAGAAAGAGTTGGCCTGGATTTCACAAAGCTAAGATTCAATTTTTAAAGATATGTTGTCGATATTACCATAGTGATTTGTATTATGACATCGCACTTTGCGTAGCAATTAAAGAGCTGTTCTAGGATACTCTCAATGTTTTAATTATTACCTTTTTATGGCTGAATAGACATCGTAGATACCGGTTAATAACTATTTTACACTTAAAATTTGCATTTAGTAATTATGTATTTAAGTCAAAAATGCACCCCTTCTGCATGGCTTTTTCAGCCGAAAGTCAAAAACTGTTTGTCTATGACAATGATACGAATTGACCCCTTGCAAATGGTGGAGTGTGGCGGTGTTTTTGCGTTAGCATGAGAAAACAGTGAAAAACCACATCTAATTATGTTTTCACAGTTTTCGAACATCGGATTTTATCACGCGTGATAAAGACTAATTCTTTTACTCATTTCCTAAAAACTATGGCATTTCAAGCAAAACTATTTCAAGGGAAGTTTTCCACCATGACCATCTTTATACCATGTAAGTAATATGCAAACCTGTGAACAATTATATTTTCAATCTTACCAATGTTGTACACACCCTTAATGACAACTTAATGACAACTTAATGTTGTACACACCCTTAATGACAACTTAATGACAACTTAATGTTGTACACACCCTTAATGACAACTTAATGACAACTTAATGACAGCCCCTTTAAAGTGCAGTTTTATGTCCTGCCGGACATGCAGCCATATTTGGTTGCACCTCCAGATTCACACCTGTACATGTGTTGCTCAAATTTACTGTGAACAAGAATCGCTTCGAGCGCGGGGAGGAAGCACGCACGCATGGGGCAAGCTGGCTCTTCCACCCCCAGGGGGATCTCCTCTGCCCCACTAATTGTTAGTTCTTTCAGATGATTACAGCAATAAAATATGGCTGTTTGAATAAACCGGATTTGGGAGCGGTGTTACTCCTGTTCCAGTGCTGCACTCAAGGAGTTTGGTGATATCCAGCAATCATGGGGAAGCTGATACTTCAGCCCTGACGCGCACTGAAACACTAGTCCAAACTCCGTTGAGGGATTTTTTATTTGTTTTTTCCCTTTTAATTTTTCACCATGGCGATTTTACACGGATCGGTGGCTGACTATTGAATTTGGAGTTCTTTAGTTTCATCAATTTTCGCTGAGAGATTTTGTTTATTGAGAGGCTCTTCACGGTTTAGCCTCAAAGTGATCGGAGGGAGTGGGGAGTTTGTACCAGGTGTTGATGTTTGTCCGTGAGAATATGTAATAACAAGTTGTGAACAGTTGAGGTGTAGATAAACCGGGGCGACTGTGAAAGTCCACTAAACCTAGTTATTGGAGTGACCTATATATTGACCTGGTTAACACCGCTATGTCAAGTTCGTCGTTCTCGTCGTGTTCTGTTAGACGCATTGCCCCGATGACAAACTTGTATTGCTCAATTTGTCTAACTCGGGACTTGGGACTTGGATTTCCTATCAATACCACAAGCACACTCTGGATAGAATCTGGGCAACTGTTTATATTGGACCTTGCTAAAAGCAAGGGCCATTTAAAGTAGCCATGCCTCGAGACAGCCAGTCGATATAAATCTTGACCTGGTCAATAGAAAGAGCTGATCAATAAAGACCTCGAGGTTGGGCCTACTTGAGGTGACCCTTTCAATGAAAAAAGGCATTCTGAATATTCTTGAAGCAAGTATCAAAAGTAATTTAGTAACAAAAGTAAGACATATATGTAGTGCAGCTTTCTTCCAACGTTGATGCTAATGGCGCATGAACATTATAACTGTGTGATCAGGACATTTATTTAATTCCTTAAACCATCTCAGCTCCCTGGTGAGTAAATGGCCTGTGCTGCCAAGTATAAAGCACACCAAGCTAAATCAATCACAAGAACCAGCTCTGCCCTCACAGGTACCCATTTACCCCTGGGTGATGAGAAGCAATTATAGTAAAGTGTCTTGCTCAAGGACACAAGTGTAATGACCTGGATTCGAACCCAAACCCGATGATGTAGCCAACACAACTTGAGTCTGGTGTATACAAAAATCGCTTTACCACAAACACCATAATCTTAGTCATTTTTAGAGCATTGGGATCAGGTTGGCTCAGTGGTTTCTTTCACCTTTGTGGGCTCTGGTTCGAGTCCCACCCCGGTCGAGAATCAGCCCTGAATTCGGTTTCCAGCCCCTACCTGACTGTGTGGGTTCGTCTCATTTTACCTTTTCCTCGCATCTAAAACTAACCTTTTCATCATCCTCTCCTATTCACCTTGTTATTGCTGCATGTGCTGTTAGATGTGACATGTATAAATAATAATAAATAGTAACTTTTGTTTGTAATAATTTGGTGAAATAAAAGGGTCAGGAAATTTAAATGAAAAAATTTAACAATAAAAAAAAATTAAATTTGTAAAATTCTGCATAAATATAAAAAAAATTGCAAAGTGTTAAAACAATCATGTAAAGTTTATTCAAATAGAATTTTGCATTACGAAAAAATTTGCCACAACAAATTTAGTAAAAGTGCTGGGATAAAACAAAACATTCTTATTATTCAATTTATAGTAACATATATTTTACTATAATAACAAAGCACAACATAGCATACACATTTTTCAGTTTGATTCTCAACTGAAAATGGCCATTTTACACTTGCTTGATGGAATTCCTACCCGTATGAGCAAGTTCAAGTGTGTACACTTAGTCAACCCGTGATTGACCACTGATAAGTACGGTACATGCGCAGTGACGTACTCACTCGAACGACTCGTTTGGAAGTCTAGTCAACCTTCCGCATGGCGTTCATTCAACATTTCCATTGCCTTCCGCCTTTTCGCGATAGTGTCACTGGTTCCCTTCTGCGCTTTACACATGGTTAGCATGAAACAAGGCTATAGGGACCCATGGAAGAAACCATGGTCCTGAGGCTGGTTCCAAATGGTCGACCACAATAGTCAACCAATGGTCGACCAGTGTGGGTTCGAGTCAAAATAGTCGACCTTTAGTTAACCATGGTGCGTGCTCGAATTTGCTAAAAGCTGCAGTAACAAAATGTCAAAAACGTTATTCAGTGATGAGAAATTTCAAACTTTTGTTATATTTGCGCTCAGAAAAAAAAGTAGCTGATATTTTCTTCAGATATAAAGGAATCCTGCTCTATGATCTACTTCTCTAGTGCTGAGGATACTGTTCCCAAAAGCCCCTCAATACTGATCTGTCTTACGGAGAGCCTCAAACGTTGGAACAATGGTAATGTTCTAATTGGATTGGATCAGTATTCCAGTGCATGCTCTCATGGAGCGTTCCATTCCAATGGACCGTTCCATTCCAATGGACCGTTCCATTCCAATGGACCGCCGGACATTATATTTCAAAATACTAATGCGCGTATTCGCGCCTGTACTTTGGCACAATGATGCGTTCCAGCTGAACATTCATTTGCGCCTAACTTTGTACAAGGATGAGAAATGTCAGACTTTTATCTGAATTCAGACTTTTTAAGTCTGCCTGGTGAAGAAAATCGGCTGTTATTTTCCCCACATATAAAGAAATCTTGCTCTTTGATCTACTTCTCTAGTGCTGAGGATACTGTTCCCAGAAGCTGATTGGAATCTATCACTCCTGGGGGTATCAAACGATGAAAATGTCATCATTTTAACATATCTTCTAGAATCTTGATCCCAGTAGTTCAGCTATTTTCAGCAGAAAGTGGCGGTTCATAGACTGGCTTATCATTATCGGTTGTCCTAAAATAAATCACTTTGCAAAAACAAAAAAAGTACAGTTCTTAAAAACAGCTTAGCACTATTGACCCTTTCTTAATAAAGACGTGTGTGTTTAACAGAGAAGTGATTAAATTTCAATAGTTTAAAAAGCCAGCGTTTGCACAACGGACCATAGGGAATTAAAATGATCCCCAAACCGATCTGAGTATTAAAAGAGCTACAAAGCATTAGACCTGTGGTTTATCATGACACAATTTGTGTGGGTGAACCCCGCCCCCATACTAGTCCATGAGTGTGTCTTTAATTAACGTAGACGGCAGATGTTTGTAACAACACCCTTACAAGCTTCTTTATATTGGTGAGCAAGGAACGTAGGATCATACAGGTAGATGTTTTTTTGTTGTCCCAGTAATGCTGTTTTATAGGCAAAATTACAAAGAAAGATGCAACAAAAGTCACTTCTGAAAATTTCAGCTGAATACAGTGTCTACTTGCTGTGAAAACAGCCCAAAACTGTCACGGTATTTTCACACAAACGTCCATTCATGTTTAGCAAAGCGACAGCATTCATAAACAGACACCAACCCTCAGAATTCTTAGAATCGCTTAACAAATTTCTTTCTAAGGGAATCCCTTCTCAAAATAGTTTATATACTATCAACAGCTTGCCGTGCTTCTCGTTTTTTGCTCTATGTTCTCACCAAGTAGTTTTTTTTACGGTCATACAATTTTGGAGTACTTTACCAGAGGAGACCCAACCTTTAATGGCCTGTTGGCTGATTATTAGAAATACCTGTGCAGACCGTTAGTGGCTGATGGGAACTGTGCTCTGCCCAAGTCATCCGTTAATCAACGGACTCGCCTACACGTAGGATTTTCCTTTACCCATCTTGAAAATTGGGTCTCACTGCTTGCATCTTGCTCCAAGAGATTCTGATGGAAATGAGGTTTTCGAAGCCATGCTGAGTGCCTGTACGGTTTAGTGAGATAGTGTTTTCGTGGTTTCATTCTCACATCGACTGATAATGAATGAGTTTGCAATCTATTCGGGGGTTAGATTTGCACGATGTGGACATCTATGCTTTAGGCTTTAAGCTTTAACTGATGTCATGTCTATAACTGTTCAATGTGGTTGACAGCGTGTACTGATTAACAGCCTCGTGAATTGTGTTTTAGACAGAAGTGGGGTTTCTCGTTAAGAAGAGTTGAATCGTGGCGTCAAAACAAAAAGTGCATGGGTCAAAGGTGGGAAGGCATTGTAAAAACCCTGGTATTCTCTGCGTGTTACAATTTAATCAATTTTGGGACTTTTTTGCTGTTGTTATTTTCTTGAATTCTGTCCATCTAAAAACTGTTTGCTGATTCTGAAAAGGAACATCTTAAAGATCCAATTAGTTAAAAACATGGTTGATTGGGTGTGGCGAGTTTATCCAAATCTTACTGCCCACATCTTACAAATTCTTGCAAATGCAAACTGTTAACTCGGTTTGTTTGATCGATATGCCCGCCCTCTTCGACACCACAGTGCAGTGCATGGGCGGTAAAAGGTGTGGCCGATTTGACTGTGAATGAGGCCATCAATATCACGCAAAATCTGTGGAAGTTTGATGGATTTCTGGCTTAAAGAGGAGTGTAGAATACTTTCTACATTGAGGGGCGATTAAAATATTCGAACTGTAGCTACTTTTTTGTTAGTTGACTTCCTTAAAACAAGTCACCCGATACCTGCCAGTCTGTTTGCTGCACTGAAATGTCCCCAAAACACGCTCGCATTTCACAGGGCTACGCCGTAACGCTCTACTGTTTTCCATCACTGAGAAATGGAAGTAAGGGCAAGAAAAACAAAACACTGAAATGGATTTAGAGAAGGATGCAGAGTAAACCGCATCTCAACCTTTTAAAATCCAGCGGTAGTTTCTTCAAAAGGGACAGGTGGAAATCTCTTGGTTTGGATGATCAATACGATGGGCGAGCAAATTTACCCCTTGAAGCAAGGATGATAAGATAACTTGAGCACTTCATTCCTCTTGAAAGTGATCAATACATCCATCGATTGCGTAAACAACGTCCAGAAAAACAGGTAGCATGTTCTTGCCGTTCCTGGTGCTTAAGCTTGTGAAATAGTGCAACGTTACACACGGAACCATGAGTGGCCTACATGTGTTTGTTGTAGTCTACTTCTCTCTTCTTTTTCAAGAACTGGTTCATTTCAGTGTTGTTTATTTTGGTTTGAAACCAATCACAAGTTTCTGCCTGAGACTGATATGCATCTGCGCTTGTGTTGCCGAAGGGGGCGTCTGCTGGGGTTGTTATTTTAGTTTTTTGTTTTGACAACCCGTGTTTCTTTTTAGACACCCAACGGAATGTTTCATTTACATGTACTGTACAACTATCTTGAAAAGTGTTTGAAGCGAACACGTTTGACATCCAGTTTTCTCAATTTTTAAATCAAGTCAAACACCTTTGTCCAGACCAGAACATCTTGGAGTAGAACATGAATGTTTTCTTTTACAATTTAAAGTCTCTTTGACTCAGCAATGCTTTATCTGATACACTCTGGAACAGAAAAAGGAAAGCTGAGTATTTGTTGTTTTCAGAATTACACAAATATTTATTATAATTTGTTGCATTTCTACTACGGATCATTTTGGTTGGTAAGCAGTACAGCTGAGAAACATTTTTATGTATTCACAAAGTAAGGCAAAATTGTGACATTAGTGTGCAGTGCATTGTAAGAGTGTGCAATCTAGTGCATGCTGATTGACCAACACTACCAATTGCACAGTACAAATTGAATTAAATTTACAGCTAAAGTGGTTTATTACTTGTGAAATTTGTTCCGAGTACAAACATGTATTGAGTACATGTATGTAGTCACTCAATATTCCCATAATATAACAAGCTTTCCCACCTCGATGACTACGTGCGATGTATACTCCCTTCCAGTACTAGAAATTTAATACTTCAATCTTGATAGATTTTTGTCTGTTTATAACTGGAAGGGTGTTGTGACACCATCTGTCAATACAAAGATTACTAATAATAAACAATATTAGAAAGTGCTGCCTCCCCAAGGACTTCTACACCTTGAGACAAATTCTTCTTTTTTTCTTCGGTGTTGTTTCTTCCCTTGGGGGGCTATCTTTAATACTCCTTGGGGGAGTGAAGCAATTATGACATTCTTAAAGGGGTACTACAGGATTTCTTAAAAAGACAATGGAGAACATTGGTAATTGTCAAAGACCAGTATCCATACGTCCCACGTCCCATCCGAAGGACGCAGCAATTACGGTTGAGTGTCTTGCTTAAAGGCACTGTACACGTTTGGTAATTACTCAAAATATATATTAGCATAAACACTTACTTGGTAGCGAGCAACGGAGAGCTGTTGATAGTATAAAACATTGTGAGAAACCACTCCCTCTGAAGTGACGTAGTTTTTGAGAAAGAGGTAATTTCTCACTAAAATAATAAAAGACTTCTGGCCAGAAGCCTTTTATTCCTATCTGAAAGCACACTAATTTGTACAACAAGGGTGTTTTTTCTTTCATAATTTTCTTGCAACTTCAATGACCAATTGAGCCCAAATTTTCACAGGCTTGTTATTTAAAATGCATATGTTGTGATACACCAAGTGAGAATACTGGTCTTTGACAATTACCAAACGTGTTCAGTGCCTTTAAGGGCAAAAAGTGTCAAGACGGGAACTTGCGACCCACACTCTGCCGATCAGAAACACCAGAGCTTGAGTCTGGTGAGCTTGACACAGTTTAGAGGACTTTAAAGTGAAAAATGTAATGAATTGATACAGTATCCGGAATCTCAAAACAAAACAAAATTTCATGGTGCGGTTACATGTCTGCAGAGTTTTTCCATAACTTTTTCTTTTGTTTTTGTTATTTCTTCTTTCTTTTTTTCAAAGTTGTTTTTTTCACTGGTGATTGTCCGTCATGCAATCACTTTCGAGCAATCAAACAATCCATCGAATAACAATCCGTCATTCAAACTGCAGCAGACTCCCCGGGAAGACGACATCGAAAAAAAAAAAAAACATGGTCGGTATTAATAAGAGTAACTAAAAATAAAACCAGACAGAGGGAAAAATAGAATTAGATACTCGCAAATTGCGATCGGAGAAGGCTTGAAACACTCCACACTCTACGAATCGGCTGGGGTTTCCTCAAGGTCTGTAGCCCATAATTTCCCCAGTCGTTCTGGCTGGCTGTAATAAACCATTAGCGCTAAGCATAATCATCCCTTAAACTCACTCTACACGTCTGTGAACAGACAGCGGGGGTGTGAGGACACTGAGGTTTGGATTCAATGTAGGGCTTGATTGAATATGAAAGGAAGGGGGCCCTCCGGTGGTGGGGGTCATGTCATTTTGTTGTTGTCGGGGTTGTAGCATATACTTTGGACTTTCAATTGAGTGAATCAAGATTTGAGTGCGATCGTGACAGCGTTTTTTTGTGTGTTCTTCTTTATAAGCATTAAAGCGAAGTTGCAACAGTTGGTTATGAAGGCGTTCATTTCATTCCAACGACTAAGTTATCAAGAAAAGTTGATCACACGTGAGACCAATATCATAAAGCTGTTTTGCAGAAAAAACTGTGCTTTGGAAGTTTGTGTGCTTTCAGGCTTTATGATATTGGGCCCGGCTGGTGAACGTTTTATCAAAACATGTAGATATATATTGGGCCCGGCTGGTGAACGTTTTATCAAAACATGTAGATATATATTGGGCCCGGCTGGTGAACGTTTTATCAAAACATGTAGATATATATTGGGCCCGGCTGGTGAACGTTTTATCAAAACATGTAGATATGTATTTAGATGTTTTTACCAGCTTTTTTTGTTAACCGCCGGCCAAGTGCAAGCCGATGTATCTGAAGAGAGGACCTGTAAAAACAATTTCCTAAAAAACAATCTAAGTATAGGCTTAGATGAAAAGTGTGGCATCACATTTTGCTTAACATTCGAGAAAGACTTTGCCTTGCCATTTTTGCAATTAAGATTGATCGCAATTAAGAACAATCTTCATACTACATGTAGGTCTCTATGACAATCCCAGGCCGGACGTTATCTCTTTGTTTTACTGTCGTTTTCTTACAATGTATCTTCAACTACGCTGTGCAAATTACTTACACGGTAAGAAAGATTGTTGATGAAAAGATCTGTTTATGTGTTTGTAGAAAAAGCGTAAGCAGTTTGATGAAGAGAGGAACAACCTATACAATGCATTGGAGCAAGTTCAGACAGCAAACAGCAGTAGAGTATCAATTGTTCAGCAATTGATATCACAGGTATGAAATCATTGATTTACAATAATGTTTTGTTTGTTTGTCTGTTCCTTGGTTTGTTAGGGTTAGGGTTTAGCGTAAGCGCTGATTCTTTGCTTCAGGTAAGCAGGGGTACATGAGATTGGGCACTGGACTGTCAAGGTCAGTGATTGTTTAAAGCAAGGTGATGTTGGCTAAACCATGACTCTCAGCCTATAAAGGACAGACAAAACCAAAGACAACGTTGCATCCCTGCTAGCCTGAACATCTGGCCCCAATTTCATGGCTCTGCTTACCGCCGAATTCTGGGCTTGCGATCACCATTCTCCGCTTACCGAGCAAGCGCCGAATTTCTGCGCTAGCTGTGTAAGCGTAGAATGCCTAGTAACGTGGACTACGCAAGCGCACAAGCAAAAATTCCCTGCTAACCCGTGAAATACTCTTGACGTAAGTGCGGAATTCCCTGCTTCCATAAACGCTGATTCTTTGCTTACGGCAGAGCCATGAAATTGGGCCCTGACGTCACACTTTGAGGCTCTTGAATGACGCCAGATACCAGCCTGACCGGATGTCGCCAGATGTACCTTTGACCTGGCGTTCATTTCACACGTACATCCATAGTGAATAAAACAACACTACATGATGTAAACATTATGCACACGCTGCATGCAGACAACCGAAAGTGCAAGTTGACAAATTACGTCACCTCAGACCAATCATAACACAGAAAGCTTACGTCACAGCATGTTTATCCAATGAAATCATTGTATCCAATGAACTCATTGGGCCTGTAAGACTGTCCTGTCTTTATCCTTGCGAACACAGACAGGGGACCAATCAACATCACTGCTAGAATGCACTCTGCTCGCGATGAAAGTGGTGTTACTCTTCCTCCGAGCGGTTTGAAAATAATACCCAAATTATCGGTAAAGCGAGCCTCGGCAGAATTAAGACTGTGCACCACAACATAATGCTTAATTGAGGAATATTAAATTGCTGTTGGCTCTTTGAGATCACAGACAATTGATAGTTGGCTTCCTCCAGGCCAGGAAGCCATCTGGGGGAGCCAAAATGCTGTGAATCATGCGTACTTTGTGGGGCGTAGTCACCCACTTTCAGAAGTCACCTGTTATTGGTGTACTCCAGAGGTTACTTAGTGTTATGCGTACATCTATTAAAGGGTAACTGACATGTTTTTCTGTTGTGTGTGTGGTGAAAGTGCGTCAATTGGCGTGCCCACTCTCAATCATTTAGGTTAAAGGAACGGTATACCTTTGGTAAATGCTACAGAAATTAGTGACAGTAAAAACTTACTTGGTAAAAAGCATTGGAGAGCTGTTGGTGTTATAAAACATTGTCAGAAACAATAGCCTTTGAAGTAATGTAGTTTTAGAAAAATAGGGAAATTTTCACCAAAGATATTTGAATCTTAGAAGCCTTTCTCATGCATCTGAAAGCACACAATTCTTTGCAACAAGGGTGGTTCTCTTTCATTACCAATTCAGCCCAAATTTTCACAGGTTTGTTATTTTATGCACATGTTGGGATACACCAAGTGAGGATACTGGTCTTTGACAATTACCAAAAGTTTACACTGCCTTTAAGTACATGTACAAACGTATCCCTGAGGCATGGTGCCCACACTTTCAATTTCTAACGTCACCAACGAAGATCCGTGCAAAGTGATCTGTCCTATCCATTTTCAAACAAGTAGTGGGACAAAATTTATAGGTTGGCATTTCAAACTCGTGCTGGGAAACTTGTCAGAATCAGAATGGAATTCACAGATTGCAGGAATGAGAAATTTCAGACTTTTGTCTGAACTCAAACTTTTTAATGTCTGCCTCGTGAAAAAAGTAGCTGTTATTGTCTCCATGTATAAATAGATTCTGCTCTTTTATCTGCATTTTTTGTGGTGGGGATACCGTTTCCAAAAGCTCCTTGAAATCCAGGGATAATCAAAAGGTGGAAATGCTATCATTTCAACGTGCCTCCTAAAATTTAGAGCAAGGATTCGGACATTATAGACAACGACGACTCTTAACCCTGAGATTGGTGCTCGATACGTGGCATGGTGTACCCTCCCCCCTCCCACATCCTATTGTGTCTTCATCGTGTTCAGGGAATCGCAGGAGGATTTTAGGGGGTGGGTATTTCTGTACAAGAGGAAAAGAGTTTGACAAAGTGTGGGGACATTTGGGAGGGACACACCCTCTGCCAAATATATCGCGCACGGGATAGATTGACTGAATGTTAAGGGAGTCATTCCAAAGTTGTCATACTGTATAAAGAGTTGGGGAAGGGGCGGCATCAGAGACTGTATGACTTTCACAAAGATTAAAGCAAAACAATCTACAATCTAGTAGGCATTAGGGTGAGGGGGAATGGACATGCATTGATACTGCCATGCACACAACAGAAATGTTGGTAAAGTAAAGGTTTTTGTTTTCCCCCCAAATTGCAACACTTCAGTCCTGTCTCGTCTCTTGTTTATCATATTTTGCCAAGATGGTGCAGACCTTTACAGTTAAATTTGTTCTCTGTTTTCATATACAAAGTGTACGTTTTTGTAAACTTTGAATGTTTTTTTGTGGTGTGTGTTTTTGTTTTTGTTTGTTTGCTTTTGTATTAGATATTTAGTTTTATTTCAGATTTAAAATGAGTTTTATTTTGTGGCCCAGGCCCATCTGGTAGTATTGAGATCTGTGCTATAGTTGTAAGATGGGTTAATCTTGAACTCTTTCGGTCAAGGAACTTATGAGGATCCTTCCTCACCCTAACAAAATCCCACACCATTTGGTAACGAGGTAACTCAGCACCCAAACTGTTGGACTCTGATTATAGTGGCTGATCCGATGTAAAGCATTCATCAGTTTACTTGTGCAGTCCTCAGTCCAACAGAATCAAACCAAACGTGACTTTTGAAGGTTTTCTGGAATGGTTAGGGTTTAGCTGACCTTAGCTTAGCTTAGCGTTTTTAATACCTTGTATATTAGTGAATATTGTGGTGGTATACTTGATCCGATGTAAAGCATTCATCATTTTAACTTGTGCAGTCCTCAGTCCAACAGAATCAAACAAAACATGCAGCTGAACTTTGAAGGATTTATGGAGTGGTTAGGATTTAACTTACATGTAGTATTATTAATACCTTGTACATTAGTGATATATGTTACTTTTTGTTGTAGTAAGTATTCATAATTCCTCTTGCAGTCGGAGACAAAATCACTGGTTGTCGTAGTAACGGAGAGCCTTCAACGACTGGGAGACGAGAGGGCGGCGCTGGAGTCTGAGTTAACAGAAGAGCGGGATAAAAAGTCGTGTTTGGATAAATTAAGGTACTTTCAGAAAATACTGCAGCGATGTGATTTCTCTGTTTTTTTCACACACAAACAAAAATAATAATAATAATATCAATAATAATACTAATGTTGTTTTATTTGTTTATATATATATTTTTTTACATAAGATCAAATTCATAAAAAAAATAAAAATAAAACTATATACATGAAGGACGCCCCAGATTGCAGAGTAGGGCTTTTAAAACCAGAGATTAATGTTTATTAGTGGGCTTCGTGCTCGCAAGCTTTTGCGCTTTGCGCTCACAGTTCTTTTTTTTTTCAACAGCCTATCACATCCCTGAAATAGATACACGTATTTATTGGATTGGCATTTTGTACTTGAGTAAATAAACTGTAAATCCTTGGTCATACATGTACTTGCAAGTGTGGGACTTTGAGAGAGGGGTAAAATTGCAAACAAACAGTCTTACAATGTGTCATTTCTTGGGTAAACAAAAAGCAGCAAGTTAATTTGATTAAAGCTATTCTTTATCCCCGATGCAAATGTAACAATCTATTGAAATTGTTGCGGCTCACCGCTAAAATATTGGATTTGAACTGCCTCTAGCTACCGGGCAAGCTCAGTGGTCTAGTGTGAAACGTCTGCTCTGGAACGGCAAAGGTCGTGGGTTTGAATCCCACCCAAGTAATATGCTTATGGTGTCGTTTTTTTTTTATTATCCATGTTTGGGTAAAACACAAGATGCAATTTATGATCTACGCAAATTGATTAATCAAACAATTTCAACTTTTGAGTGATAGCTACAGTCTATACCATATTACATTTCTTGTTTACAGAAAAGTTTTTTGAAATTTCTTTATGGATTTTGGCTTCCCATTTTGCCAATCCGGTCGAACAATCTTGTGTACGTGTACAGAAGAGCCACTGAGCCTGGACTCCCTGCAGGCACAATTTGTACACAGCCCAACGGAAGAACACATACAACTTTTATATTTTATTGACATTGTACTGTCTTATTTTTATCAACTTTTGATATGAAGAAAGGGGCACATCGCAAAACTTGTTGAACTGTTATTTTTATAACTCTTGAACTCATGTATATTTGGTTTGCGGTATATCTACTTGCTAGGTAGATTTTGTTCTTTGAGAACTTGTCTTGCTGTTTATTCTACTGCCGCGGTGTAGACTACATGTATTCGGGAGACTTCGCGAGACTTTGTTCTGAAAAGTTAATAATCGGGACAGTTCTTTTCAGAACTGAGAAGTCTCTCAAAGTCTCCCGAATTGCGAATAATCTACTCCGCGGCAGTAGAATAAATAGCAAGACAAGTTCTCAAAGGACAAAATCTACCTAGCAAGTAGATAAACACATGGTTCATTTCATTTCATTTTATCAACATCACATTTTGTGGCCCACAGGCCAAATTGGATGCGATTTACAATCAGTAATTAGCAATAAATAGTCAAAACGGTAAGAAAATGGTGTTACCGCAAACCAAATATACAATGATACCTCACCATGCGATGTCTCAAATCCTACATCTGGAATTCATGTGGAAATTATTACACAAAATGTAAAGTTTCCCGCCAGTGCAGTATATTGCCTGCCAGGAAATGACCTGGAATGAACAAAGTCACCCTTTTTATAAACAATGGTCTCTACGGATCGTTTTAAAAGCAATCACCATTCAATTTTGACTGCAAAGTGTTCTGATTGTTGACACGTTTATTTTCACGCTACATCAGTGTTCTTCTGTTAAGATTCTGTAAACATGAAGGAGGCGCCAGACCTAATTTTTTTCCCACCAACATGTTTTGTCTGTAATGTCAGTTCAGAGTTGCAGAAAAATATCCAGACTGTTCAAGAGCAGCTGCTACTGGAAAAGGAAAACAACTTGAGGCACAGCAAATCTCTGGTAAGATCAAGCTTGTTGTGTTGTTGCATTTTTATCGTTTTTTTTAAAATGATGTTACTACTATGCGCTATGGTTGTCGTAAATGGAACTCCTTTTGCAGAATTTATCAAATCGATTGTTAGAAATGATTTCGTAAGGCGAAGGAACTGATTAATAACAGCTTGGAAAGGCAGGCCTGTTGCCCTGGTCTTGGCCTTGGTGCCTTTTAAGATTTTTTTGATCGATAATTGCGAAAAATTTAGAAGAGTACAATCATCAAAATAACATTTAAATGATGACCCCAAAAAATGATTTGAATCGCCTCTAGCCATTGGGCTAGCTCGGTGGTCTAGTGGTAAGACATCTGCTCTAGCAATGCAAAGGTCGTGGGTTCGAATCCCAACCGAGTGATTTGCCTGTGGATTTTTTTCACAGAACTCGGGAAAGTACTGAGTATACAGTGTGTAGGGTAAACAAAAAATTATATTCATTATCCCCGATGCAAAAATTAACATCTATTAAGCAAACACATTATAAACAAGTTTAAATAGCATTCTCGTTAAAAAACAAATTCGCTCCAGAAGTCCACATTCTGAAAACATCACAACTTTAGTCTGGTGTGCTTTCACTTGCAGTTTTCCAATATAAACAATTTGGGTGAAAAAAAATCATCACATAGGACATATTATATTCATATTCAGTTCCACACCGGTTTATCTTTTTTCTAAAATTTGTAAACTCTGACATTGTTGTGGTCTTAGAATAATATCCAAGCTCGGGGGCATGATCCCAAATCACAAGGTAACCCTTGAGAAGTGTGCATTCCCATACAATGGTTAAATTATTTATCAGTTGGCACTTTCCACCTCAGATTTGTCTCTTAGGAAAGCTCTCACCAGACACCTTCCAAATGACAGGTATTCGTTTGACGATAGAATACCAATTAATCCATCCCCTTGAAGTCTACTCCCTCTCATGAAACGGTGACAGGTTATTAAGATGACGCAACATTGATGTTGCTTGTGAACATACTGTATGTACCTGTGCAAGGTGTCTGTTCAACAACTGTTTCTTGAAACAATTATTTTTGTTGTATGAGTCAACAATTCTTTTTCACATTTTGTCTTTGTTAATTTGAAACTTTAAAATTTGAAACTGTACTTGCTTGAATCAAGCATGTGTGAGTTTAAGATGTGTATATGTAGCCTGCATATGTTTGCGCAATTATTAAGCAACGAGGTTAAACCGGCCTTTTTTTAAAACCATAATTTGGGGGATGAATTGTCCCATTTCTACAAATCGTGCAAGTTTGAGTTCTCCACAGATTGGCAACAGAGTTTGAGTGTACGTGTGAACATCTTGTGTAGTTGTGTGCACAAGATTTTATAGAATGCAAATTTTTTAAGCACAAGATAATCCTTCACCTTTACATACAACGCCTCCGCACAACAAGACCTGGGGTTGATTTCACAAAGCACTAAGATTCATCTTATGGTGAGTTGTCAGTATTACCATAGTGATTTGTATTGTGACATCACTCTTTGCTAAGCAACTACGATTGGTTTGCACTTAAGATCAATCTTAACTCTTTGTGAAATCGAGCCCAGGTCTGAGATCTACTAGAAATATACTTTCATTTCATTTCATTAATTCTGCTTGTGAAGCCAGAAACATTAACTTAATCACTATACTAGCCAAGAGCTTCCATGGAGAGTAGAGAACTGGAGAAAGAAGTAATTTCAGTTTTTAGATGTTGGAGGAAAACCTGAGAGACTTATTACAGGGAAAACCCACGCAATCGGGTAGGGACTGAAAACTCAATCCACATAGTGCCACAGGCGGGATTTGAACCAGGGTCCTAGAGGTGGAAAGCAAGGCAATGAAAGAAACTTCTTCACCAACCTGACAGCCCTGTCTTCC
Source organism: Leptasterias polaris (assembly GCA_037783415.1). Taxonomy (NCBI): domain Eukaryota; kingdom Metazoa; phylum Echinodermata; class Asteroidea; order Forcipulatida; family Asteriidae; genus Leptasterias; species Leptasterias polaris. Next base: position 1,873,279 of record JAZGTN010000111.1, read on the forward strand.
CCACCTTGGCCAGTTTAGGGCCTTTTCCAATATATCACAAATACTTTGGTGTTTCACTTCCTGAAGACCTCAGACAAATGCACAACATTATGCTCTAAAAATACACTTATTCACACTTGCATTTCCCACCATTTATAGAGCTGCCAACTCTCCCTGATTCTGCAGAAACTGCTCTTAAAATAAACCAATCTTTCCATGTGCTGATGTACAAATTTGAAAATCTCCCTGATTGTGGAAACTTTTTCCCATTATGTGGCGTGTCGTGGCCGAGCGGATAAGAGCACCGAACTCAAGCTCCGGTGTTTCTGATCAGCAGAGTGTGGGTTCGAATCCCAGTCGTGACACTTGTGTCCTTTTAAGCAAGACACTTAACCACATGCTTCGTCCTTCGGATGGGACGTTAAGCCGTAGGTCCCCGTGTGTTGTGTAATGCACATAAAAGAACCCAGTGCACTTATCGTAAAGAGAAGGGGTTCGCCCCGGTGTTCCTGGTTTGATTGGCTGCATATTGCGCCACAGCACCTTGTAAACCATTACATGGTGATATGTAAAGGAATAGGTCTCATACTTCAACACGTAACTCCACATACCTTGTAGGAAAAATACTGAGCCCTTTGAGACGCCTATCGGGAGTATAAAGCGCTATATAAGACACCCATCGGGAGTATAAAGCGCTATATAAGAACTGCGTATTATGTTTAATGTAATTGTAAATATCTCCCTGATTGTTGTACAAAATCTCCCCGATTGCATGAAGCAAGTTTTGCCAGCTCTGTATTCAAAAACAAATAAATGTTCATCATGAATCTCCCAACCTTGTTACATGAAACTGTCTAATTGTTCTAATTAAAATCAATTAAAAAAAATTGTAATCATAGATTAGGCAATTACAAAGATTGTACAGCTCCATAATAAAAACAGTTATAAAAATTCCAACTACATGTAGGGCAATGTGTAACACCACAATAAAAAGAGGTATGCAAAATTACATATCATATTTACATACAAAATATTATAATAATAACACCAATAATAGTCATATGTAGTGTAGGTATCCGCCATTTTTAACGCCACTGTCACATGAACATTATAACCCTGGTTACTGGGTAATTTATTTCATTCCTTGAAGCATCTCAGCTCCCTTGGGAGTCTATTAAAAACTTCTTCAAATGCGCATCACACATTTAATACTTGATCACAGAGGGCGCATTATTTTTGTAATTATTATTATTGGTTTATTAAAAACATTCAAACATCGCAGCCGAAGGCTGAATGGTGTTTAAAATACAACAAGAGTTATTAGACAAAATAGATTTTAAAAAGGAAAAGAGATAGAATTATAAACAATTTATACAAAATAGAAGTATTATCCTATTGGGCCTATGACCATAAAATAACAAATAGTTGCACGGTTAAGCAAGCACATGTAAAAAGACAAGGAAAATAAATGGGGACAAGAAGGCAAGCACAATTAATTAGACATTATTATGAACTTTTATTGAGTGTTTCAACGAGGAATGGAATGCAACTATTCCTGTACCGAAAACCGATTATACAGCTGATCCAGAAACACTGGGGCAAGACCCTTTTGCTTTTACGATAAGTGCCCTCAGGGGGTGTTATAGACGCATAACGCAATGACCTACGGATTGACGTGCCGTTTGAAAGATGTGAGCTTGACGTTAAGGAGCCTTATCATGTCCCAGGCAAGCCACCAACCGTGACAATACACGGAATGGTCTCCCCATCCAATTACTGACCTCAGTCAATGGTACTTAACTCGTCTCCTCCATCATGTCCATTGAGCTAACTGATTGGTACTATTCATGTTATCTATGAACATCATTTTAGAAGTAACTGTCTAGTAAACTTGCGGGTACAACCATGTGCAAATCTCTTTTGGGAGGAGTGCTGGCTCTGAAAAGAGCCGATGTGTTGGATTTGACGTTTCAAGCAGTATGCTCTGCTCGTCTTCAGGAGAAGGAAACCATCAAAATGATCAAAAGCGCATAACACAGAATGAAAGAAAAAGATAAAGATACAAGGACAGTGCCCAAACCACAGTATGGGGATACGTCTGTCCCGCCAACAGAGAACTAATAGTTACTTATTACATAGGCCTATCCCTGCTGGCATCGGTAATGTTTTGGTCTTTTCAGGAGACAGACACCTCTAACCTTACCTTTGTAAAGAATCTAAACTAACTGGCAAGGCAACCATAGAAGAAAGACAAACAAAAGACACAAAAGAACAATACCATTAAAAACACTTGCTGCGCCATTAAAAAGATGGGTTTTTATAATACAATTATAGACTATGTGACCTCTGTTTACATTCAAACCGCCCTCTGTTGACAAGTCTGTTGTCCAAGTCATGTTCCGCCAGGCAAAAAGACGCGTAGTCATGGTAATATTGCGTGTACTTTCTAGCTGGCTGTCAAGTACACAAAGGTTTTGCCCGGCGACATGCGCGCGCATCATGTTATGATTTTCAAATGACATCAGAGGTCACATCGTCTATAAGAGGCAAGTTTCAGTTTGCTACGTATATGCAATGGTAGCGCGGTCCAAAGCTTAGGGGCTGCCACAGGGAAAGCTCTATCACCAAATGTAGCCAACATTTAATCATTGGGATAATCTAAGAAGGGACCATTATTCTTGTCTCTGTTGTTCGTTTCACACCATACTTGACACTTCTCACTGTTGAGGATAAATTTATACCTCTGGTAGGCATGCTTATAAAAATTTCATCCACTTGTCTTTGATATATAAATGACATGTTAACTTTCTAATGATTCATTTGTTACTAATTTAGCAAGTGTACCTTTGCTGACAGCCTTCATTAATTATGTCCAAATACCAGTTAAATATTTTAACTATAAGTTTACAAGAATACATGTGTACTTAATCTAAAAGTATTCTGTAGGCTACAAATATGTGAACTTTTTGGTCACAAGAGGGCAGGCTTCACATTGAACAATGCATGTATTGATCAGTACAGGTTGTGCCAATCAAAAGTTTTACAAAATAGTCACAACATTTGACACACCATGTGGGACATACTTTACACAAAGCATTCCTACAAATGCCCAAGAAACAAACCATAATGTTGTAAGGTTTTTTTCCCCACCTTATTTGGAAGGACAAATGAAGGAAATAAAAATCATGCAGGATAACGGGGCCTAATGTTGGAACAAACATGAAAATTGCTCAATCCAGGGCTGGAATTATACGGAGGCCGTGGCCTCTGTTGCCCTGGTCTTGGCCTTGGTGCCCCTTCAAAAATTTCCCATAGACTTTAAGGTTTTCCAATGGAAGTACCCTTTTCAAAATGAAAATAGCCTTGCCCTCATAAAGATGAAATTCCAGGCCAGGCCATCTCTAACCTCACTAATACTCTCTTCCAATTTCCCTCGTTCGTAGAACCACTTGTCCACTTCTTTTTAACATGTTAAATTTGTTCTTTATTGTCTTCAATCTTTCTGTTGTCCTTCGTCAATTATCCTCGGTTTATTTGTTTCCCTGCTCACAGCCCTCCCCTCTCCCCATCTTACCCTAATCCAAGTCACCCTTACATCTTTACCATCTCCATTTCAGCTCTGTTCTAATCCCCTCCCCACCCCAAATCTTATCCTAATCCAAGTCACCCTGTACATCTTTACCCTCTCCCTGTTGGCACCATACCAATCCCCCTATCTTATCCTAATCCAGGTCACCCCCTTACATCTTTGCTTTAAACTCCTCCCTCATCAAACTTTAACAACCCACAAAATCCACTCATGAGAATCTCACACTTCCCTCCTGCGAAAAACACAGCTGTGACAAATGCCATGTCTCCCTCTTACAACCAACTCCATTAAAGTTTCAGCAAGCATGAATAACATAGCGCGATGCAAGCAGGTAAATTTAGTCACCCCTTTTGCTCCAGCCTACATGACTAATTTAACAAACGGCCTGTGTTCCGTTCTCCTGTCATCAAATGTTTGATTTTTTGTGTGTTTTTGTTGGTTGAAACATCTGAAGAACACCCTGACAACTAACGCAGCTGTTGATCTGTTGATGTTCAGGAAAAACAAGAAAAGAAAATAAATAAATAAAATCTCTTCCACCCTCCAGGGTTTATATTCAGTCGCTTAAAAATCATTTTCACTCCAAGTCTAAGTTGACCTTTTAGTTTTAGTTAGGGGCAATAGAACTTGAAAATGTTTGCTTAGAAAAATTTTATCAATATGTAACTACATTTTGAAAAGTGATCTTACGTGGAATTTTGTTTTCATGTCTGTAGGAATTCCTCCGCTCAGTAAAATTGAGTAACCACCTTTATAAGGAATTATAGTTTAATGATTTGGTCTTGAACTAAGAAAAATTAACTGTGGCTGGATTTGAACCACTGACCATCCGGGTTAACAGGCTGGTGCTCTACCAACTAGCCCTATGTTGTCAATACTTTGTTAAGGGGTGCCAGACAGAAGCCATACAAAGCCATACTGTCAGTTTCCCTTGTAGTTTATGTTTTGATATTACAGTTTAATGATACAAGATTAATTGACTCTCTTGCCTTGATAAAGATTTGCTCATTCGGTGAGCATCAATGTTCCTACTTCTTGAAAAAATTATCTCACATTGAATTTATTTTTCATGCCTGTAGGAATTTTTCCGCTCTGTAAATAAAATTGAGTAAACACATTCAACATGAGATTATGGTTTAATGGTTTAAGATTCCTTGACTGCTTCTTGAAAAATGGTCTCACATTGAATTCATTATTCATGTCTGTAGGAATTTTCTGCTATTTGAACTTGAGTAACCACATTCAACATGAGATTATAGTTTAACGCTTTCAGATTCCTTGACCCTCTTGCATTGATCAAGATTTGCTAAATCGGTGAGCATCAATGTTCCTGCTTCTTGAAAAATGATCTCACATTGAATTTATTTTTCATGCCTGTAGGAATTTTTCCGCTCTGTAAAATTGAGTAAACACATTCAACATGAGATTATGGTTTAATGGTACAAGATTCCTTGACTCTCTTGCATTGATCAAGATTTGCTAAATCGGTGAGCATCATGTTCCTGCTTCTTGAAAAATGATCTCACATTGAATTTATTTTTCATGCCTGTAGGAATTTTTCCGCTCTGTAAAATTGAGTCAACACATTCAACATGAGATTATGGTTTAATGGTACAAGATTCATTGACTCTTTTGCCTTGAACAAGATGTGCTCCATCGGTGAGTTAATCTAAAACGTTTTTAACACAAAGACGGTCTGGCATGTCCGGGAACTCAGTTGCAAGATAAGATACGTCAGTATTCAAACATGTATTTAATAATAAAAAGCATACCTTTGTGTGATTTGTTACTGTCAAGATCATACGGCAAAGCTAAACTTCATGGTCTGGAAATTTAATCGTTTCGCCCCTTTGCGGAAGTATTTGCATTGGCTTGCAGTCAGTCAGCATACAGTAATCAGACCTGGAAATACACGTACATGTAGGCCGTGGTCTCTGTTGCCTTGGTGCCCCTTCAAAAGTTTCCCATAGACTTTCCGATTTTCCAGTGGAAGTGCCCTTTGCAAAATGAAATTCCAGGCCTTGAACATTACACCAAAGTTGGTGAGAATGCACGTGGACTCTGGGAATCACCTTCCACAGTGCATCCATTTGTCTGTTTGTTTTTTGTTTTTTGTTTTTGTTTTTTCCATTAGAAAGCTCTTAATACTCACCTATTTAAGCAATGACCAACATGAATCACCATCACCTTCAGGGCCCAATTTCATAGAGCTGGATAAGCACAAAAAGCAGCTACGCACAACAAAATGATGCTTACCAGAATATGGTCACCAGCCAAACTACCATGTCACATGTACAATTTGTGACTGGTATCCTGCTCATTTCTGCTTAGCAGAAACTTTTTAAGCAATGTTTTCTGCTCCTGCTCTGTAACTGTCTTTGATGAGTAATTAAACAAAATGATTGTGTTGTACTCGGTGTTCATGGGGACCAAATGCCCAAAAGGCTACTCCTGAGTGGTATGCAGCACCGGCGATCTCATTGTCGCACCTGTACCTAATCAGTCACCTCCTTTGCCACAAACAATTTATTCTTGGATGGTGGGGGAAGCAATTCATTTTTAAGTGCCATGCCCAAGGGTTACATGTTTGGGATCTTTGTCAGTCACATCAGAGAAATTATTTTGTTTTTTAAAAGTGCTTTCATCATCCAGCAGTCGTCTTTTAAATTTTGTTGGAAAAAGAAAGGATCATGCACTTGGAAATCACTCTTGTTGTTCCTCGTTAATGGAATCGGTTTAGACAAGTCTTACGTACATGTAATGTAACTTGGGGATACTTTAACAATATTTTTTGAATAAATCTAATTTTCTATAATTGGTTTCTCACCCAAAGATAGGGGAGATGGCCTTTGCTTTCGATTCAAACCGGACCTTCGTCGGAGGCCTAAACAAGCACAAACAAAAACATATCCATTTATAGCAAAAAGAGGAGCAATGGATTAAGGGAAAGTATCCAGATAATATATTTATCTCAAACAATTTTTTTTTTTTAACAATTGCTTAAAATATATTGAAACTATCTAGCTATCTAAATTTTTTAACATCTATAGAATTTCTTCTACTCTATTTATACTATAATAAATATACGTGTTTGTGTTACAGAGTAGTCGAGCATGCAGATCACTCATGAAAGATTGAGAACTTGTAGATTTTTCGACAATTCTCATCAAATTTTGAATTATATGAAAGGGAAGTCATTACGTAAAGAAGGATTTCTTCATAATGAAGATATGAATATTGCATAACTCAACAGTTTGGCAATGCTATGAGCTGGTTGTTGGAAACCAACAGTGTTCTGAAAGGGGGGCCTTGAACCGTGAAGACCAATCTTTGGAATAACCTTTACGAACTGACGGGGCCTTCTTGAGATTTATCCAAGTCATAAAACTCTTTATCAAATTCTTGTACTTTTTCTCCATAAAATATGTATAGCTGATGAGACATGAGGAATGGGGTGTTAATTCTCATTTTGCTTACCTTGAAATTAACTATTAATTCTGGAGTGGTGTGGTGTTATGGTGTTTCGGTCCTTGTCAATTCATTGTAGGAATTTAAGGCTTCTAAATATATCAACTTTGCTTTGTTTAAAGGCTTCATACTGGATTGATAAGGATAAAAACATTTACCGGTTATAGATAATAATAATAACAATAATAATAATACGCAGTTCTTATATAGCGCTTTATCTACTCCCGATGGGTGTCTCAAAGCGCTCAGTATTTTTCCTACAAGGTATGTGGAGTTACGTGTTGAAGTATGAGACCTATTCCTTTGCATAGCACCATGTAATGGTTTACAAGGTGCTGTGGCGCAATATGCAGCCAATCAAACCAGGAACACCGGGGCGAACCCCTTCTCTTTACGATAAGTGCACTGGCTTCTTTTACGTGCATTACACAACACACGGGACCTACGGCTTAACGTCCCATCCGAAGGACGAAGCATGTGGTTAAGTGTCTTGCTTAAGGACACAAGTGTCACGACTGGGATTCGAACCCACACTCTGCTGATCAGAAACACCAGAGCTTGAGTTCGGTGCTCTTATCCGCTCGGCCACGACACGCCATTTTGAATTTTGCATCGGGAATAAAGAATACAACTAGTTGTTTTTTTCACCCTTACACTGATGTGTGTTAAGCAATGTATACTCAGTACTTACCTGAGTTCTGTAAAAAAAAAAATCCACAGACAAATCACTCGGGTGGGATTCGAACCCACGACCTTTGCATTGCTAGAGCAGATGTCTTTCCACTAGACCACCGAGGCCGATGGCTAGATGCAGTTGGAATCCTTAGCAGCGGGTATCGCAACGATTTAATAGATGTGGCGAGGCATCTGCTCCAGCAATGCAAAGGTCGTGGGTTCGAAACACACCTGAGTGATTTGCCCGTGGATTTTTTTCACAAAACTCGGGTAAGTACTGAGTAAATAGTGCTTAATTCACATCGGTGTAAGGGTGAAAAAAACAATTAGATAAAAACTTTGTTTTTTAATTTTAGTCTGAAAGATAACTGATTTTTACTAGTATAATTTTTGGTGTGAAATACATTCCTTCTGAAATGAAGTCATATTTGAGAAAACGCAATCAGCTGATTTCGGTTGTTACAACACAAATTAAGACCAATGTATTTACATGCTGAAAATTGTGCATGGTTTTTCACTATTTTCTCCTGACGCACACAACGAATTAAACCCAACTTTTCACAAGTTTGTTATTTCATGTATATGGCTGATCACACAAAACATAAACACCATTTGCGACTATTTAGTCAGCTCCACCAACCTTGTGTAATACCTTGAAACATACACCACTAGTTCTAATTCCTATTCAATTGCCGAAGCCTACAGTCAGTGACAGTCTCGTTAGGGCATCTTCATGAATTTTTAATATGTAAAAGATGTTTAACTTATTGTAAGTTGGTGCAGTTCCTAAATATTTTATGCCAAACTGATGTTAAATTTCCTTTATTTGTCAGTGGACTGGACCTTCATTATTTAGTCTGTCTTGAAACTTGTGTATAGAAATAATTCTTTTGTTGTGGTGTCAAGGCTGAACGGCCTAGTGCACAGACTCTAATTCTGGTGTTGTCAGTTATGATACATGTACTGGGGTCGATTTCACAAAGCACTAAGATTCATCTTAAGATGAGTTGTCAGTATTACCATAGTGATTTGTATTGTGACATCACTCTTTGCTAAGCAACTGCGATGGATTTGCAGTTACGATCAATCTTAACTCTTTGTGAAATCGAGCCCAGGTCCCGTTTATGACACTTGTGTCCTTTAGCAAGACTCTTTAACCATCAATTGCTTGTTTTTTTGCTTCGTCCTTTGGTTGGGACAATAAGCTGTAGGTCTCGTGTGTTGTGTTTACTTAGACACCATGTTAACAGAAACATTGAAAAACACTGTCACACCATGGGTCAAAATCATGAAAAATTAGCCATTTTGGGGTGTGTGCTGGTCTTGACAACGCTGCTTGCTACTTTCCAATTTAGTTTCTTCAAGCATGAGTGCGTGAGAGTTCCGTCCGCGCGATTAAATGTGCGCTTGAATTTTCTCTTTTAAAGATCAAAATATAGCGTTTTAGCTACCAATTGCTCACTAGGATTATTACAAAAAGGGAAATGAAGTCCAACATCCATTAAAAAAATGAAATAAATCCCTTATAAAGTGGTGGCAGGATGTGGATATTTTGCCCAAACCCTTGCCACACATTCTGCCACACAGGCTATGTACATCATTAAGGCCAAGCTGCCCCTTACCAGGGAACCCTTTTGTTGTAAATAGACACAAGTATTTACTAATAAGTATAGTACTACTCCTGTAGCTAACTTCCAGTAGAATAATGGAATTTCTCTCTTAATTTAGCCCTTTAGTCCGGGCCAAATCTCATGAAAAAAATCACTTGCAGGTAAATTAAATTCAAATTTCCCTCCACAAGATCTACACATTCAATGCTGATTCACTGGTTATAAATCACTCATAATTATGTGAATATATTAATACATAAAATAAAATGCAACTTACAGTTTTCCAACTTGCATTTACCCTACGATGTTGAGATACACCTGAGGCATTACTATAGCTATAGTATATAGCTGAGCTGAGCTGTGCATTCCTTGCTAAGCAAGGTGAATGCTGCTTACCAAAATCTAGGATGTGTCTGTTACAATCCCTTTCTATATTGCACACACACAGAGTCGCCCATGCATACTTCATTTGCATAGGTCATAGGGAAGTAATTTAGATGATAAAATAGAATTAGCTGTTGCAAACTGCTTACCAACCAAAAGGACCTGTGGTATAAATGCAAAAAATAAGTTAGTGGCCTGACGTTTCGACCCTAGCAGAGTCTTTCTCGAAGGCAGAGAAAGACTCTGCTAGGGTCGAAACGTCAGGCCACTAACTTTTTTTGGGGAAGTAATTTAGCATACCGTGCGCATATATTTGCATACTCTAGGATCCTTCTCCGGGGGGTAAAAGAACTTTATAAATTTAGACTATATGTACGTTACTCCAATTCTTAAAGGCCCTGTACACTATTGGTAAGATCGAAAAACACAAATGTTCACAGATTCACACATAACTTACATGATTTAAAGTAAGTAATGGTAGAAAGGGTTCCTTAAAATATTTCTGCCTAAAATGCTATCGTTTCTGAGAAATGAGTAAAACAATAGTTTTTATCGCGCGCGATAATAAACTCGATGTTTGAAAAACAGAAAACACATACGGTCTCTTTTCACTATTTTCTCGTGACCTCGATGACCAATTGAGCTCAAATTTTCACAGGTTTGTTATTTCATGTATGTGGTTGATCACACAAAACATGAACACTGTCTGTGATTATTTTGTCAGCTCTACCAATCCTGTATAATATCTTTAAGAGACAAATGAGACAGATCTACTCTTAGTGCTTGTTCAACTCATTTTGATTCTAGTCTTATAAAAAAATTATTGTCCACTAAAAATTTTGAGCTACAAGCCCTGCAGTCTTGTTGATTTTCCCCAAACAATTCCAGCCCTGAATTCTGGTGTTTTGTATAGTTTTGTTAAAATTATTGGTTGGCGATGCCTGTGATGCGCGAAAGGCAAAGTCTACCTTTGATTTTTTGGAACTGTTCTCAGTGTTGTCCAAAGTGCCGGCTGCCGGCGATTTTGCCAGACTACTCGGTCCTTTGCTGCCGGCTACTTTTGTTCTCTTTTTGTTGTATTTATTTTTAACTTTTGTATTTATTTATATATATATATTTTTTTTCCCCCTCCCGAGCTAAAGTACTGCCAATGACATGGAAAACATAAAAATATTTGAATGAAATCAACATATATGGCAAGTTCAGGAGTCAATGTAACAAAAAATGTTATGATTTAAAGAAAAATTGATTCAATGGATTAAGCCAGAAATTGCTCAGATTGCACCACTGAGCATCTAGAATCCAAAAAAATTTCAGGGCCCTTGGCAGGTCTCAGACCTGACACCATAAGGGCTTTGCGCTCGTTCAGTCCTTTGACAAACCAGATACATATATTTGTTCAACTGCTACTTCAAAATATGTGGACAACCCTGTGTTCTATTGTTCTAATCCTATATAAATGTAGATATATACATTAAAACTATCCTGTGAAAATTTTATTTCAAAAGATGGTTTTTGAGAAATTGCAAAAAATCTGGAGCAGTTATGTCCACGCTGGTAGCATAAACCGTAATTGGAATACACAATCTGAGAAACTTTGCACGCAGAAATGTTACTCAGATTGAAATGATTTTGAATCCATTTCTCTAAGCTACATTCCTATGCTCTATAATATGTTCAAGTTAAATAGATCTGTACATTGTCATAATACCCGATCTTCTTCAAAAGTCCACATCCCTCTTGTTAAAACCACTCTATCTCAACATTGCATTACGTTCTCTGGTCCTAAACTCTGGAACAGCCTCCCGTTGTCGCTTTCTGCTTGTAAATCTATTAAACAGAAGCTTAAACGTTCTCTATTGTTGTGTCCTCATTACCTATTCAATTTCCAGTAGTATTGCTTTGTATAACCATGTACGTGTATACACATTGTTTGGTCACCTTTGTCTAGTTGTTGTTTTTTGTTAGTTCTTTTTGTTTCTGTCTTAAGGCTGTTCCTCGACAAGCCCTGCTTTTTCGGAACATGCCTACGCTTTATCTATAAGCCATTGTATCTTCTTATTACAAATGTTAATGTGGAAATAAATGTTACTTTGAATTGAATTGAATTGAATTCCTTTGAAGGGAACTCTTTCTCAAAATGTTATACATTATAAACAGCTGCAGTGCTTCATACCAAATAAGTTTTATTGTCATTAATTTTTGGAGTAATTACCAAAGGCAAACTTTCCCGTTGGGTGCAGTGTATCGACCAGCTCCAACCCAGTAAAGATGGACCCAAGTTCAGGCATAATATTCTTCCTACTTAAAGGCACAGTACACGTTTGGTAATGACTCTGAAAATTAATGGCAATAAAAACTTACTTGGTAAGAAGTACAGCAGCTTTGGGTAGTATAATGAATTTTGAGAAACTTTCATTTTCGAAGTACATGTACTACGATTATGGAATAATATATCACTTTTTATTCCCCCAAATTTGAATCTGAGAAGCGTTTCTGTCAGAAACGCTTCTCAGACTGTGTATTCCTATGGGGAATAGTCTTCCTGCGTGGAAATATTGGTTCCGGTTTTTCGGTGATATCTCAAAAACGCGACCACCTTTTGAAGTGAAATTTTCACAGGTTAGTTTTATTGTATGTACCTACATTTATATAGGATTAACACAATCAGTAGGCTTTAATTACCAAACGTATACAGCACCTTTGATCTGGTTTTCGATTTGTTTGCTCTTGGAAAAAATCAGAACAATTGTTATTAATAAGCCCTGAAAAGTCTTTTTGAGCCTACACCATGTGTACATGTAGGTCAGCCCTTATACATAATAAAATGTGCCTACTTTTTTTCCAACAACCACATATTATGCCTGATAAATGTCCCTTTGATCTGTCTACGTCCGTTAATAAATAACTAATCAATAGCACAATTTCTTAGTGACGGATCAAACATCGAATCTGTCACTACATTGTGTACACAATCTCAACAAGTCGACAGTGATATTGCATTTTAACAAACAATGTATTTCATTTGTGTGTGTTTTTATTTTATATACAGGAAGACACCATCGTTCAGTTAAGGAGTGAGCTATCTTCATTACACGCCGATAAAGATACAGCGATGAAAGTTAAACAACGTCTTCTTGAAGAGGTACATGTTTATTGTATACTGCTCTTTCCAAGTCGCAGTATTTTTGAACGCGTGAGGGCGTACTATGTGGGCTAATTTTACGTGATGCATAACAAGTAAACAAACTGGGCTTTTTCATTGTTGTTATTATTATGTTTTTGTATTTTGTCATTTGTGCAAGAAAACTACATACAGGCAATTAAAATAAGATGAAACTGTAATGGGGATGCAAGACACTCCCTGATGATAGCACCATCTTGCGGTCAAACATACATGTATGGTCACTGCCCTTACCAAAATGTTGTTGCATGTGTCAGTGTCATGGCTGACTGATTAAGAGCTCCGGACTCAAGCTTTGGTGTTTCTGATCAACAAAGTGTGGGTTCAAGTCCTGGTCGTGACAATTGTGTCCTTGAGCAAGACACTTTTAAAAACCATTATTGCTTCATCCTATGGATGGGACGTAAAGCCGTTGGTCCTGTGTGTTGTGTAATGCACGTAAAAGAACCCAGTGCACTTATCGTAAAGAGAAGGGGTTCGCCCCAGGTGTTCCTGGTTTGATTGCCTGCATATTGCGCCACAGCACGTTGTTAACTATAACATGGTGTTATGCAAAGGAATAGGTCTCATATTTCAACACGTAACTCCACATACCTTGTAGGAAATATACTGAGCAATGTGAGACGCCCATCGGGAGTAGACAAAGCGGCATATAAGAAGTTTGTATACATTATTAATAATATTGTCGGAACGATATTTTATATTGTATCCTACCCCACAGATCCATATTTTCTTGAATAATACAGCAATTACCAATGATATAATTTCCCTTTAAACACCTGTTTTAGTCTAAGAGCCTATGAGCCTCTTAATAGATTCACACCTGGTTGTAAATCATGTACACACACCTGCAAGTTTACTAGTAACAGACCTTTGCATTGTTGATAAACAAACCACGCTGGTTGGCATGCGACGGCCGATTGTTAGCAAAACATTCAATCGTGTTAACAGATGGTGTGACCAAGGTCAACATTTTCTGCAATTCTAATAAAAGACCTCCCCTGATTGGTTGCTATGTTTCCAACAAATTCAACACTATTTTTGAATATTTGTGTAACATTGCTACAAACTATGGCTATCTGTTTTTGCTTTGCATTTATGGCTTTCTAGTTTTTCAACCTCGGTTGGCAAAAACTCGGGCTGTGACGTTGCAAAAGAATGGTCTATAGTTACTACTTATTTTTTTTAATTTTTTTTTTATGAGATATCGCCTAACTCACAAGGCCACGAACGGCCACTTCAAGGTGAGGGCTACACATAACTGATTTGGGCTATCGACCCAAATCAATTGACACCAGGGGCACGTTGCCTCCTACTCCTGGGGCTGAAACAGGGTTACCCCCTTCACAGTCCTTAAGGATGTAGGCATGGGTATCATCCACTAGGAGCCTGTCTGGTAGAGCAGATTGCACTACCTTCCCAACTTTTTCGAAGCAATTATGGTTAAGTGCCTTGCTCAGGGGCACAAGTGTCATGACCGGGTATCGAACCCACACTCTGCTGCTGAAAACACCAGAGCTTAGGTTATCATGGCTGAAGTTTCGGTTGTCTTCACTTTTAATGCCTTTTGGTAATTTTTGACTAAAAACTGCCTTGTTTCAGCACAGGGCTTCACAATATTACACAATTTCACAAACCACAGGTTTCTTTAGGTTCACTCGAGGACAGTGTTATTAAAAAGAACTAACACACGTACACATTAATGCAGCAGTAATGAAATACAGCAAATAAAGTAAAACAACCCATTCGAAGCACAAATCCTTTCTGGTCCCCATTGCATACTTTGTGTGGACACCAACAATGGTGTTTTGCAGACCTGACTGCTTCCGTCACACACGTAATTACCAGATTAACACCAGGGAGTCATAGCTAGATCCCCTTCCTTGTACATCCAGCGTTGCTTAAGACGGTAATTAAATCAGAATCACAGCTCCGTCACCCGAGACTTGCGGAGACAAATGCCCAACTCCCAATCGTGCTGTCCATCCCCTTCTCACACTGTGAGCTTTATCACATCATCTCATTCTGGAAGCCTTGCTTCGGTGTCATCCCTCCCCCATGATTTCACCCGTTTCTATTTTCTTACGCATCTATTTTCTTGCCACCAATCTCCCTAATAAGTTGGAAGATACGCCAACCTCATTTGAGAATCTATTTTGACACGCTTTAGTGGATGGATGGGGATACTCTGCCTATTTTTGAATGTTGAAGTGCGACAGTTGGCAAGAAGTGATTCAACTGACATCAGTGGTTGTTAATAATACTGGGTTCTCATATAGCACTGCATAACACCCCTTGGGTCGTATCAAAGCGCTCAATACTTGTTTTTCAGCAGGGTAAGCTGAGCTTTGTTTCAAATTATAAGACCCATTTATGTAGCACTTTCTAATGGTTAACAAGGTGTTGCGGTGTATTCAGAAGCCACTGCCAGAAACCAGAAACACTGGGACAAACCACTTCTCTTCACGATACGTGTAAGTGTTTTTTTTAAAGTGCATTACACAACACATGGGACCAATGGCTTTACGTTCCATCCGAAGGCCAAAGGACAATAATGGTTAAGTGTCCTGCTTAAGGACACAAATGTCAAGACCAGGACTCGAACCCACACTCTGCTAATCAGAAACACCAGAGCTTGAGTCCGGTGTGCTTGACCGCTGTGCCATGACACGCCAGAATTTTCCTTTTTATGCAGAATTTCAATCTATACACTAGTTATTGCTCTTTTTGAACGCCATAATTTTGTCTTTGCCTTCGGCTTGGATGCTGTCTGCTTGTTTTAAGCTCCGTACCAAAATTGCACATTTTCTAAATATGTGACGAAGAGCTGAATCCAGAAATACATAAATAGTAATGGATTATTTCATTTGTTGGTGGTTAATAACTATTTTATCTTTTGCTGGGTAGGTGAACCTGGCCGTTGACAGCATGTCGGAAGAGCGAGGAAAACTGCACCAGGAACTTACACAGGCAAAAGTATGTCTTTTTCCTCATTTTAATTAAGGAAAACAAAAACTGCTTCCATTTTCACTTTTTTTTTTCCATTTTGGGAGTATAGAATGGCTATGTGTAAGAACAGAGCCCAATTTTAAAGAGCTTATTAAGCAGGCAATTTTGCTTAATAATTTTCTGCTAAGCAAAAATAAGCAGGATACCAGTCAGAAATGGTACATGTGACATGGTATTTTGGCTGGTAACCATATTCTGGTAAGCATACTTTTGTTGTGCTTAGCTACTTTTTGTGATTATAAGCAGCCTTATAAAATTGGGCCCACATAGCTACGTGTACATGTACTCGCAAAACATGCAATCAAAATTCAGACAAGTGCATAAGTAATAATAATAATAGCGCTTCAACGGTCAGTATTTTTCCTACAAGGTATGTGGAGCTACGTTTTGAAGTATGAAACCTATTTCTTTACATATCATCATGTAATGGTTTACAAGGTGCTGTGGCGCAATATGCAGCCAATCAAACCAGGAACACCGGGGCGAACCCCTTCTCTTTTTGATAAGTGCACTGGGTTCTTTTACGTGCATTACACAACACACAGGACCTACGGCTAAATTTACGTCCCATCCGAAGGATAAAGCAGTAACGGTTAAGTGTCTTGCTTAAGGACACAAGTGTCACGACCGGGACTCTAACCCATACTCTGCTGATCTGAAACACCAGAGCTGGAGTCCGGTGATCTTATCCGCTCGGCCACGACAGGCCCAGTGGTCTAGTGCAGCAAACTCAAGTTCTCATGATTGAGTCATCAGATGGAGTGTGGGCTCAAATCTTGATCTTGACACTTGTGTCCTCTTTAGTTGCTTCTCCTCACCCAGGAGTAATTGGGTGCCTGTGAGGGTAGTGATTGTTGATGTGAATGATGAACAACCTGTGCGCCAATTTGACTGCCGGTGCTGCATACTCCAAAAGAGTTGAGATGTTTTTAGGAATGTTCAAGGCCAAAAGAACAGGGGTAGTAATAGAGTGAGGGTGTTTCAGCCCCATGAGTAGGTGGCAACGTGTCCCTGGTGGCAGTTGATTTGTGTCAATAACTCAAATCAGTCAAGTGTAGCCCTTACCGTCTATAGCCCAAATCAGTTAAGTGTAGCCCTCACCTTGAAGTGGTCATCCTTGGCCTTGTGATGTTAGGCGATCTCTCATAAAAATAAAAATAAAATTGTTAAAAAGCACTTGAGGAGTTTGTAATGCTCAAGTATATCCAGCATTAATGAAGTCTGGGTCCTTTTCTTTTGCAGTTGGAGGTGACAAGTCTAGGGCAAGATAGACACTACTTAGAAGAAGAGAACAGTAGGTTAATGGAGCGGGTCTCAGCTATGGAACAGCAACAGGTAGGTTGTAGGCGTTGGTGAGGCAGGCTGGAAAATACCAACTGGACCACTAGGATCCACTAAGAATCAAAGACAATGGTCCCTATAATAGTCAGTGAGCCAGGGGATGAAATTTTACAAAGGCATTTTTCAATAAAATGTAACCAACACCAAGAAATACATCTTGATGACTTTATTTGAAAAAAGTACATAACTGTGTGACTTTAAAGCACATGTGTCATATTGGTAATCGTCAAAGACCAGTTTACACACTTGATGTGACCCAACATATACATGAAATAACAAACCTGTGAAAGTTGAAACTCATTCGGTCTTCGGAGTCACAAGAAAAAAAGTGGGAAAAAACTTTAAATTTTTTCACTGTTTTCAATCATTGAGTTTTGGACTTACAAGATCAAGACTAATTGTTTGCTCATTTCTCAAAAACTATTGCATTTCAAGCAAACATAGTTCAAAGGGAGTTTCCCACCATGACCATCTTTATACCATGTACTTTGTGTTCAAATCTGTGAACATTTATATTTTTACTCTTATCAATGTTATATGCACACCTTATCTTCACATGTATATTTTTTATGAAGGAATAATAACATTATCGCTGATAACGTGCAAAACGAGAATTACCATTACTGAGAGAAAAATTTCCTTTTTTTTTGTTAGGATTCGCAGCAGAAGGTTCAGTCGACAATTGCCGAGTTGTTGGAGAGCAAGAATCGTCTTGCCTACGAGAAAGGTCGGCTCCAGAACCGTGTGGATCAACTACAGGGAGAGATGGAATCCTTGGCCAATGCACAGGCTGATGTCCATCAACTGAAGAAAGTTAATGACGTTATGCAGGCCAAGTTATCAAAGGTACGGACAACAGTCGTCAAACGATCAATGGCTAAACTAATTTGTTGAGTCTTCAGGACACTACTTGTTGGCCGATAAACAGCATACCTGCCAACTGTCCAGATTTTTGAGATTGCAGGCCGCAAAAAAATCAGAACATTCCTATTTCTGACAGTGACAGCAATGAAAAAGATTAACAAGTTCTGGCAAAAGAGGGTGTGGTTTGGTTGCGACAGCAGAGATTTTCTTAACCCTTTCCTTACCATAGGTGACTTTAGTTGACTGCACTAATACCCCCTCTTCCTTACCATAGGTAACTTTAGTTGACTGCACTAATACCCCCTCTTCCTTACCATAGGCGACTTTAGTTGACTGCACTAATACCCCCTCTTCCTTACCATTGGTGACTTTACTCGACCAAGCTTACACACAAAAAAGCACTCAAGCCTGAGCACAAAGGCCATTTGTAATAAAGCTGTAGTTTTGTCCATGTTTGCCCTCCATACTTACCAAGCTTACCATCATTGGAAAGGGGAAGATCGGATCTTTCCAATGATGGTCAAATAAAATAAGGTTGCTATTTTGCAATCTCTTCAAACTGGAGTTGAAAGATCCGAAATGCCAAACACCTACGGAGCGCCATATACTTGTGTACAAAAATGTGTTTGAGATTACAGATCACACCAAGGAAAGAAAGACAAAGAACTTTGACATTTATTGACCGATCTACATGATTTTTGGATTAGTGAGAACTTTTTCATTACTTATTTTGCTGTAAAACAATGTCTTCAAGGAGATAATGGGGTTTGTAAAAATGGCCTTTCAACGAAGGCTTTCTGTTGTGTAAGAATGTGTGCTTCACGCTTGAGTGGTCAAACAATGCGCTTATCAGCAGTTGTTTATGTCCAAACAATTCGGTAAGGAAAGGTTGGGATACAATGATTTTTGTACATTGTTTTAAATACGTACATAATTTGTATGTGTACATGTTAATAAGTTTTACTTGCAAGACTTCTTTAGTTGCTATCCGTGGACTTGTAAAACTGGTTTTCCTATTTTTGAGGTTTCAATGTTGGCAGGTATGAAACAGGAAAAGATTTACAGTTACGAATTTTTTTTCAATATTTTGAGAACTGTTGAAAGGGAAACTGCTGCAGTGTTGTTTTTTTAAAATTATTTATGGAATGAAAAGGAAAAACTTGATATTGCAAACTGATTATCAACCAAGTTTACCTGCTTGGTATAAATGCAAAAAGGCGATAATGACAATTCTGCCCAAGCACTTTACATGGTTGCTACCCCCTGTTCATCGATCCTTGAGCATTCCTGAACCTATCTCAACTGTTTTAATGCAGCACTGGCAGTCAAATTGGCGCACAGGTTGCTAATCATTCACATGAACAACCTCTACCTTACATGCATTCCTTTCACTCCTTTCATTTGTGGCGTGTCGTGGCCGAGCGGTCTAGGTCACCGGACCTAAGCTCTGATGTTTTCAGCAGCAGAGTGTGGGTTCGATACCCGGTCATGACACTTGTGCCCTTGAGCAAGGCACTTAACCATAATTGCTTCGAAAAAGTTGGGAAGGTGGTGCATTCTGCTCTACCAGACAGGCTCCTAGTGGATGATACCCATGCCTACATCCTTAAGGACTGTGAAGGGTGTAACCCTGTTTCAGCCCCAGGAGTAGGAGGCAACGTGCCCCTGGTGTCAATTGATTTGGGTTGATAGCCCAAATCAGTTATGTGTAGCCCTCACCTTGAGTGGCCGTCCGTGGCCTTGTGAGTTAGGCGATATCTCATTAAAAAAAATAATAAAAATAAAAAAAAATAAAAAAAATTCCTTAAACCATTACAAGCTCCCTGGGGATTATTCAGCCTGTGCTGCCAAGTATGTTGGGTTTCGAGCTAAATCAATCACAAGAACCATCTCTGCCCTCACAGGTACCCATTTACTCCTGGGTGATGAGAAGCCATTAAAGTTAAGTGTCTTGCCCATAAACACAAGTGTAACGACAGGGATTCAAACCCACACTCCGATGGCTCAGCCATCAGAACTTTCTTGCGCTGAACCACTCGTCTGTGGCATGCTAAACACATAATAAACTCTACACATTGAGAAAGACTGTCCTACAAAATTCATAGCAAAGAGGTTTTATAATTCTGACAGAATTTACCAATAACTGTTTGGCCTTTACCCAGCCCAGATCTTTCCGATTTGAAAGAACATGTCAGACATTTCCAATTCAACACCAACTTGTTCCAAAACTTACACTGCTAAAAAAAACTTCTCATATTGTATATTTATTTGTAATCAAGTATCAAAATGGAGGATGTTGATGTAATTTTCTAGACAAACAATATTTCCTTTTTCGCCGACAGACCTCGGGGGAGCTGAGCTCAGCCAGAATGGATGTCCAAAGGCTGGAGGGCAAGTTGAGACAGGTGAACAAACCTCACGCCTGATGCTGTGTCAACAACGTCAGCAATCACCCGTGCCGTTTGGGAAATGGGGGCATCTGTTTTTCTTATGACTTGCACTTGTGCTGAGTGTAAAATTGAGGTTAACCCAAGTGTTTATTGTGTCAGGTAGTGCATACATGAGTTGCTCTCCGAATCAAGCTTTGAAGTTGCGGGTTTCAAGTTTGTGTATACCCTAAGAAATTCAAGGGACATCAATAAATTTGAGTCTTGGGAAAGCCTAGTTTTTCCTAACAAGTTTTATGGATTGAATCTTTTTATTGTAAATTTGTGGGGTTATTTTACAGGGGTCGTTCTTCACTATACACGTAACAAAATCCAACAGCGTAGTGATACCTGGGGTCGACTTAAAGGGTGTTTGTAACATTGGTAAGAGTAAAAATATAAATGTTCACACATTCGTGCATAACTTACGTGGTATAAAGATGGTCATGATGGGAAACTCCCTTTGAAATATTTTTGCTTTAAATGCTATAGTTTTTGAGAAATGAGTAAAACAATTAGTTTTGATCTCATGAGTCAAAAACTCAATGTTTGAAATCAGTGAAAACACTTAAGGTTTTCCCCCACTTTTTGCTGGTGATTGCAACGACCGATTGAGCTTAAACTTTCCCAGGTTTGTTGTTTCATGTATATGTTGGGATACACCGAGTGAGGGTACTGGTCTTTGACTGTTACCAAAAGTATAAAATGCCTTTAACAAAGCTCTAAGATTCATTTTAAGACGAGTTGTCATTGTCACCATAGTGATTTGTGTTGTGGCACCACACTTTGCTTAGCAATTAAGGTTGATACACAGTTCAGATCAATCTTAGCTCTTTGTGAAATCGGCCCCTGAACACTGTTGGATTCTGATTATATGCCTGATCCCATGTAAAGCATGATCAGTGTACTAGTACAGTTCTCAGTCCAATAGTATACAAATAATGAATGTTTATGAGTGCAATGGTAAGAATATTTTCATGAGTTAAAAGATGGAATGTTCCATTCAACGAGGCGAATTCAAGTAGATCTTTGTCATTTGATTGAAGGATAACACTATACTATAAAGATAATAATAAATAAATTGATGCTTTCTCAAGCGCACCACTACTTTTATTTTGACTTAAAAAGTTAACAATCAACAACGGATTGCATGCATCGACTTCTTAGTGTACAAAGTCCCGTCATCTTTACTCAGACCACCATAAAACCGCGATAATAAATTATCAAGTTCTACATCACCGTAAGCTTCCACTGCTTCCAATGTTGTTCTGGAACTCTTAGCATATGAATTTAGTCTTCCTACGGCGAATTTGATTTGTTTCTGAGTATTTGTAGCATCAGACGCATCAATTAAATCAGCAATTTTGCAGTCGTTAAGCAGCACAAAATTATTTGAAGCTTCCGCCATCTTTAATCGAATAGTCACTTTCGTCAATGGAGGGCGGGCGAGCGTGCAATAGAACAAATCGGATGGAACGAAAAATTCACGGTGAATGGAACGAAAAATGCACGGTGAATGACGTAGCGTGCAATGATACGTTTATTTGCTTTCACGTGACGGACAATCCTCCAATCAAATGGCAAGGATCTGCTTGGGTGTTATATAAAATCAAACAAAAAAAGCAGTTGGATTTTGAAGAAGTGGGTGTGGTAACGGGGAAGGTGTAGTACATGAAGGGTCTTTCAAAATGTTTAAAATTCTCTTTTCGAAATTGTCTGAAAAGTTAAATTAAAACACTGTTTGTGATGTTAAATAAATAAATAATAATAAACTATATGAATTTTGCAAAAAATAGTTAATGGCCTGATGTTTGGACCATAGCAGAGTCTTTCTCGAAGACTAAATGACATCACAACACACATAAACAGGTATATAGGTGTAACATATATATTGGCGTGTCGTGGCCGAGCGGTCTAGTTCACCGGACCTAACCTCTAGTGTAGTCAGCAGCAGAGTGTGGGTTCGATACCCGGTCATGACACTTGTACCCTTGAGCAAGGCACTTAACCATAATTGCTTCGAAAAAGTTGGGAAAGTAGTGCATTCTGCTCTACCAGCCAGGCTCCTAGTGGATGATACCCATGCCTACATCCTTACGGACTGTGAAGGGGGTAACCCTGTTTGAGCCCCAGGAGTAGGAGGCAACGTGCCCCTGGTGTCAACTGATTTGGGTCTATAGCCCAAATCAGTTAAGTGTAGCCCTCACCTTGAAGTGGCCGTTCGTGGCCTTGTGATGTTAGGCGATCTCTCATAATAAAAAAACACAAAAAACCCAGAAGCAGTCAAGTGGAAATACATGATGAACAGAGAGAGAGAGGCAGAAAGCACATAGAAAAAGCAAGGGGTAAACAAAGAATAAAGAGACAAAGGGGGGGGGGGTTGGAGGGAAGAGTCTGGTTTGACCACAAGAAGTTGGAACATGAATTTTCTGACATCTGCTGCTTTCATTCACCCACAGGAACGCGACCTGTCTGACCGAAAGGAGAAAGATTTTACTCTAGCCATCCAGGCAAGAGACGAGACCTTCAAGGAGTGCCAGAAGGTCAAAGGTCAAATTCAGGTCATGGAGGAAAGAGAAAAGCAAAAGGTAGAATAGAAACTTATAGTCAGTTTTCATCCATTAAAACAAAATCATAATCTAACAACTAGCTAGTTTTGGCTGAAGTAGTGAAAACATTGCACGGTTAGGGTCATTGATTGGTTACTACTCCAAAAGTGAATGCTCATAAAAGCTTCCTTGGTGAGAAGCACCGCAGCCTGTTGATAGTATAGATAGGTTGCAATATGACGTAAGTCGGCCATCTTTACGGGCAATTTGGAACACACAGTCATGCGTTACGCGTGAGAACGGCGTGCAGCACGTGCACATTTCACAAAACTCATTGCATGATTGGTTAGTGAACGACGCGGCTGCGTTAATAATTTGAGCGCTTGACGCGCCTGCATGCCAAAATGCGATTTGCCCGTAAAGATGGCGTCTACTGGGAACTATCCATAATCCATTTTGAGAAAGGATTCTCTTTGAAGTAAAATGCATTGGATGTTTTTTCACCCAAAAACATTTGAGTTTGAGAAACAATTCATTCAAGAATATGTTCTCAGATATTTGCGAGGGTTGGTGTCCGTTTGGGTATGCTGCGGCCAGTGATGTGGTTGGTACCCGCTGTCACCTTGCTAAATGTGGATTGATTCGACGTTCTTGTGGAAGAAATACAGTTTTTCTCCCTGTTTTCTCAGCAAGTAGACACTGCATTCAGCTGAAATCTTTACACGTCACTTTTATTGCATCTTTCTTGATGACTTGGCCAATAAATCAGCATTTCGTTGACAAAAACCAATCTATGACCTTAACTTTAATGGTACGCGTGCACATGTGTGATGCGCTGACTTACCAACAGCATTGTTCCCTTCTAGGCTGCTAGCTTCCAGAGGAGCCTCACCGATGCTAAGGACGATCAGACCAAGATAGCGTCTACCTTGGAGGGGGTGATGGTATCGCATAAACAGCTGCAGACAGCCGTGGAGAACTTACAGACAGAGCTAGGCCGTAAGGACAGTGAGCTGGTCACGCTCCGGAAGGAGAGGTTGGTTTAGATCCTTGGTTGCTTATTTGTAGAACTAGGAACACTGAAAGGTATAGCAGCTACAGGAAATTCTATGTAAAACTTTTTTAGATTCTCAACGAGGAAAATACTTAAAGGCAAAGTATACCTTTGGTTTTTGGAACCGTTCGATTGTTTTATTCCTATATAAATGTAGATATATACAATAAAACTAACCTGTGAAAATGTCATTTCAAAAAGTAGTGTTTTTTGAGATATTGCTGAAAAACCGGAACGGTGTTGCAATCCGTATAATAATCTGTAATTGGTAGTAACGTTGCTCAGATTCAAATTTTGGGGGATAAAAACTGATATCTTTTTCCCATAACCACACTACTTCGAAGTGAAATGATTCTGAAAATGCTTTATAATATCAAAAGCTGCTGTTCTTCTGAGTAAGTTTTTATTGCCATTAATTTTAAGAGTGATTACCAAACGTGTACCTTCCCTTTGAGGAGTAGAGAACATTATTATTCAATATTTCTGGTAATAAAACCAATGATGTCTCATAAGTAAACTTAATCACTGTAGCTTCGTAAAAAAGAAAAAGAGACCTCCATTTTCTTTATATTGTTAGCCTCGGACACTATCCAGGGAGAATGATTGACATCCCTTTTGTTGGTGGAATTTGTCTTATCTTTATCCCTAACAACTGTAATACAGTATTTTCAATCCCCTACGATTTGTTATACATTTTACTTTGTACACTGCCCCACTGTGTTTTGTGACTGTAAAGACTGGGTTTCAGCGTTCTATTTTTAATTCTTGAAAGAGTGTTGACATCGGCTCCTTTTCCAGGTCGGCTCTTCCGATTGGAGTTGGTGGAAACGGTTAATAAATGGAAGTGACAATTTCCATTTAACTGCTTAGGAAAATAATGTGGATACAGAACTCTACCAGCCACTGGTCAACCATTTCAGCCTTAGGGCAGATTTCCATACTATTTGTTTGTCTTGTTTACATGTTGTTGTTGTTGTTGACAGGGAGAGCAGACAGAAGTCCATGGGAGCACTCCAGAGGGAGGTAGAGAAACTTCAAACTAATCTTGTAACCATGGAAACGCTAGAAGGTGGTCAGGTAAACAACTCCCATGTGACTGCAAGCCCTGTAGTCTAACAACTCGGTGATAACTCAATGAAGCATTGAGAAGTCAGGTTGAGCTTCGAACCTACTCAAATTCTACCACACTGCAAGCCCTGTAGTCTAACCACTGATTTGATAACTTAATGAAACAATAAGAAGTCAAGTTGGGCTTCGAACCCACTCCCATTTGAATGCGAGCCCTGTAGTCTAAGCACTTGTTGATAACTCAATGAAGCAACTAAAAGTAAGCTGGGTTTCAAACCTACTCCCATGTAATCGCAAACCATGCAGTCAAACAACTTGTTTGATAACTGAATGAAACTATGAAAATCAGGGGGGCTTCGAACCAACTCCCGTGTTACTGCAAGCCCAGTAGTCTAAACACTCATGCTATAACTTGAAACGGTGAGAAGTGAGCTGGGTTAGAACCCACTCCCATGGGACTGCAAGCCCTGTAGTCTAACCACTCGGTGATAACTCAATGAAGCATTGAGAAGTCAGGTAGGGCTTCGAACCAACTCCCGTGTTACTGCAAGAGCCCTGTAGTCTAAACACTCGTTTATATCTTAATGAAAAAATGAGAAGTCAACTGGGGTAGAACCCACTCCTGTAGCACTGCAATCCCTGCAGTCTTACCACTTGACCACATCACAATCCCATGTATGCTCTGATTGGTTTTGTAGTTGGACAAGGTCCGCAGTGAGCTGAGCAGAGTGAGCGAAGACAAGCTGAAACTAAGTCGCACTGTGGACGACCTGTTTCAGACCAACGGTCAATTACAGTCAACAGTGGACAGACTGCAGAGCCAACTTGAGAAACGAAATCACAAGTACAAGCTCTTACAACAGGCCAGGTATAAGATTCTTAAATATACCTCAATTTACTTTGAATAGGTGTAAGATTTATCAATAGACACAATCGGCGACTGCAGTCACTTGACCCATAGTGGGTATACAATGTAAACTAACCAAGCAAGCAAGGTGCAGCGTGAATGGAAACACATGGCTGCTTCCAAGCGCTCCTGCCATAAGGTGGGAAGCAGCCATGCTCTTCCATGCTCGCTGTGCATTGTTTGCTAGATTTGTTTACATTGTATACCCACTACGAGTCACATGACTCCGATTGTGTCTATTATCCTTCACAGACTAGGCAGTTTTTTTTTTTAAAATCCGGATGTCAGGCTTTTTCTTTGACCTTTTCACTGCTTTAAAGGTATTATATAGGATTGGCAAGGATGAAAAACACTATCATTTAATTTTAGTCTGACAGCCTACTGATTATGAAGTTCGTACTCAACAAATTTTGTCTGTGAAATATTTTCATCTGAAATGAAGTCATATTCAAGAAAAACTGTATCTGAAAGCTGAAAAAAAGCAACAGCTGATTTCGGTTGTTGCAACCAAAGTTAAGGACAATGTGATTTCATGCTGGAAACTGTTAATGGTTTTTCGCTATTCTCTCCGACTCACACAACAGATTAAGCCCAAATTTTCAAAGGTTTATTTTATGCATATGGTTTGATCACACGAAACATGAATACTGTCCGCGACTATTTTGTCAGCTCAAGCAATCCTGTATGATACCTTTAACATGTGTGGGAAACAAAATTGAACACTTTGACAAACCCCAGTGTTAAGACTTAAGAGTACCAATAAACCTTTCCATTGTTGATAAACAAAGTGCGCCGGTTGGCATGGACGGCCGAATGTTAGCAAAAAATGTTTTAAAATGTTGTGACCAAAATCAAATTCAAACTGAAATACCTTTCATGATTGTTTGATTTGTTTCCAACAAATTCAACACTATTTTTGAATATCTGTGTAACATTGCTACAAACTATCTGTTTTTGATTTGCAGTTATGGCTTTCCATAGTTTTCCAACCTCGGTTGGCAAAAACTTGGGCTGTGCATTGCAATAGAAAGGTCTATAGACCTTTGTCATGGTGCTGCCATCTTGACTTTTCTCCCATTCAAATCAGTGTAACCAAACTGAGGCTGGAAGGAGAAATAGTCTGGTTCCTTTTTGTACAATGAATATTATTGTTAATTGCTGTGGTTGGATACAAGGAGCATGACCAAAAATGGTGGCAGCATGATAATCTCATTCCCCCATCTTTTAATTTAGGGGTAGAGAACAGTCCAGTCTTCAGGAGCAACTTCACTCCACCGAGGACCGTCTGCACTCACTCCAGCAGCAGCTAGCTACTAAGCGAGACACCTCCATCAAGAACGCCACCAAGGAGCTCGCCCACATACAGCAAACCAATGCAGACCTCATGTCCAGGGTCAAGGAGCTCTCACGGAGCAACTCGGACCTTCAGAAGAAGGTGGCTAGCCTGGAAGAGACTTGTGGAAAGCAGCGGGATAGGATTCATAGTCTGAAGTCGCAGCTAGAGGGAAGTCACAGGCTAAGGAAAACCAACACTGAGATGACTGAGAAGGTACGTGTATGCATTTGTAAACCAACCTCCGGTCGTAATTGTTTTTCTCCGGTTTTTCTCCGGTCGTAATTGTTTTTCAACATAGAGCTGCCAACTCTCCCCGATTCTGCAGAAACTTCCCTGAAAATCAATCATATGCATTTGTGGTAATGTAATACAGTACGCTCCTCGAGCCCTACCTTGTGCTATTTTAACTAATTATTCAACCTATGTATTTGAAGTTACATGGGTCTTTGGTTTGGGCTCAATGAGCGTACCTGTCTGGGGCTCACGCTTATAAGCTTTGCTTCTTAGTGAGCTCCCCTGCAGTTTCCCCAAAGTGTATTTATATCAACCTGGCTTAACTGTATTATTATTGAAACATTACATATATATTATTGCCTGTATAAGATTTGATACTGTGGAAATAAAATATACCTTGAAACCTTGATTATGGAAACTTTTTCTGCCACATTAATCCAGAAGCCACAAGTTCAAATTTTGTTTGCGTAGTTTTGTCTTTGTTCCAACTAAAATTATTTAAAGATAACTTGCTGGTCTTGCCACTCGACCGATGCCATACACAGCAGGGAATCAATTTGTAATGTTATAACCTTGATGATTACTGATGCAATTCACACAACATTTGAACATTGAACAACTGCATTCTGTTTACCTGATGGAACTCCTAGTTTATTCACTAGACCTCTGACCTTAACATAATGTATGGAGCGCCTGTTGTTGTATAAAGAGTATTATCAATGCATGGATACTGCACCATTGTTGTGACTTCTTAACCACCAAAACATCTCTGAAGTGTTCGACTTTTCAGCCATGATTGTTGTCAAGTTTCATCTCTAGATTATTTCACTGGTTCACTGCAGATCAAAGAAATCAACCATCAGCTGTCAGAGATGGAAGCCGCCAAGCGAGAGTATGCCAGGAAAAACAACGAGCAGTCTAAGACCATCTCCAACTTTGTAAACCAGGTGTCGGAGTTACAGGCTGACCTGCTGGCCATATCTGGGGTACAGGAAAGCATGTCAGATGCCTCCAGGTAGGGGTCAACCTTTCTCCCCCCCCCCCCCCCCCCCCCCAACATAAAGAAAACACATTTATTCCCAACTATCTTTTGAAATTGTTTTGCCAGGTGATATTTCACTTTAAAGAAAAATGCAATTATGTGTAGTGTTGGAGCGATGGTTGGCCGACAATCATTTGAACAAAAGTTTCAAACAACAGGTTATCGTCGCCCTCTCTCTCGTGTTTCTCGGCAGTCACGGATGCACAAATGTAAACAGGTCTTTTAAATGACATTTTGTATTAAAAATGTTGTAGAGAAACTTCAAACTAATCTTGTAACCATGGAAACGCTAGAAGGTGGTTAGATAAACAATATTTATAGACCCCGTTGCCCTGACGTCACTTGCGAATGATGTAATTACAAATGATGTAATTTCCCTTTAATAAGAGATTGGTTCATACTTATTTGATAAGTTTGGAACTATGTTGAGCTAGTGATGTACCCAGACTTTCCTTGGACAAATTTTTCCTTTTGTTTGTGTATTTTGTTCTTGTACAGGAAGAAGGATGAGCAAGTTGAGAAAGAGCGAGCGCGGCGTGAGGAGATTCAAGTGAAGGCCAAGGAGCTCCAGAAGAAGTTGGTTCAACTACAAGAAGAGAAATCACAGGCAGAGGTGAAGCTGCTTGAAGCTAGTAGTGAGTCCTTCCAGGTATGGCAAGCCAAAGTATCAGTCTCCTGACGATGAGCAAGCTAGTCGAAACGTTGAGAACTATAAAGAACTCACTCCGCGGCAGTGTAGTTAATAACGAGAAGTCCCAGTAGATTTCCTACCTCCCGCCCAGGTAGTAGTTAATAAGCAGGACAGTTCTTTTCAGAACTGAGAAGTCTCCCGAAGTCTCCCGAATTCCGAATAATCTACTCCGCGGCAGTAGAATAAAAAGCAAGACAAGTTCTCAGAGAACAAAATCTACCAAATAGTGTTACCGCAAACCAAATATACATATCTTAAAACTCAACAAAGATTTAGCTAATTTAGGGTTAAACAAAGAAAAATTGACTAGAGTGGGTTGAACCATCAACCTCCGGTTTGACGTGCCGGTGCTCTACCAACTTAGCTATCTAGCCCTAAAGATTGAGCTGTTAATAAATGACATTTTTGGACAAGCAAGTTCATAGAATGGGTTTTGAGGCATTGCATGGTGATGTTTCAATGTTTATTCAGTTTGCAGTAACACCATGTGTATAAATCTACTTTAAATTGTCCTTACTGTCCTACCACTGTTCTAGACAAGTCTTTGTTTTGTCTCAAAAAGCAACTGGCTAAGAATGTTCTACTTTAGCATGCTTCGCTTTCAGGAAACATGCTTTTGTTATTCCCAGATTTCAGCCAATCTTCACGAGGCCCAGTCCTGGTTCAAGACAAGATACGAGACCCTCCAGAAAGAGTTGGTGGAGGCCCGGCAGCGTCAGGCCAAGCTGGAGAAGAACAACACTGAACAGCAGCAGAAGCTCTTAGAGGAGAGAATGAAGGCTGCTGAGCAGGCTCAGAAAGCTAGAAACATGATGAGAGTAAGTCTTAACTATAAACAAAGTAAACAAATTCTATAAAAACTCCTTAAAGGCACTGGACACGTTTGGTAATTACTCAAAATATATACTAGCATAAAAACTTACTTGGTAACGTGCAACGGAGAGCTGTTGATAGTATAAAACATTTTGAGAAACGACTCCCTCTGAAGTAACGTAGTTTTTGAGAAAGAGGTAATTTCTCACTAAAATATTTGAATCTGAAAAAGACTTCAGGCCTGAAGCCTTTTCAGGCATCTGAAAGCACACTAATTTGTGCAACAAGGGTGTTTTTTCTTTCATTATTTTCTTGCAACTTCGATGACCAATTTGAGCCCAAATTTTCACAGGTGTGTTATTTTATGCATATGTTGGGATAGACTATGTGAGAATACTGGTCTTTGACAATTACCAAACGTGTCCAGTGCCTTCAAAGAAAGAGGCTCAAATGAAACATCTGGATCTGGATTTGATACTGCAATCAATCTCCCATTAAAGGGATGTACAGGTTGCAGGTGTGTGCGGCTGGTTTGGGAAACTAGTTGTTGTAGTGGGCTTTGCTTTTGATGTTCGACAGGTTTAATCTATGTAATCTTTCTTTAAAAGTATGTAATGAGGGAGCCTCTCTCACAGACGCTATGGGAGGAGGTTCCACTCTGCCGTAGTTCTAGGTAAAAAGGAGTATTTGAAGCAGTCCTTGGCTAGCGGGTTCTTTTATGAAGGATGTAGAGTCTGTTGTACGAGTTTGTACTCTGGTCATTGTACTTGGGGTATGAAGGAGAAGGTCAGAGTTTATGGCAGCTTTATGATGTATTGATTTGTAGAGTAGGGAAAGGCGTCCTGTCATCCTGCGTTCTTCAAGGGTACTCCAGCCTAGGGTTTTGATGATAGAGGAGACACTGTCGGTTTTGTCATACTTGTTTGTTATGAATCTGGCGTCTCTGCGTTGTGTTGCCTCAAGTTGGGTAATGTGTTTTTCATGGAATGGGTCCCAGATGCTAGCACAGTACTCCAGACGTGGAAGGACCAGATACTTGTAAGCTGCTTCTTTGACTTGTGGTGAACAACTGTAGAGGTTTCTACGAATCAGGCCTATTTATCTGGTTTCCTTTTGTGGCTGTTTTGCTGATATGTTGAGCCCAAGTAAGTTTATTATTTATATGAATACCTGAATATGAATGGGAAGCAACATTCTCGAGAGCATGACCATTTAGGGAGTAGCTTGTGTTGAGAGGAGTTTTCTTATGTGTTATGTGCATACAGTAGCATTTTGAGGGATTCATCCTTTTTCATCTGACAGCTCACACCTGTATTTCCTTTTCAAAACAGTGGACTTAATTGGATCATGCACAAACCAGTAGGGCTGCTCATCCATTAAGTTTAATGACGCAAGTAATTCAATGTAAATAATAATAATAATATCAAATAATAAACCACAAGGGAAACTGACTGGGTAAATGTTTAAATGATTTTGGGTTGAACAAAGAAAAATTGACTAGAGCGGGATTTGAACCAACGACCTCCGGTTTAACGTGCCGGCGCTCTACCAACTGAGCTATCGTGAGCTATGAGCTATGGAAACTTTGAGCTATGGCGTGTCGTGGCCGAGCGGTTAAGAGCACCGAACTCAAGCTCTGGTGTTTCTGTTCAGCAGAGTGTGGGTTCGAGTCCCGGTCGTGACACTTGTGTCCCTGAGCAAGACACTTAACTATAATTGCTTCTCTCCACCCAGGGGTAAAATGGGTACCTGTGAGGGCAGAGATGGTTCTTGTGATTGATTTAGCTTACTAGCTTAGTAGCGCATATATTGCAGCACAGGCTGTATACTCCCCAGGGAGCTGAGATGGTTTAAGGAATGAAATAAATGGCCCAGTGACCAGGGGTAATAATGTTCGAAGCGCTTTGAGACGCCCTTGGGTGTGATAAAGCGCGATATAAATCCATATTATTATTATTATTATCTAGCCCTATGTTGGCGGTCTCCCTATTTTGTCAATATCTTTGTTCGGGGGGTGCCAGTCAGAAGCCATTCAACCGCAAACTGCCGTGTAGCCAGGGATCACACCCAAGTATACGATACAACCTGGGAAGCGGCAGCCAGGGGATCACCTTAAGGGGATGCGACTTTTTATATCAGATATAAAATAATAATAATAATAATACAGCATTTTTAAAGCGCACTTTATCTGTGTGACATTCAAAGGCGCTGGTCAAGAACAAGAAGAAAATACACCTAATGGGTAGACAAATTCTTCTCATCATCTAAGTTGTCTCTGATTGTTTTTTTGTTTTTTTTTGTTTGTTTTTTTCAGGCCAGCAGACAGGCTTTGAATCAGTTAGCCAGACAGGCAGAATCCGATGCTCATAAAACCAAATCCCAGATGACGACGATGGTCCAACGATTACAAGCAGAGAAAGATCACGCAGCGTACACAGACGGAAAACTCAAGAAATTCATGGTGGGTTGTCTTCCTCAATACAGTCAATCAGAAAAACCGTAGTGTTTGTTGTGGGAGGTTGTTGGGAAAAGAACGCTGTTGTCAGTAAAAACAAAAACACATTTTCCTTTAGGTCTCGGCGGTTGTTGCTTCTTGTTTCATTTTACTTGTGTGTTTTTTCGGGTTGAACAAAGAAAACTTGACTAGAGCGGGACTTGAACCTGCATCCTCAGGATTAATGTGACAGTGCTCTACTAACTGAGCTATCTAGCCCTATGTTGGCGGTCTCCCTATTTTGTCCCTATATCTTTGTTGGTGTGCCAGTCTGTGTTTTTGTTACACTTGTTGGCTTGATTTGTCTATTGCTTTCATATAATTACCCTTGTTACCTTTGATAAACTCAATGCTGTCTCCTTCTTGTTTTTTTCCTAGGATGCTAGTGGGCAGTACATAGAGGAACTGGCATTTGAGTTGGACCATTACCGAAGTCATGAAGACACACTTTGATGGAATGGCATACTTAGTATTAACCTATAGACTGTTCACATTGAGCAAGTTGGGGTGCCAACCTTTTAGTCAAATGTCACTAAATCACGCATGCGATGTCTGTGTTTCACTGGAACACGTTTAGTCAATTGCTTCGTCAAAATATGGCAGCCCAACAAGGTGACGACGTAAGCAAACAGCCATCTTGACGAATTGCAAAAATGAGTTTGTGGCCTAACGTTTTGACCCCAGCAGAGTCTTTCTCAAAGGCTAAATGACGAAGTGGCGTAACTTCATTAGTTGACTGGACAAACAGTGCTGCAGAGCTT
This sequence comes from Leptasterias polaris, assembly GCA_037783415.1. Classification (NCBI taxonomy): domain Eukaryota; kingdom Metazoa; phylum Echinodermata; class Asteroidea; order Forcipulatida; family Asteriidae; genus Leptasterias; species Leptasterias polaris. The sequence continues at coordinate 1,906,757 of JAZGTN010000111.1, forward strand.
GGTTGATCTAGTTGGACTAGCTAGTTCAAGTGACATCTATGGTTAAGTTAAATGCCACCAAACATAGAAACGTGGGTGCTACACGGTATTTGATACGTAGGTAAAATAAGTTGTTGAAATACATGACTATAGTGATGAGGTTGGCTGTTTAAGTGAGGTGATTTTTGTATAGGACTGTGATGCCTTAAAGTTTATGTTATTTTGTATTTACCAACGTCATAATTGTTTGGAGTTTTCTTTTTACCGATACCTTTGTTTTTGTTGTAAAAAATTTGTTTTTGTTGTAAAACAGAGCCAACTGGGCTGATGTAAAATTCATGTACATATAAGAGTATTGTAATATACAGCTATGCTGCAAAATTAATTTATACATTTCATAATTATTTAAGGTTTGTTTTAAACATTAGAAGAGTAGACTGTATCAACAAAATGTGAACTTTTTAAAACTTGATGTAGATTTATCACATTCAATCATAATAATAGTATCGTCTCTTATATAGCGCATTTCCAAAGAATGATAATTGCACTTCACATTTTATTACCCCTAATCACTGGGCCATTTATTTCATTCCTGAAACCATCTCAGGGGAGTATTACAGCCTGTGCTACCAAAGCTAAATCATTCACAAGAACCATCTCTGCCCTCACAGGTACCCATTTTACCCCTGGGTGAAGAGAAGCAATTATAGTCAAGTGTCTTGCTCAAGGACACAAGTGTCATGACCAGGATTCGAACCCACACCCTGATGACTCAGCCACCAGAACTTGAGTCCGATGCACTATTTAGTATTAAACCGCTCGGCCACGACAAGCGTACAATTGATTGATGTTACTAAAATATGATATACCCAGGTATAGGTTTTCATCATCTAGTATGGTAAATTTTGTGAAAGTCTTTGTTCCCTTAAGTACACACTCAAATGGACACAAGAATACACTGAAGAAATGGTTAAATAGTTTGCAAAAAACAACCTTGTGAGTATGAGGCCATCCGGTTGCAATCTTGAAAGATATTGACACAATGGAAATTGCATGGCCAACCACATGCATGCCCAGCAAACAGAATAGGCCAATCAGCAACCTTCATGTGACCTCTCATGTGAGGTCGCCCTACTGCGATCACATTTCATGTATGTGCATCAGAACATATTTTCTCCCAAAGTGTCAAACACCCTCAATGGAGGTTTTTGTTTGTTTGTTTCTTTCTTTCTTTCTTTCTTTCTTCTTTTCTTTGTTTACAGAGACATGCTTTTTTAATAAATGGTTAGCGCCTTCTAAATTATAAAGTGACTCAGGATTCAACTTTATTGTAGAGGTAAACAACAACACCATTTAATATGTCAGGTAAAAAACAACACTGTCCAATGAGGAAAAGTTTGTTTTGTTATCTAATTAGTTTTCAAAAGCTTGTGGTTGACTATAATTATTGCTACTAATAGTACTAGTCCATCTCCCCTACCCTCAAATAGAACTCCCAGTCCCTGGCCATCAGTCATCTACCCAGCTTGATCATACCCATGTCCAACCAGCAACATCCTAGCAAAACTTCTACTAGTCTATCTCCCCTACCCTCAAATCGAACTCCCAGTCCCTGGCCCCAATCAACTACCCAGCTTGATCATACCCATGTCCAACCAGCAACATCCTAGCAAAACTTCTACTAGTCTATCTCCCCTACCCTCAAATCGAACTCCCAGTCCCTGGCCCCAATCAACTACCCAGCTTGATCATACCCATGTCCAACCAGCAACATCCTAGCAAAACTTCTACTAGTCTATCTCCCCTACCCTCAAATCGAACTCCCAGTCCCTGGCCCCAATCAACTACCCAGCTTGATCATACCCATGTCCAACCAGCAACATCCTAGCAAAACTTCTACTAGTCTATCTCCCCTACCCTCAAATCGAACTCCCAGTCCCTGGCCCCAATCAACTACCCAGCTTGATCATACCCATGTCCAACCAGCAACATCCTAGCAAAACTTCTACTAGTCTATCTCCCCTACCCTCAAATCGAACTCCCAGTCCTGGCCCCAATCAACTACCCAGCTTGATCATACCCATGTCCAACCAGCAACATCCTAGCAAAACTTCAACTAGTCTATCTCCCCTACCCTCAAATCGAACTCCCAGTCCCTGGCCCCAATCAACTACCCAGCTTGATCATACCCATGTCCAACCAGCAACATCCTAGCAAAACTTCTACTAGTCTATCTCCCCTACCCTCAAATCGAACTCCCAGTCCCTGGCCCCAATCAACTACCCAGCTTGATCATACCCATGTCCAACCAGCAACATCCTAGCAAAACTTCTACTAGTCTATCTCCCCTACCCTCAAATCGAACTCCCAGTCCCTGGCCCCAATCAACTACCCAGCTTGATCATACCCATGTCCAACCAGCCACATCCGAGCAAAACTTCTACTAGTCCATCTCCCCTACCCTCAAATCAAACTCCCAGTCCCTAGCCCCAATCAACTACCCAGCTTGATCATACCCATGTCCAACCAGCAACATTCTAGCAAAACTACTACTAGTCTATCTCCCCTAACCTCAAATCGAACTCACAGTCCCTGGCCCCAATCAACTACCCAGCTTGATCATACCCATGTCCAACCAGCCACATCCGAGCAAAACTTCTACTAGTCTATCTCCCCTACCCTCAAATCGAACTCCCAGTCCCTAGCCCCAATCAACTACCCAGCTTGATCATACCCATGTCCAACCAGCAACATTCTAGCAAAACTACTACTAGTCTATCTCCCCTAACCTCAAATCGAACTCACAGTCCCTGGCCCCCATGTAAAATTTGAGGGGAAAACAAAAATATATATATTTATAATTATATACCTGACCTAGGATAAAAGCTGTATGAATTTTCTGGAAATAAGTGACGAATAGGGCAAAAATTAATAATAAATTAAGGGGTAAGTCGGCATTGTTTATTAAATTTTGCCAATTTTTAAGTTGCGGCTGTTAAAATGATACAGTAAGCTCTACCGGTGCCTGTGTTTTTACTTAACTTGACCTAGGAAATGAGCTTTATTATGGGAAATCTTGACAATTGAAAAATAGGCAACAAATTAAAAGAAATCGTAAGGGGTAAGTCTGGCATCGTTTATCAAATTTGGACCATATTTCTATGTTTCGAGTTTAGGCTCTAGCATTATGCGTAGGTGCTAATGATGCCTTTTTATGAAGCTTGACCCTTGGTCAGTTATATTATGTGAAATATTGATACTGTTTTAAAACATTTTGTCTTAAGAACTTCAGATTTGGGGGGAGGCTGCTGTAAACAAAAACTTTGAAGCCCGTCTTTATTCTGACGGATAAATGACATGACCAATCCGTTACTTCACGTTGCAGAATTGTGCAGTAATTTGTAAATGGAACAGTAGCCTGTGTGGTTAGGGCAGGTTTTCAGTCGTACTGACCCTGGTTCGAATCCCTCTACTACCTATTATTTTCTTTTATTAAGTCACCGTTTTCACATTGTATTATTTAAGTAGTGTTTAAAATCACCTTCAAACACCAACGGGCACCGCGGTGCACTGGATTGTTCGCATGCGTGTAGTCCAGAGCTGGTACACCCGGTTCGAGCCCTACTCCTATCAATGTAAGGGACATGACTTTTACTGCTGGCCGCTGTAATGGATTGGGGTTCCGTCATGTCTCTCCCCAAAGTGGGTAGGGTGATTATTCCGGGTGGGAAAGGACAAGGAGGGACCGGGAACTAGCCAATCCCTGAAGGGAACTACATGGGTGATCACCCTGCTGGTTCGACCAGACTTTGAGTCCTCTGAACGCCTGGTCGTCACTCTGACTAACTTTCTGCACAAATTTGTTTTAACTTCAATTTCTTTTTAAGGTATAGACTGTTTCCTCATTCCTGTTGACGTTTCATGTAAAATGAGCCAAAATCGCAAGGGGTAAGCCTTGCTGTCCATTCCTTTTGACGTTTCAAGTAATTTCAGCTAAAATAACAAGGGGTAAGCTTTGCTATCCATTTCTGTTGACGTTTCATGACATTTGAGCTAAAATTACAAGGGGTAAGCCTTGCTGTTAATTTCTTTTGACGTTTTAAGTAATTTGAGCTTAAAATACAAGGGATTAGGCCTTGCTGTCTATTCCTTTTGACGATTCATGTAATTTGAGCCAACATTACAAGGGGGTAGGCCTAAGCCTTGCTGTCCATCCTTTTGACGTTTCATGCTATATGAGCCAATGATTGAGGCTAGTAATGAGTACATGTTCAGTTTAATTGAACATGAGCAGTATTACCATTTTTATGGACAATAATTACAGCATTGCTGTCGTGGTTTTAAACATCAGAGAAACTGCTCGGGCAAGACTAATTATGTATACTCGTCTATTTTGGTTTTACAGTAAGTCTCTATAAGACCCGTTAGGGCACTGAAATTATCGATGTTTGCGCCTCATTTGCGTTTTTAGAAGTAGCCGATTTACGTTTATACACATTAAGAAGACAGTCGCCAAGTTACAGGTGCTTGAGATAAGGGGTTGGGACCACAAATGCATTTTAATCTTGATTTTGAGGCATCGTTATATCGAAAATCAGGCAATATCTTAAAAAGTTGCCAACGTAGACGACTCAAACCAAGAATGTTCTGCCCCTCGCACTCCGTTTTACCTCTATACCAAATTTCAGATGATTTGGAAAGAACATTTTTTCGGCCGATTGTGGCAAAAACGACAAGGTACCCCTTGCCATTTTTTCAGTCTCGAAAACTTTTTCTCTCCGATTTGCCTCAAAATTAAACCAAAGAGACTCCGTTGTATGAAGAAGACACTCGCCGAGTTACAGGTGCTTGGGATAAGGGGTTTGGACCACAAATGCATTTTAATTTTGATTTTGAGGCATCGTTATATCGAAAATCAGGCAATATCTTAAAAAGTTGCCAACGTAGACGACTCAAATCAAGAATGTTCTGCTCCTCGCACTCCGTTTTACCTCTATACCAAATTTCAGATGATTTGGAAAGAACATTTTTTCGGCCGATTTTGACAAAATCGACAAGGGGTACCCCTTGCCATTTTTTCAGTCTCGAAAACTTGTTCTCTCCGATTTGCCTCAAAATTAAACCAAAGAGACTCCGTTGTATGAAGAAGACGGTCACCGAGTTACAGGTGCTTGGGATAAGGGGTTTGGACCACAAATGCATTTTAATCTTGATTTTGAGGCATCGTTATATCGAAAATCAGGCAATATCTTAAAAAGTTGCCAACGTAGACGACTCAAACCAAGAATGTTCTGCTCCTCGCACTCCGTTTTACCTCTATACCAAATTTCAGATGATTTGGAAAGAACATTTTTTCGGCCGATTGTGGCAAAAACGACAAGGTACCCCTTGCCATTTTTTCAGTCTCGAAAACTTTTTCTCTCCGATTTGCCTCAAAATTAAACCAAAGAGACTCCGTTGTATGAAGAAGATACTCGCCGAGTTACAGGTGCTTGGGATAAGGGGTTTGGACCACAAATGCATTTTAATTTTGATTTTGAGGCATCGTTATATCGAAAATCAGGCAATATCTTAAAAAGTTGCCAACGTAGACGACTCAAATCAAGAATGTTCTGCTCCTCGCACTCCGTTTTACCTCTATACCAAATTTCAGATGATTTGGAAAGAACATTTTTTCGGCCGATTTTGGCAAAAACGACAAGGGGTACCCCTTGCCATTTTTTCAGTCTCGAAAACTTTTTCTCTCCGATTTGCCTCAAAATTAAACCAAAGAGACTCCGTTGTATGAAGAAGACACTCGCCGAGTTACAGGTGCTTGGGATAAGGGGTTTGGACCACAAATGCATTTTAATTTTGATTTTGAGGCATCGTTATATCGAAAATCAGGCAATATCTTAAAAAGTTGCCAACGTAGACGACTCAAATCAAGAATGTTCTGCTCCTCGCACTCCGTTTTACCTCTATACCAAATTTCAGATGATTTGGAAAGAACATTTTTTCGGCCGATTTTGACAAAATCGACAAGGGGTACCCCTTGCCATTTTTTCAGTCTCGAAAACTTGTTCTCTCCGATTTGCCTCAAAATTAAACCAAAGAGACTCCGTTGTATGAAGAAGACGGTCACCGAGTTACAGGTGCTTGGGATAAGGGGTTTGGACCACAAATGCATTTTAATCTTGATTTTGAGGCATCGTTATATCGAAAATCAGGCAATATCTTAAAAAGTTGCCAACGTAGACGACTCAAACCAAGAATGTTCTGCTCCTCGCACTCCGTTTTACCTCTATACCAAATTTCAGATGATTTGGAAAGAACATTTTTTCGGCCGATTGTGGCAAAAACGACAAGGTACCCCTTGCCATTTTTTCAGTCTCGAAAACTTTTTCTCTCCGATTTGCCTCAAAATTAAACCAAAGAGACTCCGTTGTATGAAGAAGACGGTCACCGAGTTACAGGTGCTTGGGATAAGGGGTTTGGACCACAAATGCATTTTAATCTTGATTTTGAGGCATCGTTATATCGAAAATCAGGCAATATCTTAAAAAGTTGCCAACGTAGACGACTCAAATCAAGAATGTTCTGCTCCTCGCACTCCGTTTTACCTCTATACCAAATTTCAGATGATTTGGAAAGAACATTTTTTCGGCCGATTTTGGCAAAAACGACAAGGGGTACATTTGCCTCAAAATTAAACCAAAGAGACTCCGTTGTATGAAGAAGACGGTCGCCGAGTTACAGGTGCTTGGGATAAGGGGTTTGGACCACAAATGCATTTTAATCTTGATTTTGAGGCATCGTTATATCGAAAATCAGGCAATATCTTAAAAAGTTGCCAACGTAGACGACTCAAATCAAGAATGTTCTGCTCCTCGCACTCCGTTTTACCTCTATACCAAATTTCAGATGATTTGGAAAGAACATTTTTTCGGCCGATTTTGGCAAAAACGACAAGGGGTACCCCTTGCCATTTTTTCAGTCTCGAAAACTTTTTCTCTCCGATTTGCCTCAAAATTAAACCAAAGAGACTCCGTTGTATGAAGAAGACGGTCGCCGAGTTACAGGTGCTTGGGATAAGGGGTTTGGACCACAAATGCATTTTAATCTTGATTTTGAGGCATCGTTATATCGAAAATCAGGCAATATCTTAAAAAGTTGCCAACGTAGACGACTCAAATCAAGAATGTTCTGCTCCTCGCACTCCGTTTTACATCTATACCAAATTTCAGATGATTTGGAAACAACATTTTTTCGGCCGATTTTGGCAAAAACGACAAGGGGTACCCCTTGCCATTTTTTCAGTCTCGAAAACTGTTTCTCTCCGATTTGCCTCAAAATTAAACCAAAGAGACTCCGTTGTATGAAGAAGACAGTCGCCGAGTTACAGGTGCTTGGGATAAGGGGTTTGGACCACAAATGCATTTTAATCTTGATTTTGAGGCATCGTTATATCGAAAATCAGGCAATATCTTAAAAAGTTGCCAACGTAGACGACTCAAATCAAGAATGTTCTGCTCCTCGCACTCCGTTTTACCTCTATACCAAATTTCAGATGATTTGGAAAGAACATTTTTTCGGCCGATTTTGACAAAATCGACTTGCCATTTTTTCAGTCTCGAAAACTTTTTCTCTCCGATTTGCCTCAAAATTAAACCAAAGAGACTCCGTTGTATGAAGAAGACGGTCACCGAGTTACAGGTGCTTGGGATAAGGGGTTTGGACCACAAATGCATTTTAATCTTGATTTTGAGGCATCGTTATATCGAAAATCAGGCAATATCTTAAAAAGTTGCCAACGTAGACGACTCAAATCAAGAATGTTCTGCTCCTCGCACTCCGTTTTACCTCTATACCAAATTTCAGATGATTTGGAAAGAACATTTTTTCGGCCGATTTTGGCAAAAACGACAAGGGGTACCCCTTGCCATTTTTTCAGTCTCGAAAACTTTTTCTCTCCGATTTGCCTCAAAATTAAACCAAAGAGACTCCGTTGTATGAAGAAGACGGTCGCCGAGTTACAGGTGCTTGGGATAAGGGGTTTGGACCACAAATGCATTTTAATCTTGATTTTGAGGCATCGTTATATCGAAAATCAGGCAATATCTTAAAAAGTTGCCAACGTAGACGACTCAAATCAAGAATGTTCTGCTCCTCGCACTCCGTTTTACCTCTATACCAAATTTCAGATGATTTGGAAACAACATTTTTTCGGCCGATTTTGACAAAATCGACAAGGGGTACCCCTTGCCATTTTTTCAGTCTCGAAAACTTGTTCTCTCCGATTTGCCTAAAAATTAAACCAAAGAGACTCCGTTGTATGAAGAAGACGGTCACCGAGTTACAGGTGCTTGGGATAAGGGGTTTGGACCACAAATGCATTTTAATCTTGATTTTGAGGCATCGTTATATCGAAAATCAGGCAATATCTTAAAAAGTTGCCAACGTAGACGACTCAAATCAAGAATGTTCTGCTCCTCGCACTCCGTTTTACATCTATACCAAATTTCAGATGATTTGGAAACAACATTTTTTCGGCCGTTTTTGGCAAAAACGACAAGGGGTACCCCTTGCCATTTTTTCAGTCTCGAAAACTGTTTCTCTCCGATTTGCCTCAAAATTAAACCAAAGAGACTCCGTTGTATGAAGAAGACGGTCGCCGAGTTACAGGTGCTTGGGATAAGGGGTTTGGACCACAAATGCATTTTAATCTTGATTTTGAGGCATCGTTATATCGAAAATCAGGCAATATCTTAAAAAGTTGCCAACGTAGACGACTCAAATCAAGAATGTTCTGCTCCTCGCACTCCGTTTTACCTCTATACCAAATTTCAGATGATTTGGAAACAACATTTTTTCGGCCGATTTTGACAAAATCGACTTGCCATTTTTTCAGTCTCGAAAACTTTTTCTCTCCGATTTGCCTCAAAATTAAACCAAAGAGACTCCGTTGTATGAAGAAGACGGTCACCGAGTTACAGGTGCTTGGGATAAGGGGTTTGGACCACAAATGCATTTTAATCTTGATTTTGAGGCATCGTTATATCGAAAATCAGGCAATATCTTAAAAAGTTGCCAACGTAGACCACTCAAATCAAGAATGTTCTGCTCCTCGCACTCCGTTTTACCTCTATACCAAATTTCAGATGATTTGGAAAGAACATTTTTTCGGCCGATTTTGGCAAAAACGACAAGGGGTACCCCTTGCCATTTTTTCAGTCTCGAAAACTTTTTCTCTCCGATTTGCCTCAAAATTAAACCAAAGAGACTCCGTTGTATGTAGAAGACGGTCGCCGAGTTACAGGTGCCTGGGATAAGGGGTTTGGACCACAAATGCATTTTAATCTTGATTTTGAGGCATCGTTATATCGAAAATCAGGCAATATCTTTAAAAGTTGCCAACGTAGACGACTCAAATCAAGAATGTTCTGCTCCTCGCACTCCGTTTTACCTCTATACCAAATTTCAGATGATTTGGAAACAACATTTTTTCGGCCGATTTTGACAAAAACGACAAGGGGTACCCCTTGCCATTTTTTCAGTCTCGAAAACTTGTTCTCTCCGATTTGCCTCAAAATTAAACCAAAGAGACTCCGTTGTATGAAGAAGACGGTCGCCGAGTTACAGGTGCTTGGGATAAGGGGTTTGGACCACAAATGCATTTTAATCTTGATTTTGAGGCATCGTTATATCGAAAATCAGGCAATATCTTAAAAAGTTGCCAACGTAGATGACTCAAATCAAGAATGTTCTGCTCCTCGCACTCCGTTTTACCTCTATACCAAATTTCAGATGATTTGGAAAGAACATTTTTTCGGCCGATTTTGACAAAATCGACTGCCATTTTTTCAGTCTCGAAAACTTTTTCTCTCCGATTTGCCTCAAAATTAAACCAAAGAGACTCCGTTGTATGAAGAAGACGGTCACCGAGTTACAGGTGCTTGGGATAAGGGGTTTGGACCACAAATGCATTTTAATCTTGATTTTGAGGCATCGTTATATCGAAAATCAGGCAATATCTTAAAAAGTTGCCAACGTAGACGACTCAAATCAAGAATGTTCTGCTCCTCGCACTCCGTTTTACCTCTATACCAAATTTCAGATGATTTGGAAAGAACATTTTTTCGGCCGATTTTGGCAAAAAGAATGTTCTGCTCCTCGCACTCCGTTTTACCTCTATACCAAATTTCAGATGATTTGGAAACAACATTTTTTCGGCCGATTTTGACAAAAACGACAAGGGGTACCCCTTGCCATTTTTTCAGTCTCGAAAACTTGTTCTCTCCGATTTGCCTCAAAATTAAACCAAAGAGACTCCGTTGTATGAAGAAGACGGTCACCGAGTTACAGGTGCTTGGGATAAGGGGTTTGGACCACAAATGCATTTTAATCTTGATTTTGAGGCATCGTTATATCGAAAATCAGGCAATATCTTAAAAAGTTGCCAACGTAGACGACTCAAATCAAGAATGTTCTGCTCCTCGCACTCCGTTTTACCTCTATACCAAATTTCAGATGATTTGGAAACAACATTTTTTCGGCCGATTTTGGCAAAAACGACAAGGGGTACCCCTTGCCATTTTTTCAGTCTCGAAAACTGTTTCTCCCCGATTTGCCTCAAAATTAAACCAAAGAGACTCCGTTGTATGAAGCAGACGGACGCCGAGTTACAGGTGCTTGGGATAAGGGGTTTGGACCACAAATGCATTTTAATCTTGATTTTGAGGCATCGTTATATCGAAAATCAGGCAATATCTTAAAAAGTTGCCAACGTAGACCACTCAAATCAAGAATGTTCTGCTCCTCGCACTCCGTTTTACCTCTATACCAAATTTCAGATGATTTGGAAACAACATTTTTTCGGCCGATTTTGGCAAAAACGACAAGGGGTACCCCTTGCCATTTTTTCAGTCTCGAAAACTGTTTCTCTCCGATTTGCCTCAAAATTAAACCAAAGAGACTCCGTTGTATGAAGAAGACGGTCGCCGAGTTACAGGTGCTTGGGATAAGGGGTTTGGACCACAAATGCATTTTAATCTTGATTTTGAGGCATCGTTATATCGAAAATCAGGCAATATCTTAAAAAGTTGCCAACGTAGACGACTCAAATCAAGAATGTTCTGCTCCTCGCACTCCGTTTTACCTCTATACCAAATTTCAGATGATTTGGAAAGAAAATTTTTTCGGCCGATTTTGACAAAATCGACTTGCCATTTTTTCAGTCTCGAAAACTTTTTCTCTCCGATTTGCCTCAAAATTAAACCAAAGAGACTCCGTTGTATGAAGAAGACGGTCACCGAGTTACAGGTGCTTGGGATAAGGGGTTTGGACCACAAATGCATTTTAATCTTGATTTTGAGGCATCGTTATATCGAAAATCAGGCAATATCTTAAAAAGTTGCCAACGTAGACGACTCAAATCAAGAATGTTCTGCTCCTCGCACTCCGTTTTACCTCTATACCAAATTTCAGATGATTTGGAAACAACATTTTTTCGGCCGATTTTGGCAAAAACGACAAGGGGTACCCCTTGCCATTTTTTCAGTCTCGAAAACTTGTTCTCTCCGATTTGCCTCAAAATTAAACCAAAGAGACTCCGTTGTATGAAGAAGACGGTCACCGAGTTACAGGTGCTTGGGATAAGGGGTTTGGACCACAAATGCATTTTAATCTTGATTTTGAGGCATCGTTATATCGAAAATCAGGCAATATCTTAAAAAGTTGCCAACGTAGACGACTCAAACCAAGAATGTTCTGCTCCTCGCACTCCGTTTTACCTCTATACCAAATTTCAGATGATTTGGAAAGAACATTTTTTCGGCCGATTGTGGCAAAAACGACAAGGTACCCCTTGCCATTTTTTCAGTCTCGAAAACTTTTTCTCTCCGATTTGCCTCAAAATTAAACCAAAGAGACTCCGTTGTATGAAGAAGACACTCGCCGAGTTACAGGTGCTTGGGATAAGGGGTTTGGACCACAAATGCATTTTAATTTTGATTTTGAGGCATCGTTATATCGAAAATCAGGCAATATCTTAAAAAGTTGCCAACGTAGACGACTCAAATCAAGAATGTTCTGCTCCTCGCACTCCGTTTTACCTCTATACCAAATTTCAGATGATTTGGAAACAACATTTTTTCGGCCGATTTTGACAAAATCGACAATTTTTTCAGTCTCGAAAACTTTTTCTCTCCGATTTGCCTCAAAATTAAACCAAAGAGACTCCGTTGTATGAAGAAGACGGTCACCGAGTTACAGGTGCTTGGGATAAGGGGTTTGGACCACAAATGCATTTTAATCTTGATTTTGAGGCATCGTTATATCGAAAATCAGGCAATATCTTAAAAAGTTGCCAACGTAGACGACTCAAATCAAGAATGTTCTGCTCCTCGCACTCCGTTTTACCTCTATACCAAATTTCAGATGATTTGGAAAGAACATTTTTTCGGCCGATTTTGGCAAAAACGACAAGGGGTACCCCTTGCCATTTTTTCAGTCTCGAAAACTTTTTCTCTCCGATTTGCCTCAAAATTAAACCAAAGAGACTCCGTTGTATGAAGAAGACGGTCGCCGAGTTACAGGTGCTTGGGATAAGGGGTTTGGACCACAAATGCATTTTAATCTTGATTTTGAGGCATCGTTATATCGAAAATCAGGCAATATCTTAAAAAGTTGCCAACGTAGACGACTCAAATCAAGAATGTTCTGCTCCTCGCACTCCGTTTTACCTCTATACCAAATTTCAGATGATTTGGAAACAACATTTTTTCGGCCGATTTTGACAAAATCGACAAGGGGTACCCCTTGCCATTTTTTCAGTCTCGAAAACTTGTTCTCTCCGATTTGCCTAAAAATTAAACCAAAGAGACTCCGTTGTATGAAGAAGACGGTCACCGAGTTACAGGTGCTTGGGATAAGGGGTTTGGACCACAAATGCATTTTAATCTTGATTTTGAGGCATCGTTATATCGAAAATCAGGCAATATCTTAAAAAGTTGCCAACGTAGACGACTCAAATCAAGAATGTTCTGCTCCTCGCACTCCGTTTTACATCTATACCAAATTTCAGATGATTTGGAAACAACATTTTTTCGGCCGTTTTTGGCAAAAACGACAAGGGGTACCCCTTGCCATTTTTTCAGTCTCGAAAACTGTTTCTCTCCGATTTGCCTCAAAATTAAACCAAAGAGACTCCGTTGTATGAAGAAGACGGTCGCCGAGTTACAGGTGCTTGGGATAAGGGGTTTGGACCACAAATGCATTTTAATCTTGATTTTGAGGCATCGTTATATCGAAAATCAGGCAATATCTTAAAAAGTTGCCAACGTAGACGACTCAAATCAAGAATGTTCTGCTCCTCGCACTCCGTTTTACCTCTATACCAAATTTCAGATGATTTGGAAAGAACATTTTTTCGGCCGATTTTGACAAAATCGACTTGCCATTTTTTCAGTCTCGAAAACTTTTTCTCTCCGATTTGCCTCAAAATTAAACCAAAGAGACTCCGTTGTATGAAGAAGACGGTCACCGAGTTACAGGTGCTTGGGATAAGGGGTTTGGACCACAAATGCATTTTAATCTTGATTTTGAGGCATCGTTATATCGAAAATCAGGCAATATCTTAAAAAGTTGCCAACGTAGACCACTCAAATCAAGAATGTTCTGCTCCTCGCACTCCGTTTTACCTCTATACCAAATTTCAGATGATTTGGAAAGAACATTTTTTCGGCCGATTTTGGCAAAAACGACAAGGGGTACCCCTTGCCATTTTTTCAGTCTCGAAAACTTTTTCTCTCCGATTTGCCTCAAAATTAAACCAAAGAGACTCCGTTGTATGTAGAAGACGGTCGCCGAGTTACAGGTGCCTGGGATAAGGGGTTTGGACCACAAATGCATTTTAATCTTGATTTTGAGGCATCGTTATATCGAAAATCAGGCAATATCTTTAAAAGTTGCCAACGTAGACGACTCAAATCAAGAATGTTCTGCTCCTCGCACTCCGTTTTACCTCTATACCAAATTTCAGATGATTTGGAAACAACATTTTTTCGGCCGATTTTGACAAAAACGACAAGGGGTACCCCTTGCCATTTTTTCAGTCTCGAAAACTTGTTCTCTCCGATTTGCCTCAAAATTAAACCAAAGAGACTCCGTTGTATGAAGAAGACGGTCGCCGAGTTACAGGTGCTTGGGATAAGGGGTTTGGACCACAAATGCATTTTAATCTTGATTTTGAGGCATCGTTATATCGAAAATCAGGCAATATCTTAAAAAGTTGCCAACGTAGATGACTCAAATCAAGAATGTTCTGCTCCTCGCACTCCGTTTTACCTCTATACCAAATTTCAGATGATTTGGAAAGAACATTTTTTCGGCCGATTTTGACAAAATCGACTGCCATTTTTTCAGTCTCGAAAACTTTTTCTCTCCGATTTGCCTCAAAATTAAACCAAAGAGACTCCGTTGTATGAAGAAGACGGTCACCGAGTTACAGGTGCTTGGGATAAGGGGTTTGGACCACAAATGCATTTTAATCTTGATTTTGAGGCATCGTTATATCGAAAATCAGGCAATATCTTAAAAAGTTGCCAACGTAGACGACTCAAATCAAGAATGTTCTGCTCCTCGCACTCCGTTTTACCTCTATACCAAATTTCAGATGATTTGGAAACAACATTTTTTCGGCCGATTTTGGCAAAAACGACAAGGGGTACCCCTTGCCATTTTTTCAGTCTCGAAAACTGTTTCTCTCCGATTTGCCTCAAAATTAAACCAAAGAGACTCCGTTGTATTAAGCAGACGGACGCCGAGTTACAGGTGCTTGGGATAAGGGGTTTGGACCACAAATGCATTTTAATCTTGATTTTGAGGCATCGTTATATCGAAAATCAGGCAATATCTTAAAAAGTTGCCAACGTAGACGACTCAAATCAAGAATGTTCTGCTCCTCGCACTCCGTTTTACCTCTATACCAAATTTCAGATGATTTGGAAACAACATTTTTTCGGCCGATTTTGACAAAAACGACAAGGGGTACCCCTTGCCATTTTTTCAGTCTCGAAAACTTGTTCTCTCCGATTTGCCTCAAAATTAAACCAAAGAGACTCCGTTGTATGAAGAAGACGGTCACCGAGTTACAGGTGCTTGGGATAAGGGGTTTGGACCACAAATGCATTTTAATCTTGATTTTGAGGCATCGTTATATCGAAAATCAGGCAATATCTTAAAAAGTTGCCAACGTAGACGACTCTAATCAAGAATGTTCTGCTCCTCGCACTCCGTTTTACCTCTATACCAAATTTCAGATGATTTGGAAACAACATTTTTTCGGCCGATTTTGGCAAAAACGACAAGGGGTACCCCTTGCCATTTTTTCAGTCTCGAAAACTGTTTCTCTCCGATTTGCCTCAAAATTAAACCAAAGAGACTCCGTTGTATGAAGAAGACGGTCGCCGAGTTACAGGTGCTTGGGATAAGGGGTTTGGACCACAAATGCATTTTAATCTTGATTTTGAGGCATCGTTATATCGAAAATCAGGCAATATCTTAAAAAGTTGCCAACGTAGACGACTCAAATCAAGAATGTTCTGCTCCTCGCACTCCGTTTTACCTCTATACCAAATTTCAGATGATTTGGAAAGAACATTTTTTCGGCCGATTTTGACAAAATCGACTTGCCATTTTTTCAGTCTCGAAAACTTTTTCTCTCCGATTTGCCTCAAAATTAAACCAAAGAGACTCCGTTGTATGAAGAAGACGGTCACCGAGTTACAGGTGCTTGGGATAAGGGGTTTGGACCACAAATGCATTTTAATCTTGATTTTGAGGCATCGTTATATCGAAAATCAGGCAATATCTTTAAAAGTTGCCAACGTAGACGACTCAAATCAAGAATGTTCTGCTCCTCGCACTCCGTTTTACCTCTATACCAAATTTCAGATGATTTGGAAAGAACATTTTTTCGGCCGATTTTGGCAAAAACGACAAGGGGTACCCCTTGCCATTTTTTCAGTCTCGAAAACTTTTTCTCTCCGATTTGCCTCAAAATTAAACCAAAGAGACTCCGTTGTATGTAGAAGACGGTCGCCGAGTTACAGGTGCCTGGGATAAGGGGTTTGGACCACAAATGCATTTTAATCTTGATTTTGAGGCATCGTTATATCGAAAATCAGGCAATATCTTTAAAAGTTGCCAACGTAGACGACTCAAATCAAGAATGTTCTGCTCCTCGCACTCCGTTTTACCTCTATACCAAATTTCAGATGATTTGGAAACAACATTTTTTCGGCCGATTTTGACAAAAACGACAAGGGGTACCCCTTGCCATTTTTTCAGTCTCGAAAACTTGTTCTCTCCGATTTGCCTCAAAATTAAACCAAAGAGACTCCGTTGTATGAAGAAGACGGTCGCCGAGTTACAGGTGCTTGGGATAAGGGGTTTGGACCACAAATGCATTTTAATCTTGATTTTGAGGCATCGTTATATCGAAAATCAGGCAATATCTTAAAAAGTTGCCAACGTAGACGACTCAAATCAAGAATGTTCTGCTCCTCGCACTCCGTTTTACCTCTATACCAAATTTCAGATGATTTGGAAAGAACATTTTTTCGGCCGATTTTGACAAAATCGACTTGCCATTTTTTCAGTCTCGAAAACTTTTTCTCTCCGATTTGCCTCAAAATTAAACCAAAGAGACTCCGTTGTATGAAGAAGACGGTCACCGAGTTACAGGTGCTTGGGATAAGGGGTTTGGACCACAAATGCATTTTAATCTTGATTTTGAGGCATCGTTATATCGAAAATCAGGCAATATCTTTAAAAGTTGCCAACGTAGACGACTCAAATCAAGAATGTTCTGCTCCTCGCACTCCGTTTTACCTCTATACCAAATTTCAGATGATTTGGAAAGAACATTTTTTCGGCCGATTTTGGCAAAAACGACAAGGGGTACCCCTTGCCATTTTTTCAGTCTCGAAAACTTTTTCTCTCCGATTTGCCTCAAAATTAAACCAAAGAGACTCCGTTGTATGTAGAAGACGGTCGCCGAGTTACAGGTGCCTGGGATAAGGGGTTTGGACCACAAATGCATTTTAATCTTGATTTTGAGGCATCGTTATATCGAAAATCAGGCAATATCTTTAAAAGTTGCCAACGTAGACGACTCAAATCAAGAATGTTCTGCTCCTCGCACTCCGTTTTACCTCTATACCAAATTTCAGATGATTTGGAAACAACATTTTTTCGGCCGATTTTGACAAAAACGACAAGGGGTACCCCTTGCCATTTTTTCAGTCTCGAAAACTTGTTCTCTCCGATTTGCCTCAAAATTAAACCAAAGAGACTCCGTTGTATGAAGAAGACGGTCGCCGAGTTACAGGTGCTTGGGATAAGGGGTTTGGACCACAAATGCATTTTAATCTTGATTTTGAGGCATCGTTATATCGAAAATCAGGCAATATCTTAAAAAGTTGCCAACGTAGATGACTCAAATCAAGAATGTTCTGCTCCTCGCACTCCGTTTTACCTCTATACCAAATTTCAGATGATTTGGAAAGAACATTTTTTCGGCCGATTTTGACAAAATCGACTGCCATTTTTTCAGTCTCGAAAACTTTTTCTCTCCGATTTGCCTCAAAATTAAACCAAAGAGACTCCGTTGTATGAAGAAGACGGTCACCGAGTTACAGGTGCTTGGGATAAGGGGTTTGGACCACAAATGCATTTTAATCTTGATTTTGAGGCATCGTTATATCGAAAATCAGGCAATATCTTAAAAAGTTGCCAACGTAGACGACTCAAATCAAGAATGTTCTGCTCCTCGCACTCCGTTTTACCTCTATACCAAATTTCAGATGATTTGGAAACAACATTTTTTCGGCCGATTTTGGCAAAAACGACAAGGGGTACCCCTTGCCATTTTTTCAGTCTCGAAAACTGTTTCTCTCCGATTTGCCTCAAAATTAAACCAAAGAGACTCCGTTGTATTAAGCAGACGGACGCCGAGTTACAGGTGCTTGGGATAAGGGGTTTGGACCACAAATGCATTTTAATCTTGATTTTGAGGCATCGTTATATCGAAAATCAGGCAATATCTTAAAAAGTTGCCAACGTAGACGACTCAAATCAAGAATGTTCTGCTCCTCGCACTCCGTTTTACCTCTATACCAAATTTCAGATGATTTGGAAACAACATTTTTTCGGCCGATTTTGACAAAAACGACAAGGGGTACCCCTTGCCATTTTTTCAGTCTCGAAAACTTTTTCTCTCCGATTTGCCTCAAAATTAAACCAAAGAGACTCCGTTGTATGAAGAAGACGGTCACCGAGTTACAGGTGCTTGGGATAAGGGGTTTGGACCACAAATGCATTTTAATCTTGATTTTGAGGCATCGTTATATCGAAAATCAGGCAATATCTTAAAAAGTTGCCAACGTAGACGACTCTAATCAAGAATGTTCTGCTCCTCGCACTCCGTTTTACCTCTATACCAAATTTCAGATGATTTGGAAAGAACATTTTTTCGGCCGATTTTGGCAAAAACGACAAGGGGTACCCCTTGCCATTTTTTCAGTCTCGAAAACTTTTTCTCTCCGATTTGCCTCAAAATTAAACCAAAGAGACTCCGTTGTATGTAGAAGACGGTCGCCGAGTTACAGGTGCCTGGGATAAGGGGTTTGGACCACAAATGCATTTTAATCTTGATTTTGAGGCATCGTTATATCGAAAATCAGGCAATATCTTTAAAAGTTGCCAACGTAGACGACTCAAATCAAGAATGTTCTGCTCCTCGCACTCCGTTTTACCTCTATACCAAATTTCAGATGATTTGGAAACAACATTTTTTCGGCCGATTTTGACAAAAACGACAAGGGGTACCCCTTGCCATTTTTTCAGTCTCGAAAACTTGTTCTCTCCGATTTGCCTCAAAATTAAACCAAAGAGACTCCGTTGTATGAAGAAGACGGTCGCCGAGTTACAGGTGCTTGGGATAAGGGGTTTGGACCACAAATGCATTTTAATCTTGATTTTGAGGCATCGTTATATCGAAAATCAGGCAATATCTTAAAAAGTTGCCAACGTAGATGACTCAAATCAAGAATGTTCTGCTCCTCGCACTCCGTTTTACCTCTATACCAAATTTCAGATGATTTGGAAAGAACATTTTTTCGGCCGATTTTGACAAAATCGACTGCCATTTTTTCAGTCTCGAAAACTTTTTCTCTCCGATTTGCCTCAAAATTAAACCAAAGAGACTCCGTTGTATGAAGAAGACGGTCACCGAGTTACAGGTGCTTGGGATAAGGGGTTTGGACCACAAATGCATTTTAATCTTGATTTTGAGGCATCGTTATATCGAAAATCAGGCAATATCTTAAAAAGTTGCCAACGTAGACGACTCAAATCAAGAATGTTCTGCTCCTCGCACTCCGTTTTACCTCTATACCAAATTTCAGATGATTTGGAAAGAACATTTTTTCGGCCGATTTTGGCAAAAAGAATGTTCTGCTCCTCGCACTCCGTTTTACCTCTATACCAAATTTCAGATGATTTGGAAACAACATTTTTTCGGCCGATTTTGACAAAAACGACAAGGGGTACCCCTTGCCATTTTTTCAGTCTCGAAAACTTGTTCTCTCCGATTTGCCTCAAAATTAAACCAAAGAGACTCCGTTGTATGAAGAAGACGGTCACCGAGTTACAGGTGCTTGGGATAAGGGGTTTGGACCACAAATGCATTTTAATCTTGATTTTGAGGCATCGTTATATCGAAAATCAGGCAATATCTTAAAAAGTTGCCAACGTAGACGACTCAAATCAAGAATGTTCTGCTCCTCGCACTCCGTTTTACCTCTATACCAAATTTCAGATGATTTGGAAACAACATTTTTTCGGCCGATTTTGGCAAAAACGACAAGGGGTACCCCTTGCCATTTTTTCAGTCTCGAAAACTGTTTCTCTCCGATTTGCCTCAAAATTAAACCAAAGAGACTCCGTTGTATGAAGCAGACGGACGCCGAGTTACAGGTGCTTGGGATAAGGGGTTTGGACCACAAATGCATTTTAATCTTGATTTTGAGGCATCGTTATATCGAAAATCAGGCAATATCTTAAAAAGTTGCCAACGTAGACCACTCAAATCAAGAATGTTCTGCTCCTCGCACTCCGTTTTACCTCTATACCAAATTTCAGATGATTTGGAAACAACATTTTTTCGGCCGATTTTGGCAAAAACGACAAGGGGTACCCCTTGCCATTTTTTCAGTCTCGAAAACTGTTTCTCTCCGATTTGCCTCAAAATTAAACCAAAGAGACTCCGTTGTATTAAGCAGACGGACGCCGAGTTACAGGTGCTTGGGATAAGGGGTTTGGACCACAAATGCATTTTAATCTTGATTTTGAGGCATCGTTATATCGAAAATCAGGCAATATCTTAAAAAGTTGCCAACGTAGACGACTCAAATCAAGAATGTTCTGCTCCTCGCACTCCGTTTTACCTCTATACCAAATTTCAGATGATTTGGAAACAACATTTTTTCGGCCGATTTTGACAAAAACGACAAGGGGTACCCCTTGCCATTTTTTCAGTCTCGAAAACTTGTTCTCTCCGATTTGCCTCAAAATTAAACCAAAGAGACTCCGTTGTATGAAGAAGACGGTCACCGAGTTACAGGTGCTTGGGATAAGGGGTTTGGACCACAAATGCATTTTAATCTTGATTTTGAGGCATCGTTATATCGAAAATCAGGCAATATCTTAAAAAGTTGCCAACGTAGACGACTCTAATCAAGAATGTTCTGCTCCTCGCACTCCGTTTTACCTCTATACCAAATTTCAGATGATTTGGAAACAACATTTTTTCGGCCGATTTTGGCAAAAACGACAAGGGGTACCCCTTGCCATTTTTTCAGTCTCGAAAACTGTTTCTCTCCGATTTGCCTCAAAATTAAACCAAAGAGACTCCGTTGTATGAAGAAGACGGTCGCCGAGTTACAGGTGCTTGGGATAAGGGGTTTGGACCACAAATGCATTTTAATCTTGATTTTGAGGCATCGTTATATCGAAAATCAGGCAATATCTTAAAAAGTTGCCAACGTAGACGACTCAAATCAAGAATGTTCTGCTCCTCGCACTCCGTTTTACCTCTATACCAAATTTCAGATGATTTGGAAAGAACATTTTTTCGGCCGATTTTGACAAAATCGACTTGCCATTTTTTCAGTCTCGAAAACTTTTTCTCTCCGATTTGCCTCAAAATTAAACCAAAGAGACTCCGTTGTATGAAGAAGACGGTCACCGAGTTACAGGTGCTTGGGATAAGGGGTTTGGACCACAAATGCATTTTAATCTTGATTTTGAGGCATCGTTATATCGAAAATCAGGCAATATCTTAAAAAGTTGCCAACGTAGACGACTCAAATCAAGAATGTTCTGCTCCTCGCACTCCGTTTTACCTCTATACCAAATTTCAGATGATTTGGAAACAACATTTTTTTCGGCCGATTTTGGCAAAAACGACAAGGGGTACCCCTTGCCATTTTTTCAGTCTCGAAAACTGTTTCTCTCCGATTTGCCTCAAAATTAAACCAAAGAGACTCCGTTGTATGAAGAAGACGGTCGCCGAGTTACAGGTGCTTGGGATAAGGGGTTTGGACCACAAATGCATTTTAATCTTGATTTTGAGGCATCGTTATATCGAAAATCAGGCAATATCTTAAAAAGTTGCCAACGTAGACGACTCAAATCAAGAATGTTCTGCTCCTCGCACTCCGTTTTACCTCTATACCAAATTTCAGATGATTTGGAAAGAACATTTTTTCGGCCGATTCCCTTGCCATTTTTTCAGTCTCGAAAACTTTTTCTCTCCGATTTGCCTCAAAATTAAACCAAAGAGACTCCGTTGTATGAAGAAGACGGTCGCCGAGTTACAGGTGCTTGGGATAAGGGGTTTGGACCACAAATGCATTTTAATCTTGATTTTGAGGCATCGTTATATCGAAAATCAGGCAATATCTTAAAAAGTTGCCAACGTAGACGACTCAAATCAAGAATGTTCTGCTCCTCGCACTCCGTTTTACCTCTATACCAAATTTCAGATGATTTGGAAAGAAAATATTTTTGGCCGATTTTGGCAAAATCGACAAGGGGTTCATTTTTTCAGTCTCGAAAACTTTTTCTCTCCGATTTGCCTCAAAATTAAACCAAAGAGACTCCGTTGTATGTAGAAGACGGTCGCCGAGTTACAGGTGCTTGGGATAAGGGGTTTGGACCACAAATGCATTTTAATCTTGATTTTGAGGCATCGTTATATCGAAAATCAGGCAATATCTTAAAAAGTTGCCAACGTAGACGACTCAAATCAAGAATGTTCTGCTCCTCGCACTCCGTTTTACCTCTATACCAAATTTCAGGTGATTTGAAAACAATATTTTTTCGGCCGATTTTGGCAAAAACGGCAAGGGATACCCCCCTTGCCAATTTTCAGTCTCGAAAACTTTAAAATTACATAAAACATCAACATGAATAAATAGCCAGGCTTATCCCTTGTATTTTTGGCTCAATTCACATGAAGCATGAACAGTAATGAACAGAAAGGCTTACCTAGCCATTGTAACTTTGGCTAAACGTACCTAAAACATCAACAGGAATGAACAGCAAGGCTTACTCCTTGTAATTTTGACTAAAATCACATGAAACATCAACATGAATGGACAGCAAGGCTCACCCCTTGCAGTATTGGCTAAATTTAAATGAAACGTAAACAGGAAAGCTTACCCCCTTGTAACGTTGGCTATAATTGGATGAACAATCAACAGGATTGAACAGTTTACCCCTTGCAGTTGATGGTTAAATCAAAAGGAATGAACAGCAAAGACAACTCCTTGTAATTTTGGCTAATATTACAAGAAACATCATCAGGAATGAACAGCAAGGCTTATGAGTTGCGCTTTGTGAACTTTCTTATAAAGTTATATAGGTAATTAAAGTTTTGTATGCGTTACCGAGACCATTCTAAATGCTAACGCAAAATTGAACTGGATTCTTTTGGTATTTTGGTGTTCTTTGGTGGGAGCAGTACATCGACTTTGTTATGAATGATCACTAAAAGGTTAAAGAAAATAATGATCTAATACAAACCTTGACATTTCATGTAATTTCAGCTTAAATTACAAGAGGGTAAGCCTTGCTGTCCATTCCTTTTGACATTTCATGTAATTTTAGCTAAACATACAAGGGGTAAGCCTTGCTGTCCTTTCCTTTTGACGTTTCATATTTGAGCTAAAATTGTAAGCTTTGCTGTTCGTTCCTTTTGACGTTTCAGGTTATTTGAGCCAAAATTATATACAAATGATAAAACTTGCCGTTCTTTCCTTCTGACAAATTTCAGCCAAACTTACTAGGGGCCTTTTCCGAATTTTGACAAAAAATGTATAAAACTGCGGACTTACCCCTTATACAAATATGGTGGACTTAATTACCCTTGTGATTTGTCTATTTTGTTTTTATAAACAAATTTGAATAATTCTGGATATAACAATACAACTCGGCAACTATCCAGAAATAGTCACTCTTACTTGCCTCAAAATTAACTTAAACAAATTACTGTATAAGGAAACAGTCTATACCTTTAAAAGAAATTTGAAGTTAAAACAAATTTGTGCAGAAAGTTAGTCAGAGTGACGACCAGGCGTTCAGAGGACTCAAAGTCTGGTCGAACCAGCAGGGTGATCACCCATGTAGTTCCCTTCAGGGATTGGCTAGTTCCCGGTCCCTCCTTGTCCTTTCCCACCCGGAATAATCACCCAACCCACTTTGGGGAGAGACATGACGGAACCCCAATCCATTACAGCGGCCAGCAGTAAAAGTCATGTCCCTTACATTGATAGGAGTAGGGCTCGAACCGGGTGTACCAGCTCTGGACTGCACGCATGCGAACAATCCAGTGCACCGCGGTGCCCGTTGGTGTTTGAAGGTGATTTTAAACACTACTTAAATAATACAATGTGAAAACGGTGACTTAATAAAAGAAAAATAATAGGTAGTAGTGGGATTCGAACCAGGGTCAGTACGACTGAAAACCTGCACTAGCCACACAAGCTACTGTTCCCTTTACAAATTAATGCACAATTCTGCAACGTGAAGTAACGGATTGGTCATGTCATTATCCGTCAGAATAAAGACGGGCTTCAAAGTTTTTGTTTACAGCAGCCTCCCCCAAAGCTGAAGTTCTTAAGACACTAATTTTTAAAACAGTATCAATATTTCACATAATATAACTGACCAAGGGTCAAGCTTCATAAAAAGGCATCATTAGCACCTACGCATAATGCTAGAGCCTAAACTCGAAACATAGAAATATGGTCCAAATTTGATAAACTTACCCCTTACGATTTCTTTTAATTTGTTGCCTATTTTTCAATTGTCAATATTTCCAATAATATAGTTTATTTCTATTTTTTTTCTTCAAAATTCTTTCTCTGTTTTTAGGCACATGGAGGCTTGATTTTTCACCCCTCAAAACGCCAAAGACTCAGAGCGTCAGAGGGCGTTTCCCCCTGGACCCCCAGTGGGGCTTCGCCCCTGGATCCCACCAGGGGCCAAGAGGCCGGCCCCTGGACCCCACCAAATTTGTTTTGGACCCCACCAAATTTGTTTTAGCCCCCCTAATACGAATCCTGGGTGCGCCGTTGTGCCCCTGGTTAAACAAATCCTGGATCCGCCCCCGATACCCATGTCCAACCAGCCACATCCCAGCAAAACTACTCTTAGTCTATCTCCCCTACCCTCAAATCGAACTCCCAGTCCCTAGCCCCAATCAACTACCCAGCTTGATCATACCCATGTCCAACCAGCCACATCCAAGCAAAACTACCACTAGTCCGACTATCGCATTTCTGTTCATTACCCTGAGATCTTGTGGGAGCCAGTTGTAAACCCCTGTGGTCTTTGACAGGCGCAAGTGACTGGAACCAGCCAAAGAAAACGACAGGTACCCGATTACAGCCTAACATTAGATAAAAATAAACAATTTGGTTTGTTTGTCATAATAGGTTTTTTAATTTTTCTTAATAGGAGCTTCAAAGTCATTGTAAAACGGAACCAAGTTATACAATGCAAAGCATTTTTATAATCATCAGAATAGTAAGCTATATAAACAAAAATTGTCCTTTTTAAAATTGCTGCAGACAATTTATCACAATTGATATTCTCATTTGGTTTTCGCTCAGCTGTGCATTAGGCCTACATACATTATGTGTAAAGCACTGCATAATCCGTACTTTCCTAAATTCTGTAAAATAAAAATCCACCGGGTGGGATTCGAACACATGACGTTTGCAAAGCTAAAGCAGATGTCTTACCACCATGACCACTAGAGCACCGAGCTAGCCCAGTAGCTAGAGGCAGTTCAAGCTCTAAATTATAGCAGCAGTTAACAGTTGTATGGCTTCTGACGAGCACCCCCCACCCTCCCCGAAAAAAGATATTGACAAATTTGGGAGACCGCCAAAATAGTGCAAGATAGCTCAGTTGGTAGAGCGCTGGCACATTAATCCCTAGGTCAGTGGTTAAAATCCCGCTCCAGTCAATTTTTCCTTGTTCAACCCCAAATCATTTAAAAATTTACCCAGTCAGTTTCCCTTGTGGTTTATTTTTTGATAAAAATATAATAGTCACAGGCCGATACGGTTTTATCGTCTCATGTCTTTATCTGAAGCACACACAGCAAGAATACACTGATAAACAGTTTGCAGATAACCACCTTAGTACTACACGAAACACAAACATCTTCTTGGGGGAGAAGTGGTGGTTCTGAGATGCAGAGGTGAGCGCTGCTTTCTTAAAGACGAAAACAGCAGCATACTCTAAGAAACATCAAGACATATCTCACCTCTTGCCCTCTACTCTTTCAGTGCCGCTATCGTTTTACGTTTTGAACCGAAATCAACCAGTTTTTTTTTACGTTTTTCGAAAGTCTGTACAATAAAAAATAACAAGTATTTCGCACCAAACAAAATGTATCTTGCTGATTTGTGATGCCTTGGTTCACCCCAAAGTCAATTGAATTTCTTGAGTGATATTGCCCTTTCGTTATAACATGTTCATTATGGGTTGTACACGTAAGATTTATGTCACTTTTTGAGTACATAAAATAGATCTTACAAGTACGACCTTTGGCACTGAAAGAGTTAATAAAATAAGAAAAATTATGAGTCTCATTATGTGCTTTTTAAGTCACGATAGGCCCCTCAACAAACCTTACACTATTCATAGGGGCTTCAACATTGCTGGAATCATCTCAGCTCCCTAGGAGTATGCAGCACCAGTAACCAAATGTGCACACAGGTTACTCACCATTCCCATCACCAGTTTCTACCCTAGTAAGTAGCCATTTAAATTAGAAGCAACAGCAGTTAAGTATCTTGATAGCAAATTGAGTTTACTGCACTGGACCGCTTGGCCAAGACACACCTGCCTCTCACATAGAGATTCATAATTTATACATGCACACATGGAGTTATGATTATGATTATATTATTAGGCCTACTATACACTTCTGGTGATGAAACCAAGGATGCCTCATTAGTGAACTTAATCACTGTAGCTCGCAAGCCCGAGGAAACCTGTAAACAAGGGTGCTTGCTATGCGAACCAGTACCACCGGGGTTAACCCCTACTCTTCCACGAAAAGTGTTCTGGTTTCTTTTACGTGCACTTCATGTACCAATCCTAGTACATGGGACCACCAGTTTAATGTCCCATCAGGACAAAGCAAACATGGTAAAGTATCCCTTAAGGACACAAGTGCCTGGAGCCCATACTGCTGATCAGAAACACCACAGCTTGAGTCTTGTGCTCTTAATAGATAGTTCCCAGTAGACGCCATCTTTACGGGCAAATCGCATTTTGGCTTGCAGGCGCGTCAAGCGCTCAAATTATTAACGCAGCCGCGTCATTCACTAAC
This sequence comes from Leptasterias polaris, assembly GCA_037783415.1. Classification (NCBI taxonomy): domain Eukaryota; kingdom Metazoa; phylum Echinodermata; class Asteroidea; order Forcipulatida; family Asteriidae; genus Leptasterias; species Leptasterias polaris. The sequence goes on from JAZGTN010000111.1 coordinate 1,933,692, forward strand.
CAATCATGCAATGAGTTTTGTGAAATGTGCGCGTGTTGCACGCCGTTCTCACGCGAAACGCATGACTGTGTGTTCCAAACTGCCCGTAAAGATGGCCGATTTACGTCATACTGCAACCTATCTATTGCTCAACCACCAGTTTCTCTCAGAACCACCACAACTTGTTAGAGAGACTAATTGCCTGGTAGTATCGCAAACCTTAGTTTGTAGGCCGTTTTCCCGCCATATTAACTTCAGAACCCTGATTAAACACATGGTTGTTACATGCAAACTTATTTCTTTACATTTCATGCCATTTAATCTTACACACGCGAATCCAATTTGAAAAGTAATGAAAATTAAGGAGACAAACCCCTTGACACAAAAACAAACCAATATGGACCTAAGATCATGTGACCTACACCACACCCAATCAAATCAACCATAATAGAGCACTGGTAAACTGTGGCAAACTTCAACTTTAACCTACGACCTCAGGATTAACATGCCGACACACTACCCACTACCAACTATAGCTATGATAGATCAATTGGTAGAGCAAGGTCACATTTAATCCGAAGGTCGCGGGTTCAAGTCCTGCTCTTGTCAATTTTTCTTTGCTCAAGCCAAAATTATTTAAAATTTACCCAGTCAGTTTCCCTTGTGGTTTAATAATCGATAATGACATAAACTCGTTACAAATTCAAATTGGTTGGTCTTTGGAACTCCGAGTAAAACAGTAAGTTAGAGTCAATGGCACATAAAGGTGTGTCAGCTTTGGTGTTTAGCGTTACGAATCATCAAGTGCCAACGACTAGAGTTTTTGGTTCCACTGCTGTACACAGAACTGAATACAGCTCAATAAAATAAAATAAAATTAAACGTCTACTTCTTACAATTTAAAAAATAAAAATACATTGATACAGTCACAATTTAAAGCTTTTCATTCCCAAAATAGTTTTGGTTCTTCGTTGACGCTCTTCAGAACGGCAAATCTGAACATAAATGAACTAAAAACAATCATTTAAAGAAAATACATTCAAAACATCTCAGCAGCGTTAGGCAACACATTTCTGGGCTGTGATTATTTGATTGTTGTTTTTATAGGCAAAGTATACGTTTGGTTTTCGGAACCGTTCCATTGTTTTAATCTTATACAAGTGTAGATATATACAATAAAACTAACCTGTGAAAATTTCATTTCAAAAGGTGGTCTCGTTTATTAGATATCGCCAAAAAACCGGAGCGTATATTATGTCCACGCAGGAAGAATAATCCCTAATAGGAATACACAAGCTGAGAAACGTTACGGACAGTTACGGACAGTAACGTTTCTCCGATTCAAATTTTGGGGCATAAAAACTGATATATTTTTACCACATAACCACATCCCTTCGGAGTGAAATATTTCTCAAAATGCTTTATACTGTCGAAAGCTGCTGTAGGCTTCTAACTAATAAGTTTTTATTGCCCCTAGTTTTAGGAGTGATTACCAAACGTATACAGACCCTTAAACAAAAAGTTTCTTTCCCAATGTTATTGAGACAGTGAGGACTAAATCAAATACGCTAGCTACTTTAAAACATTAGATTAAGAACTACATTTTTTCTTCTGTTAAAAACTACTTAATTTATTTAAACTCAGTGGTCCTTCCTCCACTCTGACCCCTACTTCATCTTTGAGCTCCAAGGAATACACTAAAAATAATGTAGTAAGGAATAGGTCTCAAATTTCAAAACGTAGCTCCACATCTTGCAGGAAAAAATACTGACTGTTGAAGCGCCACTGAGTGACGGATATGAGCGCTATATAAGAAGCCACTAATAATAAGTAATTCAAAGTAGACACACTCACTCACTCAAAAGGATGTATAGTTTTGATCTTTGGTGGCCAAACACGGAAATTCTTGTAATGTTCAGTTTACTCAACACCCAACTTCTCGAACTTATGGCTTCTTGTGGTTTATTATTTGATAAAAATAATGTACTCAGAGCTAATTTTTACTACCAAAGTTGATGGCAAGCTTTGCTTTGGACGAGCCCCTGCGACTTTTGACAGCACCTGTACTTGACACCCGTTTCTTTGGATGGTCTGTTCCCTTGTATACATCAACCCCTGTTATCTGGGTATGTTCCATTCCTGTATTAGGGGGTTCACCACTGATCCCCCTTGACCTCAGCGTGGGATTCTCCACAAATACTGACTGGTTAGTTGCCATGTTGGCCGAGTCCATTTGAGGTACGGAGGGGCCTGGAGAGGTGGGATATTCCATTTGTGGATTGGGGACTATTCTGGCTGGGGATGTTTCCATCTCGGAAGCCGGGAGGAACCTGCTGGGTGAGTTGAGTTGTTTTGTTACCTGGTGAAAAAAAATGGGAAATAAAACATTTAATGTACTGCAAAACTCATGGAAATCTCAAATAAACATCAGTAATAAAACCTCCGCCTTGATGCCTCTTTGCTGGCTACTACAAGCTCAAACAGCGCCCTCATTGATGTCAAAAGAAGACCTATCTAGTATCACTGGCTGTGAGTTATGCATGGAATGTCCACAGTGCACATTTCCATGAAGGAAACCCCTGGCCAAAACATCATGGGGTGAAAGATCTGCAGCTCCTTCATTATGGAATGACTTGCCGGATCATATTAAACATTCTCCACCACTAGCTTCCCTCAAGACTCACCTAATGAGGACTGCATAAACATTCCCTTCCTCTACGTGTCGCAGCACCATGAGCATCTTAAGATGGATACCGGCGCATTATAAATGCCCATCATTATTATTATTGTTTGACGCCAGTAATGGGATTCATCCAGTACTTTGTCTGCACAAGTATGTTTCCTAATTTGGATAATTTTTGTTTTGTTAAAGTAGCACAAGAGAAAAACAAGATAAGAAAAAACCTAAGACATAGTGAGGTAAGACTAGAACTCCTACCTGTAGAGGCACAAATGGATTTGCTCCGAATGCGTGAAACATAACTCCTGGACTCCGATTCATCCCTATTGGAAAGCACAAATAAAAAGACTTGTATTGCTGTTTATAAGATTTTGGGTTGAACAAAGAAAAATTTACAGAGCGGGATTGGAACCAGATTAACGTGCCGGCGCTCTACTAACTGAGCTATCTAGCCCTATGTTGGTGGTCTCCCTATTTTGTCATTATCTTTGTTCGGGGGGTGCCAGTCAGAAGCCATAAGTTCGAGAAGTTGGGTGTTGAGTAAACTGAACATTACAAGAATTTCCGTGTTTGGCCACCAAAAATCAAAACTATACATCCTTTTGAGTGAGTGAGTGTGTCTACTTTGAATTACTTATTATTAGTGGCTTCTTTATATAGCGCTCATATCCGTCACTCAGTGGCGCTTCAACAGTCAGTATTTTTTCCTGCAAGATGTGGAGCTACGTTTTGAAATTTGAGACCTATTCCTTTACATAGCACCATGTAATGGTTTAAGAGATGCTGTGGTGCAATAAGCAGCCAATCTTAGGTCATTGACCTTAATGTATGAGCAGTTAATCTGCCTGGGGCAGTCAGCAGCTATACTGGTTTGTTCATGATCCAATTTAAAGATAAAAGTCCAATGTTTGGATAAAGGAATTACATGGAGATAACAGGTGTGAGTTGGTAAAAACGAAAAGGATGTATTATTCTGGCTTCTTTCTGTATTGGAGCTTGCCCGTAATGAAAATATCTGATGCATGTGGAATAGTCCAAAGCCAACCAGCCATGGGGATAATGTAGATTTTCCCAGGTTGCTTTGTTGTAGATTTTCCTAGTTTGCTTTAACTAAAAGATGTCTGTTTAGGGGATCGGTTCAATATCGTTGAAGATCACACTGGCATTAAGTTTACTTGATGTGTAACAACAACCAGACCTCCTTTTCTTAGAGTAAAGGATTGAAAATAAAAGCATGCAGGGAGTAGCAGATCAATATGAACACGTATTGCTTATATCTCACCGATTGGGGGTCTTGTTGTTGGTCGTAACTGCTGAACAATACCTCTGGGTTGCACTTTTGTCTACAAGAAAAGCAAACATTTTAAATTGTTCACTATTATTGTTATGTTATGATTATATCATTTGGCCTATTATACTTTTCTGATAATGAAACCAAGGATGCTTCATGAGTGAACTTACTCACTGTAGCTCGCAAGCCTGAGGAAACCTGTAAACAAGGGTGCTTGCTATGTGAACCAGAACACTGGGGTTAACCCCTAAACTTCTATGATAAGTGTTCGTGGTTCTTTTACGTGCACTAACAATCCTGGTACCAGCCGTCGATTTCACCAAACTCTTCCTAACTTAGTACTAGTCCTAGGCAATGCTAAGAGATAGGACTAGTCTTAAGTTAGGACGAGTTACTCGTCCTAACTCGAGATAGGATTAATCCTAGCGTTTCGTGAAATCGGCTGCTGGGACCTCTTTAAACAAGTCTCGCGCGTATCGGAGCGATAAAACACGTCAAGCGAAGAACTTATTTTTTTTCTGAAATCAAATCAGTGTTTATAAAATTAAATCTATGAAAGAAATCTTACCAACAAATTTTATCATTACAATTTGTATAAAATGAGTTTTAGCTTTCATAATAAAACACAAATCATTTGTTAGTTTTTGTTGAAACAAACTAAAAACTCTGGGACAAGGATGCTTATTTGATCTTAACTTTTTGGGAACCCCTTTTGTGAATCAACGCCTGAGTACGTGCAACCACTAAAAGCAGGTTTAAAAGCACGATCGCACGGGCGTAGAATTAACGCGTGACGCAGTTTAAAGAGGACGCTGACGCCTCGACAACCTTAGACTGCAACGAAAAGGCTTAGCGTCTGACAATGACAGCGTCTGGTGATTATCATCGCGCGACCAAAACAAATTTGGTGATCGGAGGTGGGCACAAATTCTTAATTTTGTGCAAGTAACCGGAAGCAGAGGCCAAGTTTAATTCTTGGGTTTTCTTCGTTGTCTTGTTTAAATGATTTTACTTTCATATTTTTTATCACTTAGTATTACATTCCCAACAACATATTTAATTTTCATGGTCATAAAGTACGTTAAACTAAAATAATAGACGAAACAAAATCTTGCCCACGTAAAACTCCATATGGTTGGGACCACAATGGTCCCGGAAGTTCGAACGAGACTTGCACAGTCCATTCCAGACATTGGAATCTGGCAATATTCACCTCATAATGAAAGCAAGATATTTTCTGCTGCTGTTAACTCTAGCTATTTTGCCTTCAAGAAAGCTGTGCAATGGAATTGGCCCCTGACTGCAGTATTGTTTTCATTTCATACATCATGTACATGTAGGTTGCTTTTATTTGATCCCAGCACAAATTCTTCATATACTTGAGAAATACACGTATTTAATTTGTGAAAATAGAATTAGCTGTTGCAAACTGCTTACCAACCAAAAGGACCTGTGGTATAAATGCAAAAAATAAGTTAGTGGCCTGAAGTTTCGACCCTAGCAGAGTTGTTCTCAAAGGCTAAATGACAACACACAACACACATACAAGCAGACAAGAGTTGCAAGAGTAGTCAAGTGGAAATACATGAATAGAGAAAGTGGAGGGAGAAAAGCAGAAAGCATTCAGAGAAGGCAGGGGGTAAGCAGGGATTATGAAGACAAAAGGGGGGGGGGGGGGGGGGGTTATGAAGGGAAGGGGATAGCTTGACCACAAGAAGTTGGGAACACAAAGGACAAAATGGAAGGTTAGAAGAGAGGTAAATAATTAGTTAATACAATGAAGGGCACACAAATAAAGTGGATAACTGTGTGGGAAAAGGAGAAGGCAAAAACAAAAGGTTATTAGTCATTTCCTTCTTGGATATTCAAACCATGGGGCTGAGTGGTCTTTATGCGCCTTATCCAAAGTTTTTCCCTACTCAGACGGACAGTCTCTCTGCAGTTACCTAGTGCCTCAATGCCTCAATTTAATTTGTTTACACATCCAACAGCGAAATAGCGCCAATAACAATATGCTTAGGAAACAAGAAGAAATGTTCTGTTTTAGATAAGAGAGGAAAACCCCAAATGGGGAAAGCGTTCGCAATCAGGCCAGGACTGAAAACCCAACCCACACTTTAGGCTCCCGTCCCAGGCGGGGTTCAAACAGAAGTGAAAAGCAGGGAATACTCAGCACTTGGCCAGACAGTCTTGTCTCCAATTAAATGCCCCTAAATTTGAATCTCAGAAATGTTTCTGTCAGAAACGCTTGTCAGATTGTGTATTCCTATTGGGGATTATTCTTCCTGCGTGGACATTTCGCTCCGGATTTTCGGCGATACCTCATAAACGCGACCACCTTTTGAAATGAAATTTTCACAGGTTAGTTTTATTGTATATAATTATATCAACATTTTATAAAGGATTAAAATAATCAAACGCTTCCAAAAACCAAAGGTATACTTTGCCTTTAAAGTTGCAGAAATGGGAACACTGAGAGCTGGAAAGAAACTGAAGGATCTAAGGATGCTCGCTGGCGACAAGAAGCAGCTGATTAAAGTGAAGAAGGACTGATTGCAAGTCTACTACTACAGTGGCAGAACACATCCATAAATACAATACACACTTACCACTTGGGCCATGGTAGCGTGAGCTACTGCTTCTGCAGCAATATCAGTATTAGGACAGTCTGGGCCTACGAACTGAGCACCGTTGGAAAGTTGAAGGATTCCACTGAACAGACCCTGGCATGAATTAAATGAATTGTGAAAACTGTTCATTATTTTTACAAAAAGTAATTGGCTGATTTGTAAAATGTTATTGGCTGATCTGTAAAATGTAATTGTTTGTAAAACCTTTTACATTTTAGCTACTCTCATGAATGATCAGTGATAAAACTACAAAGCAAATCACAAACAAAACCGAGGACTACCACAGAATGATGGGCTGCCATCATTGTTTATCTTTGTATTGACATATGGAAGGCATGTCCAAGATACCAGCATAACTTGGCCAATTATCGGCTGTAGCTGATTATCAAAGTTTGGCGTATTCATAAAAATACTGGGTTCTTATAAAGCGCTTTATCACACCCCTAGGGGCGTATCAAAGAGCTTAGTATTTTTTCCTGCACGATATGTTGAGTTACGTTTTTAAGTACCGGTACATGTATGAGACATATTCCTTTGCATAGCACCATGTAATGGTTTACAAGGTGCTGTGGCGCAATATGCAGCCAATCAAACCAGGAACACCGGGGCGAACCCCTTCTCTTTACGAAAAGTGCTCTGTTTTTTTTTACGTGTAATAGCACAACACTGTACATCCCATCGGAAGGAGAAATGGTCAAGTGTCTTGCTTAAGGACACAAGTGTAACAACCGGGACTTGAACCCACACTCTGCTGATCAGAGCTTGAGTCCGGTCCGCTCAGCCATGTCAAGCCACATTGAAGACATTCCATAATTTCTTGCAAGAGAATGAAAAGGGGCCGGTGTGTTTTATGAGATGTTCTGTTGACTTTACTTTGTTTAATCAGGGTTTATAAAAGTTCAGAAAAAATAACACAGAGTAGAGGCACAATAAAGACTTTTTAAAGCCCATGTACAACATTAATTGAGCTTTGACTTTCACAGGTTTGTTATTTCATGAACATGTTGGGTCACATCAAGTGTGTATACTGGTCTTTGACAATAAGCCATTTGCGAGTTACATTTGAATAATGTCTGGTACAATGACTTGTTTAGTCACAAGTTACCGCTTAAATTTGAATTCCTCAGACTATCGAGACAGTTGCTATGTCACATGATTAGGGGCAAGCTTTTGCTTAGTTACGTAAGAGACGGTGAACACCCATACACAATTCTGAATGGATGTGTATGGCACAATGGTACCAGGGTTTGCTCATCTGGAGGTTGCTATACAAAAGCTTGCCCCTAATCATGTGACATAGCAACTGTCTCGATAGTCTGAGGAATTCAAATTTAAGCGGTAACTTGTGACTAAACAAGTCATTGTACCAGACATTATTCAAATGTAACTCGCAAATGGCTTATTACCAATGTTGTACACACCCTTTAAGAGAAAAACTAACCGTTTTTGGATTCGTTTGGAAATGCAACCGATACTTTAGATTCTGGTGTTGGCACCACGACAACAAAGCCTGCCCAGCATTCATTTGTTGGCCTTGGATCCCATGGACGAAGGTAGGTCTCTCGGGACGTATTAACTGTCCGCTTGGTCCAAAGTTCTGAGGGTGGTGTTGTGGTGGCCCACGAGGTTGTCCGGTCATTCCCGCAGCCATGAGTGGTTGTCTATTAATCTGGGACACCTGTTTCAAAGGTTGTCCTTGTACTCTCACTATGTTGGGACTACCTGTGTTTTGGTGAGCGGGGCCCATGTTTTGTAGAGCAGTGTTCATGTTGGATTGGGTGAGGCCAACAATGGGTTGGGTGAGGCCAACAATGGGTTGGGTGAGGCCAACAATGGGTTGGGTGAGGCCAACAGTCTGTTGGGCAGGGCCAATATTTTGAGGGCCGGGGCCAGTATGCATGGCATGCTGCCCTGGAATCCTTACAGGTTGAGCTTGAATCTGAGGCCCAAACGGCTGCTGTTTGCCTTGATGATGTGACACGACGACCCGCTGCCATGGTGGTACCTGCTGTTGCTGGTCTACTGAAATTTGACCACCAGAGTGCATTGTAAAGCCCGGTTGCTGCATCACTGACTGTACGCCCGGGCGTATAATGACAGCACCAGCAGGCACTTGCTGGGTAGCAACAGACGATGGCTGGGCACCGGCAGACTGGGGCAGATAATGGGCGGGGGAGAGTCTGGACGTGGGCACTGCACCCTGGGATATTGAGGTCAGCCCCATTTGCTGGGCTGGAAAGGTCTGTGCCCTTTTCGCAGTCATCTGGGTTCCTTTTAGGAATCCCTCTGGCCCAGTGGCTAGCGGTGATCCCATAGACATGGATACAGGCAGCTGCCCGTGAAGGTGGATTGGTTGAGGTGGGTTCGTGTTGGAGTTGCTGATATTAACTGGACCAACTCTACCAGGAGACATTGAACCTAAATGCAAAAAAGTAATACAACTTTAAATTCAATTGGATTTTTTTTCACAGAACTCGGGAAAGTACTGAGTATACAGTGCTTAACACACATCGTGTAGGGTAAAACAAAATTATAACTTTAAATTACAAACAAACACATTTTGTTTTGCATACAGTTTAAGTGCAAAAATGAATATTAACAATTTGGGATGTACAGACCCAAGAAATTAAAAGATAGTGTCAAATGCCTTCTTCAGAGATGCCTTTGGCACCATAGAAAAAGTTATCACCAAGGGTGTTTCTAGAGCATAATATTATGCCTACCCTTTAAGAGGGTGTGTGACTTTTTTAATCCAAACATCAAGTAATAAACCACAAGGGTAATTTTTAATGAATTTGAAATAATAGACAAATTTCTGAGAGCTCACCTCTTGCATCAGCTGGGTGGTGATAGCCCGGTATCGGCATGGGTTGCTGAGGGTGGGTATGAAATGCTGTAGGCTGTGGTACCCCTTGTGGTACCCCTTGAGGTGCCCCTTGATGTACCCCTTGTGGTACCCCTTGATGTACATGTACCCCTTGATGTACCCCTTGATGTGCCCCTTGTGGTACCCCTTGATGTACATGTACCCCTTGATGTACCCCTTGATGTACCCCTTGAGGTACCCCTTGAGGTACCCCTTGATGTACCCCTTGTTGTACCCCTTGTTGTACCCCTTGAGGTACCCCTTGAGGTACCCCTTGATGTACCCCTTGTTGTACCCTTTGTTGTACCCCTTGTTGTACCCCTTGTTGTACCCCTTGTGGTACCCCTTGTGGCAAAGTGGGTGCGTTGACTAGGTTAGTAGGGGTAAGAGGCACAGGTGAGGTGCCGGGCGATGGCTGGGTGTTAACAGCTCCTGTAAGAAAAAATATTTCACTTAAAAGGAGGAATAACTAAAATGTTCATCTTCAATCCTTAAAGGGTGTACAACATTGGTAAGATTGAAAATATAAATGATTACAGATTTGCACATAACTTACATGGTATGAAGATGGTCATGGTGGAAAACTTCCCTTGAAGTTTTGCTTGAAATGCCATAGTTTTTAGGAAACTAGTAAAACAATTCAGGGCTCGAATTTGGGGAGAAAATCCACAAGACTACAGGGCTTGTAGCTCAAAATCTTTACTGGACCAGACATTTTTTTACAAGACCTGATTCAAAATGTGAAAAAAAAAAAAAAAACTTGTTGCCACAGTTTAACATTAACCAGAACTGAGACAAGTAAGAGAAGAGTATACTTGATTACTCATTGAATTGAAAGATAATTTATTAGACCCAAAGTCAACACTTGAACATAATTTGTTCCTGTTATTCAATTGAAAAACACAAGACCATCGGACTTGTTACGTCATAAGTTTACTGGCCCAACACTAAAATTACTGGCCTCGGGCCTGTGGTCCAGTGTTAAATTCGAGCCCTGCAATTGTATTTATCCTGCAGGATAAAAACCGATGTTTGATTTTTTCTTTTTTAAAGGGGTTTTTCACTGTTTCCTCATGACTCCGAAGACCGATTGAGCTTAAACTTTCACAGGTTTGTTATTTCATGTATATGTTGGGTCACATCAAGTGTGGATACTGGTCTTTGACAATTACCAATGTTGTACACATCCTTTAACTCCTTATGATATCAGGCTAAAAGCTATCCCATATAAACAACTCATCGTTACTGAACAACCAAACCTTTTCGCTGTACTACAATGATAAACCTGTGCCCTACTTCATAGCTTTGCTGACCAATTCCGTGCTGACGGCCCATAGAATTCTTAGCTTTACTCACTGCAAAAACTGGGGTGTTAAAATTGACACCCAAAGATGTTTAGGTTGATTCTCTCTTTGATATCTATATGTGACCGATCAAGCAAAATGAGTCGTTTGTCGACCCTTGTCATTTTTTTATTTTTTTATACATTTGAACAAATTGGCTTCCAGTAAAACAGCGGATCACCTTTAAAATTCTCAGTAATATCTACAAATGTCTACATGCTCAAGCTCCATCATATTTGGCTGATCTTATACAACTACTTGCAAACGCTACACACCGACACGGCCTCCGCTCATCTTCCGATCTTACCCGGCTTACTATCCCGAGATCCAGGAAGACAGCTGGTGATAACTCTTTCAGAGTAGCAGCTCCTCGTTTATGGAATGAGCTTCCTGTTGATCTGAGACAAGCGGAGTCTGTGTCCGTGTTCAAGCGTTCCCTCAAGACCTTCCTTTTCCCAGATTTCTCTTGATTCTTGCTTTTGTCCTGGTCGCGTGTTTTGTTTATTTTGTTTTGTCCTCTTTTGTGCATCTTTTGTTTTTGTTTTCACCTTACTTCACTGTTCGGCGCTGTGTTCTTTGTATAGCGCGGTAGAAATGCTCTGTATTATTATTATTATTATTATTATTATTGACAAAACAGGGAGACCACTATTAATAGGTCTAGATAGCTCAGTTGGTAGAGAGCAGGCGCATTAACATGAAGGTCGCAGGTTTAAGTCTCCCTCCAGTGTTTTGTTCAACTTTCAAATTAGTCTTTGTAAAGAAGAGAGAATGCAATAAACATGCAGCTTACATTTTTGAAAGGAGCTCTAATCTGTATCTATCTCTTAGCTTGAGCACATTATATTTTATGAAAGAATATAGATTGAAAAGGTCCAAAATCTCACCTGCAAAAAGTTGGTCCAACGAAAGCGGTCTACCGTACTGCTTTGTTTCTTTGGACGCCTCTATGATGACAGAGTGTGGTATAATCAAATCATCATGTACGCCATCATTACTCGCTGACATTGATGCGATGTTCAACATCCGACACAGCTCAGCGGTTCCAGACTAATTACAAGAAAAATGAACTAATTTAATCATTAGGCCTGAAGGATAAAAGAATCTGTTTCAGGTGGTAGTTCTATACCTGTTAATTTTGTTTTGTAAGAATTATTAGTATTTATTTATTTAGTTGGTTTTTGGGGTAGGGAGAGGAGGGGAGGGGGTTACCGAACATTTAGTCATGAACATGGTTATAATAAAAATAATAATAATAATAACTAGTTCTTATATAGCGCATTTCACAATAACGTCTCAATGCGCTTTACATTAGTGCCCTGGTCATTGGGCCAATAACATTCCTTTAATCTTTCTCAGCTCCCTGGGGAGTATACAGCCCGGGCTGCCGTGATGGCGCTCCGAAGGCTTTTTCAAACACAACATCAACCTCTACCCTTGCAGGTACCCATTTATACCCCTGGGTGAAGAGAAGCAATTATAGCAAAGTGTCTTGCTCAAGGACACAAGCGTCATGACCGGGACTCGAACCCACACCCCGATGACTAAACCACCAGAACTTGAATCCGATGATCTAAACCACTCGGCCATGACACCCTATGTATAAAAAAATTTAAAAAGCGCTTATATTTCATAAAAAGAAAATCCAATGAATCCTAGTACAATATGAAATACAGAAAATAGCGTGTAGTAATAAACTTCGAGAAAGACTCTGCTAGGGTCGAAACGTCCGGCCATTAACTATTTTTTATAGTAATAAACAATAGAACAATATCTGAAATCAAATTCAGCCAAATTCTCAGGGGATATTAGGTTCTGTTTTGCAGAAGAATAATGGTATGAAAGAAGCAACCAGTTTATTCAACACCACAGTGATCAGGTTCCAACAGCACAAAATACCTGGTTCATATTTCATGCAAAAGCGAAAGCGAAGTGACTTACGTGACGCAACCAATCAAGTGCACGCTGTTTTTTAATTGTGACGCAAAGAAAATTCGCTTTGCTTTTGTAATGCGCATGTAGTATGAACCGGATTTAAGGCTGTTAGAAGTTAAAATAATAAACACTTGACCGGGACAAAGACACTCCCACATACCTTTGCATATGTCCTCGGAGTCATCCGAGCTTCTTCATCAATTTGGAACTCCTCCACCTCCTCGTCCTCTACATTGCCTTCCAAGACGATATCATCACCAACGCTATCATCAGCTACCCCAGGCATGTTGGTGTCCACCTTGGGCAGTGCAGACAGTGCCAGCTGCATTTGGATAGAGGGCCCCCTGTCCGAGTCCTCTTCGGAGAGGGGTGTCTGACCTCCTGAGGTGAAGGGAGATGTCAGGTCATCGCTCTCAACAATCCGCTCATCTTTGTCCGTCGAGGTGTCTTCAGTGAACGGCGAGGAGGTACCGCTGCTGCTGGTTCCCTTCTGAAGGTTGCGCCACATATCGGCAAACTCGTCCACCTCACTAACAGGCCTACTCTCTTGCATTTTGGAGGTCTCTTTGGAGGTCTCTTTGGAGATGCGGCGTCCACTTCCAGCATCCACGATGACTTCGCCCTTGGACGCTGACTTAGCATCGGAGTTTTGACCCTGTGTCTTCTTTGGTGTCACCTCCTTGTCCATCTGGTCCTTGCCCTGGTGTCTTGGTTGCTTGTCGTAGATCTTCCCATGAGGGTCTTTAGTTGGTGATCGTGAGATCAGCTTGGGTCCCGATCGGGTCAGGATCGTCATGGGTGCGGCAGTAGCTTGTTTATTAGATTTCTGATCACTGGGTTGCTTGAAACCGTTATCTTGCCCTAAGGCAGCCCTGGTGGTTTTACAAAATGAAAATAAATAAATAACAATAGTGATACATCAATAAATGAAAAGATACAAACTGTTGTTATCATGTAAAACTGCTCAGGAAGTACAGTTTACAAGTTGGCAAATTGGGTCCAAGCACCATGTTAAAACTGCAGGTCTCAGAAAGCAGAGGGAAGAAACAGTACAAGGTGCTGCACAAAAACACAATATACACAAAGTTATTGACTGAACAGAAAGTTTTTTGGCTTGTGTTGAATACTTTCAACGACTATGAAGAACGCATCATGATAAAGACACATTGTTCTGAAGGCAAGGGGATAGTCGCCTGCTCCAGAACAAGCCCCATGTAGGCTCTAGTTCCGGCTCCATCATCAATTATATTCTGCATGGTATTTACAACACCAAACTGAGCCTTGAGATGGAGCCTACATGTAAGCCGATGTTTGGGAAACGCTCACGGTCAACAAGGACGATACCCATTGATTGGTGAGGAGCAATGTTGTGGACACCAGCCCTGGAAATTTGTCTATTTAGAAGCAAGGCCACTTTCATTTTGTAAAGATCACTTCAATCGGGAAATTTTAAATCTATGGGAATATTTTCAAGAAGCACCAAGTCCAAGACAAGGGTAACAGAGGCCATGGTCATTGTGGCTACCATAACATTCCGAGCCTGTCAGTGAATCTTTTTCTCTTATACACCAATCCGACGAGAAAAAATTGGTAGCGCCCTCTATTGACAAAATTTATCAACTGCGGTGTCGCAAGCTGGAAGCACAGTATATAGAGATCAGTGCTTCCAGCTTGCGACACCGCAGTTGATAAATTTTGTCAATAGAGGGCGCTATCAATTTTTTTCCGTCGGATTGGTGTATAAGCATTTAAGGCAAAACAATTCTCAAATGAAAACGAAAATCTTCAAACTGCTGTTCAGGAAAAAAAAATTAAAGGGGAAATTAAATGAAACATTGAGTTGCACTTTCTCTTTGTAGACACAATTGCATACCTGTAGTTGATTGCTTCTTTTGAAGGCATCTGCGCCTGCGGCTGTTTCTTGCTTTTGCTAACCTGCTGCTGCTGCAGCTGTTGCTGCTGTGGTTGACGCTGCACTTGCTGCTCTTGGTTTGACCCTAGCTTGGTAACCATGTTAGAGTACCAGCCTCGACTCTGCGTTTGGGCATTGGGTTGAGGGAATACCTGTACGCAAAGAAGATCGGAGTCCCAGTTAGCAATTATAAAAATGTAAAAACATTGAACAAATATATCAAATTATATGATTCAATAATACTAATTATAATAATACGCAGTTCTTATTTATAGCATTTTTCCTACTCAATGGGCATCCAAAAGCACTCATTATTTTGTCAAGAGATATGCTGAGCTATGTTTAAGACACATTTTACATGTTTGTTTTTACATGTAGCACTTTACAACTGTTTACAAGTACATGTACGTCTAGAGGCTCAATAAATTACACCCCAAAAATGTGCTGTGGTATTTTGTTATGGGTTTGGGGGGTAAGGGTTAGTATCAAGTGACAAAAAACACTCCGACAATCAACTGCAGTCAATAACGTGTGTAACTATTAAACTGACTGATGGGTTGATAGAGTTGTGGTGTCATGGCCGAGTGGTTTAGATCATCGGATTCAAGTTCTGGTGGTTTAGTCATCGGGGTGTGGGTTCAAGTCCCGGTCATGACGCTTGTGTCCTTGAGCAAGACACTTCACTACAATTGCTTCTCTTCACCCAGGAGTATAATTGGGTACCTGCGAGGGTAGAGGTTGATATTGTGTTTGAAAAAGCCTTTGGACCGCCACGGCAGCCCAGGGCTGTATACTCCCCAGGGAGCTGAGAAAGATTTAAGGAATGTTATTGGCCCAATGACCAGGGCACTACAGTAATATAAAGCGCGTTGATACATTATTGTAAAATGCGCTATATAAGAACTAGTTATTATTATAACATAGGAACCATTGAACTGACTGATGAGTTGATAGGGATTTGAGGAGGTTGGAGTGAAGTTGCTCTTACCTGCGGTTTGACAACAGCCATTGGCTTATTGCTCTGCTGTTGACACTGCTCTTTGCGCATGCCGTAGGATATGTTAATAACTGCAGTCGTTGGTACTTTGTAGCCTCGATGACCAGTACAGCGGATCTTTAGTCCTCCTGGGAACTCCTCGTCGAACACGACTTCATAGAGGTAGTCCAAGATACCGCTACCTGTAATGGAGGACAAGAAGTGGATTACAAGAAACTTATCTGATTTTGGGTTGAACAAAGAATAATTGACTACAGCGGGATTTGAACCAACGACCTCCGGATTATCGTGCCGGCGCTCTACCAACTGAGCTATCTAGCCCCATGTTGGCGGTCTCCCAATTTTGTCAATATCTTTTTTTTCGGGGGGTGCCTTGGAAACTTATCTCTCACACTTCGTGATGATGACAGTTCCCGAGATTATTTGATAGGTTTATGGGGTGAATCAGTACACAAATCATTCATGTGGTGAAGGCATCAACACAGTACACAGTCAACCCTCCTACTCTCTGATCATTCAATATCACCAACGATGGTTTTGAATGTCAGCTCTGCATCAAGGCAAAAAATGCTTGACCATTGACTGAAACTCAAACATGTTTCTGGCCAGAGTTGCTAAACAAATAACCCAGATATCAAGTAATGTACATGAACAGAGCATGGAATTGTAACTGTTGGTTATATCTGAAAACTGAAATGTGCTAAGCCAATATTTATGCTTAGTAGATTATTGATTGGTAGGAAATTTAAATATTTCACTACAGAGAAGACGATTAGCAGATACTGAATTTTTGTTCGAGCTGTTACACCACCACAACTCATCAGAGTTTTCATGTGAATGTGTTACTGTAAACCAGACTAGACTATGTACATGTAAGTATTAAAGTTTGGCTCTGCAGTAACATGAGGGTCCAGTTTTGCAGTGCTGCTTAAACACAAAAACTAGCTAAGCACAATAAAATTATGCTTACAAGAATAAGGTTACCAGGCAAAAATATATATTACAAGGGGCATCTATGACTAGTATTCTGCTTATTTTTGTTCAGCAGAATGAACCACTATTTTCAGCTTAATAACTCTTTAGACTCGAAAAAATGTAGGCAATTTTCATAATGTGCTCAGGTTAAGACGATTGGTTTATTTCTAATAAACCAGTTACCACTTTTATACACCACTATAAAGATTGTATAAAAAGGCTACATGTTTATTAAATTGTTAACCTTCCACAAGGTTTTTGATGTATCGGTTACCGATGACTGATTTTACATAGGGTTGAGTTGAAAGGGTAAAGCAGTTCTTGGAAATGGGGTCCATGTTAGGGCTTGAACTTGGAGTAAACCTAAGCTAGACTAAAGGTATTGTAGCTCTGAATTTTTACAAGACCACATGATTTATTTCTACTTTAATACTTAAAGTAATCAACCACAAGAAACATTTTCTGGGAATTTGAATAAGTTTTGTGTTGAACCCCCCCCAAAGGAGCGGGATTTGAACTTACAACCTCCAGATCAACGTGCCAGCGCTCTACCAACTCAGCAATCTAGCCCTAATGGCAGTTACAAGTTGAATGGCTTCTGACTGGCACCCAGAACAAAATATATTGAAAAAATAGAGACACTGCCATTATTAGGGCTAGATAGAACAGTTGGTGGAGCGCCGATACATTAATCTGGTGGTCCCAGGTTCAAATCCCGCTCAAATGATTTTTTTTTTTAGCAACAAAAAATCCCCCAAAATTTGTGTTACTTCTTGGAGATTGCCTGACACCGGCTGCCTGTATGTTGCCTTGTGTGGAGGGCCATTTTTTATACATGAAGGTACATATGCACTCCTAGCTATTATGTCACAATCCATTTGAGAATTGTTTAGATGCACCCACACTGCACTGATCCTCTTACGACTTGCTGTTATAATAATAATAATAAAACCACATTTATTGTGCGCATTTCACCATAAAATGTTCAAAAGCGCATTACAAAAATCTACAATATCATAAAAAGTCAGCACAATGGAGTAAAACAGCAAAGAGTAAAAAATAACAATGTTATACACACATAAAACAAATTAGCCAAAAGCTTGTTTACAAAGAAAAGTCTTTAGCTTAGTCTTAAAAACAGAAAGAGACTGTTATACCATGTATACAGGCATGATACTTGGCCCTTAAAAAAAAATGTAGGATTTTTTTTACTAAGGATAACTGAGCTGACCAATATGTACAAATGATAAAGGCTTTTACAGACTTTCAGCTTATTTAATAACCATTTTGATGATTTTTCTGAGGGCCCCAAAATCGGAAATCAGACTCAAGTAGGAAGACTATCATGACTGGTTATAGCTGCAACCAACACCCAGTCATGCTCTAGATTTGTGTCCTTGTCCGCCACTAATTGGCAAAGTGACTACCTTGGAAAAGAGATCAATACAATGAAAAGCCAATGACGTATCACCCTCAAAGAGCATTGTACATGGAAAATTCATGTCCCCCGATCCTCTTATATATAGTCGTACCTGAAATCAGATCTTTGGCATTGTCCATTTTCATTAGAAATGAATCCCATAATACGGTGAACTACAATTAGAGCGTTTCGGGCGTAATGGGAGATGAAGCTAGCACAGAGATCTACTATAGCTTTTAAAAAGCCAATGCAATGCAAATTTGATCAAGCAATTAAGGTTTTCCTTTTAGTCTGATCTGCGTGCCGTTTAATAATGAAGAAGACAGATATTTTGACAGAAGTAAAGTGGACGTAAAAAGAGAAGGGTCTCTGCAAAGATTGGTTAGTCGGTCATTCAAAAAAAGGTGGCGATTTCTACTGCTACATCACAGCCAATGGATAACTCTAACTACGCCGAAATCTACGTGGCCATTATTAATGGTTCACTAGGACTGATGGGCAATGCATTTGTCTGTCTGGTCATGCTGCGATATCGAAGCATCTTCAACTCCCCAACCAATAAGCTCATCATCCATCAATCTGTTGTGGACTTTCTGGGATCTTTTGTGTTCTTACTCCGCCTTTTTCTGGTTGTGTCATCACCAAGTCAAACACCAGATAGCACCTTTGGCTCGCTGTACTGTAAACTCTGGTGGTCAAAGTGGCCCCAGTATAGTCTCTTTACTGTGTCTACCTTCAACCTTGTAGCAATATCCATAGAGCGATACTTTGCAATCTGTCAACCAGTCAAACATCAGACATTTAACAGGAACTCAAACCGTCTTGTTAAGATCATTGTGGTTGTAGAATGGGTATGTGGCTGGTTTTCAAATGTTTACTTACTCCCCATTACACACAACATCAATATGGTTTGTAAAACCATCTGGCCAAGCCCTACAGTCCAGGTTGTTGTTGGTTTATTTATAGTCCACAGCATTGTCAACTTCATCCCCTTGGGTGTCCTCATTTTTTCCTACACCAAAATCATCTTGGAACTTCATAAGCGTTCTAAAGCAAGGGCTGGCGACAACAACCAAGATGCAAGGAACATGCTGACTAGAGCTAACAAAAATGTCATCAAAACTTTACTTGTGGTGGCAATCTTCTTTGTCATCTGTTGGACACCTTTGAGTATCAACTATGCGATGTACAATCTGGGACTGAAAGATAACTATCACGACCCCACTTTGGAAGCCATCGTGGTGTTGAATCTTTGCGTCGATCCATTCATCTACTGCTTCACTTATGAGCGCTTTCAGAAACAAGTCAAAGAGATGTTGTGTGGTGGACGTCAGCACAATGGCAACCGTGTGGACACTATTAATGAAGCAACAAGGCGGGAAGCAAATGCACAACAAACGGTACAAGTGAATGCTGCAGTATCAGTCATTGGTTCAACAGACAATCCTGCACAACCATAAAATGTCATATGAAGACTTAAATCTGAACATTAATGCACTGGTGCACTACTTCACAGAGCTACCTCACCATTGAACCTCAGTTGACTGGTACTTTGTCAGATAAAGGTACGGCTTTTAGACCAAATATTATTTTCGATTAGAGAAATACCGGCATTTTGAGTATGGCAAGGTTTTAAGTAGTGAACATTAATTTTTGTTATGAGTTCAATACTTTTTATTATACACATTATTACTTGGATTATTCATTTTATCCACACACTACTCTGTCTTTGCACCTCAACTAAGCTTTAGTTCTTCGTTACTGGTTCACTTTGAAGATCAGTTCCAGTAATTATTGTAAACTACCAAGGAGATCATACTTTCTAACAAAGACCTAAGGGTAGGATTAGCATTTGGTTTTTGTCAACAAACGCACTGATTTATTGGCAAAATTATCAAGAAAGAAAGAATGAAAGTCTCATGTGGAAGTTTCAGCTGAATACAGTGTCTACTTGTTGAGAAAGTGGCAAAAAATGTTGCAGTATTTTCAAAAGAATGTAGAAACCATCTGCAAACAAAAAACAACTCCTCAAAAATTTGAGAAACGATTCGTGCATGAATTGTTTGTATTAGATTCTTCATTCTTAGGACATTTGCGTCCACTTCTCTGGGTTTCTGGTTGTCTTGTTTCCTTCATCTCCCTGTTTGTTAGAATCATATTTCAATGGAAAAAACCCCAAAACAAACGGGAATCAATTTGAACAGAAAACAACTTAAGAAAGGCAGGGAAAACTCCTTATGGGAACAGTTACCTACGTATCTAAGCATATAAATCCTCTTGCTTACCAATGGCGTGTCATGGCCGAGTGATCTAGTTCACCAGACCCAAGCTCTGGTTTTGTGAGCAGCAGAGTGTGGGTTCGAATCCCGGTCATGACACTTGTGCCCTTGAGCAATGCACTTAAAACCATAATTGCTTCGTAACAAGTTGGAAAGGTATTGCATTCTGCTCTACCAGACAGGCTCCTAGTTGATGATACCCATGCCTACATCCTTAAGGACTGTGAAGGGGGTAACCCCAGGAACGTTCCCCTGGTGACAGTTGGTTTGGGTCAACAGCCCAAATCAGTTAAGTGTAGCCCTCACCTTGAAAAGGCCATTCAACCTTGTGATGTTAGGGGCTCTCTCATTAAAATAAAATAAAGTAGTTAATTTTGTTTTCAACCCACCATTTCCTTCATGGTGGGAGGGAGACTAATTTTCTTGTAAAAAGAGAAGGATTTTTTTAAATACTGTAAACATCTTCAATAAATACGGTTTGTCACTTTAAAGTTAAAAATATAGAACACTTAATGTGTAACATTATGTAAATACAATAAGATTTTCATCAAAAGTATAAAACTGCATGTAATAATATTAATAATAATACCAAAGTCTTATGTCGAGCACGTCTTACTCTAGCGTTGCAATCGGTAGCCTCCTACTGTTTCTCTTTTGTTTGTACTTTACTTTGTTGGCAACAGCTCAAATTGGTTTTACGCTCACTCTATAAGTGGCGACCTCCACCCAACTGGCGACCCTATTGTCCTATTTTGTTAGTCCCCGGTTTGAATGTGTACCTACCCACTGACACACAAACCAACAGAAGGACATGTCGGTAACAGTTTGCCCCTTCAGTGGCATTGCCAAATGAAGGCATAAAATAGAAACCGCTCAGCTAGAAAGTCTCAAAGCTGAGTGGAAAACACAAGTTCTTTGGCATTCTACAAAATATTGCAGATGTCTAGAGTAACAACTCATCCGAGTGGGGAAAAAGGCAAATGTCGGTTACCATGCAATCTAATCAATTTTTGAAAAATACTGCAAACAAAAAAATATCGAAAAGCTTTTATGGTAATTGTGGATACATACATTATGGCAAGATTTTCTAGAGCGAGAGGAATGACAATTTCATTACAAGAAGAAATATTTACTCTTAGTCTGATCAGTGTGCGTATTTTTCGGACAGCAATGGAACGTGTTGACAATTTTACACAAATGTTAACATCAATCTTGGCTCCAAACAACAGTTTATTAGATAGAAAATTAATTGTTTGACAAATAGTGAAAACAGTAAGTATATAAAGTAAGAAAGTCACATAGAAAACAGGAAAGCAAGTCAGTGAGAACTCACTGCCAATGCCATAGACACTGAGCAACACTGAGAGACTGGAAACTGCACATTATGGCGATGTCTACTGTTTCTACATCTCAGTCAGCAGACAATTCTAACGGTGCTGAATTTTACGTGAACATCATTATTGGTTCACTAGCACTGATTGGCAATGCATTTGTCTGTCTGGTCATGCTGCGATTTCGAAGCATCTTCAACTCCCCAACCAACAAGCTCATCATCCATCAATCTGTTGTGGACTTTCTGGGCTCTTTTGTGTTCTTACTCAGCCTTTTTCTGGTTATACCAGCAACAAGTCAAGTACCAGATAACATCTTTGGCTTGCTGTACTGTAAACTCTGGTGGTCAACGTGGCTCCAGTATAGTCTCTACACCGTTTCTATCTATAACTTA
Source organism: Leptasterias polaris (assembly GCA_037783415.1). NCBI lineage: Eukaryota > Metazoa > Echinodermata > Asteroidea > Forcipulatida > Asteriidae > Leptasterias > Leptasterias polaris. Next base: position 1,955,725 of record JAZGTN010000111.1, read on the forward strand.
GTTGCTATATCCATAGAGCGATTTTACACAACGTGTCAACCAGTCAGACACCGAAACAAGTTCTCCAGCCATTGGCTCAAGATCATCACAGCTGCAACCTGGATATGTGGCTTTGTACCAACGCTACATTTGATTCCAATATCCTATAAAACCGAAGATGGATGTGACGTCAGTTGGCCAAGCCGTACAGTCCAGGCTGTGGTGGGTTTGTTTATCGTCTACAGCATGACCATCGTCATCCCAATGGTCATCATCATATTTTCCTACATCAAAATCATTCTGGAGCTCCTTAAACGCTCTAGAGCCAGGGTTGGAGACAATAACCAAGATGCACGGAACATGCTGACAAGAGCAAACAAAAACACAACGCTGACTTTATTTGTGGTGGCAATATTCTTTGTCATCTGTTGGACACCAGTGTGTACCAACTATGCATGTGTACCAACTAGTTTCGTGGACATAGCCACACTTAGTCTGCTAATGTATTTGCTTTGAAAGTATGGTTATTTTTTCAAAAAAGCTTTCAAGCTAATCGTGTGCACAAAGAGTGGCCAGGTTTTCTGAGGCCTTGACAAAAAAGGGTGAATTAATTTCATTACTAACAAAGGTATTGCTTTTTAATGTGATAAGTGTGCTCTCCCGCCAAGCAGAAATGGAAGATGTATAGAATTACACACAGAAATTTCCCTTTACATTTCCGCTGAACAACAGTTTCGGCAAAAATAAATAGTTACTCAAAAATAAATTTAGTTTTACAACAAGGGAGACCCCCACCAGCAATACCAATTCATCAAGTAAGAAAAGATTCTGCATTTGTCCAACACTAATGACCACAGTAAGAACCTTGAAGAATAGGTTAAGTAAAATGGAAAGCTCTCAAGAAAATTTCGCTGCGATGGCAGTAAAAAGGTTTTCAGCAAAATGATCAAGAAAGAAAGAAGATCACAGTTCCAGTAATTATTGTAAACTACCAAGGAGATCATATTTTCTAACAAAGACCTAAGGGTAGGATTAGCATTTGGTATTTGTCAACAAACGCACTGATTTATTGGCAAAATGATCAAGAAAGAAAGAATGAAAGTCTCATGTGGAAGTTTCAGCTGAATACAGTGTCTAATTGTTGAGAAAGCGGCAAAAAATGTCGCAGTATTTTCAAATGAACGTAGAAACCATCTGCAAACAAACAACAACCCCTCAAACCAACAAAAGGACATGTCGGTAACAGTATGACAAAATAACAACAACTTTCAAGCTAATTGTGTAAACAAAGAAAGTGGTGATTTTTTTCTTCTTCTGAGGCCTTTAAAAGTCGTTAGTGAATCAACGTTGCGCTTTTTCATCTCATTCAGTCGTTAGTGTGCCCTAGTAATTTACCCGGTCAGTTTTCCTTGAGGCTCATTACTCGCCATTAACCCTTTTAGAGACCATTCATTTCCGTATAATCATCACAAAACGCCCAGACACTGGTAATATTGTTAGTTTCTTTATTGAAATTTTGTCAGTAAAAATCTCAACATAAATAAAATGAAAGAGAAAATTTAGTTTCGTGTTTAGAAATTGGGATACTATGTCAACATACTACATCGGAAAATTTCATATGTGGCCATGACCTTTACTTTGACCTCTTTATGGGAATAGAAGTAGGTTTAACTTTGCGGGCGCTATGGGCGTTTTGGTACAAGCCGCTTGTGGCCGCTAAAAGGTTTAATATCCCATTACACAAAACAAAAAAAGTCTCCCCAAATTTGGATTGCTAAGTGGTTTTTGTGTGTGCGGCAAGTCAGACGAATAAAAATGCTTTATCAGGGATGTGATAGGCTGTTGAAAAAAAAAACCTGAACTGTGAGCGCAAAGCGGGAAAGCTTGCGAGCTGGGAAGCATGCGAGCATGAGGCCCACTATTATTCATTTATCTTTGGTTTTGAAAACCCTACTCTGCAATCTGGGGGCGTTCTATATGGTTTTATATTAAACAAATTATGGATTGATCTCAAGTAAAACAAATATTAATATAAAAAAATAAAGTGATTTTTAAATTATTATTTTGGGGGGGGGGGGGGGGGGTTGGGGGGAAACTGTTTATACATGTATGCTACCGACATGAGCCATTTATGGATAATGTATTGGTCTACCAAGAGCACCACTGTTATAGAAACAAAAAATGATAAGATCACGAACAGATTTCTAAAATGTACCCATATCCAAAAACCTTCACTAAAATCTTTACATACAAATGCATGTTTTAATAAGATTAAAACACATGGAGTGTTGCTCTAGTTTCGTGGACATAGCCACACTTAGTCTGCTAATGTATTTGCTTTGAAAATATGGTTATTTTTTCAAAAAGGCTTTCAAGCTAATCGTGTGCACAAAGAGTGGCCAGGTTTTCTGAGGCCTTGACAAAAAAGGGTGAATTTATTTCTTTACTAACCAAGGTGTTTCCTTTGTAATCTAATAAGTGTGCTCTCCCGTCAAGCAGAAATGGAAGATGTATAGAATTACACACAGAAAATTTCCTTTACATTTCCGCTGAACAATAGTTACTCAAAAATAAATTTAGTTTTACAACAAGGGAGACCCCCACCAGCAATACTAATTCATCAAGTAAGAAAAGATTCTGCATTTGTCCAACACTAATGACCACAGTAAGAATCTTGAAGAATAGGTTAAGTAAAATGGAAAGCTCTCAAGAAAATTTCGCTGCGATGGCAGTAAAAAGGTTTTCAGCAAATGAATCAGATGACTGGAACATGGCTTAGGGAATAGATCTCTCCTTTCATAGTTCACATTCAATAGTTTGCAATCTCTCCCGTTCTCATTAATATGGTGACAAGAAATTATGAAGAGAAAAGGCAAAAAGTACCGAATACTGGGAAAGCCGTTCAGCGAGAACTGACTGACTAAAACCATTGACACAGAGCAACACAGAGAGACTAGACGCTCGACACATACATGTAATGGAGGTGTCGACAGTTTCTACATCTCAGTCAGCAGACAATTCTACTGATGCTGCACTCTATGTGAACATCATTATTGGTTCACTAGGACTGATTGGCAATGCATTTGTCTGTCTGGTCATGCTGCGATATCGAAGCATCTTCAACTCCCCAACCAATAAGCTCATCATCCATCAATCTGTTGTGGACTTTCTGGGCTCTTTTGTGTTCTTACTCAGCCTTTTTCTGGTTATACCAGCAACAAGTCAAGTACCAGATAACATCTTTGGCTTGCTGTACTGTAAACTCTGGTGGTCAACGTGGCTCCAGTATAGTCTCTACACCGTTTCTATCTATAACTTAGTTGCTATATCCGTAGAGCGATTTTACGCAACGTGTCAACCAGTCAGACACCGAAACAAGTTCTCCAGCCATCGGCTCAAGATCATCACAGCTGCAACCTGGATATGTGGCTTTGTACCAATGCTACATTTGATTCCAATATCCAATAAAACCGAAGATGGATGTGACGTCAGTTGGCCAAGCCGTACAGTCCAGGTTGTGGTGGGTTTATTTATCGTCAACAGCATGACCATCGTCATCCCAATGGTCATCATCATATTTTCTTACATCAAAATCATTCTGGAGCTCCTTAAACGCTCTAGAGCCAGGGTTGGCGACAATAACCAAGATGCACAGAACATGCTGACAAGAGCAAACAAAAACACAACGCTGACTTTATTTGTGGTGGCAATAATCTTTGTCATCTGTTTGACACCAGTGGGTACCAACTATGTATTGTACAATCTGGGACTGAACGATAACTTTGATGACCCTACTTTGAATGCCATCGTGGTGTTGAATCTTTGTGCCAATCCGTTCATCTACTGCTTCACTTATGAGCGCTTTCAGAAACAAGTCAAAGAGATGTTTTGTGGTGGACGTCAGCACAATGACAACCGTGTGGACACCACTAGTAGATCAACAAGGCGGGAAGCAAATGCACAACAAACGGTACAAGTGAATGCTGCAGTAACAGTCAATGGTTCAACAGACAATCCTGCTCAACCATAAAATGTCATATGAAGACTTAAATCTTGACATTAATGCACTGGTGCACTACTTCACAGAGCTACCTCACCATTGAACCTCAGTTGACTGGTACTTTGTCAGATAAAGGTACGGCTTTTAGACCAAATATTATTTTCGATTAGAGAAATACCGGCATTTTGAGTATGGCAAGGTTTTAAGTAGTGAACATTAATTTTTGTTATGAGTTCAATACTTTTTATTATACACATTATTACTTGGATTATTCATTTTATCCACACACTACTCTGTCTTTGCACCTCAACTAAGCTTTAGTTCTTCGTTACTGGTTCACTTTGAAGATCAGTTCCAGTAATTATTGTAAACTACCAAGGAGATCATACTTTCTAACAAAGACCTAAGGGTAGGATTAGCATTTGGTTTTTGTCAACAAACGCACTGATTTATTGGCAAAATGATCAAGAAAGAAAGAATGAAAGTCTCATGTGGAAGTTTCAGCTGAATACAGTGTCTAATTGTTGAGAAAGCGGCAAAAAATGTCGCAGTATTTTCAAAAGAATGTAGAAACCATCTGCAAACAAACAACAACTCCTTAAAAATTTGAGAAACGATTCGTGCATGAATTGTTTGTATTAGATTCTTTATTCTTAGGACATTTGCGTCCACTTCTCTGGGTTTCTGGTTGTCTTGTTTCCTTCATCTCCCTGTTTGTTAGAATCATATTTCAATGGAAAAAAACCCAAAACAAACGGGAATCAATTTGAACAGAAAACAACTTAAGAAAGGCAGGGAAAACTCCTTATGGGAACAGTTACCTACGTATCTAAGCATATAAATCCTCTTGCTTACCAATGGCGTGTCATGGCCGAGTGATCTAGTTCACCAGACCCAAGCTCTGGTGTTGTCAGCAGCAGAGTGTGGGTTCGAATCCCGGTCATGACACTTGTGCCCTTGAGCAATGCACTTAAAACCATAATTGCTTCGTAACAAGTTGGAAAGGTATTGCATTCTGCTCTACCAGACAGGCTCCTAGTTGATGATACCCATGCCTACATCCTTACGGACTGTGAAGGGGGTAACCCCAGGAACGTTCCCCTGGTGACAGTTGGTTTGGGTCAACAGCCCAAATCAGTTAAGTGTAGCCCTCACCTTGAAAAGGCCATTCAACCTTGTGATGTTAGGGGCTCTCTCATTAAAATAAAATAAAGTAGTTAATTTTGTTTTCAACCCACCATTTCCTTCATGGTGGGAGGGAGACTAATTTTCTTGTAAAAAGAGAAGGATTTTTTTAAATACTGTAAACATCTTCTATAAATATGGTTTGTTTAAAGTTAAAAATATTGAACACTTAATGTGTAACATTATACAATAAGAATTTCATCAAAAGTATAAAACTGCATGTAATAATATTAATAATAATACCAAAGTCTTATGTCGAGCACGTCTTACTCTAGCGTTGCAATCGGTAGCCTCCTACTGTTTCTCTTTTGTTTGTACTTTACTTTGTTGGCAACAGCTCAAATTGGTTTTATGCTCACTCTATAACTGGCGACCTCCACCCAACTGGCGACCCTATTGTCCTATTTTGTTAGTCCCCGGTTTGAATGTGTACCTACCCACTGACACACAAACCAACAGAAGGACATATCGGTAACAGTTTGCCCCTTCAGTGGCATTGCCAAATGAAGGCATAAATAGAAACCGCTCAGCTAGAAAGTCTCAAAGCTGAGTGGAAAACACAAGTTCTTTGGCATTCTACAAAATATTGCAGATGTCTAGAGTAACAACTCATCCGAGTGGGGAAAAAGGCAAATGTCGGTTACCATGCAATCTAATCAATTTTTGAAAAATACTGCAAACAAAAAAATTTCGAAAAGCTTTTATGGTAATTGTGGATACATGTACATACATTATGGCAAGATTTTCTAGAGCGAGAGGAATGACAATTTCATTACAAGAAGAAATATTTACTCTTAATCTAATCAGTGTGCGTATTTTTCGGACAGCAATGGAACGTGTTGACAATTTTACACAAATGTTAACATCAATCTTGGCTCCAAACAACAGTTTATTAGATAGAAAATTAATTGTTTGACAAATAGTGAAAACAGTAAGTATATAAAGTAAGAAAGTCACATAGAAAACAGGAAAGCAAGTCAGTGAGAACTCACTGCCAATGCCATAGACACTGAGCAACACTGAGAGACTGGAAACTGCACATTATGGAGATGTCTACTGTTTCTACATCTCAGTCAGCAGACAATTCTAACGGTGCTGAATTTTACGTGAACATCATTATTGGTTCACTAGGACTGATTGGCAATGCATTTGTCTGTCTGGTCATGCTGCGATTTCGAAGCATCTTCAACTCCCCAACCAATAAGCTCATCATCCATCAATCTGTTGTGGACTTTCTGGGCTCTTTTGTGTTCTTACTCAGCCTTTTTCTGGTTATACCAGCAACAAGTCAAGTACCAGATAACATCTTTGGCTTGCTGTACTGTACACTCTGGTGGTCAACGTGGCTCCAGTATAGTCTCTACACCGTTTCTATCTATAACTTAGTTGCTATATCTGTAGAGCGATTTTACGCAACGTGTCAACCAGTCAGACACCGAAACAAGTTCTCCAGCCATTGGCTCAAGATCATCACAGCTGCAACCTGGATATGTGGCTTTGTACCAACGCTACATTTGATTCTAATATCCTATAAAACCGAAGATGGATGTGACGTCAGTTGGCCAAGCCGTACAGTCCAGGTTGTGGTGGGTTTGTTTATCGTCAACAGCATGACCATCGTCATCCCAATGGTCATCATCATATTTTCTTACATCAAAATCATTCTGGAGCTCCTTAAACGCTCTAGAGCCAGGGTTGGAGACAATAACCAAGATGCACGGAACATGCTGACAAGAGCAAACAAAAACACAACGCTGACTTTATTTGTGGTGGCAATATTCTTTGTCATCTGTTGGACACCAGTGTGTACCAACTATGCATTGTACAATCTGGGACTGAACGATAACTATGATGACCCTACTTTGAATGCCATCGTGGTGTTGAATCTTTGCGCCAATCCGTTCATCTACTGCTTCACCTATGAACGCTTCAAGAAACAAGCCAAGAAGATGTTGTGTGGTGGACGTCAGCACAATACCAACCGTGTGGACACCACTAGTGGATCAACAAGACAGGAAGCAAATACACAACGCACTGTACAAGTGACTGCTGCAGTTTCAGTCATTGGTTTAAGAGACAATCCTGCAGACTCTTAAAGGCAAAGTATAACTTTAGTTTTTTTAACCGTTCGATTGTTTTAATCCTACATGTATATAAATGTAGATACATGTACAATAAAACTAACCTGCCAAAATTTCACTTCAAAAGGTGGTCGCATCTTAGAGATATCCCCGAAAATACGGAGCAAATATATCCACACAGGAAGAATATTCCCAATAAGGAATACACAATCTGAGAAAAGTTTCTGACGGAAACGTTTCTCAGATTAACATTTTGGGGAATGATATATTTTTCCATAACCACATTACTTCGAAGTGAAATGATTCTCAAAAGGCTTTATACTATTGAAAGCTGCTGTACTTTCTTACCGAGACCCTTTGGACTAATTCTTCTTTCATTTGGTGATTGCTTTACCCCTTTCAATTGAAAATTTCAAGACTCTAGAAAATGTTAAGAAAATTCTAAAACCAGGAAAAAAAACCTGAGAAAGCATTTTCTCTGAAAATAAGGCCGATTAAAATAACAACAACTTTCAAGCTAATTGTGTAAACAAAGAAAGTGGTGATTTTTTTTCTTCTGAGGCCTTTAACCCTTTCCTGACCGAATTGTTTGGACATAAACAACTGCTGAATACCGGATTTTCGGTTAAAAAAAGAAAAATCACATCCCTGTTTATATACGCTACCAACAGGAGCCATTAATGAATAATGTATTGGGTGTACCAAGAAACACACAATTATCAGATCACGAACAGTTCTAAAATGTACCCATAGCAAAAAACCTTCACTAAAATCTTTACATACAAATGCATGGTTTAATAAGATTAAAACACATGGAGTGTTGCTCTAGTTTCGTGGACATAGCCACACTTAGTCTGCTAATGTATTTGCTTAGAAAGTATGGTTAATTTTTCAAAAAAGCTTTCAAGCTAATCGTGTGCACAAAGAGTGGCCAGGTTTTCTGAGGCCTTGACAAAAAAGAGTGAATTAATTTCATTACTAACAAAGGTATTGCTTTTTAATGTGATAAGTGTGCTCTCCCGCCAAGCAGAAATGGAAGATGTACAGAATTACACACAGAAATTTTCCTTTACATTTCCGCTGAACAATAGTTTCTCAAAAATAAATTTAGTTTTTCAACAAGGGAGACCCCCACCAGCAATACCAATTCATCAAGTAAGAAAAGATTCTGCATTTGTCCAACACTAATGACCACAGTAAGAACCTTGAAGAATAGGTTAAGTAAAATGGAAAGCTCTCAAGAAAATTTCGCTGCGATGGCAGTAAAAAGGTTTTCAGCAAAATGATCAAGAAAGAAAGAAGATCAGTTCCAGTAATTATTGTAAACTACCAATGAGATCATATTTTCTAACAAAGACCTAAGGGTAGGATTAGCATTTGGTTTTTGTCAACAAACGCACTGATTTATTGGCAAAATGATCAAGAAAGAAAGAATGAAAGTCTCATGTGGAAGTTTCAGCTGAATACAGTGTCTACTTGTTGAGAAAGCGGCAAAAAATGTCGCAGTATTTTCAAATGAACGTAGAAACCATCTGCAAACAAACAACAACCCCTCAAACCAACATTTGCTCTTTGCATGGATCTGCCATGTGCGTGTAGAGCCTCGATGTCATGTTTCATTTGTATTGTATTTATGCATTTGTTTCGATGAAAGTGTCATTACGTTACCGGGACAATACAGAGTTATATAATGCTGAACTCTGAGCATAAAGCGCGAAAGCTTGCGAGCGCGAAGCCCACTAGTAATATTTAACTTTGGTTTTAAAAGCCCTACTCTGCAATCTGGGGCGTTATATATGGCTTTATCTTTATTTTTGTATGAATTTGATCTCAAGTTAAACAAACAAAAAATTCTTTTTGGGGGGGCGAAAAAAACAAAACGGATTTCCGGTTAAAAACGGAGAAATCACATCTCTGTGCTTCAAATAGAAGCTGTTCTATTCACTGCTGTCCCCAACTCGAGGCTCTACACACAAATGGCTGACCGAGCAAGATGCAAATTGGGAACTTTCTAAAGACCGGTGTGCTCCACAAGGATTTTTGTGTACAAAGTATTTAAGTAATTTAAGGAATTTAAGTACAGGGAATAAGGAAAGAACATAAGATGTCTCCAGAGGGAATGTAACAAAAATAGAATGGGTGTTTATGTTTATGTAAAATATCACAACTAATTGCTGTACTTAATTTTGATTTAACTTGCACAAGAAGTGTTTTTACTTTCACTTCACCGCGTATTGAGAATTTGCTGTCATCTGGTACCGTTAGTAATATTTAATATTATCAATGTTCAAAATGGCGTCAGACTGTTGGCCTTTTAAAAACTGCGGCTACGGTAGGCCTGAAATTTCAACTTTGAGAGGGCACTTCGTTGGCAAATTCATTGGAAACTTTTGAAAGGGCAATATTGGTCAAGACCAGGGGCCGATTTCACAAAGCACTAAGATTCATCTTAAGATGAGTTATCAGTAATTACCATAGTGATTTGTATTGTGACATCACTCTTTGCTAAGCAACTGCGATGGATTTGCAGTTACGATCAATCTTAACTCTTTGTGAAATCGAGCCCAGGGCCCAATTTCATAGAACTGCTTAAGCAGAAAATTGTGCTTAACAATTGTCTGCTAAGCAGAAATGAGCAGGATACCAGTCACAAATTGTACATGAGACATGGTAGTTTGGCAGGTAACCTTATTCTGGTGAGCGAAATTTTTCTGTGCTTAAGCAGCTCTATGAAATTGGGCCCAGAGCAACAGAGGTCACGACCTCTGTGTAGTTGCAAGCCTACTCTGGCTTAGGCACTGCCAGTCATTTTGAAAACAATACACTTTCGGTGGAAGCTGAGGTTTTGAAAAGGTGGTCGCCGAAAATCTGCAGCAAATATGTCCACATAGGATGAATAATCCCTAATAGAAATACATAATCTGAGAAACGTTTCTGTCAGTAACATTTCTCAGATTCAAATTTTGGGGCATAAAAACTGATATATTTTTCCACAACCACATTACTTCGAAGTGAAATGTTTCTCAAAATGCTTTATACTATTGAAAGCTGCTGTACTTTTAACCAATAACTTTTTATTACCAATAATTTTACGAGTGATTACCAAACCTAACCCTTCCCCTTAACTTCTCTTAATACACACCATATAGGGTCTTTAGTGCTTGTTCAAATAAAAACCAGTTGAATGTTAAACTGTGTCAGGAAGTTTTTTCTCATGTAGGGTGTCATGGCCGAGCGGTTTAGATCATTGGATTCAAGTTCTGGTGGTTTAGTCATCGGGGTGTGGGTTCGAGTCCCGGTCATGACGCTCGTGTCCTTGAGCAAGACACTTCGCTATAATTGCTTCTCTTCACCCAATGGGTACCTGCGAGGGTAGAGGTTGATATTGTGTTTGAAAAAGCCTTCTGAGTGCCACGGCAGCTCGGGCTGTATACTCCCCAGGGAGCCGAGAAAGATTAAAGAAATGTTATTGGCCCAATGACCAGGGCACTAATGTAAAGCGCATTGAGACATTATTGTAAACTGCGCTATATAAGAACTGGTTGTTATTATTAGCTGTTCCGACTAATCCAGTCGGAACAGCTTTTGTTTTCGTCCAGATTTTTATTTTTTTAATTATTATTAATATTATTATTCTTCCATTCCCTAAAATCGTATTGACTTAACCTGTGTCTCTTTCGAAAGCCATATGTCCCTTTTAAAATTATCAAAAGTAGACAAATCATATACCATACTAAAGCTTATGCCCTGACTTAAATTTTAGATGTAATTAGATTAAAATTTTTAATTAATTATTCACGTGACAGCCGTGTGAATATTTAATTAGCCAATCTTGTAGCAAACATATCTCAAGAACAATACATCCGATTCTCAAATTTTTTTCAGTTATGGACTTGTCTTGTATTATAGATGTGCAATTTGGCCTAACATTCTTCGTCACGTCATCATGACGTCATTTGTAGGCGTATTTTCTTTTTGTGTACAAAAAAATCGTTTTAAATACGTTTAGATGGTTCAAAACACAAACCGTGGCTACAACGCTGTGCTTATTTGATTAGGTCCAGTCACCTACAACTGATCAATTAGCCTGGAATATGGTTCGCTAATTGTGAAAGCCTGTCATGCATGGGACTTATCTCAGTTCGCCCAGCCAGAAGTAATCCATAGATGTTATTGACAAACAATTTTAATTAATTATTACCTGACAGCGGTATGAATATTTAATTAGCCAAACTTGTTTCTGTCATATCTCAAGAAGTTTACGTCCGATTTTCAAACTTTTTTCAGTTATAGACTCCTTGGGCATTGGAGATTAGCCTTGGGTAACTGTGACCTCATGTTGACCTTTACTGCCAGGTCAACCGGAAGTGGGACCCTATCTTAAGAACTACACAACCGATTTTCAAACTGTTTTTAGTTATAGACTCCTTGGACATTGGCTATTAGCCTTGGGTAACCGTGACCCCATGTTGACCTTTACTTCCGGGTTAACCGGAAGTGGGACCCTATCTCAAGAACTACACTACCGATTTTCAAACTGTTTTCAGTTATAGACTTCTTGGGCATTGGAGATTAGCCTTGGGTAACCGTGACCCCATGTTGACCTTTACTTCCGGGTTAACCGGAAGTGGGACCCTAACTCAAGAACTACACTACCGATTTTCAAACTTTTTTCAGTTAAAGACTCCTTGGACTTTGGAGATTAGCCTTGGGTTACCGTGACCCCATGTTGACCTTTACTTCTGGGTCAACCGGAAGTGGGACCATATCTTAAGAACTACACAACCGATTTTCAAACTGCTTTCAGTTATAGACTCCTTGGACATTGGCGATTAGCCTTGGGTAACCGTGACCCCATGTTGACCTTTACTTCCGGGTTAACCGGAAGTGGGCCCCTATCTCAAGAACTACACACCTGATTTTAATTTTATTTTCAATTACAAACCCCTTTGAGCAATAAATGTTAGACAAGGGTTACCATGACCTCATGATGACCTTTATTTCTGGGTTAAAAGCTCCTTTCGATTCAGTATCAGAATGAAGACCAGGTTTAGGTTTTTAGGCACCCTTAAGTGAAAAGGGGGCCTGTCAAAGGTCAAGAGACTTCAATCTTGAAATCAGACCAACTTTAAAGCTTTGAAGCACTTAATCGAAGCAAAACAACACGGAACAGCTTTGTGTTTGTCAACAAACACTAAATCTCTAGTTATTATTATTATTATGATTCTGGTCTTGCAAAAACACTTCTGGTCCAGTAAACATTTTGAACAACAAGCCGTTTAGTCTTGTGGATTTTATAATAGAAACTGGATTTATATAGCGCCAAATTACCAAAGGATGCAGGGAACTTAAAGGCAAAGTATACCTTTGGTTTCCGGAAGCGTTCAATCGTTTTAATCCTAAATAGATGTAGATATATACAATAAAAACTAACTTTGAAAATTTCATTTCAGAAAGTGGTCGAGTTTTTGAGATATCGCAGAAAACCCGGAGCGAATATATCCACGCAGAAAGAATAATCCCCTTAGGAATACACAATCTGAGAAATGTTTCTGACAGAAGCATTTCTCAGATTCAAATTTTGGCGCATAAAACCTGATATCTTTTTCCACAACCACATTACTTTGAAGTGAAATGATTCTCAAAATGCTTTATACTATCCAAAGCTGCTCTAGACTTCTAACCAAGTAAGTTGTTATTGCCATTAATTTTCAAAGTCATTACCAACTGTATACAGATCCTTTATGGAAGAAAAGAAAGACAAAAGTATTGATGATTTTCCCCGGAATTCGAGCTCAGAAAAAAACCATACTATACCTGGTTGTATTCCAATGATCACACCGCGAAGACCCAGTGGGACGCTGAACCCTTCCCTGACGTTGATCACCCGGTCAAAAAGCTCATGCTCTGCTTCAGGGTCTGGTATGAGGTTTCCTAGGTAATGAAGGGGCTGCAAAGTACACACAAAGAAGATATGTGGATGATTGGATAGTATAAGTCTATATTGTTTGTGGTATTTGAGGCATTCAATGGTGAGGTATCAATGTATCATTTGGTTTGCGGTAACACCATTTGTATATCTACTTGCTAGGTAGATTGTTCTTTTGAGAACTTGTCTTGCTAATTATTATACTGCCGCAGAAAAGATTTTTTCAGAATTCGGGAGACTTCTCAGTTCTGAAAAGAATTGTCCTGCTTTACTACTACCTGGGCGGAAGGTAGGAAATTGGCCGGGACTACTACTTTCACTTAGTGGATCGTGGAGACTTTTTGCTTTTAATTTCACTGCTGCGGAATGTTGTTATTATAGGTTTTCCCGGCCAATTTCAGTTCAAATAAGTCTATAGGGTCATTCTATGTCGAATCACCCAGGGGGGTTATACCATACCATCTTCAAATTTGCTTATATTTAGTATCTGGGATGATTTTGGCTCAACAAGCTGAAATAAAAAATTTAAGCCCCATCCGATAAACGGTTTTCGCACTACGGCATGCCCTTTCTCGACGATTTCGGTCAAAATGAGTGTGACTGCAGAGAGTAATTTGTCAGGGGGCCCTGGTGGCCACTAATCCAGTGTACCATCAAGCACATGTTGGATTAATTTAGCCAGGAGAAGGATGCCACTCTCCTCTCACCCCTTCCCCTAGTCTCGGTGCAAGAAGTTGTTGTTCATCACTCGACTATCGTAATTCCTCGCTATCAGCGCCATACGTACAAATACGCAAACCGCCAAACAAAATCGGGTGATGTTAGGAAACCTTGAATCACCCACTTTATGAAACGGGTTCATGGCTTCTAGAGAGTGCCCTCTATTGGTAGAACAGTCCCGACGTGTATGTAGTGTTGGGTGTACATGGTTTTACTGAGAACAACGTACGAACGTCTTGCACTAAGACTAATAATAATAATAATAATAATAATAATACAGCATTTTTAAAGCGCACTTTATCTGTGTGACATTCAAAGGCGCTGGTCAAGAACAAGAAGAAAATTTCACTCGATATGTTTAAAGGCTAATCTGAAGAGATGGGTTTTGAGAGATTGTTGGAATCGTGAGATGTCATGTGTGTCCTTGAGATGTTGAGGCAGAGAGTTCCAGAGGCGGGGTGAAATGTTACTAAAGGCCCTATCCCCATAGCTGGATAAACGGGTCAGAGGAACATAGAGCATGCTGCCCGATGACCTCAGACCCGGCCTGACACTACGGGACTGAAGCTACCCTCCCATACCTGCCAACATTGAAACCTCAGAAATAGGAACACCAGTTTTATGATTCCACAGATAGTGACGCAAGAAGTCGTGCGAGTAAAGCGTATTACAAATGATGTTTGTATTTAAAACAATGTACAAAAAAAACACTGTTTCCCGTAAGAAAATCTCAACTGTTTCAAGCAAATGGCACCCTCTTTTGACAGAACTTTTTGATCTTGTTCATTGCTGTCTCTCGTCCGAAATAGGAATGTTCTGATTTTGTGCGGCCTGTTATCTCAAAAATCTGGACAATTCCAGTTAAATCTGAACAGTTGGCAGGTATGCCCTCCCCCTCCCCACAACCGCCTGGATCAACCACGAGTTCCCTCGTACGGTAGAATCTTACCCTGTAAAGGAGATGAGGTCGGACGGCCATCTTCTGTTTCCTGAGTTTCTGTCTTAAACTCTGTAGAAAGAAAGTCAAGAATAAATAGTCATCACCAGTTGTTATTAAACAGGATGCAATTCCACTTCCACTTCAAAACACTTTGAAAAACCATCTGCGGTTGATTTCACAAAGAGCTAAGATTGATCTTAAAGGGACATGTTGCCTTGGATCGGGCGAGTTGGTCTATAAAAAGCGTTTGTAACCGTTTGTTATAAAATGCATATGGTTAGAAAGATGTTTTAAAAGTAGAAATTGCGTGGTTTTCCTTTTACTTTGAGAACTAACACGGTCTGCCATTTTGTGGAGTGGCCGACCGTGTTAGTTCCCGATGTAAAAGGAAAACCACGCAATATCGAGGCATACTTGTGTGGATCATTGTATTCTACTTTTAAAACATCTTTCTAACCTTATGCATTTCATAACAAACGGTTACAAACGCTTTTTATAGACCAACTCGCCCGATCCAAGGCAACGTGTCCCTTTAACTGTGTATCAACTTTTATTACTTTGCAAAGTGTGATATCACAGTACAAATCTCTTTGGCAATATTAACAATTCATCTTCAGATGAATCTTAGTGCTTTGTGAAATCAAGCCCTGGTTTTCCCGAGAATATGAGACTTCAAATTCAAAAATTCAAATCAACATTTATTTCCACGTTGGTAAAAAAAAAAAAAAAAAAAAGAATAATAAACAAATTTATAACAATGATTTAAATCAAAGACAATGAAGAACTGATTGAGAAAAAATAAGTAATGAAAACAAAAATAAGTAAAGAAATGAAAATATCATAATGTAATGGATACGTGGCAAACCAATGTGGGGGCATTTTCAGAAGCCAAGAGGAGGCTTGTTTTGAAATGCCTACTGACAAATACAAAACAAAACAAATTACAGCAGAAGACAAAAAATACAAAATACAAATACTTTGATTCCATAAGTGTAGCGTCAGTGTTACATTCAGTTGTTCACTGGAACAGCTGGCCCCCTGTGTGCTGCCCAAAGATCCTTTGATGTGTCTGGCTCAAGGACACAAGTGTCATGTTCGGGACCCCAAACCACTCTTAACAAAACCAAAACTTGAGTCCAGTGCACTACATCAGACACAACATTCACAGCGAACGAATATTTTAAGTTGAAATTGCAGTAAAAAAAAAAAAATTTTGAAGACTACCTTCTGCACTTCCTCTTCTATTAACTTGACTATCGGCTCGTCAAGGTTCTTCAGACCGATGGCGACCTTTGACGCTTTAGCACACGGTATATCAGAGATAAAGTCTTGAAGCTCCTTCATCCGTCCGGACCTTCCTTTGAAGAGGTCATCCTCAAAGAAATTGTCATCTCGCGGATGTTTGCTCAGGTAGGTAAACACTTCTGGAAACCTTAAGATGGACAAGAATATGATCATTTAGACAAAACTCATGGGTCATAATAATAATAACACTATACTCTTTTAGTGCACGTATCTACTAATAAGGTATTCATAGCGCTCGAACAATCAGAAACATTTTAAGACAGGTTTTTGAATTTATTTTTTTAATTATGAGACTAATTATTGTAGCACCTAATAAGGGTTTACAAGGTGCTGTGGTGCATTCCGCAGCCACTGCCAGAAACACCAGGGCAAACCCCTTCTCTTTGCGATAAGTAGAACTAGGTTCTTTTACGCGCATTACACAACACAGTGGACCTACGGCTTTACGTCCCATCCAAAGGACGGAGGCAACAACTGTTAAGTGTCTTGCTCAAGGACACAAGTGTCAACACCGGGACTCGAACCCACACTCTGCTGATCAGAAGCACCAGAGCTTGAGTCCGGTGCTCATAAACGCTCGGCCACAACTCGCCATTGGACCCCCTGCATAGGCCACCTTTGCTGAGGTTAAACAAAGGAAACGTGCAGGAGACGCGCGTGTAAGTGCGCTGCGCGTTGTGCAATGGGTCTATAGAAGCTCCGTAACTCAGACAACATGTCGAAATTAACTGATGTACGTGCGTTCATATCCAAGCTTTATGTTTTCTTGCTGGTGCAGTTATCATGTGAGAGCTAGGTGGTGGAATGTTTGTCTCACATACGTGATCAAAAGTGACTTCATAAGTGCAGAGTACTATAGACCATGTTACCTTTGTTTACAGAAATGGTGACCTTGTATATTCTAATGCATTTCCTAACGAGCAAGATACTACACAGGCCATATGGGAAAATTTGCATTTTGATCATAATTTTCACATAAATTCAATAGTTACAAAAGCAACTGCTGTACAGCTTTTGAGATGTCCCCCCTTTCTTCATATTAAAAGTTGAGAAAAATCAGACAGTGCAATCTCCATAAAGCATAAGATTTATTTTTTCCTTCCATTGAGCTGTGTACAAACTGTGCCTGCAGGAAGTCCAGGCTCTGTGGCTCTTTTGTAAACATGTGATGTCACAGGTCACATGGTCTATACATCACGCACAACCCTGAACCAATGATTGCTCTTTCCTTTAACCTGAGCGAGGGCGCTGTTTGCGGCATCATACGCAAGAGGTCTTCTTGAAGTGGAAGGTCTGATATGAAAATTCAGAGAGACAATATTTGGACTCACTTGGTCATGTAATCCTTCATGACGTCAATGACTTTGGTGGAGTACAGCCAGGTTCCAGCTTCGTCCTTCTTGGAGTAACCCTGGATCTCCTGACTCGTCTTGTTGAACTTCAAATTCAAACCAATGTTGAAATTCTTAGAAGGCCCCACTGAGGAACTATCAAGTTTAAAAGAAATAATCACATTTTGTTAATTTCTGTTTCATTAAATTATACAAGGAAAATAGTACTAGGAATAACAACTATCCCTTCTTTAAATTATTTTTGCTTGTTTTGGAGCTCCTGGTAAAAAGGGTTTATTGATCAAGAGTAGTCTTCAAAGTACTTGTTTGGCAAAAACAAACATTCATCTTCTAAGTAAAAACATGT
Organism: Leptasterias polaris; assembly: GCA_037783415.1. Classification (NCBI taxonomy): domain Eukaryota; kingdom Metazoa; phylum Echinodermata; class Asteroidea; order Forcipulatida; family Asteriidae; genus Leptasterias; species Leptasterias polaris. Next base: position 1,973,562 of record JAZGTN010000111.1, read on the forward strand.
AATTGTTGATTTTGATTTATTTTTTCGAATATATTTGCATTTTTCATTCAATGACCTTTTGATGCAAGACACTAGCACCAATCTATTATGTTTGTTGGAGATTGTAATCTGTTGCTTAAGAAACAAGCATGGGTGTATGATCTCACCGCGCCTTGTTTTTTCTTTCCCAGAATGCCTTGCTTGATCATAACCCCCCAGAGTGACTTTGAAATACCTTGGATATTTTAATTAGTCCTGTGGTTAATCAAATCTGTGCTAGAGACTACACAGAGCGCACTGTCAAAAGACGCGTCAAGACATAGAGCAACTGGCCCCCTCTCATTCTTTTTGGATCTTGTGATACATCTAACTGTATGCAGTTTAGGGTGACCATATAAAAACATGATTCATTTGAATGTATTGCGTCAAAATACGTGCATTTTTACACGTGCATACTAAGCGCCTACAAGCGATCGAAAGTTTTTAACAAGCGTACACGCAGAGCATTCACTTTTGGTCAGCCAATCAGCGTTGATTTTTAGTGCTTCCCTTCCGGGCGTTAATGACGTACATGAAGCTAGCAGGTGATATGGTGCGCTGCTCATGGTAGCGAGTCCGCTTATGAAGTTAAACCAAAATAAAATTAAGAAATAAAAGGGAACTGACCTGGACCTGGATCCTCGGCCAACAAAGATGGTTCCTGACAACCGAGATATGATCAAGGATGTCAGACCCAGACGCTGGCCCAACACATAGGCTGGAAGGTACTGCACTTCATGACGCTGAAGAAGGAAAAGACATTTACTTATCAGGCCTGGATTTTCTTCTATGAGATGGCAGCGTTCTCCCTTAACAGTGGTCCGCTGGCCAAATGCCGGTTAAAACACCTGAGGACCAGTCAAATTCACTCCAAGTCTGGCTGGCTAGTTCAGCGTTTCAAAGCATCCCTATTTCTTGAAATATGGACTAGTGAAAAAACTGATGGACCAGTGAAATGACAAGCTAGCTGGTCTTGCTGGTTAGTCACTGAAAAAGTTAACAGCGTTCTCCCTTAACAGTGGCCCGCTGGCCAAAATGCCTATTATAACACCTGAGGACCAGTCAAAATTGACTCCAAGTGGTCCAGCTGGCTAGTTCAGGGTTTCAAAGCATTCCTATTTCCTAAATTAGGGACTAGTGAAAAAGCTGGTGGACCTGTGAAACAGCAAGCTAATTGGTCTTGCTGGCTAGTCACTGGACAAGTTACCAGCGTTCTCCCTTAACAGTGGTCCGCTGGCCAAATGCCTATTATAACACCCGAGGACCAGTCAAAATTGACTCCAAGTGGTCCAGCTGGATAGTTCAGCGTTTCAAAGCATTCCTATTTCCTACATTACAGACTAGTGAAAAAGCTGATGGACCAGTGAAATGACAAGCTAACTGGTCCGCTGGCCAAATGCCAGTTAAAACACCCGAGGACCAGTCAAAATTCTCTCCAAGTGGTCCGGCTGGCTAGTTCAGTGTTGAAAAGCATCCCTATTTATTGAAATCGGACCAGTGAAAAAGCTGTTGGGACTACTGAAATGAAAAGCTAACTGGTCCTGCTGGCCAGTCGTCAAAAAAGTTAGGGGCAAACCCCAGAGGGCAAGGCCATTTTCAGTTTGCAAAAGGGCACTTCCATTGGAAAATCTTAAAGTCTATGGGAAACTTTTGAAGAGGCACCAAGGCCAAGACAAGGGGCAACCGTGGGCCTACTTTATACTATTAAAAATGATGACTTGTATTGTTTGAAATAAGAGAGCAATATATCTCAATGCTTTGGGAGGACAGATTTTGGGGGTTAACGCTACAAACCAAAAAAGAATTTATTTTAAAAGTTTATGGACTAATTTCATAGAGCTGCTTTAAGCAGAAAATATGGCTCACCATTTTCTGCTAAGCATATTTTAGCGGAAACCGGTTACACCTCTTACATGTGGAATGGTTATTTGGCTGGTAACCTTATTCTGGTTGGCCAAATTGTATTTTGTGCTGAGCTATTTAATGTGCTTAAGCAGTTTTGTAAAAATGAGCCCAGAACCAAAACTTACATCCTGGGAGTTCTTCACATGACTCAAGTTGGGTTCTACCGGAACTGAGAACAAGACTCGCACTCTGCCATTCTCTATCTCCACCACGTTGCCCTGGCAACCGTAGTTAGGCGAGCCCAGCATGAAGCACTGGGAGTTTGTCGGGTAGACCTCTTCTAGTGTTTTGAACTGCTGGAATGTGGAGTCATGTACCGCTATGTCCTACAGTGAGAATTTAGGATGAGATGATGAGCGAGGAATTCTTTTAATTTACGGTCCAAAACTCAATCAGCAAAGATGTTAAAGGCACTGGACACTTTTGGTAATTACTCAAAATAATTGTTAGCATAAAAACTTACTTGGTAACGAGCAATGGAGAGCTGTCGATAGTATAAAACATTGTGAGAAACGGCTCCCTCTGAAGTAACGTAGTTTTTGAGAAAGAGGTAATTTCTCACTCAAATAATAAAAGACTTCAGTGAAGCCTTTTATTATGCATCTGAAAGCACACAAAGTAATGCAACAAGGGTGTTTTTTCTTTCATTATTTTCTTGGAACTTCGATGACCAATTGAGCCCAAATTTTCACAGCTTTGTTATTTTATGCATATGTTGGGATACACCAAGTGAGAATACTGGTCTTCGACAATTACCAAACATGTCCAGTGCCTTTAACCATCTTATAAACAATCTTAGTAATTAAAATGTTTAATTCAAACACCAAATTTTGAAACTGTTCCTTCACATTCGGCTGTATTTGGCCATGTAACAGGGCTTGAATTTGGGGAGAAAATCCACAAGACTACAGGGCTTGTAGCTCAAAGTCTTTACTGGACCAGACATTACAAGACCAGATTCAAAATGTGAAAATAAAAAAATGCTGACACAGTTTAACATGCATTAGACTGCTTTTATATGAACCCGAACTGAGACAAGTAAAAGAAGAGTATCCTTGATTACTCATAAAATTGAAAGATAATTTATCAGACCCAAAGTCAACACTTGAACATAATTTGTTTATATTATTCAATTGAAAAACACAAGACCATTGGACTTGTTAGGTCATAAGTTTACTGGCCCAATACTAAAATTACTGGCCTCGGGCCTGTGGTCAAGTGTAAAATTTGAGCCCCGATGTACCGGTTTATACATGTGTGCGCTGTGTAGATGCATTCACTACACATGTACATGGTATTATATTGCAGGCTGGCATAGCTATAGTTAAAAACCACAGTGAATGATACTCCATAGCTGTCAATATTTGCATCTTGCAATCAGGGAGATTTTGTACAACAATCAAGAAGAGTTACAGTCAACACAAACAGGAGAAAAGTTTCCAAAACGGGGGACTTTGGGACGCTATGTAGGTGGCAGCAGACTTACCAGGTAAATCTATTGTTCTCTGTAACGTGCGCATGCTCAGTATTTTGTAAATGGAAATTTACTTAGTAAGTCTGCTGCCATCTCGTCTCCCATTAGGAAGCTTTTCAAATTTGTTTATCAGAAAATGGAAAGATTAGTTTGTTTTCAGGGAGCATTCCGCAGAATCAAGGAGACTTGGTAGCTCTGATACTGAATGCTCAGACAGTAGGAGGATCAAGCAAAGAGTGTTCAACGAAAAACTGTTCCAAGATGGAATTGTTTCAATCATGAGGCAACTTAATAGAGAAACACAAGGATCTGAATATCCTTCGGAAGGATAACATTTCTGTTCAATTGTTGAGGCCAAAATGAGTAGTAAAGCCATGTCCGAATAGACCCTTCCCATGAAATATGCTAATTACATTCACGCATGCGTACAGACACTATTGGTTGGCAAACGCCATAGAGATGTGCACTAAGCAGACGCACAAACACGTCTGCGCCACGCCACCATCAGCCCCATACAAAAAGGCGCAATGTTTCATCATTTTGCCAACCAAAATGTTAATGCGCACGCGCGATTTGCAATTTGCATATTTCGTGGGAAGGGGCTACGGCTTTGGCTAGATTTCCGCATCATCACGCGCTGAAGTATAGTACGTACTTGGCAACACCCTTAGCAACAGTTGAAGCCGTAGCTGTAGCCGGTAACCGCCAATTCGGATACAGCCTTAGAGTGTTTTAGTCTCTTGACTTACCTTAACCAGCATCTGATATGCAAAGGGCACCGGGCGGAGAGCCCACTGCTTCTCTAGTGTGATGATTCCAGTCACTCCACTGATGTATCTGTTATATCAAGATGTCCAGTCGACATTTTAGTTAATCGCAGAAGTAAGAAGCATTCAACAGCATACTTTAATTAATAATAATAATAATAATTTGTTCTTATATCGCGCATACTTGTAGCTAGATCAACATTTTATCAGATTATGTGAAAGGCAAGTCCAAAACTTAACTTTCTTTATCCATTCATATGCAAAGACAAACTAGCACAAGGCAGTTTCTATGATGGGCTCCTGGTAATTTAACCAACCAACTCTAGCTATTTAAACTCTTCCATGGTTTGATTGATTCAAAAGACTTTGGTTGGTCACTGCTACTGTTGCTCCAACCAAGAAAACGAGACAGAAATGGCCTAATTGTTTTTGTATATTTTCCTTTCCTGTAGTCGGTGGCTCGTCTGCTGCTGGTTTGGTCAATAAATAAATAAATAAATAAATTCAGTTTTAGCATTCTACATTAACCCTTCGAGCGCCGCCAACGTTATGAAACGTCATACTGAATATCCATCCACAGGCCGCCAACGTTCCCATACAGTCTACTACTCGACCAAAACAAATAAAAAATTGAGTGTGGATAAAGAATTGCCAAAACGCGACGGGCACTGTAAGGAACCCTTCGAGCGCCGCCAACGTTCTGAAACGTCATACTGAATCTCCATCCACGGGCCACCAACGTTCCCTTACGTTCTATTACTCGACAAAAAATTAAGATAAAAATGGCCGGCCTGTAGATACAGAATTACCAAAACGAGGCTGGCACTGTAAGGGTTAACAGTGGTACCCTGTCCAAATGCCAGTTAAAACACCCGAGGACCAGTCAGAATTCTCTCCAAGTGGTCCCGCTGGCTAATTTGTGTTGAAGCATGCTCTTAATTATTACAAATTACGGACTAATGGCGAACCTGACGGAACAGTGAAATAACGAGCAAATTGTTCTTGATGGGTAGTCACTGAAAAAAGATAAGGACAAACCTAGAGTTTGTGACACAAGTTATACTTGTTCTTACCTTCTTCCCATGAGCGGACATGCGTACACCACAACATAGGATGGCCCAATCTTCACTCCTTTCCTCTTGTGATACCTGTCACAAAACAGCAGTTCAATAAATACCTTTTAAAAGCAATATTCATGAAACAGCAGTTGGATCAAGTATACATGTACAGAAGGTACATGAAGTAGCGAATTCATCAATGGCATCATGAATTAATTTTACATGGAACAGCAGTTGAATAAAGGTTGGATCCTACCTGACAGGAAAGGCAAACTGCAAATGAATTCAAGTGTAAATTGCGGCCCCAAACACTGCCAAATCAAAATGTTTTGCTTTAAAAAATAAATTGACAGAAAAATCAAATTTTACTCTATGATCGACTGAGCAAATGCATTCCTGTGAAGCATAAAACTAACAGCATGTTTCCAAACTTAGACAGCAGCTCCAGTTATGGCTACAGCTACGGCCAGATTTCCGCGTCATCAAGCGTTGAAGTATAGTTTGTCCTTAGCAACAGTCGTAGCCGTAGCTGTAGCCGCCAAAACCGATAAGGCCTGACAGCTGGCAAGGAAGTATAAAGAAGCTCTGTTCTGAACAGTTACCTTTCTTGGATAGCTTTGATGTCCCTCACCCAAACACCGGCGTCAAAATCTGACATCTCACGAGACTTGAAACCCAGCGGCTTGTCCGCTGAATCTGGACCCTGCAGCTTGGTATCTTCAAGTTCATACCTGGAAGAGAGGTCATGAGAGGTCAATGGAAGAGAGAGGTCAGGGAAGGGTCACATAAATTGACCACCTTTGGTATACAGATTAATCCTAACCGACCCGAGTCATCCAAATCAATCTCACAGCTCAGCTGGAGCTTGAATGATTTGGTGCAGCATTTAAACATCATTGTCGAATCATCACCGAGTGGAGCATTTTATTCAATGGATTATAAGGAGCTCCTTGTTCTTATTTCATAAAGCTGCTTAAGCAGAAAATATTGCTTACAAATTATCTGCTAAGCAAACTTAAGCAGGCTACCAGTCACAGATTGCATATAGGTATTTTTGGCTGGTAACCTTTTTCTGGTAAGCATAGCTTTGTTGTGCTTCGCTACTTTTTGTACCTAAACAGCTCTATGAAATTGGGTCCTGGTCCTTTTAATCTTTATTCCAACAAAGGATTTTTATATTTCATGCTTTTGGTTCTATTTCACAGTAAATTTGTTAAACTTTATGTAAACTCTGTATTTTAATGTACATGTACAAGCACTGTGCAATTCAACCTTTGGGCTGCACGGAGTGTGTTGAATAAACCAACAATAAAAGTATTAATAAAAACATGAAGGAACCTACATGTTTAACTGTGTTAATTGGTTGATTTTCTAGACTCTGTTCAGCGCTGTGTAAGTTTGATGAGTAAGTTCGCTCTATAAATGTATTTGTTGTATTGAATTGGATTAGTGTACACTGGTCTGTGAAGATTTTTTAATATATATTTGTTTAGCCTTCGAGAAAGACTCTGCAAGGGTCGATTTGTCAGGCCATTAACTATTTTTTGCATTTATACCACAGGTCCTTTTGGTTGGTAAGCAGTTTGCAAAAGCTAACTCTATTTTCTCATTGGTCAGTAAAGAGTGAGAATTAATGAGCAATGATGAATATATAGCACACCTCATAGCATCGTCTGCCACAGCAACGACCCGAACTTCTCTGAGATGCGGCCACTCGGCAAAACAAGTCTTTCCTAAAAACTCCTTGGCAACATCCTCTGCTTTCTGTAGAGAATGCACATGAATGAATGAACAAAGGTTGTTGGTTCGAATCCCTCCAAAGTTATTTGCCTATGGATTTTTTTACAGAACTCGGGAAAGTACTGAGTATACAGTGCTTAATACTCATCGGTGTAAGGGAAATAAAAAATTATCGAATGCACGTGAGTTTAACGCAAACTGGACACATTTTGTACAGCGGATACCAAGTGCAATACTTGGGCAGTTTCATGCACGATGTCTTAAAAGCATGGAACTTTGTACACATGTATGTTACAAGCCCGTTTCATACTCCACACCAATTGCAAAAGTGAAGCGAATTTCCTTGCATCACAATTAGAAAACAGAGCATACCTAATTGCTTGCGCCACATAATTTGTTTCTTTTCACATTCGCTTTGGCGTGAAGTATGAACTGAGCTTAAAACATCAAAAATTAGTGCTGTGTCATTTAAACAAAATTAAACAGTCAAATTTTCAAAATCTTACATGTACATATGAAATATAAAAGCACATGTGTCACATTGGTAATTGTCAAAGACCAGTATCCGATGTGACCCACCATATACATGAAATAACGAACCGGTGAAAGTTTAAGCTCAATCGGTCATTGGAGTCACAGGAGAAAAGGGAAAAAATCCTTAAATGTTTTACTGTTTTCAAACATTGAGTTTTGGACTTGCAAGATCAAAACCAATTGTTTTACTAATTTCTCAAAAGAGATTGCATTTCAAGCAAAAATATTTCAAAGTGAGTTTCCCACCATGACCATCTTTATACCATGTACGTTGTGTGCAAATCTGTGAACATTTATATTTTTACTCTTACCAATGTTATGCACACCTTTTCAAAATAAACAGTCAAGGAAAATGGCAAAAATATTGACTCACCACATCGGGGTTTTCTGTCTGGACCGTCAAGATTACACTATCCCCTCTACTGTTCTGCTGAAAAATCTTAATATCATCTTTCTTTAATGTGCTCTGTGGGAAGGTAAAATCACAAAAGCATATTTTTACTTTCAACAAGAGCCTGTTACATTTGGTGCTCGGGATGTGACATGGCGCACCCCCCCCCCCCCCCATTATGTCTTCATTGTGTTCTTGATATCTCAATAATTCTTTTGAGGATTTTAAGGGAAACAGGGGTACTTCTGTTCAAGAGAAAATAGTGTATTACAGCATGGGAACATTTGGGGGGAGGGGGGTACAACACCCTCTGCCACATACTGGGCATGGTATAGCTTCTTATTTTTTGTACTCTGAAAAATGTTGTACTTTCAAGACCTTTGCACAATTCACTGCATAGTCTACTGTTTGAAATTTGATTTAATAACTCTCATGTGAAATGAAGTTGATGTACAAATAGCCTGGGAAGTAGACTGCAGTCACCATGCACCATGTTGCTTTTCTATCACTCAATCCAATGTAACCAAAACGAGGCTGGAGGGTTAAAATAGTCTGCTCCCTGTATATGTAATAATAATTACAAACTCACAATGAATTTATGGTGAAGTAGGGTTTGGAAGCCAGGAAAGTAGACCCTAGTCATTAAACACCATATTGATTTTTTCTTACTGATTAAAATTGACCCAAAGCAATTCTCGAACGTAAAAACGATCTGGTACCTATACATGAAATAACACTCACACTGAATTGAAGGTGATGTAGGGTTGGGAAGCCGGGGAAGTAGACCCCAAACTTAACGCCCTTGCACAGACCATAATAGAGCTTGCTGGGGTGCAGATGAAAGGCATCTTTGGGTATCTCATCACATCTAGGAAGAACAAAACCAATTATATTTTAATATTACCCCTCCTACTGTCTGACCATTCAATACCATCCATATTGAATGATAGATAAACTAAGCCAGCCTGCAGTATGACATCATGTGGTGAATGCGTCTACTTTGAACACAGCACACAGTTAAGCCACCTACTGTCTGACCCTTTAATATCATCCACTATGATTTTGAATGATAGAGAAAGTATGCCAGCCTGCAACATGATAGCATGTGGTGAATGCATCTGTACAAAGTTAACCCTCCTACTGTCCGACCATGCAATTTCATCCACTATGGTTTTGATCGATAGATAAACTATGCCAGCCTGCAATAGATCATGTGGTGAATGCATTTACACAACACACAGTTAACCCTCTTATGTGCAAACCACTGCCTGCTCAGAATGTCTATGGTTTCAAACCCAAGTCCTATATAAAATGACAGTGAAAAATTTGGAGGACTTGTGAATTGCCAAGCTAGCTGGTCCTGCTAGCTAGTCACTGACAAAGTTAATAGTGAACCCTGCTCACTAGACCTCAACAAGACCGGACCGTTGTTTTGGGGCGTATCCTCACCTGGCCTTACAGGCGTTGATATCAGGGAAGTGGCCTAGCAACGAGGAGGGGTAGGTGTAGTTCAGAGTTTCCTCATAGGTATTCAAGAGATGAGGTCCATGTCGATTGCGACCATTCTCTTCATCCGTCAGATACTTGCTGACTTCATTCATGGCGGCCAGGAGACGTTTCTGCAAAGATGTATTTGTACAAATAATTAAAGCAATTTTGGGATGAACAAAGACAAATTATCCAGAATAGGATTAATGTGAGGGTGTCATAGGGAAATCTGTCCCCCGGAGATTCTGTCGTCCTTATGAGAAATTAACGTGGGCTGAAGGAGGAGGATTCAAAAGAGGGCGCTATCAGAAGAAGTTTGTGCACAGTTTGCCAAAAGTGGGGGGGGGACAGAATCTCTGGGGGACAGAATCTCCTGCCACACCGACGCTCAACCAACTGAGCTAAATTTCCCCAGTAAGATCCCCTTTTGATTTATCACTTCATATATGAAATATACAAGTTGCATCCCCTTAAGGTGATCACTGTACTGGACTGGACTCAAGCTCTTGTGTTTTCTGATCAGTGAGAGAGTGGGTTCAAGTCCAGGTCATGGCACTTGTGTCCTTGAGCAAGATACTTGACCATAAATGCTTTCTCCTTCGTATGGGACATTAAGCCTGTGTACGAGAATTGGTAGTGCACGTAAAAGAACCCAGAAAACTTAATGTGGAAGAGTAGGGGTTAACCCTGGTGTTTCTGGTTCACATAGCAAGCACCCTTGTTTACAGGTTTCCTCAGGCTTGTGAGCTACAGTGATTACGTTCACTTACGAGGCATCCTTGGTTTCATGATACCAGAAACATATAACAATAATATATCAATTTTACACTTACCTCATCTATAAATGGAATGAGCACCACAGCCTCCCACTGCTGCAGTTTCCCGTTGAGGTCACTGGCAAAGTCCAACGGGTAATAGTCAATAATAGGGGAGCTGTCCAAGGTCATAAGTCTCTGGAGGGGAAAAAAAGACAAACAATCTGTTAATATTTAAAAGTCAATCAATGTGGAATTTAAAAACACTTCAATGAGCTATTTTTTAGACTTGGTGGACACAAAACTATGACACTATTAGGTTTGAAATAAAAAGGTCGCATTGACATAAACAACTGCTGGAGCCCACATTCTTTGACCACTCAAGTGTGAAGCACACTTTCTCACACAACAGGAAGCTTGTGTTCAGAGTTCGATTTTACAAACTCTATTATTACCTTGAAGATTTCGTTTTAGAGCATAATCAGTAATACACATTGTCTAACTTATTGAATTCCCTTTCATATAACTCAAAAATTATTGAAATCAGCCAATAAATGTCCAAGTTCTTGGTCTTTATTTCCTCAGTGAGTTCAGAAACCAAGACACTTTTTTGCACACAACATAACGGCGCTCCGTAGGTGTTTTGCATTTTGGATCTTTCCACTTCAATATGAAGGGATTGCATAATAACAACCCTATTTTATGTTATCGTCATTGGAAATGATCCGATCTTTCTCTTTCCAATGATGGTAAGCTTGGGTACGGAGGGTGAACATAGTTTAACAAAAGTCCTTTGTGCTCAGGCTTGAGTGCTTTTTTGTGTGTTATCTTGGGCGACTAAAGTCGCCATTGGGGCTGAAGCAGGGTATAGTGCACAGTCGACTATAGTCACCCTTGGGGCTGAAAGGGTTAAGGTGATCCACTGGCTGCCGCTTCCTAGGTTTATCGTATACTTGGGTGTGATCCCTGGCTACACGGCAGTCTACAGTTGAATGGCTTCTGACTGGCACCCCCCAAACAAGGATATTGAACAAATAGGGAGACCGCCAACATAGGGCTAGATAGCTCAGTTGGTAGAGCACCGGCACGTTAATCCAGAGGTCGTTGGTTCAAATCCCGCTCTACTCAATTTGTCTTTGTTCAACCCAAAAACTATTAGGTTTGGGTAGTTTTATTTGTTACACCCAAACCAAACAGTGCACTCCTATGCTGTACACCATATCTCACAAGGACTAATGGGCTTTAGAGGAAAAAAAAAAAAAAGTTTCTTTTTTAGTACAGGCTATCAGGAATTTGTTTACAAACAGACTGTTCAAAACAGTACCATGGCATCAACGAGTGTTTCAACCAGTTAACACCGGATGAAGTATCATCACGCCAATTTTCACCCACATGCGTATCGGGAGACGTAACTTTCGTATTTCCTGGTCAAGTCAGGGTTTCTTTGTGCCAACGATACTATCAAAGAAAAACAACTCCGGCATAATCCCGTCAGGATTGAAGATTATTTAGATAATCTCTCTAGGCGCTCACTTGAATGAAAGTTACATGAACCAAGACTCACCTGATACGGAAGTGGGAGGAGTTCCTTACTAGCAGCAGGTAAGACGCCAAGGAGCTGCTGGAAGGGCAGGAACGGCTTACCTCTCTCGTACTTCAGATTGGCGTTACTGAAGCCCTGTAGATCTGACATGTAAGGGGCATAGTGGTAGGGGTAGTACCTGCAGAAAACAAACAAATGTATTTATGATAATAATAATAACGGCTTCTTTATATAGCGCGCATATCTGTCACTCTGACACTCAAGGCGCTTCAACAGTCAGTATTTTCCTGAAAGGTTTATTGAGCTACGTTTTTGAAGTATGAGACCTATTCCTTTACATAGCACCAAGTAATGGTTTACAAGGTGCTGTGGCGCAATATGCAACCAATCAAACCAGGAACACCGGGGCGAACCCCTTCTCTTTTCGATAAGTGTGCTGGGTTCTTTTACGTGCATTACACAACACACGGGACCAACGGCTTTACGTCCCATCCGAAGGACGAAGCAATAATGGTTAAGTGTCTTGCTTAAGGACACAAGTGTCACAACCGGGACTCGAACTCCACACTCTGCTGATCTGAAACACCAAAGCTTGAGTCCGGTGCTCTTATCCGCCTCGGCCACGAGTGTACATGCTACTATATGACGCTTTGGATGCTATTGACCAAAATTACATGGGCCCAGTTTCATAGAGCTGCTTATGCAGAAAAACCTGCTAAACAATTTTCTGCTCAGCAAATCTTTATAGGAAACCAATCACAGATAGTACATATGGAATGGTATTTTGACTGATAACCTTATTTTTTTAAGTAAAATTGTTTTGCACTAAGCTACTTTTTGTGCTTAAAGGTCGGGTCAGATTGGTTTTTATCAAAGAAATCCTAAATTATAGTCAAAATCATAAAGATACAATAAAGTCACCTGTGAAAGTTTCAGCTGAATACAGTGTCTACTTGTTGAGAAAACATCAAAAAACTGTCACAGTATTTTTCCACGTCTAGCGAGGTGACAGCGGGTACCTATCGCATCTCTGGCTGCAGAATACGCGAATGGACACCCACCCTCAGAAATATGAGAACCAATACTATGGAAAGACCAGCTTAACCACACCTATGATGGGACTTAATCCCCCAAATGATAGGCATGGTTAGCTGTATGAGGGGTCTATACTACCAACACTGAGAGCAAAGCCCATGGGAGTTGAAGTGTTCCTCAAGGATACGTACTTGGCCCATTTCAGTCCTTATATTATTTCACTCACCAACCCCATGACTCTATGCCGTTGTGGCAACAGCCAATAACACAAAACACTGGCTGGAGAAACACATTCTGAAACCACTACGGTTCGAACATAACCACTGCGTTTTACTCACCAACCCCATGACTGTATGCCGTTGTAGTAATAATCAAGAATCCACTGAATTGCCAAGACGTAGTTGTAAACTATTTCTGCCAACTGGTTGCTGCAAAACATACCAAGCATAACAAAAGTTAAGAACTAAATTGTTACCCCACAGAGAATACAATTTCTATGGGAATTGTGTCCAACCACTAATACGGAGCTTGGTAAAACCCTTGATGCTTGATTTAGAAAAGACACGAATTTACGGATAAATTTCTACTGTCAGCATTTTTCTTGAGCCCGGTATGCGCTTTTATCCCAGAATTGAAGGAACACCTGAAAACTTAAAGTGCAACTCTAAGGTCAGGATCCACTCATCTTCCAACCGATAGAGTCCTTAAGAAAGTGGGCAAAAATAAAGTCTCTAACCTTAAAATGGCGTAAAATGCCACTGTGTTTGACACACTTCAATTGCAATTTTAGAAAAAAGAGTGAATTAGAAAAAAGAGTGAATTACAAAACTCAACTTGACCTTGAAGCCCCTCTTCATTGTTCAGCATAAAAAGAAAATATATTTATATTGAATATATCAAATTTTGTTGTTTTTGTTTTTGTTGTTGGTGATGGTGGTGGTGTTGTTGATAAGATAAGAAGGTTGTCTTACTCTGTGATGTTTTCCACTTCAAACTTGTCCGAGTAGTAGGCCGTCTTGTGAGCTTTGAACTCATCGTCAAACGTGTCATCAAAATCATCATCATCTAATGAGTCTGTAAGGATGGGGACAAATTCCATTAACGTGAGGTTATGACGGCAAAATCCATGCCCTTGGTCATTAGCCTTTTTGAAATATGGTGGACATTATACACTGAACATCTCTCAACCTTTTCTTAACATCTCTTAACCATGTTAACCTTTTCTTAACATCTCTTAACCATGTTAACCTTTTCTTAACATCTCTTAACCATGTTAACCTTTTAACATGTCTTAATATTTAGTAAGCTCTCTTAACATTTCTTAACACCTCTTCACACATCTTAACATATGTTAACCCCCTCTTCATACCTGCCAACATTGAAACCTTAGAAACAGGAGCACCAGTTTTACAGACAGCGACACAAGAAGTCGTGTGAGTAAAGCATATGTAGACATACAAAGGATGTACAAAGTATGTATTGTAAAACAATGTACACAAAACCACTATATCCCGTAAGAAAATCTCTACTGTTGCAAGCAAGTGGCACCCTCTTTTGCCAAAACTTGTTGGTCTTGTTCATTGCTCTCTCGACAGAAATAGGAATGTTCTGATTTTGTGCGGCCTGTAATCTAGAAAATCTGGACAATTTCAATTAAATCTGAACAGTTGGCAGGTATGCCTCTTGCTAAAGTGCACAGCCACGATCATGGGTACACATTTTTTCCGTGTCCATTTGATTAACAACAGTTTGAAAACCACTGGTAGCAGTTATATCTCAATGTTATTTATATATCAATTAGCAATCGCTGTGTCAATGATGAATAAAAAGGGCTTGAGTTTGTCAAATACAAGATCTGCAAAGAGTTACTCAATATTTATATGTTGTTCATTTGGTGTCTTTGTAACAAAAAGTGTACCCATGATTGTGGCTGTGCACTAAAGCACTGCACCATTTGGTTTGGGTGTATACAAACCATTTTACCCACACCTAATAGTGTCAGAGTGCTGAGCCCACCATATGTCAAATAGCCTATTGCTTTGGTCGTGACGCTTGTGTCCTTGAGCAAGACACTTCGCTATAATTGCTTCTCTTCACCCAGGGGTATAAATGGGTACCTGCGAGGGTAGAGGTTGATATTGTGTTTGAAAAAGCCTTCTGAGCGCCACCACGGCAGCTCGGGCTGTATACTCCCCAGGGAGCTGAGAAAGATTAAAGGAATGTTATTGGCCCAATGACCAGGGCACTAATGTAAAGCGCATTGAGACGTTATTGTGAAATGCGCTATATAAGAACTGGTTATTATTATTATTATTATTTGGTGCCCATAGTAATGTTTCAGTAATAATTCTTATTGTCCTCATTGAAGTTCCAATTACCAAGGAGAAACTGCACTGCCCTCATGCATTATCAGGTCTGCATTTTCAACCAGCCAATATTGTTCCACAGTTTGTAAACATTATATTTTTTGAAAATGTTTAGTTTCTTGTTTTATACAGTTGATTGATTCCATGCACTAGTCTTACAAACTCAATGTGCTCATATTTAGTGCCTTATACAGCAATCCTTCACCGATCTTGAACTCTTGGTGGCAGCAGATATGCCTCCATTACTGCAGTGTACCTGGGTGGTACTGCGCTGCCTAGCGACTGGTATAAGGTTTGGGCTACACGGCGATCATTTGATCAGTCGCGGGTTATTGGACTTTCACTTTGCAAATCGCTTAAACCCGTCGCTAGGCAGCGCAGTACCACCCAGGTGCCACCGCAATAATGGCGGTATCTGCTGCCACCAAGAGTTCAAGATCGGTGAAGGATTGCTGTATAGAGACCAAGGACAAAACAAAAAAGGGAAAACAAAAAGGTTTCCATCGGGGAAATCTAAAGACCGGGGTGCTCCACAAGGAAATTTGTGTACAAAGTCTATGGGAAAATTTTGAGTACAGGGCCAAAGGAAAGGATAAAAGATGTCCACAGGGATGTGATAGGCTGTTGGAAAAAAACCTGAACTGTGAGCGCGAAGCAGGCCAGTAATAAACATTTATCTTTGGTTTTAAAAGCCCTACTCTGCAATCTGGGGCGTTCTATATGGTTTTATCT
This sequence comes from Leptasterias polaris, assembly GCA_037783415.1. Lineage (NCBI taxonomy): Eukaryota > Metazoa > Echinodermata > Asteroidea > Forcipulatida > Asteriidae > Leptasterias > Leptasterias polaris. The sequence continues at coordinate 1,989,368 of JAZGTN010000111.1, forward strand.
TCATATCTTTCTGAATTTGATCTTAAGTTAAAAAAAAAACCTGGAGAAATCACATCCCTGATTTAAGAAAACGTGTGTCAGTACACAAACAGCATTATGACATGCAAAACTTATGTGGGTCAAAGGTACATCTGGCAGGAAATGGGCAGGTTCTAAAGGTAGGTATAAGGCGTTATTCACGAGCTTCTCAGTGAGACTTCAGATGTTCCAGACAGGTTCAACCTGAAATGTGGGTTCAACCTTGTACCCAGAATGACAGACAACCTCGTACTCGGAACATCTTGCAATGTTCTACATTGACAAAACTTTACCTTGAATGGTCTGGAAGGCTGTGTTCTTCGACTCTGACTCAGCCTTCATCCCAGGGGCTCCCATCAGTTCATCCAGATTATCAAGCACTGTAAACTGGTTGGTCAAGGCCTGAGAGCAAGGTTACAAAATACTTTTAAGGAAGTTGAAACTAGTTATTCCCAAATCATTGCCCCAAAAACAAGGTGCAGAAGAGAAATTATGCAAACATTTTTGTAAAATTTTCTGCTTTCTGCGCTCTGCATGTAACTTGTAAGACTTTGCTTGCACAAAAGAAAAAGAAAACTGCAGAAATTTCCCCAAGCTTTATGCTGCTGGTTCTTCAAATTCTCAACAATACTTTTCTCGCTTAACTACATATAGTACTGTTAGTTAGCACAACAAAGTTATTGACAACAGAGGCTTGAGTTTGATTTGAAGAGACAACATTTGATGCTCGATATTTGGCATGGTGTACCCCCTCCTGTTGTGTCTTCATTGTGTTCTGGAAATCTCAGGAATTCTAGAGAGGAAATTTTAATATTTTTTTTGAGGGGGGGGGCCTACTTCTGTACTAAAGGAAAGGAGTGTGTTCAAGTATGGGAACATTTTTGGGAAACCCTCTGCCACATATCGGCATGGTATTAGAAACAGATAAACAGGAAAAATGGGGGAAATTTTCAGTAGTTCGAGCGTTGACAAAATATCAACTTCTTACTTTGGCAGCTCTTCGATCTTTCTCATGCTGCTTCTTGCCTTTAACCCGCTCACTCTCCCAGGCACGAATGTCCGTCTTTCCGGCAAACAGACCAAGATTAGCATTGGTCTCTTCAAAGTTGTCCCTGTCGAACTGGACAAAAAGATATCACAAACACAATCAATCTAGACCTTTATTTAAGAAAACCAAACATGCCAACGATTTCTTGTTGACTTAGTTTGCTCGAAGAAGTCAACGTCTTTCAAAGTTGTCCCTGTCGAACTGGACAAAAAGACATCATTAACACAATCAATCTAGACCTTAAAATAAGAAAAACCAAACATGCCAACGATTTCTTGTTGACTTAGTTTGCTCGAAGAAGTCAACATCTTTCAAAGTTGTCCCTGTCGAACTGGACAAAAAGATATCATAAACACAATCAATCTAGACCTTTATTTAAGAAAACCAAACATGCCAAAGATTTATTGTTGACTTAGTTTGCTCAAAGGAGTTAACATTTTTAAGGCATGATGCTTCATTTTTGAAAGGAAAAGGGCACAAAGGCGTTTTCTCTTTGAGATAGGGCACCTCTAGGAGAAAATTGTTAATTTCTGTTGGAACATTTCAAGAGGCACCAAGGCAATGACCTGGCCCCAATTTCATAGAGCTGCTTAAGCACAAAAAGTAGCCAAGCACAATAAAATGGTGCTTACCAGAAAAAGGTTACCAACCAAGCCACCATGTCGCATGTACAATTTGTGACTGGTATCCTGCTCATTTCTGCTTAGCAGAAAATTTTTAAGCAATATTTTCTGCTTAACCCTCCGTGACACCACAAATTTACACGGTTACACCATCGCGCACTTTTTTAGTGACTTTATTTGCGTGTTATACAATTTTTGGGAGAACATAATCACTTTTAAATCGCCCAAACCATTAGTATAGACCCTTGTGACTATATAAAATAAATTTTAGCCGAATTTTCTCTGAAATCAGCCCATTTGTCTCTATTTATAGTTTATACAAAATGGCTCATTTCACCTATTAGTGGTAATAAGGTCAAAGGCTAAGTAATTGCTGTACAATTCCTATGGGAAAACTAGGAGAGCTGGTCCTTGGTGGATTTTTGTTTCAGTGAAAAGCAATCCCGATGGTAACAAGACAATTGGCATGCTATTTAGCTAGGTGTAGGTGTTTTAGATTTTTTTTAAATTAATTGGCGGAGTACCGACTTTTTAGTTAAAAACTGTTACTCAATAAGTGAGCCATGGCATCACGCAGAGTTTTAAGCAGCTCTATGAAATTTGGCCCTGAAAGGGTGAGGAAGGAAAGTGAATATGTTGCCTCCGTGAAGTATCGGGCCAGTCTAACCCTAACCCTTTCCAATCAAGATGCCAAACACAAACATAAATAATCAGACAGTGGAGAGTACTACAGCTAGAGGAAATAATTAATAACTCTCACCTGTGATAAGTGGGATAGAAACTTCTCAAAGCGAGACAGATTGAGCTTGCCGTGATTATTCAGGTAACCTAGCAGAAAGACGATATCATTTATTATTTACGCATTTGTTTGTGTTTAGCAACTCAAACGTCTTATCTACACATGTACTTGTAATCCCTTGTACAGTGTCTTGATCTAGAAGATTCCAGATGCTAGGATGTGTATAGGCCGCAATTTGAGTGTATCGGCCCAATTTTTTTTATTTTTTTTTATTATTTTTTTATATGAGATATTGTCTAACATCACAAGGTCGGACGGCCACTTCAAGGTGAGGGCTACACTTATCGACCCAAATCAGCTGTCACCAGGGGCACATTGCCACCTACTCATGGGGCTGAAACAGGGTTACCCCCTTCACAGTCCGTAAGGATGTAGGCATGGGTATCATCTACTGGGAGCCTGGCTGGTAGAGCAGAATGCACTACCTTCCCAACTTTTTACGAAGCAATTATGGTTAAGTGCCTTGCTCGAGGACACAAGTGTCATTAGACCCGGATTCAAACCCACACTTTGCTGCTGACAACATCAGAGCTTGGGTCAGGTGAACTTAGCCACTCAGCCACGACACACCATAAATGGACAGATATGCTAACCTATGTTGTGTGTGGAGAAAACCCTATTGATCCATTTAGTTAATCTGCACAGCTTACTGCAAAGTGCAAATAATCACTCGATAAAAAGGATGTGTTTGTTTCCAGAGTTTCCCCATTTGAATTAAAATACAAGAAGTGCTAAGGACCAAACTCACCACCAAGGGTCGGAAGAACAGCCATGTAGGCCTTGTAAAGCCGTGGCAATGCATTATGGGATATATGCATATCAGGCAAGTGAGGGATGAAATCGTTGCCGACTAGAAACCCCATCAGGACCCAGTCATCGATGATCCTCTCTCCGTCAAACCAATCTATCTTGGACTAAAACAAGAATGAACAAGATTTATCATATACTTTAACCCTTTCCTTACATATCTCCTCTTCCTTACCATTGGTGACTTTAGTCGACCAAGCTTTCACACAAAAAGCACTCAAGCCTGAGCACAAAGGCCATTTGTAATAAAGCTGCAGTTTTGTCCATGTTCACCCTACATACGCAAGCTCACCATCATTGGAAAGGGAAAGATCGGATCTTTCCAATGATGGTAAAATAAAATAAGGTTGCTATTTTGCAATCTCTTCAAATTGGAGTTGAAAGAACCGAAATGCCAAACACCTACAGAGCGCTATATGGTTGTGTACAAAAAAGTGTTTGAGATTACAGATCACACCGAGGAAAGAAAGACAAAGAACTATGACATTTATTGACCGATCTTAATGATTTTTTGATTTTATGAAAGGGAATTCAACAAATGAGAACTTTTTGTATCACTTATTTTGCTGTAAAACAATATCTTCAAGGAGATAATGGAGTTTGTAAAAAAGGCCTTAGAACGAAAGCTTTCTGTTGTGTAAGAATGTGTGCTTCACGCTTGAGTGGTCAAACAATGCGGTCACCAGCAGTTGTTTATGTCCAAACAATTCGGTAACGAAAGGGTTAACACCAATGCCAAAACAATAGGTGCATTTGAGCAGCTTCCCCAATGTCACCCTGGTTAAGGGGTCCTTGTCAAAATTAACCCAGGACGGGTAGTCGAATAACAAATTTCTACAGACTAAAGTTTTCCTGTAACTCCATGAAAATAGTTTTTCTTTAAACTGTTGGTTCTGAAAAGAACCACTGAGGTAACAATTCTATAAGAACCACCTCAACCCACTGGAGATTTGATGTACATGGTTTTCCTGCAAAACATCATATGCCCTTTTTGAAACCAAAGCTTTGGCATGGATTCTAGGTTAGGGTTCGTCTGATATTTTGAAAACATGCTTTCAGTAGAGGGCTTCAAACAGGCAGGTGGTGCGTAAGCCAAAACCCAAGCCAAAGTCAAGGTTTCAAAAAGTTTCAAGTATTACTATCTTCCGATCCGTTGCTGCAAAAAAATCTGTCTTACCTTGACAGTGCTGAACTCAATCTCAAGGTACTCCCGCATGAGTGAGAGATGTAAGAGGTGAAAGGTCGTCTCCTCAGGGGTCGTAGGTCGTTTCTGGTTGGCGATCTTACCAAATCTCACTTCTTCTCGCAGCAGGGAGAAGTGAGGCTCATGGGAGATGAGGCCGAGCATGATCTGTCGGGATGGAGGAAAAAGTTTAGAACTGAGATTTATCAAGAACAGCATTGACCAAAAAGTTGCAGAAATTCCACAGACGAGTCACAGCAAAATGCAACTACACCAGTTATAAGGGTAAACGAAAGTGGTGAGACAAACTAATGATGGCTGATACTACTTCAGTTACCTTTTCATTTCAATTGGTATGCCAGTTTTCACTGATCCATATTTAATATTAAATAGGGATGCTTTTCAACACTGAAGTATCCAGCTGGACCATTTGGAAGTGAAATTTGACTGGTCCTCCGGTGTTTTAACTGGCATTTGGCCAGCGGATCACTGTTAAGGAAGAACGCTGCTCAAGATGTTGTTTGCCGCCAAGCCTAACATGTGCGCTTGATCGCTCGGTCATGACATGCCACAATTGGCATAATCCTTTTTATCTGCCTTCAATTGCATTACCAATAAATAGGGTTGGGTTCAGCGGCAAACATGTTAGGTTGAACGGCAAACAAAATCTTGGGCAGCGTTCTCCCTTAACAGTGGTGAGAAGGCCAAATGCCTGAAGACCAGTCAAAATTAAATTCCAAATGGATAGTTCAGTGTTGAAAAGCATTCCTATTTAATATGAAATATAGACCAGTGAAAAATATTGACTGACCAGTGAAATGAAAAGTTTACTGGGCCTGCTGGCTAGTCACTGACAAAAGTTATTTAAGGCAAACCATGTTGGGCCAACATTCGGTGATGGGCCGAATTTCATGGCTCTGCTTACCGTAAGCAAAGAATCGGCGCTTATGGAAGCAGGGAATTCCGTGCTTACATCAAGCGTATTTCACGGGTTAGCAGGGAATTTTTGCTTGTGCGCTTGCAAAGTCCACGTTACTAGGCAGTCTACGCTTACACAGCTAGCGCAGAAATTCGGCGCTTGCTCAGTAAGCGGAGAATGGTGATCGCAAGCGCAGAATTCGGCGGTAAGCAGAGCCATGAAAGTGGGCCATGGTCAACTACATGTACTTACCAAGTCAGCGTCTAGTCCATACAGGCAATGCCTCGTGTTAGGGTCGTAATTCTGGTCTGCTTTCTCAGCTCGGATGAAGTCCATAATCTTGTGCTCCCCTTCCCCTGGAGTCTAAACATAGAATCATAGAGGGATGGCATCCAATGAAGTTGATTGAATAAAACATCATCTTTTTTCAAAAAAAGCAGCGACAATTGTATCTTAAAGGTAGGGTTACAGTGCAATACATTTTTTGACTGAGTTGGACTCAGCAGTCCTTGGTTAATAATACACAAATTAAAGGTAGGGTCATAGATTGTTTTTTTGTCAACGTAGTGCAGATTTTTCTGCAAAATTATAAAGAAAAATACAAAAGAAAGTTTTAGCTGAATACAGTGTCTACTTGCTGAGAAAAAAACTTGCCAAAAAATGTCATATTTATACTAGAACATCGAATCCATCCACGTTCAGCGAGGTGACAGCAGGTACCAACCGCATCTTTGGCCGAGCATACCCAAACAGACACCAACCCTCAGTCAAATGCGAGTTCTCAGATTCAAATGCTTTGAGTGAACAATTATCCAAACCATATTACTTCAAAGGGAATCCTTTCTCAACATAGTTTATGCTATCAACAGCTGCTATGCTTCTCACAAAGTAGTTTTTTATGGCCATTCATTTTTGGAGTATTCACCAATAGACCCCTTGCATAGCGTGAAACGCTACAGGGACGTTGAGGTCATGTGCATGTTTTTACACGCAAAGAACACCTATCGTCCAATGAGCTGCCTCCTTTGGCCTCAGTGAGGGCGCTTTTAGTCCTCAGTGAGGGCGCTTTGAGGCCTCAGTGAGGGCGCTTTTAGGCCTCAGTGAAGGCGCTTTTAGGCCTCAGTGAGGGCGCTTTTAGGCCTCAGTGAGGGCTCTTTTTTAGAGTGTGACGTCATATGCAAGGCGTCTATAGTATGACACTACCCTTAAAAGTCTGGGACAGATCATTACCTCATGGCCTGAAAGGTAGACTCGGAGTCCCTGCCACGTCGGGTCTTTCGTCAGCTTTTGACGGACGAAATATTTCAGCTGTTCCTGGAGGCGAACCATGAACGGCGTTCCTGGAGTGATGCAGTTAGAATCGAACCTCTTCTCAGTCGGGAGGACCTCACCTTTTGATACAGCTTCTTTCTCCCTCTCCTCGGCTTCTTTGGCAGATCTTGAGAATTAAGAAAAGTTTCAGACTTGAAGGATGTTTGCTGTACTACCTTGTCCATATGCAATTTTGGAGTTTGTAATTAAGAAGTAATGAAACATACAAAAACCTACTTGTTACTTTCTCCTTTTTATATATTTTCCACTTTTGTTTCATTTCGATTAATATGCTCCGAGAACGTCCCTAAAACTGGCCTTGCTCATGGTGTGAGGTCACTGGTAGTCAGGTAGTGGTAACCAAACAATCTGAATTTCATTGCTACCCTACAGTAAGACCACACAATACGGTAAGACATTTGCTCTAGAATGGCAAAGGTTGTGGGTTCAAATCCCACCCGAGTATGCCAATGAATTCTTTTCGCAAGACTCAGGAAAGTACTTATTAGGCAGTGCTTTACACACATCAGTGTATGGGCAAAACACAAATATTATTCTTTATCTTCGATGCAATTTTAACATCTATCAAACATTTTCCCCTCTTCCTCCCATTCTGTCAACCCTGTCCAGAGGTGATTGAGAGCATCAACACCCTCCTCTATGTTCCCTCTTGTGAGGTGAGGCTACAGTACCTGAACCTTCTCCCTCGTTGCTGATTCATTTTAGCTCTGGGTGCCACTCCATCGACAGCCATGAAGAACACTTTCCTTGGCTTGATGATGCGAAACAGCACCTGGATCATAACAAATAAAACAAATGCAGACAGCATTTGGTAATTGTCAAAGACCGCTATCTTCATTTTGTGCAACCCAACATGCATAAAATAACAAACATGTGAAAGTTTAAGCTCAATCGGTCATTGGGGTCACAAATAAATAGTGAAAAACCACAATATATGTTTTTCACTTATTTCAAACATTGTGTTTAGATGAGATCAAATTGCATTAATTTTTCAAAAAACATAGCATTTTGGAAAAATATTTTGAGGGAAGTTTTTCACAATGACCATCTTTATACCATAAAAATTTGTGATTTTTTTTCTTTTCAATCTTACCAATATTAAATAATAATAATAATATTCGGTTTTTATATCGCGCTTTATCACACCCGATGGGCGTCTCAAAGCGCTTCACACATTATTACCCCTGGTCACTGGGCCATTTATTTCATTCCTTAAACCATCTCAGCTCCCTGGGGAGTATACAGCCTGTGCAACAAATCTGCGCTACTAAGCTGAATCAATCACAAGAACCATCTCTGCCCTCACAGGTACCCATTTTACCCCTGGGTGGAGAGAAGCAATTATAGTTAAGTGTCTTGCTCAGGGACACAAGTGTCACGACCGGGACTCGAACCCACACTCTGCTGAACAGAAACACCAGAGCTTGAGTTTGGTGTTCTTAACCGCTCGGCCACGACACCCCACAAGATCTGCCAATGTTGCATAAACCCTTTCTGTAAAAAGCAGGCCAGGAATTACATGGAGGCCACGGAGGGCCATGACCTCTGTTGCCCCTGATATTGGCTTGGTGCCCCTCCAAAAGTTTCCCATAGACTTAAAGATTTTCCAGTGGAAGTGCCCTTTGCAAAATTAAAATGGCCTTGCCCTTTCCGAGATGAAATTCCAGGCCTGAAAAAGCATTTTACCTCAATATAGTGAAATATAGCCTTGAAAATCTGTTCCTCTGTGATGCGAAAATGAACGTCTTCATCGTTCGGATGGGAGCAAGGATGGATGATACCATTCATGTCCAGGTAAAGATTATCAAATTCTGGAATCTAGAGGAGAAATAAAAGTATGTACTAACATTCAAAGTTTGGTAAAAAATGGTTTCCCTAACATACATTGAAACAACCTTGACTCATGTCCTGCATCTTGTCAGGAGTAGAGTGTCATGACCTAGCAGTCTAGTGCACTGCTAGCCCACCTTGTTGGGCTGTTTAAGGCTCTCTTATAAAGTATTTTAAATGCAGTTTGAAATACATTTTTCATTAGGTTTTTAATTTTTATCATTTTCAAAATATCTTAACTAGAGGAATTAATCGTTTGGTAACCCTCAACTCCTAGAACTATGAGGTTCATTCTGCTACCATATCCACAAACGTGGAGATGATTGATAGATGAACAAACCTCATAAAATCACTTGCATGTAGTTCTCATTATATTCATTATTTACCCCCTCTCTTTTTCTGTGTGCTTTCTGCTTCTCTCTCTCTCTCTCTCTCTGTTCAACTTGTATGAGCTGTTTGTGTGTGTTATCGTGTCATTTAGCCTTCGAGAAAGGCTCTGCTAAACTTGCTAGGGTTGAAACGTCAGGTCATTAACTATTTTTGCACTGTATACCACACAGCCACAGGTCCTTTTGCCTGGTGGCTGGTAGTTAGGCCAAATAAAAAAAAATACCAGTTGATCGTCCTGATTTTTCCAAAAAGAGGAGGATGAGGGCCTTTTTATTTTAATTTTTTATTTTTTTCCAAGATGGCCGCCAAGTATTTCAATTCAAACAGGCCACCAATTCTTCAGTTTGAAATCACCGCTAACTTTCTTTATATCTATTTGTTGCATGAGGTAAGTTTACACCAAAAATTAAAATATATAGGCCTATGTCAAGGGTGGATTAATACAATTTTTTTTTTTTTTTTTTTTTTTATAGGAAAAATCGAAAATAAAAAAAAGTAAAAAAAAGGATGCAGCCTCAAAAGGGGATGCGGGCGGGGACGATCAACTGTAGTTGCGATAATCGTAACCCTCCTTTCCCGACGGGCTTTAAAGGAGGGTTACGATTATCGCAACTAGATCAACTGGTGTTTTTTTTTACTTGGCCTTTAATAGTGGAAGCAGTTTGTAACACTCAGCTAATTCTATTTCCCATACAAATGTTTACTGAACCAGAATTTTGGTTAGTTGGTGTGATCATGAAGGTAGAAATATAATCTCCATCCCATGATGTGATGTTTCCTGACGGAAGCTTTGTCTTTGTCTTAATAGACCATGTGACCTTTGACATCAAAGTGTTTACAAAAAGTCAAGAGCGACTTCCTGCAGGCACAGTTTGTATGCAGCTCAAATGGAAGAATACACTAAATCTTACAATATGTTTCAACTTTTATGGAGATTGCACTGTCTCAGTGTCTGATTTTTCTCAACTTTTGATATGAAGAAGGGGGGGGACATCTCAAATTTCAAAAGCTGTACAGCTGTTGCTTTTAATGTAACTCTTGAATTAATTAATTAGGATAGGATTTATTTATGTGAAAAATATGACACAAAATGTAAATTTTCCTATACGGCCAGTGTAGTATCTTGCCAGTCAGGAAATGCATTGAATGTACACGGTCACGATTTCTGTAAACAAAGATAACATGGTCATTTTTTTTATACGATTCATATTGTCAATGTCAGATTGTGAGAGATGACACCGCGCGGTAGCTGAACAGAAAGAATGACCATCCGATCCGACGACGGTGACACACACAAAACAAAAGGCACTGGACGGGCACACACAGCACACAGTACACACACACACAGTTTTACCTGATTTTCTTTCACAACTTCACTCAAACATGGATATCTCTCGCTGATCCAGCGATAGAACTTGGGAACACCCATGATGTCTTCCTCTGTTTGTCAAACTCGAATCTTGCACTTGCAGTCAATTTCACACAATTTCTCTCGTGTAAACGGTTTTCCCCACAATATGCAATAAAAATGTACTTGTGCAGTTAAGTATGAGTTCAAGACTTAAGTGAATGTAATTAGTGCATTAACCAGACCACCAGGCAGGTGACCAGACTAAAGATGCTAGCCGCAAATCAAGCCGCTAACTTTACTCACCGGTTGAATGGGGAAGGTGGGCGGTTCAAATCTATGAACAGATTTTAAGGGGGGTGGCTAGCCTGTGTAGTGCATTATGATAGATAGTACGCATCCAAAATTCATAAAGGAACATCATCAAGACTTGATTATAAAAAGGTGGGCTCTGATGAGAGATATCCCCCACCAGTCATACTAATTAGCTCACGTGTTGTTTTTTCAGTTTTGACTTTTACCCTAAAAAAAATGGACGCTTCACAGTTTCAGTGACTTGGATTGAGCTGCTGTATCAATGTCATCACATACATCAGTGGATGAGACTTTAATTTTGAACGCCCCCCCCCCCCCCCCCCCCCCCACACACACACCCAAGTGTGTAACAGCCTGCAATCGTGAAACCTCCTTTGTTCAACTCTTTGTGATAGCAACCGTGGACCACAATGCTTTCCTTTGTGATAGCAACCGTGGACCTATTGTCCTCTTTTGTTATAGGTCCCCGGTTTGAATGTGGTTACCTACTCACGCACACGCAAGTGTGTATATACGCCTGCAATCGTGGACCTCCTATTGTCCCTCTTTTGTTTATACTCTTTTGCAACAGCTCCCATTGGATTTGTACACGATCTCCAACTGTGGACCTTTCCTGAACCGTGGACCTATTGTCCTCTTTTGTTATAGTTCCCCGGTTTGAATGTGATACCTACTCACACACACACACATTCTATTTTTTACATCCCTCTGGTCGAGACATATTTTGTTCTTTCCTCTGTCCCTGTACTTTCATCCAACCCTTTAGAATTCTCCAATGGAGATCGAAGGTATAGGCCTAGTGTTTTCCATTTTTTGTTTTGTCATCAGGCGGTCTCCACTGTAGGTAGTGATTAAAAACGTGCACCTATCTAGTGTTAGAAGCCCTTTGGCCTTTCTATTCAATTGTGTGTTGTTATCTTTTATTTCACGATGAACATCTCATTTGTCATGAACTTTGTTCTCCATTGCTTGCAACACTGACATTATTACAGTGATATTGGAAAATGATAAAAAGTGTACAGTTTTAACATAGTCGGATGGCATGATGGGGAACATTTTGAAGTTCTCTGCTTTGTGACAAGAGTTTTCAGGTAAAACGTTTTCAGTCATACACTCTCTAACTAAAGGAGTAAAATATAATAGACCATAGAGACTGTGATTGTTGATATAACCATGGAGGAAGGAACCATGGAGGAATGAATAGAACCATGGAGGATCGAAGGATAGATACCTTCCTAGCTCCATGACAATTTTTTGCAATAACTTATACTTTCTGTCATTACTATTCCTCCTTGGCAATATCTAATTGTCCGCAAATATTTGTGTTTAAAAACTTGTAAAGGATGTACAGATCTTCTCAAGTAAGACTGCCTCATTTTGCTTCATAATTGCAGAGAAAAAAAATTACATCCCCGGTGGGACTCGAACCCACAACCTTTGAATTAGAAGTCCAACGCGCTAATCCATTGCGCCACGGGGATGTACTTAATCACGTGAGTTGAAAAGAAAGACTATATACATTCGGTTATTACAGGAAACGCATCAGGATCGTCAAAATTTATATTTATTAGAGCAATTACTCATTTTGTGCTTTATTTCTTACAAACATTGTTTAAAGTTGTAAAGTGTAGTGAACCACAAAGAAATGTGGCTTTAATGAGCAGTCAGCCTCGTATGATGAGTGACCAGCCCTGGCTAGATAGTCTTCCTTGATAGTAAAGTGCATGGGTACGAGCGATTAATATTACTTGTGTACTTCAACGACGCTATTGAGAACGAAGTTGTTTAGTAGTTCTGGTTACGTGACGTCATTTCAACGCTGATTGGGGATTCTCTCGGAATGCCTACGGATACGGTAAAAATCTCCCTTTTTCTACAGTAATAAGTCGTATTTCTAATGTACTTTTAATTAATGTTTTTATTAAGAAGAATAGTTACCCCCATATGCTTGATTTAGACACTGTAAAGTCTGTATTGTAATGGTTATGTTACTATTTATGTTATATTTTTACCGATCGATTGTCGGATCATCAAAACAGTTCTTAATTATTCCTCCCATGTTCCTCCATAGTATCTATCTGTATCTGTATCTCTGTCGAATACTGCAACAAACTCCTCAGGGGATATATAAGTTGCAGGTGTGGTGTGGCAAGTAGACAAAATTGAGTGGTGAGCTCCCCTTATGAAAGTGGTCATTTGGATTTTATCTAGCCTAGTCTTGAATGAGTCTATTGAAGGTGCTTCTCTTCAGTAGAGTAAACAGATGTAGTGATTGCTAATGCTTGGACGCACGGACACTGACGGTTCACTTATTCAGTGAAATTTGCAATATGTTCGGGTAATGAGATTCTATTTTCAGTAGTATTCTGTGGAGTGCTATTTTGTGTTTTGCTACCATACCATGCCCCGATCCACACTGGAGTTTTGGCAATTATTAGTGAATAAGTAAGTAAGTAAACTTATAATATAAAGTAAAGTAGCTTGATTTTTAAAACAATTTTTCTTAACCACCCTTTTTCCCTTTCTTTTTCTGTTTTGGTGAACCTAAAAAGATGTGTGTCATCATTTTAGCCTCAGGCATTGAATTGAATTCTACATATTGATTTATTTGGACATCCCCTGTGAACTGACTGGACTGTATTCTCACCAGGCATCATGTGGTGGTACGGCTTCTCACACGCTGTATTCCATCTCATCAGATGGTTTCCAAAGGATAACAGAGTGAAAGTGTGAGTTTAAAAATTTGAGTTTCCTTGATGTTGCGGGTTACTTCTAACATACAGGACAGTTGCAGTGTTCCAGGACTCGAAACACTCGCTGGAGCAACTGAGCACTGGCCCATAACAAGTTATGTTATTGTTAGCACTGGTCCAGTAACCTACTACAGGGATGAGGTTTGTCCAAATTTGTCCGGTTGTAAGCAAAAAAGTTTCGCTGATTAGTGATATTTTTCCTACAACTGTCTAGTGTTTTTCTTCCTACAAGTTATATCGGAATGTTCTCCTGCCCAACTGGCCCTTGCCCTTGCCACAAAATTGCACAGGAGACTGTGAAGACTAAGTCCTCAGTACACAAGTAAAAGTAGTAATACCAGCTGTACAAACATTAGAAACACATTCACCCAATGCTAGGCCTGTGTGCTAAATTGTAGTCTCAGTGTTCAGTTTGGCCAATGGATCATATCTGAAGTCAAACACTTTTGTAAAATTGCATTGATCATTATTAGATGTCCAAAGAACTATTCACCTATTTGGAAAGTGAGGGATATTATTTTGGATAAATGTGTATTTTTGTATAGTCAGTGCCACTAATAAATATTGTTTTTCCTGTTATTCTGCAGTCGTATAATCATCATACTGTTCGCCTTTGCTCTGCTCTTCCCGCAACTCTTTGTATTGACAAGGTGAGAATTGTCCTTGATGATGTCTTTGGGAAAACTTTTAATCCCCTAATCATTTTGCCACAGAGATTTTGTACTTGACCCAGAGACTTACATAGTAGATGTAAGACTTGACCCTAGAAACTTGACCCTAGACGTAAGACTTTGCTCTAGAGACTTAAGACTTGACTGTTGAGGCTTGAGAATTGACCCTAGAGACTTGAGACTTGACCCTAGAGACTTGAGACTTGATCTTAGAGACTTGTGACTTGACCCTAGAGACTTGACCCTAGAGACTTGAGATTGACCCTAGAAACTTGAGACTTTGTTTGTTTTTGTTTGTTTGTTTTTATTTCCATTCATACTTTCATACATACAGATAAATAATGATCAACGATCAATGCAAATTTGTTTTTAATTATTATTATTTTTTTTAAAACAGTACAGTATGAATGGGGGTGACATCCAGAGAAGGACTGGCCTTCTGTAGTGGAGCACCTGGGACTGCAGTTAAATTAAACAATTTTGGAAAATACAAACAATGAGTTTCCTGGTTGAGTTATAAATGTAGGAAGTTCAAAAAAAATTAAAATAATGTGAGCATATTAAACGTACTAAAATAATCATGCAAAAAATAGAATAGAAAAAGGTAACTATTGTCTTGCTGTGTGTAGGCAGGAGTAGCAGTTGAAATTTGAACAAGAAAAATCATTGTACTTATCTAAATAGAATTCCTTGAGATGTTTGACAAAGAGCTTTTTGGATGAATTAACCAGAAGAAGTCTAAGGTGATCAGGAAGACCATTAACAACTTTAGGCAAAATGTTACGATAATTACCTGAAGCAACGTCCAGTCTAAATTTACTACTACAATGAATACAATTACTTTGTCTCGTAGAATAATGGTACAAGTCCTGGTTTAGTGGGAAAAAAGACTGATGGCTTAAATTCTCAGGAAGTGATTTGTGAAAGTAATCGTAATAATGGGTAACAATGTGAACATTGAGACTTGATCTTAGAGACTTGTGACTTGACCCTAGAGACTTGACCCTAGAGACTTGAGATTGACCCTAGAAACTTGAGACTTGACCTAAGAGTCTTGAGATTGACCCTAGAAACTTGAGACTTGACCCTAGAGACTTGAGATTGACCCTAGAAACTTGAGACTTGATCTTAGAGACTTGTGACTTGACCCTAGAGACTTGAGACTTGACCCTAGACACTTGAGACTTGACCTAAGAGTCTTGAGATTGACCCTAGAAACTTGAGACTTGACCCTAGAGACTTGAGACTTGACCCTAGACACTTGAGACTTGACCTAAGAGTCTTGAGATTGACCCTAGAAACTTGAGACTTGACCCTAGAGTCTTGAGACTTGACCCTATATAGAGACTTGAGACTTGACCCTAGAGACTTGAGATTAACCCTAGAGAATTGAGACTTGACCCTATAGTCTTGAGACTTGAGACTCAACCCTAGAGACTTGACCCTAGAGACTTGACCCTAGAGACTTAACTCTTGATCTTGGAGATTTTATACTTGACCTTAGAAGAGACTTGATATTTTGATCTTGGTGCTTGAGGCTTAATACACACCTACATGCTGCCATAAAAATTATTAAAACATTAACTGCTATTTTCATAGCTTACTCGAGGTATAAGAATAACCGACCCAATTCCTTACATTTTTTCAGAGAACACTCCAGTCGGTTCTGTGGCCAGCATCTTTTTGATCAACTCATCGTTTCAATCGTCTTCACATTCTGCATGATTGGTAATTAAGTCTTATTTGTTGGAATCCCCAGTATACCTCTATGATCCTCGGCTAAGGCTGTGTCCAAATTGCAAGTCTGAATTCAGATTTGTAGTCCTTCAGAAAAAATTGTTACTAAATACCCTGAAAAGTCTATTAAAGCCTATACCCTTTGTACAGGTAGATAATCCTTTGTACTGAATGAAATTCTCCTACTATTTTTCTAAGGGCAAACGATCATGCCTGAAAAATTGCCGGCTACAGCTACGGCTACGCGTTGTGTTGAAGTATTGGACTTCCTTAGGCCAAACAAAATAAATGTTCTGTTTCCGATTACATGCCAATTTAAAATAGGGTCGGTAGGTCGGAAAGTGGGGTTTTTTTTCGCCTTTTTTTTTTATTCTAATAGGTTTGGCGAGTGTGTAAATACCCTACTTGCCCGATTCAAAACTAACACTAACACCGGTTTTTTAGTTCAATTTTGTTAAAAACATATTAGTTTGGTCAAAGTCTGACATTTGGTTCATGGTACCTTCATTTTTTAATTATAATTTTTTTTGCATTTTTGTTTCTTTTTTATTTTGTTTCTTTTTTTCAAGCCGAATAAAAGGTTTAGGGTCGCGGCATAAAGTTAGGGTCGGTCGGGAAACCGGAAACAGAACCTTTTTTTCGTTTGGCCTTAGCAAACCCTTAGCAACAGTCGTAGCCGCCAATTCGGATGTAGCCCAAGATCCGTTGAAAAAAAGGAGGGCCAGTCTGTTTCCCAAACCACCACAGATGTGCCAAAATGGTTTTCTTCAAGTGAAATTATGAATAATCTTTGTTAACGCTTACTCAATTTCAGCTTTCACCATCATATTCACCTTAATGGACCCTGTACCATTTGAGGTCAAGGTGGTGTTTCATATCTTCGGAGGGATGTGTTTCATCTTCGGTCTTGTTCTGAGCATCTTTACATCCATGGCAGTAGAAT
Organism: Leptasterias polaris; assembly: GCA_037783415.1. Taxonomy (NCBI): domain Eukaryota; kingdom Metazoa; phylum Echinodermata; class Asteroidea; order Forcipulatida; family Asteriidae; genus Leptasterias; species Leptasterias polaris. Next base: position 2,006,084 of record JAZGTN010000111.1, read on the forward strand.
GTGTAAGTAGTCGATTACACACCTATGTTCCGACAACCCCTATAATCGGACACCCCTATATTCCGACACCCCTATATTCCGACACCCCTAGGTTCCGACACCCCTATATTTCAACACCCCTAGGTTTCGAGATTTTTTTTAGAATGGGGCTGTCAGAACATAGGGCTGTTGGAACATAGAGCAGTCACCAAGTACTCCTGACTTTGATGCTGGTGCTTCAAACACCATGTAACAAAACACCATGGTTGCGCTGCACTCGGGCAAATGTTAGCGGGACCGTTTACAAAATGCAGGGATGAGAAATTTCAGACAAATATCTGATTTCAGACTCTTTTTATGTCTGCTTAGTGAAAAAAATTCGCAATTTTTTTCTTCAGATGTAAAGGAATCATGCAATTTTTTTCTCTTTCTCTAGTGCTGAGGATACTGTTCCCAGAACCCCATATGAAATTCAAGAACTCCTGTGATTGCAACTGTAATTGCTGTTCTGAGATCCATCCAAGTCAATTTGACACATTATAACAATTTGGAGGTATATCATTTGATGGTCTCAGTTGTAAACTGTTCAGGTTTCAATACGAAGGACTGAAACAAGAATTTCATTTGTGCTTCCATTTCTGGACAACAACAATTGCTTGCACTGGACATTCATCCCAGTAAAAAAAATAAGAATACATTACATTGTACAGGTTACGGTATGAAACTTTTTGAAAATTTGTTTGTAGCAAAACAACACAGTGGAGCTTTACTACATGTCTCTGGCCTCCGTCATCTTGTGTCTACTGACAATGGGTAAGACATCAGCAAATTATTAAAAGTGGATTGGTCTATACTTATCGAAAAACGCATCTCAGTAACGGTGGGGGGAAATGGTACAGGACAAATGCAAATGATCAAAAGTAGATTGGTCTATACTTATAGAACTAACAATTGTACACTTCAAAATTATGAGAAAATAGAATTAGCTGTTGCAAACTGCTTACCAACCAAAAGGACCTGTGGTATAAATGCAAAAAATAAGTTAGTGGCCTGACGTTTCGAAGGCTTTAGCCTTCGAGAAAGACTCTGCTAGGGTCGAAACGTCAGGCCACTAACTTATTTTTTGCACTTCAAAATTATAGTACATGCGTCTGGATGTCTGTGAAAGCCACTTAAAATGGGCAGTATGCACATTTGTATATTGTTCCCTTTTTTATATTTGCCCGACATTTCGACCCTAGCAAAGTTTTTCACGAAGGTTAAATGACAACACAGCACACATAGAAGCAGTCGAGTGGAAATACATGAAAAGAGAGTGAGAGAGACGTCAGGCCATTAACAGTATTTTTGCGTTTATACCATAATGGTCCTTTTGGTTGGTAAGCAGTTTGCAACAGCCAATTCTATTTATTTATTTTTTATTATTATGAAAGAAACTCCCCAAAAATTGATTCGAAAACATAAATATTTAAATTTTTGTTCTGCAATTGTGTTGGTTTCCAGTTTTCTTTGTGTTGATGCTTCCGTTCTGGCTGCTGAACCGTTGGTTCCCAAACTCCGTCCTGGATCAGAAAGGAAGGACTGGCCTCTGCTACGAGCCAACGGAATGCTGCTCATGTCTCTGGCATGTCTGATCAGGAACAGCAGTTGCCTGCAGAGGCCACTGTGAAACCCCTAAATCGTCCTAACTGTTTAAGAAATCTTTAACCCATTAGAGCCTTGCCTCGTGGTACGCTCGACAAAATTCTACCATAAACTAAGCTCACAGTTTGGCTCCAAAGATTATGAGAAGCAAATCCGAATGCTTTTAATTGGTTTTAGAAAGTGTTCTAGATGTACAACATGTACATTAAGAATTGGTCATCTGAATTACACCCCAAAAAAATACCACTGGTTTCCCTGTTTTCAAACATCGGATTCTAAACAAATTGTTTTACTGTTTTCACCAAATTACCATTTCAGGTAAACTACTTCATAGGAAGTTTTCCTACAATGACCATTAACAATAAACTATAAATTTTGAACATTTATGTATGTACTTTCAATCTTGAGCCATATCCAAATTGGCATCTACGGCTACGACTTGTGTTGTTGCTAAGGATATGCTATACTTCAACGCATGATGACGCGAAGAACAAGCCGTAGCTGTATCCGCCAATTCGGTCACGGCTTTACTAATGTTATATACTTGCTTTAAGCCTTGAATATTTGAAGTTGGCACAACCTGAAAGTTGTCAAAGACTGTTCATATAAATCTAGCATCATTGAAAGTTCCCCATGCCATAATCCCATGTGCATCTTAGGTTGGGTTTTAATACACCGATCCATTAAGCCACGCCCATTTCTCATTGACCAATCACAACCGCGAAATCTGATCACCATTTGAGCTGTTTGGTGATCTTTGCACTAATGGTGATCGGGTTTCGCGGCTGTGATTGGTCAACTCGTAAGGAGGCGAGGCTTAATGGATCGATCTATTCAGTTAGTTATCATACAGGATATTAGCATGACAATTAACATGCTCGGGACTAAGTTGTGTACTCTTTACATTAGATAGATTCGCATTATAAATGCTTATGTTACTACTCCTACATAACATTTTCATAAAGTATTCACAGCAGCCCTGATAAACCGATTGTAATTTTTCTTGGGTATCCGTCCAAAAAGAATACATACATTAGATTTAAGGAGTAGATATTGCGAAATAGTATAGCAAGACAATAACATGATTCCTTCTAATTGTATATAATGGTAATTTTTTGTAGTACTTGTAGATATTTGACAAATTTGTAGATATTTATCACAGTAGCTGTAAATAAGAAGAAAAAAGTGAATGTGTTTGTTGACAAATGTTTTAAGAATTAGTACTCGGTTCTGTTGATACACCAGCTGGAAGAGAATGAACAAGAACACAAACAATAGGCATTAAATATCCCATCTTTTGTACTTTTTATACACTGTTCATTGCATCTATTGTTACTTTTGTAGGGCAGCTTACAGTTACAGTGCTTAAAAAATGTTTGCTGTTAAGCAAACAAGGCAGGATACCAGTCAGATTTTACATGTGACATGGCATTTGGGCTGGTAACCATATTCGGGTAAGCAAATGCTTAGCTACCTTTTTGTGCTTAATTGGCTCCTGCTCTTTGACCTGGGGCCAATTTCTCAGCTTGCATGTTCACCATGGATTTGCATTGTTAGGTCATTTGTTTGCTTGCAGTAAGCACATTCGTTTGCTTGCACTGGAAGGTTAGCATGCCTTTTCAGTGCTTACAATTAGTAGAGCTATGAAATAGAAATTGCCCACTAATGACCAAGCACAAAATTGATGCAAAGAAAGAGGGCGAGGATTTTGCACCCAAGTAATGAGAAAACAATGATTCATTGTTGAGGTATGCAAACCATGGACATTATGCCTATGATTGTTACCACAGTAGGGACAAAATTGGTTTCATATCTGTGTGCGAAAAAAGAAGGGCCTATATTTAAAAATGCAATATACAGCACCCTTGTGTTCCTTAAAGGCACTGAACACGTTTAGTAATTGCCAAAGACCAGTATTCTCACTTGGTGTATCCCAACATATGCATAAAATAACAAGCCTGTGAAAATTTGGACTCAATTGGTCATTGAAGTTGCAAGAAAATGATGAAAGAAAAAACACCCTTGTTGTACAAATTAGTGTGCTTTCAGATAGGAATAAAAGGCTTCTGGCCAGAAGTCTTTTATTCTTTTAGTGAGAAATTACCTCTTTCTCAAAAACTACGTTACTTCAGAGGGAGTTGTTTCTCACAATGTTTTATACTATCAACAGCTCTCCGTTGCTCGTTACCAAGTAAGTTTTTATGCTAATATATATTTTGAGTAATTACCAAACGTGTACAGTGCCTTTAATGTTCATTCTTCGACACTGGTATAGGTTAGGATTTGATGCACACAAAGAACAAATGTAATTTTGTTAATTGATTTTATGCTGTCGCATTAAGAGGAGTTAATTTATTAGATGTAGATACTCAGGAAAAGAAATCAATATTGGTTTTTAGAAAATATATTTTTCATTTTTATATTGTATATTTTGATACTAAATTGTTGAAAATTATTGGTTAAATGTGATGTGTGTATATATTTGCAGTGGATATATAGATGAAAGCAAGTATACATTTTTGTCATTAAATGAAAAATAAACAACAAACCGTCCAGAAAAATGTACATTGAAATCTTTGTTTAACTTTTTTTGTATTATTTGTGAAAGGGCAAAGTAATGAAAATAATAGGCTGTCAGCTCCCTATGGAGAAAGAAGATGTGGCAGTAATAATAATAAGAAGAAATTTATATTGCTCGAATAGTACATACTAATAAAAAATCAACAGACAGGCACAATTATATAAAAGTGAGTAGGACGCCGGCCACAAGCTCGTTCATGGGAAAAGTATATCGCTGATAAGTGCATCCCGGACTTTATCAGAAAAAGTTTTATCCAAGATAACGGCAGAACCTGTGACGGGTACGACTACAAGTCAGGCATGCTATGCATGACGTCAGAGTGGTTCAAATTTTCTCTGATTGCAAAAGGCAAATGTTGGCAGCTCTGTTACTGGTTACTCCAAGGTCTTGGGACGATGAGCCATCGCGACTAAGGTTTTTCTACAAAAATAAAGAACTTCTCATGATGTTTGGTAATAATAATAATGGCTTCTTATATAGCGCTCATATCCGTCACTCAGTGACGCTCAAGGCGCTTCAACAGTCAGTCAGTATATTCCTGCAAGGTATGTGGAGCTACGTTTTGAAGTATGAGACCTATTCCTTTACATAGCACCATGTAATGGTTTACAAGGTGCTGTGGCGCAATATGCAGCCAATCAAACCAGAAACACCGGGGCGAACCCCTTCTCTTTTCAATAAGTGCACTGGGTTCATTTACGTGTGTTACACAACACACGGGACCAACGGCTTTCGTCCCATCCGAAGGGCAAAGCAATAATGGTTAAGTGTCTTGCAAAGCAAAGCAATAATGGTTAAGTGTCTTGCTTAAGGACACAAGTGTCACGACCAGGACTTGAACCCACACTCTGCAGAACAAAAAACACCAGAGCTCGAGTCCGGTGCTCTTACCCGCTCTGCCATCACAATAATCTTTCACTTTAAGGTTTTTTTAAAGAAAATGCCATTGTCAAATCTAAACTGCTTGAAGGAACGATAAATGTTCGTATTTGACAGTTAATTCTCCTGAAAATCACCAGTACTAAAACAATGTCTTGAACAGTTTTTATATTTTGTGTATATCACATTTTAATTCAAGTTGTAATATAAATACTAGTGTCAAGCGAAACACACTTTGAATCAGTGTGGTACATAACACCAACAAAACCAAAGAGATAAGCAATATATACATGAAGCAATGATTACACCAAGTAACATGGGACTTCACATGTTTACAAAAAGAGCCATGGAGCCTGGACTTCCTGCAGGCACAATTTGTACACAGCTCAATGGAAGAAACAACAACTATTTACATATTATGGAGATGGCACCCTACCATTTCATGTATCTACTTTTGACATAAAGAAAGGGGTCACATGTCAAAACTTGTACAACTGTTGGATTAAGAGGTTAATTTTTTCGAATCCAAAATAATGTAGATGTTACTTATACATATTATTTTAGTTATGTTTACAACTGTTATTTTGGCAATTTTTGATTGTATGCGGTAGTTATACAATATGTGAAATATCTCGTATGAACAATGCAGTATATTGCCTGCCAGGAAATGCACTGGAGTATGCAATATCACTAATTTGTAAATAAGGTGACATGGTCTATAGACCCATTGCACAACGCGCAGCACGCATACACACGTGTCTCCTGTCCGCCATTTTGGGTGTCAAAACATGCACAAAAGGATGGTACACGTGTTAACCCACCAATGCGTGTGTACCATCCTTTTGTGCACATTTTGACACCCAAAATGGCGGACAGGAGACGCGCGTGTATGCGCGCTGCGCGTTTTGCAATGGGTCTATAGGACTGAAGCCTTGATTGCAAAGGCTATCTTGTGTTAACCCAGTTCACAGCCAGTCCAACCATGGACTGACATTCAAGCACATGCCGTACACCGTAACAAGTTTACAGACCAAAAGTTAATTTAAAATTTCCAATCCGGACGTGAAAATGAAACAAATAAAAACAACAAAATTCGAAAATCTTTTCTATAGGACTCTTCAAAGTTGTCTACACTCTTAAAGTTCCATACAAAAGTCTTAAATCAAGATTCTCCACCACTTAAAGATTCTCCATGTTATGTACATGTACAACAAAACGGATTAGAAGGCTCTTTTGACAATGCTATTCAAATGTGTGCAATGGTGAGAGTACAGTGCTGCCAACATTTGCACCTTGCAATCAGGGAGATTTTGTAAAACAATCTGGGAAATATCTAGAATTCCATTCAACATCATAGGGAAAAAGTTTTCATATCGGGGAGACTTTCAAATTTAGTTCACCAGAACATGGAAATATTGGTTTATTTTCAGGGAACTTTCTGTGGAATCAGGGCGAGCTAGCAGTTCTCAGAGTATTTTCATGACCTGACGTTTCGACCCTGGCAGAGTCTTTCTCGAAGGCTAAATGACAACACACAACACACATACAAGCAGACAAGAGTTGCAAGAGTAGTCAAGTGGAAATACATGAATAGAAATTACCCTAGGGAAAAACTTTGGATAAGGCTCATAAAGACCACTCAGCCCCATGGTTTGAATATCCAAGAAGGAAATTACTAATAACCTTTTGTTTTTGCCTTCTCCTTTTCCCACACAGTTATCCACTTTATTAGTCTGCCCTTCATTGTATTAACTAATTATTTACCTCTCTTCTAACCTTCCATTTTGTCCTTTGTGTTCCCACCTTCTTGTGGTCAAGCTATCCCCTTCCCTTCATAACCCTTCCCCCCCTTTGTCTTCATAATCCCTGCTTATACCCCTGCCTTCTCTGAATGCTTTCTGCTTTTCTCTCTCCACTCTCTCTATTCATGTATTTCCACTTGACTACTCTTGCAACTCTTGTCTGCTTGTATGTGTGTTGTGTGTTGTCATTTAGCCTTTGAGAAAGACTCTGCTAGGGTCGAAACATCAGGCCACTAACTTATTTTTTGCATTTATACCACAGGTCCTTTTGGTTGGTAAGCAGTTTGCAACAGCTAATTCTATTTTATCAGTATTTTCATGAGTTAAAACATTCCATGCTTTTAATGAAAATATACTCTCCATTGCACTCATAAGCATTCACTATAACATCCAAGTAGATCTTTGTCATTGATTTGAAGGATAAAACTATGTATAAGAATGTTGAATTTGTTGGAAACAAAGCAACCAGTCATGGGATGTATATTTGTTAATTGAAATTTTGCAAAAATGTTGAATTTGGTCACAACATCTGTTAACACGATTGAAAGTTTTGCTAACATTTGGCCGTCCATGCCAATCGGTTTGTTTATCAACAGTGGAAAGGATAGCGCATGGTGTGGTCTAGCATACAAAATTCAAAAAGCAGGCCTCAATTAACCCACGGCACCCATGGCAATTGCCGTGGTGCCCTGTGCTTTTTGCTGTGGTGCCCTTTGCAAAGTTCAAATACAAATACATTTTCCTCATAGAAGTGCCCCTTACCAGAGGAAAATTGATGTGCCCCTTCAAGAGCCAAGTTCAAGGCCTGAAAAAGGATGGGACAAGAATGCACGGTTTATGACGTAAACCATGTAACTATTGTTGTGGTTTGATTAATGAATGTTGCCTGGGGTCGATTTCACAAAGCACTAAGATTCAACTTAAGATGAGTTGTCAGTATTACCATAGTGATTTGTATTGTGACATCACTCTTTGCTAAGCAACTGCGATGGATTTGCAGTTACGATCAATCTTAACTCTTTGTGAAATCTAGCCCTGATCTTTATTCTTCTACTTCTCTGTTGATACTCGGCAAAGTTTCACGTTGGGATAACACGCAAAGATTACGCATGCGTGTGACCGATGAAACAACTAGGGTAGATTTAGAGTGGATTTGAACTGGATGAGCGGGGTAGTGACAACAGGCAGAGGAAGATTGTTCCAGATAGCGGTAATTCTTTGAGTTTTTGTAGATGTTGGTTCTGGGTGAAAAGAGATGGTATTCCTCCAATCTACTTGGGTGTCTTGTACAATGCAAGTTTTATAATCACATCATTTACTGATGTTGTGATGAAACAAGGACTAAATGAGAAATAATAAGCTTATCAGACTTCAGTTGCTTCAACTCCATTTCAAGATTTTATAATGAAAAAGAAATGAAACGGAAAAGAACACAGCCATAAATCTAAAGATCATTTTGATAAATTATCCAAAGGTTAACAAAAGTGTCATGGCAATCTATTATGTAATATTATCACTTTCTGAAACTATCATTTTGAAACCAAGCTTAAAAATGCGATGTGACATATCTAAAATAAAACTGAACAATCCATTATAGATCTGACACAGGTAGTAAAGGTTAATTAAAAGAAAGAAGAAAAAAAAAGCTTGACACAAAACCAGGACTCAATCAAGTGGTTTACAGTGGAAAGAATGATGGCAGTGTTAGGTACCAGACTTTAACCGTGCCATTGCCTGTATGCGAGACGGACTTCCCCTTCAATTTTTCAAAAACATGCAAAAGGAACCAAACTTACCACCTGTTTAATTTTGCATTCCTCCCTTACCAAAAGGAGTGTTAATGGCATTGAAAGGAGGAGGGGGGGCTTGGCATATCCTGAAAACCAGTGTTTTTGCTCTAGTGTTTCATTTTGTATTTTACATGAAAATAGACCGTGCAACTCTCCTGCAAATTAAAAAAATTTAGATCCATTTTGTTTTCTTTCTTTCAAAAATTAAAGGAAAAGGTACATAGCAAACCATAAATGTTCATAAATGCCCGAGACGTGCAAGGTCTGTTAGCTTACACGATGGCAGCAGCATGGTTAAGTTTTGATATTGTCTAGTATCTCGTGTTATCGTTGTGTTTGTTGCTGTGGCCGTGTTTGCGACCGCCATCACTGGGGCCCTTAGGTCGCATCGGGGACCTGTCTCTCCTGACCGGACTGTGCTCGTGTCTGTAATGACAGTAACAATAAAATAAAATGTTCATATTCATGGCACCAAAGTTCATGAAAACAGCTTTGTAAGCACACTATTTAGGATAATGTACACCCATCCTGGTGCCGTGGCCGAAAGGTCAAGCGCACCGGACTCAAGCTCAGGTGTTTCTGATCAGCAGAGAGTGGGTTCGAGTCCAGGTCTTACCACTTGTGTCCTTTAGCAAGACACTTTACTATTATTGCTTCTTCTTCAGATAGGACGTAAAGCTACAGGTTTGCTGTGCAAGTCACGTAAAAGAACCCAGTTACACTTATTGCTTAGAGGAAGGATTTGCCCCAGTGGCTGTTGAATGCGCTCCAGTACCTTGTAAACCTTCCTATAAAATTTGTCTCACAATTCAAAAAACTCAAACAACTTTCGCAAAATGTTTCTGTTTGTTTAAACGCTTTGAGTACCTTAATGGTAGATACCTGCGTTATATAAGACTATATATTGTTTATTTATTTATTTATCTACAAAAAGTAAAATAAATGACAATTTGCATCACATGAACCCGAGTCTGATTCTTTACCTGGGTTGTGAGGTTCCGTTGGTGATCGCTGGGGTGGCATTTCTATGTCTGCTTCCGACTGAGTGCTGACCCATATGCGGCTGAGCTCTCTGCCTCCACTCTTGGTTAAACGAGTCGGCCTCCGCTAAAATAAGTACATAGAAAATACTTTAAAGGGTGTGTACAACATTGGTAAGATTGAAAATATAAATGTTCACAGATTTGCACAGAACTTACATGGTTTAAAGAAAGATGGTCATGGTGGAAAACTTCCCTTTAAATATTTTTGATTGAAATGCTATAGTTTTTAGGAAATTAGTAAAACAATTGGTCTTTCTCATTGGGGATAAAATCCGATGTTTCAAAACGGTAAAACATATTGGGGTTTTTCACTGTTTCTCATGACTCCGAAGATTATTTCAAGTATATGTTGGGTCACATCAAGTGTGGATACTGGTCTTTGGCAATTACCAATGTTGTACACACCCTTTAAATGGTAGGTACACCATTCGCTAAGACAACTGAATAATTTGTGTACACCACCAAACGTACATCTACTCTTTGCATTCTGCGGACAACTAAAATTAAAGCAGTAGACACTTATACAGCAATCCTTCACCGATCTTGAACTCTTGGTGGCAGCAGATACCGCCATTATTGCGGTGGTACCTGGGTGGTACTGCGCTGCCTAGCGACGGGTTTAAGCGATTTGCAAAGTGAAAGTCCAATAAACCGCGACTGATCAAATGATCGCCGTGTAGCCCAAACCTTATACCAGTCGCTAGGCAGCGCAGTACCACCCAGGTACACCGCAGTAATGGAGGCATATCTGCTGCCACCAAGAGTTCAAGATCGGTGAAGGATTGCTGTATAGAGCGCTCACTACTCTGGGTATCACAGAGCTTTCCATAAAAAAACCAGGAAAACAGACATTGAAATGAATAGTTCTAAAACAGCAAAAATCAGTCAAAGTAACCAAACCAAGTTTGGTCTTCCCATTTCTGGACCCAGCTTAAAGGGAGTGTGCACCTTTGGTAATTACTCCAAACATTAATGACTATAAAAACCTACTTAGTAAAGAGCACTGGGGAGCTTTTGATATTATAAAAACATTGTTAAAAACGCACCCTTTCAAGCAATGTAGTTTTAGAGATAGAGGTAATTATAATCTGAGAAATGCTTCAGGCCTGAAGCCTTTGCAGGCAAGCAAATTATATGCAACATGGGTGTTTTTTCTTTCATTATTTTCTTGCAACTTCAATAACCAATGGATCCCAAATTTGCACAGGTTTGTTATTTTATGCACATGTTGGGGGGTACACCAAGTGAGGATATTGGTCTTTGACAATTACCAAAAGTGTATCCTGCCTTTAGCACCTGTGCCCATCTTCATGGCTTTATTTACCATATAATTCAGTGCTTACAGCGCACTGTAAAGCACATGATTGTAAAGGCCGTTAGGGCAGCATTCCACAGTAGACTGTGCAAGTCTCGCGCGCATCCGAACTTCTGGGACCATCGTGGTCCCAACCATAGTTGAGATTTTGTTTCGTCAATTATTTTAGTTCAACGTAGTTCATGACCATGAAAATTATACATGTTGTTGGGAATGTAATACTAAGCGATAACAAATATAAAAGTAAAACCAATTCAACAATATAACAAAGAAAACCCAATAATTAAATTTGACCTCAGCTTCCGGTTATTGCAAAAAAAAATCAGAATTTGTGCTCACGTCCGATCACGAAACTTATGCAAACGCTTGTTTTGGATGCGCGATGATAATCGCCATATACTGTAATTGCAACGTGAAGCCTTTTCATTGCAGTCTATGGTTGTTGAGGCGTCAGCGTCCTCTATAAACTGCGTCACGGGTCAATACAACGCCCGTTTGACCATCACGAATCTGCGTAAGGGGCCTATAAAAAGTTAAGATGAATAAGCACCCTTGTCCAAGAGTTTTAATTTTATTTAAATAGTAATCAACACATTATTTGTGAATTTATTGTAAAAGCTTAAACTAACTGAATAAAATTGTGATGAATATTTTTGTTGTTTAGATTTTGAAATGAGATATATTTTTAAAAAGAATTTATTTCAGAAAGAAAAAAAAGGTTCTTCGTTTGACGTGTTTTCTCGTTCCGATACGTGCGAGACTTGCACAGTCTATAAGCAGTGCTATAAGGAACTGGGCCCTTGTTGGTTTTTTGGGGTTTTTTTTTTTTTTTTTTTCCATTCATACTTTCATACATACAGATAAATAATGATCAACGATCAATGCAAATATGTTTTTAATTATTATTATTTTTTTTTTTTGAAAACAATACAGTACAGTATGAATGGGGGTGACATCTAGAGAAGGAGACCTTTGCATTGACTGCCATCGTTGAGGTCTAACAATGGAAACCGCATGCAAGTACGCACCGCGCACAAGTCTGAGCCAATGATAGGTCTACTGTTGACATCAGTGAGGGCGCTGTTTGGGCTTGCGACGTCATATGCAAAGGGTCTATTGATAATTACAATGACTCACTTTCATCCAAATTGTTGAAATCTTGTTGCTCTTCCGTTTCCTGTGTGCGTGTGTTTTTGGAACGTGAAATGACGTGAGCACGCTCTCCTGCATGATAAAAATTAAAATGAAAAACATGAATTAGTTAAAGGTGAACAAAACTAAAATACCTGAAAACTAACTAAACATATCTAGAACAACTTAACCATAACTGATCATTAACTAAACATATCCATAAAATACCATACCATTAACTAAACACATGAAATAACTAACCATTAAGTAAACACATGAAATAACTAACCAAGTGAAATAACTAAACACAAACTAAACACATGAAATACCTAACCATTTACTAAACACATGAAATAACTAAACAAACTTAACCTATTTCATGTGTTTAGTTAAATTTTTGGGTTAAAATAAACAAACAAACAGCTAAACACTTTGACTGGTAAAAAAAAATCCATCTCAAAAAGCAACTTTTTCCAAAAAAGCTGTACATACTTATAATAATTTTATAATTTACAGGCTTGAAAAGCGCTGAAAAAGAACAGGAATCAATACACAAAAGCTTTAGATTAAAAATATGCAGTTTCAATTTCTTTGCCTGAAAAAAAATGCTAGCTGAAATTCCAAGACTCACCCAAGTGGTGTCCAACAGCCATTTTCTCCAATCCAGCTTCGCTGTCTCTCACAGAGCGTCTAGTCTCCTTCACCTACAATAGAAAGTTAATCAGAACAGAGTGTCTTCCTTCAAAGGTTTGTTTGGAATGTAGGGCTCAAAGAAAAAAACCGTATTTGCCTCACTGTCTTTTACAGGGCAGGAAATACACACTTGACCAGTACTTTTAGTGAGCATGTTGTAATTGGTAAAAGTGCAGTTTGTGATACTTATAAGTGTCGAAACCACAACTTGGGCTTGGGCTTAGGCTCTGTCAGTTATTTAGAAAACATTGCTTTCCTTATGGGGCTTCAAACAGGCTAACGAAGCCAAAGCCAAAAGCCCAAGCCAAAAGCCCAACCCAAACCCCTAGTTTTGAAAAAGGCCATTGACTTACATTACACAATTACACTGCCCCTTACATGTATATTAAATCTAAGTTTTAAACCACAAAAGCAACTGGGTAAATTTTTAACTAATTTGGAGTTTGACCAAACCCCAAATCAACATTCCAAGTTTTGGTAGAACTTGGTAGCTAAGCATATACTGGCAACATTTATGCAGCGCCCCACCCCAAACCATGACTTCCAGCACTCATCAACTAGATTCACCCAATCAATGGCAGGTATCCTTATAGCCTAATTCTGCGCTTGCAATCACCATTCTCCGCTTAATACCGAGCAAGCGTCAAATTTCTTTGCTAGCTGTGTAAGCGTAGAATGCCTAGTAACGTGGACTACGCAAGCGCACAAGCAAAAATTCCCTGCTAACCCGTGAAATATGCTTGACGTAAGCTTCCGTAAGTGCCAATTCTTTGCTTACAGTAAGCAGAGCCATGAAGTTGGGCCCTACACGTTTATCCTGAGTATCCAATGAAATCATTGGGCCTGAAATACCAGTGCCTGTAAAGACGGGGGACCAGTCTAGTATCCTTACCCCTCCTGGAGCTTTTCTAGTTGAGGATGTTGCTTGATAGACTTTGGGAGGACCCGCTCCTGCTGATGAGAAGCTTGTGTAGGACGACTGGGAGTAAGAATGCACGTTGGGATTGTTGGACATGTCCTCCTGTATGGGGGGAAAATTATTGGAAAATATCAAACTATGTTTGCATGCACACTTATCGTTATCACTGAAAAAGAACAGCATATTAAAATTTAGGATAACAGTTGAAAAGGGAAGAGGGGTCTTGTGAACTGATTTGAGTTCTGGTATCCGAGTTGTCCTCATTCGTAAATCAAGAGTGCATGATATTATTAAGACCATTAAATCAAAGAAGTGGAGATGGGCAGGTCACCTAGCAAGGAGGTATGACAACAGCTGAGCATGCAAAACAACCAACTGGACTCCAAGAAACCGAACCAGAAAAAGAGGGAGACAAAACAGAAGATGGAGAGATGAACTAAGTACATATAGGGGCATTGCTTGGCAACAGACAGCGCAGGATAGAGTGAAATGGAGAATTGGTGAAGAGGCTTTCCTCCTGCAGTGGAGTGAAATAGGCTAGAAAGAAAGAAAGAAAGATCTGAGTTGTCAGGATGAAGGTTTGAATTCTAGGCCTCTTTTCCAAACATCGGCTTTGGGCTTTGGCTCTGGCTCCAAACTCAATTTTGGAGCAGTGTACATTTTGCACAGTGTTTCCAACATCAGTTGAAGCCCGGAGACGGAGCTTAACCCTTTAGATACCATTCATTTCCGTATAATCGTCACAAAACGCCCAGACACTGCTAATATTGTTAGTTTCTTTATTGAAATTTTGTCAGTTAAAATGTCAACATAAATAAAATGAAAGAGAACATTTAGTTTCTTGTTTTAGAAATTGGGACACTATGTCAACATGCTACATCGGAAAATTTCATATGTGGCCATGACCTTTACTTTGACCTCTTTATGTGAAAAGAAGTAGGTTAAACTTTGCGGCTGTTTTCGGCCGCTATGGGCGTTTTGGTACAAGCCGCTTGCGGCCACTATGGTTTGGAAAAAGTCCCTAGTGGTGGTGGTCCTGATACACTTGTATAGCGCAAAACATATCCACCTAACAAGTAGGCGCTCAAGGCGCGACAATAAAGAACAATTTACAAAATAAACAATAGGCCTACATGCAAATTAAACTGTGCCGTTGTAGGCAAGTACCATGAGGTGGGTTTTGAGGGAAGTTTTGAAGGAGCTGAGGGATGAAAGGGAACGAATGTTGAGAGGAAGGCTGTTCCAAAGACGAGGGGAGGCAGTACGGAAAGATCTATCTCTCCAGAAGCGATAAGATCTTGGTTCAGTCAGAAGATGTTGACATGCTGAACGAAGACCAGATCAACTGGAGTTATAAGGCTTGATGAGTTCAGATAAATATGAGGGTGCGGTGCCATGTGTTGAGCGGTAGGTTAAGATCATGAGTTTGTAAATGATTCTAAATTTGATTGGAAGCCAGTGAAGATTGCATAAAATTGAGGTAACATGTGAAGACCGTCGAGAGCGTGTAATTAGGCGTGCTGCTGTGTTTTGCTTTAATTGAAGACGGTCAAGTTGTTTTTGATGAATTCCATCATAGAAGCGAGTTGCACATGTCTAGACGAGAAGTTATGAAAGCATGAACCAGCCGTTTTGTTGCTTTTTGAGAAAGATATTTTCGGATCCTGCTTAAATTTCTAAGATTGTTGGATGTGGATTGTACTATTTGGGAGATATGTTGATGAAGAGACATTGGTGAATCAAATGTAAAACCTAAATTACGTGCACAGTTGACAGGAGTAATGTTAAAGCCACCGACAGTGATGTGATCAACATGATGACTGGTTCACAGCAAGATACCTAACAATAACTTGCTTCTCTTCACCTAGGTGTACAAATGGGAGCTTGTGTGGTTTAAATGCTATGACGTTTGAAAAGATAATAAGGTTCATGCTGAAATATAACATTATAAACCATATTCTTACAGTGGTGCCAGTTATAGTTATAGGGAATGGGGATAAGAGATAATGTGACATGAGAATTTGTTGATATTAAACAAAATAACTTACAAAATTCTGGTGCATGTTGGACATCATGCTCTGCATGTTACCGAACATGTTTCCGAATCCCATGCCGAATGGATCCGCTGACATTCCAAATGGCTGCAGAGCCTACATAAATGAAACAAAATCATCAATATATAAGCCAAAAACTGTTCACCATCCAGTGAGTTTGGATATTCTATTTCCTATTTCTTGTTTAAACCACTCACCATGAAGGATTTATCAGTGTCATTTTCATAAGACAGACAAACATTAGACATAATTGCTGAATATCAAAACAATTAAAATTGCTTAGTTTTAGTCTAAAAGCTCACTGATTATAGGCAAGTTTGATACGTGGCCCTTGGAAAAAAGTATGAATATTTTATTGAGTACAAGGGCAGTACAAGGGCTGACCAACATGTGCACATGGTGTAGGCTTTAAAAAACTTTTAAAGCTATTTCATCATAATTTTTCTGATTCTTCCCTTGTGCAAACAAATCAAAAATCAGACTTAAAGGCACTGGACACGTTTGGTAATTGTCTAAGACCAGTATTCTCACTTGGTGTATCCCAACATATGCATAAAATAACAAGCCTGTGAAAATTTGGACTCAATTGGTCATCGAAGTTGCAAGAAAATAATGAAAGAAAAAACACCCTTGTTGCACAAATTTGTGTGCTTTCAGATGCCTGAAAAAGGCTTCAGGCCTGAAGATTCAAATAATTTTAGTGAGAAGTTACCTCTTTCTCAAAAACTACGTTACTTCAGAGGGAGTGGTTTCTCACAATGTTTTATACTATCAACAGCTCTCCGTTGCTCGTCACCAAGTAAGTTTTTATTCTAGTATATATTTTGAGTAATTACCAAACGTGTACAGTGTCTTTATGTAGGAAGACTATCATGCCTGTATAAAATGAGCCTGAAACAAAGCTTGAAAAACACATCAAGCTTTTTTTCCACTAAAAGACTAATAATAGAATTTGATGAAATTATCATAGAATGACCTTGTGTGTGTTTATTGCAAACTTGAGGATGGGACTTAATTAGCTATAGGGCTTGACCTTTGGGGGGGGGGGGGGGGGGGGGGTCCACAAGACTGCAGGGCTTGTACTATGTAGTTCAGAATTTTACTGGACCAGAATTGAAAGATATTTATCAGACTCAAACTCAACACT
Source organism: Leptasterias polaris (assembly GCA_037783415.1). NCBI lineage: Eukaryota > Metazoa > Echinodermata > Asteroidea > Forcipulatida > Asteriidae > Leptasterias > Leptasterias polaris. The sequence goes on from JAZGTN010000111.1 coordinate 2,023,061, forward strand.
TGACCATCATTTTTTTTTTTTAGATGTTGAACTGAAAAACACAAGACTACAGGACTCTTTCAATCGTGAATTTACTGGCTCTTCACTAAAGCCCTTTTCACACTACTCTGTTCCCAGGGGGCAACCCCGGGGAATAACGCCCGGCCCATTCACACTTGGATTACTTTACCCCTGATCTACCCCAACAAATGGGCATACCCCGTGGAATAGCCACCCCTGCTCTGGAGTAGAGGTAAAGCGGTAAATCCCCGGGACAGTGTGAAAAGGCACCGGGGGAACCGTGGGGTAAAAAACCTTCCGAGGCCTCACCAGAGCTGTATTACACGAGGATAAGAGATAATGTGAAAAGGGCTTAAAAGTACTACTGGTTTTTTGAGCCTGCAGTTCAGTCTAAACTTTATGCCCTGAACTCTTTCCAGAAACCAAAGACGTACTATACACTTTCTCTAACATGAAGACTTACATGAGCGTTTCCTGACCTATGACCCCTTCGTCCATGATCCACTGCCGTGTTTCTATGGCCCTGCTGGCCCTCTATGGCCATTAAGCCAGGGTGAAACATGGACTGCATGGACTGCATATGGCGTTGATGACTTTCATGTACGTTACTAAAAAAAAGGCAGAATCATGAAAGAGTTATCAGAAAGGAAAACAATACTTACATTATAAGTTTAAATTAAAGTTCAACGAGTGAATCTATTTGAAATTTAAATAATGACAGATGTAGCAGGATGGAACTTCAATTCAAGATGTTTTATTATTCTAAATCTAACCTCAGACCATAGCTGATCAGCATTTACAATATTTCACCTTATTTTTCAACATAATTAAAATTAAAAAAATTCTACTTAGTTTAACCATAGCATAGAGCAGAAGGAGTTCTGTCCTTGCTCTATGGTTTAACACCAGAAGTTGCATTGTGCTACTGCTGGTTGCACAATTTCGCAACATTGCATATTATTATTATTGTTTGCAATTGCATAATAATCACATTGACATTGTACTTTTGTAGGTACAATATCAATATCTATGCCATACGGAGGCAGTGGTGCTACTAATAATAGTAATACTAATGAAGTCAACAGTTCTGACAGTCATTTTTCCCCCTCATCAAATTTAAATAAATCATAAAAATAAAAATATTTGAGTATTTACATTTTATTACAGTACACTCACTGACTCAGTACATTTTAGTTTTACAAATACTTTAACTTACCTAGTGAAAAATGGGTCGTCGTCGAAACCTCTGAACATTGAACCAAAATTAAACATGGTGACGATGCAGGGACGATCAGCAAAACAAAAATAAAGCGTCGTGTGAATTATTTATTTCCAGCTGCACAGATTGAATGAGACCGACGAGTCTACTGACTGAGTAGTGAGAGATTGTTAGTTTTGCATGTAGTGAGAGATTGTTAGTTTTGCATGCACGGAAAGGAAAAACGACCCACACTGAACTTGTGTTGAGGAAAATGGCTCTGCTTGTATTTGTAGCGGCAGAAAAATGTTGCGCTTTTATTTTTCCCACAGCCTCTCACATAAATATTGAGCAGTTCTTGGTCAGAAAGACCCTGCCAGTGCCAGTGTGCCTGCGTTTCGTCTCACAAAAGCCCAACTCCGAGTCCTAAGTTCTGGTAATTTCTGTTTACAGTACTGAGTACCACCACACTGCACACTACATACTGCAGACTGAATGTTATTAACCGTGGATATCCGGAAAATACCGGAAAATACCGGAAAATGCCGGAAAATACCGGAAAGCAGTTCTAGCTCCGCTGACTGAGATCCGAAGACCCGAAGTAATCGCCGTTTTGCTTAATTAAACTTGTTCAAGTCCTTCATTCTCTTCTGCCAACTGCACTGAGGGTTTACGATCATACTCGTCTCACAGATTGCGTCGTTGGCATTATCACGAAATTCTCGGAAGAAGCTGATAAATAAAAGAATCTAAATGGTGCTATTTTGTCAACAATAATTAAAACATTAAGTGCATAGACTAGCCTACTCAAATAGGAATTAAGGAAAATCGTAGCAAGTATCACCATGGAGGCCTACCATCACGGAGGGTACCGCCCTTTGAACCACGGGGTTGGCGGGGTAATTGGTAATGGGGCCATGTTGTATCACCTTTTCAAAATAAATGAGAACATAGAATTAGCTGTTGCAAAAAATAATATATTTTCATTCTTCCTTTTTTCAAATTATAATTGTGAGATAGATTATTCCCTTCCTGCGGCCCCTCCCCCACTATTTTTTATTCTCCCTTATATAAAGTAGTCGTGTTTCCCTTCTCAGATCAGTTCAGTTTCCACAGGGTCACTATCAGTTTCACAAGATGAAGAGAGTAGAAAATAAATAATGGAGTTGAAGCAAATGATTTTTGAGGGGAGGCTAGGGGAAACTTTCACCAAAAGCAACCCACATGGAGTTAGACTGACTGAGTGGAGACGGATCCAACGAACCTGACAATTTCAGCTTTCCTCAGCAGAATGCGTATATAGCGCCCTCAAACAGGAAGAAGTTTAACCCGATCTGCCGATAGACTTATACAAGTTTAATTTATTAACCAGCAGTTATGCGCGTGAGTAGTGCGCAAGCGTAATCGATCTATCTCAACAGTTCAAAGGTTATTGAGGTTTTATTTACAAAAAGTACCGACAGCACGACCGATTGACGACGACCGGAATAATCGACAAACCAAAGTCGAGGTCAAAACAGATAAAATCTGGGACAAAAACAGTGTTGAACTAAAAGGGTGGATGGAGGCTGTTTTTATGTGTGGTTAGACTTTAACAACGGAGTGAAAATGGAGCAGGAAAGTATCGAAGCCTCGCCGAGTTTGTTGGGGGATCTAGCCGGGCGACTTGGGCTTGATGTTCCGGCTTTATTGTACTTGTTTACATTTTTTGCGGGTATTAACTTGTTATTAATTAATTCCTTGTGGTGACTATGTGGTTTACCTTGAATCAAAGTTGGTAACGACCATTGTTGTATTATGTGTAACTGTGTTGCACTTGATTTGATTAGATAGATGTACAGGCATTTTTATATGAGACTTTGTCTTTTGAATATGCCTCTAGTCTAAGTATTTAATTATTTGCCTCTGCTTTAATTATTGTGTCTCTTATTGTTCTAGAAGTTCTTTACACATCCCTGTTCAATTGACTAGACCTTCTTTCTTAATTGTATGTGCATTTTGCAATATGGAAATAAATGTCGAGATGAATTGATTGAACCCCTTGAACTTTTTTATTCACAAACTTAGCTAGTCCATCAATGACACTTCTATCTAGTACGGTTCTAGTATTACCAGATTACACTAGAAAGTAGAAAACAAATTATAATATTAAAAATTATTATATAAAATATTTTATTTCTATTTATTATTTATGTATGGGGCCCAAACTTTATAAGTATCACTAAACAGTGTAACACTTAAAGCAGCTGCATATTGACTTTTTTGTTGTCACTCTAGTGTTATTTTAGTGTAGAATCAAAGACCTGTATAATAATAAATAAGAAATATTGTTAAGTGTTAGGCCTAATTATGCTTTGCTATAATGTTACAGTATATTTTGATATTAAATGTCTGAGAGTCTCCAACGTACATTGCCGTCACTCGGTGTCAAAACTTACATTACATTCTCTTCAAATCCTGCTTTTAATACAACAAAGATACTTGACTTTCATTCCAAGTGCTTAGTGACTTCTGTCGCTTACTTTTCAAATGGTTTGCTCTTTCAGGTTTTCCATTGGCATATATTTCCAGGACGTACTTGCATGGTCAATCACCAACAATCAAGCACATCTACTTCACCGTCTGTTGTCTTATTCTCGCATACTTAAACTTTGGTAAGGGGTGTGTATAAACTTTACAGGGGACAATCAGTGTAAAGGCCCTATCAGATAGCCCTGGTAAGATGCCAGTCTCCGTTGCACTACACGTACATGTATGCAATGAAGGAGTCCACTTGGCTAACACTCACAGTCGCATTGCTTTCCAAGGCCTCTGGAAAGAAAGATTTACCGGCAGGGAATCAAACGTAAGACCTGTGATGTGTGAAGCCAACAAGCCATATATATTGATGAAAGCCTTATTTGAAAGAGAAGGGGGCACTACAAGGCGTTTTCTTGGTAAAGGGCGCCTCTATGGGGAAATTGTTAATTTTTGTTGGAACATTCAATTCAAGGGGCATCAAGGCAATGACCTTGGGCAACAGAGGCAACTGCCTCATTTCCCTTCTTGTTGAAGCCTCTTAATGCATATATAGAAGTAGATCAAGGAATTTTGATGAATCGTGCATTATTATTTAAAATTTATCAAATATTAAACCACAAGGGAAGATGAAATGGCTTCTGACTGGCACCTCCTGAACAAAGATATTGACAATTATAGAGCTAGCTACACTGTAGCTCAGTTGGTAGAGCGCTGGCACGTTAATCCCGCTCTAGTCAATTTTTTATTTTTTCTACCCCAAATTATTATTTAATTTATGTTAATTTTGCATTCAGCCATTTTTACAATGTAAATTTGCTGTGCTAATTATGGTTTAATTAATTATTTATTTATTCATATGCAGGCTATGACATCATCCATTCAGCCATCTCAGTCTTAATTAACTATGCATTACTAGTCACCATTGGAGGGACTTCGCTTTCTGTAGCCATTTCATTTACCTTCAATATGGTGAGTAAATTTTTGAAAGGGCAAGGTCATTCTCATTTTGCAAAGAGCACTTCTGTTCTTAAAGTCTTTGGGAAAGTTTTGAAGGGGCACCAAGGCCAAGACCAGGGCAACAGAAGGCATGGAGGTGGCCATGCAGCCTTGCCACAGCAGCAGAGCTTGAATTTGGGGTAAAGTTCCACAAGACTGCAGGGCTTGTAGCTGAAAATTGTTACTGGTCCAGAACTGATTTTACAAGACCAGAATCTAAACGAGAAAGAACTTTCTACAAAGTTTAAGATAAAAACTGTTTTATTTGAACAAACACTAAGGGAAGGTTTATCTATACTCCCCAGGGAGCTGAGAAAGATTAAAGGAATGTTATTGGCCCAATGACCAGGACACTAATGTAAAGCGCATTGAGACATTGTAAAATGCACTATATAAGAACTGGTAATTATTATTATTATTATTATTATTATAGTCTTATTATGCTTTGATACTCGGCAGAATTAAAAGATATTTACCAGACTCAAAGTCAATATTTGAACAATTTTGTTTGTTAATTTATGATAATTACACAGAGATTTATTGAATTGAAAAACACAAGGCAGTCGAACTTGTCTAGTCCTGAATTTACTGGCCCCAAGCTGAAATCACTGGCCTCGGGCCTGTGGTCCAGTGTTAATTTCGGAAAGAGCACTTCCATTCTTAAACTAAAGTCTATGGGAAACTTTTGAAGGGGCACCAAGGCTATAAGACCAGGTCAACAGAGGGGGCAAAGTAGCCTTGCCACAATTACCTCCCTTACTTATTTTCACTCTGCTGTAATTATGGTTCAAACGTTTCAGGGGTACTTGCTGATTGCCTACGTGTACCTAGCAACTGATGGCTATGATTTGATCTGGACTACACCCCACTGCATCCTAACCCTGAGACTCATCGGAACTGCCTGGGACCTCTATGATGGTCAGAAAAAAGAGGTAAGGAATTAGAAAAAGAGTTATGGGGCAAGAAAGCTTTTATTGTTCTTTTCTAAAGCAAAGCACCAGGGCCCACTTTCATAGAGCTGCTTAAGTACAAAAAGTAGCTAAGCACAACAAAATATCGCTTACCAGAACAAGGTTACCAGCCAAACTACCATGTCACATGTACAATTTGTGACTGGTGTCCTGTTCATTTCTGCTTAGCAGACAATTGTTAAGTACAATTTTTTGCTTAAGCAGCTCTATGAAATTGGGCCCTGAAATTGAGCAGAAAATGTTGCTTAACAATTGTCTGCTAAGCAGAAATGAGCAGGCCACCAGTCACAAAATTGTAGGTGTAACATTGTAGTTTGGCTGGTAATCTTATTCCGGTAAGCATAATTTTGTTGTGCTTAGCTACTTTTTATGCCTTGAAGCAGTTTTATGAAATTGGGACCAGGTTGAATAGCACATTGTTGCAAGCCTGGTCGGATTCATCTTGGAAAATCTGGAAGTCTATTGGAACCTTTTGCAGGGGCACCAATGCCAAGACCAGGAGCAACAGATCGAGGGCGGTAGCTTCTGTGTAACTGGTTTTTGGGAAGAGGGTCCATAATTTGCTTAAAACACTGCTATTGTAACCGGTACAACCATGTAAATTGTCAATCTGTCCAGATGGAGCTGCTGAAACAATTAAGAAGGTCTAATTGACACAAGAATTCTCTTTCTAGGAAATTCTTTCCTTGTTCTTTTCTGACTGGTTCATGATGTTTTATTTCCTTTCCAGCGCCAAAAGTTGTACACAAATTACACAAGGAAACTATTGTTATGCCAAATCTTCAAACTCTTGCCCCTTTCACAATTTGTAGGAACAGCTGAGTGCAGAACAAAAGTTGTTCAACATCAAGATGGCGCCCTCGCTCTTAGAACTTGCCGGCTACACTTACTTCTTCGGGGGTTTCTTTGCCAGCCCCCAGTTCTCCCTCCGTCGGTACCTTGACTTCACCGCAGAGAAGATCTTGGGTAACAACAAGGGGGAACTGCCTAGTTGTGTGGAGCCGGCGATGAATCGATTCTACGTTGGGTGCTTCTATGTCCTCCTTCATGTTGCTCTTTCACCATTCTTCCCTAATGAGTATCTCTTATCTCCTCAGTTTGCGGTGAGTATGTTATTATCTGCACAGAACTCTCAAAGACCATTTCCATATAGACGCCCCAAAACAAACATAGACACTCTGTTTTTAGAAATAGAAATTTATTATCACACTCCCTCAAACAAACAAAAATTCTCGTCCTGTTGCCTAGAAAAGTTGTTGAGTAAGTGGTTTTTGTCTTTGAAATTCAGATTCATTTTATTTTCCTTGATATTTACCCTACCCCCTTTGGCACACTTCCCTTCTCACCTCACGTTTGAATCTTTTCTTTTCCGATTGATATTCCCCCGCCCCTTCCCACTTCACCCTCTGTTTATCCTATGCCTATTCTGCCAACCACCTTCCTCTATTTCACCTGAATCTGAAGCTGAATCTGAATCTGAAATAAATTGTCGGCAATGCATCCAAATAGAAACATCACACAAACTTTTATAAAGAAGAAATTTCATTTTAGACGCAGGAAAGAAAACCCCAAAGAGGGAAACCCCCTTAGTCAGGTAGAGACTGAAAAACGAATCAACATTCAAAGCTCCAGTCCGGGAATCAAACCAATGTCCCACAAGGTAAAATAAACCACTGAGCCAACCTGACTGCACCTGTTCTAACTTCCACCCTCTTTGTTTCTGCCAGCAGAATTCCTCTTTTCCTTATCAAGTGTTTGTGCTGGTATTTTGGAGTAAGTCCCTTTTCTTCAAGTACAGTTCAGTCTTCATGTTTACGGTAAGAAAACTTAGCCTACTGTTCTCGACTGGTCATGAATAAAGAAAAATATCATATTTTTGTTTGCATCTATCAAATCTTACATTTTATGAAATACTTTGTGGAAACATGAGCATCCATTTCACACTTTCGTTCACATTTTATGTTTATTGAAGACTAGAGGATTCGAATGGATGTTGTAACGGAGACTTCAGAAAACCAGTATATGGACTCACAAACAAAGCGCACTGTTTGAAACATCAAAACTTTTCACCCCTGGTCCTTCTTAGAACCTTCTTTCAAAAAGGGATTCTTACATGTTTTTTTCTGGGTAAACTAGTTTGTTTCTCACTATCAACACCATGCAAAGCTTAAAAACTAATTACCCCCCAAAAATTACCCTTATATCTGTAAACAATTAGTTACAACAGAGTTTTCAATTCTTAACGGTAAGATTTAAAAAAAAAATTTAATTGTCTCGATAAAAATCAACACTTTATTTTAATTGGGCCTTTTTATATTTTACAGGAGGGTGTCTGCATTATGGCTGGGCTTACCTACAACGGAAAAGATGAGAAAGGCAATGCACTATGGGATGCCTGCGTTGGTCTAAGGCCAAAGATATTTGAGATTGCGACGATCTCAAAGCACTGCGTCATTTCATTCAATATCTCAACAAACCTATGGGCTTCCAGGTGAGTGCAATGGGCTCTTTGACATGGGAACAGGCTTAGAGGATTCATTTTGAAAGAATTAAGCCTCCCTATCTGTAATCAATAGTTTTGAAGGCCTTTAGTATCTTTCTTTCTTTTGTTTCATTTTTTTTACATTTAATGACAATAATACTGCTATGTTTGTTTGACATCTGTTTATTTATTGCAGTTTATCAGGATATTTTTTTTTAAATGCTAATTTCAAGTACAAGCTTTTCAAATGTGCATTTTATTAAAATGAAGTTGTTGTTGGCGCCAAAACTGTCGCAGATGCCTAATGTGAGTTACCAATGTGATTGATTTTTTACTTGTTAACAACAAATAAATACATGGCAGGTATAATAGTTAATACTCACTGTGAGGGCAAAGCAGTTTTTCCTTATTAAAGAGCACCTCCAGAAGGGAAATGTAAATCTCTAATTGAACATTTCAAGGGGCAGCAAGGCAATGACCAGTGGCAATTGCCCTCGTTGTCTCTGTGAACTTTCAGGACTGCCACAGTAAAGGACACCTCTATGAAGAAATTGTAAATTTCTACTGGTACATTTCAAGGGGCACCAAGGCAATGACCAGTTTGGTACATTTCAAGGGGCACCAAGGCAATGACCAGTTTGGTACATTTCAAGGGGCACCAAGGCAATGACCAGTTTGGTACATTTCAAGGGGCACCAAGGCAATGACCAGTTTGGTACATTTCAAGGGGCACCAAGGCAATGACCAGTTTGGTACATTTCAAGGGGCACCAAGGCAATGACCAGTTTGGTACATTTCAAGGGGCACCAAGGCAATGACCAGTTTGGTACATTTCAAGGGGCACCAAGGCAATGACCAGTTTGGTACATTTCAAGGGGCACCAAGGCAATGACCAGTTTGGTACATTTCAAGGGGCACCAAGGCAATGACCAGTTTGGTACATTTCAAGGGGCACCAAGGCAATGACCAGTTTGGTACATTTCAAGGGGCACCAAGGCAATGACCAGTTTGGTACATTTCAAGGGGCACCAAGGCAATGACCAGTTTGGTACATTTCAAGGGGCACCAAGGCAATGACCAGTTTGGTACATTTCAAGGGGCACCAAGGCAATGACCAGTTTCATGTAGTTTCATTAAGTATCAGACCGGCCATACTTAGGGGCACCTCGGTCCTCCACAAGGGAAATTGAACTTTATACTTAAACATTTCAAGGGGCACCAAGGCAATGACCAGTTTGGTACATTTCAAGGGGCACCAAGGCAATGACCAGTTTCATGTAGTTTCATTAAGTATCAGACCGGCCATACTTAGGGGCACCTCGGTCCTCCACAAGGGAAATTGAACTTTATACTTAAACATTTCAAGGGGCACCAAGGCAATGACCAGTTTGGTACATTTCAAGGGGCACCAAGGCAATGACCAGTTTCATGTAGTTTCATTAAGTATCAGACCGGCCATACTTAGGGGCACCTCGGTCCTCCACAAGGGAAATTGAACTTTATACTTAAACATTTCAAGGGGCACCAAGGCAATGACCAGTTTCATGTAGTTTCATTAAGTATCAGACCGGCCATACTTAGGGGCACCTCGGTCCTCCACAAGGGAAATTGAACTTTATACTTAAACATTTCAAGGGGCACCAAGGCAATGACCAAGGGACATTGAGGCAATTGCCTCGTCCATGAAGTATTGTGTCTGCCTTCACACAAAATCAATTTTTTTTAATATCTGATACTTCTGTTCGCTATTCCAAGGTATGTGTTCAAGAGGTTGAAATTCCTGAATAATAAATACATCTCCCAGGCTGCTGCCCTCTTCTTCCTAGCCATCTGGCATGGTTTCTACATCGGGTATTTCCTTTGCTTCGTCCAAGAGTTTTTTGTAACGTTTATCGAGTCTCAGGTAAGTTATGTTTAACTCTAAAAAGATTTTACATCATTGTTGTTTTTTCAAAAATGTAATGTGGTGGTTTTTTTTTAAAAGGGGGTGGTGTGGGGGGGGGGGGGGGGGGGTTGGAATTCCACCCGAGTAGTGTGCATGTGGAAATTTTTCCCCACAGGACTCGGGAAAGCACCGAGTATACAGTGCTTATCACACCATAGTTGGGGTAAACTAAAAAAGTACATATTTTTAACTGCCTGTCATTTGATTAAGGTAAATTCAAACAAGAACTTCACTTTGGGGGACAAGTTCTTAAATCGGGTGCTATTTGAGACAGATATTCCTCAGGGAATTTGGTACTTTCACCGAAGGAATAAAAATAAGAACTTTTGATTTAATGTTGGTAATTTGTTCCCTCAATCAGTGCCCAATATTTAAACTGACGCTTGAACAGTTCAGTTTTCACTAAACTATATAATTTTATATACCTCATATATAGAATCCTCTAATCTGATTGGTTAAAAGTGGAGTCATTGAAATAGCTGGGCCCCCTTTTTCTATCAAGATGACGTCATAATTAACTGTGCCCGGGGCACAGCAATCGACTGTGCCCGCCAGTCGCAACACACTGCTGTATTTCATAGGTCGCTTGTGTACTTCGCGTATACAACGCGTACAGAAGTACGCGTTGTATACGTTCGTGTCACGGCGCGAACTGATGTCCTTTCTTCGGTATATAAAAGAAATATTGACTGCTTAATATTCGGGGCACAGTTAAAATTGTAGGCCCTCGGTGATGTCAAAACCATGACTATGCCCTCAGCTTCGCTTCGGGCATAGTCATGGTTTTGACATCACCTTGGGCCTATAATTTTAACTGTGTCCCTCATAGCAGTCAATATTTCTATAATAGTTTGCTTTGACAATATAATTAGTTACTAGGTTTAAACAATAAGTATGAAGTGGTCGAGGTGATTGAAAAGCAAGCTTGTACAGTGGAGACCCCCAGTTTTGATGTATAGTGAGTTTAATAAAGAAGGAACTCCATAATGAACTGACTAGTAGTGCCATAAATTGACCCAAATCAGTGAAAATTTGAAATCAAAATCACCCCTCTATTAAAAGGCCTGGAATTACACGAAGGCCGTGGCCTCTGTTACCCCTGGTCTTGGCCTTGGTGCCCCTTCAAAAGTTGTCCATAGACTTTAAGAATTTCCAATGAAAGTGCCCTTTGCAAAAATATGAAAATGGCCTTGCCCTCTCAAAGATGAAATTCCAGGCCGGTATTAATTAATCATTTCTTTGAATTGAATAGATTACAGATGCAACTAGAAGGATTCCTGCCCTAAGCAAGCTAGTCAGTACTCCTGCCTTTAATTTCCCATTGTTTGCCGTCAAACTGTTCTGGAATAAATTTGTGTGTGGACACGCCCTGGCCGCCCTCATTTTACTGCGCTGGAGCAGAATACATGTGGTGAGTGCACGGTATACAACAGCTCTCCGAATTGAAGATTGTTTACTATCATGGTTTTAGAAAGAAGGTTGTCTGTACGCATGTCTAATTTTGGAGCCCATGTTCTGAGTTTCAATTGTTTACTTAACTGACACTTTAAAAAAAAAAAATTATTTGCATTGTAGATAATTGATAAGGTGCTATTTCACATGGTTATTGCAAGCTTTTGTTTAGTTACTCAAAGATGACAAACACCTGCGCACAATTTCCATTTAAATGTGTCGCACAAGCAGGGGCGACAAAGACATAACAAGTTTTACTTCTGTTTCCACCCTATTTTTTTTTGGGGGGGGGGAAAAGTTTTACTTCTGTTTCCACCCTATTTTTTTTGGGGTGGGGGGGAACAGTAATGGGGGGGGGGAGGCTTTAAACTTTACCAAGGAAAATCATTTGCAAGATCAAGATATGTGCATTCATATAATGCACTTTAATTAGTCGATGTACCAAACTATACTGTTATCCATAATTAGCGTTAAAGTTTTGTGCAAATATTTGTTTGAAGTGAAAACCAGCAAATCACTTAGTTTATTTTTTCTATTATCCCTTTTTTGAAGGGGGGAGGCTGGGTAAGAATGGGGTGGCAATAGGGGGGTGGGGGGTGGGGGTGGGGGGTGGGGGGTGGGGGGTGGGGGGTGGGGGGTGGGGGGTGGGGGGTGGGGGGTGGGGGGTGGGGGGTGGGGGGGGGGGGGCTCAACCAACATTTCATTTTATTTGCCCAGTGTAATTTTACACATTGTATACTATTTATATAAAGCTTTATTAATAATATTATTATCATTATCGTTTTCAGATACAACATTTCTTTCTGATTATGTTTTAGTTGGATTCAGCAATAGATCCATCATTGGGCAAATTGTTTACGCTAGGGTGGCCTACTTACCGTAATGTAGTAGTATACTCGGATCATGATATTTTGGCTGCTAACCAGTGCACTTAGTTTGAATCTAGACCTGGTAGCCTCAATGCATGCACTGTGGTTCACTTACAATTTTTAACCCTCCTACTGTTCGCAACATTTTCAAGTGAGTTGACCAACCATTTGAAACCATTCAACAGCCAAAGTTGTGTATGGTGGCACAACTGTGCACAGAACTAACTGTGTACTGTGTACATGCATTCCCTCATGGTATCATATTGCAAGGCTGGCATAGCTTATCTATCATTCAAAACCACAGTGAATGGTATTGAATGGTCAGACAGCAAGAGGGTTAATAATATTATTATCATTATCGTTTTCACCGTTTTACATCTTTTTCATACTTTACAAATCTTCTGTTTGTACCTCTGTAGGTGTACAGTGCAATGTACTACATACCAGTCATATTCTACACATCCTTCCCTCTCCTCTACTCCACGGTTATTTTACCTCAACTTAAAAAAATCTACAAAACCCAGACCGAGTCCCCCAAGTAAGTAGAACATAAAGTCTTGTAGTATAGGACTTGCAATTGTTGATTCTGTCCAAGGAAATAAAAAACGATATATAGAAAAATAGTGTGTTAACTTATGGGCACATTTTTTTTAATTTTTTTTTTTGGGGGGGGGGGATACCACCTTCTGCCCCAAATCATGGATGGTATAGGTCCAGACCAAAGAAATAGAACCCGGAGAACGCAGAGCTGGACCGCCCTCTGTGTCGTCTGTGGACGCGGCATATCGATACCACGCGACACGCGTGTATGGCAAAATGGCAACGCACAGAGACCGTTTCTACGTGTTTTCATTGGTCAATGTTCATGACGTCTACTGTATGGCAAAATATTATCACTGGCTTAATGCTAATTTTGCCATACACGCGTTAAAAAAATGGCGTACGCGCGTTCATAAAAATGGTCTCACAACGAAATCGCACGCACAATGATGCACTCAGCGTTCTCCGGGTTCTATTTCTATGGTCCAGACAGGTGTGAGATCGTTTTTGATTTTTGCCCTTACACCCATGTGTATTAAGCACTGTATACTCGGTACTTTCCCAAGCTCTCTGGAAGAAATCCACAGGCACATCACTCGGACGGGATTCGAATGGCAAAACAAAATAATAGTATTCTTTATCCCGATGCAAAAATTAACATCTCATGTATTAAAGGCGTGAGATAATTTTTGTTTCAAGTTAAAGAAAAATTTCCTGGAGCGGGATTTGAATTAACAACCTCCGGTTTAACGTGCCGGCACTTTACCAACTGTGTTATCTAGCCCCTATCCCCTATGTTGGCAGTCTCCCTATTTTGTCAATATCTCTGTTCAGGGCTGCTGCTTCCCAGGTTGTATCATAAACTTGGGAGTGATCCCTGGCTCAGGGCAGTTACAGGTTTAATGGCCTCTGACTGGCACCCATGAACAAAGATATTGACAAAATAGGGAGACCACAAACATGGGGCTAGATAGCTCAGTTGGTAGAGGAGGTCGTTGGTTCAAATCCCGCTCTAGTCAACTTTTCTTTGTTCAACCCCAAATCATTTAAAATTTACCCAGTCAGTTTTCCTTGTGGTTTACAACTTGATACTTAAGTTATCTTAATTATCTTTGATTTGCAGAGATAATTGGAAGGAGACCGAGAAGACCAAGTAAACTCACTGAGAGAGCGGACATTGCAGGGCTGCAGTCAAGAGCCTTTTTGAGTTGGCAGTTTTCCCAAAAGATATTTCCCATCTCCTCTATCCTGTTAGTAAGTCATCAATTAACATGTGTACACATCTGCTTTCCCCCTATATAGAAAATTGTTACAAAAAGTTCGTCTGATAGCGCCCTCATTTGAATAAACTATCTACAGCCCGTGTTAGTTTACCGCATCCCTGTGACACTGGCTTTAAAGCTAACATGCCTCTGTGTATGAAATTGACTGAAATTCACTCTATTCATCATTATTTACAGGCATTTCTTATGACAGAAACCAATCATTTTGTTGAGACACCCTTTTGTCCCTCGGCAAAACATCTAAAAAGCAAGTCCATAAACTTGGTTTTATTGTACATGAATCTTCAATAGACAAGCTAGCTCTATGCATTTTCTGTGGAATTCTAGTAATCACTGGATCCAGTTTGCGTTGAAGTGATCGTGGCTTACAGTGGAATTATGTCTCACTTGGAAACGAGTAGATAGAAGTTATCATTTTTTCAACATCTGTAATAACTAACACTTGATATAGTAACTTACACTATAGTGTCATATATTGCTAAAAAGTACATACATAAACTTGTATACTAAGAGCAAGTTCGAGTGCGCACATTTAGTCGACCCGTGATTGACCACTGACTAGCGCAGTGATGTACTCACTCGAACGACTTGTTTGGAAGTCTAATGAACCATTGGTACGGTAATCAACATTTCCATTGCCTTCCGCCTTTTTGATAATATAGTGTCACTGGTTCCCTTCTGCGCTTTACAGACGTTAGCATGAAACAAGGCTATCGGGACCAGGAAAGAAACCAGGGTCCTTAAGATGGCTCCAAATGGTCGACCACAGTAGTCAACCAATGGTGGACCAACGTGGGTTTGAGTCAAAATAGTGGTGCGAACTTGAACTTGCTCTTATTTGTCTTTGGAACCCCAAACAATCCAAATAGTATTAAAAACAATCTCAAGTTTAGTGTGCAATTTCTATTTTAACATCTCAGTTTTTCTCTCTTCTACCTCACACTAGACTTCATGCCAAGTCTGAGATTGTAGTTAATGTTATTATCCACTGTTAAAATTAATTTAGGTTGGATCACTACTAACCAGTAGAATTGCATTTATGCTTGACTTGAAGAATTTAAAAGAGTTGAAAGTAGAAAAAAAAATGTTTCTGTTGCCCGAGGTAAATTTTTGTTAAGTTTTTAATACGATTACAAAAACTGAAATATGTTAGACTACCCTTTAAAGGGTCTGTATACGTTTGGTAATGTCTCTGAAAATTAATGGCAATAAAAACTTACTTGGTAAGAAGTACAGCAGCTTTGGATAGTATAATGCAATTTGAGAAATTTTTCACATCGAAGTACTGCGGTTATGGAAAAATATATCACATTTTTTCCCGAAAAAATTTGAATCTGAGAAGCGTTACGGCCGTAACGCTTCTTAGATTGTGTATTCCTACGAGGAATGTTCTTCCTGCGTGGAAATATTCGCTCCGGTTTTTCGGTGATATCTCAAGAACGCAACCACCTTTTCAAATGAAACTTTCACAGGTTTAGTTTTATGGTATATATCTACAATTATATAGGTTTGAAACAAACAGTAGGCTCCAATTACCAAACGTATACAGCACCTTTAATGCCCTTAGTTTCACACTAACTAGTTTCCATTTTCATAGAGCTGCTTAAGCAGAATGCTTAACAGATATCTGCTTAGCACAATTTAGCAGGAAACCATGCACAAATTGTACAAATTGAAATGGTGTTTTGGCTGGTAACCCGATTCTGGTAACCGTGTTTGTGCTTAGCTTCTTTGGGGGCTTGAACAGCTCTATAAAATTGGGTCTGCTGGTTCCACAAATTATGTAGAAAGAGTTGCGCATAATTATAAGGTTTCACTGAGTGCAACGAACTGCCACATTTAAGGGTCGGTTTTCTGTTGACTAGATTAATGTAATTTATATTTATCTATAATAATTATATGTATGTGTGTGATTTGCATTTTATAGGTGCTTGGAAAAGATAATATATGCAAAAAAATTGCTCTTTTGAGGTTGTTCAGAATAAAATAATATGATGTGTTTTTAAACCCAAAAAACAGAGTAAATTATTCAGTTCACATGTTATAGCTCAGTACTATTGATGGAAACACTGCCCAGCCATTTTGATTTTGCACTTTGGTAACCATCGGGGGGGGGGGGGGGGGGGGGGGAAGGAAATTAGTCTGGTGTCTAGGAATTGAAACTTTGAACAATCATTATCAATGCGCATTCTTGGTACCTGACGAAGATGGCCATGGAATGATACAGGTCAGAGTAGGCCTATATATATAGCAAGAATATTATACTGCTGGTGCCTTTAAGGTAATGTCTCACGAGGCAATTTACAGGCAACCAGTTGCAGGAAATTCATTCATATTTCAGGTTTTTCATTATTTCCTCATTATTTCCTCGGGGATAATGAGTTACAGCCGAAGAATGTCTCAATTGTGCTGCTGAAATGTTCCTTGTGCATGCAGTGCAGTTGGTTGCCTCCAAGTTGCCTGAAAATTTTGCCCTGTGTGACAAGGCCTAACCACCAGACAACCACCTGTCCGTTTACATGGTCACAGAATACCGCAGATTGTGTGGTAAACGGCACCTAGTAAGATTAACTGGATAACTAATTACATTATTTATTAGTAGGAATAGAATTTAACCTCAACGAACACATAGAAATTTAGTGTATGGACCACGATGTCCACAATTCATAATGGTGGATTCCTTCGGAATCCGCAAACGGGCATCATGAACTAAGAGTCTGATGCAAGCCACGCAGTGCCTGGCCCATAGCAACAGCCATTATATAAACATGTACATAAAATAAGCAGATAAAAATGCAAATATTTGATTTTTAATATAAATTATTTGTGGGTTTTGTTTGTTTTTAATTAAAGTTTTCAACTAGCAATGGTCAAAGTTACGTTTTAAAGTAGGCTACGTTCAGTTTCGGGAGGAATGCAAATTTAAACAGGCGGTAAACTCTACACAGCCTTGAGGTTTTGGGCGGTTTACGGGGTTCAACCTCTAGTTACCTTGAGTTACTGCTTGTTTAATTCTGCAAATCTCCCTTAGTTTTGTGTGTGTAATAAGGCCTATCTCTTCAGGAGAAACCTATGTTATTTCCACCTGAAACTTTAAGTTTTGTTTCATAATTATATGTGGTGATTGCTTATCGAACTGAATTGGACTACGAACAACTAAACAATCTGTTTTAGCCTGTCTCATCGGTGTTCAATGGTTTTGAGGTAATGGTATAAAAAAAACACTTAAACTTTGGTTTTGTTTACGACGTACATATCTCCTGCCCTCATTAGGGCACATTTGTGTTTAGTTTCAAGTTCACTCCAAGTTCATCTCTTATCTATGGTCGTTCTCAAACAATTACATTTATTTATTGAGGGAGGAAAAGTTCAGCAGTATTAAAGGCACTGGACACGTTTGGTAATTACTCAAAATATATATTAGCATAAAAACTTACTTGGTAACCAGCAACGGAGAGCTGTTGATAGTATAAAACATTGTGAGAAACCACTCCCTCTGAAGTAATGTAGTTTTTGAGAAAGAGGTAACTTCTCACTAAAATAATAAAAGACTTCATGCATGAAGCCTTTTATTAGCATCTGAAAGCACACAAAATTGTGCAACAAGGGTGTTTTTTCTTTCTTTATTTAATTGCAACTTCGATGACCGATTCAGCCCAAATTTTCACAGGTTTGTTATTTTATGCATATGTTGGGATACACAGAGTGACAATAATGGCTTTTGATAATTACCAAACATGTTCAATACCTTTAATGGGATTATCATTGCATGTCATAAATTCCATCTTTACTTTGATGGTGTTCATCTGGAAGCAAAACGGGAAATTTTGTGTATAAGTTTAACTTCCGCACCACTGGTTTACTGAATGAATTTAAATTATAAATAGCAAGAATTATAATGATTAAAATTAAGGAATCTACTGTTAAATAAACAAAAGTTTTGTTTTCAAATCCTCAAAGAGTTCTTACGTATATACAACTTTTGTTTCGAATCTACATATTCTTTTAGCATTGCAAACTGCGTATTAACAAAAATGACCTGTGGTATACAAATTGTAATGGCCTGACGTTTGGACCTTATCATCATAAACTTTCTACAACAAAAACGTTACAATAAAACGTGCAAGAAAATGCATGCATGTGGTAATGATATTTTTTATGCTATTATAGCATAACAATTGTCTGCTATTATAGCATAGAAATGGTCATTACCACTTAATGCATTTTTTGTTTGTTCAAAAGAGCAGTTGATTTAGGACATATGTTGTTGGTTTTTAATCTCATGTATGGAGAGGAAAACTTCTGAATTTTGTCACAATCAAATGTCGTGTAAGTTCAGAGAAAGTGGGAAGTTCGTAAGACTTTGACCTATGGTCCGCCTAAAAACCTCTGGCGTGCCGGACGGTATTTTGGTAGAAATCATCCGCGAATTCTCTGTTGAACTCGCGACACCACTTGCATTATCAACTCCTCTCTCTTTAACAAGGACAAGTTCCACGTGAATGGAAACGGGCGACAGACGTAGCCTATCCCCAAAACAAGCCTTACTGATTGGGTCCTTTCATTTCATAAACATCTGGTCTACTTGAACTGAAACTAATATCAATGATTATGAAAATAAAATAATGCGATATGAACATTATGTGGGCTTCAAATCCTAAGTAGTTGGTCGGGGTCCTGCATTGGTCTAATGCGGTTCATTACTGGAGAAATGAATGTAGGCCTAAAAGACTATTCTGCAAGTGACGTATATTTTTGAACAGCTTCATTAGTTGTGTGTGTGCGGATAGTACTTGTAGTTTCTAATCGATACCATGCAAACTCTACACAGAATCGATTAAAAGACTTTTGCTCATAGCCTGGTCAATACCTCGTACAATGTCATTGCAATACAAACGCACAAGAAACAAGCTATATATTCCTGCGCAAAGATATGTCCATTTATTTGTCCGTCATACAACATGAATAATAAATGTCGTTGTCGAACAAATATAGGTCCGATGTGTTGTACGTCTGTAATTGTTTTCAGTTTCTCCGCTAATAAGAAAGGTGAGTGAATTGAATCATTTTTTCGGTAAGTAACCTTTTTATGCAGTCTACCAAGTTACATTTGAACAACTTTGATATCGTTTGAGTAACAGTACATAATGTCGACGGGGACATAATTGTCTTGAATTTGTCCTTCGGTACATTGCGGTGTAAAACAAAATGTGTCACGGTGGATAATCGTACTATTGAAAGTGTCACACACCCATCTCCGGCCCAAATCCCACCCACCACTCGCAGAAGACACCATTGGGTATGAGAGCAACAACAAAGCACCACTCACAAGATGTGGTCTCAAGTATTTTCAGAGTTTAGTCACAGTTCTTGGTCTGATGTATCTCATATTTCTTGAACTCGAAGAAAAGTCAAGTTATATAAGCCTTTTCCTGCATCCCTGCCACTAAACACATGTAACTAAACTACAAAACCAATCTCAAATCACTCGTGCAAAGCAAGAAATCCCGGTGTTGGGATGAAACTTTCCAAAAAACAAAAGGAACACCATTCTATCAATAGACCTTATGCATATGACGTCATTTGAGTAGGGCGCCCTCACCTAGAGGTCAAAAGGAAGATGTTCATTGGCCAGTCTTGTGCGCCGCGCGTACAAATCAGCGCGTTTCCATTGTTTCATCATCAGTTTACCTCTAAGATGGCGGCTTGGTGACGTCAATGCATAAGGTCTATACCGTAAAGCCGTAAAGGTTATGATTATAACATAGTCTGTGATTCAGTCAACTACGTCGGGGTGTACACATAATGACCACTGCCCACAATACAAAAAATTGATGTAACATTATTTACCAACAGAATATAAAAATTAATTGTTATTCCACCGTTAGATTAACATGAAGTTCCACCATCACCACCACCACCATCAGGAGACAAAAGACCTCAATTTCTCTTCATTCTAAAGATTATTTATTTGTTTTGTCATTGTTGGGTTGTTATTGCAAAAGTGGAAAACATTTGTGACATCAATTTTTGATTGACAAAGATCTCAGATGGCGCGCTCTTGATGTGAAATCGGCCGCTGAAATTCATTTTGTTTCATTTCTCATTTTGTTTCGTTTCTACTGAAGACGAGCAGAGTATACTATTCGAGACGTAGAGAGCACATCAATATTTCTCAAAAGAAACCCTTCTCCCAAAAAAGTTTTTATAAAAATGGTTGTACCCGCAAGTTTACTAACTATAGTGTTTCTCATTTAATTGTGTTTGTTGATATTGTTTTTGGTCGTGTGCAATTAGTCAGAAACAGTTAACACAGATACAAGTTAACGTTTTACTGCTCCATTTATGTGTTGTTTCTGTCAAGAAACTAAGTGAAATCCATTTAAACATTGAAATCAAATTCAATCTGCGCCATCATGATTTTCTATATCATTTTCAGTCAGGGAATTTCATATCTGAGAGGGCAAGGCCATTTTTGTTTTTCAAATGGTACTCCCATTGGACAATCTTAAAGTCTATGGGAAACTTTTGAAGGGGCACCAAGGCCAAGACAAGGGGCAACAGAGACCATGGCCCCTGTGACGTCCGTGTATTTCATGACAGGCCTGTTTTATTATAACAATATTGAGATTTTAAATGTTGAAATAAATTTAAATATTTCACCGATTATTTTGTTTTTATTTCAGTAGACAGTTTAAATGTTAGCATGCATTTTATTGGTGCCTATCAACCAAGTTACAGGGTACTCATTAGCATCCTATCCTAAGGGCAAGGCATTTTTTCCTTTGAAGGTGCTTCTATGAGAAAGTCAAAAATCACTTGAATATTTCAAGATTGAGGCGTTGGCAAGGGGTAACAAGGCACTCTGACTCTGTTGCCTCTGATATAGTATCTATCTATATATCTCTGTTTATATTAGACAGCATCATATATATCAATATAATATTATTTATCAATTTCTCAATCTTTGTTTACCATAAACGTTTATATAGTATACACACAGACCAATATACACAGAGCTTGGCAATATTGGATACCCGATTTGCATATTGATTACGTGTCTGTAGGGAAGCTTGCCTACTGGTAGAAAAATGGCATGCCAGCCTTCAAGCTAATTTGACTTTAGTTCAACCTGCATCGGCCACTTCAAGGTTTCAATGATATGTGTTATTTTTAGGTTTATTTGGGTATTTTTTTTCTCAAAATGATGCCATGTGAACATGAATGTTAATTAGTCATGCAACGTTACGAGTGTGTGTGTGTACGCACACGTTTACATGAAGCACTGTACATGAAGCACTTAGAACAAGTTACTTTACGACTACACCACGCACAAACGTAGTTTTTACAAGAGTTATCCACACCTTCACGACGTAGAAACAATGTTAAATAGCTTAAATAAATTACAAAAGTGTATATTTGTTCATTTAAAATTGTCAGTACAAGTTGTTTTACTTACATACGTCGTTGTGGGTGTCTTGAGCTTTAGCAACAAAGGGGGTGGGGGGGAGGTAGAACTTTCACCGGTCGGTGAGGCAGACATCACTGGCATTGGCGCTGTCGTCATTGGAGAACTTCAGAATCCTTAATATTTCCCGTTTCCAGTCCCATTTTGAGGTCTTGCTGTTCTCACTTCTTACACCGAAATAGCTGTTTTCTTTACACTCTTAGCTCACGGTGTATTCTTAACCATTCTTACTGTTATTCTCACTTTTTCCGTTAACATTCCAAAGACATAACACACGCTTTGCTTCCAAGTTTTCTCTTGTCGGAACGTCTTCTGGAGGCCGCCATCTTTGAATGCGCCGTCAGTGTAAACAACGGCTGTTTCCGGCTGGGATACTTTATAATTAGTTAATTAAACAAATGCTATTGATCATGCAATGGTATGAACAGGCTCATGAACAATTAACAACACAAACAAGTAATTTTGTTTGAAAGCACTTACACAAATACTATATACATGCCCTATGTTTTAATTATTCGACAAATATATCACCGAGATAAAAATACACAAAGAAATAAAATAAAACAGTAAATAAATGGGAATACAAACAAAAGTGACGAGGAAATCACGTTTTGCATAGTCCTATAAGTTTAACTCTCTAAAAAAACCTTTAAAGAAAAATATACTTCATTTGTCCGCATCATAAAGAGTATAGAAATTTGGCTTCCGTTTGCTGTAAATTATACATTTAGTAGACAGTATACACTGATATTTACAATGAATACATAATAAAATTTAAAAATATATATACAACTGTCACTATAAAAACCTTAAGTGACCAATGTAGGCCTAGAAATTTTGGAAACGATTCAAATGATATTGTTCCCGTAATTACCTACCAATGAATTATAAAGGAACACAATATAATATAAATTGACATTGTAATGTTTTTCTCATTTTCGGGCTATTTTGTTTCCAACGCAGACAATCGGCATGGTTTGTGGACACTTTTCCGGGGGCCCCACCTCGCTTCTCGTCCTCGCCTTAGTTATCCACCTCGTCCCTTCATCGTTTGCGGAGGTAGTTTGCTACGAGCAATCAATGGAATTCTTTGGCACTCCAAGTGTGTCGATGTCGCTGTTCTTGATCGACGGCCAAGACATCACTAATTCCTCTGTTGCCGACTGCGCTCGATTATGTCGACGAAGTGATGGCTGTCTATCGTTCACAGTAAGAGCAATAGTCTCAATATAAAACAGGGATAAGCAAGAGGCGCGAAAGGAATGAAGTCTTCAAAATACCAATGTTGAAATGTACACAATTCGTTGGTAGATCATAAATAATAATCTTTTTTCGGGAGACGCTCTGATATTTTGCCACTGGTGTTGGTTAGCATGCTGGACATGCCCACTGTCCGTCTTAGTGCGGCAATTCCCGCCATAATAAACAACATAAACCCCAAATCTTGTTCTTGCCAAAACAAAGAACTGCACTCTAAAAACTCCCGAGTCACTTGACCCACTGTTCCAGGTTCCGTGGGACCTGAACCTTTTCTGGGTCATGACCCGGAAGCTGTGTCAAAATTACCCAGAAACGAGTCAAACTCACGCAGAGAGACATTCATATCAATTATCATGATGTTTTTATTTCAGTATTCGAAGATGTCTGAATACTGTTCACTACATCCTCATGACAGCTCCACTGGTCTCGAGTTCCAGCATGCAGTAGATACGGACGTCTTGTTTTACGAGATGCTGGACAAGAACATCGATAGAACCGTAAGTTTTGCAGGCAAAAAATCATCGTGTGCTTCGAATAAACATAATAAAGATAATGTTCTGACGTCAAACATAAATCAGTCGTCAAAATATATTGTGTTTCTTACACAATGGAACGATTGATGGACCCCACAAGGGAACTCTTTGTTCAACGTTCAACCTGGACTCCACAAGGGAATTCTTAATGCATGGATTTATAATTTTGTTTCCCGCCTTTTTATGCAGCTCGCGAGGACGAACCTGTACTAATTCAAACGCTAGCAGAGGCTCCATCTCAAGGTAGCACGGGTTTTACCTTCAACAATGAGCACTTTCTCATCGTTGGTGGCTAGTAAGTTTTACTTAGATCAATAATGTACATATATTGCAGAAAAACAGAACCTGTGAAAAACATCGATGTTTAGACGTACCGGAGACGTTTTTATTCAGGAGATTTCGGACCAACTGCAACCAATTACCTATACACAATCATGCTATAGTAATAACAAGCTAACATATTTGATCGTGTTGGTTTGAAAATATTTACATATTGGACATCCTATATAGAAACACTTTAATCTGGTATATTTGGCATTTATAGTTTAAAAAAAAAAAATTCTCTTTGCAGCATCAGCAGCGACAACGGTACAGAAACTGAGGCCACGACCAGAGTGTTTAAATTCAACGAATCAACGGCCGCGTACGAATACGATCAGGATCTGATTGGATTGAGTATGGCCAAACAAATAACGCCAATGGTTATTGGTGAACAGCTGTTTGTCTTTGGCGCCAATTTCCAGTCATTTGGCGGGTCACGGACCGTCGATTCAATCGTGTACCTCTACTCAGTGAACGGTTAGTGAAACAGACAGTAAATGTTGTTTTTCTCCCAAATGAATACGAGTCATGCACAAATGACGGGTTACCAATGACCAGTGCATTTACCATTACACTTTTGCCGTTAACAGGAACCTTCGAATCCTTCCAAACGATGACTACTTATGGAGCCTGGGCAAGTGCCTTCTTATCTTCCACTACCGGCCCCCGTTACATGTTCATTTCAAACTCCAGAGGTGACTTCTACAATATGGACTCCCCCATTTACAAATGGTACAGCGAGTACAACAAGTTTTACCATGTTCAAAATGTTGGGACCAAAGGGGCGGGGACACCCGTTTTGTTCGACATCGCAGGAGTGTCCTATTTGGTGGTGCCATTTTCCTATGGGGACAGTGTTGGCTACAACGCCCAGCCAGAGCTGTGGAAGCAATCGCAAACGAGTTGTGAGTATTATAATTTTTTATAAGATATGATATCCCTCCAGTTATTCATAAAGCATGGTATCGTTTAGACTTGTGGAGAAGTCGTTGAATATTTGTCGCGGTGATAGAGTAACGGTTCACACGTGACTCCAACGATGCAGCTCCTCTCTCGTGAGACTGGTGCTGGCTCCTGACCACTGCTCCATCCATTTGGCTGTAGTCGCAAGAGCAGAAGTCTCGCAGTATAGCCATTACTCTCGAGCGTGTCGCGAGAACAGCAGCAGTATCGCGAGAGTCATGGCGATAGCCGTTGCGCTGTCACAGCGAATAACATTAAAACGACTTGTCCACAAGTTTATCTTTTTGATGACATCATGACATTTAAGTAGAATGATAACTTCTCGAGATAAAATTTCTTTAGATAAAGAATGTCGCCATTTCTGGATTCATCTCGGGTAGTTGACATCCTGCATCAAGGGGCCGTTTTCCCAGAGAGCTAAGATTGATCTTACGTGCGAATTAATCTTTAATCTTTAATCAAAGTGCGGTGTCACATTACAAATCATGGTAATATTGACAGCTCATCTTCAGATGAATCTGCTTGGTGCTTTGTGAAATCCAGCCCAGGATGTCATCTATATAATTATCAAGATGCAAACATTACTTAGTTGCCTGACGTTTCGACCCTGTCGGAGTCTTTCTCCATCAGGGCTGAATATTATCAAGATCTTTAAAAAAGGTCAGTTGGCACTTCCAAAGCTACGAACACTTTAGAACCACAACTCATTGAATCTCAATACTCCACACAGATGTTTACATGGGTTGCTTTCTGGATAACGAAAATCGTGCAATGTCGGCAGACAGGTACAACCCAGGCACTATGGATATAGAGACGTGCGTGACCTACTGCCGCCTCCGCGGTCACCCCTACGCAGGCCTGCAAGCTAGGTCTCACTGCTTCTGCGGAGACGAGAACTACGACAGCTACGGACTACGAAGTGACGGGGAGTGCAGCTCGAACTGCAACGGCAACAGTAACGAGAAATGTGGCGGCCCTTGGAGGAACTCCGTGTATCTTACTGGTATATCAAACTATGGCCATTTTGTTTGTTTCCCCGTGTTGTCAATACGGTCATATCGCTGGTAATCAACCATTTAAAGGGGTTAGACTATTTCAGTGCAAAGCCCAAAGAAGCTAAAATGAAACATCCTTTTCATCTCACAGATCACACCTGTTATCCCCATGTAATTCCTTTTTCCTTCATGAAGTCAACCTCGTTTGCAGGGATAATCGCTTTCGCCGCGCCATTTTTCCCCCAGTTTGTGCTGCTCGCTCATAACCCCTAGATTAAACCACTTGCACCTATATCCTGTCCGATCCCCTATACTGTTGGGAGTAAAATTTTACACTAAGGAATTGACACCCAAATTGTGGAAATGGTAGACGTGCATTTCTGTACGAAAGCCCATTAGCGCCACGAAAAAATAAAAATCAAATCCGTTATTACGGATTCGAATCCGTTATTACGGATTCGCAATCCGTTATAACGGATTCGCAATCCGTTATAACGGATTCGCAATCCGTTATAACGGATTCGCAATCCGTTATTACGGATTCGCAATCCGTTATTACGGATTCGCAATCCGTTATAACGGATTCGCAATCCGTTATAACGGATTCGCAATCCGTTATAACGGATTCGCAATCCGTTATTACGGATTCGCAATCCGTTATTACGGATTCGCAATCCGTTATTACGGATTAGCAATCCGTTATTACGGATTAGCAATCCGTTATTACGGATTCGCAATCCGTTATTACGGATTCGCAATCCGTTATTACGGATTCACTCGAGGATCCCTTGATGGCGCTATTTGCGTTGGACAGTAATGGTTTATCCTGCCTAACTTTTATTAGGCCCAAAGGACGTACGTGATTTCAATAATCATGTTTTACTATAGGTTTTCTCGGTCAATTTCGGCAAATGAGCAGCCAATTTAACCACCACGCTATTCTATTTCGCGCGAAATCGAATGCTACTAAAAAGGGTCATTCGATTTCGTTTTATGACTAGTCAAATGTACTGTTGCGTCATTCGATTCAACAAAATAATCATTCAATTTAACGATTCATCAAAGCAGCATTCAAATTCGCCGGAGCTTTTTGAGGCGTGTGTTTAGTCATTCAAATTCATTTTTGGGCAGTCATTTCTGTAATTTGTGCAATCTAAAAAACGCTTTGTTAAGGCATATACGGTTCACTTATTTGCACTTGAGTCACTTTGTACTTCGAAGACGAGCTTTTGCTACAGTTTTACACGCATATTTCAATAAGTTTGCAGCTTGTGGTACAACCATACCTAAACATATACGCCAAGATGTCTGGCACGCCAACAGATTGATGGTTGAGGAAGAAACAACATAAACAACAAAAACCAGGAAAAACATAAAGAATCACCCCATTCAAACACAATACAAAATTAGGCCAGTTAACCAATAAAGATCCCCCCAAAAAGAATATAGGAGAAAACAAAGAAGAAAAAACATCATGGGCCCCATGTAAAGTCTCCTGGAACCATAAATAAAGAAAATAAGGTTTGCCTGAATTAAAGTGAAGATACGAAACAGTTGCCTAATACAGATTATCTGTTTATTCGTATTTCTTTAGTCGTACTTATTTGAATTCTCATTTAGCGAAATTGATTGCCTCTTTACGAAATTGAAAAAAATTAAACCAGTAAAATCTCCAGTCGAACCAGCTTTGCTAAATTGAATGATGATTGTGCGTCACGAAAAAGAATGACGATATGCTAAATTGAACACAGTGCAAAAGGAATTTGAATGCCTCAATACGAAATTGAATGCCCGAATTTTGAATTTGAAACGCAGTAACAACTGGAGAGGCAAAATAGCTTTAATTCGAACGCACGAAAATGAAATCGGCTGCTCATTTGCCGAAATTGACCAAGAAAACCTATATTAATTTTTTTTAAAGTAACTGCAAATCACCGCAACCATTGTACACTTAATAATGAACCACTACAGCAAGATATTGAACTAAGTTGAAGTGCATGTTTACAAATACACAGTCCTAACCTTTGAAATTTTAATAACTTTGTGTCTTTACGGAAAAAAACACGTGGTTTAAGAAAGGCCGCACCTATCCCACTATCCTATCAAAAGCGTTTGTTATGAAGTGAATTGAAATGAATATGGTTGGAAAGATGTTATAAAAGTAGAATATAATGATCCACACAAATAATTGTGTGGTTTTTCTTATATTTCGTGAACTAACACGGTCCGCCATTTTGTGGAGTCAAATTTTTGACTCAAAATGGCGGACGGTGTTAGTTCACAAGGTAAATGAAAAACCACACAATTTTGAGGCATTTTTGTGTGGATTATTATATTCTACTTTTTAAACATCTTTCGACCATATTCATTTCAATTAATTTCATAACAAACGCTTTTGATAGAATAGTGGGATAGGTCCGGCCTTTCTTGAACCACGTGGTTTTTCCGTAAAGACACAAAGTTATTAAAACTTTTTCAACGGTTTGGACTGTGTATTTGTAAATTTGCACTTTAACTAATTAGTTCAATATTTTGCTGTAGTGGTTCAATAACTCGATTTGCAGTTACTGTAAAACAAATAATAGATTGATTATTGAAATCACGTACGTCCTTTAATTGGGCCTAATAAAAGTTAGGCAGTAAAAACCATTACTGTCCAACGCAAATAGCGCCATCGAGGGATCCTCGAGTGAATCCGTAATAACGGATTGCGAATCCGTAATAACGGATTGCGAATCCGTAATAACGGATTGCGAATCCGTAATAACGGATTGCGAATCCGTAATAACGGATTGCGAATCCGTTATAACGGATTCGAATCCGTAATAACGGATTTGATTTTTATTTTTTCGTGGCGCTAATGGGCTTTCGTATTTCTGCAAGGAGTCAAGTGGTTAATTAAAATGACACATCGATCCACTCTAAGCGCAAGCTCAATTATGTTAGCCTGCAAAAGATGCATCAAGTCAAAGAGCAACTGGTATAACCCTCTCATTCTTCTGTGATCTTGTGACATGTTAGAGGCAAGCGGTGAAGATGTACAGAAACCCACCGTCTTAGACGAATTTGGAAGTATAATACCAAACAGGTTCTGTCATCCTAGAATGGTTTTTGTATTATGCAACTTTGTTTTGTTAATCAAAATGTTGTATTCCGTTTGGGCCCTGTACAGCAAACTCGTGGTCTTTGATCCAGACGCTCCCGGACGTTGCTGCGACTCATTTCCACCATGCCGGATCGGACTACCTCGTCCTGACACAGGAGACAGACGGCTCGAGTTGCGACCAGGACCTGGTGATCTACGTGTGGAACGAACAGAACGAAGAGTTCGAGACCCATCAGAAGATATCGGAAACGCAGTGCATTGTGGACGTAGAGGTTTTTAAGGTTTGTGTGTGTGTGTGCTCCATAGAAATAGAACCCGGAGAACGCAGAGTGTGTCATTGTGCGTGCGATTTCGTTGTGAGACCATTTTTATGGACGCGCGTACGCCATTTTTTTAAACGCGTGTATGGCTAGAGACGTACGCCAGGTGTTACGGCGCGCTGCCCATGGTAGCGAGGCTGGTCAGTGATAAGCCAGTGATAATATTTTGCCATACAGTAGACGTCATGAACATTGACCAATGAAAACACGTAGAAACGGTCTGTGCGTTGCCATTTTGCCATACACGCGTGTCACGTGATGATCATTTTGCCATACACAGACGATACAGAGGGCGGTCGAGCTCAGCGTTCTCCGGGTTCTATTTCTATGGTGTGCTCTCATTTGCACGGCCTTCCGGTGTCACTTTTCATTCGAACAAGCCTGGCGTCTGGCCGGCATCGTGGGGGTTTTTGTCTCCCTTTGTGTGTGTTCTACATGCGGTAAATTAATACTGGCTGAAGGAAGTTCGTTCAAAAGAGAATGCTATAAATATTTATATACACAATTCGCAGTAGGGCAGTTGGGGAACAGAATCTCCGTGGGGTGGGGGTGGGGGTGGGGGTGGGGGTGGGGGTGGGGGGGAACACAGAATCTCCTGGCACATTGCAAAGTCCATGTTGTGTATCGTCCGGACAGTATCGACCCATTTGCACTGGCCTAATGTACTAGCTTGGTCACTGACCAGCACAAGTACCTTACTATGTGTCGGATGGCCAGTACTGGCCCAACAACATGCTCTGTGACGTTTTACTGGCGTAACCTTCCCTGGTGGCCAGCCCTGGTCCATCAGCACATACTGTTTGTTCCCACCGGCAAATACATGCTACGCTAAAGCATGGTTAAAGTACACCGAAAATGTGGCCAACCTAATGTAGGAAGAAAAGAAGTACGGGCAAATTTAAGGGTTCTATCCATTACTGAATCACCTTTCTTTTCCTACACAGGCAAATGGTCGGATGTTCATGATCATCGGTGCATCTAGGACCCAACATACCGTGTCCAGTAACGACGACTACACCGTGCAGAACAGAATCTACACCATGGAGGGGACCATGTTTGTCCTGTACTGGTCCATCGAGGGACACGCCACCATCGACTGGGGCGTCTTCGAAAGGAACGGGGAGACTTACCTGACCCAGGCCAACATGAGGAGCGCTGATGGAAGTGAATATGGCGGAGCAGAATTTAAAATATATCAATGGTATTAGGATTCATGTTACAGTATAAGGCCGTATCCGAATTGGCGGCTACAGCTACGGCTACGGCTGTTGCTAAGGGTGTTGCTAAGGATGTCCTATACTTCAATGCACGATGACGCGGAAATCTAGCCGTAGCCGTAGCTGTAGCCGCCAATTCGGACACGGCCTAACTTCATCCTGTCTTGTCGTGTTCCCAGTACCAGCAAGTACAAGTTCTGAATGGTTCACAGACTGTGTGGTTCTAACCAGACTATTTTCCATATCAGTCTCGATTTGTTTCGACACAAAAATATGGTCGAAATAGTTTGATCAAAAAGAATCCTTTTCATGCCAAACAGATGTTCATAACTGAATTCAATGTCGTATGAAGTACTGTCCAATGCGCAAACAAAAAAAGGGGTGAATTTTAAATTTGTAAAATAAGTTAATAAGAATATAGTTTGGATGTGACTGGATTAGCATTGCATTGCTGCAGTAAATGTATATATACATCTATTAGAAACACATATATATCATGTGTACAATTATTGTATGGTTTTTGACTATGAGCGCGAAAGTTGCTCTCTAATCGTGGAGTAAAAAAATATAAAAATAAAATATTCTGTTTGAAACTGTACTTTGTTGGGATGGTTGTAATTCTTACAAAACGTCATCCCTGTACTGCTCATCACTTACCAGGACTCAGCAGACTAATAGTAATACCACGACTGTTGGATGTCCGTGGGGGAGGGGGGGGGGCGCTCTTGAGAACCACACCACAGTCTTTTGCCATCTTTTGATTGAACATTATGAATGATTAAGATCCATGTGGTGATCTTTGGCATCCTGTCTGAGATCCACACTTGCCTTTCATCCATGAGCAAGTTCTGGTGTTAACCTTTAGTCAATTTGCCGTTTAAATCACGCATGCGTGGTCTGTGTTTCACTCGAACTCGTTTATTCAATTGTTTCGGCAAATAATTATGGCAACCAACATGGCGACGACGTACCGAATAGAAGAAAAACATATTGGACCAAAACGCCATGTTTACAAAGTGATCCAGTTTAGACTAGCTAGTTCAACCAAGCAGCGTTTGAGTGAACATTTAGATCGACTATGGTTAAGTCTAGTTGACTCTAGTCAGCCAACCGAACTAACTTGCTCTTTGTGGATACCACTTGAAAATGACAGACCCATAATACTGTACTGTCAGCGGAGTGTTGCGGGAGTGGGTGATTCGATGAACGGCGGGGACTCCACTGAAACAAAAAGTGCACCAATCCCACCATAACTTACAAATAATACAGAAAAACGCCTATGGTGACGACATAGTTTGCGTTTTATACATTTAATGTACGCTTTTTACCCCTAAATTAGTACAATGTTATGCTTACTAAAATGCAAGTATTTTTAAATTACCGATCAAGGTCTTGACTACATTTCCGACAGCATTAGGATGTTTGCTTACGTATAGCCAACGAATTCAAATAAACCATATCTCGTAAACAGCTTACATTTTGTTGCCGATCTTTGT
This sequence comes from Leptasterias polaris, assembly GCA_037783415.1. NCBI lineage: Eukaryota > Metazoa > Echinodermata > Asteroidea > Forcipulatida > Asteriidae > Leptasterias > Leptasterias polaris. Next base: position 2,054,996 of record JAZGTN010000111.1, read on the forward strand.
CTGGCGGTAAACCGTTTCTTACATTATTTCCAATACATTTCTTACATTATTTCTTGAAGAGTTTTGGTTTGTATATATGGATGGTTTTTAATAGATGTTAATTTTGCATCGGGGATAATGCTAGAACAGATGTTAAATGTTAGATAATGCTAGAACAGATGTCTTACCACTAGACCGCCGAGCTAGCCCGATGGCTAGAGGCAGTTCGAATCATTGGCAGTGGGTACCGCAACAATTTAATAGATGTTAATTTTGCATCGGGGATAATGAATATAATTAGGTTTTTACCCTAAATCGATGTGTGTTAAGCACTGTATACTTAGTACTTTTCCGAGTTCAGTGAACAAAATCCACAGGCAAATCACTTGGGCGGGATTCGAACCCACGACCTTTGCTTTGCTAGAGCAGATGTCTTACCACTAGACCACCGAACTAGCCCGATGCTAGAGGCAGTTCGAATATATATATTCTTGTCGTACATGAGTTTAACTGCATAAACTGGGTATTTAAACTGCACAAAGGTATTGTCACATATAGATACCGAAAACAGAATTGACACTAAGTTCCTGGTGTCAAATTTGATTATTTCATGGGTATCTGTATGTGACACCTCCCATTGTGTCATTTTTGACACCCCAGTTTTTGCAGTGTTCCATCCGCAATATACCTTTGAATAACACCGCATCCATCTTGTTTCGCCCATTCAAGTCAACGTATCCAAACTGAGGCTGGAATGACAGAAAAAGTCTGGTACCGTTTAGGTCTAACTGAAATTAGTAAACCAACCTTTTCATATGGGACGTTGTCCACGATGATTGCAGCATGTTAATAAGGGTATATTGATATTGGTATCCTTTTCAATGTACACGTGAACCGAATGTTTTCTTTTGTATGTACATGTACACAGCCGAGACTTCTCAGTCCAAAAAGACATCATATGGTCTTACTTAAAGGCAATACGGAAGATTTGCACAGGTACTCATTAAAAGCTTAGTTGCTGTAAACTTGGGACTTGTCCCCAATACCGGAGTGAGAGATCTTCCGTCTGAAACGCTGGGATGACCTCGGGGAAACTCGTCATTTAATCCGATTGCAGCTAGGCCGAAAACAATTTTACACTTGTATTGTTTTACCCTTTATTTGGTTTACAATTATATACTTTTCCAACCTTAGTCACACAAGATGACGGGTTTCATTCAAGGTTACTACAGCTGACCTCAGTTTCAGGGTGTTAAGGTGGCGGATCTCTCGAACCGTTTATGAGATATGGTCCAGCGGTTCTTTGGGAAAGCTGTCCTGATGGGCCAGCTCATCGGTCGCCGGTCGTAATGTCGGATTAGCTCCCGTCGGTCCGTCTTCTTGCCACCGAAAACTAAAACAATACAAACCACACAAAAAAAAATTACAAGACAAAGGCAAAATTATAGTGTAGGCCTACTTCTGTAACATATGAGTTTGCATTTCTCTAGATTTATGGTTGAAAATAATTAGAAATTGTAACTGGAAAGCTGCTATGAAAATAAAGCTCGGGAGGCATTCCTTATTGATAATTGTTTTCAGTGGTATATATCATAGAGCTTTATTACGATGCGGCCATCTTGATTTTCTCCCGTTGAAATCAATGTAACCAAACCGAGGCTGGAAGGAGAAATAGTCTGGTTCCTTTTTTGTTGAATGACTATTAGCATTCATTGCTATTGTTGGATACAAGGAACATGACCAAGATGGTGGCAGTGTGATGCATGGCCTAAAGGCACGAGTCTCAATGTATTACCCTTTTCTCCAAGTCCGTGACCGAAGTTCTGCGACAGATGGCAGACGATGACGACCAGGAATGCCCGGACGAGGATACCCAGAATACCACACACCATGATGCATGAGGGGAGAACCTTCTCGGAGGGGTCCGTCAAAGTGTGCCACATGAACGAGATCTGTAATAAGGGACCGGGGTTAAACATTATTCGAGGATTTGAGTCCTTTTTGTTTGAATAACAGTCTATAGGAAATCTTGGTTTCCCCCCTCTTCATACCAGAAGCCTGCACTATACCTGAAAGAAGAAACTTGGTTAAACTAGTGTAGAAAACGATACATGGGCCCAATTTCATAGAGCTGTTTAAGCATAAAATGTAGCTAAGCAAAAAATGCTTACCAGATTAAGGTTACCAGCAACAATACCCTTTCACATGTACAATCTGTGACTGGTATCCAGCTTATTTTTGCTTAGCAGAAAGTCGCTCAGCATAATTTCCTGCTTTAAGCAGCTCTATGAAATTGTGCCCTTACAGCTGCTTATAACCAGCTGTAAGGGCACAAGAAGAAGACCTTATTCAAGGCTTCCTGTCAGGGCCCGATTTCATAGAGCTGCCTAAGCACAAAAAGTAGCTAAGCACAACAACATTTCGCTTACCAGAATAAGGTTACCAGCCAAACTACCATGTCACATGTACAATTTTTGACTGGTATCCTGTGCATTTCTGCTTAGCAGACAATTATTAAGCAATATTTTCTGCTTAAAAACAGCTCTATGAGATTGGGCCCAGTTACTTACGTCGATAAACTTGTACGTTGTGTAGACGGGTAGGACCCAACACGTCAGAAGGAATAGGCCCACGAGTACCTTGCTCTCAATTCGAATCTAAAAGGAACATAAAAGGAGTTTTACATCAAAGGGCGAATTAGATCTTATCTTCAAGGGACGTCAGTTACAAGTCCAACTCAAGTTTGCAATAGACCTATTATGGTGCAGCCATCTTGATTTTCTCCCAATCAAATCAATGTAACCAAAGTGAGGCTGGAATGAGAAACAGTCTGGTACCTTTTTGTACAATGAACGGAATATGTTTTGCTGGTATATTGGATACAAGGAACACGACCAAGATGGTGGCAGCAAAAAATAAAAATAAATAAATCAAATAAAAAATCCTGAATTAAAGAAGCAGAGTCTACAAAGAAAGTTACCCTTTAATAATTTGGTTACGTGTTTGGTTGAATGCGCGTTATAATTAAACGTCTTGTGGGAGCACAAGTCTTGTGGGAGCAGATGGGTGATAATTTGTTAGTTTCTTACTGCCAGGTAGCCCAGGATGTTCCAGATGATGGTGACAGGGAGACCGAGACCTAAGACGATTTTCTCCATGTTCGTGTTAAGATAAATACCGTCATCCAGGACTAGAATCACCATACTGGTCTGTGAAAATAACATCCAAAGATTTGGTTTGTTTGTTGAGTTGATTCAATAGTCAACCATCTTGGCACGTGACATGACGATTTCAATGATACAAACAACACAATTAACATCAAATAACATACAACATTGAAAACAAACAGCAGACACGAAATGGCATATAATAACAGACTACAAACAATAGACAGCAAAAATCAAACTACAGAAAACTATTCAATAGTCAATCATCACGGAACATTATCAGAGCCTCAATAACGCCGCCGTCGAAACGACGATGATGATATTGATAACAATGACGGCTCAAAAACAACAATAAACAACAACCACAACAAACCGTAATACGTCAACATCAACAAACAAATAAACAATAACTACCACCACAACATAAATTGAAATGTATGTACCCTTACCTCAAGTTGGATGTTGAACTTCAGAAGATCCGAAAACAGATACATATTGCCGCATAAAGCTGAGACATAAACAGACATGAAACTTTGTTATTGTAAAAGCACACAGAACTTTGTAAATTTGTTCTGTGTTTCACGGCACTAAAAAAAAAGAGGTCAACATGTCAGATTACTGGTAGATTGCTCCTACCTTGGAGGTTAATGTTAGCACCGACTGTTCTGAAGATCAGCCTTCTCTGTCTGTAGTAAGTTGCTCCCAGGTATAATCCACACCCCATAACCAACGGACCAGCAAGACCAATTACTACCAGGCGAACCTACAGAAGGAAACACCGTCAATCAGTTTTACTCCATTGAAGTTCACTTAGTTTGTGTTGACCTCTTAGAATCGATAAATGCAATATCACTGTTTTCAGGCTGCCCCCTTTATGTGATGGCATTAGGTCATCAGACAATAATCCCTACCAGCCTCGGTTTGAAGTGATGGGATTAACAGGTGAATGACAACATGGCTGCTGCGTCAATAAAGGTCCTTGATAATATTGCATACCGTGTATACATGGCCTTTTTGAATAATAAGTTTTTAATAATGCATCTGCTTGCTTCAATTTGAAATGCAGTGGCATAGCCACGGGGGGGGGGGGGGGGGGTGGAGGGGAGAGGCTGGGGGAACTTCCCCTCCCCCACAGGTCTCATCTGCCCGCAGGTGCCCTCCCCCTAAAAAAAAACCACAAAAGGGGGAAAACATGGCCCCCAAAACCCCCCAACCCCATCGAAAAAAAACAAAAAAAACTAAGCTAAGCCGCTGTGGACATGTCCTGCAAATCACGTCATCGAAACATACTTTCAGATAAACCATTGACACGAGCACTTCACTCTGATTCAAGCAAGACGCAAATCGAGTTGGATTGAATGAACTTTACTCGCCAATTTGACGATATCGAGTCCTTCTTCAAACGTCTCAGCGAAGTTTGAGACACAGCAGATGAGTAGCACCATGACGCTAAAGGCAAACACGAATAGCTCGTAGGGATGCTCTCGTAGAATGGCATGAATGACGTAGAATAGGCAAAACACTGCAAAATGAACACACCATACCAAATTGATGATTGATAAAAGTATACCATTAAGAGACTTTCCCATTATGTACAAGCAAACCCTTACCGCCAACCTATACCCTCTCACAACCCTTCAAATTATTGTTGAATCAAAATGCTTGATTCAAAGGTAAATTGTGACAAAACATTGGTTTTAGGAACGAAAGAAAACACCAGGGCGTCAATATTATCTCATATTCCTCCCTTTTAAAAAACCAAAAGTGTTATACTTTAAATGACAAATTGTTGAGACGGAGACGGTGGGGTTGGCAAGGGATGTTGATGATAACAATGCGATAAAAAAAGTACACGATAATCTTATACCTTTAAGCCTATAGGAAGAGCAAATGCCAACACTCTACAAGGTTCCGGGACAAAATTGATCCGGACCCAGGCCCCTTGGGACCTGAACCATTCCTGGGTCAGTTTGACCCGGATCCGGAATATATGTCAAAATTACACAGAAATGGATCAAACTGACACGATTCCGAGTTAACAATCAATTTTTAACCGCATTCCGGATCAGCCTGACCCAGAAATGGGTCAAGTCCCCAATTCTGACCGGGTTTTTTCTTTAAAGAGTGAAGTATACCAACCTATATTAACAATAAGTAAAAGGGCAAACGTGAAATCAGCACTGGCTTTATCTGAGACCGCGAGCCGGTCTATGGTCAACCCGAGCGTCACGAGGAGACTCACAGCTACCGTACCGAGGAACAGCTTCTCCCGCAGACTGATGTTCGACCACTTACGGTACTGGAGAGAAGAAAAAACAAACATTATAAGGCTGAGAGTTACAGTAATTTTTTCCTAATCTTTGAATAAAATACCATGCGCCTTTTATACATAGGCCGTTGCAACGAGGACTAACGACAATGGTGCAGCCATTTTGATTTTCTCCCATTCAACTCAATGTAACCAAACCGAGGCTGGAGGGGTCAATAGTCTGGTTCCTCTTTTTATACGATGAATATCAGCATGTATTACTACTGTTGGATACTTGGAACACGACCAAAATGGTGGCAATATGATAAAGGTCTATACTACAATCCCCCAATTCCCCCACGGTTCAACTTTAATTTTGTGGTCCTGGAGAAAGGAAACAACTGTATACATAATTTTTATGAAATTATAGGTTTCCAAATACAAATGCTTCAGCATTTCCAAAGTGGTGCCCCCATCCCCGACCAGATAATCTGGAAAATATGGAATCCAATTTCATATGGAAATATTAAAATCGAGAATGACCAAAAGTAAAAATCAAAAACAAATTAACGCTCTAAAACACTTTCATGACAAACTTTGACTTTCAGATCAAAGCTGTACTAATCCTCTTTAATGGGGCATCATTCCACTCCCGTTAGCCACGTATAATAGGAGTGACATTTAGCTGAGATTAACCGACAAGGTTAAGTTAGCCGCGGTGCCTGGATGCCCCATCGCGATTCCATCAACGTAGTAATCACACATGATTCACAACCGGCCCGGAACTTCAACTTAAAGCGGAGGCAGAAACATCATAAACATAACAAAATTTCTTAGAAGCCAATTTGATGAAAAGTTACAATATCCGAGAAATATCAAGAAATAATCCGTTATTAACGTGGAGCAAGTCACTGTTTCAGTTTCGTAACAGCTGCCAATGTATCAAGAAAACTACAATTCAACACGTGAATTATTGTGTGTTGTTTTTACAATGAATCAACCAAATTTACATAAAGCAAACTTTAGGTTCTTGGAAAGGGGATTTTAAAAATATGAATCTTTTTCCAACATAGAAACAAATATAAGCACCAATTAACAGGGAACCAGTTACAACCACAGGTTTACATTGACTGGTTACCCATCTATATGCTAAGCGAGTCTGTGCTTAGAAGAGTGTTTTGCTTAAAACTGCATGAAATTTGGCGCAGAAATGGATTTCACAAAGCAAAGATTCATCTTAAGATGAGTTGTCAGTATCACCATGGTGATTTGTAATAATATCACACTTTGCTTAATAATTAAGATTGACACACATCTTTAGATCAATCTCAGCTCTTTGTGAAATCGTGCCTGGTCACAGAGAACATGAATTGATAGTTATTATTCGATGTAACTTTAACGGTCCCAAAATGAAACACTGCGGAACCCGTTCCCCTTTTTCATCCCACGCACTGCCGCACTTCCTTAGAATTTCTTGTCGATATCCTGTTCCCCTAGTTTTCACAAAACTTGCCCGCTTTAAACACAGCATTAACAGATCAATGCCACACCTACTTCAACATATTTTTGTCTCAGTTCCTTTTTTTTTGCCATAAGCAAAATATTTTTCTTTTTATGGCATCGTGAGGGATAAGCATTGGTATTAAAGACGAACACTTTTAATATAACTTTGTAGCCAGTTGTGCAAACTAAATAATTACATGTGCCTATGATTTCCTACATCAAAGCAAGGGGACAGGTTTTCCCCTTCTTCATAAAAATAATGAATGTACTTTCCACAAACAAATGTGTACCTTGCCTTTTAAACTCCATTGAAGCTCCACACAAAAACTTGAGGTAATGCTCCTTTAAACACTAAAGTTACGACTTCACTAACACTGAAATTAAGGGACTTTAGTAGAGGACATTCATTCTAATCTCTAATTTTCAATAAATAATCCGTTAACGTGGAACAAATCACTGTTTCAGTTTCGTTAAACAGCTGGCACCGTTTCAAGAAAACTACAAATGAATTAACATGTTATATACCGTGTGTTGTTTCTACAATGAGTCAACAAAATTCATATAAAGCGACCTTAATATTCTTGGAAAGGGGATTTCAAAGGGAGCATGAATCTTTTCCAACAAAGAATAAGTTTCATATTAAAGAAAAACACGTGTAGGCCTATTCTTCCTAAGCACAAAACAGGCGCAGGACATGTCGACTCTCGTTGTGATAAGGTCGCTGGAATTGACCAAATTACCTCTTCACAACAGGAACGTTGTTATAAAGAGGACAGCAACACCAAGAAACACAAAGCAGAAATGAGATTCTATACCTTAGAATGTACTCTTTATAAGCAGACCTCTTTATAGCAGTGCTCTTTAGAACGATGGTTGACTGTATACAACAAACCGTTCGGCCAACTTAAAACGTTCGTACTTTATACGCAACCAAACAGAGGTGAGTGGCTACGGGGAACCAAACAAAATGGCGGCACGACTGTTACTCAAAGTACATCAGTCTGTATTTTGGTTTGGGTCGGATCAAAACTTCAGCGCCCCATGACTACTCTATAATTCGCCGGATATTGATGACTAAATAAGTGTAGCAAAAAAATGACGTCTCTGAGCTGCGGCCTCTCAATGTGCGAAGGTAAAAACGTGTGACGTATAACCAAGCCGGTATAAATACTGGCAAAAGGTATGAGATAACAACGGCCATAAAGCAGTTAACTATATAAGTTCATATTTATGATTGGGCGTTTTTGAATCTGCTTTTCTCTTTATATAAGGTAATAATATTGAGAAATGTTTCAATGCCGTGTTGGAAACATCTGTCTGAACATTGAAGAATAGACCCTAGCCCACACAGGCATTTCTGTTCATCTTTTTGAGATGCCGTTTTAAAAATATGTTGCGCAAATTTACTAATTGAAAACAGATTGCGACAAAGAGCTTTGTTCGATATGTTAAACAATACATATTTTGTTCTCAAAAACTGAGCATGGCACCACCAAAATATAAAGTAAATAAAGCTTTTAAATACAGTACAAAATACTTTCAATGCACACAATAATAACAATGGTTTGAACAAAACAAAAATAAAAGAAATTTGTACCAATAAATCAGACGACTTACCGGACCAACAACGGTATCGACAACCGGTCTTTCCCGTTCCACGTCGACCCCAAAGTGCGCGAAGGTGGCCGGTCGATCCTTGTCCTTATACAGCGTGAAATAAGGCTTGAGGTCTAAGCCAAACTCCGCAAATGTCGCCGGGCGCTCTGGAAGTTGAGCCCGCCCGGATGGCTTCTGTCGTACATGTAGCTTCTCCATAGGTAGACTCTCCACGTTTGTCGGCTTAAGGCGTCCGACCACACACAGATGAGCCTTTTCTTCTGATATTAAATCTCTGTCACATCTTCAGAGACTTTTTTCTTACAGAGGATGTTGCTAAGATGTTCTTACACAACCATAATGAGTAGTACAATCAAGGTGATAAAACAATGTACACTATAATAACATCTTTGGGTGTTGCCTTTCTTGCTAAGTTACAACAAAAGTGCATGCACAAGTAACCCATCCTTGTGTCTTCCCAACAAGAGTCGATGGTTAAATTCTCCGAAGAAGACAGTTGGACGGTATGACTGTACAATTACGACGGTATTATTAAATCTAGACGGCTTGGTCAAAAAGAAAGTTGTGACTGCATACCGCATTAGACTGGCCATCAGTCCTTAACACGAAAGCTTATTAAGGTACTCCAGATGGCGGATGGTAAGTAGATCAATTAACGTGAGGATGACGGGGCGGAGCGTATGTCTTAATATAGACAGTACCACTCCTTGGGAGGTGCGAACAAAATTAGACTAGCTATCGTTTTACTTTTACGCTGAATTGCATCGTATAAATAGGTTAGAACAGGGGCATGATCACATACAGGTCTTTGACACCATGGTAGAAGCCGGGATACCAGCTGTTCAAAGTTGACGAGAGAGCCTGTTCCGATTGCTTCAGTGTGGGGCTTTTGTTTTTTAGTTTACGAATGGGTACAGCCATTTAACCCGAATACAGGTTCTCCAAAGGTAGACTAACCCTTCCAGGGCCTAATTTTATATATCTGCTTTAGCACAAAAAGTATATTTAAGCAAAGCATCATTTTGCTTACCAGAATAAGGTTACCAGCCAAAATAGCATGACGTAATGTACAATCTGTGACTGGTATCCTGCTTACTTTTGCTTAAGCAGATCCATGAAATAGAGCACTAATGTTAGTATCCGCCGGCTACCTAGCTAGTGCCAATTCGTACATCCATGGTTGGTACAAGCATAGAGCAAGGACTGGTCCTTGCTCTATGGTACAAGGAAAAGGGTGAGGTGTGATTGGGAGGGGGGGGGGGGGGGGGCGCTGCCGCAAGGATTTTCATAAGCTCTAACTGTACATGTGTGATATAGGCCAAATTTCAAAGAGCTGCTTAAGCACACAATGCTGCTTAACAGTTATCTGCTGAACATAATAAGCAGGATACCAGTCACATAATTATACATGTCACACGGGTATTGGCTGGTAACCCTGTTCTGGTAAGCATAATTGTATTGTAATTAGCTTACTTTTTTGCTTAAGCAGGCTCTACGAAATTGGGCACAGATCCTTAGTGGTACGCCCTCAGTAGAAAACACAACCATAGTGAGTATCAGAATCAAGGAGATCAAATGTACACTATCACATCTTTGGGTGTTCACTTTCTTGCCAAGTTACTACAAAAGTGAATGCACAAGTAACCTTCGCCTTCAGTGGAAACAAAATAGGAAATTATAAATAGAACATACAGGTGGAACATTCTGGGACAGAACACCTGTAGCTTTTGTATTTCAGAGACGCTAACAATATATTCCAACACTCTGTAAGTCGGAGATATACTAGTGATCACTCTTCATTGAAATTTACAAATATCATCTTGATAGGCACTTATACTACCAAAACGGCAACAAAGTTTGGTCAAATAACTTTTATTAATGTATGCCATTCTTTTCGCAATAGTTAACAGGTTATAGTTCATACAAAAAGTATCAAAATATTCATTTAATTTTTTAGAAAAAGATTACAGTGAACTTACAGTTATCTTCCGAGTTATGTTCAAACAGTAATTCGGAACACACTAATCGAGCTATAGCCAAGATGGAATCGTAGCACAGAGGCTACTTTTAAAATTAATATATTTATATATATACTTTATTTCTTTACAGATTTAATCCAAGCGAAACGAAACATATAACTGTAATGTGTCTTGAGGAAGGACTAAGATAGGAATTGACAAATGTACTGTTTCAACAACTAATGCTGTACCATCTTTTAAATACTTTTGAGTTGAACAAAGAACAATTTATGAGAGCCTGATTAACGTGCCGGCTCTCTTCAAACTGAGCTACCTTGCCATATGAAAACACTTTATTTACACTGTACCTGTACCACAACTAAAAAAGTGCACAATTCTTGAGCAGACATGTGTATTGCTATTATTTGTGTGATTATTCAGACTTCTATAAATGCAGTTGTCAAAATTATGATTTGAAAATGAGGAGAAAGGAACTTTTGAATGTATTTTCCTCTCCATTTTAAACACCAGACTGCAATTATTACTGCACCATCTTGAATTGAAGTCGTGCAGAAGCTAGGCTCAATTGTCATTTCATTAAATGAATGCACAAAACAAAGGACGTATGATACACATTTCAAACAAACACGCTGTAACAAATCAACTTTTGCAAAAACAAAACTTCTTTTCACCATCTTATGAATTCCCTCTTCTGGAAAGCGTTGAAGACGCCCTCAATTTTAATTCTGAGTAAGTGTGGCTATAAAAATGTAAGAGGAAAGAAAAGTATACAAAATAAACTTTCCAAAACTGATACCATAAAGTATCAAATAATAAACCACAAGGGAAACTGACTGGGTAAATTTTAAATGATTTTGGGTTGAACAAAGAAAAATTGACTAGAGCCGGATTTGAACCAACGACCTCCGGTTTAAGAGAAGCAATTATAGCAAAGTGTCTTGCTCAAGGACACAAGCGTCATGACCGGGACTCGAACCCACACCCCGATGACTAAGCCACCAGAACTTGAATCCGATGCTCTTAACCACTCGGCCATGACACCCTACATTCCGAAAGAAACCACATTTTACTCAACAGAGAGAGATAAACCTTCATGGTAAAAATTCTTACTTTGTCTTTCCACCATACAAACCTTCAAGTCTTATTTGTCTTGTGAACAGTGATAATCAAAGCCTTGACGTAAAATTTATAGCACTCTTAAAAAACGAAAGATTAAATCCATATACTTCATTCTACTGCTATAAAATGTACAACTTCTGAAATTAGTGGCTTCATAAAACCTGGCTCATAATAAACAAAGATAAACAAGAGTTTACGTTTCATGCAAATAAAAAGGGGTTTTCTCTGAACCCTATCAGCTCCCATAAAGAATTTAGACTGGTATCAGTATCGGAACTTAATACAAGTTTTGGCTTATCAATCTTTCTGAACAAGTTACTATAGATAGGTTGCAGTATGACGTAAGTCGGCCATCTTTACGGGCAATTTGGAACACACAGTTCTGCGTTTCACAAAACTCATTGCATGATTGGTTAGTGAACGGCGCGGCTGCGTTAATAATTTGAGCGCTTGACGCGCCTGCAAGCCAAAATGCGATTTGCCCGTAAAGATGGCGTCTACTGGGAACTATCTATAAGTAATAAACTTGCGGGGAAAACCATGTGTAAAATATCTTTTGGGAGGAGTGCTAACTCTGATAAGAGCTGGGCCCAATTTCATGGCTTTGCTTACCGCCGAACTCTGCGCTTGCAATCACCATTCTCCGCTTACCGAGCAAGCGCTAGCTGTGTAAGCGTAGAATGCCTAGTAACGTGGACTACGCAAGCGCAGAAGCAAACATTCCTTGCTAACCTGTGGAATACGCTTGACGTAAGCGCGAAATTCCCTGCTTCCGTAAGCGCCGATTCTTTGCTTTCGGTAAGCAGAGCCATGAAATTGGGCCCTGGTGTGGTCTTGACGTTTCGAACAGTATACTCTGCTGGTCTTCAGGAGACGAGTAGAGGAGACGAGCAGACTATTTTGAAACTATTTTTCATACTATTTTGAAACGTCGAGACCATACCGGCTCTTTTCAGAGCCAACACCCCTCCAAAAGAGATTTTACAAATGGTTGTACCTGCAAGTTTACTATTTATAGTTACTTCTTATTTTTCCACACCATGCAAAGCTTTAAACACATCTAAATTTCTCAACAACTCGGAGTTAACAAAACATGTTTGCAAAACTTTTTTGTTGAACCTGGAACAGATCCAGTGTCATTTTCCCAGTCAGTTGTCCTAATATTTCTTTGACTCTGTCAAACCACTGTGTCAAGTGGAAACACTGGCTGTTTTGTACATTTAGTCTCTTTGGTTTATTTAGTCAGGGTAAGTTACAAAAATAGTCATCAAATAACATTTCATGTGGTATTTTGAAAAGAAATTGTGTGAACGCTTAATGAAACAAACAAACAAACAAACACAGAAACCTTACTTCTACTTTTGGGTGGCTGGCATCTTTTCTTTCTTTCTGCTATTTCAGGTTTCAACCATTGCAGGATGGGGTTCATCTGGCTTGCAAAGAAATTCTCCATAGGCTGAGAACAAAATAATTAATGCTATTATTTAGCAAGATTCTATAGATATATTGTTCTTACTTTTATCATTAATTCTTTCATTTCACTTTTTCAAAAGGTAAGGTCTTCCTTCAATAGTTCAGTCTACTAGATGCAGCATGTTTTTCCATGTTTTCAGCAAAAAGAGGAAACACCAGTATAGACCTTATGCACATGACGTCATTTGAGTAGGGCGCCCTCGCCTAGAGGTCAAAAGGAAGATGTTCATTGGGCAGTCTTGTACGCCGCGCGTACAAATCAGCGCGTTTCCATCATCAGTTTACCTCTAAGATGGCGGCTTGGTGACGTCAATGCATAAGGTTTATTGTTGAAGATGGCAAAATCAACTTGTATTAGCGTGGCTAATGGGATAATGCTCAATTTGAGTTTTAAAACAAGTAGATGGCGTACATCCATCATAAGAAAGAGTTTTGTATTCAAACTGGAACGCAAACCAGAAGACTGTCATGGATACAGACTATGTGTCATTATGAAAGTCTCCCAAATTCCAAATAATCTACTCCGCGGCAGTAGAATAAATAGCAAGACAAGTTCTCAAAGAACAAAATCTACCCAGCAAGTAGATAAACACTTGGTGTAACCACAAACCAAATAATAATATGCATTATGATTCAGTTACTATCTTTCAAACAAACTAATGTAAAAATGATAAGTTTCTAATCAGTAGTTATTTTCCTGTACCTTTTTCCTTCATTCCTTTGCCGAAGTTACGGTACACATAGATGGTGCACCCGATGAGACTGCATCTGATGACCAAACCACATGCACCAGCTAGGATAATGGCCGCCCGAATGTTCTGGTAGTAGTCAGGAGAATTCCATTCCATTCCCAGCTAAAAACAAAAACCCCAAACGGCATAAGTGAAGTCAATACTTTTCAATCATGTTTTCATACTGTGCAAAATTTAAAAATTAGTTAGTGGCCCGACATTTCGACCCTAGCAGAGTCTTTCTCGAAGGCTAAAATGTGAGACAAAAGTCGGTTTAGGGTTAAAGCGTTATGGCTGAGCGGTCTGGTGAACTGAACTCGGGTATGGCCGGGTCATCGGATAGAGTGTGGGTTCGAATCCCAGTTGTGACACTTGTCTCCTTGAGCAGGACATTAAACTATAATTGCTTCTCATCACCCAGGAGTAAATGGGTACCCGCAAGGGTAAAGACTGTTGATGTGAAACTAGCCACCTGTGCACCAAATTGGTTGACGGTGCTGCATACTCATAAGGAGCTGAGAATGCTTAGGGCCAGATGGACAGGTGTCATAATATTGTCAGGCACTCTGAAAGGCCTACTGGGCTTGAGAAGCACATAACAAATACACATTACAAGGGATGAGATTTAACCAAATGTAAAATTTCCTGAAAATTTTCTTGCAGGCCAGGGTTCCCCCTGACTCTAGACTGAACCTCTAAGATTTTTTATTTTTATTTTTTTATGAGATGTCGCCCAACTCACAAGGCCACGGACGGCCACTCAAGGTGAGGGCTACACATAACTGATTTGGGCTATCGACCCAAATCAATTGACACCAGGGGCACGTTGCCTCCTACTCCTGGGGCTGAAACAGGGTTACCCCCTTCACAGTCCTTAAGGATGTAGGCATGGGTATCATCCACTAGGAGCCTGTCTGGTAGAGCAGAATGCACTACCTTCCCAACTTTTTCGAAGCAATTATGGTTAAGTGCCTTGCTCAGGGGCACAAGTGTCATGACTGGGTATCGAACCCACACTCTGCTGCTGAAAACACCAGAGCTTAGGTCCGGTGACCTAGACCGCTCGGCCACGACACGACACGACACGACAAGATGTTACAATAGAGGAGGTTTATGGTTAACAGACTCATTATCACAAGAAACACAAAACTATAGGTTTAGGTAAAATGTGGAGTATGCCTTTGATGACTGTTTACTTCTTTCAAGGAAGTATAAATGCTCGGAGAGATTTTAAGAAAAATCTGAAATCGGGATTTTGTTTAAAGAAAAATCACAAGTCTGACACTTTTATTACTTTTATTCTTTGTCAGTGTACAATGTAAATTATTTTGCATGGGGCAACCTTGCTGTGATAACTTAGGTCTAATTGTCATACACTCTTGCTTCTGATGGCTAAAAGGCATTGTATACTTTTGGTAACAGCTCAAAATCAGTGTCCACATTTTGTGTGATTCAACGTATGCATGAACAAACAAACCTGTGAAAGTTTGAGCTCAATTGGTCATCGAGGTCACGAGAAAATAGTGAAAAGAGACCTTATGTGTTTTCTGTTTTTCAAACGCGTGATAAAAACTATTGTTTTACTCATTTCTCAGAAACGATAGCATTTTAGGCAGAAATATTTTAAGGAACCCTTTCTACCATTACTTACTTTAAATCATGTAAGTTATGTGTGAATCTGTGAACATTTGTGTTTTTCGATCTTACCAATAGTGTACAGGGCCTTTAAAGATGATTTAAAAACGTTTCAAAAAACTCGCTTACATCAACAATTTTATAGACTATGTAGACTGGTTCAAAAACACTAAAGATCCACAGGAGATACATGAGGACTGTGTTTTCAAGCCGCATCTACAAAACAAAGCATCACAGAAGAAACAAAGAAAGAATTAAGAGAAGACAAATCATTTTAAAATGTGATATAAAGTTATCAAAAATATTGTAATTTTGATACAATTAATGAAATTTTAATAATCATTCAAGATTTTTGAAACCATTAAAAACAATAACCTAACTTCCATTTCATAATGGCCAAGTGTTTTTTTTTTTTAAGGGAAAAACTTAATGCCCTTTTTGAAACCCCGATTTGGGCTCTCTCAGTTAATTAGAAAAGGAGCGCTTTCCTTACGGGGCTTTAATCAGGCCGGTGGAGCCCAAGGCGAAGCTGCAGCCCAAAGTCGTGGTTTCTAAAAGGCCTAAATCTTGACGGCAAGAAGTTTCTCCCGCACAAATGGCAACATTGTTATATTGTATTATGTAAACACTTTGGATCGGTATTCAAAACTGTTTTCTGTGGCTCAGCGCGATATTATGTTTCAGAACTTTTTGTAGCTTCCAGAGTGATAATAATAGTGGCTTCTTATAGAGCGCCAAGGTCCGTCAGGCATGATGCTCATGGCGCTGTACAAGCAAAACATTAACAAATTGATTAATTTAGGCTGACTTTAAGTTAAGCATACAGGGTAAGGAGCGACCTTCAGTTCAATGAAAAAGAATTACAAAGTGAACAGATATGTAGTCTTTTTTGTTGTTGAAAATATCAGTGGTAGCCATTCCCATTACAGATGCTGTCCATGACCATAATTTGATAATTTTGGGGACAGTAGGTGGCAGCAGACTTACCATGTAAATCAACTGTTCTCAGAATTGTGCGCATGCTCAGATTTATGTAAACAATGGAATTTTACCTGGTAAGTCTGCTGCCACCTAGTGTTCAAAAGACTTCCATTGAAAAAGTGTGAACAAACAAAAACTGTACCCGATCTAAACTTTAATAGTACAACCAGTTTTGTCTTTAAAGTTTATTCCCAAACCTCATGCATTATCTTGATTCAAAGAGAGTAAAACTATGGAGGAAGGAAATTTATGGTAAAACAGAACAGTTTTGTTACCATTAAAAATGCTGAACCTTATCTTGTGAGTAAGCATTCTATCAGACAGGTCTGTTAACTTCACCAAAGCAAAATATGTTATCTCTGAAGTTAGATTTAAAACTTACAGCGAAAACTCCAACGAAGAACCAGACCAGAGCATACAGGGTACCGGCTGCAATTACTACGATCTCCAGGGTGTTGAAATCACTGAAGCCTTCCTTCAAGACTAAGATTACCAGGGAAAGCTGTAAGCAGGACGAAACAGATCTTGTAACTAGTCATCAGGACCCAAACTGTGCACAAACCAATTTTGCTTACCAGAATACAGTTACCAGCCAAAATACCATGTCGAATCTACCATCTTTGACCGTATCCTGCTTATTTTTGCTTAGCAGAAATGAGCACTAGCTTGTTTACATTTTGTTCTTGAATTTCAATGTGTCACACTCTTGGGTGCATCATCATGGATGTACAAGGGCAGGGAGAGCCTCTAGGATTAGTAAGTAGTCTCCGAAACAGCAGTTTGAAAAATAGTTCAACTTCAACTGCAAATTTGGCTTGTGGAGCTCCATACATCACTTCGTAAAAATGGCGACGAGAACAATTCGTCACGCGTACCACTAAGTGACGAATTATATGACAATGCTAGGCAAATCACAGCACTATGAACAAACCACTTAGAGCAGGCATTGCAATAGGCCCCCCCCCAAAAGCCAGACCCAAAGACGATCTTTTACTCTTATAACAAATTAACTGAAATGCTTTAAACACGTACCTCCAGTTGCAAATCAATCTTGAATAAACTCTCCGTGAAGAATATTTTACTGCACAAGTCTGAAACAAAAGAGGAAAATACAATCCATCCTGGTTCATAACGGTTTGTAAAAACACATACAAGACTTCCTTGCTGACTTCACATAGACCCAACCTTAAGCCGCCCTCAGGTTGACCTTGTGTTGACACAAAAACAGTCGGCGACTGACTTTTTAAGATGATGCTATGCCTGAGCTAGGACCGTCGAGACGTATCAGTTGCCATAGCTGTATCTGCCAAATCGGAGATGACCTCAGATTTATAAAAATGTGACCCAAGTCCATGTCTCAAGTCATACAACACTGGCCAGGATACATCTTTAAAAAGATTGACGGCTTTTGAACCGAGAGGAGCACATAGCATGTAGTGGCCGAGCGGTTAAGAGCACCCGACTCAAACTCTGGTGTTTCTGTTCGGCAGAGTGCGAGTTCGAATCACTGTCTTGACACTTGTGTCCTTAAAGCAAGACACTATTATTGGAAGAGGATGCACACAAAAACCCAGAGTGACTTACTCTGGAGATCTATGTTAGCTCCGACTGTTCGGAAGATGAGATTCCTGGAGATGTAGTACTCTCTAGCAATTATTGCCCCAAGTATGATATTGACTGGTCCGGCAGCTGTGATCAAGACAAGCCTCGCCTGTCAAGTCAAAAGAAAAAACATACTAACAAAAATTCTTTTCAGAACTAAGAAGTCTCCCGAGTTCTGAAATGAACTCCACAGCACTATGGCAGAAAAATAAAAAGCAAGAAAAGTTCTCAAGAACAAATCTACATCGCAAAGTAGATATGCATATATGGTGTTACTGTAAACTGAATGTACATAGAATTGATCCGTTTTCATTCCCTAAAAAAACAACTTAAAAACTAACCATTGGAAATTTAATTGTGTTAGCTTTACAAAGCAACCATGTAACAGTTGCATGAATGAAGTACGCAAGCTTGAAAAAGATGCATGCAGCGCACTTATGTCAATCCCCGTTCTCCTGAGTTCATTGATGCTGAACACAAATGGCGACTGCAGTCATGTGACCAATAGTGGGTATACATTGCAAACAAACCAAGCAAGCAACGCGCAGAGTGAATGGAAATGCATGGCTGCTTCCAAGCGCTTCTGCCATAAGGTGGGAAGCAGCCGTGCTTTTCCACGCTCGTTACTTGCTTGGTTTGTATACATTGTACACCCACTATGAGCCACGTGACTCCGGTCGCCGATTGTGTCTATTACTCAGTGCTTCTAGAGACCTGCGGAAAACAATCCACCGGTACACTACTTGTTTTCCAAGTTGTGATCTTTTCTCGCTGTATTATATTTCAGCATAATTTATTGTTTTTGTTTTGTAAGATCACCTTGCTTAACTTTCAGTTGCATTTTAATTAGGCATGCAGTTGTAGTTAGTAAAACAAAAAGGCAATTTTCAGGCACAGCAAGACTTTGTTTTCTCAATTTTCAATGTCGCTGCTGAGAAACTAAAAACATGGAAATCAACAGCTGCTTAAGCAGAAAATATTGCTTAAAAATTCTCTGCTAAGCAGAAATGAGCAGGATACCAGTCAACAATTGTACATGTGACATGGTAGTTTGGCTGGTAAACTTATTCTGGTAAGCGAAATGTTGTTGTGCTTAGCTACTTTTTGTGCTCAAGCAGCTCTATGAAATTGGGCCCATGGCTCTGCTTACCGTAAGAAAGAATCGGCGCTTATGGAAGTAGGGAATACTGCGCTTACGTCAGGCGTATTTCACAGGTTAGCAGGAAATTTTTGCTTGTGCACGTGCGACTCCATGTTACTTGGCATTCTTAGCTTACACAGCTAGAGCAGAAATTTGGCGCTTGCACAGTAAGCGGAGAATGGTGATCGTAAGCGTATAATTCGGCGATAAGCAGAGCCATGAAATTGGGCCCAGTAGAAATGTTGCATGTCTGTTTGATGCAAGGTTTTAAAAATAGACTTATCCACTTCTGTGCTTCCTGGTTCCTTGTTCTATTTTTGGGTTACTTAAATAAATCATTCAAAATGAAATGAATGCATTCAATTCAAAAACAACACTGGACCAAGGCAAACACCGAGTACACAGTGCATTACACACATCGTTGTATGGGTACAACTAGTTACATTCTCTAGCCCTAATGCAAACATCTGTTTAATTGTGGTACCTGCTGCTAAAATAGAATTCGAACTGCCTCTCGCTACCGGGCAATCCCGATGGTCTAGTGGTGGTAAGACTTCTCCTCTAGAATGCCAAAGGTTGTGGGTTCGAATCCGAACCCAAGTAATATGCCAGTGGATTATTTTTTTCGCAGGACTCTCTAAGGAAAGCACCGAGCATACAGTGCTTACACACATCGGTGTATAGGTAAACCCAAACAATAACCTGGATTAATTTTGAGGTATTCAAATTGAGCATTCACGTTGTGACAGTTGTGCAAGTCGTTTAACCAGGCGCCGTTCAAATCTTACTCGCATGTTAATCCCAAGGTTGCACGTTGAAGTCCCGCTCGGTCAATATTTCTTTGATCAACCCAAAATCAATACCAATCAGATTATACCTTTATCCACTGGCCTTATTGCCATTCATTTAGTTTCATTTATTCTGGTGTGAAGCCAAGGACTCTCAGTCTCAGAAAAGCGAACTTAATCACTGTATTAGCCAAGAACCCAATGTTGAGAAGAAGGAAATTTCAGTTTTTAGATGTGGGAGGGAAACCCCACAGAATTATTCCAGGAAAAACCCACGCAGTCAGGTAGGGACTGAAAACCCAATCCACATAGTGACCCCGGTGTGATTCGAACCGGGGTCCTAGAGGTAGAAGGTAAGGAAAGATACCTCTACACCAACCCGACCACCCAATCTTGCCTTACTTACCATCTTGACAGTTTTAAATGGAGAGAAGACAAAGAAGGAAATTTCAATTTTACATATGGGAGGAAAATCCTAGAGAATTATTCCAGGGAAAACCCACGAAGTCAGGTAGGGACTGAAAACCCAATCCACATAGTGACCCCGGTGGGATTCGAACCCGGGTCCTAGAGGTGGAAGGCAAGGAAAGATACCTCTACACCAACCCGACCACCCAATCTTGCCTTACTTACCATCTTGATATTTTTCTCATACTGGCTGATTTCACCGGATGTTTGAATGTAGTTAATGATACAGTAGAGTATCAGAATCACAGTGCCTATGATGAAGACTAGGAGCTCATAGGGGCGTTCACCAAACAGTCCGTTCACAACATACAGCAGACAAAATCCTGCAACATCATAAAAACATTTGACAATACACCGATCCATTAAGCCACGCCCATTTCTCATTGACCAATCACAACCGCGAAATCTGATCACCATTTTGAGCCGTTTGGTGATCTTTGCACTAATGGTGATCGGGTTTCGCGGCTGTGATTGGTCAACTCGTTAAGGAGGCGGGGCTTAATGGATCGATCTATTACTTAAAGGCAGGGTGTACTTTTTGAAAATTACTCCACAAGTTAATGACCATAAACACCTACTTGGTAAAGAATACTGGAGAGTTGTTGATATTATAAAACATTGTTAGAAACGACACCCTTTGAAGTAATGTAGTTTTAGAGGAAGGGGTAATTTTTAACCCCAATATTTGAACCTGAGAATCAGGCATCTAAAAGCACACAGTTCTATGCAACAACAGTGGGTGTTTTCTTTAACTATTTTCTTGTACCTTCGATGACCAACTGAGCCCAAATTTTCACAGGTTTGTTATTTTATGCATATGTTGGGAATTTGGGATACACAAAGTGGGGACACTCATCTTTGACAATTACCAAAAGTAATCAGGGATTTTGTGCCTGTTCATATTAGGCTTAATTCGATTGGAGCAATCAAAATAATCAAAATAATCTTGGGGGGTCTTTAAATGCTACTCTTGAACTTTGACAGTATAGTAGACAGAAGAATATTTTTCAAGAGGGACTGGTAAGAAATTTACAAACAGTGATCTTTGGAATTGAAGCTGATCAATTTTTCTCCCTGATAAAAACCAAATTGTTTTCTTTGTTTCAAAAATATTATCTTGTCTTGCTTTTCATTCTACTGTTGCAGAGTAGATTTTGGAGTTTGAGAGACTACTGAAAGAACTGTCCTGCTTATTAAGTACTACCTACGGTGGTAGGAAATCGGCCGGGACTACTATTTTCCCTGAGTGGATCTCTTTACTTCTTGTTATGAACTTCAATGCTGCATTATAGTTGTAGTTACTTCTTAAAATCCACACCGCAATCACCCACTTGCAACTGTTATGGTAAGCAGATCTTTAATTCGGTTTTTAAAAACAACAGGTTTATGAAATTGAGCCTTGCTTACCGATTGTGACCAGCAACACGATGGCAAAGGTGACATCCGAGGACATCTTATCGACATTGATGATTCTCTCAATGGTCAGCCCAGCAGCCCCAAGAATACTTAGGATGGAGATGACCGCAAAGGCCCATTCCTTGCTAGTCAGACTTGACAACGGACGTCTCTGAAATGAAGAATTTACAACGGGATGAGAGAAAGGAGCGACAGTAATCTCACCAGGAAACTGTTGAATGTGGACTCAGAGCCCCAAAATGTGGGCCGTTGTCTACAATTTCTCTAGAGGTTAATCCCCTGAAAATCAAGAGGGACAACGGGGGGGGGGGGGGGGGTTGCAGGCTTTGAGTTTCATCTTTAAGAGGCCACAGAGGCCATTTCATTTTGCAAAGGGCACTTCCATTGGAAAATCTTGACGTCTATGTCTATGGGAAATTTTGAAGGGGCACCAAGGCCAAGACCTGGGGCAACAGAGGTCATGGGGGTTCTTGGCGTTCGTGTAATTCCAGTCTTGGTGTTGAGTTATACCTGCCGACACTGTCAACACAATTCAGGGGGCAGTTGGGTTGGCTCAGTGGTTTCTTCCTTAGCCTTTTAGTTTTACCTCAGTAACCCCGGTTGAATCACAGACCGGAGCCTTGCATGTGGATTGGATTTCCAACACCTACCTAACAGTGTGGGTCTTCCCTATTTGGAGTTTTCCTCCCACATCTAAAACTGACATTTCATCAATGTTTTCTCTACACAAGTATCTTAAGAACTTCAAATTACAGTTTTACAGTCACTTTTGACGGTCCCTTAGTTTCAATACCCCCAAAATATAGGCCTATAACACTGTGAAAGTTAATTTCGAAGATAAACAGCAGCAACATTTTAATCACCTTTCCGAAAAATGTTTGAACCGTTGCAGCTTCCCTGGATACACCGAGATCAGCAAAGGTTGTTGGTGGGTCATTTATAGGCTCTGAGTCTGACCAATGGCGGCCAGCTTGCTCGGAGGATGAAGTCATGGTGCCTGTAATAAAAGCAATGGGAAACATATACTTAAAAAGAGTCTTAACACAAAACAACTTTGAGTGTCGTGGCCGAGCTGTTGAGAACACCGAACTCAAGCTCTGGTGTTTCTGCAGACTAAAGCAGAGTGTGGGTTCGAGTCCCGGTCTTGGCACTTGTGTCCTTGAGCAAGATACTTTACCATAATTGCTTTGTTTTTTTGATGGGACATTCAGCCATGGGTCACATGTAGCGCCTGTAAAAGAACCCCCAAAAAGAGTAGGGGTTAGCCCCGGTATTTCTGGTTCATATAGCCTACTACAGGCACCCTTGTTTACAGGTTTCCTCAGGCTTGCCAGCTCAGTGATTAAGTTCACTAATTTGAGGCATCCTTGGTTTTATTTCCAGATTAAATAAAACTCAATGAATGCCATGGAGTAAACAATGGAAAGAACTCATAGTGTCTATCCGTTTAATATATTTCTCAACAGGGCTCAAAATTAACACTAAACTGCAGCCAGTGATTTTAGACTAGAGTTGGGCCAGTAAACTTATGACCGGACAAGTCCGGTGGTGGTCTTGTGTTTTTCAATTGAATAATTAATACCTCACTTTGTAATACATGTTTAAATTAATTCATCACCTTTCTAAAGCATTATAAATTTTCAAGCTGCCCGTGTCTGGCTGTATACATTCTGTCACAGAGTGTCAGTGTCAACCTTTCTAAACAGAGTAAGGCTAGAATTTGACCTAAATTAAGGTTTTACTTAAAAGTACCAGGTAGATAAAGTGGAAGTTAGATAAAGAATTTAAAATAATTAAAAATAAAAAAATTTGTTGCATGAATAAAATATTAAGAAAGAATTACAAAATAGAATATTAATTTAGTTCGGACCTTAGTTACTACTTGCAGTTTTTGCACCTACAAGCTTACAACTCTCTGAACCGAGTGTTAAAAATTGTTACCAACGAAGTCGGCTACACATGCTAGACAATTTCAACTTCAGCTTAAGCCCCTTTCACACGAGAGCAATTTAGCAAGGGTCCCTTGCTTAATTGTAGCATGGTTGTAAAATTTTACAAAATGTACCTCGTGTGAAAGGACAACAATTTTTACACTGACCAGGGTCCCTTGTAAAATATTGTCCAACATTGCTACATTTTGTCGGAGGTCCGGACCTCCGACAAAATCTTACACTAGCGGAAGTTTTGACCAAGGACGTACGCTAAATCATCGTGTGAAGGGAACCTTTGTTTATTGAACGACGTCCTGTGAGAAGTCTCCCACACTGCGCATGCGTGACAACTTTTGTGTGTGAACTTTTGCATTGCATGTCAAGGGGCTGTACCCAATCACGCTAGTGCATCTTTTTTTGCAGCAATCCTTTAACTCTGTTAAATAAAAATTGTTACCCGCTGTGTGTACTGCATAACATTTTCCTATTGGCTGAATTCCTACATAATGTAGCAATTCAGCCAATAGGAACATTCGTTTTGAGCTACGTAGGAATTCTGCTTGCACGTTGTTTTATCAACACTGCAATCGGTTAAAAGTCATGCTTCTAAAATACCAAAAACCTTTCCTGACAAAAAATCTTAAACCTTTTCCTGCTTTTCGGAGCCTGGTTTCACCCCCAGAAAACTTGCAACGACTTAATACTACTGCACTGGTAGTATTATCTATTTCACAGATTTACCAGTAGTTCTGTTGGCTGGTTACCAGTGGTGTGTGTACTTTCATAGCGCACAATGGTTGTAAGTTTTTTACTTTATCTGTGTGAAAGCTTGCTAAATCAGTCACGCACGATGACAACAAATAAACAATCAGCGCTCGTAAAATTCGTAGCAAGGGACCATCCATGGTCATTTTTTTGTCGTGTGAAAATGGCTATAGTAATAGTACATTATAATTTTCACTAAATATTAATAATAAGTTACTTTAGTGTTTGTATAAAAAGTAGAAAATAAATCACCGAATACAAAATCAAAAACGAAACAGACGAGATAGACATTCGACAACAGTGAACTGCCATACACAAATGAAAGAAAAACTGAAGCCAACGTTAAGCAATTTTCATCAATTGATGCACTGAAACACACCAATAAAGGAAAAAGACAAGAGCTAAACTTCATCCGGTACCTACCGTAGTCCTTTTGGGGAGTGCTGTTCATGTCAAACTTCCGGAGGAGCAGGAGCAGGGAGGTGGCGCTGTACAAACAACACGGGAAGCCACTAAAAACTGGAACCTCTACAGCGGTTCGGAACTTTTCGTGTGCTGATACTCCTCGGTTCCCATTCATTCATTCATTCATTCTCGCTCGGGTAGTCTCCGATGGGCCGTCAGTGTTTACGAGAGTTCAACAAGTCTGGCTACAGAAAAAAAAAATCGATTATGGCTTGTATTAACATTGAGGTAGCGAAAATGAGTCAAGGTTCTAGACATTATTTCACGTGACTTTTTGTTTCATTTTCGATTCCGATTTCAATAAATGGTTCAATAATTGTACTTGAAAGTCTCGCAAAGTGAATACTCGTCAAGCATTAAACGATTTATTTAACTGTTTGTTATCTGGTTAGTTTCTTTAGACCCAATACAAGACTTTGAACTTCGGGACGGGACTTTACGCTCCACAAGGGTCAAAATGGGGTTAAAGGTTACACGCATGACAGGAAGCTCGAATCCAATCCATTGCCCTGGTTCAAAATGGCGCAGCCTGCCTCTGGAAGTGAATCTGTCTTGGGACAAAAGTGGGATCAGTGCATCTCCGATACGTTGCTGAAAGTCGGTGAGTTGCTCGAGTGCCATTTGTAGTCTTGTCTTGATAATAATCCTTTTTTGGGAATGATTACTTTGTACGATTGTATAGAAAACATGATGGTTGTTGTTCGTGCGTGGCATGCAGGATGATAGGATCATGATTGAAAATGGACTAAACTCACTCACTACTCACTGTGACTGTGTAATTCGTACACAAACTAAACTAGTATAGCCACACATTTGTAAGTAGTACATTTCCCCAGTGTGGCGATCGGGGGGCTACCTACCACTATACTTCGTAGGGAGTATTGACTAAACCTGGTTCATGAATAAAAATTGAAAGTGCAATGCTTTTCCAGTTGCAAACCTGTTTTTGCAAAAATTTAAAAATTGTATTTTATTTTGTTTCTTTCCAGGTGGTGGTCTTGGAGTAGGAATCGTGTTTTCAGTTTTTCTATTCAAAAGTAAGTATTTTCTTATTCTGGATAAACTTCAAAAACAAATTTGCAGGAAATAACCAAGAGTGGGTGATGCTTGACACTAGGCCTGATTTCATTGATTTAGTTACTTTACAACAACACCAAGTAAAAGAAAGATAATACTATAAATTGAATATTAACAAATTAATCTGACGTACAAGAACAACAGTTGATTCTGCTTTATTATTAAAGACAAAGTTTAAATGGGGGGGGGGGGGGTTGATTAGTTTCAATTCAGTCTGAAATATCATGTTAGGCATATCATTGGTGGTATATTTAAAATTCAAACCAATATAATTTCTCCATAGGAATACCCCTAAAACCAAAAGTAATCATCGCTTGTTGCAGTGGCCACAATTGAAATAAGCTTTGAATATTTACCAAATTCCTGTTTTCACTTACTAGAGAATGACTATCGGTACAGAATTTCGGTGGTTGTATTTTGTGTTTACTGAAGACAGGAGGCTGGGAATGAATTTACTATATAAAAAAACCCACAAAACAATACATACTTTCCCTTTATAAGTTAAAGAAAGAAAGCCGCACTTATTTGATAGACAAACTTGTGCAGTTTCAAATTGATCATCGTACATGAACTTCAAAATGGAAAGTCCGAGGCCCTATTTAAAATGCTTTTGTAATTGTTTGAAGGAAAACTATGGCCAATCCACATGGGTGGAGGTATAGGCCTCGGAATGGGTCTTGCCAACTGCAGTCACGCCTTCAAGGATCCATACAATGTGCAAGGAACGATAGCAAAGGTAAATATTTGCCTTGGGCTTCCCAAAATGTAACATTTAGTGGACTCTTATTAGACCTTTACATATTTTATGGCTCTGCTTACCGCTGAATTCAGCATTTGAGATCTCCATTCTTTGCTTACAGGTCAAACAAAAAATTGTAAGCTGTGTAAGTGAAGAATGCCTAGTGACGAGAAGTATGCACGCGCACAAGCTTAAATTCCCTGCTAACTTGTGAAATGCGCTGACGTAAGCGGTGAATTCCTTGATTCCATAAGCGACGATTACAGTAAGCATAGCCACGAAATTGGGCTCAGAAAGTAGGAACATCCTTATAATTCACACACTTTTGATCAATTTATAAATGATTTTGTAAAAAAATTATGTTTTGTTTCGTAAAATTGTTTTCAGGTGCTCAAAGAAAAGCCGAAGGAGTCCAGCCCAACAGAAGAAATAACGATAATCAGAACAGAGGAGGCGCCTAAATCATAAGAAAACTGTATATATCTAGGGTTTTTATGGAAATTCTGAACTTAAAATTGCTAGTATTCAACTATTTCTGTTTGTTGTTTTATTGTTGGAATTTTTGAGAGCTGAGAAGTGTGTTGTGCTGAACTTTAACAAAGTTTTTGGTGTAAAGCATCTTAGATATGCTGCAGATGATCTGCAGTTTTGTAAGATTCAACTTTGGGTGATAAATGTTTAATTTTATCTTATCTAATGTTTTGCAGGCAGCTCCTAGTTAGACAAATTTGTCCGCCCAGAAAAATTGAGCTGTTTTTTATCAAACTCACAGGTTTACATAACAATTATTGAGTACACAGAGTGTTCCAAATAACCAAAATCTATAGATTACCAAAAGATGCCATCTTTACAAGCAACTTTTGGCTAATATTGAGCTGCGTCATAAGTTATTACTTTTCTGCACAGCCAGTGGTACTGACCAATCATGCACAGAATGAAAACAAAAACTTCCGCATGCGGTATTAACTCAAACCACACAGTTGTGTGTTCTAGAAAAGATTGCTGTAGGGTGGTCGGGTTGGTGTAGTGGTATCTTTTCTTGAATTCCATCTCTAGGACCCCGGTTCAAATCCCAGCGGGGGGCACTGTGTGGATTGGGGTTTCAGTCCCAACCTGATTGCGTGGGTTTTCTCTGGAATAATTCTCTGGGTTTTTCCTCTCGATCTAAAACTGAAACTTTCCTCCTTGCCTTCACTCCATGGGGTTCTTGGCTAGTACAGTGATTAATCTGAGATTCCTTGGCTTCACAACCAAAATAAATGAAATGAAATGATTTGCGGGTAAAGATGGCTGGGAACTTTCAGCTGTAGATTTATTTCAAGTCTACAAAAGTTGGTGTGAATAGATATACATACATATGAGTGAACACAAGCATGTACCAGTTTGCTTTATAATAACTGTTGATTTCAAAAGGTTGATCACTTAAAATTGCCTGAAGTATTAAATTAAACAAGTTTTTGTTTATCAGTGAAACATAGAGGGTATATACAGACATAAAGCTGTTAATCTTATCATTTTAAGAATAAATATACTAAAGACCGGATGATGTTTCGAAAAGAAAGACATGTTCGTTGGTATTTTTTTATTTAAATATGAAAGTTCCCCTTTTCATGGATTGATTATTGGAACAATTGGATGACTGACCGGCTTCGTTATTGCATAGAGAAAGGACAGAGACTCTATGGTTATTGCAACAACAAAATAATAATAGTCACCAAAAATGTGAATTTGTTTGAAGTGATAATGCGTCGTGCAATGATAAGTTGCTTATTAGTTTTATACTTTGCTTCATTTGGAGGAATAAAAGAAACATTGAATTGTTTAGCATGTAAGAATTACAAAGTAGTTTGTATAGTCTGCATTATTCTTCCGTTTCTTTTGAGGAAATGAACACCGCATGACGTCCTGCGATTCGTGAGTCACAGTCGCTCCTCATTGATGCTGAGCGATGGCTAGCCATAGCGCCCTCTTATGATACCTCAAATAATTATTAGAGAATTCTACGCGCAAGCCTTTTTGAGATAGTGGCACTGTTTGGTTTGGGTGTAGACAGACAACTTACTATAAACTAGTGTCATGGTATTGTGTGACCACCTTATCTCAAAATTGGAGATGAATAATTTTGAAAACCCACAACCTTTTCAAAGATTTGATGGTCATGGCTTTTGGGAATTGTTCAAAATGGTCAAATATTAATTGTCCGCTGGGGTTGGACAAATTATAATCTATGTCATTTTGGATATAGTCCTCAAGAAAGGCGTTTATTTACTATTAAGCAGGACCCTATTCTAAGATTAGGTCTGGTCACTTTATTTCTTCCTGGGTGGCTTCATTTTGAGCAGGCGGCAGAGCTCAATATCTCTTCGGTTAACCCTGCCAAAAACCGAATAGAAAAAAGACGTTTAGTTTTCAGCCAATATAATATTTGATTTATCGCAAGAGGCTAGAGACTCTATCTTAGGGGCAAGGATGTCAAATGTTGTGATGCACATGCTGACTATTAAAAAGATTTCTTTTCTTAACCACATCGTACATACTGGTCAGCTCATGTGCCATGAATTCCTATGCTGGACCGGTGGTCGGTGATTGGTTAGGTGATCCCGGTGTACAAAATGGGTCAATGGCAGATGAAACCAAATTATAAAACTTAATTAAAATATCAGCAAACGAATAAGCTTAAATCAACACAAGCAATAGGCCTACCTGGACATGTAAACAACACACTTAAAAGAAAATCGTTGAAAAACGAAACACACAGGGGCATTGCAACCAAACAGAGGTCCCTCGCTGCAGGGTTTTAAATATTTTGCAATATTTGCTTAAAGGCACTGGACACGTTTGGTAATTGTCAAAGACCAGTATTCTCACTTGGTGTATCCCAACATATGCATAAAGTAACAAACCTGTGAAAATTTGGGCTGAATTGGTCATCGAAGTTGCAAGAAAATAAATAAAGAAAAAACACCCTTGTTGCACAAATTTGTCTGCTTTCAGATGCCTGAAAAGGGCTTCAGGCCTGAAGTCTTTTTCAGATTCAAATATTTTAGTGAGAAATTACCTCTTTCTCAAAAACTACGTTACTTCAGAGGGAGCCGTTTCTCAAAACTTGTGTTATACTATCAACAGCTCTCCAGTGCTCGTTACCAAGTAAGTTTTATGCTAATATATATTTTGAGTAATTACCAAACGTGTCCAGTGCCTTTAAGCATTGGTTAATAATTGGTAGTGGACCTACAGTGTGGTGCATAAAGAGGTTCTTACGTAATTTTGAGATGTGGCTATCAGCATTTGACTTTTAGCATAAATTCTTAGCAATGATTTCCACCCGAATTCCAAACTTCGAATAGGCCTAAAAGTTGCTTCTCAGAGAGAACAATATTTTGGAACACCTGTATTCTCAAGAAAACTGTTTACCAGATCCCTTCTGTTGCTTATAAATAAATGGAAAATATTGATTTAGATAACCTCAAACTGTATACAGGTCACTGGATTTATTCCCCAAACTAGCCCTTCTTATCTGTCGGCATACCCGTCTGTCAATATTATTCCGGACATCTTTTTGAAGAAAACAATAAATTGCGCCCTCTTTTTCTGCAAGTGTTGTGTTGGTGACGTGTCGACGTTGCTAAGTGAAACATCCAGGTATAGTTTTTGTCCTGGTTTGTTGTCACTCGACCAACGACCTTCTTCGAAATCGAGGAACGATTTATCAAAATCATCGAAAAACATGTTTGTGAACTTAACCCCTCTCTATCTTTCAACGTGTCAGTGTAACATTATCATCACCACTTCACTTTCACCGACTGAGGGTTCAGTTTATGTAAACAAAAATTCAAATAGTTTTAACTTTGTAGACGTGTTTCATCTAACTTATCATGTCTTTTCATTAAATTTTAGTAGTAGACTGCAAAGTTCCAAAACTCCATGAATTATATAGCGCCCTCTATTAACACAAAACTTGAAACAAGGCTAGTTACGTATAAATCAAAGCCCCAAATAGTCAAGGCAAGAATCACTTTTCAAGTTAATCGTTATCAATTTCAACAGCCGTGTTTCATCCGGACTGCATGGTTGAAATTCTCATAGATTATACTAGCGCCCTCTCTAACGCAAATCTTGAAACAAGACTAGTTACGTGTAATATAGATCAAAGCCCCGACTAATAGTCCAGGCATTTCTAAAGAATCACTCTTCAAGTTAGCGCACGCTGTGCCCTACAACAAACGGGAACATGGTGGCAATTGGTGGGGGGTGCTGCAAGGCCAGTCACCAGCCATGTAAGTCACCTTACTCCAACGTATCAGATCAGCACCAAATGAACTATGAACGGTTACTATAGCGATGCAGTTTTGATACTGGGTCTCTGGGGTTACGTTCAAAATCATGACTGTTGAATTTAAGTCAGGGAATTAGACGTGGGGTGGATCGGTTTACTTAATTTGGCGAGAGGGTGGCTAATTTCTCTCGTTCTTCTCTCTCCGAACCAAGTCTATAAGTTTTATAACAACATTGTGTAAATATGAGAGATTTTCTAGGCCATTCAGCTCAGTGCTAAAACCCAACAACTTCAGGGTGCGGAGTCAATGGCTTTGCCCCTGGACACTGACAGGGGCCTGTAAGCGGGCCCCTGGACCCCACGCCTTAAGTGCTATGACTCCTGATGCCCCCCCCCCCCCACACCCAAGACAGATTGACGCCCATGGCATCAACACACATGAAAATAAAATTCTCTTCATGTCAAACAAACAATAGTTTGACTCCCTCCACTAGTGCGCCTACAGACGAAAAAATCTCCAAGAATCAACTAAACTTTTCCAGTAGGCCAATACATCCTACTAATTCATTAGTTGCCATGGATACAAACACGTACTGGCGCGCCCACTTTCATCTACGTATGGGGGGTGTCCACCCGGCGAGGGTCAGGCCAGGGTTAAATTCTCTAATTACTTTAACCAGAGTCACTACATCCAAGGTTCAATTATACAGCCACTGTCACAGCAACATCATTTTTAATTTCGAATTTCGTAACAAGTTCCTCTAAAATGTTCGCAGTGTAGGCCTATGGTTTACGCAGTGTATACTTTTTTTCTTTTCTTTTTTTTTGGGGGGGGAGAGGGTGTGTTTCTAGAGGGATATTTCTGAATGTTATTTTAAGGGATATGAACTTTAGAAACTTGCCAAAACAGGGATCTACTGTTACATTGCAAGGTTGAAGCCCGAACCACTACTCGGTCAACATTAAGTTATTTGGTATCGCATTTCATTATTTCGGATGTTATTTTGCAAGACTTGCATCGTGCTTGCCCCTCTTTAGTTTTGCCTGTATAGATAGTTCCCAGTAGCCGCCATCTTTACGGGCAAATCGCATTTTGGCTTGCAGGCGCGTCAAGCGCTCTAATTATTAACGCAGCCGCGTCGTTCACTGACCAATCACGCAATGAGTTTGGTGAAATGTGCGCGTGCTGCACGCCGTTCTCACGCGTAACGCGGGACTGTGTGTTCCAAATTGCCCGTAAAGATGGCCGATTTACGTCATACTGCAACCTATCTATAGTTTTACTGCAGTAGAGAGGTCTACGGTGCCATGCACGATGATAATACTAGCTCGATGGAAGTGACTGTAATTGACTGTAATTGATACTAGAGGAGCTACTGCTAATAATTTGTTAATCCCAAAGTACAAAACGGAGTGCTACAAACATAGTCCGATCATTAATTGCACCACAATATGGAATACCCTAAGTACTGAAATTCGTTCGGCGCCATCTCTATCTCATTTTAAATCACTTCTGAAATCAAGTCTTTTGGCTTCTGCCTTTTAATTATTTTATCTCTCGCTGTTTATTTTCATTTGTATAAACCCACCCATTTTATTTATATAATTGTATTTGTATTAATTTAACTATTCCACTATTTAATTTTTTTATTATATTTATTATTATTTTTTTTATTTTTTTTTTAAAATTATATTATATTCCCCAGGGCCCCATGGAAGACCACAAGTTTATGTGAATGGGTCTCCCTGGTAAAACAAAGATAATAATAATAATAATAATAATAATAAATCAGTCTGAAGGTACTTGAGTGATAGGTACCTGACTACATATATTTCATCATAGTGCAGCAATCTTGATTTTCTCTCAATCAATTCAATTTTGATTTCATTTCTGCTGTTTTTCTCAACGCGCTTTGACCGAGGCTGAAAGGAAAAAATAGCCTGGTACCTTTTTGTACAATGAATTTTAACATACATTACTTCTATTGGAGACAGGGAACATGACCATTATGGTGGAAGAATGATAAAGGTCCGTTAGTTCAGTGTTCAAGTGATGATTTTATTGACAACTATAATATCACGAGTTATTGTGCCTTCCGTTTGCGTTCTCTCTAATGCATGAACAGCTTTTTGAAGGAGGTCACAAAAAGGCAAGAGGAGAGTGCATTGGAACCTAAAATCTGGCATCCATAGGACTATCAAGCCAGGACTTGAAAATAACGTCACGTTTCAACCACTGTGAATCAATCGACAGTTCCGGGAGAGTTTGGGGACTGCTGTCACCCCGTAGTCTGCTCCCCTGCATCGATATTTAATACCCAGTTACGCAATTGACGTCATCACGGAACCATACTGCTTTCCTTACAGCCTCGATTTCGTAATATTGAGTTTCTCTCTCTCAAAAAAAAAAATCATCTAAAACAAAAAAAATCAAAACAAAATCACAATAACAAAGTGTGTTTTATGTTTGCCTGTGTACAACTTTGACACAACTCACGCAAAAGTTGTTATGTTCATCTTTGGAGACAATCGTAGCCTGGGGTGGTAAAGTCCTAATGGAATGTACATGGTGGCCGTCAAATATGCTGTTAAGGCCAAGCTGCATGCGTATGGATAACGTTAACGGCAAGGTAAACTGATCTTGTTACCGGTTTCAAAGGGCTCCGCTCTGATTTGGCGTTTGACCTTTAAGTCTTCAATCACAATAACTCAGAATAATAAAGTACCTTAATGAGTCCTAAATGATTGCGAACAATCATCACTGACATTTCAGAGCCCGGAGGTAAGCAAGCTACAAGCTTAATCAAGTGGAAATGTTGCCAAATCTAAGCTAGGCGGGGCCGACCGGGTGTAATGTTACAAATACTATTTAATACCGGTACTACCAAGTGCCTATGCCGAAAAGGGATGTCATCGACCTGTACTTGGATAATTGTTTTTTTGATAAAACCACCTGAATTCGGCTCTTCGTAAAAAATAAAAATAATAATAATACAGGAAGATGACTGCGCGGGCACGTGTCAAATATTTCCTGCTTTAGGGTCTAGTTTCTTTGAGCTTTCTAAAAAATATAATGATTGATTAGGCAAGTTTCAAATACTGACACCTAACACATGGTAATACTGTCAAAACACACATCTTTGTGTTGCAGTCTCTCTGTGGATATTCCTAAATTTGTTCTATACACTTAAGGAAAAGCCTATTCTTCAACACTGTAAACAACACTGTGTGGACGTGTGTAGGTCCACATAGTGTTTCAAGTCTTTACATTATGTGGACCACTGATCAGGTATGTAGCGTTAAAACACTGTACCAGCACACGTGGTCGTTAATGGTTTTGTTTCATCATACCAAGGTGCTTCGTATAATTATTATTTAAGTATGATTGGCTTACAAAAATAGAAAAGAAAACACACAAAAACACATTATATTTCACCTCTAAAAAGTCACCTCTTTTTTTGACCTTTCTATAAAATGATGTAATGTTGAGCAACTTTTTGTTACGATGAAACAGTTTTGAATAGGAGCCAACCGGGAAGTATTAAGGGATCTATTTGTTATCTTAAACTTTACACCTTTTGTTTTGAAATTATGGCCATTTCACAGACGTGCATCTTTTATGTCCCATTTCTGAGTCAGGCTGATCCTGAGTGGTTTAAAATTATAATTTCAACCCAAATTCTGTGTCATTTGTACACGTTTTGGGTCATTTTGACACAGATTCCGGGTCAAACTGACCCTAAAACGGGTCAGACCCCACGTGACCCGGATATGGGTCAACTCTGACCCGGAAGTTCTCTTGACTCTCGGTGAACTCTTGATACATTTCATAAAACCAGAGATTAAGGTAACAATATTTTTACCTTCATTGGTTTTGCTATTAATACCACGAAGGAAAGAAAGTGACGTCTACGGAGAAACTTGTTGGAAAGTTGCAGGTGGTGCAGTGAATAATACATGAAAAGGTTTCTAAAGAAAGGTGGCTCACTTTACTGTAGAGCGCATTATTATCGCATGACTATAAAATCATAACAACCTGCATACTATGCTTGCAAATGAGTACGGATTGATGGATAGCAAAACATACTCTCACCGAGGGTTGAATGCGTGTACCTTTCAGTCATGGCATAACTGAGTTGACAGGAGCCTAGTAGGTTGATACAACCACACGGACGTTGGTTTATGTTATTGTTCAGTCACATGCCGAGCGCGTATCCACACACAGACGTACGTAGTCACTTGCTCCTACCATCAGCGAAGCATTTTTAGGATCTAGATCATGATCGTACAGTGACTGGAGTGGAGACGAGTCATCGGTGGGGGTTGGAAACCACTCTGATTGCCGGAACCAGACTCTCACTTTTTTTATTTTGTCTGCTATTG
Source organism: Leptasterias polaris (assembly GCA_037783415.1). Classification (NCBI taxonomy): domain Eukaryota; kingdom Metazoa; phylum Echinodermata; class Asteroidea; order Forcipulatida; family Asteriidae; genus Leptasterias; species Leptasterias polaris. The sequence continues at coordinate 2,090,479 of JAZGTN010000111.1, forward strand.
GGGTCATTCATCTGCTGAGTACACCGACGACTTCACATTGACTTGCTTAGTCGAGCGTTTCATTTTACCCGTTGAACCCGGAAGGCTATCCCCCAGTCTTATTTTTGTTACCGTCTACCTCGTATTCACCTGAGTGTTGAATTGCTTGGCCTTTTTTTTCCTTCCGGGGTTGATCATCTGTCATATGAAGGGGGGTCCGTTTACCTTCTCTCTCACCGCTGGTGCTGGGCGGCCGACAAACACCACATTCCACGGCTATTCCTTTTCGATAAAGGGAGATTATTGCCGTGCAGGTTCCACGGTCTCAAAACACAGGGTTTTTTATATCAGGTATCGAACACGCTTTTGTTAGTCTGCTGTTTAACAGTTCAGTGGTGAACCGCGTGAAGAGAGAGAGACACCTTGCCTTCTAGTAAGTGAAGAAACTCCACGATAGTATAGTATTGTTGGAATTTGAGTGCTTGCACAAAACATCGGTGCACGAACCAGTCATAATCGATGGCAATGATCTGCCAGCCGGAATAAAAAAAACTATAAAAAAAACCTGATTTTACATCTGTTGGAGCTGAGTGGGGCTACGTAAAAATACTAGGGGAAAACTAAAATCTTATTTCATCATGGACGGAATCGTCACCAAGCCAAACAGCGTCCACTGGAAGCGACCGTCCTGGTACCGAAGACGAACGGGTCTGGAGCGCCGTTTACTCTGCCTGTCGGTTTTGCTTGGATTCGTGGCGGTCTCTCTCGTCGCCGTTCTCATGAACGAGTTGATGACAGATAGGAAAGGTAAGATATCATTAATGGTGCAATTTTTTCGTATAATCGTTTACCGATATTTCAAGCGTGGGATAAAGTCCAAGGAATGTGATAAGTTGGGACGACCTCGTGATTGTGTATGGTTTTTGCAAAGGGGCGCGTGCGAGCCAGTTTTACAAAACAAGAATTGTGTCAACAAGCACTCATCGCTTTCGATAAATCGTTTTGTCTTCTTGAGTAAACCTATCGTAAAGATGTGTTGATCTAGTTTAAGGGTAAACATACCAGAGGTATCAAAACAGATCTAGGGCGATAAAGCCTTAGGCCTATGTGACTTTACTGCGAACTGGTATCGTGTAGTTTCCCATCGCCCAAAAGTATCCAACTGTCAAGTAAAGGTATGTACTGCACAATATTCTTCAGAAGGATGTACAAACATTCGTTCAGGTTCCAGAGGCATAACTAAAAACCCGGTTTCGGTTCTGGAAAAGCAGTACATGCAACCAATGTTTTTTAACCACCGGAGCTGCATTGGCCCCCCTCACTTTCACCAGTGTAACCAAAGAAAGTGTGGCAGACATACCGCTAGTCTGTTCCCTCATGCTATAAAGCGCTATCGTTGGTACCACACGTTGGTACCACACGATGGAGTTCTGTTCCATATAGGCCAATGATTATAGTTGCTTGACGTAACATTACCAAGGAAGGTTTGTCTATTTAAATATAATCATAATCATTTTGCCATTTGCCATTTTCAATCATTAGGCCTATGACTAAAAACATCATCCTATCGATGGGACTAATACAAAACTGCTTTGGGTCTGCTTCAATTACAAAGTGACCCGGACTCGGCATCTTTTCCGTTACCTTTCTAATTACGAAAGTCAGTTTCCAATTTGGGGAGTCACAAATCATTATACAGCGCACCCACCAAACTGTAACGTTGAGTTGAATTGAGTGTGGCTTCCCCATTGTGAAGTCACGCTGAGGGTACAACACGCTACTTTGCCCCACAACAACAAGCCCAACTTGTAAAGTCAAAAGTGGGAAGCCATATATAGTTCATGTAGGCGCCCTGAATAAACACTCTTTTCTAAAGAGGTAAAAGGAGCGGCACAAGTAGGCTCTGTAATTACTTGCCGGTAATCCGGCAAGCATTTCAAAAACACACCTGTGTAACGTATCCTGTAAACACCGAGGGAAACAACCCAAAGATTTCATTCATATTATTTTAGAAAACAATCGAGGAGGTCTCACATTCATTGCGGGGGCGGCTTACTTTCGAACCTTGCTTCAATTAATTTTGAAACATGGGTCAGACTCTTCGGGATACAGGAGTCGATTTTTAGACATCTTGGGCTGCATCCGGGTCAGAAAGAATAACCTGAAACACAGGTCAAAGCGGCCTGAAATCCCATCATACACGTGATATCCGGATTCAGGGTCAATTTACAGTATGACCCCGATGAACATCCGGGACTTGAGTAATGAATATTGATTGGCACAGCAATGCGCCCAGAGTTAATTAAACTTCATTATGGCGCGACTGTTTTGTTTGTCCCGCATTCATTGAATGTATAACCAAAAGTGTATACCATGCCCGATTATGTGGCAGGGGGGGGGGGGGGGGGGGGTATCCCCCCACGTTCCCACACCCTTGACCTCCTGTTCAGAAGTACCCCCCCTAAAATTCTCTAAAGAAATTATGAGATTCACAGAACACAATGAAGACCATGCCACATGTCGCGCTCCAAATGCCAAAGTGAGGCATGAAATGATGGTTCTGGTTCTTGCATACACGAGACGATAATTCTATATAATTAACACTGAAATATTAATACACAATTTAACTAAATATTAGTACACAATTAACTAAATATTAATACACAATTAACTAAATATTAATACACAATTAACCGCATCCCCACATCACGGGAAAATGTTATTTCTTGTTTTTCTTTTGGTGCTGTTTTAATATATTGTACAGCGCCTTGATATTCAATCGCTTTATGATTGCAAACTTATTATAATAGTCCGTAAAACACCGCTATGAACGAGAACGAACACCGAGTATACGTCTATACCGAACAGAGTCACGTTGTGGAATAATTTTCAAAAGCTGGATTCAGGGTCATTTCAATACACAAATTGTCTTGCAAGATTGATCTGCTTCAACGGCTGAACCACTTTCAATCAATACCCATCCCAATCCTAGATGGTAAACAGCTGAGAAAAACAATTCTCTGCCCAGAAATTGTTGTCTCCTTCCACCGGCTTGTAAAATTGGGACCATATGAAATCAGCGTGGATGTGTAACTGCAGATTATGCAAACATATAGCGTTTGTTTTTGAGGTGTTTTTTGTTTTGCGTGTGCGTGCAGTGCAGCAATACTTGCACCCCTTCCTTGAGGCGAACTCCGGTAGGATCGAGTTAATTGTCAGCCCCTCTAGCCGTATCTGGAGCAGGGAGGGGGCCTTGGTGATTTCCTATTATTGCACCCAAGATGGGCGGAGATGTCCGAGCTGTCGTTTCCCAGGACGTAACACTGCGCTGTGAGCAGGATGCGTTTGTGGAAACGTGGCTAGTCAAAACAGCGGGTTCGTTTCCTTGAGGATTGGGTTCCAGGAGAACGTTTAATAAATATGTCCAGGTAATTAGTTGGATATTTTATTGCCAGCTATGAACACGCACGAAGCTTCCTTATTTAACTCAATTAGCTCCCTAAATTAACACATAACAGAACAAAATACCTAATTCACAGACTATCTTTAAATCACTGTGTTTCGCTGATGATATTACCAATATTTATGAAAGTAAGATGACATCAACTGTATCATTATTCAATGCAATACCGCGCATCAGTGCGTTATGCTCTTTAATTTGACAAATTGAGGACATTTATCATGCTACCTAGTCTCCTTCCCGTATAATAATTTAACCAAGTGAATTTAAAATAAATAAATAGGCCACATAAATAAACAAGTAAATAACACATAAATAAATAAATAACGACAGAAACATACATTTTCAATAAGAAATACAGAAAAAAATCAAACTCTATATTTCGTTTATAACATATTCAGCTTGAGAAAAGCAATATGACAGCACGGCATGTTATTTTAAATAATTCATTTCAAAAGCATCAAACGTAAATTTAAAAAAGTGCACTTAAAGTTCAAACAATAAATACCAATCGCTTTATGTCAACTTTAAATATACAAGATTTAGTTTAGTTTTACAAGGTTTAGTTTCATGATAATTGTGTTGAAGTTGGAGATGATTCAAATGAGAGTTCCAATTGTACTGTCCCTCTCACACACACGTGTTTCCACATTGGTCGATACACAATGCCGTAGAGATCATAGCCAATAATCTTTCTTCAAGTCGCCCTATATAAGCGTAGACAGTTGAATTCTAAACAGTTTGCATGCACCTGACGGTCAAGGACTGTGGGGGCCGCCACAGTTCACTCTGCAGTGGTCCGATGGTGAGTGGTTTTTTAAATATAGAACACTATCAAAATAGTGACCAGGATCTGGTAGGCACTGCTTCATCCATTGATCAAAATATTACATGGTTGACTTCACTGCTGGTGTACGGGCACACATTCTCAAAAAATGCATCCCTGTGGAGCGTTCTTTTGTTCTTTCCTTTTTACCTGTACTTAACATCCTCCCCATAGACTTTGTACGTACACAACATTTCTTCGGGAGCACCCCGTCTTTAGAATTCCGCCATGGAGTCCTTTTGTTTTCCCTTTTTGTTTGGTCCTTGGTCTCCAAAGGGTACTGAAAATGCGCACCCGTATTCACAGTGTAAGAAACAGAGGGAGACAAAGTAGAAGATGGAAAGATGAACTAACAACATTATATGGGCATTGCTTGGCAACAAACAGCACAGTATACATGTAGGGGGGGGGGGGATTCCATTGGGACATTCTAAAGACTGTGGGGTGCTCCACAAGAAATTTTGTGTACAAAGACTATGGGGAGGATTCTAAGTACAGGGACAAAAGAAAAGAAAAAAAGAATGCTCCACAGGAATGCATTTTTTGAGAATGTGTGTATTCGGGTAAGAAAAAGAGGGAGACAAAATAGAAGATGGAGAGATGAACTAAGAACATAGAGGGGCATGGCTTGTCAACATAGGGGAATTCTAAAGACCGGGGTGCTCCATGAGGAAGTTTGTTTGAACAAAGTATATGGGAGGATGTTAAGTACAGGGACAAAACAAAAACAGGAAAAACAAAGGTTTCCATAGGGGAATTCTAAAGACTGGGGTGCTTCATGAGGAAGTTTGTTTGAACAAAGTATATGGGAGGATGTTAAGTACAGGGACAACACAAAAACAGGGAAAACAAAGGTTTCCATAGGGGAATTCTAAAGACCGGGGTGCTCCTTGAGGAAGTATATGGGAGGAATTTAAGTACAGGGAAGAACATAAGATATCTCCACAGGGATGTTGGAAAAAAAATATAAAAATTGTGTGAAGCCCATAAGTTTAATGAATATAAGAAATTTATCCAAATGTTCTTTTCATCTCTACCGAAAGGACAAAAAGCCTGTGCTTCGTACGGTCGTACAATGTGCCTATTTAATGCAAATCAATTCAAACGTCGATTGTGAGCCCTAGTGGAGACTTGACACTAATGTCAGGTAAAACGAATCCCATGTGAAGGTTTCCTGCCAACACTTTCACTTATTTACATAAATTTACATATTTCACTTTGCCACTGTGGTGTTTGTATTTAGCATCTAAATAAACGACACAACACTTTCTAGTCAAAATTATATATGCACAACATACATCATGGTATTGAGGGTCTATCATTGGTGGTCTAGGATAAAAGACAATGATGAGACTCACTCATAAAATTCCCTTTGGACAAAACCTTAAAATATGATATTAATTTATTTTCTTATAGGGGTTAGTCTTCCATTTTCCCCCCAGGATTTTAATGGCAGTTTCAAAAAGGATTATCAACTTTTAACCGAATGACTCCTGTAGGGTTTGGTTTAGCGTTCAACATGTTTCTAAGTTTAAAAAAGAAAAAAAAACCCAACCATTTCGCCAGAGGTACTCGAAATTCCCATTTATTCTTTGGCACATGCAAACGGCCTTCAGTCGTTTTTATACTCGCTTAAAACCTTTTCTGCAATGCAGTTGTACTGTAGTGGGGGTACAATTCTATGAATTAATCTCACAATATGCCGTGTAGTGTTGCCTTTGTAGGACATGGCCTTTTGCTGCCATTCAATGACTTAATCCCGGGACAAGCTCCTTTTCTCCGCGCATTTCACTCCCAAGTCATTTCGCCTTATGTGGTTACACAGCTTTGGTAATAAATGGCATTACAAATACCAACCGTGGGTGGTTCAACTTTCGTTTCAAAGTTTGAAACCCGGAGGGCATGCCCTCTAGTTAAGTAAGTACATGCACCAGTGAAAGAAAGCTCAGAGCTTTGGTGACTTTTAATAAACCTGCCTCAAATAATTGCTGACATTACGCTTGAGTCAAGAGAACATTATTTGAAATGTTGTTAAAACTGCCTCTCTGTATACTTTACTCTCCCTGAATCAAATTAGGGAAATAATTGGTACTTTTAAACAATCCTTTTGTCGCCGGTATGGTTACTTCATTTGAATCAAGCGAAGGTACGTTATTGGCAGTAATTTGTAGGCTTACTGTCGTTGAATCAAGTTAAGGTATACACCATCGGTAATAGTGGAAAAATAGCGTCTGTTGGTTTACTCTCCCTGAATCAAATTAGGGAATGAATTTGTACTGATTGAGTCAAGAGAAGGCACACCATTGTAGTGTTGAATCAAGATAAGGTACAGCATCGGCAATTTTATAGCACTAAGAGCGATGGGATGAACATTGAACGGTTATATGTTAATTTATATGTTAATGTAGCTGGTTTGGTTTCTCTGTCCTTTCTCTATGCTCTGATCAACACACACCATTAGTAAATTGCCACAATGGAAACTGACTGGGTTAATTTTTAAATGAATTGGGGTTGAACAAAGAAAATTTGACTATAGAGCGGGATTTGAACCAACGACCTCCGGAACAACTGAGCTATCTAGCCCCATGTTGGTACTCCTTCTCTATTTTGTCAATATCTTGGCACCCCCGACTATCTAGCCCAATGTTGGTTGGTGCTCCTTCTCTATTTTGTCAATATCTTGGCACCCCCCCCCCCCGAAAAAGAAACTGGTGCCCTTAGGAACACCCTTAACAACAGCCACAGCAGCAGCAGCAGCCGTAGCCGCCAATACATAACCTTCTTAACCTTCCGCCTCTTTAGGGTCAGAATTTACCCGGATCCGGATCTCGTGATGGGGCCTGACGCATCTCTAAGTCAGGACGACCCGGAATCTGTGTCAAAATGACCCCGAAACGGGTCAAACTGACGCAGAATCCCGAGTACAAATCCCATTTGTTGTTCCGCTTTATGGGTCAGGCTCCTGGGATCCGGAATCCGGAATCCAGGTCAATTGTGATCCGGGCGTGTTTAGAGTTGTACGGTCAATCTACCACAAAATCTGCAACCTCACCTTTACTGAAGCAGTCATTACCATGGTATACAATGATTTACTTTTAAAAAACATGACCCAAATTATACCACTGCTTTCAAATTCCACTTCGTCCTTAAATTTATGTTCAATATTGGTCCACTGTAGTGGAATGTGTGCACTTGCACATGTATATCCCCCACACCTATCACCTAGAGATTATTATTCACATAACAGTGCATCTTTATAAAGACACTAATTAGGTTTTGCCTAATTTGCTGTCAAGATCCATTACTGCTCTTACAGCTATAATGGCTGAGGTTTAATTGTATGCTTTTGTATAGATACCTATGTTTGTTATCAGACATCTCGGCGCCATTATTTGATTAGTGGTTACAGTGACGCTGCCAGGAGTGTAATTGCTGATGACGAAACATTTTGAATTCCACATTCTCTATGAGACTAAAAGGCAAAAGAACACCGGACCTTTTCCCCTTCGCTATGAATGTTACATGTTGTTTAGTAGATGAATGGGTGCTTTAGTGAGGGTGTGGGGATGGAGACAAAAAAGATGACATAAACAGCTGGCAAATCATGTAATGTCAAATACATGAAGTCAAGCGTTTAAACAAAGGGGGAATGAAACATAGGCGTTTTCGAAACCCGGTTGGGCTCCTGTTTTGGGCTCCGGCTTAAAGGCACTGGACACGTTTGGTAATTACTCAAAATATATATTAGCATAAAAACTTACTTGGTAACAAGAAACGGAGAGCTGTTGATAGTATAAAACATTGTGAGAAACGACTCCCTCTGAAGTAACGTAGTTTTTGAGAAAGAGGTAATTTCTCACTAAAATATTTGAATCTGAAAAAGACTTCAGGCCTGAAGCCTTTTTCAGGCATCTGAAAGCACACAAATTTGTGCAACAAGGGTGTTTTTTCTTTCATTATTTTCTTGCAACTGCGATGACCAATTGAGCCCAAATTGTCACAGGTTTGTTATTTTTATGCATATGTATGGATACACCAAGTGAGAATACTGGTCTTTGACAATTACCAAACGTGTCCAGTGCCTTTAAACTCCGCCTGCCTGCTTGAAGCCGCGTAAGGAAAGCACACGTTTTTTAAATGAATGACGGAGCACAAGCCTAAGCCCAGTCCAAGCCGCGATTTCGAAAACGGCCATAAAATGTTCTCTCAAAAACTGAAACTACGAACCAATAATGGTGAATTTGTTATCTGTTGGTATTAAACATCACATCCAGTAGTTCGACATTAACAAATCTGTTTGACCTTTGAAGTTGAGTTCCTTTGTCACTAAGTGTTGAGCTGGTGGATTTTCAGCGAATACGCCGGTGTTATTGTTGATGTATGGTTTGATTGGAACGTGTGTATAATTTGATCGTACCTCACTTTTCTGAGGCCAACGTTCTTCGAATATTTTGCACAACTCAAGTCGTCAATCATCTTGGCATAATATTGGTCTTAATCTGTGTGTCAAGTATGAAGAATGTATTCAGCAGTCAGCACTTACTGCATAAATTTGCATAATTAGCAAATATTACATTACATTTACATAATGATTTCCCCCCATCTCGTCTTTCGACACATCAGGGTGAAAATGGAACAACCAATAAGCTCTCAACACAGACGACTTCGATCATCAGCCTCCTGTTCACCATACTTTGTTGAGCCTAGAACCCATTGTGTCTCTTTTGCCGATAGATCATTTTCTGTATATGGACCCAGAATCTGGAACAAACTTCCAGAATACATCAGAGATACCACCTCACTGCATACATTCAAGACACTCCTGAAAGCTCACCTGTTTCAGGAGGTGTACCATCAATAATGTTTCTCCTGTTAGTGCCCATACATCAGCGCCTTAGAGCAAACTTTTGATTTTGGCGCTTTATAAATTTCTTTTGATTGATTGATTGATTGATTAACGAAGATCCTGAGAACTTAGCATCGGTCTCAAATGCAATGCAATCCCTTATTAGGCGAGGATAATTATGCACAATATGCAAATTATAATATCATGTATTATATGCAAATGATAATATTATGTATAATATTCAAATGATGATATTTTGTATAATATTAAATATGCAAATGGTAATATCATATTTAATATGCAAAAGATAATATCACGTATAATATGCAAATGATAATAATAATAATAATAATAATAGGCCCTAATACTCGGTTCTTATATAGCGCTTTATCACACCCCCTAGGGGCGTATCAAAGCGCTCAGTATTTTTTCCTACAAGGTATGTGGAGCTACGTTTTGAAGTATGAGACCCATTCCTTTACATAGCACCATGTAATGGTTTACAAGGTGCTGTGGCGCAATATGCAGCCAATCAAACCAGGAACACCGGGGCGAACCCCTTCTCTTTACGATAAGTGCACTGGGTTCTTTTACGTGCATTACACAACACACGGGACCAACGGCTTTACGTCCCATCCGAAGGACGAAGCAATAATGGTTAAGTGTCTTGCTTAAGGACACAGGTGTCACGACCGGGACTCGAACCCACACTCTGCTGATCTGAAACACCAGAGCTTGAGTCCGGTGCTCTTATCCACTCGGCCACGACACGCCAATAACATGTATAATAACATGTATAATATGAAAATAATGAAGTGGCCATGTGGCCTTGTGATATTAGGCGATCCCTCATATATAAATGAAATAAAATAAATATGCAAATGATAATATCATGTATATAATACAAATGATAATATCATTTCTAATATGCAAATTATGATATAATGCATTTTGTTGAAAGAAAAAATCCTACCAGAAATTACTCATTGTACGTTAGCGGCCATTGCTACTGTGCTTTCTACTGTAGTAGATAGCAGATGAACTATCTATGAGTGCACAATGCAATAATAAGAATGAAGCAGAAAAGCTACGGGTGCTGCTAGTTTCCGGTTCAGCGCGTGTCGGAAGTTGTTAGCACGCACCATTCCCAGGTCCTGGCGGCGGGGCAGACCCACTTGACACTTGACTTGGTTTTTCTTGCCTCTTTTGGTGGTGTATTTCTGTGTTAAAATGGCTACGTTAAGTGTCGGATTGAGGCGGAACATTAGGGGGAAAATTAATTAGGCCCTCGAAGGAAACTCAAGAATCCAGTCATATAACGCTAGGCTACATGGGTGTACTGAAGGAGATGGGTAATTTTGCCTGTAGGACTCGCGAATTTAGTATTTTTCTTATACTGCACATACCAAGGTTGCCGTTGACTTTATGTTCAGATTTGTGTGTCCATGTTTAAAGAGAGAATAAGCCGTTTGATGATTAAATTGGACTGTGAGCGTGAGGTACATTGCTTTGCTTGTCACAATTGAATGCTCCAATTTGACTGCTTTAAAGAGGAAGGAAAACGACCAATTCAATTTTGTGATGTACTCATTTTCCATATGACTAAGAGTCCTCATGTGAGTGGGGGGAAAAACACTCAAATCTTTAAAGGGAAGCGTTTGGTATGTAATCATTCTTAAAATTAATGGCAATGAAAACGTATTAGTTAGAAGCCTACAGCAGCTTTCGATAGTATAAAGCATTTTGAGAAACAATTCACTTCGAAGAAATGTGGTTATGTAAAAAGATGTCAGTTGTTATGACCCAAAAATTTGAATCTGAGAAACGTTTCTCAGATTGTGTATTCCTATTTTGGGGATTATTCTTCCTGCGTGGACATTATTCGCTCCGGATTTTCGGCGATATCTCAAAAACGCGACCACCTTTTGAAGTGAAATTATCACAGCTCAGGTTAGTTTTATAATTGTATATATCTATAGGCCTACATTTAGATAGGATTAAAACAATCGAACGGTTTCAAAACCAAAAGGTATTCTTTGCCGTTAACCTCGTGTTCAAATGGTGTAAATTGCCATTGCATTCAATACCCTTCCAGTGCAAAATTTGTCAACCTCCAAAACATCATAATGGGTCTCTACATTTTTGTCCGGGGATCTTTTGGTTCATTTCCCCACTCACACGAGGACTCTATCTATTGGAAAAATGAGTACATCACAAAATTTGAATTATCATTCCCCTTCCGTGCATACCATTGGTAAGAGTTATAAAGTATAAACCTTCACAGATTTGCACACAACGTACATGGTATAAAGATGGTTATAGGGAAACTCCATTTGATATATTTTTGCTTGAAATGCTATATTTTTTGAAAAATTAGTAAAACAATTAGTCCCCCCCCCCCTTTTCTCGCGACGCCAATGATCGATTGAGCTTAAACTAGGGCAGTCAGGTTGGTGTGGGCAGTCAGGTTGGTGTAGTGGTATCTTGCCTCGCCTTCCACCTCTAGGACCCCGGTTCGAATCCCACCTGGGGCACTATGTGGATTGGGTTTTCAGTCCCTGCCTGATTGCGTGGGTTTTCCCTGGAATAATTCTCTGGGGTTTTCCTCCCACATCTAAAAATGAAACTGAACTTCCTTCATTGTCTTCTCTCCACTGGGTTCTTGGCTAGTACAGTGATTAAGTTCGCTTTTCTGAGAGTCCTTGGCTTCACAACTAGAATTAATTAATAATAATAAATAATAATAAACTTACACAGGTTGGTTATTTCATGTATATGTTGGGTCACATCAAGTGTGAATAGTGGTCTTTGACAATTACCAATGTGACACATGTGCTTTAAATTAGTGTGAGTTTGAAACGATTTTATTTTTTTATTTTTTTAAAAATGTGTTCCGGAAATTTACAATTTTCTCGCCCCTGGATCACGAGAAACTTCCCGCCGTCCCAGAATGACAGCTCATTTACGATTCGCCAAGAAGAAGTAATACCTTCGTTTAATGATGTTTAACGGGATAGTATTCCCATATCTGTTTTCGAGTACCCTCTTCATGCGTGCTTCGCGAGACGGGTCGAGATAAAAGGGAAAGGAGGGCGCGTGACCGGCACAGCATGGTGTGAACCGAACATGTGGTGCTGAGGCTAGCTTTGATTTACACGGGGGGTAGTCTTGTAATTACTGGTGTGTGGTTTTAGTGCGGACTGCAGTAAGAGTTTAAAGTTGTGCAAAATTATTATTAGGTACCGGTTTATAACTCAGTGCTGAAATCTTGATTACTTATCTGTTGTAAAAAAAAACTGCGTGGTTCGTACTGTGAAAATAATCACATTAAGTTTTAACGCTGTGGGGAAAAAATGTTATGTGTTGAAAAACATAGAATAAAGCGGCAGAAGCTAATTTAAAGTAGGGCCTAATATCTCAAGGATTCCGATTATTTGCAGTGAAGAACTGGTACCTGTAGTCTAAACCCCTTCCTTCCTAAATAGATTCTGTTGGATTATAGATCCAAATGCTTTTTGTAGACAATTAAAGAGAAATACTCATGAATCGAATATTTATGTTGTATAAATAGAACCAACCCTCATCTCATTATATATTGTGATAATAAAGTTGGGTTTTCTTTTCATGTGTGTGTGGCTGTGTGCTAATATTCTTTACCATATGGAGACCAGGGGGAAACAAGAAGAAAACAAAGGGGGGGGGGACTCCATTACAAGGGAATTTTAAAGACCGGGGTGTCTCTTCCACAAGAAATTTGGTCAAACACAATCTTTGGTGATGATGTACATCAGGGACTTAGGAAAGAACAAAAGAATGCTACACAGGGATGCATTTTTGATAATCTGGTGTGGGTGTGTGTGTAAAAATTCGAATTTCGCTTCGATGAAAGTAAACAATTTGGGGTTGAAGAAAGTAAAATTTACCAGAGCGGGGCTTGAACCTGCAACCTCCGGATTTTGTTCTTGCCAAAATCATTTTAAAAATGTAGCCAGTAATTTTCCTCTGTGGTTTATTACTTGATATGTAAAGTTAAACCAAGATATTACCAATTTGTAATTTTTGTGAATCTATGAACATGTCTGATTATCCCACAAAAACAAGTGAACCTTGACAATATATTTATTCTACGAAATACAGCTGACGAAATCGAACTATAATGTGACCTACTTTCTTGCGCCACGAAGGGTGAGCACACTCAATGAATTTACCTACGTCAATTTGATGAAACAGACCCTGATACACTTTCTACGATAAAGATCATCGGAATAAATCAATAATTTCCATCTCCTGAAGGCTCTCGCAGGATATTCACATCTTTGTCATTGAATACACGATGTCGTATCCTGTTCATGACAAATAATATCAGTTGACTGTAGAAAAGTAAGCAAAAGTCTGCAGCACACAAGAACGATACAAACCAGGTGTACCGTGCGTGGTTGTCAATTTGTGCACATTATTTTGTCATGATATTGTTTTCAATTTAATGTTTACAATTTGCAAGACTGGCCGTCAACTTAGAAGCTTGTGGCTGCGCGTGGTTTATTTTCATTTGTGGTACTGTGTTTTTCGTCAAAGTGATACCTCACACAGGAAGAGGTCATATAATGTATCCAGAATTTTCCAGACCCGGCGTATATTGAGAGAGTTGCGACAGCTTGCGATTAGAACCCATTTTGTAAACGGAAAAAAGAAAAGAAAACAAGAAAAGAAAAAGAAAAAGAATTTCCTAATGGAGACCGCCAACATAGGGCTATAGATATCTCAAATTGGTAGAGCGACGGCACGTTAAGCCGGAGGTCGCAGGTTCAAGTCCCACTCTTGTCACTTGTTGTCGTTCAACCCCAAATTATTTTTAATTTTTTTCTGCAAACGAGAATTAAAGAGAAATCAAGTTGGTATAGACCTTATGCATTGACGTCACCAAGCCGCCATCTTAGAGGTAAACTGGTGATGAAACAATGGAAACGCGCTGATTTGTACGCGCGGCGCACAGGACTGACCAATGAACATCTTCCTTTTGACCTCTAGGTGAGGGCGCCCTACTCAAATGACGTCATATGCATAAGGTCTATAGCGGCGGCGTCCGTCCTCCTTTGAAAGACAAATAGGCCAAGACATGGGGAGCAGAATCCATGGCCTCTGTGTAATGCAGGACTGAACCAATTACTGTTCACGCGGCTTATTTCATTTTATGATTTTTTTTTTTTTTTAAATTGCTCATCAAAACGATTAAAGGATGCGTTCAAAGCACTTGCCTCCTTTTATGGGGCCGCGGCAAATTCAACGGGGGGAGGGGGGAAGGCAACCATTTACACCCAGTAACAACAGCCAATTTAACACGTGGCTGTATTTTTAAATCTTGTTATCCATGAGATAGCGTGTGAGCTCCCTCACTGATATTCCCTGAAAAACCACCCACTAAAATTTACAACCAATAAATATGGTTTTATGGTTCAATAAATAATTTCACGAGCCGCTGTTGCCTATTGGCACACGACCAAGCGTTCAAATAAAGGCCATCAATCACGGCCCCATAGAGGACACCGATTGCCGCACTTATCCCCGAAGGACTTCCCATCAAACTGCCGCTTCGCTCTTGGGAGACAATCACCTTCCAGGTCGGTGTAACCTCTCATTAACCTCCCGTTGACAACACAATGAGGTTGTTGATGTCCTAATTGATACGGAGGCTTAGAGAGAACATGTTAATTATTAGCTCATACAGCAGATTGATACTCCAATAACTATAAAAAATACTGAGTTCTTGTACAGCGCTTTATCACACCCTAGGGGTGTATCAACACGCACAATTTATCAACTGGATAAGAAGAGCTTCTTTTGAATTATAAGAGCCATTTTCGTAGCACCTTCTTATGGTTTACAATCATATGTGCTGTGGTGCATTCAGCAGCCACTTCCAGAAACACATGCCAGGGGCAAACCACTCTTTTTCGCAATAAGTGTAACTTCTTTGTTTTACGTATACACAACACACGGAACCTTACGTCCTATCCGAAGGACGAAGCAAAAGTGGTAAAGTATCTTGCTCAAGGACACAAGTGCCAAGACCGGGGCTCGAACCCACACTCTGCTGATCAGAAACACCAGAGCTTGAGTCCGGTGCTCATAACCGCTTGGCCACGACACGCCACATTTCTCCTATGCTCTCATTTAATAGACACGAAGAAACGAAGAAACTTACGTATCAGAATTTGATTACCAGCCAGTTATTGCATTACAATGGCTCCCTGCTCTGTATTTGCTGTGTAGTAAAACATCTGGGAAATCATTATTGTCGTGTTTATAGTTAATGGTGTTTCGTTCACATTTCGATCGATCCCTGATCTGAAGAAGCCTTTATCTAATAAACATGATTGCCTCACGACCGTTTATATAACACGATTTAGTTAAAAGTATCGACTATTTACGGTTTTGATCCGAAGCCAATATGGAAAGCCATAGCCACGAGACTTTCGATCCGGATGGTCAAAGTTTGATCCCAACAATGATCAATCCCCTTAAAGGCAAAGTATACTTTTGGCTTTTGGGACTGTTTGGTTGTTTTAATCCTATATAAATGAAGATATATTCAATAAAACTAACCTGTGAAAATTTCATTTAAAAAGGTTGTAGCGGTTTTTTACAGATATTGCCGAAAATCGGGAGCGGTTTTTATGTCCATGCATGAAGAACAACCGAATTTAGAATACACACTCTGAGAAACATTTCATGCAGAAACGTTTCTCAGGTAAAAAATTTTTTTGGATCCCTCTGTCTAAAACCACATTCCTTAGAAGGGAATTGTTTCTCAAAATGTCTTACATTATCCATAGCTGCAGTGCTTCTTATTACCAAGTAAGTTTTTCTGGTCATTGATTTTTGGAGTAATTATCAAAGGTATACACTCTCTTTAAATGATCTCCAAAATACTGCCATCTGCAATCCAAAGGGCGCTTGTTTGTTCTTAGCTGTATTTTAAACAATGGGTTACCGAATTCAGCAATGAAGTTCAAGTTAGGGTTAAGTACATTGCTGACCTTCTTGAAGGGTGAACGATCGTCATGAAATTGCTTGTTACTCAAGCATGGTCGTGTTATGTGATCGGTTGCATGCTGTGCAAATTCAAAGTACACACATTCTTTGACAAAAAATTGTCAGTGTGAATACCAGTTCACACCAGTATACAAATCCCCAAGAGATTGACTCCTGTCTGAAATGATTGTCAAAATCGACGGAACAGTATTTGAAGTCCCCCAATCACCGTTGCTTGTTTAGACTGCCGCGACCAAAATAAACCTTGATCAGCGGCGTAACTAAGGTAAATTTTTAGGAGGGCACAAGGGGGGGGGGGGCACCATTTTTTCTAGGGGGGCACTGCTGGCAAATCAACTATAGATTCCTTTGCACTTTTTAAAAACTGGATCTTAATCTACGCAATGGCGGGTTCCTAACAGCCCCTCAATTAAGCCAAAGGGAATATTATAGTCAATTTACAAAGATTTTTTTCTTCTTCTTTTTTTCTTTCTGTTTTTTCTCTCTTCTTTTTCGCACATCTAGAACCATGCAGTTACTGTTTGAATGTGTAGAAATAACTCATAACTGTTAACAAGGGATTGCGAGACCGGAGTCTTTTTTTATGGGGATTTATGTATTTGAGGACTGGCACTAGTACTTATTTATTACACACTGGGGCCGTGCACAGTAGGCCTAATCAATGTTGAAATCTTTGATTTTTTTTCGAAATTGTTTTGACCCATCCGCCCCTCCCCCCCCCCCCCCCCCCCCCCCAATTTCGATTTTTACATATTGACAAACTACACTGAAGAACAAAGTAATGTCTCAAATGAAGCAGATATTTTAGATCAATGCTCTCACAGCTCAAGAGTTTTCAATGGCTTTTCCTCATGTACTTACGATAAATGCAACGGCACCCAGCACGTAGTGTAGCTTCATGTGACACTACCGTACCGTATTTAACGTGGCAGACTGTGGCAGAATGGGGCGCGCGCGGGCGATGAGTCATCATACAATTTGCGGACGTGATTTACTGTACTCTGAAGACTTGGTAAAAATAACAACTGTCCATTGCAAAGGTACAACAAATATGTGTAAATAGAAAATTAGTTTGAAACATTGAGTTTTTATACGCCACCAGTGCTCCATAAAAGTTTATAGAACTTCACAGTTTATATTCTGGTAATTATTATAGTCTCAAAGGTTCAGATTTCAAATGGGGGGGGGGGGGGCACCCGGGGGCACCGACATCAATTGGGGGTGGGCACGTACCCCCCCGTGCCCCCCTTAGTTACGCCACTGGATCTACCTGCACACAATTCCTGACAAGCTATAGTTTTTGTTGTTTTTACAATAACATAAGAAATAGTGTTTTGATAGCGCACGATAGGTACTCAAGGCGCTTGAACAAACAGAAAATTGTTACGTAAGTTGGGCCTATGACCCCCCCCCCCTCCCAAAGAACATCCTACCCCCTCCAATTATTTCAGAAATATTGCAATCTACCACCCCCCCCCCCCATTTAGAAGATATGGGGGAGGAACAGCCTTGTGGATTTTAAGATGGAGATGATACCAATAGGGCTTTGAAGTAACGCATCCAAAGTATGACAGCAGAATTCCTGCAGTCAACCACCACCACAATGACACTAAAACAATCTACACTATATTGGAGAATTCCTTCGGGCACATTTACAAACCCTTCAGCCAGTTTCCATCCGGAGAAAGCGATGAGCTAAAGTCGTTCATCAAAGACAGTTTTATAACATGGTCCTGTTTATACACGGTTTGCCAAATCTTTACCACGCCATGTTTCGGTAACTATATAAACACCACCTTATTGAGAGGATCACCTTTATTAAAAAACTAAAATTGTCTCTGAAATTGTGATATCACCACCCAAGCAACTGATTAAATTCAACCCCGAAGCCTCTTCCAAAATTGAAATAAATATTGTCTGGGAGCGGAGCGGGGACTTCTTGAGGAGTCAAGCGGGTGGGCTGGGAAGAGACCGGCGCGGAGGGCCATTTTGTCAAGTACGGCGTAGGGTATCGAACTGTTACTCCGGGCGGTGGTGGGTCTATTCCTTGCTTGTTTTTCGGTGACTGGACAGACGGAGGAAGTGGGGTATCGTTTCACTTCACCATTGTATGCCAAACAGTCAGCCATTCATAATTCAAAGCAATGTTATGAGAGGATAGTCATGTTAGTCCAAGAGAGCTGCTTATTTTTCGGCGACCTGTAGGCGGAGAAATTTGAAGTATAAGTCTCTTCGTGCGCCTGTAATACGGAGCCGTTCAGTCATAATTTATTATTATTATTATTCATTTAAAGGTACAATTTGAAGATATCACAGCCTGTTGGTGACGATATTCAACTGGAATTTGTTTATATATCATTTTATTTTGCATTTCTTGGGAAGAAATATTACTTTTTTAGTAAGACTAAAGGCGAATCTCCAATAGGCGAATTCCCACTATTTTTACACCATCAATGTTTAGCATTGTTTGACAGTGATCTTGATAGTGTCAATATGTACTAACAAAATATTGTCCGTATATTATGAAAATTTAATTTGCAAAAGAGGGGGGAATAGAATCCCTGCTTTCAGAGTTGCTCTTTTTGCAAATCAAACTATAAATACTCTTTTAAAAACTGCACATACACATCGTCTCGTTATTCAGGATTGCAAATAATACAAACAATTGTATGCGTTCATTTATTATTTAAAGTACGAACAAAAACGATGAGACACTCTGAACACATCCGGATCAGAATTGACCCAGATCCGGCTCCCCGGTGGGTCTGAACCATTTATGGGTCACTGTTACCCGGAATCTGTGTCCAAATGACCCAGAAGTCGGTCAACCTGACGCAGAATTCGAGTTAAAATCCCATTTTTAAACCACTTTTCTGGTCAGCTTGACCCAGAAATGGGTCAGTGCCCTCGGATCCAGAATGTGGGTCAATTCTGATCCGGAATCCGGGTCAATTCTGATCCGGAATCCGGGTCAATTCTGATCCAGAATCCGGGTCAATTCTGATCCGGAATCCGGGTCAATTCTGATCCGGAATCCGGGTCAATTCTGATCCGGAATCCGGGTCAATTCTGATCCGGAGTCCGGGTCAATTCTGATCCGGAATCCGGGTCAATTCTGATCAGGAATCCGAGTCAATTCTGAACCGGTAGTTTTTTGAGTGTTTAACTCGATACCACTTGTGCTCTGAAGCTCAAATAACGATATCAGTGAAAGACTGTTTACGAGTCTACTGGGAGTACGTCTTACAAGACTGTATCAAAAACACTCCACTGTAGTCTGGTTTCAACTTTCTGTCTTTAGACAGATCGGTGTTTTCTTTAATTATTCTGTTGTAATCACAGCTACTCCCTCGGTGGCGCTACCGACGCCACGCCTCATTACATCTGCCGTTTACTGAAATAGTGTCCTTCGGTGAAATAACTGCTCAAGTGTTGTCAGACGTTAACCTCCATGTAGGACTCATTAATATTATATGATCGATTGCATCAATATTTGCAAATTGCTCATAAAGAGTTGATGTCGATGCTGAAAATATGGTGGCCCTGAACGGACATCAAACATTGCAAAATTAATTAGCAGTGATATCACGACAAAAAAGGTTCACAATCCAAAAACAGTATGTATAGATGGATTGCAATACGCGTCATTGACCGCCATCTTTGATGTAATACAATGTAAAAGTGCACGCGTGTACGCGCTACGCACGACTCTCAGCCAATGATAGCTCTTCACGCGTATTGCAATCTATTAAACTACCGACTCTTATTATTCAATCGGTTGTTTTAGTGCATCATTTTTGTCTTTCTTCTGAACTCAAGACTTAGGGTTCATCCCCAATAATTATGAATCCAATTGAAGTTTTGGGGGGTAAACCTTGACTCAATACAAGCCCTGTATGGTTTACAAGACAGAAAGAGGGCACTGCATAAGCGAGGCTTGGAGAGCTTTTGGACACGCCATTTTGAAAATAGTTGTGAGCTTTCTTTTGAGCGTTTAGCTCACAATAAACCACCACAAGCTCGTGCCCCAGTTTCAAAACGCTCACCGAGAGTTTCGCGAAATGATTTATAGGAACGATACATGATTTATCATTGAGATTGATTCGCGTGTAATAGTCACAATTTCTACGGTTGAATTGTTCAATGAGTCTCAATGGTCCTTTTAGTGGTCCCTCGTGAGGTTTAATTGCGTGTATGATGATAGGTCTCAAGCTGTATGAGGTAATAATGTGGTTTGAACTGAAGGCATGGCCACTGAACTCCGTAATAAACCGCGTGTTTTAATCCTACGTGTCGGCTACCTTTATGAATCATTACATTTTGAATGTTTAGGGGGTGAGGTCTGTTTTTTTTTTGCAAACTTCAGGTCGCTTGGTTTAGGGACTACTGCACTCTTAAAAAAAAATAAAAAATTAAATAACAAATCCCGGTTCAGAATTGAACCATATTCCAGGTCCCAGGGGCCTGACCCATTCCGGGTCAGGCTGACCCGGGAAGGGTGACCCGGGAAGGGTGACCCGGGAAGGTTTTTTTAAATAGTATGTGAACTCGGATTCTGCGTAAGTTTGACCCATTTCTTGGTGTGTGTGACACAGAGTCCGGGTCATACTGACCCAGAAATGGGTCAAGCCCCATGTGACCTGGATCAGGGTCAATTCTGACCAAGAAGTTTTTTAGAGTGGTCCTTTGTTTAAATAATAAATAAACGTACAATTATTGTTATTTGCAATTCGAGACGAGAAGCTGTAAACAATGCATTGCAAAGTTCAAATATAGTTGTAATTGTTATCAATGAAATCCATGGGACGGATTTGTTTTACAACCAGACTAACTTACCATTTTCTTATTAACTTTTGTCTTACATCAAATGCTTTTCATAATTTAAACAGTCGGTGATCATTAATACATCCCGTAAATTCAATATGCATCAATGTTTGCATTAGAGAGATTGAGCTTTGCCGGGTTTCTTTGTTGGGAAGAGCATTCTAAACAAACATACGAACATACAAACATTCCTTTTTGTAATGCAGTGGTGTCTTTTCAAGCTTGGCTACTTTTTTCCCCCAGTAGGGTGGAATTACCTTTTAACAGATCATGAGTGGAATGACCAATGGCGTGACCACCGTGACGTTAGAGACAGCAGCAAGCACTGAAATTCAATTTGTTCATTATACGTGGAGCAGCTACAAGCTTCCATACGTTTTACGAATTTGGCCCAAATTACTTTCTAAACCAATTTAGTCGTGGCAACTCAAACATACCCTAGGTGACAGTGGTGCGCAGTGTAAACGATCGGCCCGTATTATTAGTTGGACAAATATGTTTATCTGTAGCGAGGCCCCGACCCATCAGCTCACAAAATGACAGAACGATAACAGTTTTGTTCAATTGAATTTGATCACCGGCGTGGGATTGTCAACCGAGCCGATCGAAACACGGCGGGCCTGGGTAGAACGTCGTTTGCCCCGGGGCAAAGAGTGGACTAATTACGGTTGTTTACCTCCCGGGTATTGTTTAGTAAGTGATGGGGTTGATAATACAAATTATAGTGTTGTAATGATAGCCACTCCAGTCTGCATTGAGTCATGCAATTTATCGATCCTGTTGAAAATGAGCATTCAGTGCGTTTACACTTCCAATACGAATCAAAGAGTGACATGTGTACTCATGCATGCAACATAACCAGTGTGTAAAACAACAAATAAGTCTATATATTTGAAATCAAACAATTAAAGTATTTACAAAAACCCCTACCAAGACATAGAATCGAAATTTTAAATGCAAAAGTGCACACACTATATTTGGGTGAAGAAATATGTTGCCTGATTTCAGATAAGTTTATCAACTCATGGCATTCCAAACGAAAAGGAGAACAACTTAACCGCAACCATCATGATTCAAAGTAGGCCTCCATCAGCCCCAAAGAGCTTTGGACTTATGAAAAGGGGGGACACCGATTAGCTTGGATAGTTAGTGGCACTTGCGGCTGTGACTTGCAAGGCCTATCTGGGAGGGACAGTCACGATGGCAGCTTCAACAGATGAAAGTCGAAGCAGCAGCTTGTATGATTCAGTGTACAGAGTTAAACACATTGATACATAGATACCATTTATGTCCTGCGTTAACCTACTCTCTTAGATTGATACATTTTGTAGTCCAGTGATCAATGACTATTAAATGAAGCCAGTTTCTTCAAAGAGCCAACATTTCGTCAAGGTACTGTTACTAGCATAGACTCTTTAATCTTTCCGTAAGAAAAACAGGCAACGAAATGATATCCCAGTAATGTCAGCTTGTCGTAGAAAGGCGCACTTTTAAATACTATATAATAGTTGGTTTTATATTGAACTCACGGTGAGTGTTTCCGCCTAGAATCGCACGGCTTAATTCCAAAACAGTGGGGGCAGTCACAACTATATAGGTCCATATATGGAAATACTTTCTTTTTTTTTGAAACAGGAGACTATTGGTTTCGCTCTGTGGCTACAGCCAATTAGAGAAAGCGTTGCGGGGATGATCGGTGAATTGACACCCATGGCGTTCATCCCAGGTTTACCGGTGCTTAATATGCCGTCGTTGTGGCTACACGAGCGTGATCAGCTCAACGGGAAGCTTTGACTACGAAGCTCTCTCGCTCCGTGAACACCTGTGCTTGGAAGCTAAACCTTCCTGCTCAATGAACTTGATTTCCTGTACGAAACGAGCATTATGTGTCTTAACATGGTGTTTGTGACAGAGGAAGAAGATACAGCTGGTATACATGATGACGTCCTTATAATAATATATTGTGATTGGTGACGTAACTGCGCGTCGAGGGGTCTCTACAGACCCACAGCAACTTCATGCGGCTGCAAACCTTGGCACGCTGTATTATAATGACTGAAGTGGCAGATGATAATGTTTATGTATGTAACTTCCTTGATTGCGCCGTAATTAATTTGCGTTCAAGTTCACTGGCTGATAGTGCATGTTATAAAGTACAGCAGGCCCGGCACGTCATGCCACGCACTGAACGTTTTGTCATTGACTCGCGTGTTGTTGCGATGAATCAAAATGGCGGCCGAGCTAAACTGATTTGCCCTGACTGGTTGTTCTCGTTGGTTGGATACACATTGCAGTGATTCAATTTGCAGACCACGGACATTATGTTTGTCTCTCTAGTGCATTTTCATTTACAATTTATCATCAAGACACTACGTATCATGGAGTGTCGTGGCCGAGTGGTTAAGAGCACCGAACTCAAGCTCAAGCTCTGGTGTTTCTGATCAGCAGAGTGTGGGTTCGAATCCCAGTCGTGACACTTGTGTCCTTAAGCAAGACACTTAACCACATGCTTCGTCCTTCGGATGGGACGTAAAGCCGTTGGTCCCGTGCGTTGTGAATGCACGTAAAAGAACCCAGTGCACTTATCGAAAAGAGAAGGGGTTCGCCCCGGTGTTCCTGGTTGTGGCTGCTTAATGCGCCGTAGCACCTTGTAAACCTTTATATGGTGCTAAATAATTGGGTCTCAGAATTCATCACTGCAATAACCTATCTTTCTGAAAGTATCAACCGCCGTGATCTAGATGGAATGGCGGTATATAAATACCTTGTTGTATGTATGTATGTATGTTTACTTATTGAAATCATGTTTATAATACTGGTGTGCCTAATGGTAAAGTGTCCCTGGGTGGATTTCACAAAGAGTATAGGACTGGTCTTATCTCGAGTTAGGACGAGTTTTGTGAAATCGATCTTAGCTAGCATCGATCCTATGTCTAGGACTAGTCCTAACTCCTAGGACTAGTCCTAAGTTAGGACTATCCTTTGTGACTCTTGTGTTATGGGCTATATATACCTCATGTGAACTAAGCCCAACAAATTTGTATATTCAAACATAGCAGCAATATTATACTAATTTGATTTATTCAACAAGTTAAAATTTTAATATGCATTAACGCCTATGAGCAGTTTCTAACTGCCGGCAAAATAATACGTTCATGCAAAGACCCTTCGGGTAGCAATTCCCAAACACAGTTCACACAGTTTTGGCTCGCGGATCATTTCAAAGAAGCTGAAACAACAGCTCTCAGTATTTTGGCTGCCTCTGCACTCGAGTCAAGCTAACGACCCTCTCATTCGGTTAAATTGTGAAAGGTTCTGCAGTGACAAGCCATGAATTCTCAGCCGTGATATATCAGCTGGGCTCCCAGTAATGATCCCCTTTAAAACGGCCACTGTATTTTCTCTCCATCGGAAGAAGACCCTTCAAGCTTGGAGAGTCCTTCAAGAAACAAGCTGTCATGGTCTCGAAATAATGGAATCAGCCCACCCACCCTCGTGATGCATCTTGACCCAGTTTCTATCCTTGCGTCATTATTGGTCAGCTATAAAATGGGGGGGGGGGGGGGGGGTTGCATGGAGGTTGACCGGAGGCTGGGATTATCATGAATTTCTTGGGGGGGATTAGATGCAGAGAGATAGATACCGTTTTGATATTTGTCAGAACTGAAATTGAAACCTGTCAGTAAAGAAGGGTACTTTGTGTTCATACCCCTTGGTCTACATATTTGGTAATTGTCTGGCAAAAGAGCAATCAACATTGATATTTAAACCATAGCTTTAAAGTGGATGAAGCCGTTTCCGAAGCAAGCAACCTTGGCTGCCGCTGGGTCTGGTGGCTGCAGCTACAACGCTGAAGAATGGTCTTTTTCAGCGGTCCAGCCATTACACTCTAAAAGTATGCAGAAATACAGCTAATGCTTATCTTCTGCTCACTCTTCGCTTGCTCGTGGAGTTTATCGGCAAACAAATGAAGACGTCTTCCTTAGACGCCCTATTCAATTCAATTCAACTTGAATCAAAATATATTACAATATTTGAAGATGTACATACAAGTAATTATAGAGAAGGTCTATTGAAAAAGACGTATACGGAACTTCTAGAATAATAATTATATGACATACAATGAAGCAGAGGTAAATATGGAGACATATTCTAAAGACTAAGTCTTGTATATAAATGCCTTATAAAACAACACAACTAGACTTCTGAACAGAACTATAAACTGTAGTACTTGAATTCGTTTACTCTTCCCACACCAATCTTTGTGATTAATCAGTGTGCAGTGTTGACAAAGATAACCAAACTTTGTACCCTGCCTTTGGGAAAGTCTCCAATATCCAAAAGCCCTTCAGCGTTGGTCTCAGCCATCTCCCACTAAGATACTGACGAACTGTCTGCCCCAATTTACTTCAGTATGGGTAAGTCTTTTCTTAAACCATACGAGTATCTTTCTTCAAGACTATCCCCTTTTTCTAATCCCAGCATGTCTAACTGTTCAGGTATCATTCAGGAGAATCAAAGTGCGATTGTCATACGATACTATTGGTAAACAGTGGATACTCTGCCAGCAGGTCTTATGGGGATTCGACGTGCGTGACAATTGCAATTGCTGAATTTATCTGTACTTTTTTTCTGTGGGCATTGTTGGCAATAGATGCCATCGAACGCTACAATTTCCCGTTCTGCTACTTTAATTCTCGTAGTACAGTTTGTATTTGACGGATTACGTAATGACCTATTTAATTTTGTGTCTTATGTTTCAAGTATAGTCGTGCTGTACAAACAAGGGCCATATTTGTTGTAGTAGAGAGAATGATACACAATGTGCCCTTGATACTAATACGCTACTGTCGTTGAATCAAGATAAGGTACATCATTGGTAATATTGGTAAAAAAAATACCACATATTATTATTATACAGTATGCTACTCTCTCTTTGAATGAACAACTTTTGCTACTGGAGTGTTTTACAGTCTTTGAATCAAGACAAGGTACAGAACTGGTGATGTTAATCAAAGCTGCTGTTGCTCCGTGTGATTTTTCCTTTTGCATAAATAAACCGAGTTAACTAAAATGATACCAACCTGTGAAAGTTTGTATCTTCATTTCATTTCATTTCACGAGAAAGTCTGAACGAATGTCTGATATACAAATTGTTGAAATTTTTCAAAAGTCCCGACCGAAAATTTCAGGAAATCACGTGATTTATTCCCAGCGGAGATTGAAACCACCATTAAGTTTTTGTTGTAAAAAAAATATATAAATAAATAAAATAAGATAAATAGGCTCATTTCATTGACGACTGTTTGGCAACATAACTTCACATTGATCAATCTACACTACCAGCCCAGAAAACATTTTCATAGTGAAGTGTCTTTTTTCTTTGAAATCATTAATCACATTTGCCCATCATGCCAGTTTATGTGTGAACTGCGATGTAGTAATTGGCGACTTGACAATTGTTATTCTATGACTTTTTCCTCACAGACTGACTCTAAAAGAATGTTTCAGTTTTAAAGGGTATTTCAACAATAGTTATGAGCTCAATTTCACAAAGGCTTAAGATTTATCTTAAGTGCAAATCAATATTAATTGTTAAGCAAAGTGTTATGTCACAATACAAATCACCATGGTATACTGCCAACTCATCTTAAGATGAATCTTACCCCTTTGTGAAGTGGGTGAGTTATCTGTACAATCTTCTCTGAGCGGGGAAAAGACGATTCGTACTCTTCCAAATACGTTGCATTGAAGGATTTTTTATTTATTTTTTTAATTTTTTTTATGAGATATCGCCCAACTCACAAGGCCACGGACGGCCACTCAAGGTGAGGGCTACACATAACTGATTTGGGCTATCGACCCAAATCAATTGACACCAGGGGCACGTTGCCTCCTACTCCTGGGGCTGAAACAGGGTTACTCCCTTCACAGTCCGTAAGGATTTAGGCATGGGTATCATCCACTAGGAGCCTGTCTGGTAGAGCAGAATGCACTACCTTCCCAATGGATTGGAATGGATTTAATGTTCAATTCCAGCAGTCACATGACAAAAATTGTAAACACCGTGTTTATGGTTGTGCACAAAAATTGTAAAATTAAAAACTTTCAATGATTCGTTTGACAGTTTATCTAGTTTATCAAAGCCGATTAACGTTTACCTTTACGTTTACCATTGTCATTTCAAAAAAGATGCATACAAAACGCTAAATAAAAAAACGTTTAAACTTTGTAAAATCCACTGCAAGTCATGTGTTTACATTTAACAAGATTTGACTAACAATATTAGAGACAGAGAGCTGCAGATGAGTGCAGATTCGTAAGAACGAAAACTTCTTCAAATAAAGGGGAAAGTTTGTATTGCTTGTGCTTCCAATAAAAAATAAGAAAATTAAATGCATACAGAAACTAGCTGTAAAATCACTCCCATTTACACTGCGATATCACAGTCTTGATTTACAAGACGTATATAGGCATTCGATCGATAGAAATGTTTAAAGCTAGTTTTAACATTATCACCGTACTTTAAACAGTAGACCTCCTCGTACGTCATCCGTCCCAGTACATCCACCTGGCCCTCAACATGACAAGAATACCACTGTCCAAATACACACCATGCTCCAAAGTCTCTTGGAATGTTGTACACATGACATCTTCGATTGGAAGTCAGGACAGTGATGGATGTTTTCATGTTCGAGTCAGTCTTTTTTCGCGTGCATAATGAAGAGTTCGGCTCAGTGCGGCACATGAGTTTGACATAACGACCTTTTCGTGGAGGCGGGATTATAACTTCTGTTATTACATTTTTGTGAAATAATTGTCTTTAATCGGTGTAATTACTTGTGCTGATTGTTTCGTACATTTCGTCACAGATCTTGCGGTTCATAATCTTACGTCAACGCACCCATTTCAGAGCTGCCAACATGGATTCTTGCAATCAGAGAGATTTTGTACAACAATCAGGGAGATATTTAGAATAACATTCAACATAATAAGGAAAGGGTTTCAACGATTAGGGATATTTTAATTTCAGATTTGTTCATCAGACCATGGACAGATTGGTTTATTTTTAGGGGACTTTCTGCGGAGTCAGGAAGAGTTGGCAGCTCTGCCAGTTACGTACATGTAATGAGCGTTATGGATGATATTTCAAACAATTAAGTATTCTTCTAAAACTTGCATATATCTTTCTGGGGTTTTTTGAGTGTTTTTTTTGGTATGATTATTTACTTTGTATTTTTATTTTTTTTTAAATGTATTTTGGGGGTCGGTGTGCATTTCCATAAAGGTGTTATAACTACGGCGCACATCCCAGTCCCCGGCAAGCGAGAGAAGCCATCGCTGGTGACTCAAAGTTACCCCTTGCTCACACAATGCCCTTGCTGACGTAAAAATAATGAAGGTGTCTCATTGGTTAAAAGTTTCCTAGACCTCTTATGATTAGATATCAATTTCTTTTTGTATTTTGTGTCCCAGTTTCAGAAAGAGTTATTATTCCAGATAAAGCTGCACAGTGTGCTGATCGGCAGGTGTGTCTAACAGAAGGCTGCGTCGAAGCAGGTAGGTCTGCTTTAATTAAACCCCCTTAATATAAAATGGAACTCACAATACAGTGCGCCACCAAGAGTTTGCACCAGAGAGGTTTTGGTGAAAGAAGGCAGTGTAGTTATCACAAAGCAGGCTGAAATTTTACCGTGAAAACCTTTTTTAAACCTTCGTTATACCCGTCGAGAGCACTTCAAACGAATCCGCGGCTTCACTTTTTAGAGATGAACTCCTTGCTTTCTTTGGTAATAAACAGGCGTTGTTCGACTACAGGACTCCTTAGTATGTGTTTGTTGTGAGCCAAGGGTTGACTTTTCCCCACGAATGTAACTTTGAAACACGTTACATTAATTTTAACCCTTGATTGCTATTTCAAACTTGCTTTTATTTTAAAACTTTGTCAAGCTCCCTATGTATATACACTGTGTCACTGATACTTCTAACACGCATTCACAGAAAGACACCATAACCAGCCTAGTTTTGGTTTTACTGGGGAAGAATGGAAAAACGCAATATGATTGATACCAGTGTACTATGTCCGTGTTCAAAAACACGGCTTCAACTTGAGCTCCGCTTGAAGCCCCATAAGTACAGCACACGTTTTCTATAATTATAACTGACGGAACCCGAGCCCAAGCCCAAGCCCAAGCCCAAACCCAAGCCGTGCTTTCAAAAACGCCCTATATGTGTTACAGGTAAAGTATCCAAGTATCTACAACTATCAAAGCAGACTATAATATTATAACTTACCTGTGGTCTTCATTCCAGCCGCTGGTTTACTCGTCAACATGAACACAAATGCTGACCCATGTGAAGACTTCTATGAATACGCGTGTGGCGGCTGGGTTGCGAGTAGAGTCATTCCAGAGGAGAACAACAAACTGGACGTTTTGTTTGAGCTCACGAACAGGCTAGAATTAGAATGCAGAGGTAATAGTTCAGTCATTATTCTGGGTGAAAAACAGAGGAGAGTCTACATCTTTTCAAATTTGAGTTAACTTCTGTGATTTTCCTACAAAATTCAGGTCTTATTTCGAGTGACGTGAAGGAAGACGATCCACATACGAATGTAAAAGCAAAACACCTGTACCAGGCCTGCATGAACGAAGGTAAACAACAGCAAAGAAAACTGTACGAAGAAAAATAATTGAAGCCCTTTTCGAAACACGGATTGGGCTTGGGCTCCGGCTTAATAGGCACGGTCCACCTGTTCAAAGTCCCGTATGGAAAGTGTACACTTTCAAAATGATTGACGAAGCCAAAGCCGGGGCCTATAATTCAAAGCTGTGGTTTCAAAAGGGGCCATGGGGCGGTTGATGTTTGAGTCCATCTAAAAGTTCGAAGCACCCCAGCCCACTTGGCCGAAAAGAAGACATGATTATAAAGTGATGAGGCATTTGTGTCGGTATAAAACAAATTCATTCATCGGGAACAGCTAAAGTAATAATCACTGATTATTAAGCATATCTTAGTCCCATTTAAGTGCTGTTCTATCCATCAAAACGAGTAGTAGATCATTTCTATTGATGTTCACAATTAAAAATCATGTTTGTTTTCCAGACCAAATAAACGAAAGAGGGTACGAGCCGCTCCGAGCTAAGATCAAAATGTGGGGCGGTTGGCCGCTGATGAATGAATCGTCTTTCGACGAATCCATGTGGAATTTGGAGGATTTCATCGCAAAGATTTTTATGGAGACCGGTGGAAATTATCTCATCCTTACATACATCAGCGTTGATCCCCAAAACTCCGATGAGTATATAATGGCCGTAAGTACCTCTAGCTTATAATGGGGGTTGGGAAGGGAGGTGGGTAACTTAACTAATGCGCAAACCTCTATTGTAAAGCGTCGGAAGTGCCATATCTTCAAAGACAATATTGACCTGCACGACGTGGAACGCACTTCTATACATTGTGCGTCCACCATTTCCGCCATTTTTGGAGATAATAGACCTTTCTATTGCAACGTCACATCCGATGTTTTGCCAACCAAGGTTGTAAAAACTATGGGAAGCCATAAATGCAAAGCAAAAACAGATAGCCACAGTTTGTATAGAGAACATGTTGAATCTGCAATCAATATATTTTGTGCTTATCGGCTCCGTGAAACCAGATACAAGGCCCTAGAGTGAGTGGGACTGTTGGCTCATTCAAACAACGTTGAAGTGGAATGGTATCTAGCGTACATGCAACATTTAAGCCGTAACCGTAGCCATAGCAGTGCTCTACTAAGCAATCTGAATAATAAATGATAAATTCCCGGTTCTTACTGGGTATTTTGCTCTTACAGATTAGTCAGCCGACATCAGTATTAAACAGAGATGATTACACGGTCGCCAACTTTTCCCATAGGGTGAGTATACTTCATTTTGATATTAGTCTTGTGTCGATGCTAACATAATGCTTCTATTAGACATAACTCAGTTTGACATCACCACACTGCCTTACAGAGCAAGGAGCATCAATTGCCTTACAGAGCAAGGATCATCAATTGCCTTGATCAAAACATGCTCAAAAGTATTATGAGCAATGACAGGGAAAGAGTAAGACACTTTGCTGTTTAGGAGATGAGTAAGATGTAATGCCTCCTAAATATTTTTGTCTGAAACTTTCGAAACGGTGACGCCAACGTCAGCTTAGAGCATGTCGTCATTTTGAATCTGAATGCAATTTGGGAACTTTATAGATGAAGCAATACGAAGCAGGAATTAGTGAATCTTGTGTTCACTCTAATTGCGGATCCCTTTTCGTACATGAGGTTTCTGAAAACACTCATCATCTTCTCATAATATTCATATCTTATATCAAAATGACGCCATTATTAAAGTTCTCCCATCTCCATGTTTTTTTTTTCGGATTACGCAATGTTCACCCACTGATGCTCGTCGTTACAGAATGTTGTAGCATATCGAGAATATATAGAAGCCGTTGCCATAGAGTTGAGCTCCGCCAGCAATGATGAAGTGCGCCACCAAGTGGATGAACTTCTTCACTTCGAGGCAGAGCTATCAAGGGTAAGCTTAGCTTGTAAATATTTGGGCAACTGTTGCATGGATGAGAAAAATACCCCCCCCCCCAAAAAAAAAATATATAAAAAATAAATAAATAAATATATAAAAAAATATATATATATATACATAATAATAATAATAATAATAAACCACAGTAGGAGTACGAGTGTTCAATGTTCAAAAGCGAAATAGATCATAATACTTATATAGGATTGAAACTTTAGCGCATCCGAGCTGTCCATCGAACCGGACTCAACTTCGAGTGGCTGATTCCTCATAGTGTCGATGCGAATCGCAGTTACGACGCTGTGTTTTTGAGCAAGACACCTATATTAGTTGCTTCCCAGCACACAAGAGTGAATAGACCCCTTGAATACGACGTCACAAGCCAAAACAGCGCCCTCACTGAGATTTAAGGAAGACCTATCATTGGCTGAGACTTGTGCATCAGGGTGCGTACACGCGTGCGACGTTTCCATTGTTTGACCCTCAGCAAGGGTGACCAATGAAAGGGGTCTTTTGCTATCTGCGTTGATAAAGTTTGCAAGTCAATGTGGTTTTCTTCTTGGTCAGTTGGCACTGAATTGTGCTGCTGTGGCCTTCATTATAGCCCTCCAACCATCTCTGCTATTCGCCATGGTGGTAACTGGCGTCTCTACTGATCCGGTCCACCGCTTTATTTCATCTGTCCATCTCATTGCTGGTCTGCCCCTGCTTCTCTTCCCCTCCATTCTTCCCTGTACTATCGTCTTCTCCAAACCATCTCTTCTAACAATATGTCCAAAGAATCTCATCTTCCTCAATGCAATTCCCTTTCTGACTTCCATCTCTTTACACATCTTTTGCAAAACCCATTTGTTTGTTTTCTTGTCTTTCCACGATATCCTCAGCAGCCTCCGATAGCATCACAATTCGAATGCGTCCACCCTTTTCTTGTCTTTCTGTGTCATAGTCCATGATTCTGATCCATATGTAGCGATTGAGAACACAGATGCCCTCAGTAGTCGCAGCTTCACGTTTGTAGAAACACCCCCTGCTTTTCCAAATGTGGTTGTAAAAATAAGTAAACATTACTGCATACGTACGTGCTGAGTTGGGTACCAGTACTGCATACACGTGGGAATTGAGATAGTACAGGGGTTGAGAATTACCATTGGTATATTTGGCGTGTCGTGGCCGAGCGGTTAAGAGCATCGGACTCAAGTTCTGGTGGCTGAGTCATCAGGGTGTGGGTTCGAATCCCGGTCATGACACTTGTGTCCTTGAGCAAGACACTTAACTATAATTGCTTCTCTTCACCCAGGGGTAAAATGGGTACCTGTGAGGGCAGAGATGGTTCTTGTGAATGATTTAGCTTAGTGCGCTTTGGCAGCACAGGCTGTATACTCCCCAGGGAGCTGAGATGGATTCAGGAATGAAATAATGGCCCAGTGACCAGGGGTAATAAAGTGTGAAGCGCAATGATCATTCTAATTGCGCTATATAAGAGCCGATATTATTATTATTATTATTATTAATAGTGTCAACGTCTCCCCGTACTTTAGTTCAAAGGCGTCGGACATTTGCCAATTTTATTTTTCATTTGTAACTTTCTATAACTTCAGATACAGATTCCAGTAAATACGATTGATGCAGCTACGATGTACCGAAAGTTGTTGATAAAAGACCTAACACGGGAAGTTCCTGAGGTGAGTCTTAATGTTATGCAAGTCGCCGCAACAACGACAGCAACAACAACAACAACAACGACAACAAGGACGGTGACCAAGGGCACAAGTTAAAGGCACAGTACACGTTTGGTTATGACTCTGAAAATTAATGGCAATAAAAACTTACTTGGTAAGAAGTACAGCAGCTTTGGGTGGTATAATGAATTTTGAGAAACTTTTAACTTCGAAGTACTACGGTTATGGAAAAATATATCACTTTTTATTCCCCAAAATTTGAATCTGAGAAGCGTTTCTGTCAGAAACGCTTCTCAGACTGTGTATTCCTATGGGGAATATTCTTCCTGCGTGGAAATATTCGCTCCGGTTTTTCGGTGATATCTCAAAAACGTGACCACCTTTTGAAGTGAAATTTTCACAGGTTAGTTTTATTGTATGTACCTACATTTATATAGGATTAACACAATCAGTAGGCTCCAATTTACCAAACGTATGCAGCACCTTTAACGTTGTAGCATCACTATCGGAACACCAAATGTTAAACGGGAACACACCGTCTGTGTTTTGAAGGAATTTCATTCATATAAAACCTAATCATTTGCTTTCATTTTGGCCATTCTTGTGCGAAATATAAATTCCGATCACGTACGATTTTTTATTTCAATGATTTGTTTCAGAGCCTAATCATGTTACACCCCTTTGCATTCAGTTTTAAGACCATTTGTTCGTGTCTTTTTATGGTATACCACAAAAAATGTTCAAATTGTGATAGACCTATATTGAGATTTGAAAAAAATAATGAAATTATGCTTTTAAAACAATCTTAAACTAGATCGACTGGGAGAGATATTTCGGCAATATCGTCAACCCAAACCTTAAAGACACGGAGTTCGTTGGAACGTTTACCCTGGACTACCTAAAGAGACTGGGACCCCTCCTGGAAGCCACACCCACAAGGTAGGATTCAAACCATAGCTTGCTGTATAAATAAGTGGCGGCCCAAAGCTGCTGTACCAGAGCTTGTGTACTGAGAGAGTTGCAACAACTTGTGAGAAACCGTTTTCAGTCCAAAACACGCATAAGCGCACATAGGGTGCCGGTGTCACGTCCTAAGCGTTCCGGCGTACTGAGTGTTCCAGGTGACGTACGCATGCGCGGCCGTACTGTGCGTTCCTGCCGTGTGGGTGACGTAGCCGGTCATTTCAGTAGTCGTGGTCTCCTTCCCGTGCTCTTAAATTGTCAGACAATGTTTTTTTGATTGTGAACGGAAGACCCTCTTCTCCCCCTCTGTCAACCCTTCAATATACTTGCTGCCGCTCAAATAGTGAACAATTCTTTAAAACGATTTGTACGTTCAACACTACTAGCTATAGAGCTCGTGGACGCCGCCATGACAGCTTCTGCGAGAGTCTAGAGAGTAGAGGAACACTCAGTGTGGCACAAAATAGACTACTTTCGCTTGCTGCGCGCAGGCATGACATGACGTAATGTTATTATTTTGGTCATCTGGAACGGTTAGTACGCCGGAATGCTCAGTGCGCGACACCGGACTACATTGCACATTAAGTTTTGCTACATTGTTATGCCGAAAATGGCATCCATCATCCAGCAGCCACGTGGCCAAAGAAAAAACCGGTCCCGCCTTTACGCAACTCTCTCGATACACTGCTCAGTGGCTGTAAACGGGTGCAAGATTTGACATACTTCCATTCAACCCAAAAAGTATAGGTAAATGACATGTTCTGAATGACGTTTGGCAATATTTTGAGTTAAACACAAATCAACAATATCAGCGATTTCTGGGCCCGGTTATGGTTTGGTTATTCATAAATGTGTATGATTGTTTAACGTTACTTTTGCGATTCAGCGACTTTCAGTACAATTGTATTCACCGGAAAAACATCACAGCGCAATTAAAATTGACATATTTATTTGAAATGGCACTAGAGAAACAAATTAAATAATTCGTAGAGCGGGCACAATAGGGAAAACGCGAAGGTACAAAACAAAATTTTCGTTTGAAATGTTCTCATTCATAGTTCGATTAGTAATAATTATAGGCTATTATTTGAAACTACTCTTAAAACTGTTTCTCTATATCAGGCTGTTTTCTTATTAATCAGAACAATAGCGAACTTCTTAATGTGGATGTTGGTTAAAGACAGCATGGCACTTCTCGGGAGGAAACCCCGTAAGCTGGGCGAGGAGTTTGCCTATCAGGTCATGGGGGAGCAAGCCGAGGGGGCCCGGTGGAAGCAGTGCTTCTCGACGGTCAGCCACTTCATGAAGAGTGTCATGTCAGCACTCTTTGTGGGGGAGTACTTCGATGAACAAAGCAAGTTTATGGTCAGTTGAAAGTTGTGAAAAGTGTCTTTTTGTTTGTTTGATAAACACTGACCACTAGTCATTGACATACCCTGTCAGTCAGTCACACAGGCCTGGAATTTCATCTTTGAGAGGGCTGGGGCCAATTTCACAAAGCACGAGAATTCATCTTAAGATGAGTTGTCAGTATTACTATAGTGATTTGTTTTGTGACATCACACTCTGCTTATAGCAATTAAGATTGATTTGCAGTTGAGATCATGCTAATAGCCTTTTGTGAAATCGAACCCAGGGCCGTTTTAAAGGCACTGGACACGTTTGGTAATTGTCAAAGACCAGTATTCTCACTTGGTGTATCCCAACATGCATAAAATAACAAGCCTGTGAAAAATTGGGCTCAATTGGTCATCGAAGTTGCAAGAAAATAATGAAAGAAAAAACACCCTTGTTGCACAAATGTGTGTGCTTTCAGATGCCTGAAAAAGGCTTCAGGCCTGAAGTCTTTTTCAAATATTTTAGTGAGAAATTACCTCTTTCTCAAAAACTACGTTACTTCGGAGGGAGTGGTTTCTCACAATGTTTTATACTATCAACAGCTCTCCGTTGCTCGTTGCAAGTAAGCTTTTATGCTAATATATATTATGAGTAATTACCAAACGTGTCCAGTGCCTTTAAGGCACTTCCATTGTAAACTATAGAAGGGGCACCAAGGCCAAGACCAGTGCAACACTCTCACACCTCCGTGTAAATCCAGGCCTGGTCACATTGCTGAATTAGAGACGTTGATGGTTTTTTTTGCAGATGGCTGATATGCTAATCGACATACGTGAAATTCAACTAGAAACTTTGAACAAGACAGATTGGTTGGACGAACCTACAAAAGCTAAGTCCATTGAAAAGGTATGACCTTTTAAGGTTTTATGTTAAGTTCACATAATTTAGAATAAGTGAAATCCGGAGGCGGGGCTGGGGGGGGGGGACCTGTGGTACTGAAGCATCCATACCCTCCCCAAGCTGCGTGCCGATAGTTGCATTCGTTCGGAGAAGAGCTTCCAAAGAATTACCATGTTATGCTGATTTGAATGCTGTGAAAATTAGTTGGTTTGTTTTAGAGTGGAAAATTAAAATCTTGTGGGGTACCAACCTTCTATTGTGTAAAGTAACCAGTAAGGGCACACATAAATAGCTTACAATACAGTTAGTCTAATTACCACAGTCTCTTTTATTTTATGAACAGGCACTTGCAGTTCGGGAGCTCATCGGCTACGCCAACAACGTCAAGAATCAGACAGTCCTTGATATGGAATACAAAAACGTAAGCGGGATAGATTTCAATAAGAGGACCGGACCCAAGACGGGTGTTTCTGATCAGCAGAGTGTGGGTTCGAGTCCCGGTTGTGACACTTGTGTCCTTAAGCAAGACACTTAACCATTACTGCTATGCCTTCGGATGGGACGTAGAGCCGTTGGTCCCGTGTGTTGTGTAATGCACGTAAAAGAACCCAGTGCACTTATCGAAAAGAGAAGGGGTTCGCCCCGGTGTTCCTGGTTTGATTGGCTGCGTATTGCGCCACAGCACCTTGTAAACCATTACATGGTGCTATGTAAAGGAATAGGTCTCATACTTCAAAACGAAGCTCAAAGTGCAATGTAGGAAAATACTGAATGTTGAAGACCCTTGAGCGTCACTGAGTTGCCGATATGAGCACTATATAAGAAGTCGCTATTAATATTATTGTTGTTATATTTATTACCAAAACCGTCTCGGATGTTATTTACAGCAAAACGACACCCCTTTAAAAATCGTATGTTTTTTTCCTTACATTTCGCAGATGGTAATTACACCAAATAGTCATTTTGAAAACGTTTTTGATGCTATGAGGAATTACGTCAGAAATTCTTTAGGATCATTTAGAAGGCCAGTTGATTTTTCAAGGTGAGTTTAATAGCTAGAGGTGTAGAAGTCTTGTTTGTTTCTATAAATTATTTGTTTATACATTTTGTTTACAAGTATACATTCACTTCAATGCTGTCCGTGAAAAATTAGTTATTTATTGCTTGTAATAATTGTAACTACAGTATAACTATGTTAGTATGAAATTATTACACAATTATTTAAATTGCTATATTTTGTTTACACGATGTGCATCGGTGTAGAAACTCATCACGATGTAAAACAATTAGGCTGTATAGATAGATTGCAGTCGGTCATCTTTACGGGCAATTTGGAACACACAGTCATGCGTTACGCGTGAGAACGGCGTGCAACACGCGCACATTTCACAAAACTCATTGCGTGATTGGTTAGTGAATGACGCGGCTGCGTTAATAATTTGAGCGCTTGACGCGCCTGCAAGCCAAAATGCGATTTGCCCGTAAAGATGGCGTCTACTGGGAACTATCTATTCAAACACTCTTCGCGAGCAAACGCGTCATGCTTTACAAAAAGAGGGCGCTATTTCGATTGTAAACATGGATGCAAAACTTGGACTATGCTACCAAATCAATCAATGTATAATTGGATTGGGAATTTTCCTACAGTTGGATTCATGTTATTTGATCCCAAGTTGACTTTATCTTATCTTCAGATGGCCAGATAAATCCACAACATTCCACGCCAGCGCTTTGTACGAGTATGCACTGAATAGAATAAGTAAGTGATAATTATTTCTTCACTTTGAGTTATTTCACACGAGAGCAAGTTGACAAGGGTCCCTTGCTTAATTGTAGCATGGTTGTAAAATTTTACAAAATGTACCTCGTGTGAAAGGACAACAATTTTTACACTCACCAGGGTCCCTTGTAAAATATTGTCCAACATTGCTACATTTTGTCGGAGGTCCGGACCTTAAATGACAAAATCTTCCGCTAGCGGAAGTTTTGACCAAGGACGTGCGCGAAATCATCGTGACGACTGAAACTGGTCCAAACGTTGAGAGAAAAACAAAAATAAAACAACAACCAAACAGCTCTTCTCTTTTCATACCCAACACTCCTTCAAAAAAGAGACTTTCTTACACATGGCTGAATGCCAACAAGAAGTACAAGAAACACGCAAAAATGCCCCCAGCCTGAGATTTGGTAACTGTCTATTAAATAAAGAAGAAAATAAGCCCCCAAAGTAAATTTCAGTCGACATTTTGGCTTCTACAAATCCCGATAAAAAATGGTTTGGATGTGGGTTTTCAAACACCCTAGAAGAAAAATCCTTCCACATGCCCTTAATTAAGAACCCAATGAGTGCCTCTTTACTTCAAAAGAACAATCATTTTAAAAAAAAATCACAACAAGTTTATAGTTCTATATGTTAAGTTCATGCAAAGTCTGTCCCGAGCCAATAGGCCGGTGTTTATGGTTGCATTGGCATAAAACGACTGAGAACATCTGTTTTGCCCCTGGAAAGTATGCCAGTCCATCGCTGGTACCTATTTGCACTCCTGGGTGGAGAGAAGGAATTATGATAAAGTACCTTGCTCAAGAACACACGTGTCGCGACTGACCAGTCCATGACGTCACCCGTAAATTACGGAACTTGAGTCCATCGCATTATAGACCACTCGGCCACGACACTCTAAATTCAAATCAACTTTTATTTCATGTTAGACCATGTTACCTTTGTTTACAGAGTAGTGATCTTGTACATTCTAATGCATTTCCTGACAGGCAAGATACTACACAGGCCATATGGACAAATTTACATTTTGTGTCATAATTTTCACATAAATTCAAGAGTTACAAAAGCAACAGCTGTACAGCTTTTGAGATGTTTCCCCTTTCTTCATATCAAAAGTTGAGAAAAATCAGACAATGCAACCTCCATAAAACACAAGATTTATTGTATTCTTCCATTGTGCTGTGTACAAACTGTGCCTGCAGGAAGTCCAGGCTCCGTGGCTCTTTTGTAAACATGTGATGTCACAGGTCACATGGTCTATATATACCTCTTTTGAAGGTTATTAATGGTTCCTTAAAGAACAAAATCAAGCTCTAATCCAACACGAGAACTTATCATTTCTCAGCTTGTTTTTATCTCAATTTTCATTTTTCTTTTGGATTTCTCTCACTATTTTTAGCTTTTTCGGCAGGAATTATTCAGCATCCGTTTTTCAATAGCAGAAATCCAAGGTAATTTCTTAAAATAGTATTATAAGTATTAGTTAATTGTCATCATATTCACATAAAAATACAAAACTAAGAGCATATAAGACAACTACCGATGACAGAAGCTCAATTGAAATAAATCACTCTTGCCTTTCGTAATTTATCTCCAAATAGTTAAGTTAATTTCCCTTTGTTTCAGATCCATGAATTATGGAGGCATTGGATTTGTCATCGGTCATGAACTCATGCACGGATTTGACAACACAGGTATGTCGAGGACCCTGGACTTGTAAAGGAAAAAATGGGGCAAAAAAACAAAAACAAAAACAAAACATGTGTTTCTTTTATTCGTGTTTTGCCCATTAAGTTATGATACTAAATCGTTCACGTAAGAAACTCTGGCTTATAGACCCATTGCACAACGTGCAGCGCGCATACACGCGCGTCTCCTGTCCGCCATTTTGGGTGTCAAAACGTGCACAAAAGTATGGTACACGTGTTTACGAACTAATGCGCGTGTAAACACGTGTACCATCCTTTTGTGCACGTTTTGACACCCAAAGTGGCGGACAGGAGACGCGCGTGCAAGTGCGCTGCGCGTTGTGCAATGGGTCTATGGGTAAGTGTTAGACATTTATCTCGCTGATGCATGACAAATAAGGGTTCTGTTGAATGATGTCAAACTGATGTCCATAAGTTGCTTCATTGTTAATATTTTTGAGTTGGATTTTGAAGGTCGGTCGTTTGATAAAAGTGGCAACCTCGATAAGGTGTGGTCAGACGGTTCAATAGAGGCGTTCCATGAAAAGACGAGTTGTCTCGTAGAGCAGTATTCAAACTTCACAGTGGACCAAGTTGGAATAAAGGTCAGTTGAAATCTACCACCAACAAAACCCAAACACCGCACGCTTCTTGTTCTTGTTCTTTTCTCTTTTCTGATCTTTGTTCATATCACCATTAAAGCGAGGCGTTACACGTATAACGAAACCTATCAAAACAGTTTGCTGTAAGAGTAAGGTTAACTAGTTAAAGTTATATATATGCAGTGATCATGATACATGATAGTATTTTAGTGCGTGTTTTAAAGACGATACATGATTATGTGGCTGTGCGGGTGCAATAGATTTTTCCACCGTTAGAAATGCTTCATTGTCTTATGTCCTCATTAGGGTGAGTAGAAGTGACATAGCTTTTCCAATCTTTAGCAATTAATGCAGTGCCTTATATTGATTCAAAGAGAGTAAGAAAGGCCAGTAGTAACGTCTTTACCAACATGATCAACGGGGAACCTTTGGTCGATGGGGATTAAGAATGGCAGCAGAAGTAGTTTTACCGATATTCGAAGGGCTTATCTTGATTCGTATTGAGTGACCTTGACAGAGCTTCGTCAATATTGCCAATGTTTCCACCCCCTCCCCAACTCGGAACCCCCTTTCCCGCATATGAGTTCTATACCAAGCTGTAATGATGAAGTCTTTGCCTTCCCTTTCAGGTCAATGGCAAACAGACGTTGGGTGAAAACATCGCCGATAACAGTGGTCTCAGGCAAGCCTTTCTGGTAATAAGTATAACATGATCGGAGTTGATTTCAAACTTAGGTAACATCTAAATTTACAATAAATTTTCTTCATGAAGGTCGCCTATCTGATGAATAAAACATGTTATCACAAGACCCTAATACTGGTGAAGGCCCGTGGGGGAAAAGAACGCCGCTTAGTAATGCCGTGGATTAACTGGAACATGCAGCTCCAGAATCAGTCACTTTTCCTGAAGACCATCACAGCTAATTGATAGAAACGTAAAGTTTTTTAACCACCAGTTCTTTTTAAAACAACCACAACTCAACAAGAGCTAGGATAATTCCATGGTGTTATAGCAAGCCCCACTAAATTCTTCCCATCACCCAAAGTATAAAGTTTTACAAATGTTAACTCTTTTCAGGCATACCGTAGATGGGTGGCCCGCAACAGGGCCGAGGAAGCCCCACTTCCAGGAATAAACCTAACTCACAATCAGCTATTCTTCCTCAACTTTGGCCAGGTAAGAACATAATTAACAATAACTCCGCCTGTCCACACAGTTATCAAAAATTAAAAGTGCATTTTCTTCACCATTCGCGGAATCATACAGTACTTTCTTTGTCTGAGACCAGAAAAGGATGTGATGTAAGATGAATTTGACTAAACGGTACAACTAATTGTAAACATTATTTTTACGAGACTGCTTTCGGGGAAGATCTCACACTAAAAGAAGTAAAACGTTACTCTAGTCCAATGTCTATAATAAATAGCCTTTTTGATTGTCTCTTTGGCTGTCTGTCTTGTCCTAAGGCTGATTTCTACAAGTTTCGACCTTATAAGCCTCCTTATTCCTCTTTCTACTGTACTACTCAAACTGACTTCATAGTTGGTTCTTTTACTTTATGTTTTATTCGTTACATTATTTTCTCTTGCATGAGAGAATGAAAATAAAAGTTTTCTTGAACTGAAGTTTTTCGGTCAAAATATGAAAAATCTTATTATTAAATGTTTTCTTTCCATTGCAGATCTATTGTTCAATGCATCGAGACCAGTACCTTATTCATACGTTACAGTCAAATTCACACTCGCCATCAAAATTTAGGTAAGTATTTGGTTATATACCCAAACTCCATTGTGTTAAGCACTGTTTACTCAGTACTTTCCAGATTTCTGTGAAGAAAAAACACACCACAGGCTACTTCGGGTGGGATTAGAACCCATGACCTTTGCAATATGAGACTTTTGGGGACGCTGGGTGGCAGCAGACTTACCAGGTAAACTTATTGTTGTCAGAATTGCACGCATGCTCAGAACTGTGTAAAGATGGGAATTTAAAGTCTGCTGCCACCTAGTGTTTCAAAGTCACCTATTCTAGAGGAGATGTCTTACCACCAAACCACCGTAATCTTATGTTTTAACAGCGAGCACATGCATGTTCAGAACTATGTAAAGATCAATATTTAACTGGTAAGTCTTCTGCTACCTAGCGTTCTAAAGTCACCTATTCTAGAGGAGATGTTTTACCGCCAGACCACCGATATCGCTCAGTAGCTAAAAGCAGTTCGAATCCTACGTTTTAACAGCGGGAACACAAATCGCGTCAGGGATAGATAACAAATTACTATGTGGTTATTTTATACCCATACTTCGATGCGTGATTGTATACTCAATCTGAGATTGCATTGTTTGACACACATCGGTGTATGGGTAAAACCCCGTAACAATCTATATCCCTTATAAACAAACTTAACATCAAATAAAATTCAGGTAATTCAACATAATCTAAAACTTGGTCAAGTTTTCGTCAGACGTGTCTGTTTTGACGGCTGTGACTGTGGCTTGATGGTCACTTGAACGTGCATTGGAACATAGAATAGCCGTAGCAACACCCTTAGCCATAGCGACAGCCGCAAATTCTAGTATGGCCTTAATTTGGATGAAAGGAATGCCTATCGAACTAAAATGCTCGGCCATCAATAAAGAAATTACAAAAACAAATAAATAACAATAATAACAAGTTATGCTCTTTTTCCCTTGTCTTTTCTTCAGAGTATTAGGGTCTGTTATGAATTCGCAGGAATTTTCCGATGCTTTCCAGTGCAAGTCAAATTCACCGATGAACCCAGAGGAAAAGTGCTCCGTCTACTAATCATCAACGGTGACTGTTTTTTGTATAACTTAAAGTGGGACCAATGTCTGGTATTATGTCTAGAGCGCCACCACTCGGCAGGCTGATTCAACTCCTTACCTCACCTCTGCGGACTTTGCAAAGGATTTGATGCCAGGGTTACGTACTTCCTTTTGGATTTATTTCTTGCATTTCGTGTTTTTTTTTCTTCCCATCTTTACCCCACACATCTGATATTTCATTATTCATGTCATTTATTATTAGTCTGATTTTGACCTATTCTTGAAACAACACAAATAGAAATCTAAATCTAAACTAAGGTCACAGTATAGGATGAGCGTTATGTACTGAATAGAGTCCCTGGTTTGCTCAGACCTGTCCTCATTACAAAGTAATGTACACATTATCTAGTTTAATCATTTCTATTATTATTATTCTTCTTGCTGAAATTATGGTAAATCGTAGTCTGGCTCCCTGCACGGCAATACAACATTATCTCGATACTTTATCTCGATACAATCAATCCACCAAAAAGCGCCACCTTCTGCCCCATCAGTCCAGCTGCATGTACTTATTGGGGCAAAACGACTACCGGTACCGCCAGGTCAACGTCATACTGCCGCTATAAGGCACAAGCTGAATTTCCAATAGAGCTTCTTTCGTGTATGGGTATGAATAAAGAATCAGTTAGTTAAAACTACCTTTTTGCTTTTGATCCAAGGCATGTTCTTCCTGAAAGCCCTTGGCCTGTCGAAGACACGGTACTTGGCTTAAATGGGCTGGAAGGGGTTCCCGGGGTACCCGGACATTACCACTTAGGCATGTTTCCAATTGAGTGCGTACCGACGAGTAGCGATGCTTAACCCAAATAGGAGCACACCGGGCCGCGCTTGGTTTCTGACTCCATAAACAGCTTGCTTTATACGCTAGTGAATCGCTCAAGATCTGAGCCGTTGACGAAAAAATAGAGGACAGTGACGAAGACGATGACGTGGTTAATATTCAACAGTGCTCTATAACCCGAAAAATCGAAAACAAATATATAGTAACTTTCTCTATCAAGAGCTATATTTGAGAGGTAAGACCAAGCCTATATTGTTTCTAAGGGCATAAGTGCTTTATGTTAAATGCTTGCTATTCTTAAATCAAGAAAAGGTATATTGTATTTTTGTATGATGGGCAAAATTGTAGCAGCTGGTATGATGTATACTCTCCCTATTTATCTTTCTCTTTATATATTGTTGGTTTATTTCAGAAATAAAATCTTCACAGCCTTAAAGGCACTGAACACGTTTTGTAATAGACCTTATGCATATGACGTCATTTGAGTAGGGCGCCCTCACCTAGAGGTCAAAAGGAAGATGCTCATTGGCCAGTCTTGTGCGCCGCGCGTACAAATAAGCGCGTTTTCATTGTTTCATCATCAGTTTACCTCTAAGATGGCGGCTTGGTGACGTCAATGCATAAGGTCTATTGTCAAAGACCAGTATTCTCACTTGGTGTATCCCAACATATGCATAAAGTAACAAACCTGTGAAAATTTGGGCTCAATTGGTCATTGAAGTTGCAAGAAAATGATGAAAGAAAAAACACCCTTGTTGTACAAATTAGTGTGCTTTCAGATAGGAATAAAAGGCTTCTGGCCAGAAGTCTTTTATTA
The DNA here is from genome assembly GCA_037783415.1 of Leptasterias polaris. Classification (NCBI taxonomy): domain Eukaryota; kingdom Metazoa; phylum Echinodermata; class Asteroidea; order Forcipulatida; family Asteriidae; genus Leptasterias; species Leptasterias polaris. The sequence goes on from JAZGTN010000111.1 coordinate 2,135,424, forward strand.
TTTTAGTGAGAAATTACCTCTTTCTCAAAAACTACGTTACTACAGAGGGAGTGGTTTCTCACAATGTTTTATACTATCAACAGCTCTCCGTTGCTCGTTACTAAGTAAGTTTTTATGCTAATATATATTTTGAGTAATTACCAAACGTGTACAGTGCCTTTAAGGAGGCTGAATTGAGTTTAATTTTTACAATAATAAGAAGAGTAAAGATCATCTAAAAAGTCAGAGATTTAAAAAATTGTAAACCAAAATACATGGATAAAAAAAATATATATATAAAACTAAAAAAATAAACACATTAAAGGAAGCTGGATAAACACTTTTTTTTAAAAACACTTAATTGTTATTTGTGTTCCATAGCCTACAGAGATAAGGTACAGGACTGTTTTTATACCGGTTAGTTTTGCAGCGAGGAATGGAGAGGTGATTATTGTTTCTTAATTTATGACTATGAGTTTGTGTTCTTTGCTCAGGAAGCCAGCTTATACAAAACTAACACATGTATTACTTAATGCATACTCTCTTTGAATCAAGATAAGGTACAACGATGACAATGTTGGTATATCTGACACAAGTGTTACTTAATGCATACTCTCTTTGCAAAAGAAAAAAGCACACTAGTAATGTTTGCATGATTTCTGCAACTGGTTGCTCGCTCTCTTTGAATCAAGACAAAGTACAACATTGACGTGGAGAGGATATGCCGAAACCGTTATGCTTTACCATTTTTGAATCAGAAATAAGGTATTACATTGGTTTACGGGGAAATGCTGCAATGGTATGCTTGGATCTATATAGTGCGTTCATCTTGGATGGCTGCTACCTTTCTTCATGATAAACTAAGTGCGTTCCGGTCCTATATTTTTGTCTTTGTTCGTCCTAAAAAAAAACTAACTATGATGCATTTAAACATACAGGCTACCGTAAAAATGTTTTTGTGGTCATACTTTGATTTCCTTTCATGACTTCCTATCACGCAGCTTCATGCATGATTTCAATCTACCCTCTATAAAAAGGACAACTAGAGGGTTTGAGTGAATGCAGCCTTCAGAAAAACATGCGCTGCACTATCCCAATAAAGACCTCTTCACACTTTAATAAAGTGTTCCACTTTCATACACAGAGTGTGTTTACCAAGATCATTACATTCCCAGGGATGAATCAAATATACCTCTCACTACTTCATTCAGATGTTCAGAACCCCTGTTACCAGGATACGGGCGATGTGCGTTTAATATCAGACGGGACACTGACTGGCGACCGACTGGTGATGACTTTACTCTCAGCCCCGCCATAAAACACCCTGTTTATGACATAAAGAGGTGCTGCAACACTGTTTTGTGTTTGTCTATTCTTGTCATTTCTTCATAGTTTTCATTAAACAGATATCATACCATCTTGTTTTTGAAAATGTTGATTCTATGTCCAGCAAACAAATACAAAACAGGAAATTAACATCGTATGGTATTAAAGGGAGAGTTATAAACAATAACTGCAATCTATGGAAATAGTTATAAACAAAAATTTTCATCTGACTTGTGTTAGCCTTGAGCGTCACTAAGTGACTGTTAAGAGTGCTATATAAGAAGCCACTATTTGCTTTGTCCATTAATGTCAACATTTTCACAGAAAAGGTAGAACAGACATTCGCTCTGGACAACAGGGGCAACAGCAGCGTGACACCCAGGTTCACACATCATCTGCTGAGAAACCAGATGCAAATATTCCTTTCTCAAAATGAAACAGTTGAGTCTTAAAAGATGATAAAAAGACTTAAAACCTGGTTGTCAGAGGCAGTTGATTCCAGATCGGGAATATCCGCTGGAAAAAGAAAAATTATAATAATGCGATTCTGTTTTACAACTAAAAACATATAACATGATGAAGGGATCTGAGAAGAGTGTAGTGGCAGGACGGCCCTGATTCACATAACTATCAAGATTTATAACATATTAAAGTTCTGAGATCAGATCCAATATTGGTTACGGATAGAAATAATTCAGTTCCTTTCAGGAATCTTGTTCACTCTGTAAAATTCATGTTGATTTGACCAATTGTATTTAAAAAAGGCCTTACATCACGAGAAACACAGCATGTAAAAGGCTGCAGGTACGACTCGTGTCCATAAGTGGAAAACGTTGGTGCTTGCCCAAAACAAACTCATGAATTGATCTTGTATTGACTATTATTATTGGTTAAATTTGCAATCACGAAGTCATGACAGTCAGTATTACATGAAGATTGGCAATGAACCTTGACACAATGCGACCAGGAATGGATTTGACGGGAGTGGGTTGGGAACTCTGACAAATTTGACCAGACAGTACAACTATAGTGAATAGTGATGCTAACGAAACGATTTATTGGAACGCGTACAACATGCTTGTTTGTTGTTTGTTTGTTTGTTTTGATGATCTTCCCATCAAGGGAACTCCACAAACTGCCACAACGGGATATAATCACCAAAATGGCAACAGCCAATCTCTCTCTTACACATATTGTTTTAACGTCTAGGATTATGAAATGCACAAAGTAATAAATTGTGATTCAGTAAGTAGACGATAATACTTATCTTTGTCACGTTGCATGTCGTCTATTGCATTTACGTTTTAGTGCTGTGCTTGTTTTCAGAAAAAGACAGACGTTCACGATTTGCAAAGGGATAACAAGTTAAAGAAAGTATTTAACAGATGTTGCATCGGGGATAAAGAATATTATTTGGTTGATGAACAAGTATTTAAAAGGTGAAATATCAAGTATCAGTCTTTGTGAGTGCCTTCAAACAAAAGAAACATGCATCTCAGTAAATGCTTCAACTAACTTATTCGTACTACAAGAATTATAAAACAATAACAAAAATAAGTCTCATGGACAGACATTATTTAAAAAATCAAATTATTTCCTAGACATAAACGATCGTGTATCGAGATAGTGTGACTACATCGTACGAAACAAACAGGCCTTTTCGAAATCATGGTTTTAGCTTGGGCTCCGGCTTACGGTACGTCCACCTACATTTGAAGCCCTGTACAGAAAAACGCACGATTTCCAAATAGCTCACGGAGCCTGAGCAAGAGCCAAAACCGAAGCAGTGGTTTCGCAAAGAGCCACAGAGTCTAGACTGGAATTAGTCATGCACCTTTAATTTATAATTACTGTTATAATGCATACACACAGGGAGCCAGACGAAAGTGTATGCCACATGAGCCGCTGTCATTAAACAATTAAACGTATTCTATATTTAGATCTACTTTGGAAAGTTTTTACGAAATCAGTTTTCTTATCACACCGTTTCGTTAATACTTTTATGTATTTTCTCAGAACGTAAATCGTATTTTTTTCTGGAGAGAAAAACAATCTTAGAGTGTATTTTATTATAACCGAATTGAACTAGTACAGAAGGAAAGGGTAAACATCCTCGGGGTTGTCTGTTATATTCATGTCATTTCTGTACATCGTGTCAAATATTTAATTGTTTCACTTGTATAAAAAATAAAATATCTAACCAACATGGCCGGGCGATAAAAACACAAGCCAGTGTATAATTGTTTAAGGAGGGAGTTATGACACGCGCTTGGTACGTGCCTCCGAATGGACGCTGCGTTGAATAGGTTGATTTAGAACAATGTAAATATGACGTGGAGTCACGACCATGGGCTTCATTCTATGGTTTAACATCAATGCGAGATAATCAAGTTATGGAATTATAGAAGTATTGTTGGTGTTTGAAAACCCAGACAGAGAAAAAATTGTATAATTTAATACCTTCACTTCATGGTGAATATGTTTCAGGGCATTGTGTACTCAGGGTCGACAGTATACGTTTACCAGCGGAGAATGCACCGCTACTACAGTGTACATGCTCTCACAATGTGTTCTTTACTGACATGGAGAAATACCATCTGAGGCACAACTTTGCAAAATCTGTTTTGCAAAGGTATTTCTTCCCATACTGTTTCTGTTTAATTTCAAGAAAGTTTTAAGTAGAAACGGCATTTTGTTTATATACCTGAACAGAAATGGCAGTATGAAAAGAAAAAAAAACACGTTTCGACCAATGTGATTCATGTGTCTTCGGGAGATTAACGAAGTTTTCTCAGCAAGCATTATTAATTATATTACATAATATTTGATTCTGCATCACCAAACCTCTTAGGATAAATGTTTCCAACCTACACAATTTGAAGCCCATCTTTGCATTTTTAATATCAAATTACCACCACTTGAAACTATTGTTCCTAGTTCTAAATTTGGAACAATGTTTCACTTTAAAAGTTCTCCAATGCCATTTGCTCATACTCTTCGAATTGACGGTCATGTAAATACAAAGTTTCACATGTCATTCAAATTATGCAGAATTGTTAATATAAAATCATACAAGTTGGTTTTAGTTTTCCCCCTCACCAAACATTATTATGAAAGCATTGTTTACGAAGTGCTTTCGGAGTTCACTTGACCCCGATAAGGAATTGTACCCAAGACCACATTCTCCAGCAGATGTCTTAACTACATAACCATACCGAGCGTGCCCTAGTGGTTAAAATCTATACACTAGAATGGGCGCGGGTTCGATGCCCACCACAGGACTCTGAAAGTACCCAGTATTTAAATTTATAAATAATACAGTGTTTTTTAATTAAACACCGGTGTGAGGAAACACTAAAAATATTTTCTGTTGTCATCCCCTAATGTAAATAAAATGTACATCGTTGTATCAGTGTTTACAGGTATACAAACTATAAGATATATCAAGTAATATTGTATAGATATAGCTAAATGTACAGATATACTGTAAGTGTGTTTTATACGAGAAGCTTTATCAACATATACTCACATTATATGTAATTGTATGTCTTTTTCTACTGGATATGTTATTACCGTATAATAACAGTTTATGTTAAAACTCTACATGTGATTTTATCTTAACAGTGATAATTATACTTGTCTTGCTTAAGAAACCAATTTGAAGCATAAAGTATAATCAAGTTCCCGCGCGAAATAATGATGTATGGTGTGATTTTATTGGTCTACCCCGCGACCCGGCCGTTACGCAGTTTGCACTGACCTTATGGATGTTGAATCGTCATCTAAAACGAAATCAAACAACGCTCAGTAATTTGAAGTGTACTGACTTCAAGAAAATTGGCAAAAAGCATTTGGGACACTCTGGACGCAGACGTGTTAGTTAATATTTGGTGCTCAAAAAAAAAAAAAAATTTTAGATTAGTACAACTTGGGTTGACCTACATGAACACATTGTATATGACTTTTCGGACTTCTTAAGCCAAAAATTGCTGATTTTTCTGAGTACTAACAAATCGGAAATCAGATAAAAGCAAAAAGAATGTCATGCCTAATTTAAAACGAGTGTAAAGTGAACAGACATATTTGTCGTAGATTTGACTTACTTCAGAGAACCCAATTTAAGGTGAAGGAGCCAAATCGTGGATGGGAAGGAGGTGTGGGAGGGGGCGGGGTCTAGAGTGACGTTCAATCAAAACATAGATGCCCTTTTAACCATGATGGGGGAAATCTATAGATGGGGTGTCATGGCCGAGTGGTTTAGAGCATCGGATTCAAGTTCTGGTGGTTTAGTAATCGGGGTGTGGGTTCGAGGCCCGGTCATGACACTTTGCTATAATTGCTTCTCTTCACCAAGGGGTATAAATGGGTACCCACAAGGTTGTGTTTGAAAAGGCCTTCAGAGCACCGCGGCAGCTCAGGACTGTATACTCCCCAGGGAGCTGAGAAAGATGAAAGGAATGTTATTGGCCCAATGACCAGGGCACTAATGTAAAGCGCATTGATACGTTTTTGTAAAATGCACTATATAAGAACTAGTTATTATTATTATTCTACCAAATTGTACACACAATTATAATACACATACCATAGACTACATGCTAAACACTTTCGGGTCAGCATTGACCCGGATGCCGGGTTCAAGGGGCCTGACCCATTTCCGGTTCAGACTGACCCTGGAAGTGGTTAACAAGTGGGATGTAATTTGCCCCTCCCAATATCAAAACCATCAATTTTTGCATTTTTTGATATCATTGATTTAATGATTAATTTAATTTTTTTTTAATCTTCGGACAATAAAAACATCTTTAACAAGAGTAGCCCATGGATACAAAAGGGGAGGCAAGGGGGACAAAGGTTCTGAGCGGGGATGGGGGGCTCCTCGCTTGTTATCCAGGGACATTTATCTTAATGGGAAACTGTATGGGCTAATATACTCGCAGCCCAATCATAGAGCCCTGCGTAACGGCACTGCATGTGTGGCGGTCCATAACATGAACCGTGCTGCATGCAGGGGTATCGACTTTGAGACTAATGACACATGACACAATATAACATGAAGCTATGCTTGAAATGACTGTCATCCCAACGGTCTCCTTATAGTCTGGAAAACAATCGGGTCAATCGGGTTAGACTTGACTTCGCCTCCTCATGGAAGGAGTATAGTGAACCCCAAGCGGCAATGGGCCAATCAACTCCCTTTGTATCTTTATTTAAATATTGAGTGATCCCAATGTTTGGGAATGGCCGTCTCTTCGTGAAAACTCAAAATGCAATCACTTGGATGGATGCCCACTTACCAATTAATGTAATGAAGAAACTAAGCATTATTTTGATTAAGCAGTAATTCAGTATGGCTTAAAAACATATTGAAAGGTAAGAAGTGAAAACAAAAACCACTCAAAAATGTAGACAGCGTGATGTTTGAGATGCCCGTCCCTTCGTTGAATTGGTGACTGGTTGATCGATTCTTGTAGAGTTGAATTAGTTGGTTTATAATCATCATAAAGCTTTTTTTATTGGTGTTGTTTTTTGTATATAAATATTTAAACTACTCTTTTTGTTTCACTTTTTCATATCTAACTGATGAATTCTTTCTTTATTATTATTTTGTTCACGGTTACTTAATTTCATTTCTTCATTACTCTATTATTTGTTGTGGTCGGGTGTGCTGAACGCACTATTTCGGCGTGTAATGTACAGCTTTGGTGAGGTAAGACTTGTTCCGCCCCAGAGCTCAGTGCACATGTCGACCGTCATTGTAAAGTTCAATGATACAGTTTATGAAAATGTAGGTATTTGACCCCTTCGTATCGTGCATCAATAACTACTATCATACACTGCATGCTGGGTCATTTATCAAACGCTTTCAGGTGTATCAGTCGGTGTTATCGAACCTCAAACCCCGCCCTCCTCTATCCCGCAACGAGAAAATTATGTTGTACTCTCTTTCACCCTTTTACAGCAGCCTACTTAACGTTTTACTGTAGCGTAACAACCTGTTTTACCCCTTGACGATGGGCTGAAGCGGGGAGGGGTATGGATATTTGTGGTTACGCTTTTAATATACATCCATTTAAAGGCACAGCACACGTTTGGTAATGACTCTGAAAATTAATGGCAATAAAAACTTACTTGGTAAGAAGTACAGCAGCTTTGGGTTGTATAATGAATTTTGAGAAACTTTTATTTTCGAAGTACTACGGTTATGGAAAAATATATCACTTTTTATTCCCCAAAATTTGAATCTGAGAAGCGTTTCTGTCAGAAACGCTTCTCAGACTGTGTATTCCTAATGGGGAATATTCTTCCTGCTTGGAAATATTTGCTCCGGTTTTTCGCTGATATCTCAAAAACGCGACCATCTTTTGAAGTGAAATTTTCACAGGTTAGTTTTATTGATGTACCTACATTTATATAGGATTGACACAATGGCTCCAATTACCAAAGTAACGAATACAGCACATTTAAATGGACAGGTCTGGTAGGGCTGACAAAATAGTTGCAGATAGTGTTCATGTTTTGTGTGATCAATCATAATATACACACGGAATAACAAATAATATGTGAAAATTCGGGGTTAATCCGTTGTGTGAGTCAGGAGAAAATAGTGGGAAAACCATGCACAATTTTCAGTGTAAACACATTGTCCTTATGTTTGATTGTAGCAACCGAAATCAGCTGCATTATAGCAGTAATTATACATTAAAGGTACCTGACTAATTCCAGTCTAGACTCAATGGCTCTTTGCGAAACTAATGTTTCTCTTTTGGCTCTTGCTCAGGCTCCGTGAGCTATTTTGAAATCGTGCGCTTTTCTGTTTGGGCTTTGAATATAGGCGGACGGACCCTAAGCCCGAGCCCAATTGTCTCGAATATGATTTCAATTCAGAGGGAAATACTTCACAGAAAAACGTTGTTCTGGTATGAATTTCATAATCATAAGCTTGCAGACTAAAACTAAACATTGATGTTTTTTATCCTTTACCAATCCTGTATAATGCCTTTAAGTGTTTAGATCAAGACAACTGTTTGGAGCAGTTACTAATGTTGCATAGACGCTTTAATCAGCCAAGACGACCGACCAGACTCCCTTTCCCCACCACCGTTATTAAAAACGGTTTATCGTGATAATGCTCTTCGTCCAATTACGTTTACAGCCCAAACATTAGTGCCCCCGGGAGTAATTAGAATGTGACTGTGTAGTGTCTTGTTGTTTCTCCCGCTTAAAGCCATCCAAATTGCCGTCACATCATCGTCCGTTTCAAGGCAACCGTGGATGAGCTCTCGAGTGTAGATTGGACTGCACCTTAGAGAGAAGGGAAGGAGGCAATCTTTCCACCTCCATAAGATAAAAGATTTTACTTGTAGGAGAAGAAATTCTTACGAAATTCAGAAGTAGCATTATGTTGAATCTAGAGAGCATCCTAAATTAGCTTGGGAAATCTTACGAAGCCTTTATTGGAAAATAGGCTTTATTGTTGGGTAACTTGGGCTAAGACTAGTTGGTTACCTCGGTAACAATCTCCTATTTTGATTTAACTCAGGCATTTTAAAGCTGTCATTGTTGAAATACATCCCTGCATGCAGTGTCTGCCGTTATCAGCACATGCTGTCATTTTCTAATATTTCAATTGTCGTAACCAGATCGTACACACTGGTCAGCTCATGTACCGGTAACATGAAATCCTAAGCATGCAGAACCATGTCATACGTTCTATAGAGGGGGTGTCAATCAACAGTGATTTGGTAAGAAGGGGCAGGACAAAACTCTGCCAGGAACCTTTGTGTACAAAAACGATTTATCAATTGTCAATGGTAGATGAAACCAAATTATGAAACTTAATTAACAAAGCAAACAAATAAGCTTAAACTAACAGTAACACAAGCAATAACTGGACATGGTAACAACACATTTGGATAAAAACAAATCAATAAACATGCAAAACAAACCATCTTGTGAGACAACGTACCACGGGGGAGTTCCAACCAAACAGGTCCCTGGCTGCAGGGTTTGAACTCTCTGACCCTTTTCACACTGCATCTCTTACCCCCGTGGAATACAGCCCCGGGGAGGCCCCGTTTTTTGTATTACCCTACGGTTACACCGGCGTACTTTCACACTATCCCCGCCTAGGTCCCTATTCCACAGGGTTCCTGTTGCATGTTTCAAGAATACCCCGGGGTTTTACCGCTTACCCCTACTCCGGAGCAGGGGTGGCTATTCCCCGGGGTATGCCCACTTGCCGGGGCAGACAGGGGGTAAAGCGATCATAGTGTGAAAAGGCCGACCGTTATTCCACGGGGTTGCCTACGGGGAATAGAGTAGTGTGAAAAGGGCTTCTAATAGTAGAGCGCCGGCACGCTAATCCGGTGATCGCAGGTTCAAAGCCCTCTCTATTGTAACTTATTCTTTGGTCAACCCAGCATTATTTACACAATTTTTTATTACAATAGCATCGCAAGAAATGTGTGCAGAACGGATGAAAGGTGTGTTATCAAACGAAGGAGACACCCGCCGAAAAAGACAGAAATTTACATGTACACTTACTTGATCGGTAGACAAAGGTTTGTCTCGAAATAAAAATTGATCGACTGTACAGGAATCTGATTAGTAGCATGCAGTTAACTTCCAGCAGAGAGCTCTATAATTAGAGACTCGGTTCAATGTGATCAATATTTATCCCCTTTTGCACGCCTTAAGGAAGATTAAAATACTCCTGCGAGCTGACTTTCCAACCAAACTTGACTACAATCGAATGCACACAGCTTAAAGGTGCAAAATCGTTAGACTGCTTCTACGATTTTCGAAAGATCGAAGTCTTCTGAATTTTCCTTACACAGTGTCACAGTGTGATGGCTAGTTAAATTGTTAAAAATGACTTTTTCGGAGCGAAATATGATTCACGACGTCATTGGATTTCAACAACTAATGGATTTTTACATTCCAAGGAGGAATTATACGTCGGTCAAAAGGTTCGAGGCCACTTTGATTAAAATATTACCGAAAGCCAAGTATGTGAGTCCAAACATCTCCGTACAAAAATGTAGAGACTCGTTTTTCTTAGAGTGATGTCATCAGATGTTTTGGGTGTTGACTAATTTTGCACTGGAAGAGTATCGAATACAATGGCACACCAACGTTTACACCATTTTAATGTGACGTTGGAGACTTATAATTATTTCACAACTCACATGAGGACTCTATCAATTGGAAAATGAGTACATCGCAAAATTGAATTTTTATTTTCTTTGCTCTTTATTTTTTGTTTTGTTTTGTAAACATCGAGAACTCTTTCAGAGATTGAAGTATGATTTTCAAGCCTATTAAAAGCGACGTATACCCTTCTATTATCATGCTGATTAAACAACGCAGTATTGTCATTGATGAACTTTATACTTTACAAGTCAATCATTCAACAACTATTTTACATCCTTAATTATTTGATACCACCCATACTAAGAGTTATGCTTAAAATAAGTCCACCTTTAATCAACCCTTTTTGCAAACGCCCGCTTTGAGATCGCGGCGTCGAAATTGCTTTGGGCAACACATTTTACTCAAAAAGTATGCCAGACACAAAAGCAGATTTGCTTTTGCAACTGAATAAAATATGGTCAATGCGCGGCACTGGAGGCCAAATAATAAATCTTCATGTCTTTAAAATAAACAATGATACCTGCCTCCATCGACAGGATATCTCTAGTTTATTACAGTCCAATGGGTGTACATGTTTCTTAGACAAATTCAACAATTCCGTTAGAGCTATATACCATAGCTAAGCATGAGCTAAAAGTGTTGGTCCATAATAAATTCCTGCTTAATAGATGGCGTTTGTTTGTTTAGTCTAATTTACACTGACTATAACCCAAAGAAGAGGTAAAGCTGACGCCATAGTGTAATATATGTGTAGCAGTATGTCATTCTAGTGATGGTGTAGCTGCATGGTGTTACAACTCTAGCAATTCGAAACGATAAACATGGCTATATCATATCAGTTGTGATACACAAGATACAGACAGATGGAGTAAGCCATCGGGTGTAAGCCTACACGACAGTTAGCAGTTGTAAGGCTTTAGACTGGCAACCCGAACACAGCTAATGACAAAACAGGGAGACCGCCAACAAAGGGCTATAGAGAGCGCCGGCACGTCCAGAGGCCGTTGGTTCAAATCCCGCTCTAGCAAATTTTTCGTTGTTTAACTCCCAAACGTATTATCATTTAGAAACAAACAAAAAAACTATTTCGTGTAAAACTTCGTCATGCCGTTTTCCGATTTTTTTAAAACAATAATCACATAAAATTTAATGTATGTATCGCATCCAAAGGTAAACTTTGACTTTGACTTATCGGCCGGAGATACTTTCTATATTAGTGCCATGAAAGAAACACTTCTGTTGTTAGCTGCCATTGCTAATGTTGTTCAGCAGAGTGTGGGTTCGAGTCCCGGTCGTGACACTTGTGTCCTTATTAAGCAAGACACTTAACCATTATTGCTTCGTCCTTCGGATGGGACGTAAAGCCGTTGGTCCCGTGTGTTGTGTAATGCACGTAAAGAACCCAGTGCACTTATCGAAAAGAGAAGGGGTTTGCCCCGGTGTTCCTGGTTTGATCGGCTGCATATTGCGCCACAGCACCTTGTAAATCATTACATGGTGCTATGTAAAGAAATAGGCCTCAAAATTCAAAAAGTAGCTCCACATATATACCTTGCAGGAAAATATTGACTGTTGAAGCGCCTTGAGCGTCACTGAGTGACGGATATGAGCGCTATATAAGAAGCCATTATTATTATTATTATTATTATTATTAACAGTGCCAAAACCTGGGAGTGTTAAATTGACTATTTCTGGTATATATATATATAATAATATGCGACAACATTGGCATGGTGTTATATATACTGTTAGTTATCCCAGGTACCATATGTCGTTGGTGAAACTAACACAATTTCAGTGTTGTCGCATATATATATACCAGAAATAGTAATGGCAGCTAACAACAAAAGTGTTTCTTTCATTCTTTTATAGATATCAAATAATAAACCACAAGGGTGTGATCCCTGGCTACACGGCAGTTTGCGGTTGAATGGCTTCTGACTGGCACCCCCCGAACAAAGATATTGACAAAATAGGGAGACCGCCAACATTGGGCTAGATAGCTCAGTTGGTAGAGTGCCGGCACGTTAAACCGGAGGTCGTTGGTTCAAATCCCGCTCTAGTCAATTTCTCTTTGTTCAACCCAAAATCTTTTATAGATACCAAGATAATCAATTTAACACCAACGTTTTTGCGGAGAAATAAGTTTTGAGATACACTTTAAGTCACACAGCCTTGAACAATGGAATGCCTTACCAGTAAAAACAGCAAAATAAAATGTTAGACAAACAAACGCACTCGATATGTATTTATAACTGATTGATATATCACGTTGCTGCGTTCGGAGTTTGACATCGTTCGTTGCTGTTATTTCTAGTCCGCGGTGCACGGACTCCACTGTCAAACAAAACGTTGCAGACCGAGCGAGGGTTATTAATAAATGGTGTGATTTTGTTGTATTGGGCTAAACAAATTAAATTGATGCAATAACATGTCTTGTTGGAGCTGCCAACAATTGCATCTTGGTACTGTTTTTTACATTGTGTAAAGTGTGCTGAGATAATTGTATGAGGTGCACTTAATACAATAAATGATTATATTAGATTAGATCTTGCGATCGGGGAGATTTTGTACAAAACAATCAGGGAGATTGAGGCTTAAACTCGCTATGCTGAATGAAGATGTTGTGATGACTTCTCAAGTTACGTCACTGCACTACCATCGATTCCAAAGTGGTATCTAAAAGTCTCTTATCAATATAAGGGAATCCAACATTATGCTGCGATCAGTGAGATATTGAGAATTACATTTAACATAATAGACCTTATGCATTGACGTCACCAAGCCGCCATCTTAGAGGTAAACTGATGATGAAACAATGGAAACGCGCTGATTTGTACGCGCGGCGCACAAGACTGGCCAATGAGCATCTTCCTTTTGACCTCTAGGTGAGGGCGCCCTACTCAAATGACGTCATATGCATAAGTTCTATAGGAAAGGAGTTTCCATAATCAGGGAGATTACCAAACTTGTTCACCAGAACACGGAAAGATCAGTTTAGTTTTTAGAGGACTTTCTGCATAGTCAGTTGAAAGCTCTGCCTTGTAGTTATGAGCCTCTTCTTGTCCTGGATTATGTGGTCCATCACACTGATTGGAGAGTCTTTTGAAATTAGACCGGGACTGTCGTGTTCACTGTGTCCCGGGGGGAAAGTTAGTTCAACTATCTTAACGGGAAAAAGGGGCCCGACTTCTTGCCATTCCAGCCTCGGTTTGGTCACAGCTTCAAGTGTTGGGGAAACAAACAAAAAAATGCCACATGATGATGAACCTACACTGGGCAAACCTTTTCATATTGTGACGTAATAAGTAGTCCGCCACCAACGCTCAGTCCAGATATCGCTGTTTAAAATTCTTCCTAGAATGTTGAACTTAAATCAGTTCAACAATCTGCTCTGTCGTCAAAACAGGCAGGAAAACAAAAGCCCATACTTTGAATACATATTCTTAATATGCATCCCGAGGAAATCGTTGATAACATCCCGCCAATTTAGTGCACATGCGTACTCGAGTCAGTTGGCGGACCGCTCTTCTGGCGGGAGCTCCAGTATGCACGTAAATATATATATGGTTTATTTTTGGTCTCGTGTGTGTGCAGTTTTTATGGACATCCGTCGCAGCACGACTTCAACCGCTCTATAATCACCCCCTGACTGACACTGGCATGCAGACTTGTAGGCCGCCGTCTGAACTACTCTCGGCACAGGGGACGAATGAGATATTAAGAAGAACAAATCTGAAATAAAAACAAACGGAGCAGGAGTGTAAAAACACGTCCGGTCGGCTCGGAGGACTGGAATTTCAGCCCCGCTCCAGTTGTCAATAGACCGTGGTTGTTTTGAGTTCACCATCAGCCCGTGTAGCTCTTTGCTAACGGACACAGGTTTCTCGAGTTCTGCAGTGATGCGCGTGTTCGACTGAGTATCGTATACTCGTCATTTGTATGTGTGTTGCCAAGATCCCATGCACGGGTTGATTTCTTTTGAAGAAGGAAGAAAGTGAGAAAAAAGTAGAGTCAACGTGGACGAGCAAAGATGAACACGGAAAAGAACGGGAAGAATCTTGAGTATCTCTCTATGGAGGAGTCCCAGGAGGTCATGGTGAAAGGCAAAGACTACGAGGAGGGGAGGGGAAAGAAGCCACCCAGGTCCGGGGGACGTCGAAGCTGGTTCCGGCAGAGATCCAGCATTGAGAAGTTCTTACTCTTCTTCCTTCTGGTGCTCCTCATCATCTGCGTGGTGCTGCTCATCTGTCTGATCGTCACAGTGGGTAAGAGGAAAGTGATTTTTTTTCTTACTTCTTCTTCTCTTTCATCCTAAGGATGATGTTGCGAAGTCGGGCCCACGCGTTGATACGCCTACATGATGGCCGGAGGTGCTTTGAAAACAAAGTACTAAAGATCAGTAGATTGTGTGGTGTTCATAAGGTCAAGCGAATGGGCAGCTTGACTCACGTACTAAAGAGGCAGGTCCAATGTTCTTTAATTATCTTTCTTGTACCGCAGTCCCCCACCTCAAGCCATACAATTAAAGAACGCAGAAAATATCTCGACGCACGATCGTTTATTTAGGGGAATGCAGAACGCAAGCTGACTGCCTGCGTTTAAAAACGCAGTTTTTACAAATGCGTTTTACATTTTTAAAACGTGCATCTTTTAGACGACGGTAGAGGGTCGCTGTATACGACACATTCAGTTGAAACTTTCAGTATGTTTGATTAAAACAAATCGGTAGAGTTAGTAAGGTATCCAACTCCCACATTAATAAAAAGTCAACGAATACATGAAATAACAACTATTGGTTCTCATCATACATGAATAACGTAGCACGAAACTGTTTGTGCTTTTGTCAAGATCGTGGTATAAATTAGGGATCTCCCCTTGGTCCACTAAACTATTTAAGAAATTGTTCACACACACTGCAAAAACTTGGAAGTTAAAATTGACACCAAGGGTGTAGTCACACACAGATACCGAAGAGAGAATCAAAGTTAACATTAGAGGGTGTTAAAATAACACCAATGTATTTTTTTGACATAGAAAAGTGTTTCTTTTAGGCCAAATAAAAAAAGTAACGAGTTTCTCGTCCGGACTTTTTCCCCCAAAAAGGAGGCAGGGCTTTACTATTTACTATTTTTCAATTTTTAGCTATTTTTTCCAAGATGGCCGCCATGCTAAATATGGCTGGCCAAGGTATATTTATTCACAGATATTGTCCTATTTGAGTATACTGATGCGATTTATGACAAAACAAATGATTTGTAAGACCCTTCACTGCAGAATCGCAGCACCATCACCTTCGACAACAGTTGCATGCCCGCTCTGAAAAGAACGCCAAGCTGGGTTTGGTGCCAAGACACTGATGATATTAAGTCAGGAGAATCACACTTTTAGGCCTCAACTAGCTAGGGATTGCACACCTGAGAATATTGAAATGAGAAAGTTGGGAATTATTGAGGCAAAGCTGCTATTTTGGCCCATCTAATTGGATTCAGGAGATTCAAAATATCAGAGATGCCACTCAGTTTTATCCAAATAATTTGATTTCAGCTTTAAATCTTCAAAAAATTCTGATTCAAGATTTTATTTTTATTTTTTTCTGAAAATAATAAATAGTAAAAAAAGGAGGCGGCGGCCAGAAAGGAGGCGGGCGGGGACGAGAAACTCTTTAGTTTTTTTACTTGGCCTTAACACCCTATGGTGTAAATTGTTATTATTTTTGGTATCTATATAAGTGACAACACCCATGGTGTGAATTTTAACGCGCCAGTTTTTGCAGTGCACAGTCTGACCGAGGCACGATGACAATGCACCTTGTAATCTTTTGTTAAAATTTTGATATAATATATCTTTAGCAACCTCACATTACCCTTAATTATATGCATGAAAGCTTTAGGGTTATATGCTAATTAAGTATATCATTACCAGCTTGTCATATGTCAAAAAATAATTTAAAAAAGAATGAAAAATAATAATAACAACAAGTCAGAGGAAAAACCCGTCGGCAAGAAAATGATTAAACTAATTGGAAATTAATTGTGATTGTTTAAAGTGTAGGCAACATACCGGTATATTTCAGTTACAATATATTGTATTATGTACATTAATAATACAATTAACCAAATATGTTCATGTTTTTAACCTTGTATGGACACCGATTACCTTGACAACCCTTCGACACCACGTTAATATTTGCTCAATGATTTTCACTTGCAATAAAGAATCTTCAACCAAAGAATTAAACTCTATTCGAACTGAGCTGATATTGATTATACTTAAGATTAACACTGATCTGAATTTCGAATCAAAGCGTAAAGCATGAATATTTCTTACTCATTTCGCAGTAAATTTAAACATGTTATTTCCAATTGTTGAACTAGATTGTAAATTGATTCATCCACTTACCGAATCGATGGTTCGTTGGTCATATTTATTCTTGGAATCAATACCAGACGAAACTCAACTGATGTACCTCGTATCCCATCCGTAATGGCTTTATGGAGAGAATGCAGAATTCTATCAAATGTCTGCAATGAACAAATAAACACAATCGATTACAGAAAATGCTGCAATGGAGAATTAAACGTTTAAAAGGGACTGAAATGCACAAACAATTATATGCAAGTGTTTTTACAAAGGGCTGCAAAACACGCATAAATACAAACGGTTAAAGAAATGCTGCAATGGAGAATTAAACGTTTAAAAAGGACTGAAATGCACAAACAATTATATGCAAGTGTTTTTACAAAGGGCTGCAAAACACGCATTATATACAAACGGTTAAAGAAAGGGCTGCAATGCACAAATAAACGTTTTAAAAGGGCTGTACTGCACAAATAAGTATAAACGTTTAAAGAAAGTGCTGCAATTGAGAAATTTATGGTTAAAAAGAGCTGCAAAAGGAAAAATATATACACATTTAAAAACCTGCAGTGGGGCCGCTGTCAGCATATGCTGTGCTGACTTGTTTTAATATTTCCATTGTCTTTACTACATCGTACACACTGGTCAGCTCATATGCCATGATATCCTAAGGTGGACCATGCCACACGTGCCAGAGGGGGTGTCAATCGACAGGGGTCAGTGATTTGGTGAGGAGGGGGAGGAACAAAACTATGCCAGCATCCTTTGTGTACAAACTCAATATGTCAATTGTCAACGATAGATGAAACCAAATTCTAAAACTTGAGAAAATAAGAAAACAAACAAGCTTTAAAGGGTGTGTACAACATTGGTAAGATTCAAAATATAAATATTCACAGATTTGCAAATAACTTATATGGTATAAAGATGGTCATGGTGGAAAACTTTCCTTGAAATAGTTTTGCTTAAAATGCCATAGTTTTTAGGAAATGAGTAAAACAATAGTCTTTATCCTGCAGAATAAAATCCGATGATTGAAAAAAAGTTAAAACATATAATGGGTTTTTACCCGGTTTTCTCATGACTCCGAAGACCGATTGAGCTTAAACTTTCACAGGTTTGTTAGTTCATGTATATGTTGGGTCACATCAAGTGTGGATACAGGTCTTTGGCAATGACCAATGTTGTACACACCCTTTAACTAACTGAGCCACTATACCTGGACATGTAAACAACACACACTTAAATTTAAAAAATCGTTGAAAAAATGCAAAAACAAACCCTTTTATCCTATGGAACAACTTGTCAGCATGTGCTGACAACGAACCACAGGGGTGTTAAAACGAAACAGGGCCCTCGCTGCAGGGTGTTAAAGAAAGTGCTGCAATGCACAAATACATACAAGCGCTTAGGGAAAGGGCTATACACTGGGGGTACGAATGACAAGTTCTGTTCAAAGAGCAGCTTTAAACACAATGCAACTTTCCATAAATAGAGTGCTACAGCGCCTGAATTGCTCTTTTAAAGGCAAAGTATACCTTTGGTTTTTAGAATCGTCTGATTGTTTCAATCCTATATAAATGTAGATATATACATTAAAACTAACCTGTGAGAAATCACTTCAAAAGGTGGTCGTGTTTTTTGAGATATCGCCGAAAATCCGGAGCGAATATTATGTCCACGCAGAAAGAATAATCCCTCATAGGAATACACAATCTGAGAAACGTTTCTGACAGAAACGTTTCTCAGATTCAAATTTGTGGGCATAAAATCTGTTATATTTTTACATAACCACATACTTCGAAGTCAAATGTTTCTCAAAATGCTTCATACTATGCTGTAGGCTTCTGACCAATAAGATTGTATTGCCATTAATTTTAAGAGTGATTACCAAACGTATACAGACCCTTTAATATACAGTGAGGGTACGACTGACAAGTTCTGTTCCAAATTTTCCATAGAGTACTAACTACTGCGCCTGAATTACTCTTTTAAGGGTTGGCAATACGAATGTATATAGTGGGTATATACTCTGCACTACCAGCTTGATAAACGGGACCCAGGTGTATCCTGTACATTAATGACGTTTAATCAACGATATTAGTTTTATTAAAAAGGTTGAAACTTAATTATTTTCAACTTGAGGCCGCTCATGCCTTAAGTGGTCAGGTGGCAAGACGCACCGTGCATCATCAGTACACCAATAATAAGGGTGGTGGCGTATTGTACTGACTTTAAAGTAGACATTTTCCTATGGTGCAGTAACCCTCAGTTTGCTTCAATGTAACCGAAACGAGGCTCAAAAGAGAAAAAAAGTCTGACCCCTATTTCTATAATCAGCATGGCTATTCATTTGTCGTCTAGTTGCCAATACACAACGAACATCAGCCTATTCGTATGCAGAGTTCCACAGCATCGAGACTTCGTTATTCAAACGAGTTTCCGCGTAGTTTCAACCAAATACACGAGACTATAAATCGCCAGTTTCTCTTCCTGCATCTGCTCACTTTTTTTTACATGTTAAATACTTATCAACTGGCTTAGGCTTCATTAGCCATGTTGAAGTTCCTACAGGCATACGTATCTCTATCCTAAATAAGCCGTAGCTGCAACTGCGTTTACAAAAGGGACACTTTACATAAATCCTTCATTCCTGAGCACACAAGGCTATATTATATGCATGAACAAAAAAGCATTGCAGTGACCTGAGCCCAATTTCAAGAGCGGCTTAAGCAGAGAATTTTGCTAAGTAACTTTCTGCTGAGCAAAATTAAGCATGATACCAGTCACGGACTTGACATGGTACCTTGGCTGGTAAACTTATTCTGGTAAGCCTATTTGTTGTGTTTTTTTTAACAACTTTTTGTTTTGTTTTTTGTTTGTTTGTTGCAAAACCGGCTATATGAAATTTGCCCTGGCTCCATCTGGGTAGCCTCACTTTCAAACGTTACTGATTTGAATAGAAACAAATGGAATTAGTTGTATCTATATTAATTCTATAAACCAGGAATGATTTGACCCAGAAATGTTATAGGAATTGTCTTTTTTAGCCGTTTGACTTATAGATTCGCTGTAATGTCATGTTGGTTACGTTGGTTACCTGGTCATTGCAGACAACCTATAGAAGAAAGAGGCATGCAGTGATCTTTATAGATAGATGACGCTAACTCAATTGAACTTAACGATATCTAACCAATACATAGTGTCAGTAATTTGGCATACGATTTACACCATATGTCGCCTGATTACAACAAATGAAAATAAAGGCAGGAATTCTTGTCGCACTGCTATGACGCACTGCTCCCCCCCCCCAGGACGCTCATCTTTTTTTATAGGAAGTTCCAAATTGGTCTTCTTGAGCTGATATATGCACGCTGTGATCGAGGGTTCCCCGTGAAGCTCTCCCCAATTCTAATGGAGAAAGCTAGAAAGAGAGAGAAGGGGAAAATAGTAAGCTTTTGGATGGCATCATCACCATCCGGGGCTCAAAATGCGTGGGTGTTAAGACAACGTTGGGTCGCAGCAGCTAGGCATCGATCGCCCCGTAGAGTTTACGGGGCGAAGTCGCCGTCACGCCTGACTGGCTGGCAGAGTGTTTTCCCTGAAGAAACACCTTCATACATTTGAAGATGATTAGCTTCAACATTTGCCTTTGTTTAAGGGAGGAAAAGAGGGAAATGTCATGAGTATGTGTATTTGTACAGCCCGATGAGGTTCATTTTAAATGATGTAATGAAGGGGGATGACAATATTTGTCGGCATGTTTACTTTTGTTTGGAACTCAATACGAAGTTTTAAATAACACAGAAACATTTCTGTGTTGCTTGTTAGTGTTAAAAATCCATTTTTGAGAATATCATAATTCGTATTCAAAAGGAATAATATCATAGTTAAGATTTATACTAATTCCATTGCCCCCCCCCCCCCCCACCCCTTTTCCAGGCACTCCTTGCCAGGTTCACCTTTCAACTATGAACTTTCAGGAACCGAACCACCCCATTGTATCACTAATAGACCTTATGCATTGACGTCACCAAGCCGCCATCTTAGAGGTAAACTGATGATGAAACAATGGAAACGCGCTGATTTGCACGCGCGGCGCACAAGACTGGCCAATGAGCATCTTCCTTTTGACCTCTAGGTGAGGGCGCCCTACTCAAATGACGTAATATGCATAAGGTCTATTGCAACAAGTTGACTATGCATCGGGGACAAAGAGTATCATTTTGTGTTACCCGTAAGCATTCGAATTGCCTCTATAGCTACCGTGCAATCCCGGTAGTCTTGTTGGTAAAACTTCTGCTCTAGAATTGCATAGGACGTAGGTTCGAATCCCACCCGAGCATTGTGCCTGTGTAAAGTACTGAGTTCTGAGTATACAGTGCTTTACACACATCGGTGTAAGGGTAAAAGCAAATAATATTGCAAATATGAAGTTTACGGTAGTTTATCCAACGAAACTGACAACTTAATAATAAAACAACTTTCAGGAAGGTGAATGTGTAGCCAAATGCAGTGCATTATCTTTAATTTGCACTACCTGCAAATTAACGTCACTCGAGATTTATTTTGGTTCACCCACCCTGCTGCTTTGGAACACAACCTAGCAGACTTTGAATAGCAAAAAAAAACAGTATGTCAAAAATACTCAGGTTGTACTAAATAACGGACGATATCTTCATTTATTTGTAGTCAAATTTTACTTTTTTCAATAAATATATCCCTTTCAATATGTACCTTGTTCAAGGAAGTGAAAGAAATGTTTAAGCCATTCACATTTTTTTCTAAAGCTTTTAAGGGATAGCTATCGGTACAATATTGCTAATACTCATTATATTTAAAGGCATGTTTTTGGTAACTGTCAAAAACCAATATCCTCACTTGGTGTATACCGACATATTCATAAAATAACAAACCTGCGAACATTTCGGCTCAATTGGTCATCGAAGTTGCAAAAAGAAATAATGAAAGAAAAATACACCATTGTTGCATAGAATATTTTGTGCTTTCATATGCCTGAGAAAAGCCTTAAGCCTTTCTCAGATTCCATTCGGTTTGGGTGAAATCTCACGCGGAAAGTGTTGATGGTCATTAACTTGAAGTAATTACCAAAAGTACACCCTGCCTTTCTTAAAAGTTTGCTTTTCTGTAGTGCTATTGGTGCAGGTACAAACTCCAAACAACCTGTCTAAAGGTTCGGGTTTAAGGAAGGAACGTCTGGAAACGCCATCAGAATAACATATGTGACCCGCTCTATCCAATTGAGGAATGTCTCGGAAATTTCGAAAATTTAGTTATGCATAGGGGCCTACCATGTTAACAAGTAACTCACTGGCTTTCCAGCAAAACCATTTTTATGTCCGTAGCTTATTCCAGTCCGAAGTTAAGGTAAGACCACGACAAGAAAGATCAAGTTTTGTTTAACCTAATACCACCGAAATCGCGGAATCGGTTGTTGTAGTGTTTTTTTCCCATGATTTTCGATTGTCAACAACTTTTGTATGGCGAATTACACGTGTTTTCAGGGACATTTCTCATTTCGATAGAGCGGGTCACATATTGTAACAAAACATTGCCAATTATGGCTCCATTCTGTGCAATTTCATTGATTTAGATTCTGAAAAATTAGAAGCTAAACACGAATGTACATCTTTAACCCCCCCCCCCCCCCCCCCCCCCCCCCCACTTTTGTACGTTCAAATGAATATCTTAAAAAGACCATTGAATCTACTGGCAAATAAAACAAATGAATAGAAATAGAAAGCACTTCAAACACAAAATGTTATAACGGTTTTATTATGTTAACATAATAAAATAAAGTTAGTTTTCGCGCATGTCCATTGTTTAAAATAAAAATACTTATTACGAAAAAGCAAAATTTACCAAAATATAAAATACATGACAAAATAAAATAAGCTGATGCAAACTGCTTACCAACCAAAATGACATATGGTATTAAATGCCAAAAATAGTTAATGGCCTGTCTTTCTCAAAAGCTAAATTATATCACAACAGGCATAAACAGGTAAACATGTGTGACAAAAGCATTCAAGTGGAAAAATAGTAGGCCTAACCATGTATAAAAAAATAAAAAATAAATAAAATTTAATACAGTAGAAATGGATTTTCCCTACTACGTGTGAGAGTAGAAATACTTTAACTGTGTTGAAACGGAATTATATCGTAGCAATAGACAACGCAGATAAAAATATGAATGCATAAATTATGCATATAGCATGTAACATAAATTATGCAAAGGCTAGTGTGTACGATAACACATTTGCTTGTTTGACTTTCAGGCAAGTATTGTACACGGAAAACCTGGATTCAGTCGACAAAATTTTCTTTGCATTTATTACTTAAATTTCTCTTCTCTCTAGGTGTCATCGACCTCTTGTGAACTTGGTCAGATGCCTTTGGGATTTATTATTTGTACACTTTTGAAATTTAATTGTGACTCCAGGGGACAAGATTATGTCTCCAAATTGTCGTTTTAAAGCACCGTGTATCCAAATCCTACCGTTTTAATGCGTCGGTGCACTTCGGGGATTTACGCCAATGTGTTCACAAATTCTCACATTAAAGTTGGTTTTGATCGTGGTGGATAGAGCCTCCGTATTTTTATCATGATCTTGCCTAAGTTTTCACGATGGGGAGAAAAAAAATTGCAGCTTTACTTAATTAATATCACTTGTCTTTCCGATTGACACATCTTACAAAACGAACTCGTGTAGATTTAATGTGGACAAACCAACGATATTGATATCTGCCGAACACATAAGTAAATGATCACAGGAAATTAGGGCCTACATACCCGTTAGCTGTAATTGAAGTATCGCCAATTACACGTTACATCATCAGACTGTACAACAGTATTATCAAATTATATTAATTTATCCTTTCGGCGAGGATATAATTTTTTCCAACATAATAATTACCTTTATGGTGTGATGTCCGCAGGTAATTTACCCGTGTTAGTATATCATGATACACGGATCAATATTTAGAAAATGATTTTGTAAAATAGTTACGAGTCATTACACATCTTTTACATGATGGTACAAAATTGGCCCCTGTGGTATAAGGCTACAAATTGTTACATCCGGTTGAACCGCAGGTTTTAGAGCCAAAGGAATATATATCTAACTAGTGAACAGTTCTAGAATACCCAGTCAAAACTGACCCAGATTTTGGTCTACTGCGAGCCCGGATCATTTTGACTCGAATTGGGTCAAACTAGTGACTATAAATCTGAGTTACAGAGACTGCGGAATGCACAAAACGGATCATGTTGATCCTGTGAATGAGTCTAGCCCTAAAAGAGACAGACCAGTGTCAAAGCACGTCCTTGGAGGAATTTCTGGTCAGTTAAACCCGAAAAATGGATTATGTTGACCCACACTCTAACAACTTCCGGGTCAGAGTTGATCCGAGTTCTAGGTCTTGACCCACTTTCGTGTCAGGTTGACCCAGAAAATTGTAACATTGGATTTAAACTCTGATTGTCATAATTTTGAGCCCTTTCGGATCATGTTGACACAGATTCCGGGTCCGGGACCCGGATCCGGGTAAATTCCTATCCGGAACATTTAAGAGTGCAGAAATCGGGTCTAACTTCCATTGACCCGGATCCATGATCGAGTGTAAAAGAGCTATACACAGCCACACGTTTGCATACGACTCAACTTCTCTGCATACGACTCAATGTACAGAGTTGAATTGTTCATTGTTGAATTGTTAATCTATAAGTACAGAATATGAAAGCCTTTATAGTCTGATACAGCTCCTCTCAGAAAAGAACTGAGATCTTTACAAAGAGAGATTTTGTGGAGTGTTTGTGAATCACAGGAACACTTGGTTGCCATCGAAACGGGAATTACAAATATGTGTAGTCTTGAATTCAAGTACATCAGCCTTTCAACCAGCCACTGGCCATTAAAACGTGTTCACAAAAACGTGCACGAGAGAAAAATCTTTAAGAACGATAAATATTCCGCATATTATTTTTTTAAAATAAATTACCTCAAGTTTGATAATGTCAAAGAGGCATATCTTCAAAATTCACATTTCATATATTTCAGTTTTACACATTGGGTATTGTTTCATGTACACACGTGTTTTGTAAGCATACAATGCTCATCACGTTAAGCATTCATTAATTGTTATCACCAGACTATTTGGCTTTTTGCAGATGTACCGTTACGTCACTCTTAAAATGTAGAGGTTTTGGTTGAATTAAAAGAAAGAGCTGCATAAGTGTCTCTTTTCTGTACGTTGTGAATGAATTGGTGTTGTTTAAAAGTTACATATTGTTGCTGATTTGTTTTCTTCATACATGCAGCGAGTCAGCTGCAGATGTTCTTCATTTTTTTTTTTTTTCTTTTTACTGTTAATATTTATGGCAGCCTCACTTTCAAATCAGCAGCGGTCAGTTGATGCATCTCAAATAGCTGGTGTTGTTTAAAAGCGGATCTTTTTTCTTAATACTTGCAGCGAGTCAGCTGCAGATATATATATATATACCAATACTTTGTTATATTTATAGCAGTCTCAATTTCAAATCAGCAGCGGCAATTTGCTTCATCTCAAATAGCTCATTGCATCCAACGTTGATTAGTTTTTCTGTGTGCGAACTTCCAATACAACTGCTATTTAGGCCTAACCCATCCTAACAGCTCCAGGGTACGAATGGAACCGGATTTCAGTTCCAATGGGGCCTATAACCCCGTGTCGGGGTCTGACACGGGAAGTTGTAAAAAAATTACATTTATATTTTTTAGACTCTGCGTCATTTTGACGAATGTTATTTTGACACAAACTTCGGGTCATACTGACCCGTTTCTTGGTCAGGCCCCAACGGGTACCAGATCTTGGTCAATTATGACCCAGATACATGTTAGAGTAAGAACACTTAATAGTCACAGACTTTTGCCCAGATCTCACTTTGGTCAAACGGATATTTATTTATTGTAAATAAGGAGATCATCGTTTAGAAACCACTGTTAATTTCATTGGTTAAATTTCAAGTCAGGATGTGCATACTACGGAGGCTTCAAAAATCTTGTTGATAATTTTTAAAAGGGTGTTTGTAACATTGGTAAGAGTAAAAATATAAATGTTCACAGATTCACGCATAACTTACATGGTATAAAGAGGGTCATGGTGGGAACTCCCTTTCAAATATGTTTGAAAACAGTGAAAACATAAGGTTTCCCCACTTTTTTTTAGTGACTCCAATGACCTATCGTGAGCTTAAACATTCACAGGTTTGTTATTTCTTATGTTGAATCACATGAAGTGTGGATACTGGTCTATGACAATTACCATTGACACATATGTGCTTTAAAATGGCGTGCAGTTATGGCGAACCCCCGAAAAGAGCCATAATCTTGAATTTATCAAATTTGCTGGAACGGTCGACACATGTAAAGAGGCCATAATTCCTCGTTATCTGCTCCGGCGGTTTTAGCTCGCAACGCTGTTGATTGAAATGTAACATTTCCCCCCGAACTTTGAGGATCATAGGATTTTCCGAAGGGCTTGGGAGTCAATTGCTTAGGATTAAAGCTGGATTTGAAACCCTGATGGTGCGGCATTCCACTGGCTGGTTTGCTCTTCGTAGCACGAGGTACAAGTTCTACAGACTGTTTTGACTTAACGTTTTGGTTAAAACTTCAAACCGTTTAGTTAATCAGTTAACAAACCACCTGCTATTCATTGCATGGCATGTTTATCTCGTTTGAAAAAATAAGAACGCAGGAATGTCCTAAGGTTTGTTTCTTTAACCGGTACATAAAATTATGATGTTATTTTTGGTAAAGATCTATAACGAGAATATTGTTTAACCTGTGATAGCTAACTTTTTATTATCTTAATACCAATATTGATTGTTCTATATAAGAAATATGACCGACTGCAATACAGCTGAGAGCAAGAACATTAATAGCTCCCAACACTCAGATATTCCGAATTGAAAAAACACAAAAAACACACACAACAACATGAACGGGTTTTAAGCAAAATCCAATATTACATAACTTCTATCCACCTTTTCCCCCTTGACCTATAAACTCTAACAAACTCACATGTCAGAATTGACCCGGATCCTGGTCCCAAGGGGCCTGACCCATTTTGGGGTCAGTATAAACCGGAATCTGTGTCAAAAAAATAATCAAAAATATTGTCCAAATTACGCAGAATCCAAGTAAAATCCCACTTTTTAACCTCTTTCCGGGTCAGCCTGACCCGGTACTGGGTCAGCCTGACCCGATACTGGGTCAGCCTCACCCGGTACCGGGTCAGGCTGACCCTGTACTGGATCAGACTCTTTGACTCCCGGAATCCAGGTCAATTCTGACAAGGTAGTTTTATAGTGTAGATTGGATGGTACTCTCCAAGGATTGTGTGGTGTGTTTCTAATAAATTTGATGACCATAGTGAATGTGTAGTCTTCCCTATAAAAACCACGATGAATCTTGTCTTTAAAGTATCCTTGTGGTTTATTATTGGATAAAGTATCGTGTGCTAATCTTCACCAATCTCATGATGAAGCTATTTATCATTGTTGCATACTTGGCCCAGAGCTGGTAACTCATCGCCTTGAGCTCGTACACATTCACCCTTCTCATGACAAAATACACACACAACACAATAGTTAAAAGCATCGAAATAGAAATTTAAGCTCGTTTCGCGAGAGGAGAAGCAGTATACCGTGTGCGTGATTAAAACATGAGCGTGATCAAAAGAGAGGCTACCTCCTCGATATCTACAGAGGAAATTACCGAGGTGTCAATAAAAGGAAAAGAAGCCGGGGTTTCAGGTTCTCTAGCCGGCACTCCGGGCGACCAATCTTGCACACCTGCTAGGGGTGACGCGACCCGTGGCTGGTGTGGATGACACGAGATACCGCACTCCTGTACTTTGTACACTCGTA
Source organism: Leptasterias polaris (assembly GCA_037783415.1). NCBI lineage: Eukaryota > Metazoa > Echinodermata > Asteroidea > Forcipulatida > Asteriidae > Leptasterias > Leptasterias polaris. The sequence continues at coordinate 2,163,178 of JAZGTN010000111.1, forward strand.
TCCGTGCGAATCAAGAAAACGCCTCCCCATCGCGTATTTAAACGTAGAAACTATACAACGGAATGCGATTCATCGTGGAAACATAAACTATCATGTACTGAAACCATTCTCAACTTAGTGGTCTCCTACCAAGGATATCGAACAACGCACTTAAGAAACTAAAAACTTAAACATAACAACAGTTAACATCGGTTCTGAGCTGGGTGTGTACAGACCCCGTAGACTGTTGTTAATACATGCAGCTTTGGTCTACCATTAATTCGATGGTCAAATTGCATATTACGGAATCGTATTGCCGCCACATGAAAACAAAAAAAATCTCTCTCTTATCGTGTACGTACACAATATCTTTCTTATCTTGTACGTACACGATAACTTATCGTGTACGTACATCAATGTGGTGTGCATTTAATAGAGCACGTGTCGCCCTAATTAAGTGAGCATTGCACATCAAGACACGGAGAAACTTAAATCTTAAAGTGGGACAATCAGATTGTCATTGGTGCCATACATCAGTTGTGTGTATAGCCCGGGCCTAATATGTAGCCCAACCTAATTGTACGTCCAAACTCGTACCATAGTGTAGCCATGACTTAAATGTAGCCCGAAACTATTACATCTTCTGCTGGTATGACGTGTGAAACAAACACATCTCACATTGAAAGTTAAACAATTTGTACAATGATTAGTTTTGGAATACAGCGTCCTGTTACCTAGCAGTAATGGTTACATACGTCAAAGGTCAAAGTATGATGTAGTCTTTCTCCTGAAGACGAGCAGAGCATACTGCTTGAAACGTCGAGACCACACCGTCTCCTTTCAGAGGCAACACTCCTCCCAAAAGAGATTTACACATGGTTGTACCCGCAAGTTTACATTTCAACACCATTCAAAAATTCAAAGGTCTCTTACATGGAGGAATTTTTCCCGCCCCAAATCTAAGAATAGTTAAATTGTGCAGATAGTATAAGATCAATAAATGAAAGAAACATTTCGTAAAGCGGGATTTGAACCTGCGACCTTCGGATTAACTTGCCATACGCTCTACCAACTGAGCTAGGTAGCCGCAATAGGCAGTCTACCTATATCATCAATACCTTTGTTCGGGATGCCAGTCAGAATCTGGGCGGAAGAATATATCAAACATTCCAACATATTAAATCTATCTTAGTGTGACCTTTGAGTAAAGTTGATGTTAAAACTTGTATAATTATTTATCAAAAATAAATCCATGTACAATTTTATTAACCCCCCCCCCAAAAAAAAATATATATATAACAAAATAAAAAATAAATGTTGAGAACATTCCAAGAAAGCAAATCCAATTAATCATGAAGGTAGATATGAGGGGGGTGTTTGGGGGGGGGGGGGGGGGGGTAGGTGTATGGGGTTGCATGACGGCCCCCCTTACAGACTGATAGCAAAGGGGTCGGTACCGCAAGGGGATACTACAGAAACTCAGTCAAGCACCCAGTACATACTCGACACATGGACGTGCTCAGAATTTGAAATCAATGATGACGTCAAACACGACCGAAGCCAATCTCCTTTTTCCCATTCCATTCAACACGGTGCCGTAGCAGTCGATATGTTTCACTTTTTTGCGCGGGAAATAAGCGGCTGTTGTCTGTCTGCGCTTTCTAAAAAAAATGGCCCGGGAAAAAAAAAATCTACTTGTAAGGGGTTAACTGTACCTCGGGGGTGACTCGACAATTTGACGGCGTCGAAAAAATGTGCCAAATGTAGTCACGGTTGGACATCGTTCTCATTGATTTCTCTAACCCCCAGAGCAAATCGCTTAATACAGTCAAGCTTCCGGGTCTGCTGAATGCAGTTTTATACTCAAGGAGTCTTGTACACTTTCTTGGGACCGATTATCAAGTAGCACGCTTCAGCTCATCTATTTAAAGGCAAGGTATACCTTTGGTTTTTGGTTCGATTGCGTTCGATTGTTTTAATCCTATATGAATGTAGATATTATATATACAATAAAACTAACCTCTAAAAATTTCATTTCAAAAGGTGGTAGCGTCTTTGAGATATTGTCGAAAAACGAAAGCGGTTATGTCCGCGCATGAAGAATAATACGTAACTGGAACACACAATCTCAGATTGAAATTTGACTTGAATCCCTCTCTCTTAAACCACATTCCTTTGAAGGGAATTGTTTCTCAAAATGTTAGACATTATCAACAGCTGCAGTGCTTCTTACCAAGTAGGTTTTTACGGTCATTGATTTGCGGAGTAATTACGAAAGGTAGACACTCCCTTTAAAGGCGGAATACAATTTGCATAAAGTAGTCCCATAAAATAAAAAATTAACAATAAAAATAAATCCTTATTTAATTTATTTTGCCTGATGAGCAAGTGAGATGCGAAAATGTGATGGAGGGTCAAATGTATTTTGTCCTTAAAATGCACCCAAACTTTACCGTAGGTGACACAAAATTTGCGTTCTCAGTTTATTGAAAATATCATGACCGATTGCTCTGGGCACAACGACCCCACGAGTCAATTCTAAATTGCATTCATGTGCAGGTTTGCCCCAGATATGATGCCCTGGCTTTGGTTATATCAAAAATATTCGACTACACATTACGATCTTGATAAGTGGGTGATCGCCTGGAGTAATTTGGGGATATTTGACTTTATATCCTTTCATGTATATTTTTAAAGTAAAAGTACTGCGTTTAGATCTTTCGAAAATTTCAATTTTAAACCCAAACTGTCTACTCGATACTGGTATCCAGTGTGTACTGGTACCATTAATCATGCGAAATATTTAACTATGAGCCCCGATATGGAGACCCTTTACGCAATTAATAACTTAAAAATATATGCTTAAAATAACAGCTAATGCGGCTATACGTTCCTTTAAAGGGTGTGTACAACATTGGTAAGATTGAAAATATAAATGTTCACAGATTTGCACATAACTTACATGGTATAAAGATGGTCATGGTGGAAAACTTCCCTTGATATAGTTTTGCTTGAAATGCCATAGTTTTTAGGAAATGAGTAAAACAATAGTCTTTATCCTGCAGGATAAAATCCGATGTTTGAAAACAAGTTACAACATGTAATGGGGTTTTTCACTGTTTTCTCATGACTCCGAGAACCGATTGAGCTTAAACTTTCATAGGTTTGTTATTTCAGATTATGTTAGGTCACATCAAGTGTGGATACAGGTCTTTGGTTAGTGTCGTGGCCGAGCGGATAAGAGCACCGGACTCAAGCTCTGGTGTTTCTGTTCAGCAGAGTGTGGGTTCGAGTCCCGGTCGTGACACTTGTGTCCTTATTAAGCAAGACACTTAACCATTATTGCTTCGTCCTTCGGATGGGACGTAAAGCCGTTGGTCCCGTGTGTTGTGTAATGCACGTAAAGAACCCAGTGCACTTATCGAAAAGAGAAGGGGTTTGCCCCGGTGTTCCTGGTTTGATCGGCTGCATATTGCGCCACAGCACCTTGTAAACCATTACATGGTGCTATGTAAAGAAATAGGCCTCAAAATTCAAAAAGTAGCTCCACATGTATACCTTGCAGGAAAATATTGACTGTTGAAGCGCCTTGAGCGTCACTGAGTGACGGATATGAGCGCTATATAAGAAGCCATTATTATTATTATTATTTGGCAATTACTAATGTTGTACACACCCTTTAAACTAAATGCTTAAAATTACTGCACTTGTACCCGGAACAGCCCCGAGTCAAAAACACAGAATGGTAAAAGTAGTGGTGGTTTATTGCTATCATGTGTTGTGGTAATCAATACATCTAAATCTATAATAGTCTTCTTCGGCAGTAAGCAACCAAAGCTGTATAGTACAGAGAGATGATATTTTGCTATAAACTACCCCCGAAGATGGGAAAATAGGCAAGAGACGGAGACGCGTTATATGGTTAGATATCTTTCTTCGCTGATGATACGGTCTCACAGTCACGTTATTCATCAGATGAAGGCGATATCAGAATAGAACTCATTGATGAAGGCCCTGTGGGGAGCAGCTGTGCTGACAGGTAAGGCCAAAGTGGACACTGTTAGCCCTGTGGTGGTAAACTCATATAAAATCATATCAATGAAGAGGTTCTGCTGTGTAAACATTGATCAGTATTGGGTATTAATAATGGTACCTGGGCTGATTGTTGAACAAGTCAAACCAAGTAGTCCGGTAGACGGTAATGTAAAAAGGAGAAAATCATGTGGAGTTTCTCATTATTTCCACAAAGACTAACTGTCTCAGTTAAAATAACAAGTTATGAAGTTGTATATTTAATAGGGAAAGACAACAGTGAATGATTTATTTTTTACAATACTTTTGGAAAACTGTTCGCTTAAAATATTAAAAGTTAGTTAGCAGGCATCATGTTAACTTGGCAGAGTGGCAGAGCCAGTGGCAACACTTTAAAATTCTGTTTTGTTTACTGTACTGGTGGCCTTACTTGCCTTTGAATTTGTACAGACGCCCGCGTATGACGTCACGTTCTCAAACAGCGCCCTCACTGGGGCAAAACGAGGTAGATCGTTGCGCTTGAACTCTGGCGTTGCGCGTTTTGCAAAATGCAGTCAGTAGATTTGTACCAATGCAGAACCACCCTCAATGATTGAATCAAATTCATTATAGGTTCAGTCTAAGGTTCAGTCTATAGACGATGTGACCTCTGTTTACATTCAAACCGCCCTCTGTTGACAAGTCTGTTGTCCAAGTCATGTTCCGCCGGGCAAAAAGATGCGTAGTCATGGTAATATTGCGTGTACTTTCTAGCTGGCTGTCAAGTACACAAAGGTTTTGCCCGGCGACATGCGCGCGCATCATGTTATGATTTTCAAATGACGTCAGAGGTCACATCGTCTATAGGTTCAGTCTAAGTCGAGACGAAAGAAATATTATTGATATAATCGTAAAAATAATTCAACACGAACTAGTTTCTACTATTTATCATGTAGGGGCAGTTTTCATATATGAAAATCGAGTCGTACACCAACCAAGGTAACAAATACGGTTGGCTGCAGAACACTCAACAAACTATATTTATAAATATTCTAAGCAATACTTTTTGCATGATATCATTTCACCATATTCTGGGGGGTCTATATTCACTGTTTACAATCATCGTAATCAGAAAAACCCGTCTCCATCACCTTTAATAATAAATCTATAGCTGCCCGTCCAAGTGCAGTCCCCGCAGTTAACCGTTCATAAAGTGCTTCTCGTTTCCCCCATAAAACAAAAAACCTCGTAAACACTCGCGGCATCATGCATAAAATAAACACACAACCCGCGTGTACAGTCATCATCGCCTGTTAAGAACAACAAGCGAGTAATAGGAAAAAGGTGATTATTATGACAATTTTCCCTCGCCCTAAGATTGACAATTTATGACACGGTCCTTCCATGAGGAGAGACAAAAAGGACCGATTAGTTTATTTTTCCTTGTTCTCTCTCTCGCCAAGGGAGTGGGGGTGTTTGGACAGAAATTACTGCCTGCCGGACGAGCGTCATGTATGGGTGATTGCTAACGAGTCCTTGCACCTCTACGTGTGATTGCAGTGTGATCGCCGGTGGCCTTTTCAATAGTTTCTGTACTGACTCCCAGGGACAGTCGTTACTCAAAGATAAGGACTGGGAACCAGACTATATCATTCTCATTCAACCTTAATCACATCATTCAACCTTAAATCTTTAAGTTTGAGAAAAGAGATTTAAGAAAATGGTGGACACTATAAAGTAATCGACCACAAGGGACTATTATTGTTGGACAAGCTACACGGTGCCCGAAATTGACCGCTAGTGTAACAATCTGGAATCTGTGTCAAATGAATAAAATTAATAAACAAATAAATAAAGGAAAAGGACTGGTTCAAAGAGAACCAGACGGTTTCGGACACTTGATAGGAGAGAGTCAGAGTAATTGACACACTGGTAGTAGAACCATTCCGTACTATGACATATCATTCAACCTTAATCTTTCAACAGGTATATACAATGTTGGACGAAGTTACACGATACCGAGACCGCCATAGTAAACTGATTCTTGAAACTGGGTCAAAGGGAGAGAGAGAACGAGAGAAGGAGAATAACTGGTTCGGGAAGAACCAGGGCCCAATTTCATAGAGCTGCTTAAGCACAAAAAGTAGCTAAGCACCGAAAGAAATCGCTTACCAGAATAAGGTTACCAGCCAAACTACCATGTCTCATGTAAAATTTGTGACTGGTATCCTGCTCATTTCTGCTTAGCCGACAATACACCGATCCATTAAGCCACGCCCATTTCTCATTGACCAATCACAACCGCGAAATCTGATCACCATTTGAGCCGTTTGGTGATCTTTGCACTAATGGTGATCGGGTTTCGCGGCTGTGATTGGTCAACTCGTAAGGAGGCGGGGCTTAATGGATCGATCTATTGTTGAGCAAAATTGTCTGCTTAAGCAGCTCTATGAAATTGGGCCCAGGTTGTTCTGGATACTCGATAAGAAAGAACCAGAGAATGATTGACACACGCACATTTCACCAAACTCATTGCATGATTGGTTAGTGAATGACGCGGCTGCGTTAATAATTTGAGCGCTTGACCTGCAAGCCAAAATGCGATTTGCCCGTAAAGATGGCGTCTACTGGGAACTATCTATAGAAAAAGATGAGAGTTAAGAATCTTCTCGGAAAAGCATAAGACGTGAATCGGTCCAGCCAACGACTTTGAACAGAGGTAACAACTTTATTTGGAAACTGGGTCAAAGGAGAATCGCTATGACCTGGGCAAATAGGACCAGAAAGAATCAGTACTCATGACTGCAGCATAAAAGTCTGCCGAAATATTCAGGGAATGCCAAAACAAACAATAATCGGGATGTCATAAAAAGTGCTCAATTGTAAACGCAGCGGGAATCTGCTTCAGGGAAAATCGGTCAGAAGATGCATCAAAAAAGTCACCGTGAATATGGTCACAGTGCTTTGTTTGTGAAGTGTACACACGTATGTAGCTCGATTGATATGAGTACACAGCACGGGGAAAATGTGTCACACTTGAAAGTGGGTTCGGAACATACGCTTATCTCATGTTGAAAAAAGAAAAAAGAAATGTATGTTCGAGTCCGTTTCCATGAACAAAATACTATCCACTGTCTTTGAGATTCCGATTACCTCCAATCGATTACATCATTGCTCCCGGGTCCATGGTCCTCCTCGAAACCTTTGCTTGTCCTCTCGAACGTGGCTCACCTGTAGACGGCTGTGATCACGCCCGGAGCTATACATCACGGTTTTAACTATTGGACAAGTGGGGTAGAAGGTTGTGAATTCGGTAAGCTCAGCTGCGTTTGTGTTGACAAGTCGTGTCTCGCCTGCAATAATGGCAGCCATGTTGCTATATTTTGGAGAAAACAAAACTGCTAATAGTATCTTTGCTTGGGTGACCCCGTTTGAATGTCCTTTGCATTAAACATTGGGCAATCTTGTGTTGCTTTTGAAAGCTAGCAGCGTGTGTTTCAAGTAATGCCAATATGACAAAACCCTAGTTGCAATGTCTGTACTTTGTGAATTTACCTTAACAATTTACAGATCGCCTCCTGATTGGTTTGTGTTTGTCAATACTTAAGCAAAATTATTCTTCGTTCACTGGAAGTAGGAAAAGATTACAACCAGTTGTTGAATGTCCACAAAACAATAGCACATTAAGATATCGATAAGGGAGTAATTAGTCAGTGAGCAGTCAATTGTCTTGCTTTCCATTCAATAGTAGCTCCAGCTTATGTTCAACACTACTCTAGAAAACACAACTCATGGAAACTATACTCACAAGCCACAGTTCTCATGTGTTTTGTTTGTTTTTGTTGTGCTGCTTCTTTTTCGGGTTTTTTCCCATTTTTCGTATTGTCGCGCATTGAGGACCAAGCCTGGTGAATAATGACAGCTGTATATTCCGACACCTCTATGTTTCGACAACCCTTGTTTCAACAACCTTAATATGTTCCGAAAAAACCTCGTAATGTGTACTCCAAGGGTTAGGGTTAGGGTTAGGGTTGGGAATAAGAAAATACACTGGGAGGTGTCCGAACAAAGGGGTGTAACCTGGTGGATTATTGGCACTAGTTGGACCAATAAGGCAGCCATCTTTGTTTATTGATGAGAAATCGTGCTGTCGTGCGTAAACTGATCAAAAGGGCTAGTAAGTGTCTACTACACTTGAAATGACTGACGGTTGAAGACGGTCTAATAAGACGTCTAGCCTCGGCATATGGCTACGGTCAGTAGGCATTATTAGCAAGTATAATTGTCTAATGTGTTAACGAGTGGTCACTTTAGACAAAGTGACCCTCGCTAAACGTCGTTTGATAATGATATTGAATCAATCACCTTCAGTGGTGCGTCTTGCCTCAGTAAATTCTCGCAGTGTCTCGCGAATTTTCTTCAGCGAGATATTTACGCTTACTCAGATAAATAAATATTTATAATGTTCGTACTTTTACGTGCTTTCAAATTCGAGTGACGAAAACAACAATGGCAGTCATATTTTCTATAGAAGCTTTTGCGTCCTGAAACTGATACACTTTTCAAAATCCTTATTTTATATAACAGGATTTGTGTTAGTTACAGCACAATGACAAAATTAGGAATAAATGTGTTTTGGACACCCCTATAGACCTTATGCATTGACGTCACCAAGCCGCCATCTTAGAGGTAAACTGATGATGAAACAATGGAAACGCGCTGATTTGTACGCGCGGCGCACAAGACTGGCCAATGAGCATCTTCCTTTTGACCTCTAGGTGAGGGCGCCCTACTCAAATGACGTCATATGCATAAGGTCTATTGCCATTTTCAGTTAACTATTTGGTTACCATTCCTTTAAAGTTGGTAATATCTTAAGATCTTGAAATTTGCGCGGGAAAAAAATTACTGCGTCAGCATTGAATGATACCAACTTTGGCTTTGGACTGGAGACCCAGCGGTAGCTCATTCATTCAATTGCCCCATGGCGCGTCGAATCAATAGAGAGCCGTTAATCTAATTTTGCGATCGGATCTTGGGTGCCAGACCCAACCCCTGGGAACATGCTTTCCCCTTTCAAAAGCCAATACGCAAAATTGTGCTGGTTCTTGAAACAGGTGTAAAAATAGGGTCAATGATGGTCAAGAAACTGCCTCAGAGATGGGCTAAGTATTAAAGGTGTTATACACGATTGGTAGAGCTGACAAAACAGTCACAAACAGTGTTCGTGTTTTGTATGTTTAACCGTTTAATAAAATAACAAACCTGTGAAAATTTGGGCTGAATCCGTTGTGTAAGTCAGGAGAAAAAAAAGTGGAAAAACCATGCACAATTTTTAGCATGTAAACATAGGCCTAATGTTCTTAATTTTGGTTGAATCAGCTGTTGTATTTTTTAAGGTTTTCACTCGGATAATTTTTAGTATTTCAGAAGGAATATATTTCACAGAAAAAAATTGTCATTGTGTGACCTGACCAAGAATCCGGGTATAGGGGGAATGACCCATTTCGGGGTCAAGCTGACCAGAAAAATTTACTAAAAATAGGATTTTAACGAGGTATTTTGCGTCAGTTTGACCCATTTCTGGGTCATTTTGACACTGATTCCGGGTCATCTTGACCTAGAAATGGGTCAGGCACCAATTAGGAGCCCCAGATCCGGGTTAATTCTGACCCTGGTGTTTTTAGAGTGCACCCGTCTTCAGAAGTTAACGAATCTGTACCACTGTTAATCACATCGCTCAGGGCATTACAAATAGTTAATACAAATTAATAAAAACGAAAGTTGAGCATTTTCAAGTTTACATCAAGATAACCCATTTATTCTCATGTGAAATAAATCAATGTTAATGCTATATCATTTTTCGTATACCCTGCATACATGGCAAGTCGGACACTTTAGTTAAGAAACCTGGATTCGCATGCGACGCACCTTCAGGGAATTGCATGCAATTATTCCCATTTCCTTGGACAGTTGGTTTTCTAAGCAAAGAGTTATACCGGGTACTCTTAGATTTAATCTACTCTTTTTGACACTCTGGTGGGCCATCCTTTACAAACACACTTAGAAGTCATAACCGAATGTCTAAAGAGAGTTGATATGTTTTGTTTATGCACTCCCCGTTTGCCAGGAGCGTGGACATCTGCCAACCGATTGCAAAATATTAATTTCAAGGGACCTTAAACTCGGTTTTTATCTCTGATAATAACAGTCCTTAGTCGAACACTGCTGGGACTTGTGGCTACTTTTCTATAGCGGAAGAGCAGAAGAAAGGCTCCCGTCCCCGGTGCAGCAGTGTTTTCTTTGGTGAACTTGTAAAAGGAATGACCGGACAAGTTGATATGAAAACTGAGATGGATGCAGTGAATGCAGACGCATCAAAATATTATGATATTGAGCAAATAGAAAAATGGGACTCATGGATTTGGAAAGAAAAGCATTTTTTAAATCAAGCAGTTTAACAATATAGCATTAATTCACTTTTTTGACAGAGAAGTTATTTTTTTAAGGCCTTCAACCTAAAGTAACCTTCTCACCTCCTCATTTTAAGGGTTTTGGTGGTGTTTTAAGAATATGGCTCTTCCAATGTACTACTCCATTGTTTTCTAGTCGTTTGGCCTGTCGGCCACGAGTGGATTTTGAAAAAGCAACAATTGTCAATATCAATACCAATACCAATTGTCAATATCAATACCAATACCAATTGTCAATATCAATACCAATACCAATTGTCAATATCAATACCAATACCAATTGTCAATATCAATACCAATACCAATTGTCAATATCAATACCAATACCAATTGTCAATATCAATACCAATACCAATTGAAAATATCAATACCAATACCAATTGAAAAGTTACTCATAACCATTTAAAACTCATTTTCATAAATTCACTTTCAATGGTTGGATGATATCTTGTTTTACTGCAAACCAATCTTGTCATTGGGAAAAGGTGAAACATTCCCTTTAAACGGAAACTATTTGACACCCCGTCATAACATCTTTAATTTCGTATTAGATTGAATGCTCCACATCGGGCCTTCTTTAGAGATCGCCGCAACCTTCGTGGTGTTAATGGATGTGATCCAGAAGATCCAAAGTGGAACCAGTTCTTTTTATTTATATGTTGAATGCTTTAATGTACACGAGACATTCTATACCACAAGCAGCGATGCCAACAGGTGTATTGGTGCAATCAAAGCAAACATGTTATGGCAACTCCCACCTTTTTCTGTATTTTTAGCAATCACAGCGTGTATCCTAATACCTTTAGCCACATTCCTAAGTTGCCGGTTTCGTTTCTTACGAAAGATATGTTTGACAAATTCATAGTTTAAAATACAACATTCTTTAGTTTTTGAAACACGCCGCCGGTAAAAACAAAAAACATAATTCGCTTACCACACGTGGAGAAATAGTAAATTAATAGCAAGTAGACATTCACTGTACAAGCAAATACGAATGTCCAATGTCCACTATTGAAACAGCAAAGATAGACAATCGCTGCACACACCTTATATAGGTGAATGTCCAATGCCCAAAATCAAAATAGAAAATTCATGTGAATGTCTAATGACTTAAATCAAAAATACAAACTTTCGCTGTACAAAGACATGTGAATTTACAATGTTCAATAATATCGAAAAAGCAAAGTAGACATTCGCTGCACAAACCTATGTGACTGTCCAATATCACACTGTTTTTTTAATTTGATACAATATTATTGTATGGACAAATACAGGAAACAAAATGTTGAGTTTTTTGGACGCAACTAAAGCCTACGTTCAACTTCCCCGATACACCACAGTGTATAACGTTGAAATCAACCACAACTATTGTTTACAGTTGCATGTTATTTGTATAATGCTAAATTGCAAATAAAATAACATCTTTGGTATTTTGTGGATATATATATACATCCAAGAATAGTACATCGTAATATTTATATCCCAGCACGTGGTCCCGTGCGTCAGTGTATTATAGTACGAGGTAGCATGCAGGTCTGTCCTGAAGCTGCTTGTGGCATCCAGCCTCCAACTGCGTTAAGGTAAAGCCAAGAAAAATAGATAAGTTTAACCGGAAATGACAAAAAGTGATCGAAGGATGGCCGGTCTTCGTACATTCGATCCCCCACCCGGAAATGTTACTTGATGTCTGCAGTTTTTTCACCGAGCTCTTGAAGTGCCATTGATGTCTGGCGAGGCGGAACTTTACGCTGGATATTTTCATTTTGTCATTTAATAATTTTTCTGGTGATGGAATTTTTGCCTCGGGAAAAGAACGTAAAATGTAATATTAAAATGCTCCGATGGAGTACGGTGCGGGTTAACGTTTCGCTGGCGTTCGGGCAATGGAATTAAAAGTGTAGCCTGCAAGCTGTCAAATTTTTGGAAAGAATGAATCCCCAATTTTCTTTAATTTATTATCAATGTAACATGTTGCAGTCTTGATTTTAACCACACATTTTCTCAGTCTTTATTGACCAAAACCTTTATAAACAGCCCCCAAAACACACACATCGTTGTTTTAAGTATCAATCGAAGACAACAATTATTCTTACTCTGTTGTGATGCCGTAAAACGAGGACTTCTACCTTTGTTCGGCAAGGTCATACCGCCACTGCTCCCTATAATTGTCTAATTTCTTGTAAGTGCTCGGTTGGTAAATGCACACACAATGCAAAAACTTTCTCTGTTACAAACATATACCAAAAGAAGAATTACAATTTACAGCATAGGTGGTTAAAATAATACCAATGTAATTGTGTTAGGAGAAACTAGTGTTATTTTAACATCAAATTTTGAATCTTTTTTGATATATCTATAATTTGACATCATCAATTGTGGCATTTCAACACCCACGATTTTGCAGAGCACAATCCCAGATCTAAACAACATTAACCGATGATTATTTACAGAAATCTCAAGTTTCGGATGTTGGAAATAAAAGTAGGCAAACTTCACAATAGAAAAAATGAGAATCTAGATAAATGACAAATAAATTTTAACAAAAAATAATAATTTCGGGAATCAATGTTTTTCTTTGTGAATAATATTGTCTGATTGGTCAGTGAAGATTTAAAGGGTAAAACTCAATGAAAATATCAACTTATACCCCTTGATGGTAAATACTAGTTTTATGTAACGCACGCATCTACTAATAAGGTAGACAAGGTGCTTAAACAAATACAAACATTAGGGGGCAGGTTTTTTAATTTTGTTGAATTCGGTAAATTTGTTGAAATGCGTTTTTCTTTCCCCCTTGGTCATCAGCATCTTCTTCATCAATGGATGGAGGAACAAGTTCTGGCCAGAACACAGAAGGAATATGTACAACGCCTGAATGTGTCATATCCGGTAAGACTACATTTTGAAAAAATGTATATTAATTATTACGTTTTATCGTAAACTCTGGTGTGATCCATGGCTATACTGCAGTCACAGATTGAATGGGTTATAACGACAAAACAGGCATCATCATCCGTCGTCCTTAGACGGAATAGCAGAAGCAGCTTTGATGAAGTGGTGCCAGGTTGCTTTGTCCCTCATGAGTTGTTGAGTCTCGTTTGGATTGAGATTTGTGTCTCGGGTGATGGTGTCAGTGTAGCTCATTTTCCTCCTGCCACGATTTGGATGTCCGCCAGGGGGATTCCAGAAGACCAGATGCGATATAGGTTGATCCGCTGTTCACAAACAGTGGCCAGCAAACTGGAGACGTCTCTGCATTATGGTCTCGGAAAGTGGTGGTAGATTGCCATAAACCTCCCTGTTTGTAGTATGGTCCCGCCAGTGGATGTTGAGAACTCTACGCAGCAGTTGAGTGTAGCAACCGTTGATGCGATCATTCATTTTTTGTGTTGTTGTCCATGTTTCGGCTCCATATAGCAAGATGCTTTCAACACAGGCCCTGAAAAACTTGATTTTGATAGCTCTGTCAAGATCAGACTTCCAGATCTTATCTAATTGGTTACATGCTGACCATGCTTGCGCTTTCCTGCATTTGAAATCTTGGAATGAGTCAGGTAGTGACGAACCTACATTAGAGCTAGATAGCTCAGTTGGGAGAGCGCCGGCACGTTCAACCGGAGGTTGGAGGTTAAAGTCCACCTCTAGTCAATTTGTCTTTGTTCAATCCAAAATAGATTAACAATTTACCGAGTCAGTTTTCCTGGTTTATCCATTCATCTTAAATGTTATCATTGAAAAAGAGAGTTCTTATTGATTGATATCGCAGTGTTTTAACATATCAAAAAGTTTACAAAGAAATTGTGCACTGCTATCTCAGTATCATGTTGTCTTCGTCTGAACTGTGTATACTTTGTGCTTCCATTAAACCCAGGCTCTGTGACTTTTCTGTTTAGTGTGTAATAAAATAAATGTACACAAAAGGTTGCAATGTGGTCACATCTTGATGCACTTATTAATTATTATATAATTATTTCTGGTAATGAAACCAAGGATGCATCAAAAGTGAACTTAATGGATAGAGGAACAAGTGGTTTAGTCATCGGGATGTGGGTTCGAGTCCCGGTCGTGACGCAAGACACTTTGCTATAATTACTTCTCTTCACCCAGGGGTATAAATGGGTACCTGCAAGGGTAGAGGTTGATATTGTGTTTGGAAAAGCCTTCGGAGCGCCACGGCAGCCCAAGGCTGTATACTCCCCAGGGAGCTGAGAAAGATTAAAGGAATGTTAGTGGCCCAATGACCAGGGCACTAATGTAAAGCGCATTGAGAATTAAGTGTTAATTATTATGCGCTATATAAATCGAAAAATTATTATTTTTATTAATCACTGTTGCCTTCAAACCTGAGGAAACAAGGGTGCTTGCTATGTGAACCAGAAACACCGGGGTTAACCCCTACTCTTCCATGATAAGTGTTCAGGATTCTGCACTACAAATCCTAGTACAGGGGACCTACGGCTTAATGTCCCATCCGAAGGACACAGCAATAATATTTTGGTAAAGTGTTTTGCTCAAGGACACAAGTGCCACGACCGGGACTCAAACCGCACACTCTGCTGATCAGAAACACCAGAGCTTGAGTCCGGTGTTCTTAATTTATGTTCATTTAGTTATTTATTTACTTTATTTCATCAGCTGGGGGCATATTACGTAATATGGACATGGAGGCCGACCCGTGTGAGGATTTCTACCAGTACGCTTGTGGTGGATGGACACAGGCGAACTTCATCCCGGATGAAGACGGAAAATACACGGTCTTCGAAGAGCTGTTCAATCATCTCATGGACATGAGTCGAGGTGACGAAAAAGAAATTCTCGTCATTAAAAAAAAACACCAAGAAATAGAAACAAACTAAAACAACAACAAACAAATACAATACAATCGAACGAATTGCCGAATTTCCCCGAACAGCACAGGTTGATATTCCAGAAAGTAGCATCGCTCAAAGCAAATTAAGGGTGAGGGCGTTATTTTGCGAGCAAGGGATGAAGAAGAAAAAGGGCTCGGGAGCGAGAAGATTGTGACAGTTTAAAAGATATCTCATACTGTATTTATAATATAGTAACTTCGTGTTTCTTTTTAGGATTGCTTAAAGAGAAGACCACGAACGACTCTGAGGCTGTGTCGAAAGCCAAAGATTTCTACGCATCTTGCATAGATGAAGGTATAGTAAAAACAGCTTGAACACTCTCGGCCCAAAGAGCTGGTTACCACGATATTCTACAGTGACAAAGTCTTCGATCAAAAGCCAACATTATGTGAAATAAAAGACGTTAACCAAAGGGATTTCTGGTTAAAAGAGCCACAAACCTGGAACATGAACGAATACTTACTCAGCACAGCAAGCGCAACGGAAATAGAACACCAGGCAAACTCTTATAATAACCGGTATTAATTGCTCTGGGTGGTCGGCACGACCATTAACCTTTCGCTAAGCAACTAAGCTGTAAATATTTTCCAGTTAGTAGCTTTACATTTTGTGTCATAATTTTCACATAAATTCAAAATTTACAAAAGCAACAGCTGTACAGCTTTTGAGATGTCTCCCCTTTCTTCGTATCAAAAGTTGAGGAAAATCAGACAGTGCAATCTCCATAAAACATAAGATTTGTTGTTTTCTTCCATTGATCTGTGTACAAATGTGCCCGCATGAAGTCCAGGCTCTGTGGCTCTTTTGTAAACAGGTCACATCGTCTATATGTAACAGAGTGATTATTTTAATTTTACTGACAATTCTTCCCATTGCAGTGCTTCTTGATGAGTTCGGTGCTCAGCCCCTGCTTGACTTGCTCGATGTCCTGGGCGGTTGGCCAGTGATTGCTGGCGAGAGCTGGGACGAGGAGGCATGGGATCTGGTCGAAGTCCTCTCCAAGAATCGACTGGAGCTCGACTATAATTTCCTTTTCGCTCATAAAATCATTCCAGACATCACTAATTCCGACATGAATATACTGATGGTAAGTGCAGCTGAAGTTTTTGAATCATTCAAACATTTCCATCAAAATGAAGTCATCGACAGCATTCGGCATTGCAGTGTTTATCCAATCATGATGCAAATGAATTGCCGAAGAGGGCAGTACGCTGTTTCTTCAACAAAAAGTAAATAATTATTCTGAACATTATGCTCCCCGCAAAACATTGCTCAAGATGCTGTCTCGGTGCTGAGAATACATGAGGGTTCACTACAAGAAACATATTGTGCCGTTTCCGAAGCAGGTCAAGGGTCAAAGAAACCAAATTGGGATAGCATATGTAAAATTGGTGTGATACTTTACAAATAAAAAACAAAACACACACACATTGTCAAAGCCGCCAACGTCAGATATAGAGTATGTTAGGGGAAAACTCAATTGGCAAAAATATTCCTCTTTTATACATATAGGAAATATTGCAAGTCTACAAAATGCCGGGTCAAAATTTATCTTGAATCAGGATGCAAGGGGCCTAACCCATTTCCGGCTAACCCGCAAAGTGGTTATTAAATGGGATTTGAATTCAGATTCTGCGTCATTTCGACCTTTTTAGTTCGGATCATTTTGACACAGATTCCGGGACATTATGACCCAGAAATGAATGCCTCATAAGTGAACTTAATCATTGTAGCTCGCAAGCCTGATGAATTATGTAAGGGTGCTTGCTATGTGAACCAGAAACACCTGGGTTAATCCAAACTCTTCCACGATAAGTGTTCTAGGCTCTTTTTCGTGCACTACCAATCCTAGTTTACGGGGTCCCCAGTATGGCTTAATGTCCATCCGAAGGATAAAGCATCTTGCTCAATGACACAATTGCCACGACCGGGACTCGAACCCACACTCTGCTGATCAGAAACACCAGACACCTGACACAATATAGTCGTTCAATGTGTTAACTTGTAAGTAAGTTTGAAACGCCTGAAGCTCAAAATCTTACTTGAGCCAGGACCTGTTCTTTACAAACTATATTTTAGTTCCTCACGTAATCAAAATGGTGGGTTTTACTTTCAGATTGACCAGCCGGTACTCGGACTCGTTGAGAGGACGTTTTACCTGGATGAAACAGACAAGGTATATAATTACCGTGGAAACCAACAGGAATTGATGAAGAATAGATTGTGGGTTTAAGCTTAATATAGCAGCGATGAAATTTGGCGAATCTAAAAGTTCCTGCTCGGCGTTCCCCCTTATTCTAGACCCAGAACCTCCCAGATGTATAACAGTTCAGGAGGTTTGCAGACTATGCATCACAGAAAGACAATACTGCAGGATGGACACAATGTGGAAAATTTTTTTCCCCTTTGGTGACTGCTTTACTTCTTTCAGGCTTTAGGAGATTTTGACCCCAAAAAAACAGAAATCAGGAAAAATCCTGATAAACCACATGCCTGTAAAAGCCTCAGAGTGTCATTCTTTCGGGCGAAATTAGAGGTAATACTTTCGGAGATTGATTTTGACACAAGCACGTAACAGAGAACCACAATTCGGAACGGAAATTATTCACATTTGGCCAGTTGGGAAAGCACATGGTCTTTAATCTATGTTTTTCCCCCTCCCCATAGATATACAAATATACCTAAAAGTGCAGTTGAATAATATTGATATTATGAAAAGTTCCGAATGCTCAAATCTCTTTAACTATAGATAGAAACATCAAAGAGTTAGTTCTGCAACAATCAAAACATTAAAAGGAGATTCTTTGGACGGGTTTAGGAATAGACCTTATGCATTGACGTCACCAAGCCGCCATCTTAGAGGTAAACTGATGATGAAACAATGGAAACGCGCTGATTTGTACGCGCGGCGCACAGGATTGGCCAATGAACATCTTCCTTTTGACCTCTAGGTGAGGGCGCCCTACTCAAATGACGTCATATGCATAAGGTCTATAAATCCTTTAAACTTATAACTTTCTTCACATATCAGACACATTTCAACGCATACCATACGTATATGGTAGACTTGGCTACAGCACTCCGGCCAGATCACAACAGAGAGGAGGTTACGAGGCAGATGAACGAAGCCTTAGAGTTCGAACGAATACTGGCAAACGTAAGTAACGTCAGTCGCTTCCATCTTTGACGTAAACCCCACTGTTATGAATTATAACCGAGCCCACCTTCACACCATAGCCTGACTCAAACCAACAGACGCAGCCCATCAGATATGCAATAAAGTCCCTGCCTTTCTTTATTATTACAGTCAATAAACAACATTTTAGCTGAAAACGAGCACAGCTGCTCGAAATCGAGACCACACCAGCTCTTTTCAGAGCCAACACTCCTCCCAAACGAGATTTACACACGGTTGCACCCACAAGCTTTTTAATACTTCTTATTTTTCCACACCATGCATGCAAAGCTTCCAACATGACTAACAAATCAGCACTTTCCTGTACACAATGAGTTGCAAAGATTCGAGGTATCTTCAGCTTGGTTTGTTTTTTAACTGGCTCGGTGCATTGTACTCAAATGCATTGCTGTAAATTGTTATAAGGTGGCGCTTGTGCATATATTGGTCATTACGTAGTTCTTCCGAAACTAAACGCCTATACTGCTGCTCAGGTTTTTCCCGCCATCAAGGGATGAACACGACCAAATCCTGGTTTAGAGGCAAGCAGCCAGAGAAGGATTTACTAGTTGCACGCGTTACTGCTTGTGCTCTGCTTAATTTATAAAACAAAACATTAATTTTGATAACTTCAATACAAAACTTAATTGATTGATTTCTCTTTTTAGTTTACAGCTTCAAATGAAATGCGACGTGACGTCACCAAATTTAACAACCGGTACACAGTGAAGAAATTAAAAGACGAAATGCCTCAGGTTTGTTAAACTAAGGTATCTTTAAACCGCCATTTCCTATATTTTCAAATGCTTAATTTGGAAATATAGAACAGTGTGTTAAATGACGATTGTCAATTCCCACCATGTACAGATAGATTGGCTGAGGTACTTCCAGTTGGTCCACAAAGAGGGATTTCTACCCGAAGAAGAAATGCTCAACTTTTCTCCACTCTATTTTGGAAGGATGACGTCATTTATACACGAAACCCCAAAAAGGTATCATGGATGTAGGAATAGACGGCGGGAATTACACAGAGGAAGGTTGTGTTAATTAGCTTGGGTTTGGTGGAGGGAGCATGAACGTGCATCAAACTCACCAATCACCAACCGAACTATTATTATTTATTACACGAATGTTTAGATTAGTGTTTTGAAAATATGCGAGAAGTGTACTCTAAACAATCCCGAATCAGAGCTGTGACCTGGATCAGCGCCCCAATGGGCCAGACACTATGGGTCAGTATGACCCATTTTCGAGTTAAACTGATGATTGGTTTCGGATTAAAACACCGGGTCTGTTTAACCCGAAAATGGGTGTGGCTTTTAATGGTTTTATCCCATGACAAAAGCCAACTACTTCGATGGCGTGTTGAGAACTACATGAATAAAACCAGGTCATTTATATTCTCAACCCTCATTACACTCTAAAAACTCCCCGTCAGAATTTACCTGGATCTGGGTCACGTGGGGCATGGCCCATTTCTGGGTCAGTAAAATCCCATTTGGACTTGTATCCGAGTCACCCTGACCCAGAGAAAGGGGTCACTGGGACCACAAATCCGGCTGGTTTCTGACCCTGGAGATTTGAAAGTTTAGAGCGGTAACCATTAGATGAAGATTTCTCTGTTTTCTAACAGGACAGTAGCTAACTACCTCATGTGGCGAGTTGTGGACTACATGAATGAATACCTCGGTTCGGAACTACGGGAGATCAGGCAGCAATTCCTCTGGATAACGAAGGGCAAGAAAAGGGAACGTACCCGGTGGAAGGTCTGCTTCGAGAACACCAACAACCTTTTCGGTATGGCGGTGGGGGCGCTTTTCGTCAGAAAACATTTTGACGAGAGGAGCAGATCAACGGCAAGTCTATTTTCAACTTCTTATCACCAAGTCACTTCCAAAATCGGCACAAGGGTATTTGAACTTCCGGTCAGAGCCATTACCCAAACCAGACACGACCAGAACTCGACCAGAACTCGACCGGACACGACCTTCAGGACTGGAGATACACGGAGGCCACGGAGACAATGACATATGTTGCCCCTTGTCTTGGCCTTGGTGCTCCTACACAAGTTTTCCATAGACTTTAAGATTTTCAAACGATAGTGCCCTTTGCGAAATGAAAATGGGCCTGAACCCTCAAAGATGAATTTCCAGGCCTGGGCCTTGAACTCATTACCCTTAAAAACAAATTACCCCTAACACTTCAATTAGAAGAAAGACAAAATCTGAACCCGTGTGACTTTTTTCATAAATGTTATGCTAGTTATTTTGATGTGTCCATCGCAGGCTCAAGAAATGGTTGCCGATATCCGAGCAACACTGATTGAAACCATAAAAGATGTGTCATGGATGGACGACCAAACCAAAGAACTTGCTCTCAGGAAGGTGGGTCAAATTCAATTCAAAAATCAGTCGATCATTCCTTAATTAGTAAAAAAGCTAATGCTCTCTAAAATGCCCGGGTCAAAATTGACCAGGGTCAAAATTGACCTGGGTCCGGGTCCAAGGGGGCCTGAACAATTTCAGGGTCAGTGTGACCAGTGATGTATTTCAAAACTACCCAGTAATGGGTCAAACTTTTGCAGAATCCAAGCTCAAGTCAAATGTGTAACCAGTTTCCAGACCAGCCTGATCCAGAAATGGGTTAGGCCCTTCTTGGACCCTATATCCAGGTCAATTCTGACCCAGGTTTTCATGGAGTGTGTACCGTATTCAAACGTAACCAATTTAGAGTATCAAACCTTGAATACGAGAGTTGTATCATGCATGAAACATAATTATAACATTACAATAATATTTATGTGAAACAATTTTTGCAGGCTTCAAAAATTAAGGAGCGGATAGGCTATGGTGACATCCTGAAGGACGAAGAGGCAGTAAATGACGCTTACAAATCGGTAAGTTCAGTACAGAAAAAGGACACCAAGAGCTGTTGCTTTTGCCAACTATTCGAACGTTTCAACGCCACATGAAAATCTTTTGTAAAAGGCATGCAAACCTATGCTGCAGTAGAACCGTGCAAGTCTCGCGCTTATATTCGAACATTTTTTGGACCACCTTTGTACAATGCATAAACGCGTGAGGGAAACAAAACCGCGCACTTTAACTGTTCCCAATGTTTGAATTTGCTCGATAATTGCACAGTCTATACGAGACTTCAACATACAGTTTGGTGTTATAAAACGCTGAATGCTTTCCGAGTCCCTCCCGGGGGAACAACAGGCTACTCGGGTGGGATTCGAACCCGCAACCCCGCATTCTAGAACATAAGCTAATATAAAACTAATCTAATAATGTATTGGTGTGCACCACAAATCTCGGCACACTGTACACTTTAAAGAGAGTACCAGTGAAAAGGTTACAATTGTAAAACGGTAAAAAGATAATAGTAAACAACGTTCAGATAAGTAAACGACGACAACCAACTAAGAACGAAACTAATGAGTTTTCGCCAATGACTATTCACAGCTACGGGCTGCACGAATGTTTGATGGAGGATCATCCCATACCATGGGAGCAACAACAGAGAATGTATGATTACCATAATTCTTATTTATTATATAGAATTCAAACACAAACGTTTTTTACTTTTTTTCAAACAATGCTACTTCCTTCAACAGATAGCAATAACTTCCACGGAATACTTCGAGAACGTCCGGGAAATGTGGAGGGCAGATGCGATTGAGCATTTATCAGAATATGGAAAACCGGTGGTTCGGGGAATGTAAGTCAACCATTTCAGGATTTGTAAGATAAACGAAACAAAATAAACCTCAAAACGGCCACACCTGTCTCAACATGTTCACATTATCTTTTTTTCTACCCCCCCCCCCCAAATTTTTTTTAAAAATTAATAAACTAAAATTCCAGGTTTTTAAATAACGCGATTAGTAGGCCTACGGACAATTTTTGAACTTTTAATGTTAATATAAATTTGATCACTTTTTAAAATATGAATAGCAGATCTATTTCTAACGGTTTTGTATTTACAATTATTATGCTTGTGACGGTTATCAGTCAGTTATCAAAGGCACGTCCCTACTCGGATTTGTATTTTATTTATGTATTTTTTTGGCACAGATGGAAGAAATCACCAATTGAAGTCAATGCGTATTACACCCCACAGGAAAACGAAATTAGTAAGTATAAATTGCCATTTGTTTAGAAAGTATAATCATGCACAAAACAAAAGTGAATCTAGAGTTCATACCACATGTAAGCTGGGATATAACAGCTAGCCTTGACTTCCTGCAGGCACAATGTGTACACTTCTCAATGGAAGACAACATTAAGGGGAGACATTGTAGGGATTACATTGTCTGTTTTGTTATCAACTTTTTATTTGAAGAAGTGAGGGAACAGCTCAAAACGTGTTCAGCTGTTAACTTACTTTTATAACTCTTGAAGTTTTGTGGAAAGTATGACACAAAATGTAAATTTTTCATCATTATGTTCATTGTGGTATCTTGCCTGCCAAAAAGGCCCTGGAATGTACAAGGAAATTTTTTGTAATCAAAGGTTACATGGCATGCTACTCAAGATGAAAAACATATCATTCATGACGGTCAGAGTGCCCTCTATCGGTATGCTATAGAGAGTGATTTTACTCACAACTGTAACGAACACTATGATATAGACTGTGGGTAAATGGGGTCCAGGTACTAAATATTTGTTTATCCACCAAAGTAAGCCCAGAAAGAAAACAAAAGGGAATCAATACAATCAAAACTAAACATGTTTAACGTAAATGTTTGGGTTTTTTCCCTAAAAGAACATATTCTCTTATTTTCTATGACACAGGTTTTCCAGCGGGTATATTTCAACCTCCATTCTACTCGAACGCTTTCCCAATGTATGTACAAAAACAAATCATACCGCAAACAATTTTTGCTAAAAATTTCTTATGACTAAATTTGTGTGTGTATTTCTGTGACAAAATGTGGACAGACACTTTATCAAGTATGGAAAAGGGTTCGACCTTCCAACTCAATAATTACATTGCTATAAGGTGGGACGTATAAGGCCGTAGGTCCTGTATGTAATGCACGTAAACGAACCCATACAGTTACACTTATCGCCAATAACAAGTACTTCTCGTCAGTGGCTGCATTAGAAGGTGCTACATAAATTTGTCTCATAATTAAAAATAAGAAAATAAATAAACAAATCAAAACATGTCTTTAAATGTTTCTGTTTCTTCAAGTACCATAACGGTAGATACGTGAGCTATGTAAATAGACTATATTTATTATGTGTTGTTATTTAATATTAAAGTTCACGTGATAAATCAGGTGCTCTCGTTAAGTAAACGCAGTTTGTCTTTTGATTGACGCGTGGGCTCAGCGGGGAAATAGTTAGGAGTAAATTAGCACAATGCTGTGGGAAAGCACGATCAGATTAAGCCAGAACGGTTGGATCCTCGTTTCCGTGATCAAACTTTGCCGAGTGTTTGCTATCTTTATTTAACTGGATGACTCTTTCTGTTCATTGCAGGGCAATGAACTACGGAGGAATTGGTATGGTTATTGGACATGAGCTCATGCATGGTTTCGACGATAAAGGTAAGGGGTGAAGGGTTACCCTTAGTGTAATGACGTCATCACACTTTGTAGGTTTGCTTTCAGAGAGAGAGAGAGAGAGAGAATGCAGAGCTTTCTGATTAAAACAAACAAACAAACACACAAATAACCCAACAAACAAACACACCAACAACCCAACACACAAACACCCCAATACCACTTTAATACAAACAAACAAACTACCCTAAAACTTTCTTTGCCGATACAACAACTAACATGGATTGGGTTGGCTCATGGGATCGGGTTGGCTCAGTGGTTTCTTTCCCCGACTTTCACCTCTGTGGACCCCGGTTTGAATTCCACCCCAGACCGGACCCTTGCATGTGGATTGGGTTTTCTGTCCCTATCTGATTGATTGCGTGGGTTTTCCCCATTTGGGGTTTTCATCCCACACCTAAAACTGAGCATTTCTTCTTGTTTCCTATTATCCTGTTGTTACCACTAATTGTGATGTTGGATGTGTAATGAAATAAATAAATGCAAACAATTAGTTAGTGGCCTGACGTTTCGACCCTAGCAGAGTCTTTCTCGAAGGCTAAATGACAACACAGCACACATACATGTATACAGGTGTAACTAGAGCAGTCAAGTGGAAATACATGAATAAAGAGAGTGGAGAGAGAAGCAGAAAGCATGCAGAAAAAGCAGGGATTATGGAGACAAAGGGGGGCGGTTATGGAGGGAAGGGGATGGCTTGACCACAAGAAATTGGAAACACAAAGGACAAAATGGAAGGTTGGAAGACGGAGAAAAAGTAAATCATTAGTAAATAGGGCAGACTAATAAATAAATAAATACAATTTATATAAATTGTTGTATCTCATTATAGGAAGACATTTTGACGACGAGGGGAATGTGAATCAATGGTTTTCAAATTCGTCACTCCAAGCCTACAACGAGAGGAAAGAATGTTTCATTGATCAATACTCAAATTACTATGTTCCTGAAGTTGACAAGTATGTAAGTGACTATCCATTCCAATAATTTATTCCTAAACTCTACAAACTTATTGGTCATATTTGACCCGGATCCGGGTCACGTAAGGTCTGACCTCTATTTCTAGGTCATTGTAACCTGAGAATCTGTGTCAAAAAGACCCATGCATAAATGGGTCTAACTGACGCAGAATTAACATTCAATTTTGTCAACCACTTTCCGGGTCAGCTTGACACATAAGATTTAAGAGTGAGTTGCAAGCGTTGCTTTAAGACTATATAAGCCACTACTTCCACCAAAGCAAAGTTTAATTGCTTTGTCGTAGTAAACAGGCACACAGAATTAGGCAGTCGTATGTCCCCATCATAAAATTAATTCTAAATTATTGTATTTCCTTTCAGATAAACGGTAAAAAAACGCAGGGTGAGGTCCTGGCTGACAATGGCGGAATCAAGGAAGCATTTCTCGTAAGTATAACACTCTTATACGATTATAAGAAATTCGATCTTGTTTTCAACAGATTCAGAATGACATTGACAAAATACGATACCGGTAGCGAATAACCGACAACAGTCGGATAGCAAGCACGACTGGAATTCGAACCTACACTTTAAGGCAATTGAAAAACTTAGACACTCTCATATCCAAAGTACAGGTTTTGGTTTGTTTGTTTCTGTTGCCAGGCCTACAAGAAGTGGCAGAAGAGACACGGTGGACCAGGAGCTACTTTACCAGGGCTGGACCTTACACATGATCAACTCTTCTACCTTAATTTTGCTCAGGTATGACTCTTAAGAAGTGCACTGTCAGGATTGCTTTATTGATCCCAGTATACTGCTTTGGTGCTTGGTGTATACTCTAAACATATCCTGGTCAGAATTTACCCACATTCGGATCCCGTGGGGCCTGACCCGGAATCACAGTGTCAAAATGACCCAGAAAGGAGTCAAAATTACCCAGAAATGAGTCAAAATTACCCAGAAAGGAGTCAAAATGACACAGAAAGGAGTTAAAATGACACAAAAAGGAGTCAATATGACCCAGAAAGGAGTCAAAATTACCCAGAAAGGAGTCAAAATGACGCAGAATCCAAGTTGAAAATCAACTTTGTAATCACTTTCCGGGTCAGCCCGACCCAGAAATGGGTCAGGCCCTCTCAATTCGGTTCAATTCTGACCAGGGGGATTGAAGAGTATACTACGGTGGGATGTTGGTCCTGTTCTCGTTCTTGATGATGATTAAAATCAATGTTTTTGTTGTTCATTTCGGCGATGGTAATCACTGTGTAAAACTCTTGAGTGTCTGTTAATTTGTTTCATTGCCCTGTCGTCACAGTTTTAGCAGTTGCCATTATACACGACAATGTAAACTGACATACAAACTGATCAGCTGAGCAATTGATATATTTGATTTAATATAGATTTGGTGTAGCCTTCATCGCCGAGAAGAACTGCTGAACATAATCACAACAGACTCGCATCCGCCTGAACGCTCAAGGTACAGTACATAATAATAATAATAAATACAAAATTGTAGTTCACATGAAACTATGCCAGGTTTTAGGGTTATGTTCCGCATTGCAAAAGTCATGATGGTTGCCGGTGTTGTTTGGACATGGATTTCACCCAGAATCCTTTGCGCGCTGACCATGCGCATTGGGAGATCGATTTATTTGCTATTGAAATACTCATTGGCGGGGAAAACTACTAATCTGATGAGTGTTTAGATTGAAACTAATAGTTAACGTACTTTTGTCTTATGATATTATTTTGATATCTGTGTTTGCTTAAACTCAGGGTGGTTGGGACGTTGTCCAACTCGGAGTTCTTCGCTGAAGCCTACCAATGCAAACAGGGGTCTCCAATGGTACAGGATAAACCGTGCAAACTGTGGTGAGATCTAACAGAAGTAGTTCACATGGATTAGCAATTTCCACCACCATCCTCGGTTTAGGTCATATTAGTTTATATTAAGACATGTCTTGTAAAGTAATGTGACTCTACGAACTTCCAGGTCAGAATTGACCCGGTTTCCGGTTCCCAAGGAGCTTGACCCATTAAGGGTCAGGCTGACCCGGACAGGGGTTAAAAAATTGGATTTTAACTCGAATTCTGCATCATTTTGACCCATCTACATCATTTTCGGGGTCATTTGACAAATATTCAGGGTCATACCGACACAGAAACAGGTCAGGTTCAACGGTACCCTGATCCAGGTAAATTATGACCAGGAATTTGTTTTTTTAGTTCAGCAAAACAAGGTGAGATAATGTTTATGTACCTCGGTTTTGCGCACTCAGTGTTTCTTTAGTTATGTTTTGCCCCTATAGACTGTGCAAGTCTCGCGCGTAATCGAACTTCCGGGACCATAGTGGTCCCAACCATATGGAGTTTTACGTGGGCGAGATTTTGTTTCGTCAATTATTTTAGTTTAACGTAGGTTATGACCTAGAAAAATATACATGTTGTTGGGAATGTAATACTAAGTGATAACAACATATGAAAGTAAAACCAATTCAACAATATAACGAAGAAAACCCAAGAATTAAACTTGACCTCAGCTTCCGGTTATTGCAAAAAATTAAGAATTTTGTGCTCGCCTCCGATCATAAAACTTACGTAAACGCGCGCAATTATAATCGCCAGATGATGTAATTGCAAAGCAAACCCTTTTCATTGCAGTCTATGGTTGTTGAGGCGTCAGCATCCTCTTTAAACTGCGATACGGGTCCATTTAAGACCCGTTTGACTTTCACGAATCCGCGTAAGGGGTTTCTAAAAAGTTAACATCAAATAGGCATCCTTGTCCCAGAGTTTAAATTTTTTTTCAATAATAATATACACACTATTGTGATTGTTTTTTCAAAAGCTAAAACTTTTCATAAAATTGTAATGATTTATTTTTGTTCTTCAGATTTTGTCATGAGATATAATTTAAAACAAACATTTAATTTCAGAAATAAACATGTTCTTCGTTTGACGTGTTTTCTCGTTCGGATACGCGCGAGACTTGCACAGTCTATATCCTCTTCCTGTTTTTATCCTAAGACTAAGAGCCGTCGGCAACGATCGTTTGACGTCATTATGACTTCATGTAGCGAACGTTGCTCTTGATTTCAGTGTCCGTTTAGTCGTTTAAGTAAAGATACAAACTTAAATCTTAAAATGAAATCACTCTGTTGTCTGTTTTTTCTCTTTGTCTGAACTAATGTTCTCATTATTACTAAATTTAAGAAATGTTTTCTTCCGTTATTGTCCATACTTTTCATATATTTTAATTGTGACTTTTATTTTTACTGAATAGTAGAGCAAGACTCAATAGTAAAAAATGTTAAGTATAAAAGTTTTGACATTTCGGTAACCCGTATGTAAAATGTAATTTTTACTTCACTGACATGTACATAAACTTAATCAACTTAGTGTGAGAAAATTTTCAGTTACCGGTGTTTTGTTAATTTGGGTAATGCGCTATAACTAAAGTTAAAACTATAAAAAATTCGGATGATCTTCCGAGCTGTATATATTAAACATGTCTACACTACACCCAATTCTGTTTCCTCTTGAATAACCATTACCAATAGCAGCAAGTCAACCGAAATAAAAATTGTTACACCTTTTGTTGATTGTAAACATGTCATTGTCTGCATTTTTACAAGTAACATTATTGTACATTATCTTGATCCAAGCAAGTGTTAGCATAGACCTACCAGTAGCAGCAGTTATGCATACATTACAATATTAAAAGTTTTAGGTTTTTCTTTCTCCGTTTTCTTTGAATGTAATAATAAAAAATGAATTGTTATTATTATGTGTCTATTGCTATGGTAAAGAATATGTGAGTGCTAAATCATTTATAAAGTCACTTCTATACGATAGAATTTATATTTCGATATGTACCTTAACTTTTGGAAACGTTTGTATGTCACCTACATAAACAATTAGTCCTTGATACGGATTGCAGTTCCATAGTCGTGTACAAAACTGTTGAATATATTACTAGACAATGTTTTGATATCCTCTGCTTGGTATGTTTATAAGATTAAGTTGCAAAAAAACAACGGTAGCAAGTGAATTTGATTGACAACATGTTTGTTCACTTACCGTATACTCAGTAATCTTGATATTGGATACACTCTAAAAAATAGGCGGGTCAGAATTGATCCGGATCGAAGTTCCGTGGGGCCTGACTCATTTCTGGGTGGAATTGATCCGGATCGAAGTTCCGTGGGGCCTGACTCATTTCTGGGTAAGTGTGACACAGAATCTGTGACAAAATGACACAGAAATTTTTCAACATGACACAAAATTCGAGTTACAACCCCA
The DNA here is from genome assembly GCA_037783415.1 of Leptasterias polaris. Taxonomy (NCBI): domain Eukaryota; kingdom Metazoa; phylum Echinodermata; class Asteroidea; order Forcipulatida; family Asteriidae; genus Leptasterias; species Leptasterias polaris. The sequence goes on from JAZGTN010000111.1 coordinate 2,192,523, forward strand.
TATTTAACAAATTGCCGGATGAATTTGACCCAGATATAGGTCACGATCTCTGGGACCGAAGCCCGGGTCAATTGTTTAGAGTGTACGATCAAACTAGATCAAGCTTCACTGACATCAACTAAGTTGGGCTGCAGTTATGATTAATTTGAATAGGCCTTTTTGTTAAGTCGACGTGCCTTGCGTCGGCAGATTCAAATGGCGAACGTAGCCTGGGAGCCGATCCAAAATGTATGTAGAAACAAATGGCTAAAACGTATGGAAAAAGGTTTTCTTCAGAATGGGCCCCTAATAGTTGCTTTGAGCGATCGACTAATCATGTTTTTTCTATTAAAGAACAACAAAATACTGTTTTGGTGTACGTATTGAAGGAATTTGGTGCCTGTTATACGCATTGTAGTGTAGTCTGTATATTTGTGCATGTACTAAATCCTTAAGCGCTTAAAACTTAAAACATATGTATACCATTTACCTACGTGATAACGCTTTTTTATATAAAAATTTTAATGTCGAGAGAAATGTAAGTTTGCAACTGTAAGTGCGCACTTTGGGCAAAATAAATTTAGAAATACTGTATTTATAAATCTCATATCGACACATGACGTACAATTGGAAAATAGTGTAAAATTGTTTCAAGGGTTAATTTCAGCTCTCAGCATAGACTATTATAAACATAATAAACATTTTGTTTGGACATATTAACCTCGAAGAGGAATTGTTGTGCATGTCACATCCACTGACAAAACGGAGAAAATGATTTCCTTTCATACGAGCTAATTGTAAATTGTTTTGTTAAAGGGTGTTTGTAACATTGGTAAGAGTAAAAATATAAATGTTCACAGATTCACACATAACTTACGTGGTATAAAGATGGTCATGATGGGAAACTCCCTTTGAAATATTTTTGCTTTAAATGCTATAGTTTTGGAGAAATGAGTAAAACAATTAGTTTTGATCTCAATAAGTCAAAAACTCGATGTTTGAAAACAGTGAAAACACTTAAGGTTTTTCGCCACTTTTTTCTGGTGATTGCAACGACCGATTGAGCTTAAACTTTCACAGGTTTATTGTTTCATGTATATGTTGGGATACACCAAGTGAAGATACTGGTCTTTGACATTTACCAAAAGTATAAACTCCCTTTAATCTGTGAACTTAGTTTAATACGCATATCAAAATGCATGAATTTGTCATAAAGTTGTGGTGGAATCTTTTGTGAATAAAATTCAAGAGACATTAGAGGAACAATGTCAAATGAAACATTTATGTTTCTCGTTTTTGTGGAGGTTTGTATTTTTAAAAAAAGCCTTTATAACTATTTTATACTATTTACAGGCTCTGCAAATAAGTCACTTAATTTGCATAATTCTTCCCTTGATCGTCTTTTTAAATTGATTGTAGCCATGTATATTTAGTGGGGGGGAAAATGTTATAAATACGAATCAAACATAAAAGCAATCAAGCCTTGGTTAACAATATTTATATAGTGATAATACACGAGATTTTCCAATATACTCACTGACAGAGGGCGCTATGTCAGTTCGTTCAATAAAACTGTGTATAGTTTGTTCAATAGATTTTCCGATATACTCACTGACAGAGGGCGCTATGTCAGTTCGTTCAATAAAACTGTGTATAGGGGTGCACCACACTAAATAAGCCAGAATTAATGCGCCAAGCTACTTATCATAATTTGTAAACCCACAACTTATTTTTAATTATAACGTTTTGGGGGTCATGCAATTAATAGATTGTGTAAATATAAAAATCTATCACAACCTGGGGGTTCTGTGCTTCAACTTTTGAGGAGACTTGATAAATTTAGGCGTTAAAGTTGGCCCTATTTGACCGGGGAAGTGGAGAAGTGCTTCACGAAAACTGGCAGCAAGTCGGTTTTGGAAAAAAAAAAAAAATCGTGTTTTTTTCTTCTGGGGTAGTTAGCAAAAATTCCAAACGGCTGACCTGCCAAAAATTGAAAAGAATTCTGAAGTTTAGTTGTCCGGAAATATGTCTGATTGGTTTTCAAGAGGCTGAGAGACTTACACGATTTTTTGAGTATTTTTGAATAATTATCATTTAGCATTGGTTCCTATGGGAGATCATTTAGAGGGGTGCGCCCTATATATACAACATGGTGGCGCCCTTGCAGCCATTTTTGTTGGGATTTAAACATGTCTGCCGTTTGTTTACAATTGCAGGCGTGACAGAAATGAGTTGTTTGAGACTTCTTTCGTCAGTTATCGCCGTTTTTTTTTATTGTTCGTGAAAACATCACTCCTCTGGCTGCAAACAGTAATTATAATAAAATATAGATAGCAATAACATTGTCACTTGTTAACAGAATAATTCAACGTTTTCAAAGAGTGGCTTGCTTTTTTTTTAGGCATCCTATTCCTACACACTTAACAGTCAGTATACAGTGTGTAAGACGGGACAAACTACGATCGACGGTACGACTATCGTGTATGACTATTTGATGAGACTGTGATGGTAAGTCACTTTCAAGAAAATCATGGGTCAACAGCGGCTGGTTGCTTCCTCAATTAGGAAGAAATAAACATGTTGTAAACATCATCATCATTCATACATTACATGGCATGGTTGGTATTAACTATTAATAACTGAACAAGAAGAGTGGGGGAGGTGTAAACATTGCATTATTATGAATGTCAAGTTTCCGGAAAAGTCAAGTGATTCAATTAGAGTTACACTCTATCGGTTTTTCCATTTTGAGAACATTCTGCTGTAATTGTGCTCCTTGTGAATCTTTGGCCCCTCATAGTTATACGATGAGTTAGTGTCCTGTGACTTTGGATTTAGTTGGCCAGGTTGATACAAATTTTTTTTAGCATAGTAAGTGTGATATCGTTCAGCTCGACACTGTGCTCGTCGCTTTTTGTAGATCTTTCCCATAACACGTTTTTTGTGATATTGTTGTTTTTTGTCCATTGCATCGAGGGCTTTTGCAGCGGGTGATCCAGCAGTAATGGGGCAATGAGTTGCCTCACACTTTTTGATAATAGAGTTTGCATGTTGGTTGTTCACCAGATGGATGGCGCTGTGATCTCTTGAAGCTCCGTTCCTTGAAAAGGTTAGTGTTCCTTTTGGATTTGTCATGGCGTAGGCATGATTCATGGATTCAGACTTCTGGGAACTTGTTCTGTACTTGGTTCTCTCTATCGCTTCGTCTCCTATGCGTTTTTCCAAAATTGTTTTTAAGATTTCCTCATCTTTAGATGTTAAAATAAATCTGCCGCGGACATAGCGAGAGAGGTATGGGTACTTGTATTTACCGTTGCAAACATGAGAATTTTGTTTGCATTTCTCATGGTCTCCCATGTAGCAGTTCGGAATTGCATCAATCGCCTTTGCAGCCAGTCTTTTCATGCTTGCTGTGTCATTTCCGCATTTAATGGAAATATGGTGTGCCTCAGCCTGTGCTCTGTGACTCACGTCATCAGCAAATCGGTCCTGTACTCTGTTTCGGTCTCTTGCACTGTTCCCAGGGAACATGTCACTGCTAAAGTTTGCTCGGCTGACTGCCGCACAAAGCGAGCGGTTCAAGTGGGATGGGTCCAGCAGACTTTCCATTTCCTTTCCCGTTCTTCTTCTCATGACAGAATTCATTCCTTTTGCTAGACAGCCGTCAGCGTCTGTTGTTATTCTATCCACAAGAACTGGTTCCGTGCACTCCAAAAGTTTAGTCGCACATCGAACACCCCCTTCTCTCTCATCTCCCATATTGAAATGCGCTGGACGAGTAGCTGTGCACTTGTCGCCGTGCTTAGCGGATGTGCATTGTTGACCGAATGATGATGGTGACATTTCACCACTTTTACAAAGCTTGTTTTCTTGATGGTACATTATAACAAACTTTGAAGTAGTTGCGTTCTCGCACACGGTGTCTCTTGTCTGTGTTGCAGGAACAAATGGGGTTTTTTTCCTACAGTTGCGCAGGGGATTATTATACTGCCTGTCCATTTCAACTGCAATTGGACTTTCTCGTTCAAAGCCTTGGAGCTCACGGATGTCTTTCACTAGTTTCCTCTTGTCTGCCATGTCTCTGATATTTTCATTTTTGATAATTTCACCACATTTGTTCGAAATTTTTTGCAGCCCACTAGTGCATGGTACAGCTGTGTCCATTGATGTCAAGAGCCTCCTCGCACCTGCGGTTGCAATGCCAGTGTTCTGCAGGCCAACTTGGAAAGACATGTTTGGGGTTGCAGTGCGTCGTCCCCGCTTCCTACCCTCGTTAGCTATCTCACTGTAAAGTTTTGTCTTTTGTGTTTTAAAACCACACTTTTTGCAGGACATTACCTCTGAGACGGCTAAACCTCTACGCTCTTCTGCCTCAGCCAATAGTTTAGGTTGACCATCACACTTAGGATGTGTTTGTTGATGATCAAGTACAGCTTGTGCACCCAGCTCTAGAGCTGAGTTGATGTCTACAAAACGATAACCTCCTCCTTGGTGATCAGTTCCTCTCTTGGGCAGTGGCTGGCCACATTTGTTGGCTATTGGGATCACTCCCTTGAGCTGGATCTTGTCAACTGGAGCCAGTTCTACAACTTTTGGGCGAAGGAGCATCACATTTCTGCGGTTGTCTTGTTCCATCTGTGCTGCAATGTGGCAGAAATCTCCTCGCTCCGTATTTGGGGCGGCTAAACTCAACTGCTGATGGGTTGGCCTGACATACCGTGGTGTAGGTATACTTTGAGTTTCACTGCCTTTGTCCTGTAGTGAATTAAATTTATTTTTCGGCTTGAACCAAGTTTTTTGCATCTTGAAAATGCCGCGTCTAGCTCTACCCATTTTTATGGCAATGGATTTGTTACAAACATTGAATGGCATCCATCATAAGTGATCTCACATTAATTGTGGTCTAAAGCAAAAATACTTTTAGAGTTCTCCCGATGCACAAGCTAGCGTATCAGGGCCGACACTACGCTGAACGCACAAATTTCGGCCGATATGCCAAAATATTTTTTTTTTTTTTTTTTTTTTTTTTTTCAATTTCAGATAAATTTCACAAAAATTCATCAAGATAAAACCATTGCCAATGCTCCATATTGGACAGTAGGACCTGTGAAAAGGCCCCCATCCCAGGGGAATTGTCTAAGATAATAGCCATCTGTTTCTGGATAGAGTTATAACTTGTCCCCATCAACCAGAAACAATCATAATGGTTTGGCCTTTTTCAACATGCCCCGCCCACGCCCCGCCCACCCTTTCCCCCTTTTACCCCGTTCCAGAGGTAGAATACAATTTGAAAGGGCAGTTAAATGTACAAAAAGTGACCTATGTGTTTTCTAGATTTTATAAAGCTCCCCATTTTAGACTAATATGAATGCATGGTTAGAATAATTTAAGGGAAAGCAAAATGTGACCCCCCCCCCCCCCCCCCGGCCAGCCCCCTTCCATGTTTACAGCTTGTTCATGCCAATTAACCCCTTCTTAATGATTAATTAAATAACTTGTAAGGTTTTTATGATCCTGTGATAAAAAAGAGACATGTTAATAACTTTTTGAGTGAGGACTTGGATATAACTTCTGACTTGTCCTTAGAATGTACACAGTGTGTCGTGCAGGTTTTTCTTCTCGCATAGTGCTTAGAGTACATGTAAATGCTCCAACATGTTTGACCTTGTTGTAGACGAACGCAATAACATTTCACTTTTTTTTTTCCAGATATCAAGTCAGTGACTTATTCTCAACAATTTAAGCATAATTTTTTAACCATAAAGAATAATTAAGTGCCCTTATAGGGTGCACCACACTAAATAAGCCAGAATTAATGCGCCAAGCTACTTATCATAATTTGTAAACCCACAACTTATTTTTAATTATAACGTTTTGGGGGTCATGCAATTAATAGAGTGTGTAAATATAAAAATCTATCACAACCTGGGGGTTCTGTGCTTCAACTTTTGAGGAGACTTGATAAATTTAGGCGTTAAAGTTGGCCCTATTTGACCGGGGAAGTGGAGAAGTGCTTCACGAAAACTGGCAGCAAGTCGGTTTTGGAAAAAAAAAAATAATCGTGTTTTTTTCTTCTGGGGTAGTTAGCAAAAATTCCAAACGGCTGACCTGCCAAAAATTGAAAAGAATTCTGAAGTTTAGTTGTCCGGAAATATGTCTGATTGGTTTTCAAGAGGCTGAGAGACTTACACGATTTTTTGAGTATTTTTGAATAATTATCATTTAGCATTGGTTCCTATGGGAGATCATTTAGAGGGGTGCGCCCATAGTTTGTTCAATAGATTTTCCGATATACTCACTGACAGAGGGCGCTATGTCAGTTCGTTCAATAAAACTGTGCATAGTTTGTTCAATAGACTCTGTACGCGATCGTTTTCCAACATGCGCACAAAGGATGGGAGTACAACCTATAACAATCATGGGTCAGAATTTACCCGGATTCCGAGTCCCAGGGGCCTGATCCACTTCCGGGTCATGCTGAACCGGAAAATGTTGGGGTTTTTAATTTCTTATTTTAACTTGTATTCTGCGTCAGTTTGTCCAATTGCTGGATCATTTTTACACAGATTCCGGGCCACCACTGACCCAGGAATGGATCAGGCCCAAAGGTATCCAGATCTTGGTCAACTCTGACTCGGAAATGCTTAGAGCGTTTTTGGCTTGAAGCAGGAGCTGTGATTTAAATAGCAGGGCCCAATTTCATAGAGCTGCTTAAGCACAAAAAGTAGCTCAGCACAACAACATTTCGCTTACCAGAATAAGGTTACCAGCCAAACTTTCATGTCACATGTACAATTTGTGACTGGTATCCTGCTCATTTTTGCTTAGCAGACAATTTTGAAGCAATATTTTCTGCTTAAGCAGCTCTGTGAAATTGGGCCCAGGTAACCAAATTAACACAGTTAGGATATAAATGGGAAGAGACTCACATAATATCAGCCTGACTCATAATAAGACCACTCCTCTTTAAGGCTGGTGATATTTGAAATGAATAGTCCGCGCGGTGTCCTTCATTATATGGATTTAAATCTGTCGCTAAAACAGAAGACAAGGTCGAGAAGAAACAGCCACTCGCGATGTTTCCCTCGTCACCCAAACTCCTTATGAGGAAGGGGACAGCGAGGGGGTACAGGCTAGACGCAGGTGGCTCGGTAGAGAGGTGAGTTGTAGCACGTCTTATCAAGACGACACCTCATCATCACCGGAGCGTATACAGAGGGGTTATTATCCAGGGGGGTTGAACCCCAAAGGATCGATTCGAGTGCGCAATCAGATTTCCAGAATGCAAAATAAGTTATTTAAAAGAGGAGAGTGAAACAAATCCGTTTTTGTCTTTGTTATTTTCCTTTTCTTCCTATATTAGGCCGGTAGGGGTATGGGTGGGGGTTGCCGCTCCTTTTTCTGGCGATTAAAACGCCACATAATGAAAACCACATGTGTGGTATTAGAACAGAAAATTCGACAGAAAAATACAAGAATCCCAGAGATCCAGCACAAAATGACTACAACAAGAACATAAAAAATGGTTTAGCACCTACGAATTGTCTGTTGTGGGTACTGAAAACGAACTTTTCCCCCTTTGATATTTCTCTGATTTGATCATCATGTGCAAGTGTCCAAAGTAAATCTATTATTTACAACACCGAACCATTAATTATGCAATATATTGTCACTTTTTTATGGAGCCTGTCTCGCTTTGCGTCCCTATATAGCAAGTCAGTAATAGGGCCCCATTATGCAAAATAAAAGGAGAGAGAAAGAAGTCTCTAGGTAAATAATTGCAAACCAACGTACTGACAGTTCAAGACCGACACTGATTTCATAACAAGTTCTTTGTCTTACTAAAACCAGACTCAGTCGTTTCGATTCTCAACGTAACTCTCTGCATCAATTCCAAATCACTTTCGTATGCACGATTTCCAAATCGTTGATTCGGAGCCAACACCTCCATGGATTGTGACGCAAGACATGGGAGTAACCACTAATAGTTGTTGGGCTCTCATGTACGTTTGAATAGATAGAAAAGCAGTGCAGTCATACCTTCAACTATAGCAGCAACGTACACGGAAAGTATTATGTAATGCAGCGCCCTCTGTAGCCACTAAACAGTTAACAGTGTAACAAAGTTAACTTCAGTCGTTTTGAGGCCAAGACTGTCAGGCCGACTCAATAGTGGAGTTATTGGTGGTTCTAGTTGCAGTCTGTATACACATGCAGTTGGTTTCAGACGTTACATTTGATATCGGTAGTTCGAGTCGCAGACTACTGTTAGTGTTAACACTGTAGACCTTTGTCATGCTGTGATGCCACCATCTTAGCCGTGTTCACTGTATCCAGTAACAGTAATGAATACTTATATTCAATGTACAAAAGGGAACCAGACTATTTCCCCTTCCAGCCTCGGTTTGATTACATTGAGTTGAATGGGAGAAAATCAAAATGGCCGCACTATGATAAGGTCTATACTGCTGAGTGCAATGTAGGAAATGACGGAAAATACATTTAAAGGTCAGTCTATGCACTTAAGGGTCCTATATAATGATGTTAGAGGCAATAGCAATCTCAATCAATGTAAATAGTAATTATAATAGTAATTTTATTTGTTCGTTCCATTTATCAAATCCCTGCTGTAACCTGAACCTGGTCTGAATTGTTCCTTGAAACAGAATTCAATTAGTTCTGAACAGTTACTGTAAAATGAGGAGCTTTGATTGTAATGGAAAGTAATTGAGCTCTAGGTTATTAAATCAGAAAGCACTTGCCAAATATTATATGAGGGAATCCAACCAATTTCTATTCAACCAGCTGATGATTATGCAAAGTAGGCATTTCTTGCACAATATCAATTATTCATTATTCATGCTCTGCTGGTATCCGCAGACAGTGTGACAACAGTACCTGCATTCTTAAACAAGGCCTCTCTTTATCTTTATGTACCGCTGGTACTGCTCGCTATAGACACATCAATACCCTATGGGTTAAAACCGGCGCCATTCCATCACCTCGCTCGGCATTTCAATACTTTAATCTAAGAATTAAACGGGAATATATCATCAAGTATTTCCAGGCACCAGACTGCTTGCTTATGTTTATTGTATGGTTTTATCTTAATTTATGTTAATAATATAATTAAAAACTAGAAGAAAATAACACCTTATATTAAAACACAAACCACAAAGCCGCTAATATCGAAACCCTATAGTCACTTTATGTATTATTCCCCGTGTAAAGTTTTAATGGGAAATGAAAAGAAAGTACATTTTGACGCTGCTGACTAGTAAAGAGAAGGTAGTGGCCGAGCGGTTAGAGCATCGGACTCAAGTTCTGGTGGCTGAGTCATCAGGGTGTGGGTTCGAATCCCGGTCATGACACTTGTGTCCTTGAGCAAGACACTTAACTATAATTGCTTCTCTTTACCCAGGGGTAAAATGGGTACCTGTGAGGGCAGAGATGGTTTTTGGGAATGATTTAGCTTAGTGCGCTTTGGCAGCACAGGCTGTATACTCCCCAGGGAGCTGAGATGGTTTTAGGAATGAAATAATGGCCCAGTGACCAGGGGTAATAAAGTGTGAAGCGTAATGATCATTCTTTGGAATTGCGCTATATAAGAGCCAATATTATTATTATTAATATGCAAAGCTGTTTAGAGAAAATTGCATCTAGGCCTATTTCAACCCTCCGGTTAACAATGTATTGACACAGGTATTTTGTGCACTGGTTCGTTACGGGATATAGAGCCTAACATGGTAAACTACAAAGGTTTGTCTTTTTTCAAGCGCTCTGATGTCGGGTTAGGCTTCGTACAACATTTCCAACGGTGGAAATTCGCGCTGTAACTCCTGAAGTTTATATAACCTTAGAAATATTTCCACCCTTGGATAATTGACTAGTTTGACTTGGTTTTTAATTTGCGTCTTGTTGCCGGACGCCAGTCCATATCTGCTTGTTGCAGAGCTGCCAGCACTTGCAGTCAGGGAGATATTTCGAATAACATTCAACATTATAGGATGAACGTTTATATAATCGGGGAGACTTTCAAATGTGTTCATCTGACAGAACATGAAAAGATTGGTTTGTTTTCAGGGAACCTTCTGCAGAATCAGGGAGAGTTGGCAGCTCTGTTGTTGGTGAAATGCTTAAATAAATCTGTGGTCATGTGATGATCGACAGAGTCTTACGATGACATTCTCTAACCATTAATAAATAAAGAGATAAATAGCTGACTGGCGATTAAAAGTGATTTTCGCACGGTACATTAACTGCATTTATCATTTATGACTTTGCATGCAGAGACGTAATTACATGACTTTGAAATATCTGCCGTATCTTCAACATTCATCAGACAATGTTGAGTTACCTTTTACGGTGAATAAGACTGTCCTATGGGAAATTAGTTTGTATGACGAAATCTGTCAAGCCCCAAAAAGGTAAATGCAGCGCTCAGTAATTATGACCATCCTTCCGTATCTGTGTTAAAACATACAGAGGCAATAGTCGAGGATTTGGAGGGTTGGGTTGAACTTCAGTACTAACTTGGGGTTTTTAAATTTGTTATTATTATTCTTCTTATATATTTCTGGTAATGAAGCCAAGGATACCTCATAAGTGAACTTAATCACTGTAGCTCGCGAGCCTGAGGAATCTTGTAAACAATGGTGCTTGCTATCGTGAACCAGAAACACCGGGGTTTCTCTTCCACGATAAGTGTTTTTGGGTTCTTTTACATGCACTACCAATCCCAGTACACGAAGCCTACGACAATGATGTCCTATCCGAAGGACAAAGCAATTATTGTAAAGTATCTTGCTTTAGAACAAATGTGCTCTGAACGGGACTCGAACCCTCTGCTGATCAGAAACACCGTGCCCGAGTATGATGCTCTCATAACAGCCCGGCCACGATGCGCCACAGACATTCTTAAAACAAGCTCCAACAACCTTGCCTGTGGTGTGTCTATAGGGTTGTGAGAACTAGTCTCTGGACAAGCACCAGTTTGTGTGACACATAATTGGGGAAAGATATAGGAAGCTGCAGTATCGCTAATCCCTCTCACCTAGTATAAAGACATATAACCACATCACATTAGCAGATCTTCACTGGCTGACAATATCCAAAAGATATAAAACTTCGATTCGTATACAAGATCGATCATTCATAGGAATGGCTTAGAGTACCTCTCTACCCTTATCTGTTCGGACCTTTACATAGACGGATTCTTCATTGTTGTATCGGCCTGAGTGTGGAACCAACTCCAATAGACCGTCAAATCGTCCCCATATCACTGTTGTATATCAGCCCGAGTGTGGAACGGAACCAACTTCCATTGACCGTCAAATCGTCCCCCATCTACCAACTCTCAAACGAAAAACGAATCTCACCTGTACAACCAAGCTGACTCAGGCAAGGCTAACCAGTCGTGAGATTCAATGAATGTGAACATTAATTTTGTTTTATGATAAATGGTTTGCTGACCGGGATTCCCCAATATTCTAAACCCAGTCTCTCCAAGATGTTACAATTCAAGAGGTACAGAGACGCATCACCAGAAAAACAACTCTACAGATTTGGAAACAATGTGGACACTTTATTTTTCCCTTTGTTGATTGCTTTATTTCTTTCAAGAAAATTTGAAGGCTTAAGAAGGCTTTGAGAAAATCATGAATCAATTAAAAATCCTGAGAAATTACAAGTCTGGCATACTCTTAGATCACCATTTCTTCGAGATCCAACCCTAATACATCCAAGTTCTCATTACATTGCTAATGATGGCAATCCACAAAATATGTACCCAAAAAACATACATAGAGTCGTCCTGACGTGCAGGAATAACCATTTTATTATTTTGTTCTACCTTAAGAATTCATATAATTTTACAGTAATTTATAATTTGGAAGAATCACACTTAATCGAGGCGAGCAAGGTTTCGTGTGAATTCATATCAACGAAGGTGAAATATTTATTAGATTTCTGCTACGAAAACAAAATATTACGAGGAATTCCCCAGAACGGGGAGACAATATTTTCATAGCTGAGCATAACACCCTTACAAAGGATGCCTCTTGCGACCGGTTTGGATCCCATTCAATTATTGCTGTATACAAGGGGGACACGGTATGTCTTTGCCGCTGCCAATTCGGTACCAAATGCACGTTGCCCATCGTCTATCACCTTACCCCTTAGAGACAAGCAGGTATTGTAGTCACGCGTCTCGGTGCCATGGAGCGTGGACACTAGTGCCGGCCCCAGCACGTGTCATTTCATCAACGCTCAGTTTTTGGCGCGCTTTTGCAGCTAGCCGCTCTTCGTATTTGTACGGGACGGCCTGGCTGTTCCATCACAAAAACAGTCGATGTGCTTTAAAGGAAAGGTGTGACATTAGTAACAGGGGTACAACAAACTAAAAGCTGGTGTATTATTTGACCTTGTCGGAACCAATGCACAAGTAAATTAAGTCATCCAATCAGTAATACGCTGTTTGCAACAGCTACTTCTTTTTTTCCAATACCAGTATTAAAGTGACTCATTCAAAACCCCCTAAAACAGAGCCGTAAATGGCACACGAAACTCACAAGCAACCAGTGCTCAGTGTCTCCGATTTTTTTTAAATTAACGTTTAAATTTCTTTATTTTATTGAGGATAGTAAATCACTTTCAGAAATACAGTTTGTTGTGCAACCGAATGTTCTTTTTGCATGCATTGCAGGTTTGTAACTCCCGAGTGGTCTGGAAAAGAGTGACTTGGTGTCCAGACACTTAAATGCTACAGGAGGCATGTTGCTAGAAAGTGTTCACAAATTTAAAGGTAGCGCAAGTAAAATTGTACCATCATCATCTTTACGAACACTCTTCTGTGAGCGGTTGTTGAGAACGCCAAATGCGACTTCTCCTTTAAGCCAGTATAAACAAGAGTCCCCATTCGCAAGCTGGCACCGTCGAATTGCAATGTATTGTCCTCACGACTTCTGTAACTGCCAGATGGTCAAGACATGACAGTGTGAAACATCATCTGCTTCCGCGGTGTGTATAGCTGCCATATTAACCCCGTGGGCAATCACCGGTTCGCTTATAGGGTCGCCTTTGCACATTTTTTATTCTCTGTCGAGTTCAACATTTTTTGACGATTCAGCGATTTATGTTGTGACTTTTGAAAGGAACTGTTGCCCCACGGGCATGCACGGCACCCCACCGGTTCGCTTGGGGTCGCCTTTGCACATGTTTTATTCTCTGTCAAGTTCAACATTTTTTAATGATTCAGCGATTTTTGTTGTGACTTGTTGCAACTTTTAGACTGAAGTGAAACTGCAAACAGTATTTACCATCCTTGTTCTACTCTGAAAAGCCCAAACCCTTTAGTTTGGGAGATTCTGTTCACTAATTCTGTTCTTCAACAGGTAAACTTTGCTCATGAATCCAAGTAATTTGCGATCATTGGTGAGTTCTGTTTACAGTTAATCGTGGGTTTGTAGCTCTGTGGTATATGCGTCGAAGCTAATTACAGTATTTTCTCGTAGAAGCTTTCTCTTTTGAAGTCACCATCCGCTCTTTTGCTGTTCTTCACAAAATTTAACATTAAAGTCACCTTTTCTATGTAATTTTGGATCACTGATTACTCTTTAACGTCTCTTGATGGGCTTCTGTGGTGATATCAACTTGGTGAAACATGAATGGCTACCGACTCGTCTAGATTTATGTTAGAACAGCTAGACTTTGTGGCAGTTTTCTTATAAAAAATATAGTTATTAAAGTGTGACGGTGAACTTGCTGCTGCCTGCTCGTATACCAAGAAATACAAGCACAGATTTGACAGAAGAACTTCTTTCACGTACGCCAGAAGCCTGAGACACCGGTTCCGGCATTAATTCATTAAAAAGGTAAGTTTTCTTTTTGTTTAGTTATTTATTTATTTATGATTGTTTTATTCTACTTCATTTTATATACTTCTATCGTTAGTAAAATGCTTTATTTCTACTTTTTGTAGAAGCACAAGATCAACGGTTTTATCCAGCATTTGGGGATTTTTATTTTCTTCATACAACCTTCTTATTTGCATTATGTATATATTTTGTTAGATCTAATCTGCACATTGCTTTGCTGCGTTTAACGTAAAAAGGGGCGCTAATGGGACAATGTTACGTTGGGACATACCGCTGGGACATTGGGACAAAAGCTACCGGCAATGAATTATGTATTTAAAAAGAGAGAACATTATTTGGTACTAAACATGAATTCAAAACGGTTATCCATTAGCAGCGGTATTCATGATCCAAGGGGATCATCGTTTATACCAAATGAACAGAGTCAACATGCGCTTTGTTTCTGGACCAAAATAATAGATCGTGCATATTTACTGAGTAGAGTTTTATCGCCTATTTCTTCTGTTTATATACCTCCGGTAATATACCAGCATGGTAATGTTGATGCGTTCTATCTATATTTTATAAAAAATAATGCACATATTCATATGCTCACTAGTTTGTGTCAGCCTGGTCAGCCTGTACATCCAATTAGCAAACACAATGTCCCTTTTGACTTTGATTCAATTCCAGTATTGAGTTTTAGCAAACCTGTGGCGACAAGCTAATGCACACGCAGGAACTGGCATCAATTAGTTTTGTTGTTATGAAAATTGGCCTGAGCATTGATCGCTTTGCGTCACAGTGAAATTACCATTCCGGAAATGTCAGATGAAAGTACACGACTATACCACCGTCTGCTGCAGCTAAAAGTCAACCGAGGTTCCCCCCAGCAAAAAGGGCTTTCCAAATCATGCTGTTCAAATCATTCCTGGAGTTGAAGGACACCTGCGTTTTGTATCGATTCATTTAGCATAAATTGGGAACAAGTGTCAGGGAAGGTCAATAGATACACGGGCAAAACAAAATAACAAATTTCAGTCGGAAAGTGGACGGCTTCTCATACTCTTTCAATTTTACCCGTTAGTCTCTTCACATTTTCATCCTAAGGCCATGATTTTTTCAAGTAGTTATGTTCTGATTTGTTTAATGTGACGAGTACCAAAGAAACACTTAAGGCCTACACCCACACTTAGTGAATACGTCTGAACGAAAACAGTAAAACTAAAAGCCGTTCACCACGTATACTCGATGAATCGGTTTCTATTTCATACACTTCCGGGTCAGAATTGACCCGGTTTCCGGATTCCAGAGGACCTAACCCTTTCTGGGTCAAGCTGACCCAAAAACTGGTTAAATATGGGATTGTAGCTTGGATTCTACGTCAGTTTGACCCATTTACGGGTAAGTTTGACACACATATGGGTCACACTGACCCTAAAATGGGTCAGCCCCCCTGGGACTCGGTACCGGTTCAATTCTGACCGGGGCGTTTTTAGAGTGTTTATCAAAACATTGTTCATTGTTTATGTATACACGGGCGTACTACACACTGAATTCGGTGGGCCTCGTAGTGGCTTCATGCGATGTTACATGGAAGATGAACAAACTGTTAATATCACATTCACGGGACAGGTGCAGAAAATAATAAGGATGTGCATTTTTTGTTTGTGTGTCTCTGTTAGTTGAGTAATTCATATTCCATGGCTGCTTATGAAGCGATTTGAATACTGTACCCGATGTAACGTTCAATTGGCGTTACCCCTGCACCAAAGACTTGCCTTACAACAGAAAAAAATGTTTCTCCTTTTGACCAGAGGTAATCATTGTTATTTTCATAAGAGCAGATGGTTGGCATTGACCGTTCATAACGTTATTTGTTTATAATTTAATATTGAGCCTATTGCGTTGCCTTAAAAGCTAATAACAGTTGACCAAAATCTCATGCAATATTCAACATGCATTTCTGCCATAGCCAATTTAGCTTGACCTCCGTTCTATAGGGAGTGTTAATAATGGAGGATTGGCTACAATTCTGTGATTAAACAACATGATGTAAACACAGTTTTCGAAGTTACCCCCTCCTTCATATAAGTTTATCTTGTGGACCTTTTTGTTCTTTTCTTTTAGCCTCGAAAAAATAATCTGATAGGGTCAGGTCATTAACTAGTTTTCGCTTATCTAAAGTGGGAAAAATGTTTGATTTGGTAGTCCTTACCTTCTTGCTTTTACTTTGGCTTCACAAGTAATGCACTTAAAGACACAGTACACGTTTGGTAATGACTCTGAAAATTAATGGCAATAAAAACTTACTTGGTAAGAAGTATAGCAGCTTTAGGTAGTAGGCCTATAATGAATTTTGAGAAACTTTTATTTTCGAAGTACTACGGTTATGGAAAAATATATCACTTTTTATTCCCCAAAATTTGAATCTGAGAAGCGTTTCTGTCAGAAACGCTTCTCAGACTGTGTATTTCTATGAGGAATATTCTTCCTGCGTGGAAATATTCGCTCCGGTTTTTCGGTGATATCTCAAAAACGCGACCACCTTTTGAAGTGAGATTTTCACAGGTTAGTTGTATTGTATGTACCTACATTTATATAGGATTAACACAATCAGTAGGCTCCAATTACCAAACGTATGCAGCACCTTTACATGTCCCTTTTTGTCAGGTTCAGTTAAATGTCCGACCTAGACCTAATCGGGTTTCAACGGAACGGCACTTTATCGGTCTGCGAATGCTTGTCTGTTGTCATATTGGATACCAATACTGGGGAACCATATGGAATACCATTTGCTACCTTACTTATTATTGTGTTTCTGGTAATGAAATCACAAGATGCTTCATAAGTGAACTTAATCACTGTAGTTCGCAAGCCTGAGGAATGCTGTTAACAAGAGTGCTTGCTATGTGAACCACAACTCTGGGGTTAACCCCCTTCTCTTCCATGATAAGTGCTCTGGGTACATGCACAAGTACACAGGACCTACGGTGTATTGTCCCATCCGAAGGACAAAGCAGTTATGGTATCTTGCTCAAAGACGCAGGCGCTGCAACTGGGACTCGAACCCAAACTCTGCTGATCAAAAACACCAGATTCTCTAACCGCACCACGGCCCCAACACGCCACTAGCTCAATACAACCGCATCGAGGCAAAACAAGTAAATATATAAAATAAAATAGTCTGGTACCTAAAATCAAGGACAATTGTTCCCATCTAACGTCTAGGGATTCTTACGAAGGAGGCGAGAGCGCTATAAATTAAAACGGTATAAAAAGAAATAATTAAAGCCGTTGTACACAAAAGAATGAGCCGTCAACGTGTAGCTGGTGTCATTCATGTATGGGACATTGCACCCTTAGTAGTTTCCGTACGCTTTCAGCATCAAAAACACCGACCCTTCCTACAAACAACAGCTAGCAGCCACCTCCATTGTTATTTAATGAATGTGAGCATGGCATGTGACTTCAGTTTATGATTTGTTAATTTCAGATAATTAACATTGTGCGAGTATTCGGAGTCAGTTTCTGTCTTTACACGTGAGCGGCCGGCCGACATGATTTTGGACGGGTGGATCGCGTTTCTCTACCTGGTGATAGGCCTACTACAAGTTCACCCGGTGGAATCGGAGGGTCTCTCGGAGGAGTTCGGTAAGTCACGGTGCTCAGTTCTTAAATAATTTTTTGCATTGGTAAATTGGCAGAAATGTTGCTGCCAACAGTACAACTCATGAATAATCATGTTTAAATGAGGCTTCGGTAACAAAGAACGTTAACACACATGACAATAACTTCACGAGCAGTTCAGGAGAGGTACACCAATTGGCTTAGAGAAGAGTGAACGTCTACTACAATCTTGTATGATACAAACACATCAAATAGCATGTCTCAAGAAACTCAAATTAATGAGACTGCTGGTTTTGTTACTTAGAGAAATACGTAAGCTCACTTATAAATTGATGATGATGATGATTCACAGCATTTGTATGGCGCCATATATCTGTTTCAAAAACATTCAAAGGCGCGAGCTCCTCCAATAAAGTTAGCCTTTAAATGTCTGAAGGAAGATGTGAGTCTTGAGCGAAGCTTTGAAGTGGTCTAGGTTGTCAATTTCGCGAAGAAATGATGGGAGGGAGTTCCACAGGCGAGGAGCAATAGAGGACAAATTGATGCAGTTTAAATGACACATACAAAGCAATTAAACATTACAGGATATCTGATGGATTTCTCTCAAAAATATTGATTGGTGCAAGAACCAGCAGCTTTGTACATAGTTAGGTTCAAGATTGAAAGTAAGCCCCCCCCCCCTCCCCTTTCCAGATTAACAAAAACCGAGCAATAATTGAATATTCTTAAAGAAGACATCATGTCAGCTGGCACGTTACAAAAATAAATTATGAAAAATCGCCCAACACAAGGCCGAATGGCCTACTCAAGGTAAAGGCCCATTCACAGGAAAATAAAGATTATAAAGGAATAATTCAATTGGTCTGGAATTCAAAGAACAAATTAATATCGCATTGAGGAACAAAAACACCTTGCTATGGTAATTTCCTTCTTCATCACAACAATCAAAACTCGATATCTGATGACAAAATGAAGATGGACACATCAGAGGTCTCCTTAATAATTGTTTTTCGTACATAATCACCTTATGAAACGAGCTACTCAATAAATTATTTCGAAATTAAAAATTCAGAAAAAAGCTTTTGCATGCATTCGATAATGTAGTGGTCTCTATTGAAGCAAAATCATAACATTAGATATTATCCAATTTAAACAGAATTGTACAATATTTACTTGCAGGATTTGTGAATTAAAAAAACACACACACTGAGGTTAAACTTAACAAAGGAGAAACCTCTTTGGAAAGCCAGTGTCTCTTGGCCAATTCAACCAAATCCAACCGTTTAATTAAACATGCATTTACTGGCCAATGTGAGTATACAAGGCAGTGATTTACATTTAAAAGGTTTACTTAAGCGAGGCAAACAACTGAAAACCTCAAAATAGTAGCGGTGGGGGTAGTTGGAATTGACAAACAAAGATAGCGTGCATTGTATTGATTTTAATTCAATTATACATTTATAACGAAGGTAAACAAAAGCAGAAATATTCAGAGAGTTTGTATACGTTGAGGAAAAAAATAATGAAACGATCAATTTTTATTTTTAAGAAATCTTTTGAAGAGAGACAAAAATCAATATAAAGGGCAGACTAGAAATCATTAAAAGAAAGGTTTGTGCTGAAATGTAAATGAATACAAAATTAGACATGACATAGCATGACAAACAGGGAAAAGGGAAGGGCATTTGGAATTAACATTATGTTTCAGAAATGTTAAAGTTCACTTAGTATACAATTGTATAATGTCACGAAGAATGTTCGCATTTCTAAATTGCAGCCTTCGAAGAGGTCTTGACCGAGTTTGGCTAATTTGACGCCCATTTTACGGGAACTAACTTGATGTACGACAGTTCATTTCAGGAGAACGCGAAACTTGAATGTTTTTATCGAGCAACTAAAGAAACAAAATCGTTAAACGCTTTGATTCAAGACGAAAGTTGGTCAAGCATGCAATTATTCACTTAAAAACCTTCAGTGCACGTTCACGGGGAGGATAACGAGCTGCATGAGTCATGGCGTCGAGCACTAAGTGTTACAAATGCCATTCATGTATTTTGTTAATAAAAAATATAAAAAAATAAAACAACAACAACAACAACAACAACAAATCAACAAATAGACATAAAAACACTGAACTGCGTCAGCACAAATAAGTTACAATTGGTTTAAAATGATGTGATCGTTCTGGTGCCCATGGTACTAATGTATTTCTACAGTACCGCACTCAGTACATATATCACGAGTGGGAAACCAAATTTATTTTTTGCATGGCTAGAGTCATTTTTCTCAGCTTAGGTCTATTCAAACGGTCTCACGCACCAAACAGCTTTATGACTGAATCGTGTCTATGCAGGAGAACCACAACTTAATATTCGTATGGCCAGAACAATATTTTCCTATAGTCATATTCTTAAAAGTCAACAAAAGAATCGGCTTAACTTTGCCCCCTCATTGCTGAGGTCATTTTCACTGGCCCCTTACGTGAAGAATACATTGCTATTAAGACAATAAGATTACAAGTTTAGTGTTGGTGAACGGGGACCAAATAATGATTACCTATTTGTCTTTCCTAAAACAGTCGTCGTTGTAACACGGAGTCGATTAATACGACCCAGGGTCTACCCAAGATAATATTGGATTGTTCCAAGGCGTAGATTGAAACCTTCAAAATCAAATTTTACCCGATCGACAGCTTGCGATCAACCATGAACCAGGGGCTCAAACCAGATCAAATTACAACACCGCAAGGTTTTTCATCATGACTTCCTGAAAGGTTTGTCATCATGACTTCCAGAAAGGTTTGTCATCATGACTTCCAGGTTTGTCATCATGACTTTCAGGTTTGTCATCGTGACTTCCAGAAAGGTTTGTCATCATGACTTCCAGAAAGGTTTGTCATCATGACTTTCAGGTTTGTCATCGTGACTTCCAGGTTTGTCTTCATGACTTTCAGATTTGTCATCATGACTTCCAGAAAGGTTTGTCATCATGACTTTCAGGTTTGTCATCGTGACTTCCAGGCTTGTCTTCATGACTTCCAGATTTGTCATCATGACTTCCAGAAAGGTTTGTCATCATGACTTCCAGGTTTGTCATCATGACTTCCAGGTTTGTTCTTATGACTTCCAGGTTTGTCATCATGACTTCCAGGTTTGTCATAATGACTTCCAGGTTTGTCATCGTGTTTTCCAGAATTGCTAACATTTGCACCTTGCAATCAGGAAGATTTTGTACACCAATCAACATAACATAGGGAAAAAGCTTCCTTTATCGGGGAGATGTCGTAAATTGTTCATCAAAACATGCAAAGATCAGTTTATTTTCAGGGAACTTTCTGCAGAATTACGAAAGGTTTGCAGCTCTGCTGCTTGGTTCTATAATCATGTTCACTATGCGATCTATAGAAGTATAGTGGTCATTCGGAACTAACCACTCATTTCATAAACGCTTGTGACCTTTTGGAGATTAATTCAAGGAAGGAGCTCTAGATATTTTGAAAAAGATACCAACTTATAAAAGTTGAAATTTTAAGTATAACATACCTTGACTGGATTTGCTTCATGTTCCTGGAACGCTGTATAGCGATACATTTACTTTTAGAACATCAGTCAAAGTAACCTTAAAATGACCTCCAAAATGGCGACCAAATCGTCTAAAACTGTACTTTGAGTGGCTTATCACACGTAGTCATGTTGCTCTTTATGTAATACGAAAGTGACCCATAATGTAGCCCGAACCGTACCATTTATAGGACAAACTGCTTCATGTTACAGTACAATTTTGATCTCAACCTAAACCTATTGTACTGACTTATTGTGTTAAGTTTAATATTCTGCCAAGTTAGGCCCATAATAGCATCTAGGCTGCAATGTAACGTACACAATAGTTGTCTCAATGATTAACAATGATCAATATTATCTTAAGATAAATCAAAAGGTAACGCGCTTGAAGAAGCTATTATAAAATAGCTTATACCTATACTTTTAGAATGTATTTCTTATTTCAAAGATGTGAAAAGAACTCCGGTTTTTACGATCACTTCCCTTAAAGGCACTGAACATGTTTGGTAATTATCAAAGACCAGTATTGTCACTCGGTGTATCCCAACATATGCATAAAATAACAAACCTGTGAAAATTTGGGCTGAATCGGTCATCGAAGTTGCAAGAAAATAAAGAAAGAAAAAACACCCTTGTTGCACAATTTTGTGTGCTTTCAGATGCTAATAAAAGGCTTCATGCATGAAGTCTTTTATTATTTTAGTGAGAAGTTACCTCTTTCTCAAAAACTACGTTACTTCAGAGGGAGTCATTTCTCACAATGTTTTATACTATATCAACAGCTCTCCGTTGCTGGTTACCAAGTAACTTTTTATGCTAATATATATTTTGAGTAATTACCAAACGTGTTCAGTGCCTTTAAAACTGATTAAGTAGATTCAGTGCGTTCTGAGTTGTGTTTCTTATAGACAGTGTTTATCGAATGCCATGTGATTATTTTTCTCTCTGTCACTTTTGGCCATGTGGTTATTTTTCGCTTTCACTCTTTGTACTTATGAGACAGGGCTGTCAACATTTACATCTTGCAATCAGGGAGATGTTGTACAACACTCAGGGAGATATTTAGAATTACATTCAACACAACAGGGCAAAACGTTTCAATAATCAGGGAGATTTTCAAATGTGTTCATTGGAACATGGAAAGGCTTGTTTATTTTTAGAGAACTATCTGCTGAATCAGAGACAATTGACAGCTCTGTAGAGGTAACCATCATATATAAAAACGTCCCGAGGTCCAAGTTCTAAAACGAAAATGTTGCGAATTAATGAGACAAAAATAGAATGTAATTTATGAATTACAAAGTAATACAATTTCTGATGTAAACCAAACCGCGAGTCTAACACAACACATGGAAGTATTAAATATCGTCACGTTTAAGACTCGTCCAATTATCACGGGGTGTTTACAGTTTAAGTATGGATTTTAATGACGCATTGCATCCCTTGTTTCAAAAGGGGTTTTCTCTTGAAGTTAATTGCTCCCCGCCTCGTCTTATTGAGTCAGAAGTTCAGTGCACTTTACATGAACGCACGTGACCAGCCGATACTCCACATTTCTGTTAGTAGTTAACGACAAAAAAGGGTCAACGAGTGACAGCGCTTACCAACACAGATTACTACCTCGTCTCCCAGAAATGTGGAGTATCGGGTGACGTGACAAGTGCAACGGAATAAGCGCTCTGTTGTATGATTAAATTGACCTTATTGTTTTGGCAGGCTGTTCGAAGGTTGAATTGGCTTTTTATATAATGAGTTACGTGAGTGACGTATCTGATTGACGAAACTTTTGCTAAGGTATAGACCATGTTACCTTTGTTTACAGAAACAGAGACCTTGTACATTCTAATGCATTTCATGACGGGCAAGATACTACACAGGCCATATAGGAAAACCTAAATTTGGTGTCATAATTTTCACATAAATTCAAGAGTTGCGAAAGAAACAGCTGTACAGCTTTTGAGATGTCCCCCCTTTCTTCTTATCAAAAGTTGAAAAAAAATCAGACAGTGCAATCTCCATAAAATATGCGATTTGTTGTATTCTTCCATTGAGCTGCGTACAAACTGTGCCTGCAGGAAGTCCAGGCTCTGTGGCTCTTTTGTAAACATGTGATGGGTCACATGGTTTATAGCAATGGGCCTTTCAAAATGGGCGGAATGGTGAAATGATGAAGTAGGCCTACTAAGAGTTTGTGATTGCTTCTTTATATCATTGTAAGTTCCGGTGATAGTTTTCACCCGGTTTAATAATGAATTTGTTCAATGAAAACAATGGTTTCATTTATGCTGATTGTTGGCAAAAAAAAACACCCCCAAAACAACAATTCTGTATTGTTTGCAAAAACAATGAGGACGTCGCGAAAAAAGTTAGGAGCAAGCAACTTGGATAACCTCGATGTATCGTGTGTTTAAGCGTTAAATACGAAGTGCGGATCTGAGAACACGAGAAGTCCACTCAATGTAGGGACTTGAAATACTATGTGGACACGTCCACAGTGTTTTTACAGTATTGAAGAATAAGTGCACAGAACAAAGGAATGCCCACAGAGTGTATGCAAACACATGCCCACAGAGTGTATGTAAACACTGGACAGAGCAGTGTGTTCAGGGAGGGTTGATAATCTATCTCCAACCCAAGCAGCACCTACTTCTGTGAACACTCTGGCACAGAGCTACAACATCGATTTCGACGATAGCGAATGGGCATTGATCTTACCGAGTGGAGAATACAACACGCTCTCTCAAACTGAATGCTTTAAATGTCCACAAGTGTCTTCCCCCACCGCTGGTGAAAATCACAAGGTTGAAAACCGCCATGAGCTTCGGTTCTCATATGCAGGTGTCAATATTTCATTTCAACTAATGGATAGTTGACGAGATTTCGACGGCACTGGCATGTTCTGTTTTATTGTTCGGTAAATAGGTAGCGTTGCCGAAGGTCAGGCGAACAGTTAGCCTGACAGACCCATATACCGGGGCTTTGATTGTGACTATGGCTAATACATTTATAGGTCTTACCTTATTGATTCTCAAAACAGCTAGGAATAAAAAAGACTCTGCAAAACTATACTCTTTGATGAAAGATAGAAGAATGTGTTTACTTATTTATTTATTCATTTAAGATGTTTATTTATTTTCAATCATTTCTTTTCTTTTACTTTTTTTTCTTTCTTATTTATTTGTATAAATATATTAGTTTTCTTATTTATTTGTTGACCTTGTTTTATATTTTTATTTATTTGTGTAATATTCATTTATTTATTTGTCATTTATTTATTCATTAATTTATGTTTTGTAAATATTATTACTCCCCCCCCCCCCATTTTTTCGGGGGGTGTAATTACATTCATAGGACTGTAAGTGCAAACATTTACCTTTAACACAGACAATGTTATTCAAATCATAAAGCAAACTACGTCAAACGAGATCGTTTCGTTCCACTAATGAAATGCCTGACAGTGCCCAGAGCGCAAGATGCATCTTCGTGTCAACACGAACAATGCACTACTCCTTGTCCAGGCGCACGCTTCGCCATCCAATCTAATTAATATCTCTTTCTCTGATTGCGAATTACGTACATTATGACAAACAGTAATATAGCTCACAAGGTGAATATAATCACAATGCCGTACGACCGCTTTTTGCATTTACACAGAATGTTTGAATGTGGAGACTGAGTAAACAGAGATTTAATGCATGATAACAAGCCAATCTATACACACTATAACTGATTGAACCCTGTGGGAAGTTGCTGTGTTGCACTTAATTATACGCGACACCCGCTGTCACGTTTGTGAAGTGGGTTTTGGAATATGGAAAGTCGTTGGTTCGGACCCCACCCAGGCCGTCTATTTGTTATTGTTTAAACGCAATGCCTACGCAGTGAGTTTCGTTTACTATTACTGTACATAGGTCTGTAGTTATTCCCAAAGTGCAGCACGGATATTATCGCTACAATAACTATTGAGGTCTTTTGATGGAAGCCTTGATACCTTTGCTATATGTTTCGTTCCACTGTAAAAACATAATTTGCATCTCAAAGCTATTTCTCAAAAGTTCATATAAGTCAATAAGGATGCTTAGTCTATTTTCTTTGCCGATTTGACCCCAAAATTTAGATGAAACAATTTAAATTCTTATTATGCGGAAGGTTAAAATATTTTGCACGAAACAACAACAAAAAAAACGCCGCCATTGTTGAAAAGATGACTGTTGTTTTATACAAATTATCGAGCTAGAGATGATAACATTTTATTTATTCCCGAAATTGATTTGTTGCTATTGCTTGAATATTGTGCAACATGTGTTAGTGATCATCATTCACAGAACATGCACAGGGCCGACCGATCGATGGGCGTTGAAGCCCTGCCGGCCCAACGTGATTTCCGCCAGTCCAAAGTGAGAGACGCAGCCTACTACCTTCCATCATCATCACCGTGGAACATTATTACGGCACAATGTTTTAGTATAGCTCAAAAACGATTAGAGAAGGATGAGTAATGTGCAAACTGAGCGCTAGAAGGACGACTACAATTTTGGTGTTGTTATGTTTGTAAACATTGTTCCACACGCATAGGCAAGACCTGTGTTTTTGTTGAAAATACAGAGAGCATGCAATTATGACAATGTTATTTGATGTTGTGGACAGCTGGCTATAGTTTTTCATTCAGTTTGGTACAGCATTATAATGTATATTTAAGAAAAATAATTAATGTTGTGCAAATTAAATCTAATGAGAGAGTTTGCAAACTTTGATTACAGTGATGGATTGCCGTCTTCCTATTTGACCATTCGCAATACGGTAAAATGTTTTTCAATTCCGACTTAAATGAAAATTTTAATATTAAGAAGATAAGGCTAAAACTATTGCCTATTTTAGAAGGTTGTTTGAAATTTGAAGTTTGTGTCGAGTTTTGTGATCCACCATGTCTGATGAACTAAGCTTATATCGCACAAGTGTAACTTAAAGGGAGTAGAAACAGCTGTAACAGGAATGTCCGTAAATTCATCTTATTAATCTGTTCCACTCTTTAGCAGTCAGAGCATGGACGAGGCAATAATTTCTTTGGTTCAATTAATCAATAGCGCCCTCTTGAGACATTAACACACGATATTGTGGTGGAGGGAGTGCAAATAACGCCCGCAGGGCATGTATGAAAGATGCAGACCGTTGCTATAGGAAACCCATGCCATGTTTATCCTTGACAGTGCACCGTACCAGTTCTATTGGACAGATTCAGTAAAGGGAAATTAAGACAAGGGGAGCGGGGAGAGAGAAAAAAAAATTGTTTCTTTCAGGACAGAAGAAAAATTTCACATCTAGACTGTTACCAGAAGGCTGTCCGTTCCCATCTCGTCATGGTCGAGTTGTTATTTTAGCTCAAATTGGCGAGTGTGTGAACGACGTCACAGAATCATGACGCATTATATATTCATTTCAAATGTATGCCTACAGATGACGCTGTAATTTGCAATAGCTAAATGATCATTGTAAAGTCTACACGCTGAGGCAGTGCTAATCAAATTATGGTCAATGCACTATTGCCAAAAGGGTATTATTTGAAAAAAGTCTGCATTTGAGCTTGATCATTAGAAATATACCTTTTACTTGCGGCGTATGTTTTGATTGGGGTTTTTATGGTGTTCAACATGTTAATATGAACCATTTTGTCAAACGGAAATTTTTTGTACGAGAGCCGCTTATCATGAAATAAAATTCTACATTGCGATTTTAGCTGATAGTTAATAGATTTACCCATGGGGAACGCTTGATGGTCAAATTCCAATACAGGCATGATGTACACTGTTAGTTGGGAAGGGTATGACCGAACAAGGGGAGAGTTTCGGAAAAATAAAACGGGGTCCAAACCAAAATATTGTGTTCAAATTACTTAATCCAACCAAACGTATATATTTTGTAAATTGAATCGCATTTAAAGTTGTCCCTTCTAGATAATCAGATAATTACATTAACAAATCTACATATCCTTGAATAAACTTTACCACCCGAACTAAAAGTACACCCACTTCCCTTTAAAGTGACAGTCGCAATATTCAATAAGCTTACTTACCAGTATAAATACTAAATGAGATCAACTTTCTTCACCAATGATATCTATTGCGCATAATTGAAAGAATTGTTCAGGCATGCGCAGTCAATCGGCGCCATTACAATTCGATACCGTACATTGTTGAGTCGGTGAGGCTTTTACGGTTTATCTTGAAATGCTTGAAAAATCTATCCAGCTGGACGTAATGGTATAAATAAGGAATGTTAAAATTGATTGCCTCGTTTCATTATTGTGAGATTGAGTTACAGGCACATGCTACATTGTTCCCTACAGTCCAACCTCTTCATAACCACAATTGATGTTTCAACAATGATTTGGGTTCAAATCTTGAGTACATCTTGCTTGTGTACATTCGTTTCGATTTTGTACTATAACATTAAACTTGCCATTTGGCCGAGCTCCAATCCCAATATTGACATTGGTAGATAATGTGTGCATGTTCATTTCTCTTTCATCGAAGAAATACTCCGATGTTGCTTTAAAATATTTAAAAGTAATGGGTATGTCCATTACTGCATCCTCCATTTCCACCAATGACTCCTCTATTACATAATGACAATTGCTGAACCGTTCAAATTGGTATACTTAGTTTACTTTTCAAAGAGGGTGTAGGCCCCTATGGGCATATGGTGACTTTTTGGTCGATCTGCTCGAAATGTATCACATATAAAAACATAAAGC
Organism: Leptasterias polaris; assembly: GCA_037783415.1. NCBI lineage: Eukaryota > Metazoa > Echinodermata > Asteroidea > Forcipulatida > Asteriidae > Leptasterias > Leptasterias polaris. The sequence continues at coordinate 2,220,296 of JAZGTN010000111.1, forward strand.
ACACATTTCTAATCCCCGGTAAAATGTCTATTTGCCTTCTCTGTCCAGCTTTGTCCCTTCTTGCTGTGCCCGAATTTCCCCACTGTTTTGCCCGAACTTGGGAGGGCAGTTTCCCCCTTGCCCCCTGGGTGGTTCGTACGCCTATGAGAAGATATATAATCAATTGACACCTGATAGACCAATGGAACTTCAAACTCCTACAGTCGCAGACTGTTTTGAGGTGAAACAAAAAGTGTTAAACGTGCCTTTAAACAGTATAGAGAAAGGACAACGCAACATACTGAAACATTTAAGATTTAACCTTGACAATATCGGCAGAATGATTTGAAGGGAGCCGCGAGTGTTGTTTTGTATTCATTTATCCTTTGACAACAAAGTAATTAACACCGACGATGATTTCTGACAAAACAAACATACGGCAGAGCGGGTTTTAAAGTACAGTATCATCTAGCTGCTAAAGGACAATGACGAATAAGGTAATGCATATAAAATGTGACGGTAGATCTTTGCAATCGATGGGACTAACGGCTTCTAATCCGTCGAAGTGTTTCCTGAAAATATTGTTCAGACTTCATTGCTACACCTGTAGTCATTAATTTGAAAGAAGCTCATTATTTTAACTAAATGTTTTAACCAATCCGAATATCATCTGCAGTTGCAGTTTTTGCCTCGCTGTATACCTTTACATGTCGACACCACAATGTTTTGATAATTTAGTCCATTATTTATATCGTTTTTCCCTCCTGGATTCAATTCATACGAGTTTCGTAACAATACTGCGGGCGTGGAATTTCATCTTCGAGAGGGTGAGGCAATTACAAAGGGCACTTTCATTGGAAAATCTTAAAATATTTAGGAAACTTTTGAAGGGGCACCGAGAGGTCAATACAAGGAGCAGCAGAAGACATGGCCTCTGTGGCTTCCGTGTAAATCCAAGCCTGTAATACTGCAAAGTTAGGTGTATGAACAAGTTTGCTCTTTTCACCAAGTCTATATCAACATCTCAACGGAACTGCAGTGTAGTTTAAACAAGCCAGACACTCAATCATGTGTTGACTTCAGGAACTCGACACAGTGTGGCCACAGCACGTCGGCTTCGCAGGCAAGTGTGAACAATTTTAAACGAACCAGAAACGCGATGTGATGCAATTGAGCGGAAACATTCACAGGATACTTTTTTTCCCCCTCCTCGGCAAAAGTCAATAACTTGATCTTCATAAAATATGGATGTTCAGTAATGATATTTTTTAAGGAGGGTGTTTACTGTGACCTGGGAGGGAGGGAATGGTTGCCAATCAGTTTCCGTACAGACGAAAGACTCTTAAAGGGAGAACGAAACTAAAACTAAACGGCACTCTGTGGTGAAATCAAAACGTCATTCGTATAAATATCTTGTTTTCGTTTTCTGTGCTTTTCTCGTTTGTTGGGATGTTTAGGTGTCACTGCTTGTTACTATTTATTGTTCGTCTACGTTATCTGCTTTCCATTTCTGCCAAGTCCACCCACCAGTAGATGTGCATTGGTTAGACACATTGGTTAGTTTAGTTCTTTGGTTTTTTACTAGTGGTTGTAATTATATTAGTATTAGGCCTACTACTTTATTGTTGTTTTTTTTTGTAAAAAAAAAGGTATATATATATATATTTCAATTATCGGTTTTGTTGTTGTATTTGATAATGCTGCTGGTGTTGCTGTTATTGTTGTTGTCGTACACTTTAGTCACCGGCAACTTGCTTTGCTGAAAAAAAGAGTAGATTTCATGACACCAGCATCTCGAAACTGGCTGCTTGTGATATTGAGGCATCCCTCTTTTGAAGCCTTTGGGTGGAGCATGGAACGACCACAAATCTACGTGTGGCAGATGCCCCCAAAAGTTTGGCTGTGACGTAGCCGTGACGTCACTCATGCATTCACGCGTGAGGACGTGACTGTTTAGGGGGTATCATGTCCGGCGTATTGATCGAGCCTGTTTAGAAGTGGAAGGGCACTTGTGACACTGACGCACGCAAATAAAGAAAGAAAACATTTGCATCGCGACCCGAGTACAAAAATGTCCATGTGGGAACGCCGCGGGCAATATCAATGTACACTTTTATTGGGTATTGCCGCAGAGAGTGGCCGTTATTATTAACTCCGAGAATATGCAGTTGACATAATTATGCCATTATAAACGTGCTGAAAATAAAATCTGCCTGTTCGACTATGCACATAAAGGAGCTGATGCGTGAATGGCCCAAATAAACAGAACGAACATCAGAAACATGCCTCGGGTTTCGTAATAATAGTCAAATCGTTTATACTGCCTGCCTTCATCATAACACAGTCTGTCATAAAGACGTGGGTTCTTGGGTGCTTGTTCAAACGACGTACAAGCCTGCGCCATTGTCACGGTAGACTTGAACTTGGAAGGTATGTGGCAGCGAACCGAAGCTAACACCTTGATAATGTACAGTGGACAGCTCTCCCGCGTTCCCACTCTCTGCTCGCTCTCCCATCATGCACAATCGATACTGTACGGTGCATCAATCCAAAAGCCACACAAGACACACATTGGGAAACCTTCTCTCAGACTGCGGTGCAAATTGCTCTCTGTTTACCATCCCAAAGCCTCATGGAGGAGTTGCTCATCAAGACTTTTTTGATTGGCTGCGATCAAGACAAAATGCTGTGGGATTAGCTAGATAACCCTCAAGCTGTATGCTCAGACACCCGTCAGTTTTCAAAACAATATGCGCAGTGAGATTACCGCGCAGGCTTCAGATAGAGGTTGAGAGAGCGCATTCGCATGTGCTGTGTACACGCGTTGGGTATGTACCTCGCGCTATCTCATCGTATACGTTCTTGAGAGTTGTTGAAAGGACCCCCCGCAATGATTAGCCTCGCATTGCCAATAATATTATGCCTGCCGATGCCGTACAACTGCCCGTGTTATTAGTGGTGGTTTTCCAGTTGGTGGGTGATGGAATGGATGGCACAGCGAAGAGGATGGCGATCAAACCACTGCAGCAGCTGAGCGCCTCGACATCAGCAAGGGTTATCCCCAGCAAAGCGGATTATCTCTCCTATTGCAGGGGCTTGGCCGTGACGGTACCCCACATACCACGCTGAATCGATCTGCTGCGATCAGTGATATTTGCATAAGAAAACACCACACTGCCCCTTTAGGGGGTCTCGTTATTTCTAGTGACTCGCCGTTGGATCTCACTTGTCATTTCGACCTTAAGTGGTCTCAATTTCAAACTGTTGAGGAGCGGACAACATTTCTTGGAGTAGATACTTCTCTAAAAGAAATAATATAGAAGAAAGGGACTAAAAACTTCTGGGATTTGATGGAAAGTGTTCCTTCCTGTTTGACGAACTTATTGGAACGCCGGGTTTTTGTTTGCAACGAGTAGACCCGAGTTTTGAAGAGTTTCAACGGTTGGGGGGCCTTGGGTGCTGCACGGTTTAAACACAGCACACTCTGAAGAATCATGGAAAGTTTGGTAGTCGTGGTTGTGCTCGTCTTCCTGGCCCTGATGGGTGACTATAGAACATGGGGGATGGCTCCGATGGGACCCTCTGCAGATGTCTGCGCAGATGGAGCAGTGTATGACGTCGACATGAGAATGTGTGTAGATTGCGAGATTTGTGATGACTTTCCTGAGACTTCAATATGCAGTCAGTGTGGAGTCAACTGGGGTATGTTAAGTTTTGAGTTTCCTCGAACTTACGACCGTTTTTTTTGTGGACCAATATTTTGTACTTTTATAAGATTACGTCAAAAGCTATTAGTATTATGATATTAGTTATAATTATTACATGACTTTACAATGATAATAATATTGGTTGTTAATAATAGTGGGCCTTTATGTTATTATTACCCGATGCCATTCATTAAAAGATACATATTTGAAAACGAACAACGGAAAAAACACAAGTTGTCTCGGTACATTTACTACTATTTTAAAAGGAGAAAAAAGGGAAAAACAAGGGAAAAACAAGCGTTTTTGACCGCAAACTATAATAGTACACGCGACAGCTGAAAAAACAACAGTGGTGTGACGTCACTTGTGTACAAATGAAACGATGAGAAAATTTATGTTGAGGTGTGGACTTACCCTGGAAACAGTTCAACGGTGATGGAATCTTTTGTTATTACTGTGCGACACTAAAATGAAAGACAAAAACGTCAATAATTATGAATATAGTAAGATACAAATAATTAGACTGAGTAAATGTGTTCCCAATCCAGTGGGGGAAAAAACATACACATATTAAACACATACACATATTAAACAAATCACCAAACAAGCAACTGTCATTAATATACCTGTATTGTATTTATATATATTTCTGTTCGTGTCATCAGAATAATTTAAAGAGTGCTCCAGAAATATTTCAGGCAGCAAAACAACCAATTGAAATGGGAATCGAATCTCAGTCATTGCAGAGTTGAAAATAACTTCAATCAATCGTTAATTCGGTCGATTTCAGATGTTTTCAATTGACATGTAACACTACCGACATTTCACCTATAGAAGTAGAGATATTCAGGCGTCTACATTTTGGGTTAATAAGACAGTTACAAAAGCAAATGCGAGCGTGTTTCATTCGCATCTAGTAAGCTTCTAGGCTATCCTCGTTCACGATGCCCTACTTTTCCATTTCAGTAATAAAATAGAGCGGGTCACATATAGCGTGTTGCCGGTTGACCTTGTGGATAAATTTCTCAACTTAATGAGCATAGTACAAGAAAATGTCAAATCTTTTATCTTTGTTCATGGACTCATGAAAAGGTAGTTTCCAAATGGTTTAGCGTAGAATAAAGCATACACTAAACATTTGTTCTTCTTTTGTGTTTTTTTCGTCTTCTTAAACAAATAAAATTTTAAAAAGTCTGACAATACCAAATGCTGACGATAATGATAAGGAATCTAAAAGGAACAGTTCATAATACATGAATACATTATAAAATGCGTTGTGATCCTCATCGTTCTGAAAATGATCAATTGCTGACAGAATGTGGGTTCGCACCCCGGTATTAGAATGTGGGTTCGAATCCTGATGTGGTATGGTTTGTCGTGTTGCTCTGTCTGATGTGACGTGCATTCACATATAGGTAAAGAATCAATTAAATTGAATCCAATTTATATTGTCTAGGTTAGAAACACATAAATGTGACATCCACTGACCGTATAAAAACACGTACATTACGAAAAGTTTAAGTTACAAGATACAAGGAGTTAAAAATGAATGTAAAGAAAAGGAGGATCTCAGAAAGTTGATGTTTTACTCCAGAGTTTTTTGCATAAAGCAGTCACCGTTGTCCACAGGTTTCCTGCGAACCTGAAATTACCATCATCAATACCATATAAGCCGACCCCAATTTCAGAAAGAAAAACATATAATACTAACACAAATCTAAGTTTCATTTGACAGACTAAAGTAAGAACTATCACAAGTTAGTTTCCGCAATTCATGAATTGTTTTGACAAAATCTAAAATCTTCTTAAATATTACAAAATCTTCTCCAAAGAAAACCGGCAAGACGGAGAATAAATTACACGGTAGTTTTACCGACACCCTAAGGGTTACGGATGTCGAGTAGACAACCAAACGACAACTCAAAAGCATCGCGGCACTATTTCTGTCATGTCACTTTCACTGCTGTAGAACTGCATCGATCGTAGCGAAACCCCCACCCCCCCCCCCCCCCCCCCCCCCCCCCCCCCCCCCCCATACACATACACACACACCAAACCAGCCCCTTGAACATACACTTCATACGTATCTGGACTTGCAGCTGCTCAAGAAATGAGATTTCGAACAGTTTTCTTCTGAAAGTAAGACGCGGAGTCTGTTTTTGTTGTCGGTTGATTAAACGGCCAGGTCTCTCTTATGACATTATTGATAAGAAGCCGATGCAAGGGTACGGGTACAACCGAAGCTTACTTTGTTAAACTTTCTCTTCGATTCGTCTTCGCCTTTTTGAATCATGGCGTTTGATTTCATCATCATCTTCTTTTCTTGGTTTCTTTTGGTGTCTTTTCTCGGTTCAGGCGTCCTAGTTATTATTAATATTTTCACTCACCTGGATTTTAGATTCACTCTTTGACATGATGTTTGCGACTTGGTTGTCCTGACGTGACGGTTTGTCAATTTGATAAATGCGGAATGTTGCCGGCTATTGTTGTGACAGAGAATTAGGTGATTTACTGTGAAGAGACGTTCGGTGTTTTTAAATTATATCTAATTAATTATGAGGTTGCCAATAGGTAATTAATTAATTATTTCAATTCATTACAAACAAAGGAATTGAACTGCATAATTTATAATGTTAACTAATTAACACAACCCCAAGACCATTTTGTATCAGTCGCACTACTGAAATTGAAGTGCCAAGTGCATTAAATAAAGTGCGAACATATAAGGGAATACGGGTTGCATAAACGTATAATACTAACGACAATATCAGTTTCATTAGCTAGAGTGAGCAAGAACCATTACAATAGCAAATGTAAAATCTTCTGAAATATTTTCAAAATCTTCTGGGGAAAAAACCCGCCAAAAAACAAACAAAACAAAAACGGGAAGACAAAGAACAAACACTGAAACCAGTTTTTATCGGCCACACTACTGAAATTGAAGTGCTCCGTGCATTCGTTATTGTGGGAACAAAATAAGGGAATACAGTTTGAATAATGGAGTTACTGTGTTTTAATTCTGTGGTCATACAAACCCATGTAAACTGTCAATTATTTTTTATCAGAATCTAGCTTTAATGCAAGGCATTGAAAATGCAAATCCTTTTGTTACACGTGGAATACATTGCAGCTTAACAGTCCTCTTGAAAAATGAAATTGAATGCATATAAGCTTGCAATTAACATTAAGAATTTGATTGTGCATAATGGCTATAGCTAGCTGAAGGAAGCTTTAAATGTCACAGGAAATCACCCTGGAGACAGTTGTATTGTGTGGTGTTTTTGTTTGTGGATCAGAATTGAGCGGTATGCCTGAATACATATCCATGGGGATTATCAGGGTTTAATTAACATAATTAACTTCATTGTTGAAAATGTAGTTACATAAGGCCTTAATGAATTGGGTCTATTTGTCTTATGAATTATTTCAATGTTTTGAATTTGCGGTTTTAATTTGTTATTTTCAAGGGTTGTAGTCCTTCCAATCATGGAGCTATAATGTTCCAATGTACTGTTGCTTAATGCATGCAGCTATGCTCCATGCTTAATGCTACATGAGGGGGGCAGTATCTTTCTCACTCACTCTCTGAACTAGTTCTGACCTTTGGCCTTGTCGTTATTACATAAATAATGGAGGATGGGTGTTGCCATAACAAACGCACAATCGGAGGCGTTTGCACGCTCTTTGTTAAGTTTTGCCCTGAGTGGTCCATCACACACGGAATTAAAGATTTCAAATCGATACAGTACAGGAAAAAGGCCACACTGTTTCTGTCTAACTATGTGTTGATGCTTGTATAGCTAGTTCTTTTGATGAGAAAATGTCATGACGGATCCTATTTTATTATTTCCTGAAATAATTCTAAGACTTCATAAAATGTAACGTGTGTCAATATCGATATCATACATAAATAAACAATGATAAATGATATATTATATGTAAATGATGTAATGGCAAAAATCAAACTCGGTATAAGTTTTAAGTTTAATATTTTCAAACTGTAATTTTAATGCACAGTAAAAACGTATGTATAGGCTTAATCATTTTGTTGGAGACGGTTGAATTTACCGTGAAATGTTCGTCAGCATTTTTTCTTTGTGTTTACCTCGTGGCAGTTTGATGATACAAGATAACTCAGGGTGTCAGTCATACTGGTGACTGCCTCTACCAGAGTTAACGGGATTTTAATACATTTTCTGACGGGATCATCCGTCAATTATTCCACTGGTCGATGGTTGACTTGACGCTAGGATCAGAAATCGCATTTTATTTTGGTTGTAGTTTTTTTTCTGGGGAATAAACCGGTCCCATCCCACGCACTGAATGATTCAGAACGGCCTTGACTCTTGTCTATAAGCATTGATGACGTTGCGCGTTTTCCCATAATAAATTTTTCCCTTCCGTTTTATTTTTAAACGCGATGTATTATTTATAAAACATTCTGTAGATCAACCATTCATCGAATAGAAATACAGAGGTCGCTTGTAAGGTGTGGTTGATGTAGGTGTGAACAAAATCCAAGTGAATGAAGCTTGTGGTAGCATAATTGAAATGAATAGTAAGGTTCGGTAGTCCTAAAAAAGAAAAGAAAAACAAAGACACACAATTTAAGTTCAGTAGTCTAAACAAAAAAGTTATAACAATTAAAGTTCAGTAGTCCTACAATTAAACTTCTTATAGCTCTGAGGTTCGTCTATGATCGACTCAAGCATAAGAAAGGTTATTTGAATGATACATAAAGCATACCAATTCACAAAAATAATACACAAGCCTATAATATTTTTTATATGGGTAAACCTACGTCGGGGTTAACACCATAGGGTACAATTTCATAATACTATACAATTATTTGCTTAGCATAAACGGATACCAGTCTTAAACCGTACATGTGGAATGGTAATTTGGCTGGTTTCCTTATTGTTGCAAGCATGAATCTGGTGTGCTAAGCTATTTGTTGTGCTTACGTGGCTTTATGAAAAAAACATAAACAACTTACAATGATGTTTGACAGTAAAGAAATGTTTACGAAGAAAATGTCATGTTTTATTAACAGTGAAAACAAAAATTAATTTGATAAATCCAAAGTTCAAGGATAGTGTGTTCCCTTACAGCAGTGACTCTTACCCGATTCTTACGTTAAGGTGAATCGATGAGAAAATGAAAATATTAAAATACCAAACTCGACTGGGCACACCTTTTGTTCAATTCCGCATAATCAACTTATAAAGATCCGTTTCCTATAGTGGCTAACTGTTTATGTAAAAGTAAAAACTGTTGTGCTTGGTTCGTTGAAAATTACAAAAATCGCTGGAGGAAAAATGCCTCTCTGCATCGCGGACAAAGGCTTTGTTTGTTGGGCAAACAACTGGTTTAGTAGCAATGTTTATATATTATTGGTCATATGAATACTGTTATGTACGCATATCTGAACAAATTGCTTTCGGGTTCATGGTTCAAAACCAGCCAATTCATGCAAGAATTTATGGGACAACTTAACCCACAATAGCCATAATGTAAAACCAATTGTGGTAAAATGCTACGGTTAAATTGTAAAACCAATTGTGGTAAAATGCTACGGTTAAAGAGCGATAAGGGAAGATATTACAGTAATTTTGCATTTGTTAATCTGCGTTTGAATAATTTAAATAAACATTCTAACTTTGAAAATCACATGGTCGAATTCACACAATTATTAGCTGGACATTATTTGTACTAATAGGCCTATACAACGGAGGCATACAATGCATTTGTATGAAGGACTGACATCTATATACCATGCTTGATTTACGGCAGAGGATGCCCCCTTCAAATGTTCCATACTTTAACACACTCTCCCCCTCTTGTACAGAAGAAACCCCCCCCCCACCTCCCTCCTCAAAAATCCGCTAAGAATTCCTGACATAGACCTTATGCATTGACGTCACCAAGCCGCCATCTTAGAGGTAAACTGATGATGAAACAATGGAAACGCGCTGATTTGTACGCGCGGCGCACAAGACTGGCCAATGAGCATCTTCCTTTTGACCTCTAGGTGAGGGCGCCCTACTCAAATGACGTCATATGCATAAGGTCTATTGCCAGAGCACTGAAGACACAATATAGGAGGGGGTAAACCATGCTACATTTAAAGCACCAAGTGGACATCTCTGTTACGTCCCCTGTGTACAACATCAACAATGATTAGTGGTTCTCTTTGTGGGAACTGACTATTTTACCCTCTCAGCCTCAGTTTGGATCTACTGATTTGGATGAAAGAGAAAAAGATGGCCGCCATGATAAAGTACTCTGAGGTGGATAGCCTCAACCATGAACTTTGTCATTCCGCAAAACATTGGCTCATCAAATGTAATAGCTATACGGAAGGCCATACAAAGGATTAACCAAGCAACAAAAGTAATCTTGTCTCATTAATGGCTCAATATAGCATGTCCATTTGAAAGCTTTAGACACTTCCATTCAAAATAAACTCAAGGATAAGGAGTCCATTAGGTTTCCCATTTTATTATGTTTTTAGTAGCATTTATTAGGAGTGCTGTATATTTTAAAAAAATTATTATTGCATCACGGTCCTCTCAACCTTGTCAAAACGCATTGTAAAAAATAGTTAATGGCCTGTAGGATCGACTCTTGCAGAGTCAATTAGCCTTCGAGAAAGACCCTGCCTGGGATCGAAACATCAAGTCAGTTAACTATTTTTTGCATTTATCCTATAGATTCTTTTGGTTGTTAAGTAACCGCAACAGCTAACTCTATTTTCTCAAAAAATCATTGCGAATACATTGTCATGACGTATGAATATTTGTTTTGTATCCTACATAAAGACATTATTTATTCATTGCACATTGTTCTGCCACGCTGCAAATAATCTGGTGATATGACTATGGTATGTTTAATCATTCGAGTCGAAGAGCTGTACGATCAAGAAATAATCGGTTTATTTGTATTGTAAGCCTGCATACCGGACTCTCCCGCTTGCTTGACAAAATATTACCAAATACGTCATAGAGAAAGGACTCGCATGTATGTTAGGCGTGTAAGATAATTACTTGTTTAAATACCGTACGGATAAGTTAATCCTCGCGTAAAAAGAGCAATCGAATGTTCTTCGCAATAGACCTTATGCATATGACGTCATTTGAGTAGGGCGCCCTCACCTAGAGGTCAAAAGGAAGATGCTCATTGGCCAGTCTTGTGCGCCGCGCGTACAAATCAGCGCGTTTCCATTGTTTCATCATCAGTTTACCTCTAAGATGGCGGCTTGGTGACGTCAATGCATAAGGTCTATAGAAAAGCACATGTCAGAATTCACTACAGTTTTCGATCACTAAACATTCTTTGTGCATTGCGATCGAATGTTTGAGTCTTACGCCTGGCGTCTATTAAAATGCATACGAGTCTCTGTGTTCCAATTTACTTTTGGAATGTCTGGCAGCAGACTCCATATAGACATACAGGTGATTTAGTATAGTGGTCGTCTGGCCATGGAATCTCTTACATTTTGAGGCAGCTTTGATTTGTCCCACCTGAAACGGTTGTGAGTTTGTTGCAATGGAAAGCGTTTTACCATTCTCTTTCATTTTACGAGACCGAAAACTGTGAAATTTAAAATGGAATTTCTCCAGAACAACGCGTTATCTTCATGGTGGTTAAGTTTTAATTACGTGATTATTATTTTTCAATTCTATCCATTTAATTATCAATTTATTTTTTCTTAGCATTCATCATCGGCTTTTCAAAACACAAATTTTGTAATATTCTGTCTCTAACACAAGCCGCAAACCAAATTATGACCCACAGTACAATAATAGCCAATAACTTATTTTACACTTTTGCTATCGCCGCCTATTTAGGCCACATTTAAAAAAAATTGTGATCGTCCTTTTTGGGGGGTGGGGGAGGGAGGGCGGTTTTTATTTTTATTTTTCATTTTTTTATTTAGTTTTGTTCACATGGCCAAATATGAAATAAAGAATAAAGAAATAATCACAATCACTATAAAACAGAGGGATTGTGTGTTTTTTATGTTTTTAATTGTTTCGTTAAACCCATTAAAGTCCTAGATGACATTTTCTGTAAACATTTTTAAAAAAACTAAAACTGAGCCAAATTTGACTGAAAAGATCATTGAAAAGGCCGTTTTTTATGATTTAAAACAAAAATGTCGGGGGGAGGGTTGAACGGTCGGGCGGGGACGATCAACAATTTTTTTTTTATGTGGCCTCACCAACATCCACCCGTATCAGCTAGCCCTCATCGGCCTTGAGTTCAACACAGTCATACAGCCACTTTCACCTGAAAAATTATTGGCAAATACCACAGGTAATTTCCTTTAATATAGTCAGTTAATTAAGGAGTCATTGTGTTAACAGTTAATGGCCATTAAACTTCCCTGCTGTTATGATTATGCTAATTGGCAGCTCGTCCTGGGTGTCTCTCAAGCACTTTTACTCATCGACCTCTTTTGGCGACTGTTTCACTACAGCGAGATGACATACTGCGAGGTCAAAATTGTTATGTTATAATCATGCGTTTTTAAAGCACCCTCTGTCAGACTGGAGGGAAGACTACTGAAGAGAACGTGGGGAAAAGTTAATGCTTCGTTTTGGATTTTTCGCAGGTTTCTACTATTGGTGTGACCACAAACTTTAGTTTTAAATATCTTAACAGAATGGCACTTTCCGATGAACAACATAACACAATCCCCCCTACCGTCAACGATATCATAAAACGCATCCCAACCTAACTTTACCCCTCAAAGCAATAATAATTTTAAACCTTAACCTTTACCTCGACCCAAACGTAACCTTGATACCAACTCTAACCAATCTATTTACAATCTCTTTAATATACGGTAGTATGAAACTGGTATTTTGAAACTACCTTATATAGTTTTATAGCTCATACTTTAAAAAAAAAAATCGTCAATATTGCCTTAAAGGCACTGGACACGTTTGGTAATTATCGAAGACCAGTATTATCACTTGGTGTATCCCAACATATGCATAAAATAACAAACCTGTGAAAATTTGGGCTGAATTGGTCATCGAAGTTGCAAGAAAATAATGAAAGAAAAACACCCTTGTTGCACAAATGTGTGTGCTTTCAGATGCCTAAAAAGGGCTTCAGGCCAGAAGTATTTTAATATTTTAGTGAGAAATTACTTCTTTCTCAAAAACTACGTTACTTCAGAGGGAGTCGTTTCTCACAATGTGTTATACTAACAACAGCTCTCCGTTGCTCGTTACCAAGTAAGTTTTTATGCTAATATATATTGTGTGTAATTACCAAACGTGTCCAGTGCCTTTAAAGCCTATATCAAGTCCCTATGTTTGACCATCTGGAGTAGCGCACGCTTCTAACTCTATTCCAAACTTATCTCTTCCTTATACAAGTCCAATATAGGGCAGTATATGAAACTGCAGTATTTAGAAATTACCATTAAAGTTTTATAGCTCATTATACTTTAATTGAATATCCTATTGTCATCAATATTGTCTTAGTCCTTTATTGCGTATGATCTGGAGTAGCGCACGATTCTAACTCTGTATAGATAGTTCCCAAGTAGACGCCATCTTTACGGGCAAATTGCAAATTGACATGCAGGCGCGTCAAGCGCTCTAATTATTAACGCAGCCGCGTTGTTCACTGACCAATCATGCAATGAGTTTTGTGAAATGTGCGCGTGTTGCTTGCACGCCGTTCTCACGCGAAACGCATGACTGTGTGTTCCAAACTGCCCGTAAAGATGGCCGATTTACGTCATACTGCAACCTATATATACCCAAACTAATTATTTACCCTCTCTTTCTGATACAAGCCCGATACAGGGCAGTGTGAAACTGGTATTTTGAAACTACCATTATAGTTTATAGCTCATACTGTCATTGAACATCTTATTTGCCGTCAATATTGTCTTATATATCAAGTCCCTAGTATCGTGTATGATATAGGCCTACACTATGTGGAGTACCGCACACTTCTAGCTGAATAAGTGACACTCCGGATCGATATCGACATTCACACAACGTCGCCATTTCGCGATATGTTGTCTGCAGCACCGTAGCTTCGTGCATTCATTTGATTTAATATCCAACCAGTCAAGGCAAAAACACACGAGATAATGAGTAGAGAGGGAAAGAAAGAAAGGGGGAAATCGCAAGGCCCGTGGAAAAGATAGCCCCGCATGGAGCCTTCCTTGGTGATGCCGTCTGATTGCAAAGACGTCGATAACCCTCACCCGCAGGTGTGTCGTAGAAACATGCATGGGTCGTGGTACAGCATATCCGATAAACTATTGGGTAAAGAAATAGTTCGTGTCTGTACGACTCCTGATTCTTCCATTTTGGAGCGCCCGGGGTTTAGCATTAGGTTTAACACTGGCAGGTGAGAACAGGGGCGGCTCGAATGCAAAAAGAAATGCATTGATCAAAAACAGAGTGCATCTATAGCCGCTTGAGGGAATAAGCAAGAGACGACCTTGGTTTTATGATGTTTATTGTTTATATTATTTGCTATCTTTTTTGTCGAACTACAAGCTACCTGGGGCCAATTTCAAGCTGCTTAAGTTGAAATTATTGCTTTTTCTGCCGAAATTTAGGGGTTATGTTCGACTCCGGTATGACAATGAGTGCACAGGTCAACACTACTATCAGATCTGCTAACTATCATCTCAATAACATTAGTCGTGCACGCAAAATGCTCACTACTGAGGCAGCCAAGCTAGCTGTGCACACATTAGTTACCTCCAGGTTGGACTACTGCAACAGCCTCTTGATTGGTGTAAACAAATCCCTAATCACTAAACTTCAGAATGTCCAACGCACCTCTGCTCGCATCATTGTCAAGCGTAAGAAGTATGACTCTATCACATCGGAACTCATTGCTCTTCACTGGCTCCCTATACAACAGCGTATCAAATTCAAGGTTCTTCTTCTTGTGTACAAAGCTCACCATAAACAGTCGCCATCCTACATATCTGACTTACTGCAGCTGCAACCACCACGCAGACAGCTTAGATCATGTACATCTTCTCCTCACTTTATCGTGCCCAGAACCCATGCTGTGTCATTTGCAGATCACTCACTCTCCTGCTATGGACCAAAAGAATGGAACACTCTTCCAAATCATATCAAGGATGCTCAGACTATTCATATTTTCAAGAAACTGCTCAAATGTTATCTTTTTCAAGAAGAGTATTGTAATTAATTTCATGTAACTGTCTTGAGCGCCTTTGAACAATTTTTGTTGATTTTGGCGCTATATAAATGTCTTCTGATTGATTGATTGATTGAAAGCGAAAATAAGCAGGATACCAGTCACAGGTGGTTCAAGTGGTATGGTAGTTTGACTGGTAAACTTATTCTGGTAAGCATTATTTTGCAACGCTGAGCTACTTTCTGTGCTTAAGCGCAGCAGCTCTGTGAAATTGGACACTGAGCTTAAGTGTTGGCAAGGCCCATGCGCGTGTGTGTACGACGAAATCTAAAAGGGGTTATAAGCAGGCGTTGGCAAGGTGTCCGAGTGAACCGTCGTCATTAGATTATGATCGATAGAAAAATTCCTATGTCATTGCAATTCAATTTTAGTCATTTCCTCGTCTGCTGGATTTATGTTGCTCAAAGTGCCTGGAACGAGAACTATGAATATTTAATTTGACAAAGTTATGTTGTTGGTGTGGCTGGGAAAGGGGGGAACAATGTCCATGTTTTTGTATGAGGCTGCTAGTCGAATTTAATTATCAATTCGGTCTTTCCCGTCACCGAATGGTTGCATTATCCGAAATGTTATTTGTGACACTTGTTTTTTTTCTGATGATCACGCCTTAGTGTTGAAGGCAAATTGTGAATATAAATGTTCCTGCTTCCTTGGAAGATGGAACATATTCTTCAAGTTTCAGCTCATCGATAGTCTACTTTTTTATTTTAATCTTTGTCATAGACGAACAAAGATATAACTCATTTAAATGCTCATATGATTTTTCGCCACAAACTGCTTCATTTCATAGAAAAGGACGACAACAATTCAAACTCATTTAAAACTCGCACATAATTGACACTAATATATGCGTCTTCATGCTTTAAAATTAATGTTATAAATGCAAAGAAATTAATGTAAATACATAAATACAATGTCTAATGCAATCGAAATATGTAATTATTCATCATAAAATGGGGGGGGGGGGGTGTGAGGCAATCCAACGATGAAGTCAATATATTCGTTAACCAACTCCGTCATCCGACACTTTCAATAATACGCCACCGAATGTGAGAGGTTTCGCAGATGGTAGACAACTTATATTTTAACCAATACTCTTCTGACCAGCATGACCGTTTTGTATTTCCTCCATTTGCGAATATTAAATTAGTGCTTGAGGTATAACAATAAGACGTGCTGGCCACTAATCATTAACAATTGTCCACTAATGTAGCCAGAAGGCCAAACACTTACACGCAGTTAATTTTGAATTATGAAATATCACTCTGTAAAAAAATCACGTACACAAACATCGGCAATTGTAAAGACCGCCGAGGTACTACTTTAATTTGATATGTCCAATGTGTTTTGCTGATTTGGACGTTTGAAAACAACAAAACAAATATGCAAAGGGATCGACTTAATTGTCAGCAAAATTATTCAATTATTACATCGTTTAGGGTATTTTAACACAATACTTTTCAAGGCATGTATTTTAATTGGATTAACTAAACGACAAAATAAAAAATAATCGTTTTCACTCTCTCTCTCTCTTGCTTTCATTTGACGCAAGGTCTTTGCTTTTTAACGTACTTAACTCTCATAAAATAAAATCGAAAAAGGGGAATTGAAAGGATAACCGAAGCCTCTTTTCTTCTGAACCAATTTTGCGAGTCTATAATAGACCTTATGCATATGACGTCATTTGAGTAGGGCGCCCTCGCCTAGAGGTCAAAAGGAAGATGTTCATTGGCCAGTCCTGTGCGCCGTGCGTACAAATCAGCGCGTTTCCATTGTTTCATCATCAGTTTACCTCTAATATGGCGGCTTGGTGACGTCAATGCATAAGGTCTATACTGGCGATGATTAAAGGAACCTCTAAGCTTAAAGCTGTGGCTTGGGGGTACACTAATCCATTCTGTCACAGTATTTAGGTCACAATTCTGCCGAACTTGGTCATGCTATTGACCTGCTGATAAGAAACACAGCCGTGGGGGCAGGGATTTGGCCGTAGAAACAGCCTCGATAATCCCGGTGACTTTACCAGCGACAGAGGAAAGTCCCCCCCCCCCCCCCCCCGGCTCGCGACAGGTCACCTAATTAAATGACTCGTTTGGAACAAACGTGACAGAAAAACAAAAGCGAAATAATGCCTGATTTGTACGCATCCGACGACCTACGATTAATTAATATAAAATGATCAACGAACCGATCCAAGACAGGCATAATTTAAACTGGTATCGAACCGTCCAATCTAATAAAATACCCACACCAACTGTCAAAATTGACCAGGATTTTGATTTTGGCTCTCGGGAAAAAAGGGCATTTAATTTTGGGGAAATCCTATCATTACCAATCTAACGTAAAAGAGGTTAATCATTGTCGATCGTGATATAACTGATTCTATGTATTCGGTCTGGAAAAACATTGCCAATATAATAAGGTTTATACAGACGAGTTATACTTATAGACTTGCCTCCCGTTTATTCAAGGAACAAACCACGACTGCTAATACAACATTAAAGGCACCTGGCAGTGGTATTTTGTCAAAATAAAGCTTTTGTCATTAATATATACATTTTTATGAGTGGAATGTGAATAAACAATTAACTAAGGTTAACAAATAATTGTACTTTTGTTTTAATTACAAATAAAAAAATAGGCCCCCCTTTACAGATCATGGCGCTGTTCGTTACGTCAATCGAGGCAGGAGAAAATGTGTAGTCTGGCCCCGTAAGTTACGTCTGGGTACCTGATCAGTATGATGCGTTTTCGTATTCGGACGTCACCACCCAATGCAATCCTAGGACAGTGTACAGTCGACTAATACGAGACGCCAGTTTATACGAGGTTTTTCACCGGTCCCGAACTGTCCCATGCGCGTTTCTATGTCTTAAAAACGGAAGATACGAGCATGGTCATAACGCGGAACACGGATAACGGATAATAGACCTTTCCATTGTTGATAAACAAAGTGCTCCGGTTGGCAAGGTCGGCCGAATGTTAGCAAAACATTCAATCGTGTTAAAAAGTGTTGTGACCAAATTCAACATTTTCTGTAAAGATTCATGAACTGAAATACTTTCCATAGGCCTAATTGGTTGATTTGTTTCAAACAAATTCAACACTATTTTTGAATATTTCTGTAACATTTTACAAACTATGGTATTTGTTTTTGATTTGCAGTTACGGCTTTCCATAGTTTTCCATCCTGGGTTGGCAAAAACTCGGGCCGTGACGTTGCAAAAGAAAGGTATTGTTTTTCCTACTTTGCAAAACTATTTATCGGATCGGCGTGCCGCGGCGTCGTGGCATACAGCTCAGGTCGATCTGAACACCAGAAACAATTCGCTGATAACCTAAGCTTCACTGCAACTTCCCTTGCACACTACTACCAACGAAAAAATCCCCGGTATCCAAGCACGACGGGGTATCCAAGTGTTCGCTGCATAGCGCTGAAAACGACGTCGAACCAGACCACTTTGCCCTCGTTAGCCTGACTTTCGATGCCCGTAACTGCCTATATTTGGGATCTGCAGGAAAAAAATGCTGGCTGACCCCATCTTTAGTCGTTTTGCTGCATCCAGCAGCAATTTTTGCCGGAAAATGCAAGAAAAATCCATCGATCGAGGCGAAGTCTTCCTCGATTGACGTCACAAAAAGGGATGGGCGGAGTCGCCCCCAAACAACTTTATCTATTTTTTTTACATATAAATACTGACAAACAATTACTCAAAAATGTGTTTTATTGTTAATATACATATACTCTAGGCCTATATTTAAAATAAAAAAAATCTATTTCCAGGTGACTTTAAGACTCCTCACGTATCCACGCGTATTGAGGATCAGGAATACATAATTGTGCCAAATCTACACCCTGCATTGACAAAGGTATCGAATTGTTGGCATTATGCATTGTGCAATAACCGACTCAATATTCAAATTTCTAGCAGACTTTACACTATTTAATTTTCTTCGATTCAATAGTACAATTATTTCCATCCTGAACAGTGCATAATGCAACAGAAAATATTGTGGCGGCACGATCCTATAATATTAAGCCACGGCTTGTAGTGGAATGCATTGAGATTAGAAAACAAAATAAATATATAAACTTATACCTTTTTATTGAAAAATATGCCACTACACAGACTCATTGTTTTTCCCCTTTAATTCAACCGAAATATATTGACCCAAATGCACTCCCTCCAGTCGGTTTGCTTTTTTTTTTTTTAGCGCAAACCTGTGACTACATTTCACTCCGTGCGTCTGTGTCGCCCCGGAGAGCGCCCGTTCAAATATAACAAGCAAATTGAAACAGGATTAAAAACGTTTGCGGAACACTCGACCCTGTTGTATTTAATGTGACACCATATTCAATCACGAACGCATTAGCGCTGGGGACAACCGACAAAAATGTCCGTAATGGAAAGAAAGAAAAATGGCAGGATTTTCTGAACGGTTTTGTTTAGTTGAGAATTGATGATCATATTAGCAAAGCTGTTAAGAATGACTCATAAACATGTCAAGTTTCATTTGAATATCTACGAAGTATACTTAACACATGACAATGGTACCAAGATATACACCAATGCCAAGCTGACGGTGATCATTAATCTCACCTTTACTATTTCAAAATGCTGTAATTTTCTGCTTTATGTTAAAGGGAAGTTGTATAGACCAACCTATGACATCCACGCATGCTATATAGGCACGTTTTGTACAAAGCTTAAAGAGAGTTTATACTTTTGGTAAATGTCAAAGACCAGTCGGTGTATCCCAACATATACATGAAACAACAAACCTGTGAAAGTTTAAGCTCAATCGGTCATTGCAATCACTAGGAAAAAAGTGGGGGAAAACCTTAAGTGTTTTCACTGATTTCAAACATCGAGTTTTTGACTCATGAGATCAAAACTAATTGTTTTACTCATTTCTCAAAAACTATAGCATTTAAAGCAAAAATATTTCAAAGGGAGTATCCCATCATGACCATCTTTATACCATGTAAGTTATGTGTGAATCTGTGAACATTTATATTTTTACTTTTACCAATGTTACAAACACCCTTTAATGGAAGAACAAATAGGCCGGCAATTTTACATTTCATGGAGATTGCACTGTCTGATTTTTATCACCATGTGATATTAAGAAAGGGGCATATCTCAAAACTTGTCCGACCAGTTATTATTTTTTACATCACTTCAATTTTTGTGAAAATTGTTTGACACAAAATGTAAAATGTTCCATAATCTGACCACTGCAGTATCTTGCCTGCCAGAAAGTACAAGGTATTTTTTGTTGCAAACAAAGATTACATGGTCTGTAGGTAATAATGTTGCCTAAGACATGCATGTATTGGCAAATGTGTAATAGGCCTACAAAAGAGCCACGAAGTTAAGGTCAAAATAAAGATCACGTGTCAGTGGTGATTTATGGAAATGAATCTTTTCGTTGTTTCTCTTCTGAACAACAAAAATTAAAAGCTTGAGCTTGCGCAGGGTCCATGTCAAAGTCACTGTAACTTGAAAGAATAGACTTAGCAGTTGCAAACTGCTTACCAAACAAAAGGACTGATAACGTATAAATGCAAACAACTATAGTTATTGGCATGACGTTTCGTCCAGCAGAGTCTTTCTCCTTAGCCTTCACTGTAACCTGTACGGTAACCGTTTGCCCATACAGAGAACATCCGGAGCATCACCGGTACCATTGTTCCCACAATAGCTTATAGCTACGTGTCGGAAATAAACGGTTTGAGAACGTGTTCAAAATAAATTGAAGCTTAAAACGGTTTGTTTTGAATTACGTCACAGACGCCATTCTTTTAATGACGTGAACAGGTCAACATCCGTTCAAACAAGACAGACCGCCGGCCAGTTTTGATTTCTGTACGTAAACCACGCGTCCGCTATAAAACCTATTGACTGCTAATGATCAAGGGGGTAATAATGCTAATGATACTGGGGTAACGGTAATTGGTTTCAAATACGCTTAATTTAAATCATGTTTTAGTCAACCGTGAGGGCGGAGGAAGATGTTGTCAATGAGGCAGACGTATTGCCAAAAAACAGCTTCAGATTTGAGGCTCGTTGGCGCGTTTCGGTGCATCAGACCGGTTTAGACCAAAATCAACAATTCTAGACAATTTCTTAAGTGAATCTTTTTCAAGTAGATTATTTCAGTCTATGTCAGTCCATGTATTATTTTTTTCTATTTGTCGGAGATCATTACACAGCCTAAGCGCTTTCCATGCGATTTTTGGTCAAGTATCCGGCCAAACTTGTGCGACGCGACTGTCAGTCGGTTCCCATGGTGCCTCAAATGTTATTTATCAGCATTTCGACAGTAAGAGATTAAAATCATTCTTGCGTGTTCCGTGGAAGATATTGCTTGTGTAAATGTCATCCAATATCAAAGACGTATATATTCTGTGCATATTATTTCCATGCCACTTGAGACGCAAGACGCTGCATTTTATATTCTAATCTTACCCTGACAAAAATTCACTTTCTTCATACTAACGTTGTATTTATTTATTGTGACCTTTCTGCACAGTGCTATTTGATTAGACATGAAATGAAACTCATACTTCTCAAACGTTAACTACAGTATTTTGTAAAACATAGTTCATGTGAATTGATATGACGGTTTCGACCATAGGCCCTATTAATATCACACTGTAGTACACTATAGCATTAACAATCAGTTGTCAAAACGAATCGCGTTTTACTTGCTATTGGAGTAAAGCAATTTGTTGGTTCATTAAATGTATATACCTTTACAGTTATTTTCAACAAGAAAATATCATTATCACGCTGCCACCATCTTGGTCGTGTTCCCTCTATCCAGTAACAGTAATGAACGCTAATATTCATTGTACAAAAAGGAAACAGACTATTTATCTTTCCAGCCTCGGTATGGTTACATTTATTTGGGAGAAAATGAATGGGAGAAAATCAAGATGGCCGCACCATGATAAAAGTCTACAGTCGGATTATAGAGCAGATATGATGTGTTTCTTAAATGCTTCTTTGTCCATCAGCCAAGATTTAAAACTGTTATAAAGTATAGATTCGTATAAATGGCCTCACTGCATGGGTAGACACATCCATGACTCTTTATAGGGACAAAGGGGATTAGCCGTTCTTCTGTAGGACTGAGCCGATTCCCTGTCTCCATGGATCCACTTATGATCTCCTAATCCTTATTCAAATCAGTTTACAAACAGTGTCCCCGCTCCCTTGTCAAAGTTCTCCTCCTCTGGTCCCGGTTTCCGGGGAGAGGGGAATTTGGGAGACCCACGGACCGTTCCGAAACAATCAATGAAAAAACATACACTCTAACGGTCACAACACCATGTCATTGTGATTCGGTTATAGTGCTTTATCCAAGTGGTCATCGAAGCGGTTTAAGACAGGTTTGAAAACTCTACGAAGAAATAGAGGGGCCTTAAACTCAATGACCATTGACAAAATGTGTTACTTCCACCGCGTACTCGTCAA
Organism: Leptasterias polaris; assembly: GCA_037783415.1. NCBI lineage: Eukaryota > Metazoa > Echinodermata > Asteroidea > Forcipulatida > Asteriidae > Leptasterias > Leptasterias polaris. The sequence goes on from JAZGTN010000111.1 coordinate 2,242,680, forward strand.
AGCACACTTGAGTGGTATCTTGTTTGCTAAACTACAGTCCCCCCGTTGTTAATTAGTATTTGGTGTGTGGTTGTGAAAGAAATCTAGGATACCCTGAAGCGATGACAGCCTCTCAAGGAAAACCAAGAGCCTTGAGGACTTCTGATGGGAGTAGAAGAGAAAACATCCCGCGCTGGGGTTACGAGATGTCTGTTCTCGTAATCCCTCAGCTCCGTTGTCATTGATGCTTTTCCCATCAATGGATGCGAGGGTGAAGATGAGTCTACAGATGAACCACTGGGCATAATACAACTTGTTGTTTTTTAATATACAGACTTTGAAAGCATTCGTGTCTCGAAGGTGATCTTTGGGAAAACATTAAAGATGTCACAAGTAGGGTTTGAACAAAGAAAAGTTGACTTCAGAGCGAAATTTGAACCCGTTACCTCAAGATTAACTGACCTCTCAACCAACTATGCTATCTAACCCTTCAGTTGGCAGTCTCCATTTGTCAATATCGTATTTGTAGTTTATTACTAAATTGTCTGTAAGCTTACCACTGCATTGGTAATAGACTGTGCAAGTCTCGCGCGCATTCGAACTTCCGGGACCATAGTGGTCCCAACCATATGGAGTTTTACGTGGGCGAGATTTTGTTTCGTCAATTATTTTAATTTAACGTAGTTTATGACCTAGAAAATTATACATGTTGTAGGGAATGTAACACTAAGTGATAACAAAATATGAAAGTAAAACCAATTCAACAATATAACGAAAACCCGAGAATTAAACTTGACCTCAGCTTCCGGTTATTGCAAAAAATTAAGAATTTTGTGCTCGCCTCCGATCATAAAACTTATGTAAACGCTTGTTTTGGATGCGCGATTATAATCGCCAGATGCTGTAATTGCAAAGCGAACCCTTTTCATTGCAGTCTATGGTTGTTGAGGCGTCAGCATCCTCTTTAAACTGCGATACGAATCATTTAAAAACCCGTTTGACCTTCACAAATCCGCGTAAGGGGTTTCTGAAAAGTTAACATAAACAAAGCATCCTTGTCCCAGAGTTTTAATTTTTTTTCAATAATAATTAACGCACTTTTGTGTATTTTTTTTCAAAAGCTAAAACTAATTTCATAAAATTGTAATTATTTATTTTTGTTGTTCAGATTTTGTCATGAGATATAATAATTTAAAACAAAGATTTGATTTCAGAAATAAAAATTTTCTTCGTTTGACGGGTTTTCTAGTTAGGATACGCGCGAGACTTGCACAGTCTGTTGGCTAAAAGCTGTAAATTGTGCCGCGAAATACCAAGTCCCTTTTGGCAAAGCCAACTGGTTTTGTTTATTTTACAAAGTATATCATTCCCATACCGTACATGAACCATAATTTGTCATTGCATGGAAAGCTTTTGAAAGGAGAAGCTTTGTCGAACTAGAGAGATCAAATCTTAAGTAATTGTTACTGATCTTTTACCACGAGTTGTACGAGAAATTTTTAAAATTTATGTAATTGTTTTAATTTATGTAACTATACGTGGATGTGGAATATGGGATGGTTAGTGCACAGTCTAAACGTTTTGATGACTTTACATCTTCTATTTACGTTTAAAAGGCCTACCCGAAGAATTGAGGGAGGGAAAAACAACCACTTTTTGTTAAATTTGTGTATACGAGAAATAATTTGCACTCAATAACCGTATTTGATTTACACGTAGACCCGGGCATGATTTGAACAGAAAAGAGCCATTCCCGATTTAAGAAAGGATGAACATTTGATTGAATCGAGGAAAAAATTGCAACTATGAATAACAAGGAAAAGTGAGGGCATTTTGTCTTGAGCCTCGATCAGATATTCTCTGTGAATCTCCGAGACGTGACGGCGCACCCATTGGGTTACTTTGCCCCTCATCATATTCATAATACACCCAATAAGTCATGCATTTATGCTCAAAGTGACATTCTTTTATGGACGGACAGGGAATTTGCAGGCTTATTATATGCACATTCGATTGGGATGCATCTCTTCCTTTTTATCTTTCATACTTCTTTGACCTCAGAACACTTCAGCACTATAGTGCTCTATTATAATTGCAGTCGATAACAGGCCAGTGGAAGGGTTAAGCGGTAATCTACCGTACCTTCATACAATTATTGGACAATTTCAGAGTGTTTAACCATGACTGCACTAAAAATATACAATGAAGTGTCGGTGTTACCTTTGGTTTTGTTTTAGGGTTTTTGAGTGCAAAATTTTAACAAATTTCGAAAATAAGTGTGTAAATTAGTGAGCAATTGTTTATTGCCATTCCAGATACACATTTCTATATGATTTGTGTATACATACCTGCAGAAAAGAAAACGATGAGTAAACCACGCTTATTGCCTCTTCAAAGCAATTAAGATGATGACCTTAAAACTACTTTTGACACGAGAGATAAACTCTGGCATCACATTTTGTACTTCAAGACGTCGTGCCCTCCGTCTTTATTTGATCTATAAAAAAAAACGACAATCTAAACACTTTTGGCTCTCGCAAACTAGAAGAGAACACTGCGTGCTCACATTTAAATTTCAAGACAACGGGGATCCCTCTTCGGTCCAACTGGCAATCTAAATATTTTCGGTTCTCGCAAACTAGAAGAGAACACTGCGTGCTCACATTTAAATTTCAAGACGACGGGGATCCCTCTTCGGTCTAATAACAAAAACTGGCAATCTAAACACTTTAAAGCTCTCGCAAAACTAAAGTGAAAACGTGCACACTCGGGGACCCAAAACTTGAGTGCTGTTGTAAACGTCGGCTACCGTCTACGTTTCCCCCATTTACTTTCTTTGGGTCAAAAGTGTGGGCTTTCAGTCAACTCAACTTCAACAACTGCTTATGCCAACATGAGCTTGAGAAAAACCAATGGATGGAAATTGTTGAAATGTTTCTAACTCATGTTCGTAAAATCTTTGAAAGGCTTGCCACTTTTGCTTTTTTCACCACGTTGCGTGCAAATGCACATTGACTTCCGCAGAGTATCTTTTGTATTTGTTAACGAATACTATTTCTCATGAAATAGAATTATTGCATAGTATAGATGCTGACAGCCTAAAAGCGGTATTGGGTGTTAATTGAGGAAGTCCTCTCCGATGCGATGACGTGACAAAGGCCTTTTTTAGGTGTCCTCTCCTGGAATTCCAGAGGTACAATTTAACGGCATGCTCATAATTATAGCATACAGTGTAAAGATGTGCAAAGTCATTCTGACATCAAAAGTTCATTAATACACGTACAGCCCAGGTCAGTGTTAATTTCTGACAACGTTCGACAGCTCAACACAGAAGGTGCTACCTGTTTTGGACAGGTTTTTAAAGATTAAGTGCAGACGACGGCTTGTAAAGAGCCTTTTACTTATATAGGTGATGGTCAACAACAAGTATGGCACATAACTGATGCAGGTATTCTAGCTGCCGAGATCGCTGAGGAACTAAATTCTTCCTTGTACGCTATTAAATTTTTTGTTGACTTTCCCTAGTATATTAAAGCACATAAGTCTTTTCCAAACAATCGATTTTGAGCTTGTCAAGCTTCCTTCCAGACAGCGACATCATCACGTAAAGCCTTCCAACAATCAACCGAAACATGCAAACTGTTCTTAAAGAAATTTTGTTCACACCCAAGACAAACATGGGTCTACATCAGAATATTTACCGAGTTGGACGGTTCGACACCCAGAGTGTCACCTAGCTTCGTAGGAAGTGTCACCTGTATTGGATAAAGATTTAAATGATTCAAGGAGATTAAAGCCGCAGCGGCATAGTTATCCGCATAACCGTCAGCAGTTAGGCCCCACTTAGAAGTGAAGGAGGAGGATAATCCTTTGGAGAGGCCGTTAATCGATACAATCCTTTAAAATGAAGAAAGGGTTCAAAAGATTTGTCTTCCTCTCAGCCCAATACTTTAACCGTCAGTAGCCATAACAAACTATTAACGACAGTATGCAGCCTTGATGATATACAAATACACAAAACTCAGTTTGAAAACACTCTCTAGTAAAAACAAAAAAACCAGCAAATTTACCAAACAACACTACAAAAAGCTCATTAACTTTTGTATTCTTCTAACATCATAAAACATACTAAGATCTAATCTATATTTCTGCAATGCACCCAGTTTTAAAATAACTTTTTTCAAGAAGCCACCATTTTAAAGCTCACTTTGAATAATGTTCAGTGTGAACTTTTATTACAGATCAAACAAAAATATACTTTCATGTCTGCTGTTTAGTTACCACAAAGGAGCACTAGAACTTTAAGCAAACACACTGTGTTTGATAGCGACTCTTTAATTATTAATCACGCTTGAGGGCGTTGTTTTTTCGCTCTCTCAATGAACAACTTTGTGTGCCGTCTTTTTATATCTTCAACCACTTGATGGTAATTTCCTTTCTTTTTAAGCCCAAACTGAGCAGCAGAGGGTGAATGTACGCCTCGAAAATTTTCAGTAAATTTTGAAACTCGACAGCATCTTTAAGGGGTCTATTTTCCAATGTAAATTACCCAACGCAATTGTTGTGTGAGAGGTATCGTCTAAAACTAAAAGCTTGCCCGGCTAAAATGTAGTAACGGCACAAAATCTCAACCGAATTGGTTATTTTGCCTGTAGTAGATTGTCATTTTAAAGAGGGTGTCAATGTATAATGCAAGCCTATATAAACACGGCAGACAGACTAGTAGTAGGTGATCAATTTCATCTTAAAAAGCAAAAGACATTGTCCCCAAATAGGTTGAACTATTGTCCAACTTTCTTTAAAAGCATACAATAACAGTATCAGCAGAAAATGTCTCCGATAAATAAAAATATTCAGTGATTCTAAGGTGTGACAAAACTCCTCCTTTAACAAAGAAGTGAAATGGAAATGTCAGGATAACGCAAGAACACCGCTTGACTAGGATTGATGACCTTACACGTCTAGAGTGACAAACATGTATTCTCCTCTGAAGTATGCGGACAAAGAAACTAAACTAGGCCTGCTAGTATAGTCTCTTCCAGAGAAGGAATGGATAATGCATGACCTGTATTCAGCCATAGTTTTGTTTTATTTATTTAGGCTATACCAATTTATACAATAGGTCACAGTTCCGGTAGTTTTGAGATAGATTTATCACTGCCTTAACTTGAAAATGAGTTTGTAGTGTAGCTATATTTGTAAATCAAGAATCATCTGACGATTCATCAAAATGAAATCATGTCAGCAAGATAAAGTGGCGCTGTTGCTGTGCCACTGAAAGCACAGTCATAAGTCATTACAGTGACACAAGTTTCATAATGTATATTGGCCTTTCTCGGGCTCCGTCTCCGGCTTGGGCTCTGTTAATTTTTGTTTGCTACAGCGTGTATTTGCACGCGGTGGTTCGAACATCAGACCTCCCGGAGCCTGGAGCCGGAGCCGGAGCCCAAGCCGAGGTTTGAGAAAGGCCCTATATAAAGGGTGTGCATAACATTGGTACCATTGAACAAAATGTGTTTGCAGATTGGCACATAACTCATGGTGTAGAGATATCTAAGGTGGAAAACTTCCCTTGAAATATCTTACTTGACATGCTCTAGTTTTGATCTCGCAAGTTCAAAACCCGTTGTCTGAAAATAGGGAAAACATTACAGGGGTTTTCACTAGACGTGACTCCCATGACCGATTGAGCTGACCGGATAGTGTTCGATAATTACCAATAATTTCTGAGTGCTTTGAAAGAGTGCAAATGTCACCCGGTTTGGTAGTATTTGAACTTATCAAAATGTACTTCTATGCTATCTGATTACAAAGATGTTGACAAAATAGGGAGACCGCCAACATTAAGGTGAGATAATCCGGTGGTCGCTGGTTAAAGTTCCACTCTAGTCAATTTGTCCTTGTTTAACCAACAATTCATCTAAATTATGGTCACGGCTCATGCCAACACCGTCGCAATAAACTTGATGAGCGAATGAAGAGCAAAATACAACTTTCCACCGATATACACTCATTTAGACGCAATCTGTCTGATTCCCCTACCTTAGTGCTAATAATTTCACTACTTTTACAAGTCACAGCAGGTATACACACTTTGCCTACAGCGTATCCCAACCGGTCCTGGTGTAACGCCTGTGCGCATACTGGGGGTGATTTAATTAAAGCAGCACATTTTCATGTTGGGAGTGTTTACACGAAGATGTTGGGTAAATTGCACACATGTGACGCACTGTAGGAGAACGGTGCAGAACGTAACCGCCACAGTACGCTCATATTTAGCCTTTTCTTCAAATGAATATCGACATATTGCCGTGATGCAGTGTACTGCCCCCTTTTTAACCTTCCCATGCATGTCGACCAAACATTCTAAGACTGTTCATATTTTCACTATATAGATTGCCCACTTAACTCGTAACACCCTTTCATCAATTATTGACAAGGTTGTTGCGGGCAGCTAAGATACAATTGAGGGTCATCATCATATTTGCGGATGTGATAAATGTTTTATTCCTTCAGGCACAATATGCTTACTTTATTTATAAATACTTTGTGAGAATGTAAACGGTTGTGATGTTGAGCGCTATTAGGCATTAGTTATCTCGTGGAACTGTTCTGTCTGAAATGCCACAGTCGGTAAGAGAACAATGTCTTTGATTTTGACCATTTGAATCGTCCCTTGCAAGGGAGGATATCCAAAATAACGCATAAGATCACAATGCTTTGCAACGTACGTTACACGCTGATCAGCACATTTTCTATTAACAATTTCTCAGACGAATTTTAAGAGTAATTCCACAAATCAAAGTGAGATCAACTAGTCTACTTTAAACCAGCCACCCTTAGGTTACTCTTGAATGCAAGTCAGTTTAACACCTAAAATCATTGCGGTACCCGCTGATAGAATATTAGATTCGAACTGCCTCTATACCAGGCAAGCTCGGTGGTCAGAGTAGTCTGGCAAATGTCGTGGGTTCGAATCACACCCGAGTAATATTGTTTTCACAGGACTCGGGAAAGTCCCGGGAAAGTCCCGAGTATACAGTGCTTAACACACACCAGTGTCCGGGTAAAAACATTGCCGGTAATAATAGCCTCAGTTTCACAAAGTAATTTTCAAATAAAGAAAAGAAATATGACGGCACCATGATATAGGTATACACGCCATCAGGTAATTGTTTTTAATGAATCGATACAAAGAATAGAGAGGGAAAGACACAGGATAAGAACTAGACCAGTTCCTTCTCGCCCCACCCCTCTCAACACCCCCACCAACCTCCCACCCCATCTCCAAAGGTTGTCACCGTCAAACCTTCCATCGCATTCCAAAAACTCCTCGTCATTTCAACAACTAAACATACGTGTAGCTTGAGTCCGAACCCATTACAGGGAAAGTCTGTTTTGATTTATTAGAATACTGCAGCAATTATATCCGAATTTCTTTCGATTTCAATCAAAAATGGTAGCAATTAGGTCTTCGAGCCTGCACATAGCTCTTCCCTTAATTGTTCTAATGGATAACCCGATCTCCTTTGGTGAGTGTTTCGCTTGTTGTGACACTCTAGATTATTGGCAAACCTAGGGGCAGGAGTTTAAATCTGATAGGAAAATAACGGGCAACTTATCGATGGGGTGAGAGAGGTGGCTGTGATTGGAGAAGATTAACACTAATGGAACAAACTAAACAAGATCGGGCACTACTAGTAGGCTGCTGGGTTGTTATTCGCTCTTAAAATAGACTTGGCATGACCGTAAACTGTTCTTCTTTCCTCTTATCAAACCCAGACAGCAGGGGAAGTTTTTATTTTCAATCGTTGGTGTGGTTTAGCTTCACTGGAGACTGACTGGCCTGTTTATACAGTTTGATATTATGGTTTGATATTTAGGAGGGCATCACATTTAGACACCAATGATCTTGAAGACTAACTAAACCGTGGCGCATGTTTCACCTAAATTTCGAAAAGATTATGGTCTTTATAGATAGTTCCCAGTAGACGCCATCTTTACGGGCAAATCGCATTTTGGCTTGCAGGCGCGTCAAGCGCTCAAATTATTAACGCAGCCGCGTCGTTCACTAACCAATCATGCAATGAGTTTGGTGAAATGTGCGCGTGCTGCACGCCGTTCTCACGCGTAACGCATGACTGTGTGTTCCAAATTGCCCGTAAAGATGGCCGACTTACGTCATACTGCAACCTATCTATAGTTAACTGTGATAAACTAATCAGATTGACAACCGTATACATACTGTATGTGATTATTATAAGGGGATGTTCAACATATCACACGATGTCGATGCACTTACATAATATAATAGAATAGAATAGAATAGAATTGTTTATTCAGCCAATGATTAAAAACAATCACAGGAATTTGAAATGTTGGTCTCACACCATCATTAAAAACTATTTTAACATTCAATACGATGTCAAAAATGAGGATGATCTAATCTACTACTACGGAGACACGAAGCAGTAAAAATAATACATAACAAGATAGTTTCTCCTAGAAACTGCCTTTAGAAAAGGCAAACCAAATGCCCAATAACATTAAGCAACGCGTAGAAAGAAGTAGGCGTACTCTAAAAAAATCCTGGGTCAGAATTGATCCGAATTCCAGGTCCACGGCTGATTTTGGGTCAGGCTGACCCGGAAACTGGTTAACAAATACGATTTAAACTACAGGTATCTGCGTAATTTTGACCTATTTCGAGTAATTTTGACACCGATTGCGGGTCATGCCCCAAAATGGGTCAATCCCCCGGGGGTCTGGGAATCCGGTTAAACTTTGACTTGGTTCTTTTTTACAGTGAACATTTTTGATGATAAGATACAAATATGATACAAGATTGGTTGTTCTACTTAATTGTTTACATTCAGTGAGCTTTCACACGATAACTGGATCAATAGGTTAGTTATTAAAAGCAATTTGCGTATTGCTGACAAATTAAGTGCACCTTTTCAAGTTGTTCGAAAACCTTTTGAATGTCGTAATGTACGGAAGCTTTGCATGGCGTGTTATAGTAAAGGACTTATGGTTAAAGATGGACATTTATTTTGTGACGTATAGCATACAAGGAAGCCATGTTTTATACACGATACTTTAGACTTGCTCCCAACGTAATTTCTGATCTGACCCGTTATGTAAAAAATGAAAACTCTCGAGCCCACATAAACAATAATATGAGGCCGGGAATAATGTACAGTCGATCTGTAATGATGTTGTTTTTATCAACTTCCTGTTATTTTTCCTGGCAGCATTGACGTTGATAATGGGCCCATTTGCTTTGATAAATGGGACAAATTGAGCTTAAATCAACATTCGACGGGACGAATGACGAATTTCGTGTTCAGAAATTAAAGATAACAAACTCCCTTTACTACTATACAAATGACATTCCATTGTTATGTTTACTTTATTTTCCACCCTCTTTACAGTAAGAACTCCTAAAGTTTACTGTGCTAAGATAACATTGTTTTTATATCGACGTTTAGAGTCTCACACAATGCTGTGGAAGACATGCCATGGCTGTGTTTTTGTGTTCACTATTAATTATATAAAAAAGTACGATTTTCTAAGCAAAGCTAGGAAGTATAAAACCATTACCCATTCGTATTTACTATTAGATAGAACACGATTTGTGAATTAAGTTATAAGTTTTGTGACATCAGAAGAGTTTCCGCTCTTTGCTTTGAGTTTGAACCACCTCGATGCAATAGACACTATAGTTTGCTGTTCTCAACGTATTCACAGTCCTGTACATTCGTAATCCGCATAAAGCACTGAAATGTGACCATGGATGGCATGTACGGAAAATGCTAGAGTGTGGGAAACAAGATCTGCGCGCAAACAAGGGCTAGGTTTTTCACGATTCTGAACCCGTTTTGGTTTTGTTTTTTTATCGTTTATTCAAATTGTGATGGAGAAATACCGGTGTTTAATCTCACCGAATCCCTTTATTAAGTGATATTTATCGTGGGACTGTTTTTAGAAAAAAATAATTAATATATTCCAATATTAACCATAACCATCCACCAGATAGCAGCCCTCAGGTGTTGGCAAATCTTTATCACTGCCATCGTCAGTTCGATACAACCGCTGATATACAGAGTAATATTAATAAAGACAGCATCTTTCAACTCAACACCCCCTGAGAACATTCACTCACATATTCCCATCTTTTATTCACGACGCCTAATCCAGGCTTTTCATCCCCCACACCAAACGTTGCCTCAGCGAGTCCTTTTTGATACACATATATAGCGGGAGGGAAGAAAGGGGGTCAACATAACAGAGTCTTCGATATCAAAATCAACCGTTGAACACATCCCAGTGGGACCCCCTTTAATCCCCAAACCAACTATCGATCTCTGAATCATTGTTTTGGCATGTCCTCAGGAGCTTCTCGACATCTTCATTCTTTATCCTACTCTCTTATCGACTTTTAAGGAATCTCCACAGCCCCATCCGGTGGGTATCATCACAACCCCCCCATCTCGACATAATGCGACTTCGCATTTCAGAATACAACCCCCAATATACCTTACCATAACAACGTATGACTTTCATACCAAAACAACTGCGTGTTTACCGAATTGATTTTCCGTGTCTCTCTCTTAATTTTGACACAGATGTGGAGCAATGCGAGAAATTCTTAAGAGCTGGTGCAGCGTGGGGAGTGAGACATATTTATAGTAATGAAATTGAACCACAGTTTTCTATAAAAGTGCTGTGTTGTATAACCACATTACCACACGCAAGTGCTATACACGAGTACATGCATCTTAAAGAAAACCAGGTCTCTAATTGACGTCTGGCTTTAACATATGTCTGACCAAGGGAATGTACAAGCCTTTCCTCTTTTGCAAAAACGTACACTGGGGGAAAAAAAATCATGATTTATTCTATGAAATCTTTCCGTTGGAAGCGAATTTTTGTGCATAAACAAAATTACCAGTTTAAGTGAACGTCTATGGATGGGATCGTACTTCCAAAACAGGCCCTGATATGTTTTAAATTATGCCATGCTGACCTTTAAAAGAAAGTCAAAACATTGACAGGTTGTATATAGGCAGACAACGTTTTCTGACTAATACTCACCTATAGAAGTCATATCGGTTTTATTCAAAACTGGAGATGTAGCGTTATGATTTTAGATCAACGCAACATTGAAATGAAATCAATTCAATATTGATAAGGTTTTGTAGTATACTCACGGCGCAACATGGGCTGGAAATTGTGCCTAGTGCGAAATGATGCGTAAAATATTGTAACAACCTAAGGGATTTATTTTGCCAGCGCTCGGTGTGAAATGGTAATGAACATTCCAGCTCAGCTGAATGTCGTATGCATTATTGGTATGCCTTAACATGGAGCTTATAATCAAATAATGTAGTTTCATGTTAAATTTTAATAAACTGAAAGCTAAACGCGTCTGAGTATAGCAAGTATTGTGCAAACATTTCCTTTATCTATCTTAAAATGATTTTAAAAAAATCCTTTTAAATAATGGAGAAATTTTCCCGAAACTCTAATCTCTTAACCTAACTCTATTTAAAATCCAAATCCAAAACTCAACTCCAAACGATTAATCCAAAGCTGTGTATTGAGAAAGTTGCAACAACTTGCGATTAGAAGCCATTTTCGGCCACACACAACAAAACGCATGTGCGCACACAGGATGCCAGACTAGACTGCGCATTGTGTTGTACTGTATTTGGACCGAAGATGGTGTCCAGCAACCACATGACCAATGAAAACGTATCCCTTACAAATTCTCCTTCCTCCCAAGATCATTTGCACAATGGAACAAACTACCACAAGATATTCGTCAAGCCCCAACAGTAGCTATTTTTAAGGGAAAACTTCAAGCAATGGACATGGGAAACGTCATCGGGGGGGCCCACTTTATGTAATTACATTTCTGCTCAGTCACCTGCATTGTGCATCCCGATATGTGGAGATTATGCAGTATATCACCAGAACCAGAACCAGAACCAGAACCAGAACCCTCCATGTTGCAACTCTCTCAATAAACGGCTCCACCTAGACCCACAGCCTTAGCTTTTTCTCAGTGTAGGACATTGACGTATAGGCACTAGACTCATACTCATCACATCAACCAATTCTTCTGATGATGTTATGGGAAGGTAAGCAATTAAAACACGGTGCTGTGTTTAAATACATATTTCTGGTTTGTTATTTATTAATGTGTTTTGTTAGAACGAGGTGGTTTTAAACCAAAAAGAAAATCGCCAAATCAAAATCAAGGCTTAATCAGACAATTTGTATGCACTTCCAATTCACCATCTCCTTGTCCTCGGGCTACCGAATAATTTCACAGTTCGCAATCAGTGTGCTTGAATTGGTCGCTTGAAGTCACTGTGATTATAATTGCAAGACTCTTCTTGCGAAAGACAAAAGTAGGCCGAATGTGCATACATACAAGAGATTCGCAAATTCCAGTTAAATAATTCGGGTCTTTCAGATACAATTGCCAATTAAAACGTACATCCCGTGTATAAAAAGATATACTTTCTCAGAGATGATGAGTTAAAGTGGTTGTCTCTCGACCGAGAGACCATCACCAACCACCAGTTGAAACATAAAGACCATGCAATTGCTAATTACAATTTGTAGATGAACACATTACAAGTATTTGACCACAGCCCAAAGACAAAAATATAAATACCCCATCCAGAATATCCAACTGGTGTATTTAAACAGATGTTTTCCCAATCAATGCACATCAATGTTCCAATAATATGTATGTTGACGCAAGGCAAACAATGGTTGCTATATATAAAAATGAACAGCTCCAGACAGCTGTTTTTCGAACAATCCACCCTACCCCTCCTGCGAGAAAGTGATTTTCTCGCATCGTGTAATGAAACAACAGTGATACTGTCCCAAAATAGGGCAGCTTTACACCGATATAATGATTTTGTTTTGTCCCACTTCCCCGTTAATGTTTCCTTCGTAGCCAAAAAATCATTAAAGAACTCCTATTTCAAGTTGAATAGCAGCATGCGTTGAAATAATGATTTCAACACAGTAATATAAGTGTAAAAAACATGGTTTCGTCGATTTTTTTATTGCAATCTCCTACTCCATTCCTCAGCCCACACCAGGGCCTGGTTTTCACATACCTCAAGGGCCCCCGTTGCCTCTCATGATACGGGGGATTTTCTGCTGTCATCCCCCGTCCAATATGGATTTATTTTCCTTTCTGAAGGATCAGACTCGGTTAACCCAATTATAATATTGATGTTACCGGCGATATAGCATTTCCGGGACGCACCGTGACACGATGAGATGGTAGAGGTTGGCCGGGAAGAAATCTCATTTAGACGGGGACAGTGTGGCGCGTCGAGTCGGTGGATTATGAGGTTATATCGCAGTGTAGCATGGAACAAGGTCAGGTAAAGATACGATGATCCTTTATATACAGGCCAACCAACATATCTTAATCAAGGGCGGCCATCTCTGCGTGCAATAAAACAGTGTAATGTAAGACAATGCTTACTCGACAAAAATACGTAAACCAGAGTGTTTCCACTCGAGGCTCGTTTTGATCAAAATCTATGAAAATCAATGTTGAAATACTATCATTCAGATCTGCAAGGCTTGTATAAGTTTATAGTGGAAGGCAATTACCAAAGGTTAACGGTCACCTTTTGACCCGAAGCACATAATTATAATAATAATAAGCAGTTCTTGTATAGCGCATAATAGGGCCTACAATAAAGTCTCTATGCGCTTCTTTAATTAAAAAGATGGGTTTTAAGTTTTGATTTAAATTGTTCTAGCGTTGTACAGTCTTTGACATTGTTGGGAAGAGAGTTCCATAGTTTTGGTGAAGCATATTGGAAGGAACGTTGACCGTAGAAGTTTGTGTGGACTGGATACGCTGTGAGAAGACCTTTCGAACTGGAACGAAGTTTTCGCGGAGGGTGATAGTCTTGTATTAATTCCTGGAGATAGTCTGGTGCTGATCCGTGTTTGCATTTGTGGGTGAGTGTTAGGACTTTGAAAACTATCCGTGATTTAACAGGTAGCCAGTGGAGATTGCGAAGGATTGGAGTGGTGGGTTCAAGTGATCGGGTTCTAGTGATGAGTCTGGCTGCTGAATTTTGTACGCGTTGGAGTTTTTGAATTTGTGATTCTGGTAATCCGTATAAGAGGCTGTTATAATTGTCAATGCGACTCATCACAAAAGCATGAATTAATTTTTCCGTTGTCGATCGATCCAGATATTGTCTGATTTTTCCAATTTTGTGCAGACCAAAAGATGATGCTCAGCAGATATTACTGATATGCTTTTTCATAGCGAGTTGATCATCGATGATGACGCCCAGGTCTCGTGCGTGTGAAGTTGAATCAAGAGATGTATCTGCTATGGTGATAGGTGGTAGTGAAATCTGGCTTCTGAATTTGGATGAAAGATAGAGAAACTCTGTTTTTTGTTGATTTAACTTTAAGCCATTTCTTGAAGACCACACTTTGATGTCATTTAAGCAAGCTTCAAGTTTTGGGATGATTGTTGACTGACTGTTTTGATTGAGGATGGTATATACCTGGGTGTCATCAGCGTACATGGTGTAAGACATTCCATGGGACTTGATCACATCTTCCAGGGGTGAGGAATAGAGTGTGAATATAGAAGGACCCATTACTGAGCCTTGAGGGACTCCCCGTCCAGGGAACTGGTTTGATGATATCTGATCTCCAATAATGACTGACTGACTGCGATTGGTGAAATAAGATTGAAGCCACTTTAGGGCATTGTTGTGAAATCCAAATCTCTGCTTTAGTCGATCGAAAAGAATGTTGTGATTAATTGTGTCAAATGCTGCTGTTAATAACAGTAAGACTGCTTCCTGACCACTGTCCAATGCAAGCAGTAGGTCATTGATGACACGAAGCAGGGCATGTCACTGAGTCGATGAAAAATCAAGTTCAAACTATTGTTGAGATTAAAGTACATTCTCCCTGCAGCCACAAAGATTCTTTCTCTTCGCTGCAACCAGATTCATCAGCCTCACTAAACAAGATGTTGATGAGAAAGACACACGAAGTTGCCTTCCGTGTTCTGTCCATAATGAAGCCGGAACGAATTGGCGACATAATTGGTTTTTGTTTGACAACCGTTTATTTATCAATGTTACACAAATCTCACTGGGAAACCTGAATGTAAAAGCCCGTCCCAATCATGTCTTTAGAAAACATTGATTCTCCAGTTGCCCCCTGTCCCATACAGCGACGATGAAATAACCCATAATCAAAACGTAACCTTAGATCCTTGGTAACTCGGCACGGCTGCATTTCTGAATCTCCTTGATTTTCCCGCTGAAGCCCATGACTGCATAATTGATAACTGCTTCATAAACACTCGATGTTCAAATTTAGATCGTGTGTCATGTGTAAATGCTTATTTTCCCCAATCTGACATTAATTTCTCCATCAGAGCATATTTCCAGAACTTTAAAATCACAGTTTTTAGTACCGTTTGGTTTGTATAGGATTGTAAATACATTGACCGTGCCTCGTGGGGCCGTTAAATGGTTTATATTAACCGCGCCAGATTGACCCTTCCCCAGCCAGGCAGTTAGACTCTCTTCGACTCCTTTTGACTACGAAATATAAATGCTAAACACGACTGTATAATGCCCTCCGAATAATGTCTTGTACACCGGATAAATGGTTTACATTGACTGCGTCGAGTTGTGATGTTTGCCCTTGCTGTACCTTCTCGTTTCCCAGCCATGTTGTGGGTGTATAGTCACAAGGACCGTTTGGGTTACCGTTTCACGGTGTGCAGACCGTGTGTAATGCTGAAGTAACCCTAGCTGCCTGCCAGTGACGAGTAGCGTACACAGTGATTTTTCGTTGTTTGATTAAGATCATGTTGCAGAAATTCGAGTCTGTCTGGGAACAAACCATGTCGTTCTTATAACAAAACACACCTCTTCGTCGCTCCGTAAATTGCCTCCCGAAATAGCACTTCCTTGTACTAATAATGTATTAAGTATCCTCACAGATTATGGCCAATTCAGCTTTCCCAATAGTACGTCCACTCGATCTATTCGTACATAGGCGTTCCATGTTATGATTTGGTAAATTTGTTTAACAAATTTATGAAGTCTTAGTCTCTCCCGAACCATAGTCTAAATCTCATAACAGATGACTAAATAGACTAAAGAAAGTCAAATGTGTTTTCTTTTTTTAGTTCTGTTGATACAACAACCCTTTGTGAAATTTAATTTTAAAAAGAGCGATATTTTTCGATTAGTTTGTGAGAATTCTGCACATCATGCTTCGATGTATAATACTGGATGATGTAATAAGAGTTGCAGCGGCCAGTTGTTAAGAAAACAACGATATCATTAGCGTTACGCATCGATATTAGGAACAATAATGTGGGATTATATTGCATACAAAATTAAATCGTGGACATGATTTCTTGGAAGATCTTTGATTTATTCAACAATAATTATCAAGTACGTAAGATTTGTTATGTTACGGTGCCAGTGTTAAAACACAGATCATTCTAAAACAAAAAGCACAAAGGAATATTAGTCGAAAACAAAATGGCCGTCATTTTCCTCAGAAACGGCTGGCGCGGTCGTATATTTTAGTAACTGACGTTTCCAACCGTAGCTGTTATTCACTGTACGGGTTGTTGAATACTGTCGAAAGGATGTTATCTTATTTCGCAAACAGGCCTGGTAAGAAATACAAGGACGTCATAGCAGCATCGCTCTATGTGGCCAAGCAATTGCTCTGCATTGTGTGCCATTTCACTACCATGCTGTTCTCTACCTATACAAAATCAATTAAGGGATGGTTCGATACTGCGCATTTACCTTACAGAAAAGTCACATAAGGTTACTAAAAAGTACTTTATAAAAACCTTGTGTTGATTATGTTCCTTGTATCACGATGATTTTACTCGACAAAAAGTGGTTATTGGGATTCAACAGAGGGCGCTTTATATGGATGAAACATCACTCTATCGGGGTGGTATCTTTTGTCCATTTTCACGACGCGTTTTTGACTGGTTTTGCAGTCTGGTACCGCGCCTTCCTGGCGACTCGTTTCATTCAATTCCTCAATACGAGAGGCGAGTTTCTCCCCACTCAATGTCGGAAATGACGCATTCATAAGTGCTTATTTGGAAGGAAAAGTGCATTGAAATCACCGGAAAATGAGGAAATTAAAGGAATAAACATCCTTGACATCATCAAAGCCAATACCGTATGCTGCAGGCGGTCAAATAATACAAGACGGCACAGTCATACTCATACTAACTCCTTCCCCTCAAAACAGCATGGTTTTTGCTCTTTGCTTTCGGGTTTGTTTGTTTGGTTGGTTTGTTTTTGTTCGACTCTCTGGATAAACATGGACCGGCTCGAAAACTGCTACAGACAACAACAATGAAGACAGTTATGCATGCCGAATAGTGTTTATCAGAAAACACAGCCCCATGATGGCTCGAAGTAAGACTTCCAATGTACTTTTGAGTCCATAAAGAAGGGCACCACGTACACATCCGTCCTTGATGTTAGTCCATTGAGGTTGTTCAAAGCATGATAAAACATCAACGTGTATTATTGTAAAGGTAATTCAGCCATCGTTAAAGCTATACAGCAATCCTTCACCGATCTTGAACTCTTGGTGGCAGCAGATATGCCTCCATTACTGCGGTGTACCTGGGTGGTACTGCGCTGCCTAGCGACTGGTATAAGGTTTGGGCTACACGGCGATCATTTGATCAGTCGCGGGTTATTGGACTTTCACTTTGCAAATCGCTTAAACCCGTCGCTAGGCAGCGCAGTACCACCCAGGTACCACCGCAATAATGGCGGTATCTGCTGCCACCAAGAGTTCAAGATCGGTGAAGGATTGCTGTATAGGCAATTATTAAACTGCCGAATTAGTCTCTATGAACGTAAAACTATATACATATATATACAGCTACCTGTTTGTAACTTTATATGTCCGACATTTTATTCAAGGACAAATGGATCATACAAAATTACTATTCCTGACCATGAGGATACCGTCCATATTCAATCATCAGCCCAAGAGAGATTAACCTATGGAAACAGTATACTATCAATCATGATATGAAATTACGGGCATGGTTTCTCATTTGGTATATTATGAAATTCGTTTTGTAAATTTCATCACGCGAAGAAAGAGCAAGACTACCATGCAGTAATCCCCCGCATCTCCAGGGATGATATATTATGGATAACAATGTAATATTCATGCGTAAAGTCCGTCCAACATACATTGTATAACGTTTATATTTACAACATAATAGACTGGTCGTAGTCATTGCGTCGCCGATGGCTTTGCAAAATAGTTGCAACTTCCGGATAACGAACGCTTATTTCCTAAAACGACGGCGGTTAACTATCCCCTGCCATCTGTCATCATGGCGTTGGATTACATGTAAATTGTCCCATCTTTGATCGTTGGGGTGCGTTGTTATTTGAAGATGTTTGTCTATGTGGCCTCGAAAGCAGATTGAAAAGCACGATAAATATTGTTAGTGCAAAGCATCAACCATCTCAGAAGATGGCGCCGTCAATGTTTTCCAGAATGCAAAGTGGCTCGAGAACTGCATCCAACAAGGAATTGCAATGAGTTATGCTGTTGTAGTTGTTGTTTTGAAGATTTGTTATGTTGAGTGATGACTTGCTGCTGTTGTTGTTTATATTTTTGTTGTTATTGTTGCTGTTGATGTTGATTTTTATGCTGTTGTACTGTTATACATTGACGTAACCAGTGAGGACATGGGGCTCGAGACACCCACCGAACACTTGCCCCGCCCCTCTCGAACCCGAAATGAAAATAATTTATGCACAAATGAATGGTTCTATTTTTTATTATAAATGGTTTATTCATTATTTCAAAAATACAAAAAGACATCACAATCAGAGATTGAATTGCGTCTAAATTTACATAAAACGTGCACCATACACAGTACACCAACCAACCCCGACCCAAACCATTATTTGCCCCCGCTTGCCCTCCCCCTCAAAAGAAAAAGTATTTTTGTGCCACTGCTGTTGTCGCTGATTGTTTTTTCTGTTATTCTCATGAAATTAAGTCAATCATGTTTTACTGGGATGTGCAGTTCTTAATTGCCAACATACCGTCGACAGTGGAAAAGCACCGAGGAACATGCACCATTCACTCTTTCACAACCGGTTAGATTAAAAACAGCGTTAAAAAACATCCAAAGTAAAGAACATAACGGTACATGTCTCTTGGTGAATTAAACAGCATCCCAGTCCAATTTCCCTGGGGAGAGCTATACACCACAGATTGACATGACCTTTATCCTCACAAATTACACCAAAAGGAGCTATTTCCAAGACGTTTAATTCGCTGTTTTGATGCCTTACAGGGGCACTTATACTGGCTCGTATCTGATAAGTTCTCCCGAAGACTTTATGTGACCATCTGGCTACAGACCCTTGAGCCTATCTCCATAGGGAACCGCATCAAGAATTTGTTTCTCCGCGAATTTCACCCATTTTAAAAGATGAACATTAAGACATTTCTTGATATCTCATCGAAGGATACAGCATTGCCTAAAACTGAACTTGTCCGTATAAGTGACTTAAGTATTTGAACCTATCACTGGCAACTATACAATTTACAAAGGGTCACTGACGTAAGCTCTATTGGTTTATATGCCCCCTGCTCACAATTGTTCTTCATCAATATAACAATGTTCATCTATTTGTTGAGTGGAAATAAACCAACCACTTGGTTTACAAGCCAACTAACCAACCAACCATACCAACCAACCAACCAACCAACCAACCAACCAACCAACCAACCAACCAACCAACCAACCAACCAATCAACCAACTATAACTGTCACATCCGTTTGGTAACTAGAGACATAGAGCAATAGTGTTTTTTCCAATCATCGTGTTTGAAAGACACATGTCTAAACGCGAACATGAGCAAAATTAATTGAAAGAGGAGCTCGTGTTTCGAGAAAAATAGCAGATGAATGTTACATGTTTGACAGTGTTACATACTAAACATACGGACAACCAAATGCATTACAGAAAACATTTGTTTGTCATTATTCAGTCATTACCCTCTTGGCATTTCAAGCGAAACGACTATTAAGGGTAACTGCGCTGGCGCTGCACATAATGCTTCCTGTGGGAGGGGGAGTTTTGTGCGAGCTACGAGGTTTTTGAGGCAGAGTGCTAGGGTGGGGCTGGGAGACACTGTGCTTGAAGGCAAACGCGGGTTTAAGGGCATGCTAAACTGTGTCCCCCTCCCACCCAATCATTTAATAGTACGTTGGGATGGGCCATTCGACTTCGATTTATTTCAAATCATTCTAGAGTAGGCCCTATGTGCTCTTTCTTGTTGAAAGCTGAGCCTTGCGACAAAATAAACTTCTCGCTGTTTTGGTTTACGTCATTAACATTGACCGCAAAGTATTACCTAGCCTGGACATTTTCTTTGATATTAAAGACACTCGATACGCATGTATACGTCACCGTTTTCGTGCTGCGTAATAGGTATAAGGTTTGAAGTGTCTTTATTTCGGAAAACAATTCATAAATTAAAGCAATATCAACCGAATTTGTGCATTCTCTCCCGCATGATGAAGTGTTTTTTCATTGCCATCAGCCCAACCGCACACGAGACCCATCTGTCAAGTTCCGGTCCAAGTAAACTGCGCGGACAAAAAATGATGATGGGCGATAAATATTTCAAGCGGGGAAATCACCGGGGATGACTAGAGCGATGATATCACAGGAACGCTGTTTGATCTGAGAGTAACCACGCATAAGATATTGGAAGGTGGAAACTGTCGCGTGTCTTCTTTTATTGAGACTATAATGCGGCACTTATATGGTCACAGTTGTGTGAAGTTTGTGGAGTGTATGTTAATGTGTTGAACTGCATTCATCAATAATGGCGGTTGATGAACCATGACAGTGGGTGAATCAGATTGATAAATTTCCTATGCCATGTTTATTAATTATTCACTAACTGATGTCTAAATTCAGGCAGAAGAGGAAATGAGGGAGCTGAAATGTCAACGGTTGAGACGATACACTGCTCCATGATTAGGAAACCCCAGGATTTGTTTCCTTAGCAATGACCTTAAAAACTAAAGGAGGAACAGAATTTTAACTTTTGTGTAAATTTTGAAGAAAAGCTGATATTTTTTTCTTCCACAGGCATCTCTTGGCATTTTGAAAAAATTCACGATTGTGTGATCCCACATTGTGAGAATGTCTTCTGCGTTCTTAAGCCCAAAGTTCTACTAATAATTAATACCTGTTTTTGATATCTATTTCGTATTGCAGCTCTCTATGGTGGTAATGAACAGAAGCTCTACAATGATTTGATGAAAAATTACAACAAGAAAGTGCGTCCCGTGTGGAACGCCAGCACACTGATCGATGTTACATTAACCCTCTCAGTTATCCAAGTCGTTGAGATGGTAGGTAGTTAGTGGTTATTGTTCGGGTATTGTTTGTTTCTCTGTTTGAAAAGAATGAGATGTCCGTCTGCATTGTTGTTTCTTTTGTTTCTTTGCTTGCTTGTTTGTTTGTTTGTTGGCGTGTTGTTGTTTTACGTGGTTTTTTAAGCTGCTGCTGCTGCTAGTTATGCAGCTGTTGTTGTTTGTGTTACCTTTTCTTTGAAACATAACTTTCATATTGTTTTTGTTTTCCCGAAAACGTGTCCACTAAGCCGATGATTTTTGACAGTTTGGGTGTGATATTGTTTTAAATTAAAAACAGGGAGGTGAAAATAATGAATGTGATCATAAAAAAAAGAGAAAGACAATTTAACAAAATATTTTTCTGTGGTAAAGCATTTACACAAGTTTAGCAATGGTGTACGAGGCTTTAATCAGTCCTTCCACTGAAGGTTTGGCGAAGTGTTGGTTGGCCTTGCAGTGAGCTAGTTGTTGACGTGTACGGCCTCGGAGAGGTATACAGTACATAGTCATTCAATCGTAAGAAAGTATTCCAAGTTCCTGAAAAAGATGCCCTTTTTGACACGATTTTGTTGACTAAAGATTCCGACTTTGAATTCTCTCGGTCAGGTTATGAGAGAACGAGACTTTTGGTGGGTGAAGTTGTGGGGATACGTCTTGAGAGTTGTTGTCCTTTTTGTTTTTCTTCTCTCGAGACATAGCTTCCAAGAACTGTAAACATCTCAACAAATTTAGAATAATTGAATCTCACGACTGGGCTCAGCCTCACCCCCGTTGCAGTCAAAACAAATTGTAAGACTATTGGTTACCACACAGTGATTTGAAACCGTAGCAATACCAATTTTTTTTTGAGACCACAACAAGAAGTTTCCACTTCGATATCCGATTCTAGTCATGCACCTCTGCTCATTATATCGTATGATAACACAGAGATGCTTGGGATAAACCTTCACGTGGCGTTGAGGTATGAAAAACTGTGGGATTTAATATCAGAGCGGGTATTCTGGGTCCTGATTAGAGACCTATGAGATACAATCTAGAAGGTCTGGGACTTAAGACGTAGTGGATGAAAAAGTTATTGACGATAACTGGAATCTTCAAAAATGAATGTTTTTTGCTCAAGCTCCGTTACCAGCTTAGGTCCCAGTCTGCTTTTGAAAACTGTGTAGTATGTTGGCAGGAAATATCAAAGTGGAAGTCTAAAATCTGCCAGAGTTGGGGTTTTATGAGGTGAAGATGGATCTAAAGACATACCCTCAGATAGCGATATATCCCAACTCGGTGTCTAATAGTAGTAATAAAACGTGTACCTGGCTGCAAGGCTGCAGTACACCGACGGTCGTTACGGCATTACCATCCCCTCCAGCAGATCAATACGTCTGTGATGATGTTGCATAGTTCAGTGAAAAATTGTTTACATAAAATACCGGCTACAAGATACCATCAGAACATTAGACCCCCAGTTGCCGATCGATATACTTTAACATGAAAGCTCTCTGGGTTATAAATGTGACCTTTCACATTCTGGGAAACAAATTTCATCTCTGTGGATTTCAGGGCCCAAGGGTATCAAGAAACTTAAGTATGTTGAAGGATTTTGTAATCCTATTTATATGAAGATAAAAGTCTTGTCATTGAATACACCGCAGTGACATCACTTTAGTGGTTATGAAAGGGTTGTTAATTTGGTTTGTGTGAATCAACCGGAAAGTGTAAACGGTATACACGCCATCAACTACATTTTAAAACTACCAGCTCAGAGAAGAGCATTTTAGAACATTGTTGATACGAAATGTCAACCTCGTTCCTAGTGGTGTACGATCTCGCCGCGCCATTTATTTCCCAGAATGCCTTGCTTGTGTGACGAGAGGTATCAATATGAACGAAGTTGTCGGCGTCAGCGTATGAAATGTTGCGCGTGATAGGCTGAGATCGGGTCCAGTGGAAATGTTAATGTACATAAAGAAAGAAAACAGCCCATGGTAGTGAGGCTGACGTAGTGTCACAGAGGGAGTAAAATTACCCTCCACAGTAGACTAGGTACAAGACCCACGACAATGAACTAGTCCGACGTCCAAACGTAAAGCATTTTAACGGCGTATATTCGCCGGTTAGTGACCAGTATAAATTCAAGTAGTGATTCAATGCCTTGAGAGTTGGAAGTCAATATTCATAAACAAATGCAAGATTTCAGTACAGTCCGCTGTATTAAAACTGTCATTCAGGTTGTTTTTTGGTTTTTTTTAAAGTCCTAATAATAAATATAGAACGTTACCAATGACATTGATAAGGACTGCGATTAGAACCATACAGGTCTAGACTGGTAAAAAAAAAAGGCCATTATTATGTGCTGCAATTAGAGATCGTATGGACCCCCACCATACCCGTACGATACCTAATGACGTCACGACAAACGGTAAATGGGAAAAGTACGGTTTCAGGGCACTGAACTATGTAAGCGGAAACACGTATAAGTAAAACGTCATTGCCGCAACATGAGCAGAACACGTGATCTTACATTTCACGTCAGTGCTTTGAAGAATATAATTTCGTGCGCATTAAGTTGGATTTATCTCGCCCCATTCCGCGTCGATACCGGACTCGCCCAGCGTCAGAAAAATGACAGTGAAAATCCCTAACTAATCGACAAATGGATTGAATCCGTTGGGGTTGATCCGTCCACCACCTCTCCAAGTATGCTCGCGGCGGAAAAGGGCATCAAGCTAGCGATGATGGAACGTAAAGCCATCTGGTAAGAGGAGAACGGAGCGCTTTTCAAGCTCAGTCAAGACGCGGTTTCACGGTGTTCACAACGTCTGTCGACCAAAAGGGGGTAAACATTATACGGAAAGGTGCGAAGCGATGTGTCCATGCGGATTTACCCGCATCGAGTTCGCAGACGAGATTGCAGATTTTTCTCTCACCCAGAAACCGAATAAAGGTTTGAAACTCAATATCATCTCGCTGCGTTGTTATTCAAAAAAAATTCTTGTTCGAGATTGTGGCTCGTCAGTCAACAATGGGTAATAAAAGAGTCATTTGGATTGATTTTCAACACGGCTTTGATTTATGACGTGACATTGCGGGGTAATGTGGGAGAGAATGTTTAACTGGAAAACAAAAACTGTATAGTGCAGTGATTACCAAGATACCGCATGCCGTTGCTCAGTGAGTTCTCCTGTAGCATTCTATAGTATGCGCCTATAATTTTATACAAGGACTTATTACAAAACGAAATTTCAAATTATATCATTACTTTTTAATCTAAGATTTAATATAAGATTCGTTGCGATATATCATGCAAGGACCTATAAACAAGTTCCGTTGATCCTCAAAAAAAAAAACAGGAGAAATGGTGACAGACTAATCACCTAAAAAGCTAAGATATCTAAGAAAATTAATGTATTTTAAGTTATTGTAAGCTGCCCACAGGAATGAAAAGAGCGTTATTTTCCCATTTTGCTACTTCGTGTGTGATGTGTACCGCACTTGGCCGGCAGCGTAGTTGGTTCGCATAATGTGCAACATGCACGTATTTAATAAAAGCAAATGAATAATTGATTGGTACGGGTACACGCTCTGGTGTCTATGGCAAGTCGCAGAGGGGTGATTTTCGTTCTGCAGTGCGCAATTTGGGATGCCATGCGCACTTTGCCATAAGGCTAGCATACCTCCAAAACCTAGCTCACTTGTCGTCATTATCATTATGAAACATGACTCCTTTATTGGGGTTATTTGTTCCCGTTGCGAGCATCAGTCATGTCATTATACACTGTCGTTTAATCTTGCTAGGATGAGTTGGTTGCCCACAAATTGGTATTTGTAGACCAATCTGACAACCTAATGGAGCGGTCAGACATTTTTTATGCATATAAAATAACAATTTAATTCACTGTCTTCCGAGAGGTTGGTCCCATGGTTTATTATAATTTCATTGATTTTCAAATAAAGTACCGGTTCAGCATTTTGAAGTTGGAACGTCTCATTAGTAATGGCGGAAACTCTTCAACAAGACTTCCCAAATGGATTCGTCTATAATGGACCTTTCTATCGTTGATAAACAAACCGCCCTGGTTGGAATGGACGGCCGAATGTTAGCTAAACATTCAATCATGTTAACAGATGTTGTGACCAAATTCAAAATGTCTGCAAACTTTCATTCAAAAAACAAATACATCCCATCATTGGTTGCTTTGTTTCCAACATAACACTTTTTGGAATATTCTTGCACCATATTCTTGTACCATTTATTTCTTGTACAAACTGTGGCGTGGCTATCTGTTTTGACTTTGCATTTACGGCTTCCCATAGCTTTCCTACCCCGGTCGGCAAAGACTCGGGCTGTGACGTTCCAACAGAAAGGTTATAGTGTAATACTAATAGTAATAAGACTTCAATATACGCTTTAACACATGCCACAAAGCCAAGGCCAGTCCGTTTCTTTACATTGTCAAATCATGTTATTCTTTTTCTTCCCTCACTTGGCCTCCTTCTGTCTATAAAGTGAATGCAAACACTAGAAAATGCGTCGAGCTGAAACTTTACGAAGGTTATCCGGAAGGTTAAGGTCAGGTTTAAGAATAAAGTAGACCAAGTCAAAACGAATGCAATTACATGCAATCGCGAGAAAATTGCTAGTGGTTGGCTATTCCAAGGTTTAAATCTGCCACCGGCTCAAAGTGTTCTCTGAGAGGAGACATCAAAGATTTGTCTTAGTTTTGTATAAGGAAACTTTATCAGCAGCTGCTTTTGTTCTTAATCTATAACGTTTCTAAATAGCTCTGTAATAATAGCATTCGAGTGCTGTATTAAAGAGGCACGGTGCCTTCGGATTGGGCGCTTTCAGCTAGAAAAAGCGTTTGTTTGAAGTGATTAGGGTTGGAGAGACATTTTTGAAAATATATAATATTTCACATTAGTATCACAAGTTTCCCTTGAAATTGTGTTGTTTTTTTGTAACTTCACGACAAAACACGGTCCGCTATTTTGTACAACCAATTTTCTGACTCCACAAAATGGCGGACCGTGTTCCGCTGGGTGTGTTTCAAAAGGCAATTATGTTTGTTCTGTACTCACTTAAAACACATCGTAGGTGTTTTTGTGCAAGAACAACTCAAAACGGGTTTTTCAGGTTTGAAGGTAATCAGCCCGTTTCAGTAATCTTGTTTACGACGAACCACTGAGTCCAACTAGACTATTTCGTACAAACAGAAATCTTCGGTAAACGTGATAGTTTAGGCGGTGAAATTATGGACAATCTGTGCAAACGCTTTCAATAATTGCCCTAGTTTTTATAACCAATAATGTATCTCGCTCTGAAACCCAAGAAGAGAACAGGTGTATGTCTAGATTGAATTCCTCTTGTCCAATAAATTCAATAATCATAAGACTGAACTCCTCACTGACAGGTCAGCATCGACCATAATCCACGAGTATCCCACTCACAAGAACGCTAAAATCAGCAATTAATATAAAATCACAGATAAACATAACAGGACAGCGATTGTCAAGCTCCTGGGAAGACTGTGTGGCGAATGTTTATTTTGATATTCATGTTGTTGTGACACTGAGTTGCGATGCTGGGTTGGTTCGTGGTTGGGGGCAGTTTGTCTACCTCCTGATCATCCCAAAGACGCACGGCAAGCCATACCACACTCTAAAAACTCAAGGGTCAGAATTAACCCGGATTCCGGGTCACAGGGGAACTGACCCATTTCTGGGTCAGGCTGACTCGGAAAGTGGATACAAAATTGAATTTCAACTCCAGCTGGGGCCAAATTCACAAAGAGCTACGATTGATCTGAACTGCAGATCAATCGTAGTTGCTAAGCAAAGTGTGATGTCACAATGCAAATCACTAAGGTAATACTGACAACTCATCTTTCCGATGAATCTTAGTGCTTTGTGAAATCCACCCCCTTGTCAGTTTGATCCATTTCTGTGTCATTTTGACACAGACTCCCGACCATACTAACCTAGACATGGTTCCGGCCCAACGACCTCCTGATCCGGGTCAATTCTGATCCAGGTTAATTCTGATCCGGTTCAATTCTGATCCGGGAGTTTTAAAGATGTTTGAAAGTTTAACTTGACTTGGAACTCCCATTGATATAGTTTGCGTTTGTGGTAATAATTATAGGCACGTCAAGATTGCTTGATGTCAACCGATTTATCGGTATACATTAGTACCAGAAAAATTATTATATAGTGTTAAGCCGATTAAACATTTGAAGTTGTTTAAATATAAACTTGTAAAAGTCTCAGCGAGATTGCGAATGTTATTGCATATGTTTTTGCTAACCTTTGTTCGTGATTATGCGTTAGGAAACATGAATAATACATATACAATACCATGCATTCTACACAAGTTCAAACTACAGACCTGAGTGTACTCTACAGTCGTCTGGCTACATCTGCGCATCCCAAACCATTTGTAAAACAAACACTATGTACTTGAGATGATTCGGCGACTGTCGAATACAATTTTTCAGTACAATTTTTTTTCGGGTTAGGTATGGCCTTCTCGATGCACACTTGACATTCAATGCCATGTGACAAAGGATGGTTATAAAACGTTCCATCTGGATCGCACAAACAAAAAGGACCCCAATTGTCTTGATTACTATAATGACATGGGAAAACTAATCAAATACAGAACTGTAGTAGAGTTATAATAGACCTTATGCATATGACGTCATTTGAGTAGGGCGCCCTCACCTAGAGGTCAAAAGGAAGATGCTCATTGGCCAGTCTTGTGCGCCGCGCGTACATATCAGCGCGTTTCCATTGTTTCATCATCAGTTTACCTCTAAGATGGCGGCTTGGTGACGTCAATGCATAAGGTCTATAAACGCTTACATTCAAATGGCTTGTGGCGCGTGGTTAGTTATTAAACAAGGAAACATTAATGATCAAATTGTATGGAGTGGTTTGTAGCCATAGAATCGAACCAGACATCGTAATTCAACGTGAATTGAAGTGTATTGAATAAGTGGTCCGGCTCAACAACTCATCGCTTTACATTAGTATTCTTATTCTTCAGCTTATAATATTTCAGGGAAATTTTTTTCATTTACCGTTACAAAATGTATGAATATTATAAGTTTTTACATGTTTCTGGTAATGAAATCTTCAAAAGTGACTAGCAGTGTAAGGTCTGACGATACTTATGGGGAGAAAACGATGACGAAAATTCAGCTTCAGACAGGAAACCCAAAATAAAGATAATCCATTTAATTGTGATAGGACCAATTAACCAAACCACATGCAAGCTGATCCGAGGCTGGATTCGAACCAGGGGCCCAAAGAGGTAAAGACTGGGCAAGATACCATTACGATCCTAATAATTTAATAATCAATCATCCAAATAGTGAATGGGGTATACAGTAAGAAAATTATATATTAATCATCAGATTATGTTTGTATAAATAATTGCACAGAAGATAAGTAATCTAATCAGCATGCAATATTGAATACTGCAGCTGGGCCTCATTGCAGTTTCATCCTAATAATACATATTATTACCATTCACCAACGGTACAAAATTCACATGTGATGCTTATGGTGCAAAATGTTTACTGACATTAAACGTGATTCACTGACAAGTTGGCAACAACACCATAATGCCATTTTCAAATATGAATTCATTATATAGGGAAATATTTCACAGGAAAAAAAATGGTTCTAGGGAACTTTATAATCAATAAGATTTTAGACTAAAATTTAATAATGATGTTCTTACCCATATCAATCCTGTATAGTACCTTTAAGTCACAGGTGTGACGGGATTAAGTGGCAACAGCATTTTAACGTATATGCGCGGGTCGGTAAATTTCAATTTGAAATTCAGCAGATTGTCCGGATATCCACTTAACAGGGATAGTGACTTTGGTGCAAACATTTTTGAATTGCTAGTGTGTTTGTGGTGGTTTTTCCCCTCTTTCGCCCTAATCATATGAATTTCATGAGCCAAAACTGTTTTGAGCTTCCAATAAGGATAATTTAACCACCCAATTATGGTCACTCAGATTCCGCATGGGGCAATTTGGATCACGGCGTGTAGGTCTCAGTGGGGTATCACTTTTAATTTGAGGAGAGAAAAATTGAAAACGACTGATCACTAAAAACGTTGTGACATTTTGAACAGCTGCTGTGGATAGTTTATACTACTCAACCGTTTCTTGCGGAGTCGGGGGAGGAGTCGGGGAATTCTTTGAGCTTGATAAATTTCGAGGCGTGAATGGAACCTGCATTTTGGGCATTTCAAAGATGCAATCACATTAATTGGTAACGTGTTCCTTCCAAATTATAATTATTATATCCAGCATTACTTAAGTTAAACCTAGTCTTCTTTATTTTCAGTTCGTATGTTGTTGTTTGCTTTTTGTTTTCGATGTCCTTAGTGTTGTCTTTTGTATTTTGTATTGGTTGTTGTTGTTTTATTTGTTGTTGTTTTGCCGATGATAATGATACAGTAACATGTTTTGATTAAAAGGGCTGTTCCTGAATTAGTTTGTTTATTTCCTAAACAAACGATGTTAGTTCATAACTACTATAGTGAACGGCGTTGTGTATGTTTATGCTGCAATGATAAACTTATAATAAATGTGGCATTTACAGTCACCTTTTACGAGATGATCCAATAATGATTATTTGATTTTTCTTTCTTTATGCACAACTGTTTTATTTTGACAATGTTCTTCCCTTGAACACAATACTCGGTTCTTTAGACAGAACTACAAACCCATTGATGTTGCCTCATCACGTTATGAGATGCAGACAATTTCTTTAGCCCTAAGCATAAACCCAGACTGTTCGTAATACATTGCATTTATGCTCCAGATATAACAACGAATCGTAACCCCAATTTCCTTAGTTTAACGCGGGTCCGTACGACATGTAATGTTGTTGATGCGTTCTAAGTGATGAGCCACTGTTGGTGCATACCTGGAACAAAACCGAATGATCTATCGTTTCTAAAATGAACATTTATCAGAAGAAAACGATGTTTGTTTTGACTTTTCGAATGGAATAAATTAATGTCTTAATTAATCAGACATTTATCATGAAGCCCACATCACAATACTACATTTGAAGAAACTGGTGAAATATATTCCACCAGAAATAAGATATTCCGTAGAGTTGCTAACTAATTATAATTGTATACCCCTAAAATATCTTGCCATTTACAATTCCTGCTATTTTAGGAGCAACTCTTCAAATGTGATAAATCCCCCGTGAAACTCAAAGAGGATTTTGAAGATGCATTCCTCCAAAGACGCTCTATCTTAAAGACTTTCAGCTGAGCCTCACACTTTAAGATGCCGTAATGTATATAGGCGCCATAAATCAGCTTTGTTTAATTATCTATGTGCCCTCGATGCACGCACAAGATTTCATTTTGGACGATCCAGCCCCGAGGCAGAAATCCGAGTATATTATAAACTGTATACACTCTCAAGAATACACAAGAGATGATGACGCGGACACGCAAACTATTATTGTAATACACACACAGGAGTTAATGACGTATATTTGAACATTCTTTTTTCATTTCATGTTCATTCGGTTGTCTTTTAGATACACGTGGTGACAGTTAATACTCAAACTATGTAGGTTGAGAGTTGAGGTTGAGGTTGGTTTAAAATAAGGAAACTTATTTTGCAGACAGTCACGAAATGCCTGTGAGATTTATTTTACTTCGCATATTCTTTAATGAAAAACAATCAATCCTCGTCTTGCCAGGCCCTGTAACGCAGGATACAATAAATTGGCGACCCTCTTTCGTTTCTATTTCTGTTTAACATAAATACCAATGCCGGTGGTCTTATAGACCTTATGCACATGACGTCATTTGTGTAGGGCGCCCTCGGCGAGAGGTCAAAAGGAGGTATCTCATTGGCTAATAATGTGCGCCACGCGTACATAGCTGCGCGTTTTCCATTGTTTCGTCGTAGTTTTACCTCTAAGATGGCGGCTTGATGACGTCTAATTCATAAGGTCTATTGAATCCAACAGTTGTGTTGGCCACCGTGGTATTAAAATCGTGTTGATTCAGGTGAATGTATTGTTGTATTTACTAATACTATAATAAGATTGGTTTTCTTGCCAGTAGGTCTGCGTGTATGACATACTGATGGAATCACCCTTCCATCTCCTTATGCACCCCTTCAGTCTAAACCACCATTTTGCGTTTCCAACTCTGGGTCCGATTTCATGGCTCTGCTTAGCGCAGAATTCTGCGCTTACAGCACATTGGTTTGTGTGCTTTACAGGGTGCTCTGTAAGCACAGAATTATGTGGTAAGCAGAGCCATGAAAAAGGACCCAGGTCATTCAACCAAGACATCGGTTTAAAGAAAGACCTTAGCCGTATACCCTTCTGGAAATTTAAAACCACAAAACAAGATTTCTTGGCAAATCCACGTGTCACGCGTAGTGTCCTCTTGGGTTTGTAGTAACCCACTTTGCATCGTTTATCTTCGTCGTCTTATGTCTGTGAGGCACTCATTGACAGCCGTCAGAGTGTTGAGTGTATCGAACTATTCACTCTTCAGACGTATCGCATTCTTTTAAAGATGCGGTACTGCAAAATGCAATATCGGCAGAGCATATGACAAGCATTGAATCATAGACCTTATGCATATGACGTCATTTGAGTAGGGCGCCCTCACCTAGAGGTCAAAAGGAAGATGCTCATTGGCCAGTCTTGTGCGCCGCGCGTACAAATCAGCGCGTTTCCATTGTTTCATCATCAGTTTACCTCTAAGATGGCGGCTTGGTGACGTCAATGCATAAGGTATATTGTACGTGGCTTGTCTCCTTCATTGCATCTGATGAAGTAGTTGTTGCTACGAAAGCTCATGCATTTTTTTAATGCAATTAATAGTCGTTAAGTGCTACCACTACCTTGTTTCATTTATCTACATGTATCAGACTAACGCGGCTATTTTTTATTATTGTCTGTCATTGAATCAAAAATAGACAAAAAACAATAGTAACGCTGCTCTATTTCTTCTTTTTACTTTCGTTGAACCAAGGACAAGATACATCGGCAAACATTCTTTGAACCATAACACGAACAGCTATGTCATCTTTCTCGAGCGTGAGGTAGACTATGACGCATGTTTAACTTCTGCTTGTAAGTTTTAGCCAGTTTTCAACGATATCTCACAAAAAGGTGTGCATTTCAGAGCAGTTTTTCCAAGGGATGACCAATGCAATGAGACCTTTAAAGGAAATGTATATTTTGGCGGGAAGAAGAGTAGATCTAAGATTCCGGCTTATTCGATAAACTGGATAGAGTATCCAAATGATTTCAGAAAGCTGACCGCCAAACGTTGGAGTCATGTGTCTGTCTTAAAAGGGGTTGTGTCTCCCTCTTGCCACGGGGCAACTTTCAATTTTTTAAAAGCCTTGTTCGTCAATATAATTGGCTTAGCCGTTAATCCAGGATTTGTTTGTAGTGACCAGATCGGTCCTCTGGCCGTTCTGCGGTGCAGTAGTGCCGTTTTAGATCAAAGACATTGTCGGACGACCGAACGGCTGAAGAAAGTCTATGACGACCACTAATAATCTAAACGCAGTTTATATGATGATGACACTACTAGTTTTAAACGGATTCTAGGCTTCAGCCTGGACGTCATTTCTTCACTTTTATTTATTTCTCGCTCCTTGACACTTTATTTTCTTTTTTTCACTTTTTAACTTTCCTTACCTTTTAATCATAGGTTGGGAATTGATAGTTAAAATCACATGAATCTGATATAGATAGTTCCCAGTAGACGCCATCTTTACGGGCAAATCGCATTTTGGCTTGCAAGCGCGTCAAGCGCTCAAATTATTAACGCAGCCGCGTCATTCAATAACCAATCATACAATGAGTTTTGTGAAATGTGCGCGTGCTGCACGCCGTTCTCACGCGTAACGCATGACTGTGTGTTCCAAATTGCCCGTAAAGATGGCCGATTTACGTCATATTGCAACCTATCTATATTACATAATGTATGCAACAACAACAAATAATTAATGGCCTGGCGTTTCGAATCTCTATAAATATACATAATTTATAGCGGATCTATTGGGGATACAAGGGACTTTCTCAAACCTCGGCTTGGGCTCCGTTATAAATTGTTGGTGCTGCGTGTATTTGCACGCGGTGGTTCGAACATCAGACGGAGTCTGGAGCCGGAGCCGGAGCCCAAGCCGAGGTTTGAGAAAGGCCCTTAAGTGACGGGTTTATCTGGTACGCCTTGAAAGTACGGTATACATTGCTCTAGAGGGCGTACCACGCCGATTTGAAGAATATTTATGATTTATTCATTAGTCTTGTTGGTGATATCTTACCCCCTTGTGATTATCTCTTAATAATATGACCGACGGTGTGTACAGATCATTTAAAGCTAGTTATATAGTCGTACAACATGTTCAACTGAAATGATATTTATATTTGAAGTACCTGGGGCTACCTGTTTACGTGCGCTCGCCCTAATCACTTCGGTCGTCTTACAGTCCAACGCACCCTAGGGTTTTTAGTCCAACACACACTCTGTCTAAACATCATCAACGCTTGGGAAACCTTGGGTGACCCTATCAACGTTGCTAACGACACTTTAAATTTAATTAATTGTTTAAGCTTGTATTAATTCATGAATTCAGACATTAACGGCAGATGACAGGGGCTAGACGGCTAGTTAATGCTCTGGGATGGGGATGCTACGGGTCAAGGTTTTTCTATGTTTTGTGTAATAGCCCGTAAGCAATATAATAAGCATTGTGTAACTTGTCTGTAGCCATGGTACACATTCGTACATTTTGTGCAAACTCACAATAGTGAATTTGATTATTTTTAGATGAAAACCCGAAATATGAAATTGAGTGTTCCTGAAATATTTTCTTGCACAATGTATGAACTCATTATCTCTTATGATAATTGTACGCAATTGTCTTTGGAAAACCAAATTGGGAAACCACATCATTCGCAAGGCAAATAATGAGGCGATTAGAGAATAATGTAAAAATAATGGTGCAGGCATATTACTACCTCGGGTGGATTCCCGTTATGGTTATGATCACAGATATGTTATTGAAAGCAATAAAGAAAGACCTTTCAATTTCGAAGTGGCTGTTTTGATGCCATGTATAAAATATGCGAAAAGTAAAACCCCGTTTCAGATTTAATTGCTGGCTAGGAGTTGTTCATTTTGTCAAATCTTCGTCAACTCTAGTCATTACGATTAAATTGCACATCCTTAAGCGTAATGCAAAACAATTTGATATACTCCATAAATTATAAAGCCATTGATCATTTAGATTTCAAAATAGCGAATATTCAATGTAATACAGCCTTGGGCATCGATAGAAACAAGGTTATTCATAACAGTGTCTTAATGCCATGTATCTTTGCTTGCTCCGTCTGCCCTTGAAAAAGATAATGCTCACCATTATAGGCATGCAGCCGGCACTTAAGAAAATATAATGTCCGTCAACTTAAGTGCATTTCTTTCCAAAGAACTAAAGGATGTGAGTTAAAGTTAAGAAAGGAAAACGTCGGTCAACCTAAATGCCTTTATTTCCAATGAATTAATGGATTTGAATTAAAGAAACCTTCAATACACACGTGCATTTCAGTTTCATGGTTTTGTACAACATTTGACATACTGTTTGTTGCCTGATGTTGAAGACATGATTCTTTAGTATCAAAAAGGTCAGTTGAAGTAAATTCGATTAATTTGTGAAATTTAATGTCAACCCATTGTTGGCTTGTGTAATTTCCTCTACATTTTGCGACCATGCTATACAACAACAATATGAAGTAAAAACCTCATGTGTGTTTAACCATTGGCAATGGTACAATTTAGCTCAGTTCATTTTTTTTTGTCAAAAGTTTATGTTTTTGCAAAAACAAAACACGGGAAGTACGCAAACAGAGCCATGTATAGCGACAAAGGCACACAACATCGCTGTATTTTATTACATATTGTTTTAAATTTCAACTAAATTTATGTAATTCCTTTTTTCCCCCAGTGCTCTTTGCGTTTTCCAAAATATTTGTGTTTGACTGAGCAGCCGATGCCGATAGATGGCGCTATTTTCATTGCTGAACATTAATTTTTGGGGGAGTCAATTTCCCTGTGTATTGATTTCAGCAATAAGACCATGTGCGTATACGAATTAAACGGCTAAAGCTATGGCTGCATAGCGGTTGGCTAACTATAGCGACTGTTGTCTGCCTGGTCAGCTATTAGCCACAGCCGAAGCAATACCGATTGATTGATGAAGCAAAGTGTAATATCTGAGACCGTCTTGAATTAAGCAAAGTTTTCACTATGGTGTAATTGCGATCTCCCGCTTGAGTGTTGCTGTTCTGCAGACAATATCCCGTTCCTGTTTTGTCCCATAAATTATCTCATTTTTGTCAGGGAGATGAAGTCGTATTTCAAAACTCCTGCCAAATGTGTTTGTACTTCTATCGAGAAATGTAGCAAGAATTTACAGAAGAACATAGAGCTGTAGACGTGTATGCAGTTGTTTGACGTTCCTTGGAACAACTGTTTGACGTTCTTTTCCGTCGAAAGAAAGGCGAGAAAATGTTCATCAAAATTGTCATGTTCAGTTAAATGTTCATTTAGAGCGTGATGCATCCAGATGGTCACCAGATAATGTGCAAAGTATCCGTTTTCCGAGCCGAAATGATATGCAGTTCTCCGATAGGAAAAGTACTATTAATTATAATCAACAGCGATGGTTTTGAATATCCCAAATTACACAATGGTTTTGCAAATGGAACTAAATTTTCCAGACGGGATACTGGTTGGATGATTACAGCCAGTTTCCGGATATTCAGAACGGTCCCGTAACTTTACACTGATCGTTCTTCACAGTAGGTCAAAATCATCCAAGAAGACGGATCACAAGAACTATGTTAAAATTATGATGTATAAACAATGACCCGCTCAAGATTTGTGTGCCGAATACAAACAGTGCACACATAATTTTCCTGGGAACACAGTCGGAGAAATTGACAAGAGATCTTATTACCTACCGTGGGGAAAATTAACAAACATGAAACGGTTTGAAACGGCCAGTCAACTCTGTTAAAATCAAGATTTTACTTGTTTTTGTTTTCTCGTTGTATTATTTTGCCTAGCAATTTTGTGTTTGAAGTGCAAGTTTATAACTTTTTTCTAATGGTGGAATGCCTCATAATACTTGTGTTCACTGACTCAGAGGTAATAAGTACTCTTTGAACTCGGGGCGACTAAAGTTGGGTTTTTTTGTATAATAAATAATGTGACATTTAAAATACAACTTTATCTGGACTGTCATAAAAAAGATGTATGTCCCAGGAGCAACCTGAACGGAAAACAAACTCGTGTATTACAATAATTGTGATAAGCTCATAACGGAAAAGTAATATGCCATCCTTGTGGCAAAGGAAGACTACAGGAAACCAACTGTGTCGGTTCGAATGAACAACCGTTTTGCTTCCCATTTTGTTTGAGTTTTAAAGGTTGTTTTTCTGTCTGCAGATCCCCCGCTCTGAATTTCTCACTTTAAAGGGTGTGTACAACATTGGCAAGATTGAAAATATAAATGTTCACAGATTTGCACATAACTTACATGGTATAAAGATGGTCATGGTGGAAAACTTCCCTTGAAATAGTTTTGCTTGAAATGCCATAGTTTTTGTGAAATGAGTAAAAACAATAGTCTTTAAAAAAAACATAATGGGGGTTTTCACTGTTTTCACACGACTCCGAAGACCGATTGAGCTGAAACTGTCACAGGTTTGTTATTTCATGTATATTATGTTGGGTCACATCAAGTGTGGATACAGGTCTTTGGCAATTACCAATGTTGTACACACCCTTTAAAGGTATTATACAGGATTGGCAGAGCTGACAAAATAATCACAGACAGTGTTCATGTTTTGTGTAATCAACCACATACACGAAATAACAAACCTGTGAAAATTTGAGCTCAATTGGTCATCGAGGTCACGAGAAAATAGTGAAAAGAGACCTTATGTGTTTTCTGTTTTTCAAACATCGAGTTTATTATCGCGCGCGATAAAAACTATTGTTTTACTCATTTCTCAGAAACGATAGCATTTTAGGCAGAAATATTTTAAGGAACCCTTTCTACCATTACTTACTTTAAATCATGTAAGTTATGTGTGAATCTGTGAACATTTGTGTTTTTCGATCTTACCAATAGTGTACAGGGCCTTTAAAGGGAGGGTTCGTATACTTAGGTAGATACTCCAAAAAATAATGACCATAAAAACTTACTTGGTATGAAGCGTTTTAAGAAGGGATTCCAAGGAATGTGGTTCTAGAGAAAGGGATTCAAAAACATTTCAATCTGAGAAACGTTTCGTGCATGAAACGTTGCGTAGATTATGTATTCCTTTTACGGATTGTTCTTCCTGCGTGGACATAACCACGGTGATATCTCCAAAACAATACCACCTTTTAAAAGGACATTTTCAGTATTTCACAGGTTAGTTTTATTGTATGTATTTACAATTAATAGGATTAAAACAATAGAACGGTTCCAAAAACCAAATGTATACTTTGCCTTTAAAAACCGTCTTTGAATTTGTCTCACATTATGCGGACTGTCAGCTTCACCACTATTCTTTACTTCTACCCACCCCACTTTTTTTTCAAAAGGACGGTGAACGACATTCCTGTTCGAACCCATTGGTGATAGATATCCCGTATGAAACCAACGGTATCACGATTTCCCCCTTCTTTGACGCACAGGCGACAGATTACTTTTTTTCTTTCTCTAATATTACTTCACCCTAGGGTGCACGCGTCTTTAGTGACTCTGGAATTTCAGACGAAAGGCTAAAAACAAAATTATAAAATCCCGGATGAGACGGGGTTCGTTGATAAGAATGATGCTTGAAAAACGAGCAGCGAACTTTGGATACATTTCTACCGCGGCTTTCCCTTGTTGCCGGGTGATTACGAAGCCTTCTGTGGGTTGGGAGGAAGTTAACCCCCTTTCCATGTTTAGTAAAACTAAGTACCTGCTCTCCTTCCGCGGCATAAAGCATCTTTTTCTTGACAAGATTTAAGATCGCGCCTGCTGGATATATTGAGTTTTATCGCTGTACAATACCTAGCGAAACTTGCTCAAATCTGTTCATGGTAATGATGAAAATAAATTAACGGGGAAAAGTTTAACCATAGTAACGGATGGGAATCTACTGTCACACACCATCTGAGACAGTTGCAGTTCTCATTTTTTAGAATGAGAATAAAATTCAAATGGATGACATAATGTTAAGCCCTACCATAATATAATTTAGGATAGGGTGTGTGTGGGGGGATTGCACTCTAACTGTACGTTCTTGATATGTGTTATTTGGGGGGTTTTATGTAAATAAATGCACAACATTCCCCTGTAAAACTATGCCATTCAAAAAAAAATGCGTACTGCTCTTCGCTGCACAACACATTATGCCATTAAGGTTGTTTGCCGCAGTATCACTCATGTGTATACTCCCCCGACGTGCAGCAAGGTAAAAAGGCAACACTCGTCTAACTCCCTCTGGTCCAAACCTCAAGCAGTGTTGTCGGTGCCCAAGTGCCGGGCCTTGTTTTGTACAAGTGTCATCATCGATCGTGTATGGAGATCACTGAACATGTTCCCGTTTTTTATCAAGTATCCATTATCAGGTTCTAAAAGAGGTTGAAAGGCAGCCGACTTTTAGATTTTGTAAAGAGCAAAATCTTCACATTCTGTTTGTTTCTGTTATCTTTCTTGACTTGTTTGCATCACTGGCTGGTTGTAACAAGTCACTTTCCCGTTAACGGGGATTTCCACTTCCCCGTCATCGTCGAAGTTCGCTTTACATCTTTTTTTCAAAGCGCACTTCGATCAGATGACTTCTCAACTTACGAAACTTTTTTATAATGCAAAACTAATAATAGAAATTACATGATTCGAGAAAACTGCTCGTTTGTGCTCATCGAACGTCTGTAAACCACAACCAAGGTGTAACTCCTAATACTGATTAGGACCAATTGATACCTTAATGGAAGGCAGCATCTTGCTAAAAGGTCCGTATCTGCATTAACTTTTTACACAGATCTGTCTTGAACACCTGATACTCAAATAACTTAAACTTCTATCTCCTACAAGTCAGGGGTCAGGCAAACCTAGTGGTTTCTTAAATTCTTTAACATGGCTTTCACCTCTGTGATGGGGCCCCGCGGTTCGAATCCCGCCTCAGACCGGACGCCTTGCGTGTGGAATGGGTTTTCAGCTCTCTACACCTGATTGCGTGGGTTTCCCTTTTTGGGGTTTTTCCTCCCCCATCTAAAACTGAAAATGTCATCTCGTTTCATATTCATCTTTTTATTAACGCTTGTGCTTTTGGATGTGTAAAGAAACAGCTTGTACGATAGTCACTTCGTAGCAAAGCATTTCAATGAGTTGCTGTTTAAAGCAGGTGTTTTGACCGCATGAATAGGGCACTGCTCTATCAGCACTCCGCAGTAAAGTCAATAATCCAATACTAAACCAACTTTAATCTGAGAATCCCATCCCAAACGTCATGAATATTTATAACTCCTGAATCTTCTCAGTTACTAAACATCAGTGACGTCAATTGCCTAATGAAATCCCACGCCTTTCGATTTACAAACTGGTTCCAGTTATAACGTTGCTGTCTCTTACGTGGGTTGTGTACCAGATACGAAGCAGTTCAACGTCAAGAGCAGCCAGTATGTTTAATTTTTTAGCGAGGGGGCCAGTCTAATGCCACCGGCTCTTTAGAATTGGTACATGCATTGCCGAAGGGCTGTGCCCTAATCGTGTTTCATGGTCGGTTGATGCTTGGTGCTGGGGGGTAATTGCCGGGCACCAGTGGAACAGGAATTTACGCCATGGAGGTAGAATAGGTAACTCAGTGGATGTGGAAATAGATTGAGTTGGTTTCATAGTGTTTCAGTTTTTACAGCATTTTGTATTGAATGTCAGTTCTTCTCCAACAATATCTCCCATTAGTTTTACAATTCAATCATTTTTTCCCACATAATATTGTGCAAACTGTGTTCAAGCTGTACGAGCACTTTTTGCCATTTACACTTCCATTTGTCAACAATAAAATTATTTAATATTATGAGTAACTTTACAAACACATTGTCGTATTTACGTTCTCCGCCCGACCCTCCTTCTCAGGAGGAAACTCTTGGTGGCGCAATCTATTTCGGGTCGCCTGTCAGTGTAAGATGACCCAATGGTTCTCAACTGTCATTTCAATGTACAGTTTAAGATTTTTACGCGGGATCATCCAATTCAATATACAGCCAAAGCATGCTATACAGTTCAACTAAAATAATATTTGCGAATTTGTTTATTTACTCTTTATTTACTCTTTATGTGTTTTGCAGGATGAGCGAAATCAGATTCTGACAACCAACGTATGGATAGAGCAGGTGAGTTCCTCAAAGGAAAGACGTTTCGTTTTCTCCGCGAAAAACTCACGACAATGTTAAACAAACTTTAGAAGATGAACAGAAAACAAATAATCTATGCGATTTAGCGAGCGCTGTTCGTCGAAAAATATGTAATTACTGAACATTTCACACAAACAATTAGAAATAAATCCTTAATACACTGATCATACCAGAGGCAATCAAGTATTATCTGGAATCAGGCATTAAGTTTATCAGTTTATGTTTACCATAATTTCTTAGCAATTTGTTTGTGCATAAAATTAGTGTATATATTAAACTGACCTGGTCACAATTCTTCATCATTTGTAACAATAAGAACTGAGAGACTTTCAGACTCACCCTTACTCAGTGATACCAAACTATACAGCAATCCTTCACCGATCTTGAACTCTTGGTGGCAGCAGATACCGCCATTATTGCGGTGGTACCTGGGTGGTACTGCGCTGCCTAGCGACGGGTTTAAGCGATTTGCAAAGTGAAAGTCCAATAACCCGCGACTGATCAAATGATCGCCGTGTAGCCCAAACCTTATACCAGTCGCTTGGCAGCGCAGTACCACCCAGGTACACCGCAGTAATGGAGGCATATCTGCTGCCACCAAGAGTTCAAGATCGGTGAAGGATTGCTGTGTAGCCACTTTAACTTGACTAACATTGTGTGACTCTCTCGTGCTTTCTCTATACAGCATTGGTACGACCAGAAAATGAGTTGGGATCCAGAGGAGTATGGAGGAATCGAAATCATCAGAATACCCGCAACTGAGCTATGGGTACCTGACATTACTCTCTATGACAAGTGAGTGTTAATGTAATTGTACTAGATTACCATAGTTGAGCTAGTCAAGTGGTTAATTCAAGCCACAAGAGGGCGCGCTATAACGAGTTGTAACCGAGCGCAGTACACTATCCACTATCGATCACTGACGTCTTGGGCCAAGACTACATGCTGGGTTGAATCTTAACATGCGCCAAATGGGACAGACCACAACATTGAAACCACATAAGCTGTTAAAGCATGTTAAAGCACGTAACTATCGTTTACAAAGCTGTGTGGGCTAATACTTTGGACAATACAACTTTACGAAAAAGTCATTATAATTATTGATAGAATATACTTCTTTTGTTCTTTTTTTTATATAAAGCGCCGATTCTAATGACTATGTGTCAACTAGCAGAACCTCGAACGCTTTAGTCAACCACAACACGAAGGTCGATCTGTGGTCGAAGCCCTGCCTCCTCAAAAGCACGTGCAAGATAGATGTCAAATACTTCCCATTCGATTACCAGGAATGTACCATGAAGTTTGGATCATGGACATACAACAGCTTCCAGATGAGCTTGGACAAGGTCATCAGCGACGCGGACCTGTCCGGTTATATACCCAACGAACAGTGGAACTTGACGTACGCCGTGGTGCGACGTCACCGTATCAAATACAAATGCTGTCCGGAGGAGTACCATGACGTAACTTTCTATTTTGGACTGCAAAGAAAACCATTGTACTACATCTATAACCTTATCATGCCGTGTATATTACTGTCATCGTTGGCCATGTTGGGATTTTTCATGCCGTATGACGTAGGGGTTGTGAAGGTTTCACTTAGCATAACACTCATCCTATCTTTGACGGTGTTTCTTCTGCTTGTGGCCGAAATGATGCCGAGGACCTCGGAGGAGGTTCCACTTATTGGTAAGATGGCAAAATCCACCAATTCCAATCCACCCATTCCAATAATGATCACAAGTGACACTGTTCTGGCAGAGGTAACAATGGGTAAATTTGGACACCATAATGTGACTCAATTTGTTTTCTTCCTATTCTAATTTATTTATTTATTTGTTTTAACCCCGTGCCGAAGGTTCGCGGCTGCTGGCATTTTAAGCAAAAGTAGACCCGAAGTCGTTGTTTTGAGTGGAACCTATGATGAATTTCTCGTTCTATTGCCACAGATATAATTCAATGTTTGGTTATCAGTGAAACTCAGACCTATGCTATACATATCACCTTTTTAACCGTCTTATCAAATATTTTGTTTTTATTTCAGGTCAGTATTACGCCGCCACAATGTTTTTGATTTCAATATCAACTGCCATGAACGTTTTCGTTCTGAATGTGAATGAAAGAGGAGGTCTGAATGGTCGGGAAGTACCTCGCCTCCTCCGCATTATAACATTTGATTATCTGGCAGGGATCTGTCTAGTGGGGCCGTGCCCAAACAGGAAGAAGCCCAAGAGTACTCAGGAGTCCCATGAGCTCAAGTATAAGATGGTGAACTCAGCCACGCATGGCTCGAATGTAGTTAACCACCAGCCGCCAAGTTGCAACGGCGGGCGCAACGTCAG
Source organism: Leptasterias polaris (assembly GCA_037783415.1). Taxonomy (NCBI): domain Eukaryota; kingdom Metazoa; phylum Echinodermata; class Asteroidea; order Forcipulatida; family Asteriidae; genus Leptasterias; species Leptasterias polaris. The sequence goes on from JAZGTN010000111.1 coordinate 2,285,974, forward strand.
GTTTAGTGCCAACCTACACACTTCCTACCCAGAGCACGAGATCATGATGGATGAGTCAATGGACCAGCACGTAGGGCGTAACGGCGAGTACGACGGCAGTGAAAGACGACTGATGAAGCTCGAGCGGAGTGTGGACGCCATTTTAAAGCACATGAAGAATTTACAGAAGAGGAAGGAGAAACAGCAGCAGCTGAAATCAGACTGGGCCAAGGTTGCCCAGGTTATGGACCGGGTCCTCCTCATAATCTTTGTGATGTGCACGACGGCCACTGCATTAATTCTTCTCTTACAAAGGTCCCCGGATAAAGTGCCACCACCTGATGAACGCAACTCGACTGCCGAGGTAGATGCTGAAGTGTGATCAGATTTCGACCGTTGTTATCGGAGGACAGCTCTTCCTCGTGTAGAAGAACTAATCATAATCAACAACTTAGGAATGTTTGCATATAGGTTGCATTGTGTGGTATTATGGAAGACGTGGACAAAACGAAATGGCCTGCCGGCCGTTGACGCAGACAAACTTGTGGGTAAACTAACATGAATCAATCATGAATGTGCTCAGCGTACCTCACCCCACTCCCTGTTTATTGATGCTGAACGCCAGTTAAAACCAGAAAAATCAGAGCCATCGAATGCGACCAACTGACATTGGACTCTTATACAGCATGTGACCTTTTCACATGGCCGGACTATATGATATAAAGCTGATCAACGAGTAAACATGAATTCCTGTGACATGGTGTATTTTGTACAATAAAGAGAAAACGTACACCGGAAAAGGACATAATGGTGCGCTGATCACAAGCATAGGGTAATCTAATATGCAAACCCCCTGACAAATGGAGGCTAATGTGAATACAAGTGTGGAAAAAATGTTGCTTCACCACAAAAACTCAATGTCAGTTGTTACAAAATAATGTTATTTCGTGTCAGTGAAAACTAACGGACTTGCTCGTTGTACTTTTAGTGCGCGTGAAAGCACCGCAAGGGCCGGCCAAAGCTTGCAGAACCTTCCAAAACATATATCTTTCCAATGGTTAAGTCTGTAAATCTAGAACGATCAGAATGTAAAAGAAGATATCACTGCCTTTCGTTTTAATACCGACGTGAAGGCACGAAATATGTTGGAACTGACATAGTTTAGAAAACTCAATTCGCATCAAATTTCATCAAAAGCTCTATACTCAACACGCAGAAACCGTGTCCACGTAACATCGTAACGAAACAACGGGTCAGAGTACATAGGGGTGACGCGTTCAAATGGACACTATTTTACAACTACCATATTCGCTGAAAAACACATCCAATCAATGTGTTGTTTACTTTGGAACATACTTCGTACGCATACTAAGCTCATTTTGTGTGTATAAAACTATGCGGGCTTACACAATATTCAGAGTGCCCACATAATATACAGAGTTTTTGCTTTAAACTCTATCAATACATACACTCTTCATGTTTACATAAATTAGTTTTTCATGATTTGGAATTTCCAGATTTGCAAACTGATATTACTGACACAACTGAACATCGAGATACCACGAGTGTCATTTCAAACAGCGAGGCTCTGATACAATAGGCTGGTGCCACGTTTCTTTACTGAGCATACCAGGAACATTTGGTTCCCTCCACGGATTGTGCATTTTTCTTACCGTTTCCTCCATTCCATGATCCAAAGAAGGTGTCGCATTGCAGCTGCACATTGTCAACTTTGTCTCCTGGGTGATATCTCCATGCCTTCTTCGTAATCCACTTAGTACAGTTGTAACAAAGCCATATCCATTGAAACCAGCACACATGTAGACGACATGACAACTCACTGTCATTGTGATATAGCGCCCTCCGTCTGTAATTTGTATCTGGTATTAATCATAATGGCGAAAAATGTCAAAATAATAAAGACAAAGTATAAAACTTCGTCATGTTTGACGTAATTATTATCAGTACAGCCAAATATAGAAATACAAAAAATGTGAACGATTATATCGACAAAATGGCGGACGAGGCGGGCGAGGCACGAATAAGATGTTGGTTTGTGAGAAGAATATTATAGTTGCCAAAAATGTGTTATGAATGGGTTGGTTGGTGGACAATCCGTGAGACCTTCATAATCTGGAGGAAAATGTGGGTGGAAAAATAACTTTACTTTGGAACTTTCTTCTCCTCTACATGTTAACGATGCCTGCCCTCTAACCAAAGTCGTTGTTGAATCTGGAAGTGGCGACAGCATTTTGATTTGCATCATTAAAACTATAGTTTTCTTTCAAGTTCCACAGTGGATTAAAACCTGAACGGGAAGGCATAACTTTATCTAAGACAATACAATAAGCTCATTCTGTGCAAGTGCAAAAGGCTAAAACTACTGAGAATAATTGTTTTTTGAAATAATATTAAACTGTTTGGAGTCTAGTACAAAGTAAGTCGGTATTTTCTCGTTGTGAGACAAAACGAACGAGACAAACTTTCAATGTGTCTCTTAACTGTTGAGTGAAGCGGTGTTTCAATTAAAGATGCAAGCGCTCGTTGTCTTTGATGTAATCCCACAATAATATTAATGAAATTCTTCGAGGACAAACTTAGTTTAATGTACAATTATTCCTTTAAATGTGACAAATAATTGTGTACTCATCACTCCTACTCGTCCGAGAGAATGAGGGATTTGCCAAAGCTTTTATAGTTGTAATGAACTTTATCGATAAAAATGCATTATTGAAAACGGCCTCTTCCTTTTTGCTTTTGAAACTTTTCATGAATAGGCTACACCATGAAAAATACCAATATTTTATAGACCCCTTGCGTATGACTCACAAGCCCAATTAAACAGCGCCCTCACTGAGGTCAAAGGAAAACCTATCAATGGCTGTATGAGAGATGTGCGCGGCGAGTATACGCGCGCGCGCACGTTTCCATAGACCCCTTTGACCTCAACAAGGGCGGCCAATGCAGAGTTATTCAGATGATTTGTTAGTTATGATACTTTTTGTACATGTATTATACGTGTTTGGTAAAGATCTTATATAACTTGTGAATTATTTTCGAACTAAAAACTTACGTTTGTAAACGTGATACCAATACTGTTCTAGGAAATATTTCCAACTGTTGAATGAATACACTCTAAAAAACTTCTGGCTCAGAATTTGACCCGGATCTTGGTCCTGTGGGGCGTGACCCATTGCTGGCTCATTATTACCCAGAATTTATGTCAAAATTACCCAGAAATGCGTCAAACTGACGAAGAATTCGATTTAAAATCCATTATTTTAATCACTTCCCGGGTTGGCCTGAAATGGGTCCCCCTGGTACCCGGAACTCTTGTCAATTCTGACCTGGTTTGTTGTTTTCAGTGTCCAGCATAAACACACTACAAAACGTAAACCGTTTTATGGCACTTTCTCGTAACATAACCACTTAACTGCACTTCCAAAAACTCCCATTAATGTACATGTACCATACTCTAAGCATCAATGGCAAGCATGTAAGCGACTCTATCATACGCTAAACTGATAGTTACCAAGGTTACCACGGCAATACGAACTCTACAGCGGATAAAACTTGCCTCGAGATTTGACCAAAAAACAAGATTTAAAGTCGGATAAGCATGCATCATACTCTAATTTACCGCAAGAGGGGGATATCAGCAATTTGTACAATACAGTATCTGCAGTGTGTTGAATCAAATCTAGCATTTCAATTATTATAGCCAAGTACATTAATATATTCCCAACATTTTGAAGCAAGAACTGTTTTAATAGTTATTATTATCTTACGTGTTATGTCGTTCGTATTAATTGACGGAGTGTAGGCCTGTTGTACAGGTCTTTTATACGGATGCAAAAAGACAGGACTGACAGAATGCGCTACGGTACATTTTGTATGTGTTTTTGTTCCTTTTTTAGTTTATGAGTTTCATTCATTTTTTATTAATCGACTACCTCTATAAGCTGTACAGTCAATATACAGCAATGGGAATTCAGAGGTTACATAATGGAGACCCCATTGAGAGAACAATAATATTGCAAATATTATTTGCACCAGTTAATCAAGGAAGAAGTCTCTTGAATATTGTACACCAGATTTCTCTTGAATTAAATTAAAGCTTTGCATATAGAAAAACAATTCCATGGAAAGGCGGGTTTGGAATGTAAAGGCGATACCGCGCGCATTAATTTCAACATAGAAGGAAGGAAGTAGCCTATATAGGTCAGAGTGTCCGAAACTTTGCCAATTAAATTACGCACAATAGACACAATCGGCGACTGCAGCACGTGACCCATAGTGGGTATACAATGTAAACAAACCAAGCAAGCAACGCGCAGTGTGAATGGAAACGCATGGCTGCTTCCGAGTGCTACTGTCGTAAAGCGGCATCCAAGCAGCCATGCTTTTCCATACTCACTGTGCATTACTTGCTCGGTTTGTTTACTGTGTATACCCACTATGAGTCACGTGCTGCAGTTGCCGATTGTGTCTATTGGTTTCATTTGGGACACCGTACCTCCGCAACATTTCTTTTCTTCTTGAAAAATACTTGGGACAAAACAAAAGTTTTCTTTTTTGTTTATAATTTTACTTTGGACCAATGGTGCGCTTTGATCCATTGAAAATGAATTCCATCTAGAAGCGTGCTCTTCCTCTTCAAGTAAACACCATTAATTGTTACAGTTTTATCTCCGTTTTTAACATACTCTGACGTCATTTGAAAATCATAACATGATGCGCGCGCATGTCGCCGGGCAAAACCTTTGTGTACTTGACAGCCAGCTAGAAAGTACACGCAATATTACCATGACTACGCGTCTTTTTGCCCGGCGGAACATGACTTGGACAACAGACTTGTCAACAGAGGGCGGTTTTAATGTAAACAGAGGTCACATCGTCTATATTCATTTAACTAAGTAGATTATTCATTTGAGTTGCTTCTGTTTTCTTCTATGTGTATTTAGATATATTAACAATGGGATACATCAAACAATATTTACTGATAAACTTTGTTGATTGTGAGATATTGTATACAAGGCATACTCATTTCGCTATGCCATAACTTTATTATATTAAAAGCAATAAAAGTATTTCTTTTTAATAATAATCAGTCGGTGTCCCTGTATGGTTGTTTATTTTAGGATCTGCCCAATCAAAATAATTTATTTATATATTTTTTATTTACATCTATCAATCATGTTCATCTTAGCTGATCATTATGTGCTTATATGTGAAAAGGTTTAAAAGGGGGAATGGGTACAAATGAATTGCACACTGAGTATACCAAAAACCTCTAAACAATCAAAAGCAATTAATAAAGTATTCCCTTTTCAGTTTTTTTTTAAATGAATTAACAGCAGTGAGCACCATGACTTCGAATTTTTGGGGGTACAAATAATGCAAAGAGCAGCATTTTTTACATTTGAACTTAAAAAACAAAACTAATACTTTTCACGATGGGATTAGAGTACCTTTTGACATCAGAATATAAAAAGTTTGTTTCATTTCATATTTCATTTCATTTATTAATTCTGGTTGTAAAGCCAATGTCTCTCAGAAAAGCGAGCTTAATCACTATACTAGCCAAGAACCCCGCGGAGAGAAGACAGTGAAGGAAGTTTCAGTTTTTGAGTGGGAGGAAAACCTCAGAGAATTATTCCAAGGGAAACCCCACGCAGGGACTGAAACCCAATCCACATAGTGCCCCTGGTGGAATTCGAACCGGGGTCCCAGAGGTGGAAGGCAAGGCAGATACCACTACACCAACCTGACTGCCCTGATAATATTCACTGCCTCAGAAAATGTGTCTGGATATTACACTAAACGTTTGCAGGGTTTTAGTCGAGACCCCGAGTTGAATTCCCAGGCTCACAAGTCACAAGAAGGGTTTGAGAAGAGCTGAAGTACTTGTGACCTCAGAATATATGTAACGATTTTAATAGATAGTTCCCAGTAGACGCCATCTTTACGGGCAAATCGCATTTTGGCTTGCATGCGCGTCAAGCGCTCAAATTATTAACGCAGCCGCGTCGTTTACTAACCAATCACGCAATGAGTTTTGTGAAATGTGCACGTGCTGCACGCCGTTCTCACGCGTAACGCATGACTGTGTGTTCCAAATTGCCCGTAAAGATGGCCGATTTACGTCATATTGCAACCTATCTATTAACATTTTTAATATGCTATTTAGGTTTGCAATGTTAGTGAGTCTAGACAAGAGTAAAAATCCGGGTCAACATTAAGGGTTGGGGCGGAGCTAGTGGTCTGGGTTAAATTTCATAGAACTGCTTAAGCACAAAAATTTACTAAGCCCCAAACAATTCTGCTTATTTGAAAAGGGTTACTAGCCACAACACCAGAGTTTGTGACTGGTTCCCGGCTGCTTTTGCTAAACAGCTTTTTAACGCAATATTTTCTACTTAGCAGCTCTATGAAAGCGTGCCCTGATTGAAGGGGGAATAAATGTGCCATTTGAAGTGACTATCCCAGGTCCTTGTGTGTGACAGCATGCATTGTAGTGACCATTGAGTAAGAATTATTCATTTGCATCTACTGTACTAGACCAGTGGAAGTTTATCCATGAAGACCATGCATAAAGCAACATGTTCTTATGTTTCCCCCTATAGCAACTAGCTGAACCGACCACATTTCTTGCAGCTGAATGTAGTTCTAAATTATACAAAACTGACAAAAAGCCAAATTTTCTCGCCATTTGTAAAACTAGTAGGCCTTTATTCTTTATTTCTGTAGACAGTACTTGAGTGTATGTACCCAGCAAAATTTGATCCACCCACATAAAAATACTAACCAACTACCACATCAAAGAGGTCAAATGTCACGCAGGGTTTTGATAATTATATTTTTTTTTTTTATTATTCAGTTGTTCCATAGTCCCAGAGCCACAAACCAACTTTTAAAATAACAAACACTATCAAAGTTTGTTTTCCCCTGCCTGTTTGAAGTTGAACCTCATTGTCATACTCAGTCATAATAATAATCTTCAATACCCCCAATCCCCATATACTGTGCTGCCTTTATACTTATTGCACCTGATGATAATGAATGGTTCACTGCCAGTCATTCGTTGCACATGCTCTAATCTATCTACACTGGCTAAAAATATCAGACACAGAAATTAACTAAAACTTACGTTATAATGAAAACAAATTGCTATAAAAATGCCCCCACCTCTGCTCTTGGTTATTTCCCCAAACTTACCCTTTAAAATGCCTTCATTTTTGATGAAATATCCATAGATGTTTAACTTTCCAATGTTTAACTTAAAACTAGTGTAACACATGTGAGTGTCGCCTGTGACAGGTGTTTGTGCCGCAGACGTTTTATGAGCTGCAAAAGTGACAACAACATGAGATTCCAAGATGGCGTCTTTATTGGAAGAAGATTTGGTGGTTTTCCAGCTTCCTGTGCCCCAAAAAACTGTTCTTTGAGAGCACAAAATTGTATTAATTTATGCTTTAGAAGCTTTTGTTCTTTTGATGTTAATTGGAATTTAACTTTTCCGGTAAACAAATTAAAAAGCAAAATTGATGGAGAATCATCGCGCATGCGTGGAATTGTTTGTGAATATTTTATTGATAATTTTACGGCACACAGCGAACTTCTTTCTTGATTATTTTTCATTAATGGAAAGAAAGTTATGAAATATTGTATCGGATCTTAATTTTGAATCAAACCAAATTCAAAATGTGATAATGAACAGCTTTTTGACTTGAACTTTTAGGCTTTCTAAGCCAATACCAGAATTTAGGGGCGTGGCCTAATTGCACTAGTGAACTTTTTGGAGAAGTGTGGACGTGTACGCCACCAACAAACGTTCAATCCAAGATGGCGTCCTCCATTGAAACGAATGCTTTATCACTTGAAATCCGAAAATTAAGGAAGAAACTACGCCAGATTGACAATTTGAATCGCCTTGACCGGCCACTGCTAGAGGAGGAAGAAGATAAGGTAATGTAATTTTAAAGAAAATATGCAAATAAATGATTTTTGCTCATCAAATTTGTCTTAAAAACTTACGAAAAATACGAGCTGCCTGTCACTTTCAACTTTGTCACTCATGCAGTGCAAAACAGAGTACAGTGCAGTGGCAAGTGCAGTGGCAAGTGCAGTGTCAGTGTACTGTCTATATGTCAGTCATTTATGTACGTTGAATTAGCTGATGTTTACACTAGTATTAGTAAATACTAACTACACTGCACAGACACAGTGTGCTTGTACGTTCGACCTCTTGCAATCGGAGTAGATTACTGATCATGCTGATTAGATTAGTATACTCACGGCTGAACAAAATCCTCATCCCAGCAGTCTTGTCGTGGTTTTCAATTCAGGCTTCATTAATAATTCTCAATTAAGTTGTCCACCACTGCACCAGGCTAGTAGAAGTCACGTGGACTTTTCCTCCAAATTCAAGTCCTGATCGAGGGGACTTCATGTTATGTACAAATGCTACACGAATTGTTTGAGAAAAAGAAAAACTACTGCTGGTCAAGAAAGATGCTCAACACTACTTTTCAAAAGCCCTGTAACAAATAAAATGATGTGTGCTCTTTGAAAAATACAATCAACCTGGAAGAAAGCACCCAAGTAGTTCTCATCATCATCAGGATATAAAAAAATTAATGGCCCAACGTTTCAACCCTAGCAGAGTTCTTAAGTTTAAAAAAACATCTAGTGTAGTGATTAGAAAAGCACGTTATGGCTAAAAATGAATGCCTACTACTGTTTAAGAAAACATTCTAAACCTCTTTGACAAAAACTTTTTTTGTTCCTTACACTGTTTAAGATTTTAAAGACTCCAAGCATCCGTTCGCAATTAAAGAAAAAACTCATGCAGCTTGCAGTCCTAGAGAAGCAGTTTGTTGACACACAAAGTCATAACGAAGCAGTGAGTGAGACACTTCAAGAACAGAATCCCTATGTTGAAGAGGACAGCAAGGAGAATACAGAAACTGTCTACGATGTGCGCCACAATGACTCAGTTGAGATGAAACGACCTTATGAGCAGGAGGAAGAGGTAAGGGAGGCGGAGGATTTTGCTGGAGGGGATCCAACATTCGAAAGCCAAGGCGGACTAGAAGATGAGAGAACACCTCCAAAGATTCCAAGACGGGAGACAGAAGAGGAAGCTCTTCCAAAGCACAAAGGAAAAGAGACGGACAGGGAGCCTTCTCAAGAGATTCCAGGGCAAGAGACCGATAAAAAGACCCCTCCAACCAAAGCACGTGAAACTCCTCCCTCAAGACAAGACAATGAGGCGGCTCCTCAAAAAGTCCAAAGAAAAGAGACAGATTCAGGAGACGGCACACAGCAGGGGACGACCTCCAAGTCAAGTCCAGAAAAATCACAAGGTGCCAAAGTGGGATAAAGGGTTTTCTTTGTAATTACTTTTTCAGAAATTTTTCTATTATGCAGGAGGAAAGCTTTTTATCTTTACACATGCTGGAGGCATCTTAAAATTTCAAAATCTACCCCTTCATTCTTAGATCAATTTTAGCCAGTCATGTTCGTTATAAAATTAATGTGTTACTACTCAAAATTCATGTGCACATTCTAGCCTGTCTGTTTTGTTTGTTGTACAGTGAAGACCAAAAGCAAAGCCAAGCGACACACAGATGATGGTGATAGTTGGGCCAAAGCAAAGTTCACCGTGCTAGACCTGGAAGGCCACAATGATATTGTATGCGCTGTCTCATGCAGTGGTACCAGACTACTGACTGGAAGGTAATGAGACATGGTACATACTTGTATGTTTCACATTAAACTACAATTAAATGATACAATTGGTGTCAATTAGCTATGGTGTGGCATGACTGTCTAGCTCCTTTAGGGACTGCTCACTAGGGCAACTGTGAAAAATGCAGTCACTGGTGATGTGGGCAGCTGCTTGGAGGGCAGCTCCACACTCACAGGCTGGATTTGCAATCAAGCCCATCCGGAACATGCTTGCCCGGAATCGACCGTGACCAGAACAGCATCTGTTTAATCGGCACCAAGCTGCTCTGGGCAGGTGACATCCGAGTGGCTTGTGGCTTGGTTTGTCAATATAGCCATGCAGCCTTGATGTAGACACTGTGGTTTCCTATGCTTACAAAAAAGAGCCACATCATAAAGTGCCTCAAAAGAAGCGGAATAGCTGTCAATAAACTCCTTTCATATTAAGTCCTAATCCCAAAACAGCGCCCTCACTGAGGTCAGTGAAGACCTGTCATTGGCTGAGAGTTGTGCGCGGCGCGTACACGCAATCACGTTTCCATTGACCTCAGTGATTCTCTAGATGTGATAATATCTCATTTACTGGATGAAAGCCTTGTTGTGTACAGTGACGTGATTCTTTTACTTGGTACCAAATACTATCATCAGCTCGTCTCTCCACTGTCTTTCATGGACAATTTGACAACCCCTTTTTCTCTTTCCATATGACTGAAATCCAATAATTGACCTTAATCATTGCCTGTGAATTCTTTCAAATTCTGATCACTTTGAGCCATCAAGTCTGTATAAGACACCTTAAGCTTGGTCGTATTTTTTACATTTTGTTAGCCGTGACACTATGGTGAAGTATTGGGATCTGAGCAAAGGCACAGAACTCCGAAGCTTAGGGGGCCATTCAGGGACTGTCACCTCGGTTGTTTTACTGTCTGCCGATGAAAGTTCAGCAATGGGTGAGAATGTTAGAAGTATACACTATCTTCACTCCTATAGACCTTATGCACATGACGTCATTTGAGTAGGGCGCCCTCGCCTAGAGGTCAAAAGGAAGATGTTCATTGGCCAGTCCTGTGCGCCGCGCGTACAAATCAGTGCGTTTCCATGGTTTCATCATCAGTTTACTTCTAAGATGGCGGCTTGGTGACGTCAATGCATAAGGTCTATTTCAAAATTGACCAAATTTTGCCAGAAACTTCTCTAAATCTTTCAATTTATAAGAAAACTTTAATTTTTCAAATGAACTTTTGATACAACCAAACCACAGGCTTAGAATTACATGGGGGCCATGGCCTCTGTTGCCCTTGGTATTTGCCTTGGTGCCCCTTCAAAAGTTTTCCATAGACTTTCAGATTTTCCCAATAAAAGTGCCCTTTGCAAAAGGAAAATTGCCTTGCCCTCATAAACAGATGAAATTGCAAGCATAAAACCATCCCGTTTCACACCCTTTCTTATTTTATAGTTTCCCATTATGATATGTCGGGGGAGAATGACCGTATTGCCATTACTGGATCCAAGGATTGTACAATCAAGATATGGTCACTGGAGACTGGTCAAGCCATACATTCCATCTATACGTACAACCCTGTGGAATGTCTGGGATATATTGCTGAGAGAGGTCTCATAGTCTCTGGCTCAGGTAAGGATACTTTATTTAACCTTTTAGTTCTCAAACTGCCAAAAACCACCCTGCCTGTTAACCCTCAAACGGCCCAAACCGCTCGAGAAGTTTGGCAAGTTGTATCTTGAGTTTTACACACGTTATTGAAACGCATCAAAGTAGATAAAGCATGATCTCAATATTACCATGGTCAAAAAATAGACACGGTTCCCATGATTAAACAAATTTGCCACCTCCAAAGGTTCAAAGTTCTGAAATCCCATCCCCAACAACATACATACACAACACTCAACAAGTAGTTGTGTGTGTGCACTGTGCACACAGTTTATGTGTTACACAAACAATGTTTTCTAATTTTAGTTAATCTATCTTATGTTTTCAACCTCCAAATCTTCAATATGGTAAAGGAAACAAAACAATTGTGCAAATCATTTGAAAGTTTAATTCCATACTCTAAAAAAAATATCAAATGTGTCACACATAAAAATAATCACAAAAGTTATCTAAGTGTAGGTACAGTAGAAAATCTTGTCACTCTCTGTTCCCTACGAGACCCGGAATATCCGGGTCATTTCTGCCCACAGAGTTTTTAGAGTGAAGTGAGTTACAGCTAGAAGAATCTCTCTTGTGTAGCCGATATATTTTTTGCCCTGCATGCAGGGCAGGCAGCTGCCTCCAAGTTGCCTGAAAAAATGTGTCTCATGTGATGACAAGGCCCAGTTAACCTTTAACCCTAACTCCCAAAGCGTTTTTACTAGAATCCATCCCTAACCCAACACATTCCAACAGCTTATACTACCATGCGATGGGAACTGTACCCAATCTTAGGGGGACGATACACAACCTAACAAACTCCAACAGGCCTTTTTTGTTTGATTTTGTTGGAGTGTGTACACTTGGCATGTGCAAAATTTGATCAGTGAAATCACACAGTACCCAACGTAACATAATCCAACAACTATCTCATTAGACCATGGAGGAAAGAGCAATGCCAAACATGTACATTTCACACATCCACCATACCCACTCAATCAAATTCCAACACCATTACTTGGCAGCAAGGATACACAATCCCACAGAATCAAACACCCAATCCTAACTTCACTGTACTTAACCTAACAAAATTAAACACTTTGCCCTGTTTGAATTTGTAGGGTTAGGGATTGTTAGGGTTAACTCACGCAAAGAGTACAGGTATCATATTTGCTGCAGCTCAAGACCAAACAAGTCTGAGTCACATTTTTGTTGAGGGCATCAAATCCTTGAAGTTCCATTATAAATACAAAACTACATTTGTAACGTATGAATATTCCTTCAAATGTGAGACAGTTTCTGTAGAAAGTGGTCTTTCATGTGGTCTTCTTTTATTTTTCAGATGGAGGAAAAGTAGAATTGTGGGATATTAAGGAAGGAAGTAATGTTTTTTCAACCATTGGTCATGATGATGCAGTCACTTGTATTCAGGTAAATTGTTATTTTTGGGGGCATTGAGTGACTTTGTCCCCTTCTCCCATTCCCTGCACCCGCTTACAAAAAATGTTCCTACATTAGCATGGGAGTCTTATCGTACATGGGAAATTCAATTCCACACTAATGAGCCAAAGGGTAACTTTGTAAGAGAAGCATGGGAGAGTGAGACAGAAGTAGCTATTTTGTTGCAGTCTTTTCCTGTACATTCCAAAGCTGGTCATGATTGTTCATGGCAACATATAATAAATTAATCTGTGACCTTTAGAAATTCCAAGGTCATTTAAAAAGTGTTACGTATGTAACAAAGAAAGACAAATGGCCTGGAAAGTGAAGAAAGAATATAGAACAAAATTTATGATATTGCGCTATCAGTATTCCTAACCCTTAAAGATTGTAAGCAGTAAAACTGAGATATTACTGTAGGTATTAAGGAAATGACAATGGGAAAAAGTTAAGTCTTGCAGACATTTGACAGACACTTTTGTGACATAATGTTGTCCATGTTTGTACACAATAATTTTGTGTGTGTGTATGTTTTGGGGTATCAAATTGTTCCACTCATAGCAAACACTGTAATACTAAACTGCAAGAGTAACCTATTATTTGCTAATATATTTGATAAATTGTCTTTTATTTGGGTTTCGCTTTTATTTTCCACCACTATTTATCCACATTCTCATCTACAGATAAGTAAGACCAGTGTCTACACAAGTTCCAGTGATGGAATAATTAAGCTGTGGCAGCTACGCGATAAGTCACTTCACGCGACATTTGTATCCGAAAACATTTCTAGCAAATCCTCTACCCACCTGCTGATGAAGAGGCATATTCGATCCCTTGCAGTCTCTGGGGAGACTGTCTACTATGGGGATGATGGTTTGAACGTCAAGGCACTGGACTGGAAGAGGGGTTAGCAGTGTTCTCCTTTAATAATAATAATACGCAGTTCTTATAAAGCGCTATATCTACTCCCGATGGGTGTCTCAAAGCGCTCAGTATTTTTCCTACAAGGTATGTGGAGTTACATGTTGAAATATGAGACATATTCCTTTGCATAGCACCATGTAATGGTTTACAACGTGCTGTGGCGCAATATGCAGCCAATCAAACCAGGAACACCGGGGCGAACCCCTTCTCTTTTCGATAAGTGCACTGGGTTCTTTTACGTGCATTACACAACACACAGGACCTACGGCTTAACGTCCCATCCGAAGGACGAAGCAATAACGGTTAAGTGTCTTGCTTGAGGACACAAGTGTCACGACCGAGACTCGAACCCACACTCTGCTGATCAGAAACAGTGGTTTGCTGGATAAATGCCAGTGAAAATACCGAGGACAGTCAAAATTCTGTCCAACTAGTCCGGCTGGCTAGTTTATTGAGCTCCCACTGCTACTTCTAAACCACTAGTTGTTCATATTGCATCACACGTTGATGAAAACCGAACAGTCCGCTACCCAGGAGCCGACGACTGTTGCATTTACTGCACTGGTCATTTTAGGCCCATAGGGGTATAGTCATTACAGTATATACGTACTTGACATGGGTCATGCTTCGTCGCGATCATCACAGTAAAGAGAGAAGTTTGTTCGTCGCGATCATCACAGTAAAGAGAGAAGTTTGAGGTCTCGACAGGCAGTCTGTCAAGGTTGAAAGGGAACCATAAAATAGGGACCAGTGAAAAAAAGCTGACGGACTAGTGAAATGACTAGCTGACTGGTCCCCCTGGCTAGTCACTGGTCCCCCTGGCTAGTCACTGGTCCCCCTGGCTAGTCACTGGTCCCCCTGGCTAGTCACTGGTCCCCCTGGCTAGTCACTGGTCCCCCTGGCTAGTCACTGGTCCCCCTGGCTAGTCACTGAAAAAGTTAAAGGCAAACCCTGGTAAGCCTAAGCCATAGGCTCTGAAATACTTTTAAGACTAGCTCTGGTGAAATTGTTTATTCATTTAGACACAGGTGATGTTTATGCAGATCAAGGTTGTCAATCAACTCACCTCGAGAGCACCAGCTGCTCTTTCAAATTGGAGATTAATACATTTTATTCTGCTGTCTATACAGCAATCCTTCACCGATCTTGAACTCTTGGTGGCAGCAGATACGCCTCCATTATTGCGGTGGTACCTGGGTGGTACTGCGCTGCCTTGCGACGTGTTTAAGGGTTGGGCTACACGGCGATCATCTGATCAGTCACGGGTTATTTGACTTTTACTTTGCAAATCGCTTAAACCCATCGCTAGGCAGCGCAGTACCACCCAGGTACCACCGCAATAATGGAGAGGTATCTGCTGCCACCAGGAGTTCAAGATCGGTGAAGGATTGCTGTATAACCACCTCCCCCCACCCCAACCCATCAAACTGCATGTTTTGTTTGATTCTGTTTGACCGAGTAGTGCGCACTAGTAAACGGATCATGCTTACATGAGATCAGGTATACCGCCATAATCAGAGTCCAACAGTTTGGATATTGAGTTACCATAATGGTGTTGGATTTTGTTAGGGTGAGAAACGATCGAAGAGAATCACTCTAGGTTAAAGATCTTGTCTTCTACATGTATCTTCTTCCTTGCCCTGGTACCCTGGTATGAGGTCAGTCTTCGTTGCACTGACGTGCTACCATCTTATAAGAAAGATGGAGACCCAACATGTCAAATAACAATTTATTCATCTTCTTGTTCTCAAAGGGTTAGTCCACAAGTTGAAGAACCATACTGGTGACTTTGGCAGCACAGACGCCATGTGCTCAACTAAAGATGTAATAGTCTGTGCAGGATACGATCTGGACAACGGATCTGGCTACCTCAATTGTAAGATTTCTTGATAAAATTGTAGGGAAGCTTGAACTGCTTTCATTGAAGAACTTCTGTAAAATAAATACAACATTTTCAAAATTTCCTCTGCAGGTTTGCTCTAATTTACGTTGCATGCATCATTAATTTAAAGCAATAATAATATATAGCTCATGTATCTACCAGTATGGTACTCAAGTTGCTTGAACAAACGGAAACATTTTAAGACAGGGTTTTGAGTTTTTAGAATGATTAGTGAGTTTTATTTAGCACTTTGGGTTTACAAGGTGCTGTGGCACAATCAGCAGCCACTGCCAGAAACACCTGGGTAAACCCCTTCTCTTAGCAATAAGTGTAACTGGGTTCTTTTACATGCATTACACACCACACGAGACCTGCGGTTTACGTCCTATCCGAAGGATGAAGCATAACTAGTTTGAGGACACAAGTGTCAAGACCAGGACTCAAACCCACACTCTGCTGAACAGAAAGACCAAAGCTTGAGTTTGGTGCTCTTAACCACTCAGCCACGACCATGCCATAATCTGCCTGATAGTTGCTTCTAGTGCTAAAAATTCCACAACCTTTAACACTTAACGCTTTTTTGTTCTTAAAAGTTTGGAGTATTCCAGATGAAGCATACCTCAGTACCCTGGGGGATCAAGACACAAGCCGCATCGTTGCCATGGACTGTACCCAGACACCAGAGGGTGCTCTTCGTATTGTCACAGGGGGACAAGAGCTGAGGGTGTGGGACAGGGTTCCCAAAAAGCAATACAGGTAAAAGTGCCCAGGGGGTTTCCCTCACAAGTAGAGAACAAGTACATGTCAAGGTCAGAAAAAGACAAACATACAAACAAAGAATCAGATGCAAGTTGCATGTTTGCTTGTTTACACAACAAAGTAATCATGAACAAAAACTATGAACAAGTGTTGGTGTTGATCCCATTATTTTGGTTGTCATCGAGGTCTACGCCCACCTTCAAAGTGATCGTTGGGTCTCTGGAGTGTGGCATTCTTTTGATGATCTCAAAGTAGGATAACCTCTTTGTTTCAGTTGGATGATCCGATCTGAAAGTAATGAAGTATTTTTGTATTTTTCTTTCATCAGTCCCCAGGATTCTGTACCTACTGAATACAATCGAGCCTTTGCCATCAAGGCTTATGATTCAGACTTTGACTCGGACTCGGCAGACATAAGTGAGAGTGACGAGGCTGATGGACAGCCAAGTCAGAGACAAAGGCGGAGAGTTTCTCAAAGTAGCGATACGTCAGATAAATCGTCATGGTTGTCCTGGTGCTCCATAGTTTAGCAACCATAACAAGGTATCATTGTAGTTCCGTCCCTTTGATAAGTTCAGGAACAGTTGACTCTTGTTTTAACAAGATCACTGGGATTAGCCAAATCAACTCTTTGAAAGAGGACCGTTGTTATAAGTGACAAGCAAAACAAAACAGTAGAAATGAAATTCAGGACTTCAGCAGGACTTTTTTATAACAGTGCTCAACGAGGGTTGACTGTACTTACGTTAAAAGACTCCAATTTTTGCGAACGGATAATAAAACGTTCATCCTTGCCCCTTACTCCCACTTGCCGTAAGGCGACCTCCTCCAATCTATGGTCACTCAACACCTAAATGCCTGGCGCAGTGATCAGCAAGTATTATTTGGCATACAGTCCTCAATCCTCTACACCCGAACATCTTCCAGAAGAGGATTTGGGAGGGTTGGGGTAAACATTCATCAAGTACTTTGCATTGTTGTATTCAAGTACTGCCGGGTTATAGTATTGCCGAGTAGTACTCAAGTACAAGTACTTCGGCCATGAGTACAAACGTCACAGAGCTACGTATTCTGATATATAAGTACCGAGCACTGCAAAACATTGCCAAAACATTCATTGTTTTTTTTAGTAAATTTTGACGATAATTTGTGCTTGTTATGATAACTATCTTTTAAACATGAATACATTATCTTAGACAATTTTACTTTTTTCAGAGTTTTATTCCTCTATTCCTTGCATTGACACACGTAAAAGAAAGTTTTGTTTTTTTAACCACGAGTCCGAGTTAATTTTTCATTGAGTAAAGAATACATGACTTTGAATACAGATTATTTTTCAGTTGACTATCAAGTATTTTGCTATCCGAGTATGGGTACCATCAAAATGCTACTGGAGTACGAGTACTCGGTACATGAACTACAACACTGGTATTTTGTAAGGGGCAGAATCTGATTATACTAACTGATTTATTTGGGCCTTTCTTTAAGAATTGAAAAAGAAACTTCTTTTAAGTTGGGAACAAGGCACAAATTCTGGATAATTCTATTAAGCGAATCCCAGAACACTTAATGAAAGAGAGTAAACTTGTACTGTACACTGTATTGTACAAATACATATAGTTTTCCCACCTGAAACATACAAATAGAGTGATTAAGTGATTAAGTTCTTTGGGTTTTATGAATAAATCATAGGAAAATTCCCACACAAAGTACCTCATTTAAAAAAATAAATAAAAAAATTGAGCTTCCGCTTCCATGTAAATAGCAAGATATTTCCGGTCGCGATTCCTTTTTGTAAAATGTTCCATTCTTTCCAATACTGGCATTTACAACACAATGAATTTTTGAAATGTTTATAAAACAGTTAAATTTGTGTTCCACAATACAATAACACTCGAGCCATGTTTGAAGCTTTGTATGGTGTGATAATAAAAAGTCAAATTATATGTTCAATTATTTTAGTGTATATAAAATTTGTAAAATGAAATCAAATCAGCAACTCTAATGCCTTTATATAGAACTCTTGGTAAAACACAGTGCTTTGTAATTTATTTCCATACAAGGCCAGAGCTTTAAAATACATGTTTCAAAGAAAATTCTGGATGGCTGGCCACATGCAAATAAACATTGTAATTACGTTAATGAAGTTACATTTCATCAACCACAAGGGAAACTGACTGGGTAAATTTTAATTAATTTAGGGTAGAACAAAGACAAATCGACTAGAGCGGGACTTGAACCTGCATCCTTCAGATTAATGTGCTGGCGCTCTTCCAGCTTCCAAGGTTGTAGCGTTAACTTGGGTGTGATCTCTGGGTATCTGGCAGTAATCTGAATGGCTTCTGACTGGCACCCCTGAACAAAGATATTGACAAAATAGGGTGACCGCCAACATTAGAGCTAAATGGCTCAGTTGGTAGAGCGCCAGCACGCTTATCCGGAAGTCGCAGTTTTTACGTCATGCTTTTAGTCAAGTTTTCGTTGTTCTACCTTCTATCAAATTATATGTGTCATGAATTTTAATGTATATAATTGTAATAAAATGAAACAAAATCAGCAATTCTTATGCCTTTATGAAGAACTTTTGTTGAAACAGTTCCTTTCGATTTATTGCCAAACTAAACCAGGGCCCAATTACATAGAGCTGCTTAGTTAAGCTAAGCACAACAAAACCTTCCATACCAGATTTGGGTAACCAGCCAAAAAACACCATGTCACAAGTAAGTTCAATCTGTCACTGGTATCCTGCTTATTTTTGCTGAATTATTGAAGAATGCTAAGCATCTCTATGGAGTTGGGCCCAGAGCTTTGTAACAACATTATTTTCAAGGGAAGTGTGAAGCCTTTGTTTTGCAATTTAGAGCTTAGTACATTTACTAATAAAATAAGGACGATTTTGAATTATAAGTGTTCGCAATTCATTGCATTTTAAAAGCAACAGGGTGGTGGAACAAGTCACAATGTACATGTGTACATACAGGCCAGGGGTCGATTTCACAAAGCACTAAGATTCAACTTAAGATGAGTTATCAGTATTACCATAGTGATTTGTATTGTTACATCACTCTTTGCTAAGCAACTGCGATGGATTTGCAGTTACGATCAATCTTAACTCTTTGTGAAATCGAGCCCTGGAATTTTATCTTTGAGAGGGCAAGGTCATTTTTGTTTTCCAAAGGGCATTTCCATCGGAAAATCTTAGGGAAACTTTTGAAGGGGCACCAAGACCAGGGCAACAGAGGCCATGGCTTCCGTGTAATTCCAGGTCGTATACATTTTATTATAACTGTAACTGCAACAAGGCTGTATCTTTATTAATTTCAGATTGCAGTCATTACAACAATCACCTGGTACTTTATAAACCTTTCTCATAATTTGCAAATTTTCTCAAGATAAGACTCCACCACGTCCACATTGCATCGAGTTTGATTTTACATGCATATTTGCAATGTTGTTGCACTGATGCAGTAAATTTTAATCTGTGATTTGTCACAGTATATAGCTTTTCACATCACACTGATAAACAAAGTATAGTTCAGTCAACTCGTTATAACAAGGTCGCTGGGACTGGCCAAATTGCCTGTTTATAACCAGAACGTTGATATAAGAGGGCAGCAAACCCCAAAAACACAAAGTAGAAATGATATTCAGGACTTCAGAATGTACTCTTTACATAAAGCAGAACGTGTTTAGAACGGTGCTCTTTATAAACAAGGGTTGACTGTATATGGCACAGAGGTTGTGTATCCATCTCGTTGCTTGTTGACAATGACACACATGTACATCAGTGGCATAGTATGGGAGGTTGGGAGCACTTGCCCGGGCGCTGTCTTGCCACCATGACCAAGGTTTTTGGGGGGCAATTTTTGGGGTCACTATTAATATGACAAAATTAATGCCAAGATTTTCAAAGACAAATTGAGTGAAGAGGCACCAACCTCTAAACTAAACCCCCAGCTACGCCACATATGTAAATGCATCCTAGTGTACAGTAATAAGTGCATGTATCGCTGGAAGATAAAATGTAATTTCTTAGCAATGGCTTGAAATCATGTTGAGTTTGCAAACTGTTTAAATTGATGGTTGAACCTGCCATTTACTGTACATCCACTCAACTGGTGATCATAAGAGAAACTGGTACCCTGGCTGCTGGTTGAACGACGACAAACGTAGGAGTTGTCTGTCCATAGAACCTCATGTTGTTGTCTTTCGCCAGACAAAGTACGATTATGTAATACAATTTCAATAAGAGTACGTCATTTCCACACTGAGACATCAATTAGCTTTTGGTTGTAATGGCCATTATAGTCTGAACAAAATCTAGTGTCGGCCTCTCTCATCAAAACAGAAAATATCATTGTCTGATCCACACAACAATGCAGTAGCAGTTCGACCAAGGGCTGCATTTCTTTGCTATCACCACTCCCCAGAACAAATCTCATAGCCTGTCAAACTGTCTTCACTGCAGTAGAGGTTACTCCTCCAACCGGTACAGGCTATCTTAGGCTATCTTGTACAACATGTGAAGGCATGAGAACTCACAGGCTGAGCTCAGGGATGTGGAGATACAGAGCTGAGATCGTTGTGCGATGATCAGTTGGACTTTGTCCACAGCTTTCCACTGCCCCTTAACCTGAAATAAGAAAGAGTAATAACCGTTTTATATCCATATCAAATAAGTGTTGAGGTAGATTCATACTTCATGTGGTTATAGTCATGGCGTGTCGTGGCCGAGCGGTCAACAGCACTGGACTCAAGCTATGGTGTTTCTGATCAGCCGATTGCGGGATCAAGTCACGGTCTTGACACTCGGTCCTTAAAGGCCCTGTACACTATTGGTAAGATCGAAAAACACAAATGTTCACAGATTCACACATAACTTACATGATTTAAAGTAAGTAATGGTAGAAAGGGTTCCTTAAAATATTTCTGCCTAAAATGCTATCGTTTCTGAGAAATGAGTAAAACAATAGTTTTTATCGCGCGCGATAATAAACTCGATGTTTGAAAAACAGAAAACACATAGGGTATCTTTTCACTATTTTCTCGTGACCTCGATGACCAATTTGAGCTCAAATTTTCACAGGTTTGTTATTTCATGTATGTGGTTGATTACACAAAACATGAACACTGTCTGTGATTATTTTGTCAGCTCTGCCAATCCTGTATAATACCTTTAAGCAATACACATTTAAGCTGTACATGTAGGTTTGGAGTGTTGTGTAATTCACTTTAAAGAATCAAACGTCCTTCCTCGTCTTCTCTCTATGGGTCTTGGTTAGTACAGTGATTAAGTTTGCTTTTTCTGAGAGTCCTTGGCTCCCACAGCCAGAATAAATAAATTAAATAAAATTACAAAAATAAACCTACCCTTTAATCTTGGAAGACTTCTTGATGGGTTTGATGGCTTGTACCTCCATCTCCCTGGTATCTGCTTGCATGTGTTGGTCATCGATATCTTGTGATGATGAGGAAGCCTTAATGGCTTTCTTTATACTAACAACCTGTAACGGAGAGCGGGGAAAAAAGCATCGTATCTCAACTCATTTCAAGGTAAGGGTACAGTGCTTTTATCAAAATCAAACAAGCCGAGCTTATACATGTAACTTTCTTCTACATGTAGTCAGTAGTAAATCAAACCCACCACAACATATTCTTTGTTGCTTGAAAGGTTTCATTATCAGGCATAATGTAACAGCAGTTTGTCAAAAAATGTGGAAAACCGCCAGGCACAGCAAGATTTCTTTTTCAATTTTCAATGGCACAACTTAGAGACCCAAAACGAGGAAATCAGTTGACAAGCTGAAATGTTGCATGCCTGCGTTATGCAACTGTTCGTCTGCAGTAATGTGGACAGTGGTGTCTTGTCCCCCTAGGGGTGTCGCATGAAACGCCCTCAGTCGATTCTTATTGAAGTGTTCCATTTTACTATGACATCTAACATGCCTCATGTGGTGGAGACGATCAGCATTCTTATCAGGTTCGTTCCTGTTGGAGAAAGCGGCGTGTTTTCAAAAATGACCTTTTAGTGGGAACAAAAAAAGGCTCTCAAAACAGTATCAGATGGACACTGGCTCTACAGTATGCTGGTGGTGGCACCAAGTGTGTCGTTAAGAATGCTGTATTTTTACACAGTTCTTGCGGGGATGTTATGTGTCTCTTTGTCTGTCTGCATGTTTGTGTTGTGATGATTTGTTGCATAAGACTGGTCGTACTTAGTAATAGTTCTTGTAAATGTGTTTGGTTATTTTGTTTTTCAATGCAATTGTATGTTTTTTTCTGTCAGTCTGTCTGGCTGGTCGCTTTTAATGTCTGTTGGTTTGTCGGCAAGATTACCTCTTATTTAATCTGTTGTTTCCCCTTGAAGCTGTGCTTGTTGTGATTTCAAAACCTTGTCTGTCCACCTGACTGTTTGTTTGTAGGTCTGTTGATCTGTCAGTAAGATTACCTCTTGTTCGATCTGTTGTTTTGTCTTGAGGCAGTGTTCCTTGTGCTTGTTTGCTCTCACAATCTGGTCCTCTATGTTACTGAGTACGGCCTCACATCCGTCGCACCTTTTAAAAAAATTACAAATTATAAGATGGGTGATCATGTACCACAAGTTATTGCTTTTAGGAATTTGACTCAAGAAAACAACGTAAAAACTCAGTGAACTTACCATTCTTGTAAGACATTGACGATATCTGACACTACTTCAGGTTTTGTGTCTCTACCGATGGCGTAATCTACTTCCAACTCTTGATTTTTCTGATCCAACTTGCCACGAATTACATCTGCATAGATCGTCTCGATTATTAAGTCCTAATAAGGTAAACAGGTTAAGAGTATCTTTATCACGCACACATGAAATAGTTGTAGGCTTCTTTTTTCATCACATCCTGCCATAAAAACTTAAACTTTTATCCGATGAGTTTCATTTCAACACTACAGAATCTACTTGTACAAAGTTCTTCGAAACCACATTGCCCAGTTGAACCTGTACATGTAGAAAACATGAACAACTTGGCTGTAAAATAATCAATCCGTTCTGCAGGGTCTGGGGTTGGGAGGGTCTGGGCTGGGAGGGTCTAGGGTGGGGGGTCAGGGTGGGGAGGATCAGGGGTGTGGAGGGTCTAGGAGGGAAGGAATTAGGATGGGGAGGGTCTAGGATGGGAAGGGTCTAGGATGGGAAGGGTCTTGGTTGGGAAGGGTCTAGGATGGGAAGGGTCTAGGGTGCAGAGGGTCTAGGGTTGGGAGAGTCTAGGGTGGGGGAGGGTCACAGGTATATGTAAATCTTACCTCTAATTCTCTTAGGTTTTTTATGTCTAGTTCCTTGAGGAGCACAGAGTATGGGATGTGTTTAGACTTGGCTGCTAGCGTTACAACTGTCAGATGTCTCAGCTTAGTCAGAGCAACATTAGAGAGGTCTGGGAACTGTGAAATGTTTTCTGAAACATGAGAAAGAGCGAAAGCGGTTTCACTTTGACCATACTTGATCTATTGTACAGGCGTGTGATTTCTCAAGTTTTTATCCGACATAATTCAGGATTTTCTGAAAAACTTCTTGAGTTTTCAAACCTTGAAAGCGGTAAAGCAATCATCAAAGGGAAAGAGAAATAGTCCATGTTGTGTTCAAAACTGTAGTTTTGTATTTTTGCTAATGCACAGAGTCTGTAAACCTACTGAATTGTAACATCTGGGAGGTTTAGGGTCTAAAATAAAGGGAGGAACCCTGCTCTCCAAGCCATTTTTAGGAATTTTCACAGAAATCAAATCTTATCCCCGATTGTAACTCAAGATTAGTCGATGTTTGTCCTTGATGCATTTCACAAGTATCTTGCACATGTTCTAACTCCAACTGATTAAAACAAATTTCGTGCAAAAACATGTGTATAAATAAAACGTCTTATACACTGGTACCACAAAGAACAATACCTTACCACATACCACAAAGTACTATCTTCCTGGCTAGCATTGGGTGCATGGGTTTCTTCTGCTTGTACAGCTGGCAATGGTACCACAGACTGCCACAAAGTACCATACCTTACAGGCTAGCATCGGGTGCATGGGTTTCTTCTGTTTGTACAGCTGGCACTGGTACCACAGACTGCCACTAAGTACTATACCTTTCAGGCTAGCAGTGTCATCATCATCATTCGGCTGCGGAGCAGGCGACCACAAATTTCCTCCAGTTGCTGCGATCCTGGGCAGTGTACATGTGGTATTATGTGGACACCCAATGGCTTGTGTACTGTGGACTTCGTCTCTACAGTCTCCTGTGGTATTTTATGGCAAGGGCCAGTTGGGCAGGAGAGTAAACCGATAGTAATACCATAGAGTGAAAAGAAATTACTGAATTTACCTTTATATTCTTGATATGTTCCATAAGCAAACAGGTTCAGTGCAGATACGTATGACTTATTGGGACCAGTAGAAAGCTGAAAAAAATATAGTCGTTAATCAATAAGTTTCAAAGATGAAATTCCAGGCCTGCACATTCTACTTGTACATCAACAAAAACTCAATCCTTTGGATGGAACGTGAAGCTGCAAGTCCTGTGTGTTGTGTGATGCACGTAAAAGAACCCAGTGCACTTATCGAAAAGAGAAGGGGTTCGCTGTGGTGTTCCTGATTTGATTTGGCTGCATATTACACCACAGCACCTTGTAAACCAGCAGTACATGGTGCTATGTAAAGGAATAGGTCTCATACTTCAACACATAGCTCCACATACCTTGTAGGAAAAATACTGAGACGCCCATCTGGAATAGATAAAGCGCTATATAAGAACTGCGTATTATTATCATTAATGCAGGCAACTCACCTCTTGAACATTTGGCATTTCTAAGAGTTCTCCAAACACATACACTCCAGGAGCTTCAATGACCTGCTTGATGAGTGCCACTACAGCCGCACCCTTCGTTGATTTAGCCAGCAGCAAGAATTGTTCCAGGGGCTGGTGGGTGGCACTCACCGTGGCGGGTGGGGTAGGGAGCTCCATCTTGTCAAGGCTTGCTGTTGAATAATAAATGTGTAAAAACTTTGATGTTTTCCACGAACAAAATGTAAAGTATAAATAAATGATTTTGGGGTTGAAAAAAAAATAAAAAATTGACAAGAGCGGGATTTGAACCAACGTACGACCTCCGGATTAATGTGCCGGCGCTCTACCAACTGATTTATCTATGCTAGTCCTATGTTGGCAGTCTCCCTGTTTTATCCAGTCACTGAGTCAGTTTCCCTTGGCCTTGGTTTAATATTTGATATAAATAAATGGTTAACTAAATGGTAAATTGTACTCTTGTAATTAAACGGTGACAGTCACCAATTTCACAAACAAACATCTCTTGCTTGTGAATCTCATTCTCCTTTTCAGGTAGATTTTCCGCTATGTTCAGCGGTTAATTTTCAGGGAACTTTCTGCAATATATATCACCAATAAATTATCTGGCACCGCAGGGAGGGTGGAATGGCAGCTCCACAGTTGTGGAGGGATAGGGGTGGGGGGGGGGGGCCGGGGGGGGGGGGGGGGGGGGGGGAGCTAAAGCAGGAGATGACAAGCATTCTACTCACATTGAATGAACAAAATACAGGGCATAGATTATTTATTTTTGTTTAGTTTTTTGTTGCAGGGTATATTTTGTAATAATTAAAAAATTTAAAATAGGGAAAAATGTATAAATTATTGTCTTGTGTTGACATCAGTAAAAAGTAAAACAATTAACAGATAAAGCAATTAACAGAACCTAGTAACAATCACAAACAATGTCCTTCTGTAAAAAATACCTTCAAATACTACTGCACAAAAAGAGCACACACACTTTTAGTTTTACAGTCCTGAAGGTGATGGATAAAACAAATTTTATCATGAAATAGATGCAGTGTCAGGTATGCATTAAGTAGTTGTGTTCATTGCGTTGGCAATAATTTGCTTTGTCACGCTTGCCTTTCTTGACTTTTTCGACACGAAAACCATTCTGCATATCTTGCCGTGTAATTGAATGTTCAACTGATTCTTTTTGTTACACGTTCCTTCCTCAAGTTTGGCGAAATAACGAATGCAACCTTCCTTACAATAAATAAATGATCATACCTTTTTGAGTCCAAGGAGTCGTTTCTGCCTTTTTGAGGATCCTGCTGCTCGATCTCTCTTAGCTCCCTAGCTCTGGCCGTGTAGTTTCTGACTGAACACTGAACAGTCGTCGTCGTATGATCTAATGGGGGCGCTATTGATCACGTGACACGCGTGTATGGCAAAAATGGCAACACATATAGACCGTAATATGCTAATTTTGCCAAACACGCGTAAAAAAATGGCCACACGCGCGCGCGCGTCCATAAAAATGGTCTCACAACGAAACCACACGCACAATGACGCACTCAGCGTTCTCCGGGTTCTATTTCTATGTGTTAATTTTTAGGGCCTAGAGCTATACATAATTACGGCGCTCCATGAGTGCCATCCCGCGCCGCTTATCAAGAAAACCAGATAATTTATTGCATCAAGTCGACTTTTCTGCGGTATAAGTCGACTAAGCGACATAAAATATCGGCTCTCTGGGGTTTCCTCCCCACATCTCAAACTGAAACTTCCTTCTGTGTCTTTTCTCCATTGGGTTTGGTCAAGTTACACCATTATTAATAGCATAAGTCCTTTCCCTATGATTATAGTATTTTCTTTCTTGAAAAGAAAAACAGTTCTTCTGCAAAATGCAGATCAGGACGGCTGTCTATCTCCAATTTGTTTTTCTGTAATAATTAATTTTACCAACACTGCTTGAAAGTTGAACATTTTTTGTTCTGCCAAAAGTTATCAAGAAACGTTTTTGCCAAATTATAACGAACATGTTAAAAATTGTGGTTATTCTTTGGAATGTAATACAAAAGTTCCTTGACTCCATGCCTAAAAAATACTATAAATGAAATAAAACAAAAATGCAAACATTGTTTAGCTGGCCCTTTAAAAATTAAAGCACGGAGACTGCTAAAAATAGAATTTAACAGTGTCTGGCGCCTGCCTCGTTTCAGTGGTACACTAATAGTTACTAGTATCCATTGGGGAATTGGTAGTGTACCAGACTCTCCCATGCCAAAGCACACGAGGGTTGGTTATGAAACCAATGAATAAAAATCCGCGCGAAACGTTATCGTGTGTATTTTAATAGCTGGACTGGAGCGAAAGGGACGTAGTGCGCGGTGAGTAATGGCTATTTTGTAGAAATATTTGTGCTAATTTTAGGCAAAATTTAAGAAGAATTTCTGGAAATGTTTATTGCATATGATTTTACACTTTAGAAAGTGTACTTTTTTAGTGGAATGACATGTGATTTTGAGGCCTGTGCTTGAATGTGAAAGCGTTTTCTCTTAAAAAGAGTCAACTATAGTCAAGGCCAAACCCATGAAGATCTAATCTTGAAGTTGAAGCTCTTGTCGTCTGCCATTTTGGCATTTTTAATTTGACGTGAAGTTGAGTAAAATCTACTCATCGTCGAGACGATAGCGGATTGAACCTCATAGGTAGGAGTAAGTAAAATCGTACTAGGTAGTAGTACTACTAGTACTAGTAGTGTAGGGTAGTAGTAGGCCTAGTTGTAACTTGTAATTGTAGCGGAAACCCTAAGTATCCAACTGCCACTAGGCCTATACTATATCTTTATAAGGACAGATGAATATTGTTGCTTAAAACTTAAAGAAAACAAAGTCCAACAATAACATCTAACATAAAACAAGACAATCTAAGTGTTAAAGTTAAACGTGTAAGGATAAACTGTGTAGTGTTACTGTTACTTGTTAGCCCTGGGTGTAGGAGGTTAGTACAGTCAATTTTCAATTCAATTCAAGGTATTTTATTCAACTATTTGTAGCCAAAGGCTAAATTACAAGTGAATTTACAAGGTAATAACATCAAAATTACATACAGGGATTACCTATGAAGATATGAGGAATAACAACATCATTATCAATATGATATCAATCTAGTGTAAATTAACTATCAAATACGTAATCAACATTAAAGGCTTTTACAAAAAGTAGCATAACTTATTTAGTTAATAGGTAATCTTTACTTCAATAAAACTAATTGTAAAAAGGTTTAAAACGTTATCAAGTCTCTATTAAAAACTACAAAAAAAAGAATACATGTACAAACACAGCAAACAAAAATTAAATGACTAAACGAGTGGAAATTATAAGTAAATCAAAAACAATTCACAATGAAGTAAATAACTGCCTATTGACTAAAGATGATAACATTGAGTTACAGGTTATAAATAAAGCTATATTGGGTTGTATTGAATGACTCAAATGTAAGTGTTTCAATAAAGTAAAATAGTAATAATAAAAGTTCCAGTATCAATTTTGGTTTAAGAGTCTCACTAGGAATGGCAGAGCGCTCTTCCGATAGCGCTCTGTTCTACATTTCACAGTCCTGTATTGATCACTAAAACGCAGTGCACGGAGTTCAGACTGCTTTGGTGGCAACCATTGAGGAAAGTTTTTCTCAATTGATTTTGCAAACCTAACACACAATTGGACACGTCTTTCCGCCAAAGTGGTAAGTTTTGTGGTTAAGAGTGCGTTCTCGTAGGTTTGGTACTCTGGGCCGAGTATGATACGTAGCGCCCTTTTTTGTATACTCTCTATCTGTTCTGATTCCGCTAAGGTAAGGGAGGAGTGCCAAACCGGTGCACAGTATTCAGTGATGGGCCTAATGTAACATTGGAACACAGTCAGTAAGTCGTCTGCTAGAAGGCCAAACTTTTTAAGAGTTCTTAACATGTATAACTTTCTACTTGACCTTGAGGCAAGGTCGCATACATGATTGTTCCATTTCAGGTCATTCTGGATAGTAACGCCTAGTAATTTTACATGGTCGCACTCTGGGATCGGTTGATTAGCAATTATAACAGATTCGGGGTCTGCGGGTTGTCTGCTAAATGATATTTTGAGGAATTGGCATTTAGCTGGATTTAACTTCATACGCGTGGATTCACACCACGATTCCAACTCACGGACAGTTTGCGATATATTACTCCCTGTGGTTGGCTTTCGGCTTTCAGCTATCGTCAGGTCATCAACATATTTCCACCTGGGTAAAGTTGATTCGTGTAGTGCATCATTTACTACTGCGAGGAAAATGATTGGTCCCAGGCGTGTACCCTGTGGAACACCTGCATTTGTCACGACTGGTTCTGAAAGTTTGCCTCGGTATCGGACTTGCTGGGTTCGCTCTGATAGAAAGCTGGACACCCATGGTACCAGTTCTGGTCTGGCACCCAATGCGTAGATCTTCTGAATGGCAATGTTGTGATCCACCAAGTCAAATGCCTTGGAAAAATCTGTCATTACCACCGTTGATGTATATCCTGTTTTGTCAGCATGTGAATACAAGTATTCCAGCAGATCTACCAAGTAATGAGAGGTTGACATACCCAGCCGATTTCCATACTGATGATGATCAATGTTTCCACTGATGTCAGCGAGCAGCATCTTGCAGGTAGGAATTACCTCCATGGTACAGTGCATGGCCTCCCTGTATGTCCAGGCCTGTAAATTGTAGTACGAGTTTGCAAACAAATGAAAGGTCTACATGATCAGGATGATGTATCTAACAAGCGATTAATTTGATTTTGTTTTAAGTTTCAGTATCAACCAAGACACAACTTATTGCACCCAAGAATCCTGAGCTGAGCACAGATCCTGCTCCCAGACCCGACCAACCAGATGGCAGCGGAAGCATTGCCTCTAACTGATGTCTCCCCAAACAAACCAATCCAAGAGGCAGATCATCCCGAAGAGGTTGCCCAACAGACATCCCAAATAACAGGTCTCTATATAATATATATCCAGTGTGAACGCTCTGTATAAACCATTAACTAATTAACTAATTCAATTGATTGATTGAGTGATTAATTTTATTTTTCTAATATGTAAAGAGCATCCCCAGCCAACCCATGTGTACAATATACCAAACGATTGTTTGTTGAGTATGCCATCCTTTTCAAAAATCACATTGTGATTTTTGTTTGCCATTTTTTGGTCACTTTACTAAATATAGCGTTTTGGCAGACTTTCTTCTGCTCTCCTTCGAAATTTTTGTTTCTTTCTTTTTTTATCATAGCACAGATCTTGGAGTATGATGTACGGGGTTTGCTCTTAAAGGGACACGTTGCCTTGGATCGGGCGAGTTGGTCTATGAAATGAGCATTTGTAACCGTTTGTTATAAAATGCATATGGTTAGAAAGATGTTTTAAAAGTAGAATACAATGATCCACACAAGTATGCCTCGAAATTGCGTGGTTTTCCTTTTACTTTGCGAACTAACACGGTCCGCCATTTTATGGAGTCAAAAATTTGGCTCTTCAAAATGGCTTGCCGTGTTAGTTCTCGATGTAAAAGGAAAACCACGCAATTTTGAGGCATATTTGTGTGGATCATTATATTCTACTTTTAAAACATCATTCTAATCACATGCATTTCATAACAAACGGTTTCAAATGCTTTTCATAGACCAACTCTCCCGATCCAAGGCAACCTGTCCCTTTAACCTTTTTAGTGGCTGGCCAGCAGGACCAGATAGTGTTTTATTTCAACAGTCTTCCAGCTTTGTCACTGGGTTACATCTTTTACAGTTTTCTTACAACATTATCATTTTGTATAATACCCAAGTTTAAAGCTTTAAAGAACAATCAGTGCAGTCAGTGGTCAGTGGTCAGTGGCCAACACATATCTTTTGAAAGCAATGACCTTGCCAGCAGAACTACTTGGACAGAATTTTGTGTGGTCAACTGTGACATAGAGGTTATACATGTAACTGCCATGTGACCAGCAGACCACTGTTAAAGGCCCTGTACACTATTGGTAAGATCGAAAAACACAAATGTTCACAGATTCACACATAACTTACATGATTTAAAGTAAGTAATGGTAGAAAGGGTTCCTTAAAATATTTCTGCCTAAAATGCTATCGTTTCTGAGAAATGAGTAAAACAATAGTTTTTATCGCGCGCGATAATAAACTCGATGTTTGAAAAACAGAAAACACATAAGGTCTCTTTTCACTATTTTCTCGTGACCTCGATGACCAATTGAGCTCAAATTTTCACATGTTTGTTATTTCATGTATGTGGTTGATTACACAAAATATGAACACTGTTTGTGATTATTTTGTCAGCTCTGCCAATCCTGTATAATACCTTTAAGGGAGAATGTTGAGTTAACTGATTTTGTTTCGTTGCTGATGCTGTTGAGTTTTGAGTGACTCGCTATTCTAAAAATGATTGCAGAGCTATGAAGGAGTTTGAATGAATCTATGTATTTTTTACAATACAGATACTATTCATAATAAATCGACCCTAAGCACAGACACCGAGATGGCAGCCACAGGCAGTGGAGGTGCAGGCCCAAGCATCAAAGCCCCAGATAGTCCTAACGTTTCAGACGAAGCGGACATAGTTAATGATCTAGGCTGTGTGCCTCTTGATGGACTGATAACAGCGAGCATGCTGGATGAAGAAAAAGAACTTCATCGCAAGAGCAAGGAGGAGGAGAAGAGATTGCAAAAAGAGGTATGCGACATGGAGGATAGGTTTGGGGTTGCCTCACCAAAGGTATCTGACATGGAGAATAGGTTTAGTGTAGCCTCACTGTCACACATCCTTTTGCACACATTGTTGTGGGGACTTCCTATAGTTGTTCTATTATTCCCTTTTCTAAAGAATCACGTTATGGGGACCCAGTTTAACAAAGAAAAACGTTGTGGGGACCTTTGTTGCATTGTATAAAAGTCCCCACAACAGTGTATATGCCTACCCACTATGACATGGAGGATAGGTTTGGTGTAGCCTCACTGTGACATGGAGGATGTTTTTGGTTTAGCCTCACTTAGGCCTAAAAAAAAAATATGTTATGTTGGCGTAACCCGACCGACCCTAAAAATGCGGCCGACCCTGTATATTTTTATTTTTTTCAAGGGAAGAAATTTGATAATTAAATCGATATAAATTAGTTATAAATACGTTTGAAACAATTTCTGACCGTTTCTCATTGGTGTATTGTCTGACGAATAGCGTCTAGCGCGCGTGGAACTTTGGAGTGCACAATGTTTGACAACGAACATGCAGAAAAATTGCGCAGGCCCGGTAAACACATGTGTTGTACACATACGGAGCTGTCTAGATGCACCATGTACTGTACCTTTTACATGTATAGTCGCGTACCCGACTCCCAATATACTGCGCAGCGTTTCACAATGGTGAATACATGGGCTGCTTTCTTGGAAGTCTGGTTCAGCGAGCGCAAGGCTGCTTTAATTAAAAATATGATAGCCTCGTCCTAGACGTTGCACGGCGCAGACTGCTAAAATACAATATTAAAAATACTTGGCTATTTATTCCGTGTTAAAAAAAATTGTTTGTTACAATGTAAATTATTTTAATTCAAGTTCTATCATTTTACACAAACATATACATTCTAAAAATTGTAACTACCGTGGTTGGTTACGCTCCCATACTTCCAAAAGTATCAACATGGCGGCCGGTGTCAATGCGTACAGTGTTTCCATCAAGGGAAAGTGTAGATCTGATGTCATTTTTGATCGCTTAAAACGGATAAATTTGAGTAAACAGCTGGGGTTAATTGCCCAGAGCTGCGCCGATGATGTCAAAGTGGGGTACAAAGTGCTGAAAATACAATCGTCAAAGGAAGAAGCGGGTCCATACAAAAAAAGGTAGCCTATGGTCTATTAAAAAAAGAGATACAAATAAAATGTTATGTCAGCAAGAGTTTAAAAGTATGCTGTTTGTTGTGTGTAGCCTTTTTTATTTTGTTATCGTGTATTACTACGGCATTTTCGTAGATTGGGGGGGAAAAAATAAATATATAAAAAAATCCGACCTACCTACCCTATTTTTGGGGGCCCGTTACGCCAACATAACATTTTTTTTTTTTAGGCCTTAGCTATGTGACATTGATGATAGCTTCGGTGTAGCCTCACCTAGGTATGTGACTTTGGGGATAGGTTTGGTGTAGCTTCACTTACTTTGCTGTCAAAAGTCTCTTTATTTTTGAAAGTTTGATTAAGCTAATCAGCCATTTGCGAGTTGGATTTAAGTGACAGAGTTAAAATTTAAGGGCGAAAACCACAGGACCCAAGAGCTAGTAGCTCTAAAGTTTTACTGGACCAGCTTTTTTTTTTTTAAGACTACAATCAAAATAAGAAGAAAAAAACTTTCTACACTGTTTAAAGTGTGTGTACAACATTGGTAAGATTGAAAATATAAATGTTTACAGATTTGCACATACTTCACATGGTATAAAGATGGTCATGGTGAAAAACTTCCCTTGAAATAGTTTTGCTTGAAATGCTATAGTTTTAAGGAAATGAGTAAAACAATTAGTCATTATCACTGGTGATAAAATCTGATGTTTGAAAACAGTGAAAACATATTATGGGATTTTTCACTGTTCTCTAGACTCTGAAGACCGATTAAGCTTAAACTTTCACAGGTTTGTTATTTCATGTATATGTTGGGTCACATCAAGTGTAGAAACTGGTCTTTGACAATCACCAATGTTGTACACACCCTTTAAGAAACTGTTTTTTGTTGACCGAGCACTAAGATAAGGGGGGGGTCTATAGATAAAGAATAATATACAATATTTGTTATTTAAAAATAGAATTCTTGAAAGAAATTGAAATGTTAATATACTGTTGTTTATGAATGGACAGTCGATCGCAGCATGGCAGAAGGAACAAGAGGAGCATAGATACAGTCGGCTCCAGCATCTCCTGGAGAAAAGCAGCATCTACTCTCATTTCCTCCTGAACAAGATGGATGAGCAGCAGAAGAAAGAGAAAATGCGACAGGAGAAGAGAGCCAAAAAGATGAAGAGCAAACAGGAGGTCAACGTCAAGAAAGAGGCCGGGTCTAGCAGTAAGATTAAGGAGGAAGAAAAGGAAAATAAACAAACCAAGGTATGAAGCCCTGACTACCTATAAACTATGTCCTTTGTTTACAGCTATACCGCCCTCTATTGAAATTCGTTTTCATGTGCAACAGAGCTATGGGATGATCTCCCCTATCAACTCGGTACACACAGATCTTTAAAAGCCAGCTTAAGACTCATCTCTTTGAATCTCTTTTGCATTTAGTTCATTGCACTTGTCATCTCCACACAAAAATCATGTAAACTCTTTGGTCCTAAATTCTTCTTCACTTTGCTATTAGCTTCTCGGAATAGGCAACTAGAATGATGGCGCTCTACAAATACCTGATGATTGATTGATTGATTGATTAATAGAACATTTATAATTGATAAAATGTGTAAAAGTGCCCCATAAACACCTATTTTTATGAAATGCCTATTTTATAGTATGTTAATATCGCAAGGTTTAGTGTTACCTCACCTTCATCTTTAGACGAGCGAGGAATAGACTGTTTTTGTCAACAACAAAGTTAATTGTCATTTAGTCAGAGTCAAAATGAAAACTTTATTTTTGCTAACTTGGTGTGAAATGCTAACCAGCGTTCTCCTGACAGTGGTCCGCTGTCCAAATGCCAGTTTAAACACCGGAGGACCAGTCAAAATTCTGACGGACTAGTAGTGAAATGATAAGCTAACTGGTCCCGCTGGCTTGTCGCTGAAAAAGTTATGGGCAAACTCTGCTAAAGCTTTTGTAACTCCATGCAAAGTTGTGATTTGCTGAAAGTGTTTTGCGTATACATTAAATATTTGATTTACAGATGACATGCAGAAGTCCAGAGAGTGGACCAACAACACGGAGAAGTGGCCGTAACAAGCAGCAAGAGACAACCAGCCAAGAAGTGCCAGGTAAGAAAAGAGTCGCTTGTGTTTGCCAATTTTACATTATAGCCTCAATGCAAAATCCAAAGGTTTCATGTACCAATAAATTTTGGGCTGTATGTGATCAAGCAAGTTTTTAAAATGTGAAGATGATTTTATTTGAACACACAGACCAATATTTTTAAAAAGTGTTAATGAAATCGCATTCTTCCGCACTCCTTAAATTACTAAGAGCTCTTTCCACTCCGCAGAACAAAACCTCACACATAGTCAAGAAAGTGGAAAATATGATTTTTATACAATCTGACAGTTAATGGTTTTTAATTAAAGCATGTTTTTAAGGAGAGCAATTAATAGGTCTCCTCGTATTTCTCAAAATTGATGTTTACTGAACACATTTCATAATAATTAGTATCAACAAGATATTGCTTTTAGTTGGGTCAAAACATTTTACAACAAGACACAAACAGCAAAACAATCAGGGTTTTTTTGTGAAACTGGGGGTGTAGTGTCGGTGTTAATTAGTTTTGGAAGTTTGGACAGTTATAGTTTTATAGTGTTGACGTTATTTCATTTTATTCTTTGCATTATTAAAGAGGGGCTTCAAGGTCAAATCAATTTTTGTGATGCACTCATTTTCCAATAGATAGAGTCCTCATGAAAGTGGAAAGAAAATTACAAGTCTCTAAACTCACAAAAAATGGTGTAAAATGCCAACTGAATTTGAAACAAGCAAAATAGCATAATATCATTGAATGTCAACATCAAATGGGTGGGTACATTCCAAGAAGGAATTTTTCATCAGTCTAGAGGTCAAGTTCAATGCCATTTTGATGGAAGGTCAATAACAAATTCTAGAAGAAAATGTACAGACCAATGTATTTGAAATGTGACGTAATTGGATGTTGTTGGATGTTGAAAAACATTTCGCACTGAAAGGGTATAAACAACAACGACATTTTACAGGAGGTCAGAGACTTGTAATTTTCTCTCCGCTTTCAGGAGGACTCTATCTATTGGAAAATGAGTTCATCCCAAAATATAATTTTAAGTTGGAGCCCCTTTTTAAGTTGTCATTGAGTTTCTGAAATCCTTCCTTGTTGCAATAATTACTCTAATGTTCATTGCTGTTAGGAGTGTCAGGTAGTCAGGACCAAGATACCCACTTGACAACCGAAAGTCAAGTATCTTCTGATAGTGAAAAACAAATTTTCTCTCCTGTTGAGGGAAAATCAAATCAAACCCAAATTAGCCTTGGAGGAGCTTCTGCTTGTCAAAACCAAAAGATGCAACCACAGTCTCACTCAGATGAGACTCAGAACAGTCCTAAGAAGTCCTCTAGCAAGACATACAAAGAGTCTCACAAAGTTTGCCTTAGCGAGAGATCTACTGTAGGGAAAGATCAATATTGTGGTAGGGCAAGGAGGTCTAGCAGTCTCAACCCTGACATAAAACATTCACAAGAGAAGTCAGTGGCTGATTCAGGCTCTTCAGAATCAAAGGTCAAGAAGGGTACAAGGAGCAACTTGGTAACCATCTGTAGTAGAGCAAAGACTGGAAGCCCTGGGGACAGTATAAAGGGAACAGAAAAATCAAAGAGGGTAGATACACCTGTTCCTGTAGGGAAAGATTCTCCTGTAAAATCGCCAACTAAACAGGGAAGAGATCAGACACAAGTTACAAGTTCAAGAGTAGGGGAGGCTAAGCAGCCATATGTAGGAACAGAAAACCAGGAAGTTACTGAAGTCGAAACACAAGTAGGTCTTGTATGTCCGAAGAATGGCACTGGTGAAAGTAGAGAACCTAGCCCAGAGGGGAAGCGTAGAAAAGACAGGAAGGAGACAAATGATTCTGCTCGTGGATCACCAGGGAGAAGTAAACTAAACCTGACTAAGAAAGTAGAAACAAGTCCTTGTAGATCATCTCCAGGGCAGGATGGTACTCTTTTAAGTCGGGAGGAGGGCAGTCCACAAGTAGGAAATATGTCACCTAGCAACTTGTCAGAATCTAACCTCATAGGTAAGGAATGTTTCTCATGTTTTTAGAGCTCAGTTATTTAGGAATATGCACAGAATTACCACCATACCCCAGTTCTAGCTACAGGCTCTTCTCTTGTCATCGGGCAGGTTTTTATCCCTGTAATTTGGTCATATTTTAATGATAGATAGATGAGTGTCTACTGCTTTTCAAGTTGTGGTTCAAAGGTGTAACTAGGTACTGAATTGAGGGGTTTGGCTAAGGTTAGGGCCTCAATTTTGGACATCCAGGTGTCGATTTCACAAAGAGTTAAGATTGATCGTAACTGCAAATCCATCGCAGTTGCTTAGCAAAGAGTGATGTCACAATACAAATCACTATGGTAATACTGACAACTCATCTTAAGATGAATCTTAGTGCTTTGTGAAATCGACCCCAGGAGACCAACAAATAAGCTGTTGCATGCCCAACCTCAGGGTCCTTCTCTGTACCAAGTGTACGTTGGCTCAAAATTTACACTAGACCGCAGGTCCGAGGCCGGAGATTTTAGTGCGGGGCCCGTAAACTGGTCCGGTGGTCTTGTGTTTTTCAGTTGAATAATGAAACTTATGCATTTAAGACAAAAGAGATCAATCTTCCGGTAGTGCTTTTTCAAAGAATAATCAGTTTTGATGATAAAAACTGAGTAGAAAGTCTTGTAAAAAAGAATTCTGGTCCTGTAAACATTTTGAGCTACCACTTTAGTGGACTTATGGATTTTTCTCCCAAATTCAAGCCCTATAGAATCAAACTTTGTGACTTTTTTTACTTTAGAAAATACTGAAGAGCAACCAAAAAGCAAAGGCCGCAAAAGAAGAAGGGAAGAAACCTACAGTATCGCGGACTACATCGACAAATCAGTAAGTGTAGAATAGCACTCTACAAAATAGACCCAAAGTTGCAGCAACGAAAGTTACATTATAATTTCTAGATACTGTTTTTATCTGGTGACTTTTCCCTTTTCTGTTTAG
The DNA here is from genome assembly GCA_037783415.1 of Leptasterias polaris. Lineage (NCBI taxonomy): Eukaryota > Metazoa > Echinodermata > Asteroidea > Forcipulatida > Asteriidae > Leptasterias > Leptasterias polaris. The sequence continues at coordinate 2,324,109 of JAZGTN010000111.1, forward strand.
TGAGTAAATGACATATGTTGAAGTTGCGCATAAGTGCTAATGGGTTAATAGTGATATTTTGATTTATAACACCCCTTACAAATATTCTGCCTTTTGATTGGTTTAGAGCACGTCACATAATATATGTCATACTTTTACCAGAAACTGCACTAACGTGCTGCGCTATAGACGCAGCAAACAAGGCAGTATACTTGTAGCAATGAATGTACTATACCTATAGCAACAGTAGCATCTTGGTACCTATACGTCTAGGCACAAGATATGTTTTGGGTTTTATAAAACAACTATTGACCACTTTTACTCATGCTATGGTTAAAACTATGATGCCCTCGGTGATCCATGTGGCTTTGCCTTGGAAAAATAGAACACGCCAAGCATCACCACGGGCGTCCAAGTTTTAACCAAAGCACTCAAAGCTGTCGTTATATATATGCATGCTATTGTATCCTTCTGTCACCACCACTTTTCAGACTTTGACATCCAAGAAAGTTAAAGAGACAGAGGAATCAGACAGAAAGAAGTGCAAGGAAGAGGTTCCGTCCACGATGAAAGAGAAAAACTCTCAGGAAACAAGCAGTGATGCATCCCAAGAAACCCTCTCATCTGACGAGGGCAAACCACAAGAGGTGAGTTGACGAAGCTGGTATTACAGGGATGTGATTTCTCCGTTTTTAACCGGAAATCCGTTTTTTTGCCCCCCTGAAAAAGAAATCCCCTATTTTCTATTTTGTGTGTAATTTTTTTTTTTTTTTACTTCAGATCAAATTCATCAAAAAAATGAAGATAAAACCATGTATAACACCCCAGAATGCAGAGTAGGGCTTTTAAAACCAAAGATAAATGTTATTATTGGGCTTCGTGCTCGCAAGATTTCACGCTTTGTGCTCAGAATTCAGGGGTTTTTTCAACCGCCTATCACATCCCTTTATTATTATTATTATATCATTTATATATTTCTGGTAATGAAGCCAAGGATGCCTCATTAGTGAACTTACTCACTGTAGCTCGCAAGCCCGAGGAAACCTGTAAACAAGGGTACTTGCTATGTGAACCAAAAACACTGGGGTTAACCCTACTCGTCCGGAATAAGTGTGCTGGGTTCTCTTACTTGCACTACCATCCCGAGTACACTGGACCTAGGGCTTAATGTCCCATCCGAAGGACAAAGCAATTATGGCAAAGTGTCGTACTCAAGGACACAAGTACCACAACTGTGACCGAACCCATACTCTGCTGATCAGAAACACCAAAGCTCGAGTCCAGTGTTTGGGTTTCCCCCATGTGGTTTTTCTCCCACATCCTAAAACTGATCATTTCTTCATCGTATCCTATTCATCCTGTTATTGGCGCTAATTGCCGTGTTGGATGAGTCACAAAATAAAAAATACCATATTACAAATTGATCGCTTAAAGTTTGTTACTTTACCTTTGTATTGAAAGGCCGCCACATTGACACCATCAGCCAAAACAGATGAGGAGTTTGTGGACACCTTCAGTCGAACCGTCAATGGGGAGAAAATCTCTGATTTACAGCCGGATCTCTTCACTGGAGGCAGACTCAGGAAATACCAACTGGAGGGTATTGAATGGCTCAAGGTAGGACACACTTTGATTCTGTTCAGTTCAGTTTATTTCCACTCAATCAGTTTGCTTAAACAAAAATACACATACGTGGAGTGTCGTGGCCGAGTGGTTAAGAGCACCGAACTCAAGCTCTTGTGTTTCTGTTCAGCAGAGTGTGGGTTCGAGTCCCGGTCGTGACACTTGTGTCCCTGAGCAAGACACTTAACTATAATTGCTTCTCTCCACCCAGGGGTAAAATGGGTACCTGTGAGGGCAGAGATGGTTCTTGTGATTGATTTAGCTTAGTAGCGCATATATTGCAGCACAGGCTGTATACTCCCCAGGAAGCTGAGATGGTTTAAGGAATGAAATAAATGGCCCAGTGACCAGGGGTAATAATGAGCGCTTTGAGACGCCCTTGGGTGTGATAAAGCGCGATATAAATCCATATTATTATTATTATTATTACTTTAGATACAATGTATGATTAATTGGTGGGAGTCTCCTAAAAGCAAGCTTGTTGGGTGGAGACCCCCGACATTTTTTATAACTGGGTTGAGGAAGTACTGAGTTGGAAACCTACAAGTAATGTAACATCAATGATTACGTAAACACACAATAAGGACACAAGACAAACACAAACAGGACAACAGATAGCTGGAAAGGCTCACCGCGCGGCGGCATTCAAATAAATAATTAAGTAGGAGACAATATAAATAATTTTGGTAACTGATTTTGTTTTTTCACCATGCTCCTCAACATCCCTTGTTCTAAACACATGGGGAGACTGCTCTTTTTAACATGCTGGACCATCTCTTAGGAATGCTATTCCACTGATTCTCGGACAAGTAGACACTCTCTCCAGCTTGAAAACTCACTTGTTCAGTCTCGGCTTCAAGTACCGTCATTGGCAGAGTTCCTTTACTATGCGCCAGGAGTGTCTTTCTGACAGACATGGCGCACTACAAATATCCATTATTATTATTAAGTGTGACGTAATAGACTGTGCAAGTCACGCTCGTATTCGAACTTTGGGACCCTTAAAAAGAGCGAGTTTGTTTCCTTCACGTGTTAAGGTAATGTAATTGGGATCCAAGTGGTCCCAAAAAGAGTTGCACCGTCTACCCTACTGTAAGCTACGTCCACTTCACACAATCTGGCTCCACTGATTTGCAGTAGCCCATACAGGGTTCGATATTTACACTGCCCGAGGACAGTGATTTTAGCGTTGGACCAGTAAACTCACGATTAGTCAAGTCCGGCAGTCTTGTGTTTTTTGTTCAAATGTTGACTTTCAGTCTGATAATGATCTTTCAATTCTGTTGAGTATTGAAGTATACTTGCCCATAAGACAAATGAGATAAATCTTCTCTTAGTGCTTGTTCAAATCAAAATAAACCATTTAGAATGCCCCAGATTGCTTAGTAGGGCTTTTAAAACCAAAGATAAACACAAAGTAAGAAACATTCCGAGGACTTTGTTTCAATTCAGCGTGCTTTGGCCAAACTTCCCAAATTTGGTTCAAGAATGTCCCGCAGTTTTGAAAAATCCTAGGGAGAACTCTGCTGTATTAAAGAATTTATTTTGATTTTCTCCTTTGTCTCCATAATCCCTGTTTACCCCCTGCTTTTTCTGAATGCTTTCTGCTTCTCTCTCTCTCTCTCTATTCATGTATTTCCACTTGACTGCTCTTGTTACATTTTTATACATGTTTAGGTGTGTTGTGTTGTCATTTAGCCTTCGAGAAAGACTCTGCTAGGGTCGAAATGTCAGGCCACTAACTAATTTTTGCACTTATACCACAGGTCCTTTTGGCAACAACTAACTCTATTTTCTCCTTTATATTTCCCATCAGGTGTTGTACGAGAATGGCGTGAATGGTATTCTTGGTGATGAGATGGGACTAGGGAAGACCGTTCAGTGTATTGGTCTGTTTGCTCACATCATCAAGATGGGGGTACCAGGTCCGTTCCTTGTGGTTGCCCCTCTTTCAACTCTTTCCAACTGGATGTCGGAGTTTGAACGATTCACACCATCGGTAAGTTTGAGAGGGAGGAAGGGTTGAATCTCAAGGGACCAAACATTTTAAAAAAAAAAAAATAATCATCGGGGATGAAGATTGTTTGGTTTTTGCCCTTACACCGATGTGTATTTTAAGCACTGTATACTGAGTACCTTCCTAAATCAACAGGCATATCACTCTGATGGGATTCTAACCATCATCCATGGCCATGCTAGAGCTTATGTCTTACCACCAGACCACCGTGGCTAGAGGCAGTTCGAACAAAGAACAAACATTGCTAGAAAGAAAGGGACATTCTTCATTATACTTTATTTTGAAGTGCCATGGGAAACTGACAAACTCTGCTGAGAAGGATGTATGCCATACAGGGTTTTTTTCCTTCTCTTTTGGCTATTTGCAGTATTTTTGATCCCTTGAGGCCTTGTGTGAACATTACAACAACAAAAAAGCAGGTGTCAATTTTGTTTTGTTTTTACTGTCGGCTTCAATTAAGTTTAAGGAAATTTGTTACAGTTAAACATTTCATTCCAACTCTAACTTGGCGAGCCAGTAACCACTAAGTTCAGAACTCTGTTCTCATGCAGCAGTTTCACCTTTTCGTCATCACAGATTGAGGTGATTCTTTACCACGGTCATCCCGATGAAAGAGAGAAAAAGCGACGCCAGATTCGGAAGCAGTTCGGAGAATTCAAGACTCAGCCGGTAGTTGTGACATCGTATGAGATTGTCATGATAGACAGAAAGCATCTTGCCAATCATCTCTGGAAGTATATCATCGTTGATGAAGGACACAGGATTAAGAATCTCAACTGCAGGCTCATCAGGTCTGTCTACAAAAATTGAATTTTGTCCAACACCCGGTTCAGACAGGCACTCTAGAGTCGCGCTGAACCAAATTATTGAATTAAGTAAATGAAAAGTATTGAAACATAGGAGCGATTGGACGAGCCGGAAGTCAAAAGATTGACTGTTGCAGTCGTTTGGAACGACTCTTAGTTTCAGACGTCAATCTTGTCACGAGGCGAACCTAGTGTAAATGTTATGCAAAATTTATTTGGGTCGACTTAGAGTCGCCCCTACTTTATTTGGTTCGTGGCGACTCTGGAGCGCCTGTCTGAACCGGGTGTCTGAACCTGAAACATGTCAAGACCGGGAATCGAACTGCCACTTTGCCGAATACAAACACCACAGCTAGAGTCCAGTTGGTTTGAATTTGAAGATTATTAAATTTCTCTTACAACTATCCTGCAGAGAACTCAAGATGTACCACTCGGCAAACCGACTGCTTCTCACGGGAACACCACTACAGAACAACCTGGCTGAGTTGTGGTCCATGCTTAACTTCCTACTTCCAGAGGTATTTGACGATCTCAAAACGTAAGTTTCTGTGTACTTATGTAGCCTTTTTAGAGTACAAAATGTTTTTTTAATTTGGAGCTGAGCAGTGAAAAATTGAATAGAGCTTGACTTTAACCTGTGACCTCCGGCGCTCAACCAACTAAGCTATCTAGCCCTAATGTTAGCAGTCGCCCTTTTTTGTCACTAACTTTTTTCGGGGGTGCCAGTCAGAAGCCATACAACCTGTAGCTGCAAGTTTACAATACAACCTGGGAAGCGACAGCAGAGGGATCATGTTAAGGGGATGCAACTTTTTATTTCAAATATCAGGTAAAAAAACAACACAAGAGAAACATACAATCTAGTCTACACAGCTCAGTTGGTGGTGCGCCGGCACGTTCATCCAGAGGTCGCAAGTTCAAATCCCGCTTCAGTCAATTTTTCTTTTGTTCCACCCAAAATTGAATTAAAATGTACCCAGCTATTTTCCCTCATGTTGTATTACTTGAAAATGTTACTGTTACCATCATCTGTTCATTTTATTTGAAAAGGTAAAAAACCACAAGGAAAACATACAATCTAGTCTATATAGCTCAGTTGGTGGAGCGGTCTTTAATTTTGTAGGATCAGATCAAGTTTCGGTGTGTTTTTTCTTTCCTTGATGCAGTTTTGAATCTTGGTTTGATTTCTCCACGCTGGCAAAGGAAGGTGGAGATGAAGCCATCGTTGCCAAAGAGCGAGAACAACACATCGTCTCGATGCTCCACCAGATTCTCACTCCGTTTCTCCTGCGTCGTCTCAAGTCGGACGTTGAGCTGAACATTCCCCCCAAGAAGGAGATCCTCGTCCAGGCTCCGTTGACTTCCCTACAGGCAGAAATGTACAAATCCATCATGGACAAAACCATCCTGGGGAAGATGAAGGAGAAACACCAGCAGCCGGAGGAGGCGGAGAAGATGGAGGAAGAGATTGGGACGAGCGGGAGAGTGAAAAGAAAGTGTCGAGCTGAGGTGGATTATGCCCTGATGGGAGAGTCTGGATCAGATGAAACTGACATTGAGGATTGGGTTCAGAAACTCTCTGATAACGCTGAACGCTGCCAAAAGTAAGCCATTCAACCAACTACTGTAACCCTTTTTTCTTCCACACCAATAATTCATTTAAACTTAAATTTGAATTCCTCAGACTATAGAGACTGTAGAGACTATAGAGACTGTTGCTATGTCTTATGGTTCGGCCAAACATTTGCGAAATTACATAGGAGACTCCCATACACAATTCTGAATGGATGTGTATGGCACAATGGTACCAGGGTTTGCTCATCTGGAGGTTGCTATACAAATGCTTGCCCCAAACCATATGACATAGGAACTGTCTCTATATTTTGAGGAATTCAAATTTAAGTGGTAACTTGTGACAAAGCAAGTCAATGTACATGTACCAGACATTATTCACATCTAACTCGCAAATGGCTTTATGCTAGTGGGTTGACCAAGCATTTGAAAAGATCAATTGCTCTTGTTTTGTATGTTGGCACAACTGTGCACAGAACTATCTGTGTACTATGTAGATGAATTCACCACATGCACGTGTATTGCAGGCTGGCATATCTCAACTATCATTCAAAAACCAAATGGATCATACTGAATGGTCAGACAGTAGGAGGGTTAATCAAAGAAGCATTTGTTATTGTTTGGTTCCATTTCATATAACCAACAGATTTTACAAGTCATTCAAAACTCGATACATCACAGAGGCAATTCCCCTGATCATTGCCTATGTGCCCTCTAAAATATTCCAGTAGGGCATTTATGAATGGGAATAAAAGAGCAGTGAACAGTCCTTTAACCCTTCGAGCGCCGCCGACGTTCTGAAACGTCATACTGAATATCCATCCACAGGCCGCCGACGTTCCCTTACGTTCTACTACTCGACCAAAACAAAATAAAAAATGCCCTGTTGAAAAAAAATTGCCAAAACGCTGCCGACACTGTAAGGACCCTTGGAGCGCCGCCAACGTTCTGAAACGTTATACTGAATCTCCATCCACAGGCCGCCAACATTCCTATACGTTCTAGTACTTCGACCAAAAAAATAAAAAAAATTGCTGGCATGTGGATACAGAATTACCAAAGCGAGGGTTAAAACCTTGCAGGACCATGGCCGTGCGATAAAGCCTTAGGCTCAGTCTTTAATCACATGGCCACAACCCTGCTCGTTTTTATCAGCTGTTTAAGACCTCGTCGCCACTCTTTTTATTCCCTTGTCTGTTTATCGATGTGGGTATTAATGTGATTTCTTCCTGTAATTTGTAGAGCTACAAAGAAGGCCTCTAAAGAGGGCCCCAAAGATGTCGAGCTGAACATCAAGATCACGAATATCATGAGTCAATTACGCAAATGTTGCAATCATCCGTACCTCTTGGAGTACCCACTGGACCCTGAGACGCAGGAGTACCGAGTGGATGAAGAAGTGGTCTCATCTTCAGGGAAGTTCTTGGTTCTAGACAGGCTGCTACCCGCCCTTAAGAAACGCAATCATAAGGTATACTGAGGGTCTTTGATCCGTCATGAGTTTTGATTCTGAGTTTTCTTCAACCCTTTCCTTACCATTGGCAACTTTAGTCGACCAAGCCTACACACAAAAAAACACTCAAGCCTGAGCACAAAGGCCATTTGTAATAAAGCTGCAGTTTTGTCCATGTTCGCCCTCCATACCAAAGCTTACCATCATTGGAAAGGGAAAGATCGGATCTTTCCAATGATGGTAAAATAAAATAAGGTTGCTATTTTGCAATCTCTTCAAACTGGAGTTGAAAGAACCGAAATGCCAAACACCTACGGAGCGCTATATGGTTGAGATTACAGATCACACCAAGGAAAGAAAGACAAAGAACTTTGACATTTATTGACCGATCTCAATGATTTGTTGATTATATGAAAGGGAATTCAATAAGTGAGAACTTTTTTTCTGTTGTGTAAGAATGTGTGCTTCACGCTTGAGTGGTCAAACAATGCGGTCACCAGCAGTTGTTTATGTCCAAACAATTCGGTAAGGAAAGAGTTAAAGAGGGGCTCCAAGGTCAAGTCAGTTTTGTGATGCACTCCTTCTCTGGTAGATTAAAGCACTACTACAGGCGTCTATTAATACTCAGTACATCTGGTTTCGTTTTTCTACGACAGGTTTTGCTGTTTTCACAGATGACTCGTATGTTAGACATTTTAGAAGACTATTGCTACCTACGCAAGTATAACTACTGCAGACTGGATGGCTCAACAAGCCTCCCTGACAGGCAAGACCAGGTAATTGGAGTAACCACTTGACGTCATGATTATGCAAAAGTTTTCTAAACTAAATAAGTGGACGTTTAAAGGGACATGTTGCCTTGGATCGGACGAGTTGGTCTATAAAAAGCGTCTGTGACCGTTTGTTATAAAATGCATTTGGTTAGAAAGATGTTTTAAAAGTAGAATACAATGATCCACACAAATATGCCTCGAAATTGCGTGGTTTTCCTTTTACTTTGCGAACTAACATGGTCTGCCATTTAAGGGAGTCAAAAATTTGACTCCACAAAATGGCCGACCGTTGTAGTTCACGACCATATGCATTTCATAACAAATGGTCACAGACGCTTTTTATAGACCAACTCGTCCGATCCAAGGCAACGTGTCCCTTTAATTAACAGTTTCGGAATGTTTCATAATTTCTCAGAAAAAAACAAAAGATCTCGGTGCATTTTATGAGAACATTTTGTAGTCTTTACTTTGTTAAGTCTTGGTTTCATTGTGACAACGAGAGTCTCAACAACAACACAATTACTTTGGTAGTTCCGGAAAGTTTTTGCAGGTTTTCGGTTTGTTTTGGTTGCACTTTCTTGGTGGTGATTAATAGAAAGTCTAAATTGTCTGTTGATTGATGTTATTTTGTGTTGCTGTAGATCAATGAATTCAACACAAACCAAGATGTGTTTCTTTTCTTGCTGAGCACCAGGGCTGGAGGCCTTGGGATTAACCTCACTGCAGCTGACACTGTTATCATCTTTGACAGTGATTGGGTAAGTCGGGGTTTCTGCGGATCCTTAAAAGTATCAACAACTTCTTAAATTGAACTATCCAAATTTAAGGCCTTAAAGGGACACGTTGTCTTGGATCGGGCGAGTTGGTCTATGAAAAGCGTTTGTTATAAAATGCATATGGTAAGAAAGATGTTTTAAAAGTAGAATACAATGATCCACACAAATATGCCTCGAAATTGCATGGTTTTCCTTTTACTTTGCGAACTATTAACACGGTCGGCCATTTTGTAGAGTAAAAAATTTGGCTCTTCAAATTGGCGTGCCATGTTAGTTCACGATGTAAAAGGAAAACCACGCAATTTCGAGGCATATTTGTGTGGATCATTGTATTCTACTTTTAAAACATTCTAACCATATGCATTTCATAACAAACGGTTTCAAACGCTTTTCATAGACCAACTCGCCCGATCCAAGACAACGTGTCCCTTTAAAAAGCATTAATAAGTATTAAATCCAGTTATTTGAGGTCTTAAGAAAATGGATGAATCGTGTAATGAATTTTCCTTTCAGCTCGTAAAGAACTACCTACGCTGCATGTACAAAAATAATAATAAAGTGTGAGTGGGTAAAGCTGTTTCCCCTGTTTTATTCACTTGCTTTTGGTTTTAAATGTTGTTAAGGGTGACTTTAAAAGCGTCTTAAAAAGTTGTAAATTTGACTGTAGTGTGCAGAGTGTAGTGGATTGTATTGGTGCAACTTGATTCCTAACCCTAGCAGTGACGATGGCCCATATGCATCCCAATGCGCATGATAAACGCGCAAAGAATTCTTGGGGGAAATCCGAGTCCAAGCAACACTGGCAACCATCACGGTGCACTGATTTTGAAGCAATGCGGTACACAACTATGAAACCTGGCATAATTAACGTGTTAGCTACAGCACATTTGTAACGGAAATTGTCACCCTTGTTAATGTTTCTAATGATCTAAATACACTTTGGATGTTAACTAGTTATCTATCTTCTTTAGTGTATTGTATTTTCAGCTGGTTCTACTTATTTGTCTGTTGTACATTGTCATGCGCCTTTGAACAGTCTTGCTTGGAATTGGCACACTATAAATTGCATTATTATTATTATACCTGTGGAAACCTCAACAATAACATTTCAACTTTAAAATTAACATTATTAAAACTGAAATTTTCTCCACCTGTAGAATCCTCAGACTGACCTTCAAGCCCAGGACCGATGCCACCGTATCGGTCAGACTAAGCCAGTGGTCATCTATCGCCTAGTCACATCTAACACTATCGACCAGAAGATTGTTGAGAGGGCGGCTGCCAAACGCCGGCTGGAGAAGATGGTCATCCATCAAGGTTAGTCTAAAGTGGCCTCAACTACATTGTCAAATTGTGATTTCAAGATTTTCTCAAAATCTCCTTGAGACTTCACATTTTTTGTCAAAGAAGTAAAGCAACCACCAAAGGGAGACATTGTATCAGACCACAGGGCTCGAATTTTCCACTGGACCGCAGGCCCGAGGCCAGTAAACTCACGACTGGACAAGTCCGGCTGTCTTATGATTTTCAATCTTAAAAAAAAAAAACTATGCTCAACTAGATTTTAAGTCTGATAAATATGAGTACAAAAGTCTACTTGAAACCCATAAGACAATTTCAATCGATATTTTCTTCTCAAAACAACTACAACAACAACAACAGGAGTTACTTGACGTGTAGGAAACAATTTGTTTCTTATAATTCATCGAATTCTATAAACAAATCAATCACTTGTGGAGTCCCCCAGGGATCTGTTCTGGGGCCCTTGTTATTTATTATTTATGTTAACGATATATGTAATTCATCTGACAAATTTTCATTCTGCCTTTTCGCAGATGATACAAACATATTATATAATCACACCAACGTGGACACTGCTGTAAATACTATAAATACTGAACTTGTTAAGATAAATAACTGGCTCCTAGCTAATAAGTTATCTGTTAATTTACTCAAGACTAATTACATAGTATTTTGTACTAAGCAGCACAAATACGTTCGACATTCTAATATTCTTTTTAATGGCACCATTCTTAACCAAGTAAAGTATACCAAATTCCTAGGAATACATATTGACGAAAACCTTTCATGGAACAAGCATGTAAATGTTTTGGCAGGTAAAGTTTCTAAAAACATTGGCGTTATGAATAGACTGAAGTTTGTTCTACCTACAAGTATTCTTTTAACATTATATAATTCTCTCATCTTGTCGTATTTAAACTATGCAATAATTAATTGGGGTAACGTAACAATCACACAATGTAAAAAACTCACTCTCCTACAAAAGAAGGCTGTTCGAATTATCAGTAAAACTGGATACTTGGATCACACTGCGCCTCTGTTTCTAGCCTTGAAGGTCCTTAAATTTGATGATTTGTACAATTTTAATTTAGGTAAATTCATGTATAAGTATAAAAGTGGCTTTTTGCCTAACGAATTTAATGATCTTTTTACCCTGTGTTCATCAGTCCATACGTATTCAACTCGTGCAGTATCAAAAGGTGATTTGTATACAAAATTTAACCGAACAACGTTTTCAAAAAACAACATTGTATCTCGTGGTACCCTATTCTGGAATAACCTCAACTCGGATATTAAAAAGTCTCGTTCACTCAAGTCATTCTCTAACAAACTAAAACATCACCTCTTGAATATGCATTTGTAGATCTAGTACACACTTGTACAAAGACTGTTTGTTTTGATAATTATTTAATTTGACTGGTCTGGTCTCAATGTCATTGTCATTGTCATTGTTATTTTTGTCCTTGTCGTGTCCAAGTCCTTGTCTGTCACAGGGAAATGTACAAAAGCATTATGCTTAACTTTTTTCCCTGCATGTTGGCTAGCATGTTAATTACACTTGATATTAGGCCTATTTTTGAAATTTCTATAAATCTTATTGTTGAATTAAGTGGCATCCATCTTCTCATAATTATACTCATTGTTATTTGTTTCAACTGTATGTTTAATTGTCATTGTCAGCATGAAAAATAAATGTGCATTGAATTGAATTGAATTGAATTGAACAATACAGTTTATGTTAAAACTGTGTTGTCATTTTGAATCTGGTCTTGTGAAAAAATTTGGTCCGGTAAAAAGTCTGCGGTCTTGTGAATTTTTCCTCCGAATTCAAGCTCTGGACCAGTACTGTTGTAGTTCTGGTGATGCACGGTGTCTGTAAAGCTGATTAAATGATCTGGGAGGTTCTTGGTCTAGAATAAGAGGGAACTTGTGTCAGTGAGCCATTTTTCAGGATCTTTCACAGTCGTCAAATCCAAATTTCATCCCCAACATTGGATTAATATGCTACTTAAATCAGCAGAGTTTTAACCTTAGCGGTCACTCCCTGGCCAAACATGAGTAGAAAGAGTGGCGGGCGAGTCAAAACATTTCCATTTGTAGTCCACCTGGCTATTAAAATGTTGATTAAGTATAAAAAGATATGTTAATGGTAGGGTCATAGATTGGTAAAGTACTTTTAAAAATGAATGAACAGAACAAAAATTTACGTTATTGAAAAATTCTTGCCTATTAATGTGAACTAGAGAAAAATCTTGTCAACTACTCTAAAGTCTGCTTCACTAGTCCGGCAGGCAAGTGAAACAAAACGGTCAAATTGAAGCCCCTGATCAGGAATGTGAATTCACCTGAATTTTACTTGAACTCAGGTTGATTGAACGTTTTCTTCTCCCATAGGCAAATTCAAAGGTGGCAAGACGAACTTGGCCAAAGATTCGAAGTCACTGATCAACCCAAAAGAGCTCCTTGAGCTTCTACGTTCCTGTGACCACAGTAGCTTCGTCAAGAACTGCGACCAGAAAGTCATCAGCGACAAAGACCTGAAGCTCCTACTAGACCGCAGTGATCTCCTGGCAAAGTTCCAGGGGAAGAAAGTACCGACCAAGAAGGGAGGGAAGGACAGGAAGGGGGTTGCTGACTCAAACGTCTTCAAAGTCTTAGATGATGAAAGTGAAGACGAGAAGCTGAAGATACTTTGATAAGAGAAGTAACTAGACTTTACATCAGGAGACCAAATCAAAGGACACTGTCGACACATTGTCAACAAAGATATTGACAAAATAGGGACATCGCCAACATTAGGGCTAGATAGCTCAGTTGGTAGGGCGCCGGCACGTTAGTCCGGAGGTCGCAGGTTCCAATCCCGCTTTAGTCAATTGTTCTATGTTCAACCCAAAAGTACACAAGGATTCTGTGTAGTGACGCTATCAAAGAACAGCACAGAAAGTTTCAGTGTGTGAAAGTCAAAATATGTCTGAACAGTTGAATAATTATATGAGATGGCTGACTTGATGTTGTATCTGCCAAGGTGCCCATCACGTTCTCATAGTATTTATAAAAATATTCCTAGTTTATTACTTGAACAAGATGGAAGTGCTGTTATAAAAGAAAAGTGCTCTGGGTTCGATTTCACAGAGAGCTAAGATTAATCTGAAAGGCTGGGTATACTTTTGATGATTACTCAAAAAATTAATGACCATAAATTCCTACTTGGTAAAAAGCACTGGAGAGCTGTTGATACTACAAAGCATTGCCAGAAACGACACTCTTTGAAATGATGTAGTTTTAAGGAAAGAGGTGTTTTTCACACAAACAAATTTGAATCTGAGAAAGGGCTTCATCAAGCCTCTAAAAACACACAATTCTGTGCAACCATTTTTATTTTTTATTTTTTTTATTGCAACTTCGATGACCAATTGAGCCCCAATTTTCACAAGTTTGTTATTTTATGCATATGTTGGGATACACCAAGTGAGGATACTGGTCTTTGGCAATTACCAAAAGTATACCCTGCCTGTAAGTCTGTATCCATCTTAATTGACATCTCATCTTAGTGTTTTGTAAAATCAAGCTTTAGCAACCTAGAAACAAAGTCAATATTTAACAGAGAAATATTTCTTCCCTAAACTTAAAAAAAGAGTGTCTTCAGTAGTTAATGCTTCCCTTCGTATTACCTTTTAACAATATCTAACATTGTTGTCATGACAAACAACTTTGTATTTGCAAAATACAACACACTGCCAAAAATATATACTTTATTTTAATTATTTGTTTGCTATAAAAAATAATAAAAATAAAACTATTAAAAAGAAATTGGCTTTTTAGTTAAGTAGTTAGTCACTTGATTTATGCTTATCCGTTTATTTGTGTATTTATTTCCTTACAGATATTATGTAAACTTTTTATAAGATAACATTTATTTAAAAAATTTGAGGATGTGAGTGGAAAGTCAGAAGATTCGAGTTGTACATACAAGGAAGTTAACTGGAATGATTCAGAGTTTTCCAAAATATTATCTCTTATAAAAAAAATTAGAGCAAAATGAAGGTCATAAATATTATCAAGTGAGGATTTCGGTGACACCATGAACATAAGTCTCTTCTGAGTAGTGGTGTTTCTGAAAAGAACCGGCCGTTCAGACAACTCTTCTGAGAAGAAGCGGTGGTTTGACAACTCGGAACCACCGCCACTCAAAGAGATGTGTATATACATGGTGTCACGGTAAACATCACTTGATTGTACTTCCACCATGCCAAGTAACAAACCCAACTTGTCGTAAATATTTAAAGCTTTGTTTTTTTGTTTTCCTTTCCTTTTAATATATTCATGTATTTCAGGTCTCAAACCCTACCGAAGTAATCACTTTGCCCTTTCTTGTTCTTTGAAATGGCACAATCAGTACTGTACACTTTGGGGGTGGGTCTTCACTGAATGTATTCTTAAACTATGCAGTAGATATAACGAGTACTAATTTATATGAAAACAATTCCCAATCAATTTATGTTGAGAGGCATCTCATGGAAAAATATTAATTTTGTCATCCATCTTTAAAAAAGAGAGTAATCTGCCTGCTTGCAACCATTGCCCTGGTCGCCCTCAAAGGTTGCCCACGGATATAAATGCCCTTGCTCTCTCAAAGAAGGAGTTCTACGCCTGCTCTATTAAAACACCTTTGACATCCACATGAATTTATAAGTAGTTTGTCGTTCAAAATGTACTTTTCATTCTTTGTCAATATTTGTGTCATGTGTTATCTTTGGGCAGTGTTTCAAATTGTTAATTTCTCAAGTTTTTCATCCCACTTTTCCCACATTATCTTAAAGTGTATTCGTAAGAATGTTGTTAAGAAATAAATGGTGTTTGATAACTAGAAAGAAAATTTTGTATGGTTATGGGTTTTTGTTTGTATCATTATATCAGTTAATTCTTTCTTGGTTACCTTCAAAATAGTTCAATCACCCGTCTTACTTCGCAGGTGCAATATGAAAATGCAGACAGTTAAGTTTTCAGCTCATGTAAACCAAAGATGTTACTAATCATACATGTACGCCCAGTCACGAAAACTTAGGGCACTTTACTAGAAACCTTCATCAAGAAATTTGTCCGTCTGGGGGTGGAAGAGGGTATTGACCATCTAACCTATTGTTGCACACGGCTACTGTCTGCCACTCTCACCATTGAAAGTCACATTGCATCGCCTGAAAAGATTGATAGATTAAAACTTGATTGTCACTCACTGAGGAAATTGAAATGGCCTCGACAAAGAACTGTATACACTCATTGTATAAGACTAAATAGAGTTTATTTTGTCTGCTGAAAACAGAATGTCATAATACATTGATAGTAACATTGGTGATACATTAGTTCTTCTATGTAATATCTTTAAAAATGCAAAAAATTGTTAGTGGCCTGACGTTTCCGGACTCTGCACTCTGTAAAGACTCTGCTAGGGTCGAAACGTCAAGCCACTAACTAATTTTTGGATTTATACCACAGGTCCTTTTGGTTGGTAAGCAGTTTGGAACGGCTAATTCTATTTTCTCATCTTTGAGATAAAAAGGGTATAGTCAAATATTGATATATACCATAAAATGTCTTGCAAATTTAAAAACATTATAACCTGGCCCCTCAGGGGAAAAATAGTAGGTGTGTGCAAGTCAACAAGAAAATGATTTTTCTGACAATCATGCCAATTAGCACATTGACTTACATGTAAATACACAGGGAGACCTCTCTCAACCATGAGTTTGTTTAAAAGGCTGTTTTGAAGCTTTCTTGAGCATAGGCAAAGAATTTCTTACCCAGTAACATTCCCCTTCCGAAAAATGTCCTGCCCAATACAGCAATCCTTCACCGATCTTGAACTCTTGGTGGCAGCAGATACCGCCATTATTGCGGTGGTACCTGGGTGGTACTGCGCTGCCTAGCGACGGGTTTAAGCGATTTGCAAAGTAAAAGTCTAATAACCCACGACTGATCAAATGATCGCCGTGTAGCCCAAACCTTATACCAGTCGCTAGGCAGCGCAGTACTACCCAGGTACACCGCAGTAATGGAGGCATGTCTGCTGCCACCAAGAGTTCAAGATCGGTGAAGGATTGCTGTATAGTTCATAAATGCGCTTTGTACTACACTGTCATTTTACCCACCGAAAATTGTGTATGACATAAATCTTTATCCAATCCAGTCCTTAGCAAACATAAGCCCAGAAGGATCCAGTTCTACGTATTTCCTGCCTTCCTGCACCAACAAGCTAAGCCTAATTTAATATCCCATTCCAGTTTCCCACTTTTGTGCACCACTGAGCTGAGCCTCTTCGGCAGTACTTAAGCAGCTTACAGCAACACAGTCTAGCCTTCTCCTGAAGACAACCAAAACATACTGATCGAAACGTCGGGTATTCTCAGAACTCATAGAGAGTGTCATGTACATGGTTGTCTCTGCAAACCTCACAACATCATTCAGCCCTTTTGAGTTTGTTATATAATTTTCTCGCCTCGTCCCAGAGTAGAAGACTAAGAACAGTGTGAGGTGCTGTCCGGAACCACGATGCAGACCATCCTTTATAAAACCCAAGCAGCCCTTCCTTCCGTAGAATCTTCCACAGGCAGTCCATGAAGCCACTATAGTAGAGACCTTTGCCGTGTGGGTCAAGTCCTTGATTATAAAGGCGAGTGCTGATGACATCAAATGGTGTCATAACGCACACCACTGCCACACCGCTTACCATACTTGCACAGAATGGAATGGCAATGCTCTGTGGTTTGAAGATCTGTAAATTGAATACAAAATGGCAATAGTGTAATAAATATAAAGTGTGTAAACACCTGCAATCGGGGACCTCCTATTGTCCAACCTTTTTTTGTACTTTAACTTTTTGGCAACAGCTTTTATTGGTTTTGTACACACTTTCCAACTGGGACCTTCACTCACCCAGGGACTCTGTTGTCCTCTTTTGTTATAGGTCCCCGGTAAAGTTGAATGTGTGTACCTACCAACAGGTACATCTTGCAATAGGTGGCAGCATGATTATAACCCAACAAGTTTTCTACTAGGATCTTATTGTGATTGTATACAGACAGGTGCCAATGATGGTTGCGGACTCGGACTCCAATAAAGCCCAAATAATCACAGTGCACTTTTTTCTGCAACTTGTTCAATTGTTTATCGGTTCACTAACTTTGTGATTAATTTTTGTAAACCTCAGAGCAGCTTGTCTGCATGGTGTTAGGCCAGAGTGGAGTGTCTTTTCAGCGGTCTGTTTGGAATTTGGACAATTTATTTCATCTTCCACGTTCATATAAAGTATTTAGGGAGCAGTTTGGATACATGATACATTTTACTTTAAAACATGCTTGGAAATTCTAGTTAAACCCATTTTTACTTATAGCTCAGAGAAGTGGATTGCCCTGGTGTTTCTGGCAGTGGCTGCTGAATGCACCACAGCACCTTGTAAACCCTTACAAGGTGCTACACAAATGGGTCTTATAATTCATAAAAACTTCAAAAGCCGTCTTTAAAAGTGTTTCTCCTTGTTCAAACTCCTTGGGCACCTTATTGGTGGATGCGTGCGCTATAAGATTCCAAATACTAAAACCCTGTTTGCTACGAATACCACAAACGTACATTAGTATTCACAACCATTTCTTTGGCTGTCGAAAAAGTCGAAAGTTGTGCTGCAGAACCAAACGAAACCCGTACAACTGCCGCTGTGGCTCCCCTCCACAAACCAAACACGCCTCTTTCTCTGAAGGTCTGACGGAGCGCCATCGTCATGCCTGTGTGTGCGTGTTGGTAACCGACAGCTATTACCTGATGTGATTGCGCTTGGAGATGAGTTTTTATCTGCAGTCACACATCGGAAGAAATCAATGAAACAATCTTAATTGTTAAAGCAAAGGGATATTAATCTAAAAGAATGTCGTAACTCGGTCAAAAGCAAGGTGTACTTTAACTTTTTAAGTAATTACTCCACAAGTTAATGATAAAAAAACAAAGAAAACACGCGCATGTGTACACTCCCCGAAAATCTCTCAGCCAATGATAGCAGGGCTCGAATTTGGGGAGAAAATCCACAAGACTACAGGGCTTGTAGCTCAAAATCTTCACTGGACCATTTTGTTACAAGACCAGATTCAAAATGTGAAAATAAAAAATTGCTGCCACAGTTTAACATACATTTGACTGCTTTTATATGAACCCGAACTGAGACAAGTAAGAGAAGAGTATACGTGATTACTCATAGAATTTAAAGATATTTATCAGACCCAAAGTCAACACTTTAACATAATTTGTTTCTGTTATTCAATTGAAAAACACAAGACCATCGGACTTGTTACGTCATAAGTTTACTGGCCCATTACTAAAGTTACTGGCCTCGGGCCTGTGGTCCAGTGTAAAATTCGAGCCCTGGATAGGTCTTCTTTGACCCCAGTACTAGTAGAGGTGCTGTTTGGGCAACCAATTAATAGCATCGGTGATTCTCGACTCTTTGGGAAATTGGCCCCTGCAGTCAATTTTAGCAACTGCTTTAAAAGTACACTTGTACAAGATTTCTTGTGTTAGTGGTGCACAACTTCTAATGCAATAAATGTTGCACAAGTAGACTTAGGCTGTGCATAAAGTTTTGTGAAATCCAATAAAACAGGATTACTGATAGTCAACTCTAGTAGTAGTAGTAGTTACTGCTACTAATTAAGTACTATTGTAGTAGTTAGAAATTAATTTAAAATGAGAGTGCAGTCCTAAGTCCAACATACTTGAACAAAATGTACAGATTTTGAAGGGTCTTGAGGGTTTGGGGTGGTTATAGGGTTAAGTATAGCCCCATGACGAGTAGGGCCAATCCACTTTGTATCCTTGGTCTTGAGGGTTTGGGGTGGTTATAGGGTTAAGTATAGCCCCATGACGAGTAGGGCCAATCCACTTTGTATCCTTGGTGGATTGGCCCTATTCATCGGGCTAGGTTAAGTCCTGCAACAAATTTATCTTACCAGATAAAAGGGACTGCTAACAAGGGCACCAATGGCCCCCGCTAAGGCTCCTGCCGGTACACTTCTCAACAGACTAACTTCACCCTTGGAGTTCTTGGTCAACCCTAGATTGAAGAAGCACTGGTAACTCCCTAAACGGCAACCGTTCATAAACATTTGGTACCACAGAGCGGGTCCAAGCCCCTTCTGTAGCGCCAAGAGGCCATCAACTCGGCCGATGGTGAAGAAAGCGTGGAAGACATTCCTGTAGTGTCTGTGATAGCTGCCCCTTGCCTTGAGCTCGCCTTGAAGTTGCATACGCGTCTTAACCACCTCCAAGGGGTTGGTGAAAAGGCACGCTCCGGAGGCAGCCACACCCCCCAGGAAGAATTCAGAGATGCTGACGTCTGGCATGGTTGATTTTAAACCATACTTCAATGCCGAAAGATAATGCTTGAAATCCAGCACAGCCTACATCTAGTTTATATAATTATAAAGAATATAGTAATAAAACTGGTTAAATTTTTAGTGTTCAAGAGGCAAGTGGGATGGGGCATGGACTGGAGGTAGAATTAGATAGTGCTGTTTGACTGAGTGTTTTGTTTAAACAAGTCGGTTGTTAAACTTAAAAATCCATTTCTATTCTAATTTCTAAAAAAGTCTAAATCAAACTCTAATTTAATTACTACTTTCGCCAGCTATCGAAGCTGCATTTGAGAAAGACCTCAGCAGCCTGAACCACTTACTCCACAGCCCCGCAAAGCCTCAGCTGAGTATTCCATCTCAGCTGGCCACCGGCCATCCAACCGCTGCCAGCCAGCGCCTGCTAATCTTGCAATGCACTACGGACGAATGTTCGTTGACCATCACTGTCAAGAGTACTATTATTATTAATAATAAATCATATCATTATAATGTTTACCTTATGTTGTTCTGTCCTTTGTACGACAAAACTGACGTTGAAAGATTGTATTTTCACCCAGAAAGTTAGCACATTTTACTTTACTCTCGATCTGGGGGGGGGGGGGGGGGGGCGGTGGAGGCGTTGAGCGTGCCGGTTTAAAGAGCGCCCTCAATAGGTGCATTCTCCATCGTTGTCGGATCGGGCGGGGTGCGATGAGATCAGTGGGTGCGATGGGCACATAATTAGGCATCGTAAATAACTTGCCTAAAGTAAAAAGTCACAGTTCTCCCATCTACTGAGGAGTACCATCTATATTCCTGTAAGTTTTGATAAATTCCCACTATCATTCAATTTAGCTCATTTGCTGCTTCAGAGAAAAGGTGCTCAGGCTTGCTTGTCACAGCCATTGGATAAACTATACCCTTTCCGAATTTGCTCCGGAGACACCGTACATGGGGTAACATGATGAATATTAAACCACTGATTGACTTTTAATAATAAATTAATACTTCGATATTTTTAACACTTTTAACAGGACACTTCACTGTCTGGCACCCCAAGCCTGTTCCACAATTTGACGTGGGACGAGGTCTCCCTCTAGCATGTTTAGTTCAGGAGTTATTATTAAACCATAGAGCAAGGACCAGACTCTATGGTTAAACATAGCGCAGGTTTTATTTCAAACCGTTATTCGGCAGGAAAATTCTTGCTTGTGTTGCCCCAGTTGGTTTCTTGATGCTGGTAGCATAGAGCAAGGACAGAAGGAGTTACAACTAGAGCCCTTATCTTATCTAGCACCAATTATCCCATTAGTGCACTACCCAGGTCCAGTGGAAACTCTATGGAGCCCACCCGCTGCGCGCAATACATCAGCGACCGCAGAAAGCCCCTTCCGTCCTATGTGTGTTACCGCGTTTCGCTGCCGTCGCTGGTACCACATCGTTTTCATTCACAATTATTGGAGAGTCACAAATCACAACAAACGAAGTTAACGCATGCGCAGTACTACCACGAAGCCCTGCTGTATGCGCAACGTGTTTTTGTGAAGACTCGCGATCGCTAGCTTTAGAAAACTTTTTGAATCATCAAAATCGGATATTTTTGAGGTGAGTTGTGAAGCTTTTTGTATTCTGATGAAGTTGGGAAATGCATAAATATGTAATTCTGATTTCAAGTTATGAAAATTATGTCGGATGTTCCCTATGGATGGAACTTAGTCGAGGTTGTTCAAAAACGTTTTCTGTACACATGGATGTACATTAGAACTATAGACACAAAAAGACACAAACTGAAAAAAGGTCGCAAACAACTTCAAAATTTTCAATAGTTTTCGTTTTTCATGAAAGACAAGTGGGTATTTCAAGTGTTACTTATTTCCTTATTATCTGTTTGAAACCAATTTGAATAATTACAAATAACAAAAACGACATATCCAGATCATTTTTGATTGTTAAAATCAAGAAAACAACTCAGAAAAACGACAGTAAACCTTTAATAAGATAATAATAAATCGTTCATGTAACAGTCGTTGGTTCAATATGGGTTTTTGGCGCACGTTGTTATGGTTGAAAAAACTACACGGCCGTTTTATGTTCATGTTGATATGAACATGTCAAGATTTTATAACGGATTAAAAGTCAACATGTTCGCATTATGTTACTTGTCCTTTCTCTACTGTACTATTATGCTAATAGTATAATAATATTAACTAGTATAATAATATTAACTCGAGTCTTACTCTTGTACTCCAGGAGTTTAGGCTCATTGCAACAACATTTTGAACTATCGTATTATTATCTTCAACTTTCTGGTGTTGTTCGTCTTTTCTCTAATATGGTATGGTCAGAATGTTTCAATTTGTTTATTATCTATTTATTTCTTATCAGTATGTATTCATTTCCTCATTTGTATTTATATTTTTTCAGTGCCTGTTTATCAAATGCAATTTATATACTTTTTCCGATTTTCAGCTTTTTTCTTGCTCAATGGTCTGAGCTTTCTCTATGGAAGAAGGAAAGGGAACTAAAGCCATGGCTGAATGCCTACAGGATGTTTGCAGACTGTGTGGAGAAAAAGGAGCAGCTGGTCTTGAAAGGAGAAAACCCCACAGCAAAGTAAAGTATGGAGACATCATACATAAGGCCTTAGATTTGGATGTCAGTCTAGATGTACTTGGAACCCATCCCCCATTTCTCTGCCACATATGCTTCAAAAAGCTGGATCGCTGGTGGAAAGCTGCAAAACTCAAGAAGAAAATTACTTGCAACATCAATGTTATCACTTTTGGTAAACATGTATGTTCACAAGGCTGTGTTACCCATCCTTCCTGTGATGATCTCTCATCCATTTTCAACAGCGTGACCGCCTTGGCCAGTCAACATGGGTTTTTAACATGGCGTGGCCCTGACAGGTTGAAAGTCATGAAGTTCGGGGAGAGTGGCTACCCTGAAGTAGAGTTAAATATCTTCAATAATGTTTTTTGGAGGGTCGATGTGTGTGGAGTTGATGTTAGAGGGTCGGGTTGTTCTTGGTTTAGTCATATCCCAGAAGCATTAGGGATTGAAGATGTCAAGTATGTTCTACAAGTTTTCTGTGACAAAAATGTTTGTATGGGAAATGATGAGTATGCACCTTTAGTAAAATCAAAGGAAGGTTCTGCTGCTCAGATCCCAATTACCATTACAGGCAGGGATGTATTCCAGATTTTCCCTTATAGAACCATCCGCCATTTGAAGTGTCAACTGCTGGTGTCCAGGCCCAAGATGAGATGTGAGGTGTGTCAAATTCTGAGGGTTGATCTTTATGTCATGGCATCAAGGCTTAGCAATCTTCCGGCTACAGTGGTAACATCGTCGACAATTCGCAATGATACCATGTCAACTTCCAACCTTCAGAAGAAGCTGAAGTTGGTGAAAGCAGAAAATCGGACACTGAAGAGAAGGAGTGCGACCCTCCGAGAGAAGGTGCGTTTGATCATAGAGCAGGGTGACAGTATTGCTCTGTCTGTCAAGAACAGCAATCTTGTGCATCAAGCAATGGTGGAAGAAGAATCGGCCTTTAAGTCTGCTGTCCCTGAGCACTCTCATGCAGCGTTGCTTTGGGAACAGCAGAAAGAGTCTTTTGAGAAGGGCAAAGGGATGAGGTGGCACCCAGCCATAATCAGATTCTGTGTCGCTCTGCAGAGTAAGTCATCAGCGTCGTACGACCTTCTTCGTGAAAGTGGCTTTCTGAAGCTGCCTCACCCCAACACTCTTCACCCCTACACACATTTTGGTGAACCAACTGCAGGTTTTAACACTGATCTGGTTTTGAGAGTTGTACAAGATATAAATCTTCATTCACTTCCTGAACATGAACGTAATATTACAGTCATGTTCGATGAAATGAAGATAAAAGCTGGTTTAGTTTATTCAGTTCGCTCTGGTGCTGTTGTTGGTTTTGTTGATGTTGGTTCAATTGCTAATGAGATTCTCCAGTTTGAGGTGAAATGCAAAGGAGGGGATGTCCCAATCGCCAGTCATGTTCTTGTTTTGATGATTCGTGGTATTTTTACTTCTTTGCGGTCACCCATTGGGTACTACCCTAGCCTTGGCGTTTCCAGCCATCAGCTGTACCCGTGCATTTGGGAGGCTATTGTGCTTCTGGAGGCAGTGGGGTTTATTGTGAGGGCATTGGCATCAGATGGGGCATCGGCCAACAGAAAGTTCTACCGAATTCATGGACCCTCGAACACCTTCACACATTCAGTAAGCCATCCTGCAGCAGAGCGAGATCTTTTCTTCTTCTGTGATGCACCTCATCTGATGAAGACCACCAGAAATAACTGGGAAAATTCAGGCTTTCACAACAAAACCAGGAACTTGCATGTAAGTTTGTTGATACAACTGTTATTGTTGAAATCTTTTAAAACTGCCGAAATTGACACTATCGTAGCTTGAAGAAAACTTTGCCTCTCCAGAGAAAATATCACAAAATTCAAGAGAAAAAAACAACCTCTTTTTGCATTCATGACAAACAATTGATAATTCGTTACAAGGAACACTGTGTGTGTGTATTATGTATGTAATTGGTAAATGTCAAGTTTACATGTGTATCAAAATTGTTTCTCATTTCAGTTTCAGAAGCAAGATATCAAGTGGACACATTTGCTGATGTTGTACGACTGGGACATTGGTGTAAACAGATCTTCCCCAGGCCTTCGTCGTTTACACAAGATCTCACATGAACATCTGCATCTAACCCCAACTTTGAGGATGCGAGTCTATATGGCCACACAGGTACATTGGTGGTTTTTTATGTTAATGAATACCAAACTGTTTTTTAACACATACAATGTAAAACCATGGTAAAACATAGAGCAGAGCCATGACAGATCAAAGCAAAGGAACGCACTTTATAGTTTTTGCATAAGTTATAACAATTTTTTAATTCCTATGTTTTAAGGTTCTCAGCAGTACTGTTGCCAATGCTATGAAGGCATTTGGCCGTCATGATACGTCATCAACACAGCTGTTTGTGTCAAAGTTCGACCAGTTTTTCGACTGTTTGAATGTTGGAAATCCCCACAAGTCGGCACACAAACTCAAACCAGCTTCAGCTCCATATACAAGTGTAGACGATTGGCGATTTAAGGTAATTTGAGACACGCATGATTTTTACACCCCGAAAAAACCCCCAAATCAATTTATTTCAAAGACTCATAATTGTGATGAAATTTTTTACATTTTATACAGGGATGTGATTTATCCGTGTTTAAGCTAAAAATACTTTATCCCCCCCCCCACCAAAAAAAAATAAATTAAATAAAAAAATTAAAAAACCCAAAATATATACATACACATGTAATTATATTTTGTGGTTCAATATGCTTATATTCACAAATAAATGAAGATAAAACCAAATATAACGCCCCTCAGATTGCAGATTAGGGCTTTCAAAACCAAAGATAAATGTACATTAGTGGGTTTCATGCTCGCTAACTAAGCTTTTGGGCTCACAGCTTAGGTATTTTTCAACAGCCTGTCACATCCCTGTTTATAAGCAAGCTGAAATCATGTGTGGGTTCTTACTGCAAATGAAAGGTAGTGCATTTTGTTAATTTTTCCTCCACGAATTCTGCACAGATATGTTAATGTAAAACTAATTACAATTGTTTTTTTAACCAGTGGCTTCAAGACAACTTCCTGGACTTTCTTGATAACTGGGAAAAGGAATCTGAGAGCCTGGAAAATGTAACAAAGGAGGTGAAACAGAGAATGTGCTTAAGCAGGGAGACACTTGAAGGATTGCGTATAACTGGTAATTATTTATTGCATTTTCACTTTTAGTGCAGGTCATGTTTTTACAAAGTTAAAAATCTTAAAATTAAATTAACTAGTGAAGAACAAACTTTTAGACATTCAAAGAAGCAACAAGACAATCAAGTTTGGGTTTTGTTTATTTAAAGGTGCAAAACGATTTTCAAAAGAATTTGTTTTGAAAAATTTATCATCGCTACATTTCGTTAAAGGTGTGTAAAATATTGGTAAGATTGAAACTAAATTTTCACAGATTTGCACATTACTAACATCGTATAAAGATGGTCATGGTTGAAAACTTCCCTGAAATAGTTTTGCATGAATTGCTCAAGTTTTTAGGAAATGATTGGTGATAAAGGCCGATGTTTGAAAACAGTGAACATGTGTGATGGGGGTTTTCACTGTTTCCTCACAACTTTGAAAAATCCGAAGACCGATTTCCCTGAAAGTGTGGATACTGGTCTTTGAAAAAAATACCAATGTTGTACACTTTTCGTAATTGCCAAAGACCTTCTTAATCTATTTTAATATAACTTGTTATCAAAATTTCATTTAATTTCAGTGACTTCCTTCACAAAACTTGCAAAAGTCCTCCTGCAAATTCCTGGAGTTGAGTATTTGCTAAGTGACCGCTTCAATCAAGACCCACTTGAAATGTACTTTTCAAAGCAGAGATCTGCAGGAGGAACCAGTGACAACCCCACTGCTGAACAATTCGGACACAACATGATGGCTTTTCATGTGTCACGATCCTGCACCAAAGCCTCTAAGCATGGAAACTGTCAAAAAAACACAGAGGGTGACACATATTGTGTACTTGATAACACACCTCTCCCAAAACGAAAAAAACAGCGTTGAAAACAATTAGGTGAAAAGGTGTACAACAGATGGTTTGGTGTGAGTTTAACTGTAATGGAAATTTGCATCAAATATTATTTACCTCTTCGACTTTTTTGTTTACTGCAGATTTTATAAATCTTTTCGCAATGCTTTTTCCCCTTTCCTTGATACTGCTGCCTTTGAGTTAGCTTTTCTGATGTCAAGGTATACCTTCAAAAATGCCTTACACCTAAGCTTAATATAAAATCTAATAATTACACCCAGAAATTGTTTTGAGCATTCACCACTGATTTTGGTATCAGTTAAAGTACACCAGTAGGTTTGGACATGGTAATTAGACGATATATTTTCCATCAACACGGTATTTATGTTCACCTCTGACATATTCAGTAAATTTGAAGTTGTTAAAAACTCTCTACTGACTAATTCCATTGCCCTGAAAAACAAATACACCTCATCTGAAACCTGAAACAACCTTCCCCTATTCTGTGCATCTATCCATTCTTTAGTATATGTTAAAAAGGTTCTCGCAGACGTTATCGATTGCACAGACCAAAATTTTAAAAATTTACAATAAATTTGTGCAGTGTTATTTAATTGTTTTGTATATTTCTTTAACAATGCAAATGGTATATAACCCGCTACATACCTCAAAACCTTTTCCTCTTCTTTGTCAATTGGTTTTGAGGATGAATTTGCAGGTGACTCTTTGTCCAGTAAATCTTTATTGTTGCGCTCTTTCATAAGCATTCCAAATACCGACTGGAGCAAAAATTGATATGTTAATTTAATTGAGTGATCACAATCTATGGAAATATGAAGTGACTTGATAAATTTTCCCCAATCCAAACATGAACTTAATCGGTGAACATGAAAATTCCGCCACATTCCTTCATAAATTTCTGGTTTGAGGAGTTTACCCTCACTAGATACTAGTATTACCCACAACGCTGACATAGAAGTTGTACAATAGTTGATAAACGCCGAGTGTTCGGTGAAAAGCAGAAGTTGGGTAACCAGTTCAATAATGCCGAGTGAAGTTGCACTGCCGCAGCTGAATATTGGATGGCGTTGCATGTTTTCCAGA
Source organism: Leptasterias polaris (assembly GCA_037783415.1). Lineage (NCBI taxonomy): Eukaryota > Metazoa > Echinodermata > Asteroidea > Forcipulatida > Asteriidae > Leptasterias > Leptasterias polaris. The sequence goes on from JAZGTN010000111.1 coordinate 2,351,507, forward strand.
CATCTTATAAAAATGGATGTAGCACACGTGATGGCATCATCCTTTGTGAAATTGCTCTCTGGTCGTCTAGGTGCTTGACGAAGAAAAAGTTAAATTTACATGCCATTAATTCATAATGCATTTTTGTATTTTCAAGGCTCACAACTAAATCTGTAACTCAATGTGTTAAATGTATCTTTTTACATGTTTTCAGACACTATCCATTTGTTTGTGTCATGAGTGTCATTACAACAGTGAGCAGTAATTAATTTCAAAAGTTTGATTTGAGACTTCCTGGGTTTCATATGTAGGTCTGCTTTTGCCTTTATTTTCTGCACTTGGATGTTTTTATCAGTAAAGTATTAAAGTTTAGACTTCTCATAATAGCAACGATTTTAAATAAAACATTGAGCAATGATCATTGAAATGTTCAATAAAAATGCTGGTCATAAATGGGCAGCCATTATAATTTAATTACTTACCTTTGCTTTTTGTCCTTGCCTTGGCTGTAGAAGTACTAGTAGTTGCTTTGCCTTTGGTGACTGGTGGTGTTGCAGTTACACTGACGTTCACAGCAGATGAAGGGCCTGTACAAGATTATTCAATAATATTGGTAGTGACATTAACCTAAATTTAATTTTGTAAGTCATCTTGTGACAAAAAAACTTAACTCAGTAAAAAGTTTTAACTGCCTTGTTTTTTAAAATATTTGTTTATACAAAATACAACAAAATTATAAAAATATTCATATTGAATAACAACACGAACAATTTATTTAACTATCAATAATTTTTAGTAAACATATGGAAGTTATGGTCATACTCGTAATAATTAATATATTATTGGATTTCGCGTGACCTCAGTTCTGTTGGGCGTCTGATGCTGCTGGTGCGCGTTAGACAGATTTGCCCAATATCCTAATTCAGCTGCCCAGTTATTAGAGCGCAATCTGCATTTTGCGCATATCCGTAGAATGCGCATTGATGCTCGTGGAACGCATTAAGTCACGCGTGATCCATTTTGTTGTCGGTTTAAATTTTTAGCTGAAAGTGAAAACATCCGGTTTTTTAGACTAATCATGACCGCCGTTGCTTAACTTGTAAATAAACAAACTTCATAAAAAACTAAGCAAATAATAATGATAAAAATACATAGTACATATTTAAACATGTTACCTGTTTCATCAGGTGCAGTGGGGCGGCAGCGGGGGCAGAACCAATCCTCATCGGGTACCGTATCTTCGGTTACCCCGGCACATTCGTAGTGCCACCATTCAACGGCGCAGTTTTCGCCGTCACAGCCAATCATTTCTTTGGTCAAGGGACCACCGCACACACAATGATGAAACCCTTCATCTTCAACCTCGGAACCAGAAGCTACACTCTCGCTTTTCTCTTGTAAATTGTCGTCGTCAGAGAAGTCACTAAAATCACTAAAATCGTAATCTTCGAAGCCGCTGTACACAAAGTCTTCTTTACCGTACGCTGCCATTTTGGTTGGTGGGGGACGCGGTTTTGCAATGCACTCTGGGAATTTTCGTTACGTCACACACTGCTCTTCGGCAGGATGCGCCCTGCTGGGCTTGTTTATAAAGTGATTAGCGCTGGTCGTAAAACAGCAGTTTTACGATCTCGGTAGCGCTCACGGATCCTTTTGAAGTCCCTGTAGTTGTAACTCCTTCTGTCCTTGCTCTATGCTGGTAGTAACTCTACTTCCGGGTCGAGGGGTCTTTCAAATGAGGATTATTTGCATTGGAGGGGAGTTATATCATCCATCCCAACAAATCGGAAACATATCCTCAGCCAGGGCTTTGATAGAAATAAATGCATTCTGTTTCATTGTACAGAATAATGGAGAGACTCATATTGACACTTTATCAACCAAGATGAAATCTTTATTCATAGATTTAGGGAAGTACCCACTTCACAGATGAAATATAATGATGTTTTTAACATTGACGATGATGAGTGGTGTGGAATTTACTCTTTGCCAATTAAAGCCTGTACAGAGGTCAGAACAAGGATTTTTCAATACAAAATCAATGTTAATTGTTTGATGACTAATACAGTCGTTTGACCAGTTCTGGATCACTTTTTGAATTCACGTTGTTTTTTGCTGCAATCTCTTTGAAATCTTAAACAAAAAAGTTGATCAGTTTACCTAAACATGTCATAAAACTCACCAAGTAGTCACTGACAAAAAATGATTAGTACTTTTGAAGAGGCTTTGAGAAAAGTTTCGTCACCTGTTTGACCAGTTCAGGATCAGTTGAATCTATTCTGAATCAGTAGCGTGCCCTTTATTGCAAACCCATACTCCCATTCATAAAACTGTCTCTCAAGGACAAGAAACTTCAGAAGTGTGTTGGCATGGACTTGGACTACCTTTCTTAAGTGAATGTCATGCAAGTGTCTTCAACAGCAGCGCAAAAACCCAGTGACAAAAACACAAAACAACAGCAAAGGAGAATGTAAAAGTGAAGCGCATCTAAAAGCATTATTGACCCCTCCAAGTTTCATTTTCTCAAAAAAAATCAAAAATCTACAAGAATTTGTATCTCAAAAGCAATAGATAAACTTTCTACTGCAGCAGTATGATTTTACCTCACTTAGTAAGTTAGTGCGGCACCATTTGACGCAATGAGATGTTGAGTGATCCCGAACTGGGCAAGGGTACGATGCCCCCCCAAAGATGATTTGGGTAATTTTGTCTTCTCAAAAAAACAAGACGACTGCTCAGTATTTACAGGAAATATTGTTTACACATTCTTAGCATTTTACATAAATGTTTTTTGCCCTGGCGTTCCAATTCTGATGGTGAGAAGTTTTAACAGCGTTTTTCAACCAACATTTTAAAACAAAATAATGATCAATTTCGCAGACAAACTTCCGGAAATTGGCCATAATTTATTTGCCGATGATGTTTGGCACCTTTATTTTGGGTTTGTTGGTTTAATGGATGTTATTCTTCACATGTGTCAACAGAAATTGGTAATGTGAGAAGTAATGTAATTATTTGGTTATTGCAAAGTTGAAGTGATCCCGAACTGGTCAATGATCCCGAACTGGTCAAATGACTGTAGTAGGCTTTGCAAGATGAGGATTATTTCTAATGATAAGTTTTCTTTTTGTGAAACTCACCCTGAAACAATGAGGCATATGTTTTATGATTGCACTTTTGTTAAGACTTTCTGGACAAATTTTAACTGGTGGGAGAAAGTATTTCATGATGCCATCTGATTGGAGTATAAATCTATCATTTTTGGTATAATGTACATAATTCTGAGGTACTGTTGGAAAATGTATGTATTATTTTGGCTAAGAAAGCTATCTATAACTGTAGATTCAAGAACAAGAAACCTATGGACCTCCTTTTTGAACTTGGTTAGGTTTCACTACACATTGGAGACAAAAATAGCTTTGGACAACAACAACCTGAACAAGTGGTGTTTGAAGCTTTGCATGGTGTTGAAAGTAAGAAGTAACTATAACTATAAATGTAAATAGTAGTGAACTTGCGGGTACAACCATGTGTATAATCTCTTTTGGGAGGAGTGTTGGCTCTGAAAAGAGCCGGTTTGGTCTCGACGTTTCGAACAGTATACTCGAGCAGAGTATACTGTTCGAAACGTCGAGACCAAACCGGCTCTTTTCAGAGCCAACACTCCTCCCAAAAGAGATTATACACATGGTTGTACCCGCAAGTTCACTACTATTTACATTTATAGTTATAGTTACTTCTAACAACCTGAACAAATTTGATAATAAGTGGACTGCTCTTAAAAATGACCTTTGTTAAATAAGATACCAGGATACCGGATTGTCTGTTTTTCTCTTTTTGTTTTTCCTTGATATGTAATTTGTACATGTATTTTATATTGTTTTGTGTTAACTTGAGCATTGCAAAAAAAAAAAAAAAAAAAAACACGTTTCAGCCTAGGGTGTATAGATGGCGCTAATAAGTAATATCGCTGTATTCAAGGTTCAGTGCACCCTTACGTAGATTTTGGTATAGACCTACAATGTTCTTTCTCATACTTGCTAAAGGGATAACGTACCCATTTAGGCAATGGTCAAATAAAAAACAACCTTTGTTTGGGGTAGGTTTTTCGTTCAGTGCTTAACAACGAAACTGAACTGTGTGGTTTAGCGCAAGAGGAAGTGGCAAGTGGACAACAAGGCTATTTGACACTGTGAGCCAAACTTGTTTGCAATTGTGCTTGGTACTTGGTAGGATAATCCCTCTAGCGGCTCAAACTGAAAATCTGAAAATCAACCATTAGTCATCTTGTCTGCAAGTACGAGACTGCTTACAAGATAACATTATTAGTTAGCAGTTTGCCTTAAAATGGAACCAGCAGAGCAAGATCTCAAACTCAGCATATTGGCTCATATGCAACCAAGCGAGACTGAGCGATGTGTGTGCCAGCCACACGTCACCATCAACCCGCCCGTTTGCGGACGCTCTGTTCCCGTGAACTCCCGGTACCGGCTGCAACTCTACGGACGACCATCCAGGAAATACTTCGTACAGTCTCCAACAATCACGAATCGGTTTCCTCTGAGCTACAGGACATGAAACGACAGTTAGAAATGCTGCAATCTGCAGTTACTTCCATAGTTGGATTGCTAAAAGTTATTCATCCTTAATCTTCAAGGATTGTTCAGAGGCTCTAACAAAGGGTGTGACGGAGAGTGGTGTGTACACGGTCAAACCGTTTGACTTCGATGAGCCCTTCAAGGTGTAGGCTACTGTGATATGGAGACGTCAGACGGCGGAGGCTGGACGGTATTCCAGCGACGCAAGGACTGAAGTGTAGATTTCTATTTGGACTTTGCCAACTACAGCCGAGGCTTTGGGAATCTGGAGGGAGAGTTTTGGCTCGGTAACGACAACTTGCATCGTCTGACCACTCAGGGGGAGTACGAAATCCGGGTCGATCTATCGGACTTTGAAAACAGTACCGGGTATGCCGTCTATGACTCGTTCAGCATTGCTGATGTCAGTGACAACTACAGGCTGACTCTGGGAAGTTACTCAGGAACCGCAGGAAACGCGTTAGCATACCACAATGACAAGCCCTTTACGACCAAGGACCGAGACAACGATGACTGGACCGACTACTGTGCCCAGCGACACCACGGGGCATGGTGGTACGCATACTGCCACCAAGCCACTTTTTTGAACGGGAGGTACTCCAATGTTGCAATGGCGCTGTCGAATGAAATAAATGGAATGGCATTTCGCTTGGCCGCGCACTCAAAACTACTGAGATGAAAATTAGAAGTAAAGTTTAGTCCACTAGTAGATGGATAACGAACCCATATAATAAGCCACGCAGTAAACATCTGATCACTTTATCTTTTTCCAAAAAAAAAAAAAAAAATAAAAATCTTTTTCCTGGTCGCTCTTTTCGCCTTCAAAATCATTATAGAAACAAATACGAGACGAGAGCCCTGGACATAAGCTGTCCATCGGTATGAAATTCTGCAAATCCAGCTTTCTTCTGAGTATGATTTGACCGTCTTTACTTTGTCTGTGTTTTTTTTTTTTGACAACTCTGTGTGCAAAAATCCCGTTGAACATGCTTTTGAGGAGTATTCCGAGTAACTTACCTTACTGGTCATTTCCGATCTGAAGATGGCCTAAATTGGCCATAAAACCCTAAGTTTCGGACAAGTAAAAGTACAGAACCCCAAGGTTGTGATAAAATTAGTAAATATATATGGGATATGAATTTATTGTAAATTTTCGCTCTTCACCCCCAAATCCAACACTGACCGTTTAGCCATGGAAATGTAATTTTTCTTTTCTATACCTTTCCTCAATCAGCTGGTTTTATTGCCCTATTGCTTTCCCCACCAAGTTTTTTGTTGGCTACACGGCGATTTCCCGGAATATAATGCGTTTGCATAAGAACCCTAAATAAAACATGTGGTTTTCCGGCAAACGACTGTCCCAAGCGCAAACAAGTACACCCGCACCGTCGCTCCCAAAACACCGTCGGTCTGTTTTCTGTGTGTTCACGCTGAAACCTGAATTAAGGAAATGAGCGGTGATACACTAACAACGCTGCGATCAACCACCAATCTTCTCGATTCTTGGAATAAACATAGACTTGTTGGTGTAAGTCGGCGACCGGAATGACTCTATGTGTTTTCTCCAAATTCGCAAAAACACTGGTCATATGGGTCGAGGTCTTTATTGAGTTTAGAATTTTACAATTTTCGAAAATACAAATCTTATTTTACGCCGTACTCATTCCGTGAAGTTTGCCTAGAGTTACGTGTAGTTGTTCAGACATGCGCTGTTTTGTCAGGAATACGGTAGATCGAGGGTACAAAGCCCATGCATATAAAGAGCCCACGCAGACTTGTGTGTGATAAGTGGATTTTGTTTGTACATACCTGCGGTAGACCATGGTGGGTGAGTGGGATGTTTTCCCCAACACTTTAGTCATTTTTGAATCAATTGCTATCGAAGTATTCTATTAAAGCAAAAATCGAACACCATGGAAGTTTTTACAACCTCTCCAAGTGCTGTGGACACAGCGGTCGCTGTCAGCTGGCAGTGGTTTACGATCATTCAGCTCATTCTTGCACTATTCGGTATCTTTGGTAACATTCTAGTTATCATCGTGTACGTCAAGAAGCTTCGTAATCGAAGCAACTCCAACAAACTCATCGTGATGTTAGCAGTTGCTGATCTCATTACGTCTGTGGCTATAATCCCCGTACCGTCTCTATCCTATGTACCGAACTCGGCAGCCGGTAGAGTCTACTGTATCTTTACATACTCTGCCGTAATCATGTGGATTTCCATCATTGCTTCAATCTTTACTCTAACCTTGTTGTCGCTGGAGCGATACTTTGCTATAGTACATCCCATCAGACACAAGACGATCTTCAGTACTCAGCGAATTAAGTACTTCATCGCAGGTATCTGGTTCTCCACACTTGTTGTGAACTCTGTACATTTTTACATTACACGAGTTGATGACAAGAACAAATGTGTGCTCATTTGGCCAAGTCCTGCCTTCCAGGTGTTCCACGGGGTGTGTATTTTCATGGTCGAGTTTGCCATCCCGGTTACCGTTATGATTGTCTCTCATTACTGCGCTATTAGAAAGTTGCGAGAACAAGCCGCAGTACTTCTTGTGACGAACGAGTCGACCTCCCCGGCCTTCTCCTTGCTACGATGCCGTGGTCGCGTCATCCGCATGGTCCTCATGGTCGTTATTATCTTCATCATCTGCTGGTCTCCGGATCAAGTCGCTTACTTCCTTCTCAATCTAAGCGCCCTACCGACGGACTACTTCGGCAGCTCCACATACCGCTCATTTGCAATCTTAGCCTTCATAAACTCATGTGCTAATCCTTTGATTTATATTTGTTTGAACAAAAACTTTCGAGTCGCTCTAGTGCAGCTGGTTTCATTTAAATGGAAGATTGGGCTCACGGGGAGTGACTTGGGTACCATATCCAGACGGCTTGGTTCTGTACTTGAAACGAATGCGGACCAACCAAACGCTCAAATCCGTTAACATGTTTCATAAGACTCTACAAATTGCAACTCAACTAATCAGACAGGTTCAAACCCTAAACATACTAAGAAGTAAACTAGTAAACTTGCGGGTACAACCATGTGAAAAGACGAGCATACTGTTAAAAACGTAGATAACACTCTTCAGCTCTTTTCAGCGCCAACACTCCTCCCAAAAGAGATTTACCCATGGTTGTACCTGAAAGTTTGTTAGTTGTAGTTAAAGTTTATTTTCCACAGAATGCAAAACTTTAAAAAATCACTTACTTTTAACCAAACTTTTACCAACAACGACTGAATATTACCTGTAAAATTATTGGTAGACCTTTCTGTACAAACGTTTTATTGAAGAAACAACTCATTTATGTATCCACTAAAGTCAACATGTGGATAAACAAACAGCTGATGTCTGGCCTTTGTGTCTTATAAAGTTTCCACCTCACTTGAATAGATTCACCATATTATGTGATGTGTTAAAATATTTTAGTGTCTGACTATATTTCTGATTGTATTTTATGACAGACCTCCCTGTTCAAAAATAGTTTCTTATCAAAGTAACATTTCAATTTCATTTCCACAAATTGTAATGTGTACATCAGCCAACTGTTAATTTCCTTTACCAATGTCTGGAAAAGTTTCTATAACAAGTGTATACGTCTGCTTCATATTCATTCTATATCTGCTAGGGATCAACTAATAATAGTCAACTAATCAACTAATATTCAACTAATAACTATACAACGCCTTATGATTATGAATCATTATAAAAGACAGCAGCAACAAAGTTTTTCCCAATAAATTTGTCTTTTGCACACTAAGTTAATACCAACTATAGCCACAATATGAATAATTAAATTCAGTTGTGTGCTGATTTAGATTTTGGTCGTTTAACAACGTTACTTTGACGTCTCACTAAGATTTTTAAAATGTTCTAATTTTGTTTTGACAACTGATTATTTCGTTTACAAACGTTACTTTCACGTCTCACTAAGATTTAAAAATGGTTTCAATTATTTTTTTTACAACTGACCAACTCTATTCATACACGGACTTCAGATAAGCCTTCAAAATAAATTCTTCGTTATTTTAAGATTCTAAAAGTCAAGAAATTTATCATTCGTTAATCATTCGTAGAGAACTTCGTTCGTTCTCAAGACCATGAAATTGGTCGCAACGTTTGATAATTAAATCTTGACCAATATTCAAGAGATCTGGATGTCAAAGTCACGAGCTAATCAGAGAATACACTTTCGTGATGCTCACAGGGTCTCTTTTTTGTAGTATGGGAACGCCATGAAAGAGGTTCAGTCGCATTGTATTCGTTAATCATTCTTTTAAAAAGCCATTCATTTTCGAAGCTAGATGGTGGTAGCAAACAGTGATAATTTAAAAGCAAAACGGCGCTGTGACTTGATTAATCGGTGGTAACTAATGCTGTCGTTTACCAGGCTTAGGTGGGGTCCGCGCTTCGTGTTGTTCGTGACTGCATTAAAGGTGGGGAATGGGGGTTTTCGCTCGGCCCCACCGGTCTCATCCAAGACCCCTGGGATGGGCACAACACATTCTCCTTCAGGATGTATTGATGCATGGTGGGAACGATTGCACTGCCTGTGTGGCAGGAGATTCTACCCCCCCCCCCCCCCCCCCACCCCCCGGAGATTCTGTCCCCGATACGGCGAACTGTGTACACAAACTTCTTTCTTCTGGAAGCGCCCTCTTTTGAATCGTCCTCCTTCCGCCCGTCTTAATTTCCCATTGGGGACCGAATCTCCGGGGGACAGACTTTACTATGACACCGGCACAGTCAGCAAAGTGGATAGAAACTGTAAAAATATTTATCCAAGCGTACAGTGAATTTGTTTCTGTGCATTAACAACTTTAAGAAATTCCGCTAAACGTGGAGCACTAAAAGGTTTCCAGTTATCGGATGAGTGGTGATGTGTTTGTTGTCACAAAACCAATCTAACCATGAGTGTTTTATCGCAGTATGGCGACAGCTGCAATTACTATAATTCTGGTGGTTCTATCAGTCACGCACGAAAGATTGGCATACGGGCGGGGTAAGTTTAGGTGACTGTCGAACACAGTGTCATTTCAAAGCTTGTCATTGGACCTTAAAGGCACTGTACACGTTTGGTAATTACTCAAAATAAATGTTAGCATAAAAACTTACTTGCAACGGAGAGCTGTTGATAGTATAAAACATTGTGAGAAACGACTCCCTCTGAAGTAACGTAGTTTTTGAGAAAGAGGTAATTTCTCACTCAAATAAAAAAAGACTTCTGGCCAGAAGCCTTTTATTCCTATCTGAAAGCATACTAATTTGTACAACAAGGGTGTTTTTTCTTTCATTATTTTCTTGCAACTGCGATGACCGATTGAGTCCAAATTTTCACAGATTTGTTATTTTATGCATAATGTTGGGATACACCAAGTGAGAATACTGGTCTTTGACAATTACCAAAGGTGTCCAGTGCCTTTAAGCTGTCGTTTCCCTCCAGAATAAGTGATTTTATCTTACTTTTCCATGCAAAATAAAAGGCGCATTCAAATGGGCTGCATCCGCTGACGGCCGACACTCTAAAAACATTTTTCAAACATGTTTTTCCCCCATTTTTCCGAAATTCGTACTACTTTGTAGATCACAATATAAATTTTCGGCTGGTTTTTTAGCCGGACACCCAATGATCAGGAGCACGCGCAAATCTCTAAAGTGAATTTCAAGGTTTCATTTTATTTAGGCTGCTAATGGCTTCTATATTTAGTGTTTTTGAAATTTTATTGTCAAGTGGCAACTGAAGTAGGGCTCTTCGCATAGTACAAAAAAGAGCAGACAGAGTCGTTATTAATTGATAGTATTATGTTAATGCTCAGGAAGATGACATCAATAGGATGCTCTCCTGTTAACCTTCGAACAAGAAAGGGGCTTTCACATGGTCTAGCACCAGACAGACTTTGTAACAATTGTGGTGTATTTTGACAGACATGGGTTCAGTACAAGAAAATGCTAAATCTCTTGTAATGTTGTTCTCCCAAAGCCTAACGAGGATTGTTTGAAGCAATCTTTTAATCATTCTGGTGCAAATATCTTGAATAATTTACCTTTTTTAAAGGCACTGGACACGTTTGGTAATTGTCGAAGACCAGTATTCTCACTTGGTGTATCCCAGCATATGCATAAAATAACAAAATTGTGAAAATTTGGGCTCAATATGGTCATCGAATTTGCAAGAGAATAATGAAAGAAAAAACACCCTTGTTGCATTACTAAGGCTTCCTTCAGCAAGAAGTCTTTTATTATTTGAGTGAGAAATTACCTCTTTCTCAAAGTTTTCAAAACCTTGATAGACACTTTTGGTAATTACTCAAAATAATTGTTAGCATAAAAACTTACTTGGTAACGAGCAATGGAGAGCTGTTGATAGTATAAAACATTGTGAGAAACGGCTCCCTCTGAAGTAACGTATATTTTTCAAGACCCATGTGAATGATATCTTTTCCCTTTTGACAATGTTTGTAGTCGTTCAATGTATTTGAGTTATTTGATAATACTAGTTACTTCAGCTTCTGCATAACTGCTTACCTCATCAGTACTAGAAATATCACAAACTACGAGCACAAGAACATGCATTTTCCCTGACGGACAAAAAAACAATAATAGTTGGGTCATTGCTTAAGAGACGCAATGAAGTTTTTGAAGTGTTCTTTTGTTGTTGAAAAATATGATTAAATGGTTTTAATAAAGCAAAGAAAATCATGTAAGACTAATGCCTCTGATTGATATTTCCCCCCTTTGAAATCTTTTTGTATAGTCGTTCAATGTGTTTGAGTTTATTTGATATCCTATTGTAATAAATTATTACTTCAGCGTCTTCATAACTGTTTACCTCAGCTGCAGAAGTACTCTCGTTTATTAAATTAGAAATATCACAAACCTGGCACAAGATTTTGCATTCCCCCTTATTGACAAAATACAATAATAGTTTGCCTTATTTGGAGTTTACGTTGAAATTTATGCAACCAGACGTGGAGTAACTTTATTATCTTATAGCTATATGATCGAGTCTGGTTCCAGCCTCTAATCAATATAAAATGACATGCAGACGCGGAAATGTATACCGTACACATACAATACACAGCTGGGAAGTTCAATTTTATTGTTTGGCGAAATCAATGGCTGCATAGTGCACAGTTCCGTTATTGGAGCGGTAATTAAATAACGCGTTCCAAATTTTCTTTCAGGCTGGTTAAGGCTGGGCTAAAAATATTCTCGTTTCCATTCAGAAATTATTTTAAACTGATTTCATTCTCCGTTGTGCGGGTGTTTTTTAAAGCGTGCTATATCTTAGATGCAAGGTAACCGTTGATTGACGAAAGTCACCTGAATGGTGCTCGGTGCTCACTGGTCTATTATGCTAAAATCAATCTCGTCAGAAGTTACCGGTATTGTTCACAATAATGTGCTTGAACTTGAATGATAGGCCTACCTTTTATCATTAAAAAGGCACATGTACAATGTAATTGTCAAAGACCAGTATATACACTTGATGTGACCCAACATAGGCCTACATGAAATAACAAACCTGTGAAATTTTAGGCTAAATCGGTCTTTGGAGTCATGAGAAAAAAAGTGAAAAATCCCGTTATATGTTTTCACTGTTTTCAAACATGGGTTTTGGACACTCGTGATAAAGACTAACTGTTTTACTCATTTCCTAAAAACTTAAGCATTTCGAGTGAAACTATGTAGAGATTTTTTTATTATTATTACGACCATCTTTATACCATGTAAAGTTATATGTGCAGATCTGTGAACATATAATTTTCAATCTTACCAATGTTGTACACACTCTTTAAGCAAATTTAAGCAAATGCAATTTTAAACAGAAAACATGCCCCAAATTAAGTTGTAAACTTCTGTTTACGTGAATTAATTGCTTGACTAAAAACAAATCGAATTCGTTAATTTTACTGTTACATAAAATACAAAACCGAAAATGCAACTTTAAAAGGATGATTTCTTTATACCTTGTTATTTGTGTGGCATTTTATTATTATATTTTGTCATCCGTTCCACATTGTTTACTTTTAATTTTTAGAAATCCCATTGAGGCTATTCTAAGTCCACTCTAACGTGGACTCTGCACACAAATATGACGGCAGTAACGACAAAAAGAAAACATGCATGACTTATGCCTAATCGTGCCATCGGGTTGTGAATATTACGTTTCGAAATTATTTTGATTCGTCGAAATACTCCGGGTAAACGCGAACAATATTTTGCCTGGCTCAACCTTCACTCCAAGTATTGAAATTGCTTTCTTTTATTATCTCGTCGATGTCTCATTTTATTGTACCTACTCGTTGCTGGACGAGGCTGTAAACCAGCATCGGATAATTGCATATCGACTGATATCTGAGGACATGTTTTTCACACGAAATTCATATTTGTACCCGAAAGCGGAGCATCTGGACAGTCGCTGATGTTAATGCTACAAACAACCTATATTATTGACAATATTAGTAACCAAGTCTTGGTTGTTATTGTGCTTAATGTTACCGATTTTCTCGGTCACTCTACAGTCCATAAAGCATAAATTTTAGTGTTTAGACTTTGAATCTCTTGACTGTTCGACAGTGGATCATAACAGCCTCACCTCAAAGTATTTGTGGCTTTAATTTGTGTACTAGATGCAACTGTACATGACGACTATGGAGTTTATTGTGAACAGTACAAATAGGGACCCTACTTCTACAAGTGATAGGCCTATCTACGGGATCGCTTCTATAACTTGGGATTGGTTTTTCATTGTGCAGCTCATCCTTGCACTCTTCGGCATCTTTGGTAACATTCTTGTCATCATCGTGTACGTCAAGAAACTTCGTAATCGAAGCAACTCCAACAAACTCATCGTGATGTTAGCAGTTGCTGATCTCATTACGTCTGTGGCTATAATCCCCGTACCGTCTCTATCCTATGTACCGAACTCGGCAGCCGGTATAGTCTACTGTATCTTTACATACTCTGCCGTAATCATGTGGATTTCAATCGTTGCGTCAATCTTCATCTTGACTTTGCTGTCCCTTGAGCGATATTTTGCCGTGGTACACCCTCTCAAACACAAGCTCATCTTCAGCAAGCACCGGATCAAGTGTTTTATTGCAGCAATTTGGACCGTTGCAATTGTTATCAACGGTGGAAGCTTTTATGTCACCCGAGTTAGCGAAGGGAACAACTGCGAGCTGACATGGCCGAGCAGTGCTTTCCAAATGGCCCATGGAGGGGTAATATTTGTTGTGGAGTTTGTCATCCCCGTTGTTCTGATGGTAGTGTCCCATTTTCGCGCCATAAGAGAACTTCAGACGCAAGCCAGGTCCCTTCTGAAGCGGAACGAATCCACATCCTCCCCAGCGTTCTCCCTGCTCAGATGTCGCCGTCGAGTGATTAAGATGGTCCTCATCGTGGTCCTCACTTTCATCATTTGCTGGTTACCAGACCAAATGGGGTTCTTGTTGTTCAACTTCGGCATCTTATCACCAGACTATTTCCGAAGCATCATCTACCGCTCATTCACAATCTTGGCATTTATCAACTCTTGTGCAAATCCCATTATTTATGTGTGGCTGAACAAAAACTTTAGGGCGGCAGTGGCCCAACTCATTCCTTTTATCAGACTGAACGTCAGATCAAACTCTGCTGATGAAGGAACTGTGGCAGTTTCTTTAGCTGAAGCTAGATATACCGGTCCGGTAGTGTTTACAAATAACGCATGAATGAAACCACACTCTAGAACAACTTCCGGGTCAGAATTGACCCAAATCCGGGTACCGTGTGTGGGCCTGACCCATTTCTGGGTCAGTATGACCTCTGACCTGGGGTCGATATTACAAAGATGTAGATTCATCTAAAGATGAGATGTCAGTATCACCGGTGTAATTTGTATTGTGACATCACACTTTGCTTAGCAATTAAGATTTACTTGCACTTAAAGGTGCTGCATACGTTTGGTAATTGGAGCTTACTGATTGTGTTAATCCTATATAAATGTAGGTACATACAATAAAACTATATAACCTGTGAAAATTTAATTTCAAAAGGTGGTCGCGTTTTTGATATATCACCGAAAAACCGGAGCGAATATTTCCACGCAGGAAGAATGATTCCCCATAGGAATACACAGTCTGAGAAGCGTTTCTGACAGAAACGCTTCTCAGATTCAAATTTGGGGGAATAAAAAGTAAGTTAAAAGTTTCTCAAAATTCATTATCCTACCCAAAGCTGCTGTACTTCTTACTACGTAAGTTTTTATTGCCATTAATTTTCAGAGTCATTACCAAACGTGTAGGCTACTGTGCCTTTAATGCAATCTTAACTCTTTGTCGAATCAAGCCGTGGGGTCGATTGCACATAGGTAAGATTGTTTTTAAATACGAATCAATCTTAATTGCTGAGCAAAATGTGATGTCACAATACGAATCCCTAATGGTGATGTTGAAAACCCATCTTAAGATGAATCTTAGTGCTTTGTGAAATTGAGCCCAACTGGTATCTGTGACCAAAAATTACTTAGAACTTAATTAAACCATCATCAACAGACGCAGAAACAAAGTTATATATATTTTTTTAAATCACTTTCCGGGTCAGACTGACCCATAAGTCAACCTCTTCTGGAACCAAGAATCTGCATTTGCATCTGCATCTGTTAGTTACTGTGCAAACTCCAATATACTGGATATCTCGCACAGGGCGCAGTCACGGTGCAAAGCAGCTTTAGTAAATCCGAAAGGGCCCCCCTTGTGATTTGAAGAAGATTGCTATTGTGGGTTCTAGTCTTTAAGGTTTCATAGTTAGTGACTCCCTGATGTCAGATGAGGCTAGATGGCATGTCTAGAACACCTAAACGATAAACTGAGAAGCAAAAAAAAGCTAAAATCCGCGAAACAAAAGGGTAAAAAGCTATTTAAAAATCCCGGAGGATTGGAGAGCTGCTTGCAACCGCAGCCGCGACCTATGACCTTTTTCCAGATCAAATCTGACCCGAGAGTTTTAAGATTGAGACAATCTGGTCCGATCTCACAAATACAAACAAATATTTTAAAGCTGTTTATGTTGATTGTGCTCACTTCAATTTGCCAAATTGCATATCAAGGTCTGTTATGAAAACAGTTTCCAACGTACAGTGGCGTAACAGGAAATTTTCTTTTTGGGGTGGGGATCGGACAAAGGAGCAAAGAAAATTGGGTGTGTAAATTCAATCATTCTTTTTGTGCATATATTTGTTCGATCTCATTTTGTGGGACATAAGGGGATGTTCTGAAAAAGAAAATTATGTATTTGCCCCCGTTTGCCCGCCCCCAAAATGACAATATCTGGTTAGGCCACTGCCAATTTTGTTTTTCATTTGCGGTGGTCAATTATTAGAGCAAACATACACAAACATTTGTTGTTCGCCATTATTTCAAACAATACCAGAAGTCAGTTTTAAAAGGATTTGACGATTTGTATGCACATGTAACGACCCTGGCAGTTATCTAAATCCTTTACTCTAAATGACATCAAGAAAAGAAAAACAACGTATTTGTATTCGTCGTTCACATAATAGCTTAGAAAGCACTGAGTAAACATTACTTATGCCGCATCGGCATTCAGAGAAGGGCAAAACAATAGGCTTATGGTTATTTAATGTTTTTACCGTGATTAAAACCACCGTCCCTGCCTATATGGGCAGTTGGCTTCATTTTGTCTACGCGCTACTCTGACTGGCTTTGGCATTGAGCAACGTTGTGGAGACAACTTCGTCAGCAGAGTCTACTTGCCAAGGCTCGTCTTGATTTGGGGATCAATATACCATGCGTTAAGCCCATTTGACATAACAACAAAAATGTACGCGTTTCATTTCAACAAGAATGCCTATCAAAACGCACTGTTTCTCAGGCTGCTGTGTGTGGTTATTTGTGTGCCCACTCCATCTTTGTAATATTTCCCCCCCTTCTTTCCCCCCTTCTTTTTCGGGGAGGGGGGCAACGAAATGGTAAAAGTTGGGGGTTATATAATATTGAATCTGATATAATAAATCATAATAACTGCATACACACACAAAACCAACACAAACAATATGTCAATACTATTTCATACTCATTTGTGGGTGTGCATTTAGGGGGGACGGACTGGGTAGTAAGCAGAACTCGTCGTATTGTTAAGATTAAATTCTCGTGTCGATGTGTTCTAAATTTTACTGCTATGTATTCAGCTGTAAATGATTAATGATTAAAACTGAATGTAGGCCTATATCTGATATGGAAAAGAAAGAAAAAAATATGCCGGACATTTTGCTGTAACTGCTTTCGGGTAAATGAAGATAAATGAGAGTGTGGGGAGATTTCTATTATTATTATTAAAAAAAAAAAAAATCATTTGTTTTTTTCCAATTTGTTTTTATATATATATATTTTTGTGTGAGGGGAGCTTGCCATTGTAAGACGCGCTTGAATGAAAACTGACGTGCTACCAGGGCTGGGGGAAGAGGGAAGAGGACGAGATCCCTCCCCATGCCGACCCCCCCCCCCCCCCCCCCCCTGTTTACACCACTGGGTACGGGCATTAAATCGATTCTTTCCCAAACACCATCATCTAAGCATAGGCCTAGAGGTAGGGGGTGGGCATACCCTACGACCTGCAATTTAGAAAAAAACACCAACAATCAATCTATTGTTATTTTATTTTGTGTTTTTGTGGAATTGAGGGGGAAAAAACACACCCGAACTTCCTCCCCGGGCTTAGAACGATACCTGCCCTTCTTCATCGACCTGTCTGTCAATCAATAATCGTGTAACACAAAAATGTATTCATATTGCCAGACGAGAGAGGGCGTCGTCGTTCGAGAGAGTCGAGTCGTCGATTGAGTTGTCAGTCGCCAAGGATTGTTGTACGGCGGACGGTACGATTGATCTCTATTTTTAATCAATTTTGAGTTGAAACTGTCAAGCAATTGGCCATGATAAAGACTTCGAGCGTTTCGATGATGAATTGTGAAGTGTTTTGACGATAAACGAATCAAGAGGTGCGTTTTTTATTTGTTTTTAAGTCTGTCTGTAAGTAGTATTAATTTAGTAAGTCTCATTTTTTGGTTGAGATTTTTTCACGAAACTGATGATACCTGTGCTGTTGAGCATGTTGTAAAATTGAACTACTTTTTGTTATTTATCAATCCGTGGCATTATTTTAAAGTAACATATTTATTGTGTTTTCGGTTTGCGGTAAAACCAGGTGAAAATATCTACTTTGGGGTGTAGATTGTTCTTGAGAACTTCAACCATCTATATCTAGTATGAATTGAATGATTAGGCCATAAGTTCATAACACAGTTTACACTCAGTCATGTCAGTCACCATGCCGGCCACATACATGCCATGGTCATACAGAACAGATTAGTATCGTAGGACGCCCTGTATTCAGGGCGTCCCTGAAATCGAGGCAAATCTTTTACCTCTCTGCATGCGATGTAAACACTCCCTAGATACAATTTTTGTGGTTTGACTTGCCAAGCAAAGAGTCCCCTCTCATTTGACCAAAACTTAGAAACATGTAAGGCTCCACTGGAATAGTTGCACTTGTAAATGCAAAAAGTTGTGGTATTTTAGGCATTTCTGCAAGGTACAAAAATATGTCATACTGTCGGGGCCATACAAAAAAAAAATCCCACCGAAAAAATTTCATCAAACACTTTTTCAATTCACAATTCACGATGATCAAATCATGTGACTGAACATTCTGCTGAGCATTCTGGGGGGAAAAATACAGAGGCTTAAAGAAGCCACGTGCCTTATATCATTTTCTAATAGTCTGGATAATTTTTTTTTGTAACACTCTATCATTTTTGTTATTAATATTAAAATTTAAACATCAGCTTTGTGATTCGATTATCACTGTTTATTTATATGCTTTATTATAAATGTTAAGAAACATAAAAAGACACAAAACTAAATAAAAATAAGATTTGAAAGCCAAGAATTATTTACATATTTTTTTTAATTTTTTTTAAAAAGTTTTTGAAAAATACCATGGTTATTTTTAAAACTAAATAAAAAATATGTTGAATAAAATGAAGAAAACTGCTGGCTATAGAGTCATACACTAAGTCTCACAGAACACTTGTAGTCACTGCAGATGTTTCTTCCACGTATGGCTTCACCCGGACACCATACTTTCTTGTTTCCATCGAAAACAGGTCAAACTCAAATAAAATGGGACGCTATTGAAGTCATCGAAGATCGGTGCGTGGTGTGAAAGTTTCAATGTCCATCACGTTTTAATATATGTTTGCATATTTCTTACAAACAAAGGAAGGTAATTAGGGCATCAGTTGATTATGGAATATTTTAATTTTTTTTCAATTCAAAGAAAAAGGCATACTACATCGAAAACCGGACAGGGGAGGATATAGTAATGTTATGTACTCCATGGCAGGGAGTTGAAATAAATATAGCAAAACAAGTTGAGTTGGGAGGCTCTCAAGCAATAGCAAGCATGGCAAGTAAAAATGGTAGATACTGCAGAACTTGCAATCACAAGGTTGTGGGTTCGAATCCGGCCAAGCCAACCGCTGATTTCTCAATGACTGTAGTTCTACTACAGTACTACTACTACGTACTAGTACAGCAGTCGGATAAGTCTTGTCTTCAAATTACTGAATTACAGTTGATTTACTTTTTTGTTATTCAACAACTCATAATCACAATCATTGATGTTAAAACCAATGCTTGTGCAACTCGGATGAGTATGGCTCATGAGAGGGAATTAGATTTCCCCCTGCTTGGCATTTATACCCTCTTGTAGCCTTGTGGGACGCTCAGCTCCCTTGTTGTTGGGAAGATTATCTAAAGAAAAGAAAATATGTGGATTGGGTTCTCAGTCCCTGCCTGATTGCTTTGATTTTTCTGTGGAATAATTCTCTGGGGTGTTCCTCCTACATGTACATCTAAAACTGAAACTTCCTTCCTCGTTATCTCTCCATTGTTTTTTTGTCTAGTACAGTGATTAAGTTCACTTTTCTGAGAGTCCTTGGCTTCACAACCAGAATTAATAAAAAAATGGGGAAAAAATGAATGTAAACCTTTTTGTGCACAATACAAATTAGCTTCTACTTCTACTTGGATACTCGGTAGGATCCATAAGTCTGGATATAATGCTGAGGGACTTCTTGTCTACAGCGACTCCAAGTCAATGTAATTTTAGCTTGTTCTTGAGTTGACTGGTCAAAAACATTCTCATATTAATCAAAAACTTAGACATAGTTGGGACTCAAATTACTTTTCCGCTTTTTTTTTATGTTGCCTTTTGTTGGCTCAAAAACCAGTCTCAACATGGTTGTGAAGTTACGGTTTTTACCTAATTATTAAGTTCAAAACACGTGTAAATATTCAAACTAGTGTTTATTAATAATTTTTAATTGAAGCATCCAAAATCTCAATTTGATTTTTAGATCAAGATGGCAAGAAAAGTACAAAGTAATCGAAGTAAAACCAGTCTCAAGGCATCACGTCTGAGAACGAAGCAGAAACAACCCACCCAAAAGGGTAGAGTTGTCAAAACACGTGGTAAGACCAAGTCTAAAGCAACATCAAAGAATGCGGCAGCTGATGAAAGCAGAAGGCTTAGACGAGAGGCGGGTCAACAAATCAAGATCAAGATATCTAAGGATGTCATTCATAAGAAGGGGAGAGGTCAAAAGCGTAAAAAGTACAAAAGCACAGATTATAAGCGAGTCGGACTTGATCATCCAACGTCCTCCCCTGCCATTGCAAAAATGACAGAGAATGACCGTATCAAATGCGCAATGAACGACCTGGCCCACGGGAAGTTCAAATTTGTTTCAAAGGCAGCAGCTTACTGGAGAGTTCATGCGGCAAAACTTTATCGGCGTCACAACGGGGAGGTACCTCTGGAGGCCAAGCGTGGACCTCGCAAAGTTTTACTGGAGCAAGATGAGGAGGACCTCGTCAATTGGGTGGTGACAATGGGGAAGAGAGGCTTCCCAGTTGCCCCTGGGATGGTGTGTGACGCCGTCAAGACATTCTTCAAGAAAGATGGCAATCCATTTACAAATGACAGACCTTCACATACATGGTATCATAAATTCATTCGACGCCATCCTAAACTTTTGAAGGGGCTGAAAATGTCCAAGATGACATCGATTTGTCGAGCAGAGCTGACGAATGTCGTGCTCGATGAATGGTTTAATGAGCTGCAGTGTTTTCTAACGGATTTGGGAGTTGCCGATAAACCCGAACAAATCTGGAGTTATGGAGAAACCGGCTTTGAGATGAACAAGAGGACCGAGAGAATCGTCATGAACGTCTCAAAGCCCAAGGGAAAAACTCCAGATGATGAGCATCACCGCAGAGAAATCAAAATTTGCATCTGCGCAAATGCAGGAGGTCACCTCCTGCCGCCGTTCATCATTTGCAAAGGTCTGAAGAACGTTCACAAGGAGTTTGATTTCCTCAACGGTGCTCCAAAAGGTTCAGAGGAATTACTGCTAGATAGATCCCATGATAACCGTGACACCTTTGGTTACTGGATCAACAACTTCTTCGTTCACAAGTTGGGAGAGAAACTCCCAGTGGTTTTGCTTGTCGATTTAAACGAGAGTGACATCACATACGGGGCGTATGCCATCGCCATGGAAAACAACATCCACTTCTTCAGAGTTCCACCCAAGGCCGCCGCTCTCGTTCAACCAGTCAATATAGGGGAAGATGGACCTTTCAAATCCAACTGGCTGATAAAGTGGGTGAAGAACAACAGACATGTGTCTGTGAACGTGAGGAACGTTGGAGGTGTAGTCGGTGATGCTTGGCAGGAGGCGGAGAAGCCGGAAATCATCCAAGGCTGTTTCTTACAGTCGGGTGTGTACCCCTTAGATCGTGAGATGGTTGACGATGAACATCTCCCCTCTGGAACTCTGAAATTCCTGTCTACCATTGACCAGTCCCATGTTGACTTTGACAATGACCGATCCTCCAGCGAAGACTCTGAAGTAGACATTCCTGAGAGTGATCAACCAATCGCTGCATTACTCCTCTTCCAGAAACTCGACGATACATTGGATAAAACAAAACGAGAGCTGTATCGCACATGCATCGAGAACAATCTCGACATCACCGAATCTCCCCTGTTTCCAGTCTGGAAGAAACTCTACCTCGAGGCCTTCAAGAATGACCCCAACGTTCCCCTGACGTCTGTCGCAGAAGTCGTCGTGACAACCACAGACCAGGAAAAGTCGGCCACTCAGGATGCTGACGAACCTAGCCTGGAGGCTGCTGTTACCGTTAGTGAGGATAAGACAATCTGTCCTGTCTGCAAAGAGAAGTTTGGTGCAGATGATGAAGAGTGGATTGGGTGTGATGGGGAATGCCAGCAGTGGTTTCACGTTAACTGTCTTCCTCCGGAGCTTGTCACGCCTGTCTTACTAGAGGACAAAGAACTGTTCTGCCCACAGTGTACTGTAAGTTTGATAAAGACAAAGTGTAAACTTTTCAGGCAATTCTACAAAGGTGCCCAATCAACCCACTCAAAAAATTGCGTGCAATTTGAAAACCAACTAGGGTCACACATGCATCACATGATTATTTACAGTGGTTCGCTGGGCAAATGCCAGTTAAACCACCAGTCAAAATTCAGTCCAAGTGGTCCGGCTGGCTAGTTAAGTCTTGAAAAGCACCCCTGTTCCTTTAAATTGACTAGTGAAAAAGCTGATAGACTAGTGAAATACAAGCTTACTAGTCATGATGGCCAGTCACTGAAACTAGGGCAACTACAAGTCCATTGCAAATGACAATGTTGAAAGAAAACCTTAAAATAAGGACCAGTGAAAAAGCTGACAAACCGTTTAATGACAAAATAACTGGTCCTGCTGGTTGGCTAGTCAAGAGTTAAAAGTAAACCCTTGTTATAAGGACATATATGATGATAATTCACTCATTCATTCATGCAAGCTTTATTCATTTTGTATTCATCATGAAGTGTTTTTTTTACACATTTGTTTATGTCAATAAAAACAAAGCGACATTAAAAATATATGCAGGCCTGATGCTTTGTTCTTGAAAAGGGCAAGGGCACCAAGGCGTTTTTTGTACTCCTCGTTAAAGGGCCCCTCTGTGAAGAAATTCTAAATTTCTATGGGAACAAGTCAAGGGGCACCAAGGCAATTACCAGCGGTATGGAGGTGTGGCTTCTGTTGCCTCCGTGAAGCATCAGGCATAAATGTATACACAGGAAAAACGTGTTAAAAACAGTTATGAAAATGGTGAAAGTTTAAAGTTGCATGCACCAAAAGGCACAAGTTTTCCTCCCACCCAGTTGGACTGAAATTTAAGTATGTATTTTTGTTGTTGTCTTATTAATAATGTGTTTTTTCCCCTCTTTCTTTTTCGTTTTAATTTTCAGAAATCAAGAAAATCTTCAGAGGATTCTGTTCAGCATTAACTATTGCCTTGCTGTATGCTGGGTATCGATGGAGGAACTGGAAATGGTGATGGAGGAAATTATTGTTATTTTAAAATCCTTCAAGCAAGGGACCAGGGCCCAGTTTCATGGCTCTGCTTACCGCCGAATTCTGCGCTTGCGATCACCATTCTCGCTTACCAAGGAAGCGCCGAATTTCTGCGCTAGCTGTGTAAGCGTAGAATGGCTAGTAACGTGGACTACGCAAGCGCACAAGCAAAAATTCCATGCTAACCCGTGAAATACGCTTGACGTAAGCGCGGAATTCCCTGCTTCCGTAAGCGCCGATTCTTTGCTTACGGTAAGCAGAGCCATGAAATTGGGCCCATGGAGCTGCTTAAGCACAAAAAAGGAGCTAAGCAGAAAACAATTTTGCTTGCCAGAATAAGGTTACCAGCCATAACACCATTCCACATGCATTGTCTTTGACTGGTTTCCTGTTTTGTTTTTTTGCTGAGCAGAAAATTATTAAGCACATTTTTTTAGCTAAGCAACTCAATGAAATAGGGCCCTGTTTTGGTTGCAACCCCTGTGGTTCGTTGGAAGAACATGGTTTAAGAGAGTTTGTTTTGCATTTGTTCAGTGGTTTGTTATTTTAGTTAATTGTTTACATGTCCAAGTATTGCCTGGGTTAATTTATAATTGTTTGCTTACTTAATCAAGTTTGATAATTTGATTTCATCTACCATTGACAATTGGCATATCGGTTTTGAACACAAAGGATTCGGGCAGAGTTTTGTCCTGCCCCGTCCTAACCAAATCACTGACCCCCGTTGATTGACACCCCCTCTAGGATGTGTGGCGCGGTCCAGCATAGGATATCATGGCATATGATATCACCATTTAGTTTTGCTACCTCAAGTGCTTTCTCCAATAGTAATGGAAACACTTGTCATCACGCAAATCGCAACAGTGACTACAAAAACCTATAAGTATTTAAGGGAACGAGAGTTTTGTGAAAGGGAAAGTATGTCGTTTGTTGGTTTGGGGTTTTTTATTTAAAGGTGCTGTATACATTTGGTAATTGGAGCCTACTGATTGTGTTAATAAATGTAGGTATATACAATAAAACTAACCTGTGAAAATTTCTCACTTCAAAAGGTGGTCGCGTTTTTGAGATATCACTGAAAAAATGGAGTGAATATTTCCACGCAGGAAGAATATTCCCTATAGGAATACACAGTCTGAGAAGCGTTACAGCCGTAACGCTTCTCAGATTCAAATTTTGGTGGATAAAAAGTGATATAATTTTCCATAACCGCAGTACTTCGAAGTGAAAAGTTTCTCAAAATGCATTATACTACCCAAAGCTGCTGTACATCATACCAAGTAAGTTTTTATTGCCATTAATTTTCAGAGTCATTACCAAACGTGTACAGACTCTTTAAGGAGGAAATATCAAAAGCCGTCAAATTACGAAGGTTTTTGAAAGCTGGAGGATTAAAGTGAAAGTATTCTTCCCCCAAATCTATTTATCACAGATATCTTCAAAAGTTAGAATTTTGAATCTCCAGTCAGGGGAGCAAGCTGTTTATAATTAGTACTTTTGTAATAATGTAAATTTAATTAACTTCCTCAAATAAAAGTTCCACAAAATAAAAACAAACTACCGTAATGGTCTCCTTTTCTGCATGATGTGTTCTGAAGTTTAGCCGGTGCCTAACTGAAACAGTTGAAGGTTAATCACGAGTAGATCCAGTTATACAAGTACTAATGAGGGTTTAGGTGGAGAGAATTGTCTTGAAAATACAGAATATTTTATGGACTGACTGTAAGATGTTTAAGCCAGCAGTTATTTTGAAAATTAGGAGTTTAACTTTTGAGAATGGGTGAGGGAACTCATAAATGTACACATGTAAATGGTTGTAAAGTAACAGTTTAAAGGTAGGTGGGGGACAAATATTTATATCAAAATCACCAACCCCCCCCCTAAAAGTAGATAAGTAAACAAATAAATACAAATTATGAATTAAGGAAAGGGGTATGTTACTTCTTTTAAATACGGTTTGAAGGGGCAGCAACCTTTCGGAGACTCCCACCAACCCCCTAAAAATAAATAAACAAATAAATAAAAGTGAACAAATAATGAAATTACAAAATAAGCCCTAAAGTGTTAAAGTTCGACTATACGATAGAAAAAAGGTGTTTTTACTTCTTTGGAATACGGTTTGAAGGAGCAGCAACCTTTCGGAGACTTCCCCTCCCCACGCCCCTCCCCCTCCCCACGCCCCTCCCCCTCCCCACGCCCCTCCCCCTCCCCCTCCCCACGCCCCTCCCCCTCCCCCTCCCCACGCCCCTCCCCCTCCCCCTCCCCACGCCCCTCCCCTTCCCCACTTTAGCAAAATTGTAAATCAAAGTCAACAGATGGCGCTCTTTTCCCTTTTTGTTTGCTTTGATAGACTGGTCCCAGTGTTATGAATTGATTTCGCACATGAAAGACGGTGGCAATACGGGGGTCCCATACATCTACTTTTGGGGCCTGTTATGCAGTAAACAAACGATTTGCAGTTAACATTGCAGTTGATTTTTGCGTCTTTTGTAACAAAAACATGTCTATTCTTTGCAGTTAGGCAGGCGTGTCAAATTGCTGTAAACATGTCTGAGGTTTTTGAGATTTTTGAGCCAGGTTTAATGGTTAACATTGGTGAAAGAGAAGAGATAGTTTCCGAGTCTCAAGAATTTGAAACCGAAGAAGGCAGCGCAGTGCCTCATCATCATCAGCAGATTGATCATGTCGGTAACACCAACATAAACAACATACACAGTCCCTCTGGTGGTGGTGGTACACATGAGGTTATCATAATTAATCCCAGTTATGAAGAATCTACGACACCTATTGCGTCTACAGTTGGTAAGATTTTTAAGTGGATTTCTGTTAAATAAAATTAATACCTATTTCAGAATCGTGAATAAATAATCAATTTTAAAAACAATGTCCAACCAAATCGTGAATAAATAATCAATTTTAAAAACAATGTCCAACCAAATTATCTTGAACATCGTTTAGTGACGCAACCAAGATCCTTTTCACAATGTCATGCCAGGTGTTATCCTTCATTATGTTTGGGAGGTCCTCAATTTCAGATTCCATGTTTCTACCAATCACTTGATTGATGTAGTGAGAGGTCTATGTCCTACTCCTAGGGCACATAACTCCAGTAAACACATCAGTATATGACCTGGGCCCAATTTCATGGCTCTGCTTACCGTAAGCAAAGAATCGGCGCTTACGGAAGCTGGGAATTCCGCACTTACGTCAAGCGTATTTCACGGGTTAGCATGGAATTTTTGCTTGTGCGCTTGCGTAGTCCACGTTACCAGGCATTGTACGCTTACACAGCTAGCGCAGAAATTTGGCACTTACTCGGTAAGCGGAGAATGGTGATCGCAAGCACAGAATTCGGCAGTAAGCAGAGCCATGAAATTGGGCCCTGGTCTTTAGCATATGATAGAACTTAGAAGGGAAGGGAGTGACCAGCAAAGCATACTCTTCGTTGAGCAACAAGTAAAACAGAGATCGGTGGAATGTCTCCAAAAATCTGTTAAACTTTGGTATTGTGCTCACGCCATGTACTGCACCCTCATAAGAAGCCAGGTCCAATCATACAATGATTGAATTATAATTGACTTACTGCCATGATAGCGCAGCTGGTATAATAATGTTACTTTTTTGATTAGTTTATTGTATCAATTATACTTAGCTGCAGTATTCATATTCATAGCCCCATAAATGGTGCCACTATGCTGGACTCCCTTGGCTTTTCGGCCCCCTAGGCTTGCATAGTATCAGGAAATGTGATGATTGCTCAAACAGAAACTCGCATGTTTTTGCTTGTCACTTACCATTGCCTATTTGTGGAGAGTGCTTTATAAAACAATTTGTGCATGCTCATGTTGGTGTAATTTTATGAATCTCTGAGCTGACAATCACACTACACTTTAGTACTAGATTACTCTTTGACTTGGTCCTGTCTCTTCTTTAGTTGTTTTTAGACCTTTAGTTTATGATCATATTAAGGATGAATGTTAGTTGTTTATGTTCGTAGTTGCAATAATCTTAAATCACCCAGTCTAAGAGGAACTACATTTTTACCTCTAAGGGCTGTAACAAAAAGCTAAAAATATATAAGACATTATAAATAACCATGTGAAGTTGCGTTTTTTGTTTTGTTTTGTATACATGCATTGGGGACGAATTTATATAATGTCGCCTTTTTTCTGCTACTTCTAGACATTGAAACAACGTCCAATTCAAGTCCAAGTCCAACACCAGAGAGACAGGAAGATTCCAAGCAGGTCACATCAAAATCAAGACCAGTCAGACAAAGAGGAGAAAGGAGGGCAAAATCAAGGACAAAAGAAGTCAGAGCAGAAAATGTATCGAATCGGAAAAGTAAAAGGACCAAGACAACCTCATTGCCAGTTGTCACGAAAAAAGTTACAAGGAAGATCCGCCAGTCAGCACAAGCAAAACTAAAGAAGGAGAAAACAAGACAAGCCAATTTGTACCTTCGTCAGGGCTTGGATAATCCCACTTCTGCACCCAGTATTGCTAACGTTCCAGAGAAAGAAAGACTCAAGTGCGGACTTGAAGACTTGGAGTCAGGGAAATTTAAGACGGTGGCAGCAGCTGCGGCTTATTGGAGGGTCCATGCTGGTAAGCTGTATCGTCGTTTCAGAGGAGAGATTCCTGTAGATGCTCAACATGGGCCAGCCCCAGTCTTGACTGGGGAGGAAGAGCGAGACCTTGCTAACTGGGTCTTAACCATGTCTGAGAGAGGCTTCCAGGTCCCGGCAGCTTTGGTCCGAGATGCAGTGCAGAGCTTCTTCAAGAGAGACAATAGCCCTTTTATAAATGGCAGACCGTCTTACCGCTGGTACTATAGTTTCTTACGGCGTAATCCTAAATTGAAAGAAATGAAAACTTCCAACTTAGCTCTGCTGTGCGAAGCTGCCCCGACCAAGAAAGTTTTAGATGAGTGGTTCAGAGAACTTAAATCCTTCCTCATAAAACTAGGTATAGGAGATAAACCTAGCCAAATATTCAATTATGCTGAAACCACATTTGAAATTGACAAGAAAACAGATGAAATTGTAGTTTTTTCAGAGACATTTTCAGGCCTGACTATCAGCCGTAGAGGAGCAACAGTTGGGATGTGTGCAAGTGCAGATGGGCATCTTTTTCCACCCTTCATTATTTATCGGGGAATGTGTCAGAAGACACACCAGTGGGATCCCCTTGAGGGGGCGATAAAGGGATCAGGAGCGTTCATTCTTGAGAAAGATGGGAAGAAGCAAGATGCATTCAGCTCCTGGATAGATTGGCACTTCGCTAAGAATCTTGGAAAAGCACGTCCTGTCGTTCTCCTTCTGAGTTGCCACTACAATTCAATACCTTACGAGGCGTACGTTACAGCACGTCAAAATGGCGTGTACTTGTTTCGAGTTCCAGCCAAAGCGATCTCACTGGTTCAACCCCTTGACATTGGAGAGGATGGACCCTTCAGATCTGCATGGCTCACAAAGTGGACATCGCAAAACCAACAGTTCCCTGTAAGAACCAACAACATAGCTCATGTAATCAGTTCCGCATGGAAGGAGGCTGAAAACTCAGAAGCCATCCGTAGCTGCTTCATTCAGTCGGGAGTTTATCCTCTCGATCGTGAGATGGTCGATGATGCTCATCTACCAGATGGAAACCTAAACTTCCTTGAAAGGAACCAACCAAAGTATGAAGAGCCCATTCAGGGAGACAATCAGGAAACGAACCTTTCCATTTCTGAAGCGTCTTCAAAGGTAGCTGAAGTTGTCTTCCAGAAATTGGACGAGAAGCTTGACAAAACAACCAGAGAAACTTACCGAACTTGTATTGAAAGCGGGCTGGATCTTGAGGAGACGCCGTTGTTTTCAGTATGGAGGAAACTCTATCTGGAAGCTTACCACGCTGAGTCAAAAACCTCCCGAAAGTTGTCAAAATCTGGGAAGAGGACTAAACGACAAGGGAAGAAGCAGTCACCAAGAAGAGGAAAAAGAGCCAGCAAGCACGCCAAGGATGAGGTTTACTGCCCAGTTTGTGACGAAGAGTACAGAGAAGATGGTGAGGACTGGATAGGTTGTGATGGACAGTGTCAGTCTTGGTACCACATCAACTGCCTTCCTCCTGAGGTGGTGACGCCTGCACTCCTAGAAGACAAGGAAATGGTCTGTCCAAAGTGTGTGGTGAGTCACTCCCCCAAATTTGCATAATTTGAAATGAAGCCAACAAGGTTGGGTCTGAAAGTGATGGGCAGATATTTGTACTAGAGCTCTAGCGGAACATTCTGGCGGTCTAATGGATTGCAGGTGTGCCCACGGGAACATCCTTTTGAACCAAGAACAAGCTCTACTTTTGAGCCTCTCCCTTACCAGGCAACTCCATTGTTCTCGGAAATACATTGCACACGAACAATTGAGATTTACCTGGTATGGCTGCTGCCACCTATGTTCCAAAAGTGTATAGTTGTATATGGAAAGTGGGATAAAAATAGCACCTTTAACAGACACACTGTTTTATGCACACTTCAAAATAAACTTCTTTATATTATTCTTGTTTTCTTTTCAACAGAATCCTTAAGGAAGCTTCCAGAGGTTGAATGACTGTCTTCAAATTTGCATCTTATAATTCTAAGCCGCTAAATGTGAGAGATGGCATTTGTATTCTTGTAAACACTACTCTTTTTAAGCTAGTGACGGCTTTATTTGGGGCTTGCAGGGAACGATTTCATCCTAATTTTTTGCATAGCAAAACTGCTATGCAATTATTTTTTTTGTATAGCAAAACGATAATTTTGCATAGCAGTCCATAAATTTTGCATAGCAAATTTTTAAATGCTTAAATATTGCAAATATGTAAACTTGTGAAACGTTTTTATGTTTTAGGCTTAATTTCAGGAAATGCCATGTTGAAAATGCTGTGTGGAAAGTACAAATGGCCTTAGTTCCAGACTTCCATTGTGACATAAAAATAAAAAAGTCACAACTCTCGGCATGAACCTGGGGAAAAATTGGCGTGCTAAATAACTCGACATCGAGCGAGGTTAAAGATTTAATGACTATCAAATCATTGTTTATTTAGCCCACAATTATTAAGGTTCAGACTTTGTTTTATATGAAATAAACACACCAACATCGGCCTAAGAAGTAAGATGTTTAAAAAAAGTTTGCACCAAGTTTATTTATGGAAAAAAAAGAGAAAGAAATTGACTAGAATTTAATTGAAAATGTCAAAATGATTGCATCAACAGACGCAATTTATCTTTAGACAATTATTGTTGAACTTTTCACAAAAATAATGTCCTGAATACCAACAATAACTAAAAAACTGGATGGGACACAGGTCAGATACAAGTTTGAAAGGATCTTCGGATATTTTACAATAACAATGTAACAACAAACCAAAGACCCACCGAGAATTTCCATGAATAAAACTTAATAAAATAAGGAGAAACAAAGTAACTTTAAAACCTCTTAAAAGGAAGGACATGAACAAGTTATTTAACCTAGAGAAGGTTATTCAGTTGTGAGTTGGAGATCCCTCTCAACTGAATATTAAACATACACCCAACGAACGTACTGCATGCTGTGTAGAAAGTGTAGCGATGTTTCTTCACACACATGATTTTAAAAAAGGACCAAAGTCCATGCAATTCTCCAACTTCCCTGCAGAAAAACAACTTATTACAGTTTGCAGATGTTCTTAACATAACTAAACAACTGTTTTGTCTTACTTTGCAAGGATAGGAGACATCAGTTCAGGGGTCGAAATTACCGCTGGCCCGCTGGCCCGTGACCAGTGAAATTATCTCCGGGCCACCGATTACCCCAAAAACGATAGCCCGGTGGGACAGTGAGAAAAGTCCCTTTAATGCCGCCCTGCTAAAAATTAGATAATTGGCCGCCCCGCCCAAAAATACAAACAAACTATTTTTAGCCTGCACTGAACACAATCAAACAAGTAGCCGACAAGCCAAGCCTGACTTCCAAACCGCAAATTGGAATAGCGATCGTTCATTTCAAAACATGATGCACACAACTACATGTTTCTGACTGCCGAGTATCTGCTGCGCGTGCATCGGCCCGGGCCCCACAACTTTCGGTGGCCCATCCACCACCACCACCACACCAACCACCACACAGTACCAGCAGACCGGTAGTCCATGCATAGTGCATGACACGCACGTAACAAGCAAGGTCCAAAGTCCAAGCTAATCAATATTCCGCACGCTGTGATTGGCCGTTGATGGCCGTTGATAATTACCATATTTATAAGACTGCAAGAGAGTTTGGCTAGACTCCAACGCAGTGCACGTTCGAGCCGAGTAAAGAATTGCCGCACAGTGGTGCCGCATAGTGTGGTGCCGCACGCCTGCAGATTGGTACAATAGGCCGTATCCGAATTGGCGGCTACAGCTACGGCTACGGCTGTTGCTAAGGGTGTTGCTAAGGACGTCCTATACTTCAGTGCACGATGACGCGGAAATCTAGCCGTAGCCGTAGCTGTAGCCGCCAATTCGGACACGGCCTTATACAGCCTTGGATGAAGGATATTCAAACATTGACAACTTTTGCCGATAGAGGGCGAGGTGGGGCAAAGTTCATTGAATTTGTTCATTGAATTTGCAATGTGCGTTGTCGACCGATCGTTGAATCTCGATGATTTTATTGCAAACGAAGTTCTAAACAACGGATCCTCTAATCACAAATCCATGAAAATGGTTGTTGATGGAAGAGGTACTATTTAGGGCAGAAATTAGGGGATAAGATCGTCCAAAAACGCATTCTTTTTAAAGTTTTTTGTTTAGCGTTTTGAAAAGTTTGTGCACGTGTCCGATCACCAACGCATATCCAGCTTTCTAAAACCCCACACTATGCGGCATATCTCTCTGATGTTTTTGGCGCGGCGCACAAAGCAAAATGTATAACAAATGGTAGGTTTTGAATTAGCTTTACAGTAAGGTTGTTTTGACCGAAATGGATGTCAATCATTCTCCTTAGATACTGTCGGGGCCCAGGGGTTAATAACATTTTTTAAGGATTATCTCAAATGTTTTTGCTTCCACGTCCGATGTCGTCATATAAAGGGCGCCATTTTGACGATCTCTGGGTTTTTTATTTTATTTTTATATAAAATAATTAGGATCGTATTTTTTTAATTTAGCACACCGATAAAGCACAGGAAAAGAGGCTGGCAACCATCTTTTAAAAAAGCCTGGCCGGTCGTCTTGAAAAAAAAGTAGGGCGAACATTAAAAAAACAAAAAAATCCTTCCTTTTTTCAAAAAGGCAGGACCCCAAAAATGTTTTCCCCCTTATGCACTAACCCCCGCATTGCTGATTTTAAAATACAAAATGGTGTTGGGCCACCAGATTGTCTGGCGGGCCAGTAACTTTTTATTTCCACTGTCCCTGCCGGCTAGTGAGTACTGTAGTTTAATTTCGACCCCTGCAGTTTAGTTATAAAATCCCAAATCACCGTCAATCAGAAAAAACTCTACAGACAGGGACGTGTGACTGTAAAACAAGAATGCAGTCTGGTTGCAAACCAGTTTTCTGTACAGTGCATAGGTGCTATGTACAGGGGGGAACCAGACCAAGCAAACAGTCTAAGAAACAAATATTTCTATTGGCTGTTGTATTTCTTCATCGCTCGTGTAACAAATTTTTTCATTGGCCGAGCGGTGTGTACTGATTGACTGTGGCATGGCAGAAATTACGTTCGTCGCGTCGTCGGGCGGTGGTGCCGATGGCCTCTAAAGTAAAATGTTTATTGCTTTATTAACTGAGAGTTTTTTGTAAAAAAACCCCAAAAGGTATGAAAGGTTTTGAAAAAATGCTGTCAAATGTTTGATTTAAGAATAAATATTGCAAAAATTGTATCGCAAATTGGATCGCAAATTTGCGATCCACTTTTTAAAATTGCATAGCAAATTGTCCAAATTGCATCGCAAATTGCGATGCGATACAAGGGAAATCGTTCCCTGCAAGGCTTGATATGTGGCATAGTGTATCCCCTCCTGTTGTGTCTTATCGTGTTCTGGGAGTCTGAGGAATTCTGTAGAGGATTTTAGGGGGGGGGGGGGTACTTCTGTACAAGAGGAAAAGAGTGTGTTAAAGTATGGGAACATTTTGGGGACATCCTCTGCCACATATTGGGCATGGTGTGGTATAGAAGGCTTGCGTGATCCTACAGTCTCTCAAATCCATCACTGTCATTTTAATAAACATCGGTCGTTCAATTGCAGGGACGAGAAATCTTAGATTTTTATCGAATTCAGACTTTTTGATTTCTTCCTGGTGAAAAAATGTTCTTTTCTTTGTCTTTGAAATACACAAAGCCATGCATTAGAATTCAAAAGGGCATTTCATAAAGTTTGGTGGTTAGGCCTATGCATTTTAGATTAAAAAAATAAAATAAAAATCAGAGATTTGGCCTTATTCAATAATACAATAATTGAAATAGGCTACGGGTGATTTTATGGGTCTTTAAAATTCTGTTTTCTTGACTTAAAGGTATTATACAGGATTGGCAGAGCTGACAAAATAATCACAGACAGTGTTCATGTTTTGTGTAATCAACCACATACATGAAATAACAAACCTGTGAAAATTTGAGCTCAATTGGTCATCGAGATAACGAGAAAATAGTGAAAAGAGACCTTATGTGTTTTCTGTTTTTCAAACATCGAGTTTATTATCGCGCGCGATAAAAACTATTGTTTTACTCATTTCTCAGAAACGATAGCATTTTAGGCAGAAATATTTTAAGGAACCCTTTCTACCATTACTTACTTTAAATCATGTAAGTTATGTGTGAATCTGTGAACATTTGTGTTTTTCGATCTTACCAATAGTGTACAGGGCCTTAAAACTGTTCCAACTATCAACCTGCAACAGGTTGAAAGGCTTCTGACTGGCACTCCTGAACAAAGTTTTTGACAAAATAGGGAGACCATTCACGATAGGGCTAGATAGCTCTTAGGGCTAGATAGCTCTTAGGGCTAGATAGCTCTTAGGGCTAGATAGCTCTTAGGGCTTGATAGCTCTTAGGGCTAGATAGCTCTTAGGGCTAGATAGCTCTTAGGGCTAGATAGCTCTTAGGGCTAGATAGCTCTTAGGGCTAGATAGCTCTTAGGGCTAGATAGCTCTTAGGGAATTCTGTCTCCCAGAGACACTGTCCCCATAATTTGCCTTAATATCAGGGTGGACACAATCTCTGGGGGGAACAGAATCTCCTGCCACACCGGCATGTTAACCCGGAGGAGTTCCACTCTAGTAAATTTTTCTTTGTTCAACCCCAAATTAGAGTAAAGTTATTCATTTTGTTGTACCTTTTTGCAGAGCAGTTGTTAAAAGCATTGCTCAGTTATACCATCTGACCTTGTGTGAAACTTTAATGTGTGTTTTTTTGAAATAAACATTGAGGTTGCAAGTTTTACATAAGCTTTGTAAGAATTATGTTTTTGTTTATGTATCTGGACCATTGTCATCAAGGCCCATTTTCATAGAGAATCTCGAGCATAACAATTATGCCTACCAGAATAAGGTTATCAGCTAAACTACCATGTCACATGTACAATTTGTGACTGGTATCCTGCTCATTTCTGCTATTAAAGCAGAACATTTTTAAGCAATATTTTCTGCTTAAGCAGCTCTATGAAATTGAGCCCTGTTTTGTATTGATAACAAATACTTGCCCTCATCATGGATCTATGGATGCATAGAGTGAGGGAAGTTAGAAAGAAAAAAGCACCCAATCTCCACCTGACCTTTGCCCTTTCCCCAATAAAGAAATGGTGCTAACTAAACCATACCCCACTGAAAAAGGCTAATATCTGACTCGGATTTCTTGGTAGTTAGTCCAAAAATTAATTACCACAAAAACTTAATTGGTAAAGAGCACTAAATAGCTGTTGATATTATTACACATTGTTAGAAACGACCTCCTTTGAAGTAATGTGGTTTTAGAGAAAATGTTATTTTTTCACCCCAAAATTTGAGTCTGAGAAAGGCTTCAGGCATAACAACTTTTTAGGCATCTGAAAGCTCACAATTCTATACAAGGGTGGGGCGGTTTTCCCATTATTTTTGTGCAACTTCTATTCCAATTGAGCCCATGTGCAAAGGTGTATTTTTTATGCATATGATGGGATACTCCTAAGTGAGGATAGGCTACTGGTCTTTGACAACAACCAAATGTATGCCAAGCCTAAACAAAAAATTGAATTTATTTTTAATTGGGCTTTACATGCCTTTAATAACTTCATTTTTTGCGCATGAAATATTTAACAAACGTCTAAGAATTAAATCATCCCGTATGTATCAAATAATATGGAATAGAATTAAGGTATTCCACCCCAGGCCTTCCCCAGCCCCCTCTCCTGCCAGCCAGCAGCCGTGAACACGATCCAAAAGCCTCGCCCCTTTTGGTTTTAACGGCGCCACCTGCCGTATGTCGTCGGTGGAGGGCGCTTTCGTTCACGGAAAGACTTCTTCATCAACACTTTGTCTGGAGTCGTGACCAACTTTGGTAAGAAATCAATGATTTTCTTTGATTATGCCTCGTAAATTGCCTTGAAGAGTAAAGTGTGTAATTAAAAAGAAGATTGTGGACCTTGTGGAGAACTAGAGTTAACGCCATTTAACGCTTAACTTTACATAAATACTAGTCTAGTTTGAAATAAAAGAATTGAATTTGAAGTTTAGTTGAGGTACGAAACTATACCCCTAAATACTAATAGCAAAAAAGCTTCACAAGCATTGTGAATGTATGTTAAGTGTGTTGGTAAAGTTTTAGTTGTGTAGTACAAAGGAAACTGAAGTTATTGCTGGCTAAAGACTAGCCCCACTTGTGTGGCCACCCAAGTGGGGCTAGCTAAAGACCAGAAAATGTTGCTCTACTAATATAAATATACCATTACCAATCATTCAATTAATTTCCAATGACCATTTTGAAAGCGTATAGCGTTTACGGAGGCCCAAAATGTTATTGTTAGACCCCTATAGTATAACTACATGTAGTACGTATATTAAGGCTCACAGGTGAACCAAGTTATAGTTTCTAGAAGTATGCACATGGTGGGTGCTTTAACGAGTTGAATTGGGTCCAGCTTGGTCAGAATTGTTGGTTGAAAATAAAACATCCAAACTGGGCTCCTTTCATACTGGATTTTGGAGATGTAGGAAATAACTTGAGGTTCTGATAATTTTGTTTATAAATCTGAAGTCAGTGTAATCCCATGGCGGAAAGGCCTCCATAGTCCATTCATGATTCAATTCATTCAATGCACAAGGCTCATGAGTGAATACAATCTGTGCACAAAGATAGCTCAGTTGGTGGAGCGCCAGCATGTCAATGCGGAGGTCATTACTCGTTGGTTCAAATTCTGCTCTTGTTTGTTTGTTCAACCCAAAAATAAATTTAATTGTATCAGTAATGTAAAGATTGTTGATATGCAAAGCCAAGTGTAGTATTTGTTATGATTATTGTTGTTATTATATTTTAACAGACTTGTTTGTAGAGCTACATTACTTCACCGCATTTTCAGGTGCACAATGGGCAAGACGAAACAGCATGATGAATCTTCTGGGAGTCCAAGCAAAAATGGAGAGAAAACTGCTAAACGGTCCAGATGCGGAAGAGCTATAAAGAATCCGCTCGGTATCCAAGATTTCGTGATCGGGGCGAAAGCAAAGTACGGACAAGAACAGCAATCAAAGCACAACAAGTCAGGTCTCAATGTTGGTGTAAAGTTTGAGAGAGAACAGGTGGCCTCAAAATCAAACGAAGTCAGTCCAGAAAAAGCCGCTTTTGATACGGTTCATGCTACAAATGAGATTCCACAATTAAACAGGATGAAATTGGCTTTAGCCGATCTTAAAAGTGGGAGGATCAAGACTGTCACTGAAGCTGCCAATTGCTGGAAAGTCAATAGGAGATCTTTATACAGCAGGTTTAGTGGTAAATGTATACATGACACAAGAGGTAGCCCAAGAGCTATGTCAGCTGAGGATGAGCAGAAGGTCGCAGATTGGGTGTCACGGATCCGTCGACAGGGCTTTGATATCAAGCCAGTCATGGTACGAAATATAGTACCAACATTATTCAACAAGAAGAAGAAGAATCCTTTCATCGGTAACAGTAAGAAGCCAACGGGAAGGTGGTTTCAGTCATTTTTAAACCGCCACTTCAATACAATTAATTTCCAGAAGTTGGAAATGTCAACGGTGCGCGCTCTCTGTGACACTGCCATCACAAAAGAGGTGGTGACCAAGTGGTTCAGTGAGCTTCACAGTTACCTCTCGGATCTTGACTTGTTGGACAAATCGGATTCCATCTGGCACTACAGTGAAATTCCGTTGCAGTTGATGAGGACATCAGCAGATAGTGATAGTGACTTCAGCGTTTCAATCGGGATTGGTGTAAACGCATCTGGGTCAGTTCTCCCTCCGTTCTTTATCTACAAAGAAGGAAAACGCATACAGGTCCCCGCAGACTGGAACCCACTAGCTGGGGCACCAAGTGGATCAAGGGCATTCATTCTTGCAAATAGGGGTGACGTTAGAGAGCTTCACCAGGACTGGATTCAGAATCTGTTCACCCCAGTGATTGAAAAAGATGGCCCTATTGTCTTACTCCTGAACTGTGGACACATGGGAATAAACTACAAGACACACCTCACACTTTTTCAAAATAATATCCACTTGTTCAGACTGTTGCCAAAGGCCAGAAGCCTCTTCTGTCCTTTGGATGTTGAAGATGACAGCGATACTAGTTTCAAGACTAGATTTTTACACAAGCTGACGGAGATGAGCTACATGAATAACATCCCCCTCAACCTGAAAAATACTCCCCAGCTTGTTAAAAGTTTATGGGAAACCTGCATCAGACCCCAAGAGATTCAGAGCTACTTTGAAATTTCTGGGATTTACCCTTTAGATCGGAGCATGGTGGATGACAAACGCCTGGAGGATATTTGTGAACCGCCAGAGCCTGATGTTTCTGAACGTCGGGTGCCTCGTGCTCCCCTCCATAAAACACCTCCCATGGCTCAACAGAAAGTACCTCAAAGACCTCGGGTTGTAACGCCTGATGAGTCGACTGAACTACCGATAATCCAAGAATCTCTTCACGCTAGACATCCTAAAATAAATAACATGGAACTCTCACAACTCCTTTTCTTAAGACTGGATTCCAAACTGGACAAACCAACCAAACGGATGTATCGCAAATGCTTGAAACGTGAGCATGATGTCCGTGAAGCTCCTGTTTATGACCTCTGGAAAGAACTTTACACTGAGGGCTTTCTAACAAAACCGACAGAACAAGAGGAAGTAATGAATCAAGACCATAGTTATATCCGAGAGGAGATTGTTTCTACTTGCAGCTCCCCGCAGTCTCCAAAAGGACAAGCCTGCCAGGAATCTGCCTCAGTGGAATTAGCCACTGGGGAGACAATCTGCCCGCTTTGTGAAGAGCAGTACACCGATGATTTTGATGAGTGGGTGAGGTGTTTTGGGACCTGCCAACGATGGTTCCACATCAGCTGTCTCCCTGCAGAGCTGGTGACTCCTCTGATCTTGGAGGACAAAGATTTGTACTGCCCTCAGTGTTACAGTTAGGTTAGTCCTTGGTTCTTTTTAAATAATAATTATTTCTGAAAGAGAAGTTATCGTTGCAATTCTCTAGTTGTCACAACCCCATGCACAAGTTAGCATAACTGCCGATGCGCACAAATTGCGTGCTGATACGCACAAATTAAACAAAGAAAAATTGACTAGAGTGGGACTTGAACCTGCGACCTTGGTGTGATCCCTGGCTGTACAGCAGTTACGGGTTAAATGGCTTCGACTGGCACCCCGAACAAAGATATGACAAAATAAGGAAACCGCCAACATTGGGCTAGATAACTCAGTGTGTAGAGCACCAGCACGTTAATCCAGAGGTTGCAGGTTCGAGGCCCGCTTTATAAAAATAAAAAAATTCAACCCCAAATTATTTTTTTACATTTACCCAGTCAGTATCCCTTATTACTTGATATTTGAAATAAGAAGTTGCATCCTTTAGGCTTAAGATGAACCTTCTGCTGCCGATTCCCAGGTTGTTTCTAAAAAAGAAAATTAGGTGTGATCCCTGGCCATACGGCAGTTACAGGTTGAATGGCTTCTGACTGGCACCCCCGAACGAAGATATTGGCAAAATGGGGAAACCGCCTATGTAGGGCTAGATAGCTCAGTTGGTGGAGTGTCGGCCCGTTAAACCGGAGGTCATTGGTTCAAATCCTGCTTTATCATTTTTATCTTTGTTCAACCCAAAGTTCTTATTATTTATTTGCATTGTTTTTCTTGCACAGGTTCATGACTGTGGTGAGGTCTACAGAAAACTCCAGATGTCTTAATGAAGTGACGCACAGGATAGAGAAAAAATTTGTTAGAAATCATGGAACGTTTCTTTGGATGTTGTTTATTCCCAAGAAACACACAAGACAGTGAGGCCAAGTAAAAAAAATAGTTGACCGACCCCGCCATCATCTTGTTAGGAAGCTGCACCTCTTAGTTGTCTCGCCTTTTTTTTTTTTTAAATAGACCAAATATTTTCATGAAAAGAAGTACTTTTGCTTCATCTTGGCACTATACTTTCAACGAGTAAGTAAATTTACCAATATTTTTGACTTCTTAGTTCTAAATAGCCAGCAAAGGATACTGAAAGAAAAATATATTTAAAAAGGCCCTCATCCCATATTATATATTTATTTTTTAAACCAGGACGACCAACTGGCCTGTTTTTTTTAGTTGGCCTCATTCATGTTTTGAGTGTGAGAACATCGTTGTTCAAATAATGTTCAATCAGTTCTCATTGGAGTAACTTCTGTTCTTGAAGAACGTTCAGTCAAATCACCCAAAAGTATGTTTTTGTGTGTTCCCACAGTTTTAAAACCTTCACTTTTTACTTAAGGTGCTATTTTTATTTTGAGCAGTGGTTGAACACTTCAAACATTCTAAATTAAGATATTCAAAACACCCAAGCAGATCCTTGTCATTTGATTCGAAGATTGTACTTGAAGGTCACGCGACATTCATGAACTCAAAATCATTACATGGCCTACTGTACATTTTTTTATTTTTTTATTTTTTTATGGGATATCGCCCAACTCACAAGGCCACAGACGGCTACTCAAGGTGAGGGCTACACATAACTGATTTGGGCTATCGACCCAAATCAATTGACACCAGGGGCACGTTGCCTCCTACTCCTGGGGCTGAAACAGGGTTACCCCCTTCACAGTCCTTAAGGATGTAGGCATGGGTATCATCCACTAGGAGCCTGTCTGGTAGAGCAGAATGCACTACCTTCCCAACATTGGTTTTATTCACTGATGGATGCAGTGCATTATTGTCCCATCCTTTTTGTTATTACATGCTAGACCACACCATGCACAGTGGCATAACCAGATGAGAGGGTGGGGAGCCCCCGTGCTCAGTTCCACCCTCCCGCTTCCACCCTCCCGCTTCCACCCTCCCGCTTCCACCCTCCCGCTTCCACCCTCCCGCTTCCACCCTCCCGCTTCCACCCTCCCGCTTCCACCCTCCCGCTTCCACCCTCCCGCTTCCACCCTCCCGCTTCCACCCTCCCGCTTCCACCCTCCCGCTTCCACCCTCCCGCTTCCACCCTCCCGCTTCCACCCTCCCGCTTCCACCCTCCCGCTTCCACCCTCCCGCTTCCACCCTCCCGCTTCCACCCTCCCGCTTCCACCCTCCCGCTTCCACCCTCCCGCTTCCACCCTCCCGCTTCCACCCTCCCGCTTCCACCCTCCCGCTTCCACCCTCCCGCTTCCACCCTCCCGCTTCCACCCTCCCCCAAATAATGTTTTTTTTAAATACACAAGTGAATGCTTTGATGCATTACGTAGCTCTCCAAATTGTTTCGATGCCCCTACTTGCCCCCCCCCCCCACCCCACCCCAACCCACCCCAACCCAACCCACCCCACCCCACCCCAACCCACCCCACCCCAACCCATGAAACAGTTTGGTTATGCCACTGCTGACCATGCATTATACACAGCAGTACTAAATACCCTCCCCTCATAGTGGATGCCACAAAACTTTATAAAGTTTTATCCTCCAATCAGATGACAGAGATCTACTTGGATGGTTTGCATTCCTGCAAGAGAGAAGTTTTCCATTCCTTGAATGATGGAATACTTTCTATTCAACACGACTTTGCCTCATTTGGTGAAAATATTCTCACCATTGCATTCATAACCTTAGGCTTATTTGTTTAATATCAATGGAAACAAACTTGGGCTGGTTATAATATTCCTGGTATGTGGCAGAGGGTATGTTCCCCCCCCCCAATGTCCCCATACTAAAACACACTATTTTCCTCTTGTACAGAAGTACCCCCCCCCTAAATTACTATAAAGAATTCCTGAGATTCCAAGCACACAATGACCCCCCCCCCCCTATTGTGTCCTCATTGTGTTATTGGAATCTCAGGAATTCCTGAGATTCCAAGCACACAATGACCCCCCCCCCCCCCCCCCCCCCCCCCCCTATTGTGTCTTCATTGTGTTATTGGAATCTCAGGAATTCTTTAGAGAAATTTTAGGGCTACTTCAGCATGCACAAGTGGAAAAGAGTGTGTTAAAGTATGGGAACATTACGGGGTCACCCTCTGCCATGATATCGGGCGCAGAAGCCTATGTTGTCCTCCATGATATAACTACAGTAAATCAACAGATAAATACAATTTGCATTAGTTCAAATACTGTGCGGGCGTTTGTCGACCAAATTTACATGATGCGAGAAACGGGCTGTTATTCTTATTATTTATTTGGAAACAACATACAGGCAAAATGAAATTTGCAGTTGAAAGCGCCCTCAACAAATATGGTGAATTCAGGAGGAAATATTACTTGATGATCTTGCAGATACTTGGGTTGATTTCGATGTTTGATATGGGGGAACTATGAACACATTATATTTATAATTTTCATGAATAGTACGGTTATGGGGAGGGAGGGGGTATTAAAAATAGTACCTAAAATATAAAAAGTCGCATCCCCTTAAGGTGATCCCCTGGCTGCCGCTTCCCAGGTTGTATCGTATACTTGGATGTGATCCCTGGCCACATGGCAGCTTACGGTTGAATGGCTTCTGACTGGCACCCCTGAACAAAGATATTGACAAAATAGCGGAGACTGCCAACATAGGGCTAGATAGCTCAGTTGGTAGAGCACCGGCACAATAATCTGGAGGTCATTGGTTTGAATCCCGCTCTAGTCAATTTTTCTTTGTTCAACCCAAAATAAAAAATTGTATTTGTGACCTTATCAAAGGTGTAATCTTTGGACGATCTATTGGTTTTAGCTCACTTTTTATAAAATTCAGAGATTGGTTGAGTCACGTCGACTGACAAAGGTTACGTTAGATGATTACATGTTTAGAAAAGATAAACCTTTTGATATTTTTTACTTCATTGTCAACATTTACGAAAGTAAAGTTTTAAAAAGTTCTATTTGTATGCAAGAAAATACTGGCAGGAGTGTCAATAAACTTATATTGTTATTGTAATGCTAAGTTTGTCCCTGTTTGATTTTGTATCTATAATAACTACATTTTGTTGATACTGTTTTTTAGTGTTCACTCTCTGGCAAACGTTTTAATAAATATTCCCCCAAATATTATTTATATTATTATAACTCCGCCAACCTTAAACTCAAAGTACCCCCCCCCCCCCCCAACTCCAACTCCAACTCCAACCCCAACCCCTCCACAAAAAGTTACATTGCTCTCTTTCTGATAAAGATCACTTTAAGCCAATCGTTAATCTTGGAGATCTGATGAGAATTTTGCAAATTATTTGCAAACAAAAATAGGGGGAGGGGGAAACAAAACAAACTAGAGGGGCGTGCATAACTACTGGTTGAACTAAACCATGAGAGGGCGCTGTTTTGACAACTGTCACCTGCCAGCAGATGATAACAACACGTGGGAAGCTCGTCAACAGCGTAGAGTTTAGCATGCCAAAGAGCGCGCACCACGCTATTTAATGAAGAACGGTGTGTGGGATCGACAGGGTTGTTTCGATCGTTCTTGTTGCTTCTGAAACTGCACACAAACATCTGTTTAAATACACTTTTCGTGACTACTTGGCCCCTGTGAACTGAATGATACTTTGGTAAGTTTATGTGGCGTTTAATTCATGTCAAAATAGTTGTTATTTGGGGACCTCCAAAGACACGAAGTACGAAAGAGCAAAAAAGAGTTTGGACTTGGAGAACTTTGTAATCCCTCCTTGGGTGGTATGTCTGTGGTCCGTGCAGGTCAAATTCTGGGTAGACCAAGCCATCGACTACTCCTGACTCGGTAGGGTGCTCTGTCCTTTCTCTATGGTAGTACCCCTTCATTTGGTGCTCGATATGGGGCACTGTGTACCCCCCCCCCCCTTATTGTATCTTCATTGTGTGCGTGGAATCTCACGAATTCTTTAGATGATTTTAAAGGTGTACTTTAGTTTATACTGCAAGGTGTACTTCTGTAAAAGAGGAAAATGTTATGCCTGGGAACATTTGGGGGCGGGGGATACCCTCTGCCCCCATATCGGGCATGGTATAATATAAATTATAAACCCCTCTTCTTCT
Source organism: Leptasterias polaris (assembly GCA_037783415.1). Classification (NCBI taxonomy): domain Eukaryota; kingdom Metazoa; phylum Echinodermata; class Asteroidea; order Forcipulatida; family Asteriidae; genus Leptasterias; species Leptasterias polaris. The sequence goes on from JAZGTN010000111.1 coordinate 2,395,211, forward strand.
TGCACAAAGGAGTGCAGCCATCGGATAACTCACCTAGGATAAATGGTAGATAGTTCACTTTATTTCCATAATCAAGATTTAGTATTAGGCAAAATAGCCATACAACATTGCAAATTAAATATTTGTAGTAAATGACAATTAGAATTAAATTAATTAAAACTAATAATTAAGTTATGTAAAAATACATAACATCAAAATTACTATAATATGCCAACAGAAGACATTCACAATGGAGGGGGCTCAATTAAAGCAATGCTTGTTGTGAATGAGCTCCCTTTTATAAAGAAAACATGTAAATTCTTAGATACAAAGTACAAGTTGTATATCACGTTAATTAAATTAATACAAGAACGAACATATGGAGAACAACATCAGGGACACCGCAACACCACGCGCACCGGCCTGCCACTGCCGTACACGCCGCGCTCAATACACAAAAATTGCATCGAACGCAGCGTGCACCGCAGCAACAAGCCACACAGCGCATCAGAACGTTGTACTCCATATCACAAAACACAAACTAAACAAACAATGGGTTGGACAACAAAAGGTAGTACAATAACAGAACATGTAAGGCATTGTTGATAAAGAAGCAAGATGCAATTGTAAACCAATATTTAGCAAACAATTTATGTATGTTTATATATATTTAGGATGGATTTTTTAAATGATTTTTTGAAAGAATTAATTGATTTCAAATTGGCAATAGAAGAATCCAAAGAATTCCATAATTTAGGACCAGCAAACTTTATGGTTTTTTAAGCAAGATTAGTTCGAGTGAATGGAATATGCAGTTGAGTGGCCTGACGTGTAGCGTGCGAATGAATAGTATTATTATGAGCGAATATGCTTGTAAGGGAGTTTGGAATTACATTGCGATGCACTTGAAACATAAAAATTGCAAGGTTGTAATGATAACGGTCCTTAATCTTTAAGGTACTAAATCGATCAGTATGTTCAATGTAACTGGAATTGGAAATTATACGTATAGCCTTTTTTTGCAATAGAGTCAATCTATTAAGAATCGTTGCACAGGCATTTCCCCATGCTAATATACCATAGTCAATATAAGAACAAATTAGTGTTGAATAAAGGGTGAATAAGATATTTTGAGGGAGAAAGCTTTTTAGTCTACTTATAATACCAATATTTCTACTAATTATATTACACAAATAATCAATATGATTTTTCCAAGTAAGTTTGCTATCTATATATAGACCCAGAAATTTAATGCTATTAACTTGATTTATAACGATATCGTTCATATATACTGGTCTGGGTAATATATCATAGGTGTTACTGAAAAGCATACAGTTAGTTTTTTGTACATTTAAAGACAATTTGTTACAATTTATCCATTCATAAATCACTTTTAGTTCTGTATTTACTGTATTAATGAGAGTGTCAATATTTTTATGGCTATAAAACAAGTTAGAGTCATCTGCATAAAGTACACAAGATAGAATATTTGATGCATTTGCAATATCATTTATATAAATTATGAAAAGAAGGGGGCCAAGGATTGATCCCTGTGGAATCCCACATGATAAATACTGTGATGATGAAACGCTCCCATTTAAAGAGACATGTTGTTTCCTACCAAATAAATAGCTCTTGAACCACTCCAGGGGTTTTCCTCTAATACCATAGTGATTAAGTTTATACAATAAAATATCATGATTAAGAGTATCAAAGGCTTTGGAGAAGTCTAAGAAAACCCCTAGAGTGGTTTCACAATTGTCAATAGCACCAGCAACCTTATTAATTAAGTTAAGAATTGCATGAGTTGTAGAATGCTTGGCACGGAAGCCAAATTGACAATTTGACAAAATATTATAAGCATTTAGAAAATCAATCGTGCGTTTATAAACTATTCTTTCAAAGATTTTAGAGAAACGGGTAAGTACAGAAATAGGTCGGTAATTGGAAATTGAAACAGAATTTCCTTTTTTAAAGACGGAAATAACCTTGGCAATTTTAAGTTTATCAGGTACAATTCCAGTAGATAAGGACATATTAATAATGTGAGTAAGAGGGTCAGCTATACCATTAATTACTTTCTTAACAACAAAGGAGTTGACACAATCAAAGCCAGAGCTTTTTTTATTACCAAGATTATTTAAAGTGTTAAGTACTTCCTGCTTTGAAGCAGGTGCAAAAAACATTGTGTTAGGATTAGTAGAAGGGAGATATTCTTGGAAAGCCTTGACACAATGGGGGATCTGACTGGCCAAATTTGGTCCAATGTTTATGAAGTGTTTATTGAAAATGGTTGCCATTTCCTGGGGGTCATTAACAACTTTATCTTTGTGGGAAATGGACGTTATTTTCTTAGAAACTGGCTGTTTATTTAAAACAGATTGTATAATTTTCCATGTATTTTTAACATTATTTTTCTCTTTTTCAAATTGAAGAGCAAAGTAATTTTTCTTGGCATTTCTTAGAACTTTAATTAATATATTTCTGTATTTAATATAGTTGAGATGATTCAAATTGTAATTTTTTTTTATAAATTTGGAATATAGTTTATTTTTTAGTTTAATCGATTTTAAGAGTGATGCAGTAATCCATGGAGATTTAGGTTGTGCCTGCTTGTGCTTCTTCTTTGTAATTTTTACTATATTTTTATCATGCAGAAATTCAAATGTATTGTTGAAGTTCTCAAAAGCAATATTAGGATCATCGGAATTATACACATTTGACCAGTCAAACTCCCGCAAATCTTTAGAAAAATCTTCCAAAGCTTCCTCTGTGTAATTGCGAGTGAGTGCACTGTTAGATACTTGTCTTTTGTTTAAGGTATGCGAGGGGATAGATGTAGAAATTGGAAAATGATCAGATATGTCAGAAATTAAAATATAAGATTTATTAGGAGGGGGTAACATGTTAGTAAATATATTGTCAATTAAGGTGGCTGAGTTTCTAGTGATTCTTGTAGGTTTATCAATAAGTGGGAGGAAGGAGTTGGAATAAATTGTGTCAAGAAAATCTTGCGTATTATTATTATTATTATATTCTAGGAGATTAATGTTAAAATCTCCGGAGAGAAAGCATCTTTTTTTTTCAGTAGAGAGTTGTGATATAATATCTTCAAATAGTGTCATAAATTCCGGATGGGAAGCTTGTGGTGGTTTATATATTACGCCAAAAATATCGTTTTTAGAACCAGAGTTTGAATTTTTTGTTTCAATGAAAAGGGACTCCAAAGACTCAGTAGAGTGATAGAGATCTTGTCTGATGATATAATTTATGTTGGACTTGATATAAAAGGCTACTCCACCACCTAATTTACTGTTTCTATTGTTATTAATTAATTTATAGCCAGGCAGGAAGAAAATATCAGGGGAGGATTCTCTTAACCAAGTTTCAGTGAGAGAAATAAGCGAAAATTCATTGAATGACTGAAGGAGAGATTTTAAATTATCAAAGTTTTTAGCGAGGCTTCGAATATTAAAATGGATTAGTGTCAGTAATGAATCAGAATTTACATCATTGAAATTTCTAATAAATTGATCTTCTTCAGAATAAACGCACGTATTGGTAATTGGGTTATCGATAGCAGGATCCACATTGATGTTAAGATTAGACAAGAGATCGGCATTTGCGGCACCATAATTATTAGGGGTTTGTACTGGTAAATTATTGTTTTCAGCTATAAATTCATTAAATTCATTTTTTTCCAGAGAGTTAAAGGGCAGGGAGTTTGATAAGCAGGTTTTGCAAAACCATTGCCGGTCACTATATAGTATTTGACAATTCATTATAGTCATTAAGAGAAAAACAGGTGCACTTTAGGTGTGTCCAGTTGTCACAAATATCGCACTGAATTGCATTTTGATTAGTTTTAACTGAATAATTACATTCAATGCAAGGATGTTTAATGGGCATGTATATACAATGGTTACTACCTCAAATTGACCACAACACAAAATACAAACACAGAAACAATGACAAACATAAATAAAAATAAACCGAGGAGATACAGATAATATCGTTTAGAAGAAAAGTTAAAGAAAGTAATAAATACTTATGAAACGTGTCCCAAAACAGCTAAATAAAATAGATTACGTATTTCACAAAGTCGCTGGAAGATATAGAACTTATAAGCGTTGCAGGTCCTCAGCGCAATTTATAACTACCTTTTTGCCGGTTTTTTGTCTAATCTCAATCCTACCGTCTTGAGTCCAAACTCGATCAGTGCTGGAGTGTGATCTGGCCTTACTGAGCCAGTTCTGTCTTTCTCGAGTCAAGTTCTCGTGGATGTAGATTCCAGTTCCTTTGAGTTTTGAGCGGACTTGATAAATCGCAGCCCGGGTGTTGTAATTGTAGTCTACAAACTTGACGATGATCGGGCGGGTACGTTGTTTGCCCGATTTATCGAGCCGAGGACCAAAGCGGTGAGACCGGTCGATGGTTTCAGGTTTGATGGATAGGGACAGATGGCTTCTTGCTACGGAAATTACTCTTTGATCGGTGTTTTCCTGTTCGGAAGTGTCTGCTTCAGGAAGTCCGTGCAGTAGCAAGCAATTCCGTCTTGAGTATTGTTCGTACTGGTCAAGTTGGGAAGTAATGTTTCCTAGTTTTTTTTTCCAGATTTGCTATTTTTTCATCTCGAAACTGAAGTTCAAATTCCAATTTCCGGTTAAGGTGTTCGCCGATGGCCTCTGAAAGAAGAGGAATTAGGGTGGACAGCAACTCCTGCGACTGGAAAGCCTCGGCAATGGCGCTGGCAAGGGTTGTAGGGTCGATAGCAGGAACAGCCGCTACAGCGGCGTCTTTCCTTGCCGGTT